>OX104119.1:2185437-3624958 GCA_944474755.1 Limnoperna fortunei
TTTAAATACAAGCCAGCAAACAATGAACCTGACACTGAAAACTACCAGTCAACAATAAAACAAATAAAACAGACAAAATGTTTTAAATACAAGCCAGCAAACAATGAACCTGACACTGAAAACTACCAGTCAACAATAAAACAAATAAAACAGACAAAATGTTTTAAATACAAGCCAGCAAACAATGAACCTGACACTGAAAACTACCAGTCAACAATAAAACAAATAAAACAGACAAAATGTTTTAAATACAAGCCAGCAAACAATGAACCTGACACTGAAAACTACCAGTCAACAATAAAACAAATAAAACAGACAAAATGTTTTAAATACAAGCCAGCAAACAATGAACCTGACACTGAAAACTACCAGTCAACAATAAAACAAATAAAACAGACAAAATGTTTTAAATACAAGCCAGCAAACAATGAACCTGACACTGAAAACTACCAGTCAACAATAAAACAAATAAAACAGACAAAATGTTTTAAATACAAGCCAGCAAACAATGAACCTGACACTGAAAACTACCAGTCAACAATAAAACAAATAAAACAGACAAAATGTTTTAAATACAAGCCAGCAAACAATGAACCTGACACTGAAAACTACCAGTCAACAATAAAACAAATAAAACAGACAAAATGTTTTAAATACAAGCCAGCAAACAATGAACCTGACACTGAAAACTACCAGTCAACAATAAAACAAATAAAACAGACAAAATGTTTTAAATACAAGCCAGCAAACAATGAACCTGACACTGAAAACTACCAGTCAACAATAAAACAAATAAAACAGACAAAATGTTTTAAATACAAGCCAGCAAACAATGAACCTGACACTGAAAACTACCAGTCAACAATAAAACAAATAAAACAGACAAAATGTTTTAAATACAAGCCAGCAAACAATGAACCTGACACTGAAAACTACCAGTCAACAATAAAACAAATAAAACAGACAAAATGATTTAAATACAAGCCAGCAAACAATGAACCTGACACTGAAAACTACCAGTCAACAATAAAACAAATAAAACAGACAAAATGTTTTAAATACAAGCCAGCAAACAATGAACCTGACACTGAAAACTACCAGTCAACAATAAAACAAATAAAACAGACAAAATGTTTTAAATACAAGCCAGCAAACAATGAACCTGACACTGAAAACTACCAGTCAACAATAAAACAAATAAAACAGACAAAATGTTTTAAATACAAGCCAGCAAACAATGAACCTGACACTGAAAACTACCAGTCAACAATAAAACAAATAAAACAGACAAAATGTTTTAAATACAAGCCAGCAAACAATGAACCTGACACTGAAAACTACCAGTCAACAATAAAACAAATAAAACAGACAAAATGTTTTAAATACAAGCCAGCAAACAATGAACCTGACACTGAAAACTACCAGTCAACAATAAAACAAATAAAACAGACAAAATGTTTTAAATACAAGCCAGCAAACAATGAACCTGACACTGAAAACTACCAGTCAACAATAAAACAAATAAAACAGACAAAAGGTTTTAAATACAAGCCAGCAAACAATGAACCTGACACTGAAAACTACCAGTCAATAATAAAACAAATAAAACAGACAAAATGTTTTAAATACAAGCCAGCAAACAATGAACCTGACACTGAAAACTACCAGTCAACAATAAAACAAATAAAACAGACAAAATGTTTTAAATACAAGCCAGCAAACAATGAACCTGACACTAAAAACTACCAGTCAACAATAAAACAAATAAAACAGACAAAATGTTTTAAATACAAGCCAGCAAACAATGAACCTGACACTGAAAACTACCAGTCAACAATAAAACAAATAAAACAGACAAAATGTTTTAAATACAAGCCAGCAAACAATGAACCTGACACTGAAAACAACCAGTCAACAATAAAACAAATAAAACAGACAAAATGTTTTAAATACAAGTCAGCAAACAATGAACCTGACACTGAAAACTACCAGTCAACAATAAAACAAATAAAACAGACAAAATGTTTTAAATACAAGCCAGCAAACAATGAACCTGACACTGAAAACTACCAGTCAACAATAAAACAAATAAAACAGACAAAATGTTTTAAATACAAGCCAGCAAACAATGAACCTGACACTGAAAACTACCAGTCAACAATAAAACAAATAAAACAGACAAAATGTTTTAAATACAAACCAGCAAACAATGAACCTTACACTGAAAACTACCAGTCAACAATAAAACAAATAAAACAGACAAAATGTTTTAAATACAAGCCAGCAAACAATGAACCTGACACTGAAAACTACCAGTCAACAATAAAACAAATAAAACAGACAAAATGTTTTAAATACAAGCCAGCAAACAATGAACCTGACACTGAAAACTACCAGTCAACAATAAAACAAATAAAACAGACAAAATGTTTTAAATACAACCCAGCAAACAATGAACTTGACACTGAAAACTACCAGTCAACAATAAAACAAATAAAACAGACAAAATGTTTTAAATACAAGCCAGCAAACAATGAACCTGACACTGAAAACTACCAGTCAACAATAAAAAAAATAAAACAGACAAAATGTTTTAAATACAAGCCAGCAAACAATGAACCTGACACTGAAAACTATCAGTCAACAATAAAACAAATAAAACAGACAAAATGTTTTAAATACAAGCCAGCAAACAATGAACCTGACACTGAAAACTACCAGTCAACAATAAAACAAATAAAACAGACAAAATGTTTTAAATACAAGCCAGCAAACAATGAACCTGACACTGAAAACTACCAGTCAACAATAAAACAAATAAAACAGACAAAATGTTTTAAATACAAGCCAGCAAACAATGAACCTGACACTGAAAACTACCAGTCAACAATAAAACAAATAAAACAGACAAAATGTTTTAAATACAAGCCAGCAAACAATGAACCTGACACTGAAAACTACCAGTCAACAATAAAACAAATAAAACAGACAAAATGTTTTAAATACAAGCCAGCAAACAATGAACCTGACACTGAAAACTACCAGTCAACAATAAAACAAATAAAACAGACAAAATGTTTTAAATACAAGCCAGCAAAGAATGAACCTGACACTAAAAACTACCAGTCAACAATAAAACAAATAAAACAGACAAAATGTTTTAAATACAAGCCAGCAAACAATGAACCTGACACTGAAAACTACCAGTCAACAATAAAACAAATAAAACAGACAAAATGTTTTAAATACAAGCCAGCAAACAATGAACCTGACACTGAAAACTACCAGTCAACAATAAAACAAATAAAACAGACAAAATGTTTTAAATACAAGCCAGCAAACAATGAACCTGACACTGAAAACTACCAGTCAACAATAAAACAAATAAAACAGGCAAAATGTTTTAAATACAAGCCAGCAAACAATGAACCTGACACTGAAAACTACCAGTCAACAATAAAACAAATAAAACAGACAAAATGTTTTAAATACAAGCCAGCAAACAATGAACCTGACACTGAAAACTACCAGTCAACAATAAAACAAATAAAACAGACAAAAGGTTTTAAATACAAGCCAGCAAACAATGAACCTGACACTGAAAACTACCAGTCAACAATAAAACAAATAAAACAGACAAAATGTTTTAAATACAAGCCAGCAAACAATGAACCTGACACTGAAAACTACCAGTCAACAATAAAACAAATAAAACAGACAAAATGTTTTTAAATACAAGCCAGCAAACAAGGAAACTGACACTGAAAACTACCAGTCAACAATAAAACAAATAAAACAGACAAAATGATTTAAATACAAGCCAGCAAACAATGAACCTGACACTGAAAACTACCAGTCAACAATAAAACAAATAAAACAGACAAAATGTTTTAAATACAAGCCAGCAAACAATGAACGTACACTGAAAACTACCAGTCAACAATAAAACAAATAAAACGGACAAAATGTTTTAAATACAAGCCAGCAAACAATGAACCTGACACTGAAAACTACCAGTCAACAATAAAACAAATAAAACAGACAAAATGTTTTTAAATACAAGCCAGCAAACAAGGAAACTGACACTGAAAACTACCAGTCAACAATAAAACAAATAAAACAGACAAAATGTTTTAAATACAAGTCAGCAAACAATGAACCTGACACTGAAAACTACCAGTCAACAATAAAACAAATAAAACAGACAAAATGTTTTAAATACAAGCCAGCAAACAATGAACCTGACACTGAAAACTACCAGTCAACAATAAAACAAATAAAACAGACAAAATGTTTTAAATACAAGCCAGCAAACAATGAACCTGACACTGAAAACTACCAGTCAACAATAAAACAAATAAAACAGACAAAATGTTTTAAATACAAGCCAGCAAACAATGAACCTGACACTGAAAACTACCAGTCAACAATAAAACAAATAAAACAGACAAAATGTTTTAAATACAAGCCAGCAAACAATGAACCTGACACTGAAAACTACCAGTCAACAATAAAACAAATAAAACAGACAAAATGTTTTAAATACAAGCCAGCAAACAATGAACCTGACACTGAAAACTACCAGTCAACAATAAAACAAATAAAACAGACAAAATGTTTTAAATACAAGCCAGCAAACAATGAACCTGACACTGAAAACTACCAGTCAACAATAAAACAAATAAAACAGACAAAATGTTTTAAATACAAGCCAGCAAACAATGAACCTGATACTGAAAACTACCAGTCAACAATAAAACAAATAAAACAGACAAAATGTTTTAAATACAAACCAGCAAACAATGAACCTTACACTGAAAACTACCAGTCAACAATAAAACAAATAAAACAGACAAAATGTTTTAAATACAAGCCAGCAAACAATGAACCTGACACTGAAAACTACCAGTCAACAATAAAACAAATAAAACAGACAAAATGTTTTAAATACAAGCCAGCAAACAATGAACCTGACACTGAAAACTACCAGTCAACAATAAAACAAATAAAACAGACAAAATGTTTTAAATACAAGCCAGCAAACAATGAACTTGACACTGAAAACTACCAGTCAACAATAAAACAAATAAAACAGACAAAATGTTTTAAATACAAGCCAGCAAACAATGAACCTGACACTGAAAACTACCAGTCAACAATAAAAAAAATTAAACAGACAAAATGTTTTAAATACAAGCCAGCAAACAATGAACCTGACACTGAAAACTACCGGTCAACAATAAAACAAATAAAACAGACAAAATGTTTTAAATACAAGCCAGCAAACAATGAACCTGACACTGAAAACTACCAGTCAACAATAAAACAAATAAAACAGACAAAATGTTTTAAATACAAGCCAGCAAACAATGAACCTGACACTGAAAACTACCAGTCAACAATAAAACAAATAAAACAGACAAAATGTTTTAAATACAAGCCAGCAAACAATGAACCTGACACTGAAAACTATCAGTCAACAATAAAACAAATAAAACAGACAAAATGTTTTAAATACAAGCCAGCAAACAATGAACCTGACACTGAAAACTACCAGTCAACAATAAAACAAATAAAACAGACAAAATGTTTTAAATACAAGCCAGCAAACAATGAACCTGACACTGAAAACTACCAGTCAACAATAAAACAAATAAAACAGACAAAATGTTTTAAATACAAGCCAGCAAAGAATGAACCTGACACTAAAAGCTACCAGTCAACAATAAAACAAATAAAACAGACAAAATGTTTTAAATACAAGCCAGCAAACAATGAACCTGACACTGAAAACTACCAGTCAACAATAAAACAAATAAAACAGACAAAATGTTTTAAATACAAGCCAGCAAACAATGAACCTGACACTGAAAACTACCAGTCAACAATAAAACAAATAAAACAGACAAAATGTTTTAAATACAAGCCAGCAAACAATGAACCTGACACTGAAAACTACCAGTCAACAATAAAACAAATAAAACAGACAAAATGTTTTAAATACAAGCCAGCAAACAATGAACCTGACACTGAAAACTACCAGTCAACAATAAAACAAATAAAACAGACAAAATGTTTTAAATACAAGCCAGCAAACAATGAACCTGACACTGAAAACTACCAGTCAACAATAAAACAAATAAAACAGACAAAAGGTTTTAAATACAAGCCAGCAAACAATGAACCTGACACTGAAAACTACCAGTCAACAATAAAACAAATAAAACAGACAAAATGTTTTAAATACAAGCCAGCAAACAATGAACCTGACACTGAAAACTACCAGTCAACAATAAAACAAATAAAACAGACAAAATGTTTTTAAATACAAGCCAGCAAACAAGGAAACTGACACTGAAAACTACCAGTCAACAATAAAACAAATAAAACAGACAAAATGATTTAAATACAAGCCAGCAAACAATGAACCTGACACTGAAAACTACCAGTCAACAATAAAACAAATAAAACAGACAAAATGTTTTAAATACAAGCCAGCAAACAATGAACGTACACTGAAAACTACCAGTCAACAATAAAACAAATAAAACGGACAAAATGTTTTAAATACAAGCCAGCAAACAATGAACCTGACACTGAAAACTACCAGTCAACAATAAAACAAATAAAACAGACAAAATGTTTTTAAATACAAGCCAGCAAACAAGGAAACTGACACTGAAAACTACCAGTCAACAATAAAACAAATAAAACAGACAAAATGTTTTAAATACAAGTCAGCAAACAATGAACCTGACACTGAAAACTACCAGTCAACAATAAAACAAATAAAACAGACAAAATGTTTTAAATACAAGCCAGCAAACAATGAACCTGACACTGAAAACTACCAGTCAACAATAAAACAAATAAAACAGACAAAATGTTTTAAATACAAGCCAGCAAACAATGAACCTGACACTGAAAACTACCAGTCAACAATAAAACAAATAAAACAGACAAAATGTTTTAAATACAAGCCAGCAAACAATGAACCTGACACTGAAAACTACCAGTCAACAATAAAACAAATAAAACAGACAAAATGTTTTAAATACAAGCCAGCAAACAATGAACCTGACACTGAAAACTACCAGTCAACAATAAAACAAATAAAACAGACAAAATGTTTTAAATACAAGCCAGCAAACAATGAACCTGACACTGAAAACTACCAGTCAACAATAAAACAAATAAAACAGACAAAATGTTTTAAATACAACCCAGCAAAGAATGAACCTGACACTAAAAACTACCAGTCAACAATAAAACAAATAAAACAGACAAAATGTTTTAAATACAAGCCAGCAAACAATGAACCTGACACTGAAAACTACCAGTCAACAATAAAACAAATAAAACAGACAAAATGTTTTAAATACAAGCCAGCAAACAATGAACATGACACTGAAAACTACCAGTCAACAATAAAAAAAATAAAACAGACAAAATGTTTTAAATACAAGCCAGCAAACAATGAACCTGACACTGAAAACTACCAGTCAACAATAAAACAAATAAAACAGACAAAATGTTTTAAATACAAGCCAGCAAACAATGAACCTGACACTGAAAACTACCAGTCAACAATAAAACAAATAAAACAGACAAAATGTTTTAAATACAAGCCAGCAAACAATGAACCTGACACTGAAAACTACCAGTCAACAATAAAACAAATAAAACAGACAAAATGTTTTAAATACAAGCCAGCAAACAATGAACCTGACACTGAAAACTACCAGTCAACAATAAAACAAATAAAACAGACAAAATGTTTTAAATACAAGCCAGCAAACAATGAACCTGACTCTGAAAACTACCAGTCAACAATAAAACAAATAAAACAGACAAAATGTTTTAAATACAAGCCAGCAAACAATGAACCTGACACTGAAAACTACCAGTCAACAATAAAACAAATAAAACAGACAAAATGTTTTAAATACAAGCCAGCAAAGAATGAACCTGACACTAAAAACTACCAGTCAACAATAAAACAAATAAAACAGACAAAATGTTTTAAATACAAGCCAGCAAACAATGAACCTGACACTGAAAACTACCAGTCAACAATAAAACAAATAAAACAGACAAAATGTTTTAAATACAAGCCAGCAAACAATGAACCTGACACTGAAAACTACCAGTCAACAATAAAACAAATAAAACAGACAAAATGTTTTAAATACAAGCCAGCAAACAATGAACCTGACACTGAAAACTACCAGTCAACAATAAAACAAATAAAACAGACAAAATGTTTTAAATACAAGCCAGCAAACAATGAACCTGACACTGAAAACTACCAGTCAACAATAAAACAAATAAAACAGACAAAATGTTTTAAATACAAGCCAGCAAACAATGAACCTGACACTGAAAACTACCAGTCAACAATAAAACAAATAAAACAGACAAAAGGTTTTAAATACAAGCCAGCAAACAATGAACCTGACACTGAAAACTACCAGTCAACAATAAAACAAATAAAACAGACAAAATGTTTTAAATACAAGCCAGCAAACAATGAACCTGACACTGAAAACTACCAGTCAACAATAAAACAAATAAAACAGACAAAATGTTTTTAAATACAAGCCAGCAAACAAGGAAACTGACACTGAAAACTACCAGTCAACAATAAAACAAATAAAACAGACAAAATGATTTAAATACAAGCCAGCAAACAATGAACCTGACACTGAAAACTACCAGTCAACAATAAAACAAATAAAACAGACAAAATGTTTTAAATACAAGCCAGCAAACAATGAACGTACACTGAAAACTACCAGTCAACAATAAAACAAATAAAACGGACAAAATGTTTTAAATACAAGCCAGCAAACAATGAACCTGACACTGAAAACTACCAGTCACAATAAAACAAATAAAACAGACAAAATGTTTTTAAATACAAGCCAGCAAACAAGGAAACTGACACTGAAAACTACCAGTCAACA
This sequence comes from Limnoperna fortunei, assembly GCA_944474755.1. Classification (NCBI taxonomy): domain Eukaryota; kingdom Metazoa; phylum Mollusca; class Bivalvia; order Mytilida; family Modiolidae; genus Limnoperna; species Limnoperna fortunei. The sequence continues at coordinate 2,194,404 of OX104119.1, forward strand.
ATAAAACAAATAAAACAGACAAAATGTTTTAAATACAAGCCAGCAAACAATGAACCTGACACTGAAAACTACCAGTCAACAATAAAACAAATAAAACAGACAAAATGTTTTAAATACAAGCCAGCAAACAATGAACCTGACACTGAAAACTACCAGTCAACAATAAAACAAATAAAACAGACAAAATGTTTTAAATACAAGCCAGCAAACAATGAACGTACACTGAAAACTACCAGTCAACAATAAAACAAATAAAACAGACAAAATGTTTTAAATACAAGCCAGCAAACAATGAACCTGACACTAAAAACCACCAGTCAACAATAAAACAAATAAAACAGACAAAATGTTTTAAATACAAGCCAGCAAACAATGAACCTGACACTGAAAACTACCAGTCAACAATAAAACAAATAAAACAGACAAAATGTTTTAAATACAAGCCAGCAGACAATGAACCTGACACTGAAAACTACCAGTCAACAATAAAACAAATAAAACAGACAAAATGTTTTAAATACAAGCCAGCAAACAATGAACATGACTCTGAAAACTACCAGTCAACAATAAAACAAATAAAACAGACAAAATGTTTTAAATACAAGCCAGCAAACAATGAACCTGACACTGAAAACTACCAGTCAACAATAAAACAAATAAAACAGACAAAATGTTTTAAATACAAGCCAGCAAACAATGAACCTGACACTGAAAACTACCAGTCAACAATAAAACAAATAAAACAGACAAAATGTTTTAAATACAAGCCATCAAACAATGAACCTGACACTAAAAACTACCAGTCAACAATAAAACAAATAAAACAGACAAAATGTTTTAAATACAAGCCAGCAAACAATGAACCTGACACTGAAAACTACCAGTCAACAATAAAACAAATAAAACAGACAAAATGTTTTAAATACAAGCCAGCAAACAATGAACCTGACACTGAAAACTACCAGTCAACAATAAAACAAATAAAACAGACAAAATGTTTTAAATACAAGCCAGCAAACAATGAACCTGACACTGAAAACTACCAGTCAACAATAAAACAAATAAAACAGACAAAATGTTTTAAATACAAGCCAGCAAACAATGAACGTACACTGAAAACTACCAGTCAACAATAAAACAAATAAAACAGACAAACTGTTTTAAATACAAGTCAGCAAACAATGAACCTGACACTAAAAACTACCAGTCAACAATAAAACAAATAAAACAGACAAAATGTTTTACATACAAGCCAGCAAACAATGAACCTGACACTGAAAACTACCAGTCAACAATAAAACAAATAAAACAGACAAAATGTTTTAAATACAAGCCAGCAAACAATGAACCTGACACTGAAAACTACCAGTCAACAATAAAACAAATAAAACAGACAAAATGTTTTAAATACAAGCCAGCAAACAATGAACCTGACACTGAAAACTACCAGTCAACAATAAAACAAATAAAACAGACAAAATGTTTTAAATACAAGCCAGCAAACAATGAACCTGACACTGAAAACTACCAGTCAACAATAAAACAAATAAAACAGACAAAATGTTTTAAATACAAGCCAGCAAACAATGAACATGACTCTGAAAACTACCAGTCAACAATAAAACAAATAAAACAGACAAAATGTTTTAAATACAAGCCAGCAAACAATGAACCTGACACTGAAAACTACCAGTCAACAATAAAACAAATAAAACAGACAAAATGTTTTAAATACAAGCCAGCAAACAATGAACCTGACACTGAAAACTACCAGTCAACAATAAAACAAATAAAACAGACAAAATGTTTTAAATACAAGCCAGCAAACAATGAACCTGACACTAAAAACTACCAGTCAACAATAAAACAAATAAAACAGACAAAATGTTTTAAATACAAGCCAGCAAACAATGAACCTGACACTGAAAACTACCAGTCAACAATAAAACAAATAAAACAGACAAAATGTTTTAAATACAAGCCAGCAAACAATGAACCTGACACTGAAAACTACCAGTCAACAATAAAACAAATAAAACAGACAAAATGTTTTAAATACAAGCCAGCAAACAATGAACCTGACACTGAAAACTACCAGTCAACAATAAAACAAATAAAACAGACAAAATGTTTTAAATACAAGCCAGCAAACAATGAACCTGACACTGAAAACTACCAGTCAACAATAAAACAAACAAAACAGACAAAATGTTTTAAATACAAGCCAGCAAACAATGAACCTGACTCTGAAAACTACCAGTCAACAATAAAACAAATAAAACAGACAAAATGTTTTAAATACAAGCCAGCAAACAATGAACCTGACACTGAAAACTACCAGTCAACAATAAAACAAATAAAACGGACAAAATGTTTTAAATACAAGCCAGCAAACAATGAACCTGACACTGAAAACTACCAGTCAACAATAAAACAAATAAAACAGACAAAATGTTTTAAATACAAGCCAGCAAACAATGAACCTGACACTAAAAACTACCAGTCAACAATAAAACAAATAAAACAGACAAAATGTTTTAAATACAAGCCAGCAAACAATGAACCTGACACTGAAAACTACCAGTCAACAATAAAACAAATAAAACAGACAAAATGTTTTAAATACAAGTCATCAAACAATGAACCTGACACTGAAAACTACCAGTCAACAATAAAACAAATAAAACAGACAAAATGTTTTAAATACAAGCCAGCAAACAATGAACCTGACACTGAAAACTACCAGTCAACAATAAAACAAATAAAACAGACAAAATGTTTTAAATACAAGCCAGCAAACAATGAACCTGACACTGAAAACTACCAGTCAACAATAAAACAAATAAAACAGACAAAATGTTTTAAATACAAGCCAGCAAACAATGAACCTGACACTGAAAACTACCAGTCAACAATAAAACAAATAAAACAGACAAAATGTTTTAAATACAAGCCAGCAAACAATGAACCTGACACTGAAAACTACCAGTCAACAATAAAACAAATAAAACAGACAAAATGTTTTAAATACAAGCCAGCAAACAATGAACCTGACACTGAAAACTACCAGTCAACAATAAAACAAATAAAACAGACAAAATGTTTTAAATACAAGCCAGCAAACAATGAACCTGACACTAAAAACTACCAGTCAACAATAAAACAAATAAAACAGACAAAATGTTTTAAATACAAGCCAGCAAACAATGAACCTGACACTGAAAACTACCAGTCAACAATAAAACAAATAAAACAGACAAAATGTTTTAAATACAAGCCAGCAAACAATGAACCTTACACTGAAAACTACCAGTCAACAATAAAACAAATAAAACAGACAAAATGTTTTAAATACAAGCCAGCAAACAATGAACGTACACTGAAAACTACCAGTCAACAATAAAACAAATAAAACAGACAAAATGTTTTAAATACAAGCCAGCAAACAATGAACCTGACACTGAAAACTACCAGTCAACAATAAAACAAATAAAACAGACAAAATGTTTTAAATGCAAGCCAGCAAACAATGAACCTTACACTGAAAACTACCAGTCAACAATAAAACAAATAAAACAGACAAAATGTTTTAAATACAAACCAGCAAACAATGAACGTACACTGAAAACTACCAGTCAACAATAAAACAAATAAAACAGACAAAATGTTTTTAAATACAAGCCGGCAAACAAGGAACCTGACACTAAAAACTACCAGTCAACAATAAAACAAATAAAACAGACAAAATGTTTTAAATACAAGCCAGCAAACAATGAACGTACACTGAAAACTACCAGTCAACGATAAAACAAATAAAACAGACAAAATGTTTTAAATACAATCCAGCAAACAATGAACCTGACACTGAAAACTACCAGTCAACAATAAAACAAATAAAACAGACAAAATGTTTTAAATACAAGCCAGCAAACAATGAACCTGACACTGAAAACTACCAGTCAACAATAAAACAAATAAAACAGACAAAATGTTTTAAATACAAGCCAGCAAACAATGAACCTGACACTAAAAACTACCAGTCAACAATAAAACAAATAAAACAGACAAAATGTTTTAAATACAAGCCAGCAAACAATGAACCTGACACTGAAAACTACCAGTCAACAATAAAACAAATAAAACAGACAAAATGTTTTAAATACAAGCCAGCAAACAATGAACCTGACTCTGAAAACTACCAGTCAACAAAAACAAATAAAAATAACAAAATGTTTTAAATACAAGCCAGCAAACAATGAACCTGACACTGAAAACTACCAGTCAACAATAAAACAAATAAAACAGACAAAATGTTTTAAATACAAGCCAGCAAACAATGAACGTACACTGAAAACTACCAGTCAACAATAAAACAAATAAAACAGACAAAATGTTTCAAATACAAGCCAGCAAACAATGAACCTGACACTGAAAACTACCAGTCAACAATAAAACAAATAAAACGGACAAAATGTTTTAAATACAAGCCAGCAAACAATGAACCTGACACTGAAAACTACCAGTCAACAATAAAACAAATAAAACAGACAAAATGTTTTAAATACAAGCCAGCAAACAATGAACCTGACACTGAAAACTACCAGTCAACAATAAAACAAATAAAACAGACAAAATGTTTTTAAATACAAGCCAGCAAACAATGAACCTTACACTGAAAACTACCAGTCAACAATAAAACAAATAAAACAGACAAAATGTTTTAAATACAAGCCATCAAACAATGAACCTGACACTAAAAACTACCAGTCAACAATAAAACAAATAAAACAGACAAAATGTTTTAAATACAAGCCAGCAAACAATGAACCTGACACTGAAAACTACCAGTCAACAATAAAACAAATAAAACAGACAAAATGTTTTAAATACAAGTCATCAAACAATGAACCTGACACTGAAAACTACCAGTCAACAATAAAACAAATAAAACAGACAAAATGTTTTAAATACAAGCCAGCAAACAATGAACCTGACACTGAAAACTACCAGTCAACAATAAAACAAATAAAACAGACAAAATGTTTTAAATACAAGCCAGCAAACAATGAACCTGACACTGAAAACTACCAGTCAACAATAAAACAAATAAAACAGACAAAATGTTTTAAATACAAGCCAGCAAACAATGAACCTGACACTGAAAACTACCAGTCAACAATAAAACAAATAAAACAGACAAAATGTTTTAAATACAAGCCAGCAAACAATGAACCTGACACTGAAAACTACCAGTCAACAATAAAACAAATAAAACAGACAAAATGTTTTAAATACAAGCCAGCAAACAATGAACCTGACACTGAAAACTACCAGTCAACAATAAAACAAATAAAACAGACAAAATGTTTTAAATACAAGCCAGCAAACAATGAACCTGACACTAAAAACTACCAGTCAACAATAAAACAAATAAAACAGACAAAATGTTTTAAATACAAGCCAGCAAACAATGAACCTGACACTGAAAACTACCAGTCAACAATAAAACAAATAAAACAGACAAAATGTTTTAAATACAAGCCAGCAAACAATGAACCTTACACTGAAAACTACCAGTCAACAATAAAACAAATAAAACAGACAAAATGTTTTAAATACAAGCCAGCAAACAATGAACGTACACTGAAAACTACCAGTCAACAATAAAACAAATAAAACAGACAAAATGTTTTAAATACAAGCCAGCAAACAATGAACCTGACACTGAAAACTACCAGTCAACAATAAAACAAATAAAACAGACAAAATGTTTTAAATACAAGCCAGCAAACAATGAACCTTACACTGAAAACTACCAGTCAACAATAAAACAAATAAAACAGACAAAATGTTTTAAATACAAACCAGCAAACAATGAACGTACACTGAAAACTACCAGTCAACAATAAAACAAATAAAACAGACAAAATGTTTTTAAATACAAGCCGGCAAACAAGGAACCTGACACTAAAAACTACCAGTCAACAATAAAACAAATAAAACAGACAAAATGTTTTAAATACAAGCCAGCAAACAATGAACGTACACTGAAAACTACCAGTCAACGATAAAACAAATAAAACAGACAAAATGTTTTAAATACAATCCAGCAAACAATGAACCTGACACTGAAAACTACCAGTCAACAATAAAACAAATAAAACAGACAAAATGTTTTAAATACAAGCCAGCAAACAATGAACCTGACACTGAAAACTACCAGTCAACAATAAAACAAATAAAACAGACAAAATGTTTTAAATACAAGCCAGCAAACAATGAACCTGACACTAAAAACTACCAGTCAACAATAAAACAAATAAAACAGACAAAATGTTTTAAATACAAGCCAGCAAACAATGAACCTGACACTGAAAACTACCAGTCAACAATAAAACAAATAAAACAGACAAAATGTTTTAAATACAAGCCAGCAAACAATGAACCTGACTCTGAAAACTACCAGTCAACAAAAACAAATAAAAATAACAAAATGTTTTAAATACAAGCCAGCAAACAATGAACCTGACACTGAAAACTACCAGTCAACAATAAAACAAATAAAACAGACAAAATGTTTTAAATACAAGCCAGCAAACAATGAACGTACACTGAAAACTACCAGTCAACAATAAAACAAATAAAACAGACAAAATGTTTCAAATACAAGCCAGCAAACAATGAACCTGACACTGAAAACTACCAGTCAACAATAAAACAAATAAAACAGACAAAATGTTTTAAATACAAGCCAGCAAACAATGAACCTGACACTGAAAACTACCAGTCAACAATAAAACAAATAAAACAGACAAAATGTTTTAAATACAAGCCTGCAAACAATGAACATGACACTGAAAACTACCAGTCAACAATAAAACAAATAAAACAGACAAAATGTTTTAAATACAAGCCAGCAAACAATGAACCTGACACTGAAAACTACCAGTCAACAATAAAACAAATAAAACAGACAAAATGTTTTAAATACAAGCCAGCAAACAATGAACCTGACACTGAAAACTACCAGTCAACAATAAAACAAATAAAACAGACAAAATGTTTTTAAATACAAGCCAGCAAACAATGAACCTGACACTGAAAACTACCAGTCAACAATAAAACAAATAAAACAGACAAAATGTTTTAAATACAAGCCAGCAAACAATGAACCTGACACTGAAAACTACCAGTCAACAATAAAACAAATAAAACAGACAAAATGTTTTAAATACAAGCCAGCAAACAATGAACCTGACACTGAAAACTACCAGATAACAATAAAACAAATAAAACAGACAAAATGTTTTAAATACAAGCCAGCAAACAATGAACCTGACACTAAAAACTACCAGTCAACAATAAAACAAATAAAACAGACAAAATGTTTTAAATACAAGCCAGCAAACAATGAACCTGACACTGAAAACTACCAGTCAACAATAAAACAAATAAAACAGACAAAATGTTTTAAATACAAGCCAGCAAACAATGAACCTGACACAGAAAACCACCAGTCAACAATAAAACAAATAAAACAGACAAAATGTTTTAAATACAAGCCAGCAAACAATGAACCTGACACTGAAAACTACCAGTCAACAATAAAACAAATAAAACAGACAAAATGTTTTAAATACAAGCCAGCAAACATTGAACCTGACACTGAAAACTACCAGTCAACAATAAAACAAATAAAACAGACAAAATGTTTTAAATACAAGCCAGCAAACAATGAACCTGACTCTGAAAACTACCAGTCAACAATAAAACAAATAAAACAGACAAAATGTTTTAAATACAAGCCAGCAAACAATGAACCTGACACTGAAAACTACCAGTCAACAATAAAACGAATAAAACAGACAAAATGTTTTAAATACAAGCCAGCAAACAATGAACGTACACTGAAAACTACCAGTCAACAATAAAACAAATAAAACAGACAAAATGTTTTAAATACAAGTCAGCAAACAATGAACCTGACACTGAAAACTACCAGTCAACAATAAAACAAATAAAACAGACAAAATGTTTTAAATACAAGCCAGCAAACAATGAACGTACACTGAAAACTACCAGTCAACAATAAAACAAATAAAACAGACAAAATGTTTTAAATACAAGCCAGCAAACAATGAACCTGACAATGAAAACTACCAGTCAACAATAAAACAAATAAAACAGACAAAATGTTTTAAATACAAGCCAGCAAACAATGAACCTGACACTGAAAACTACCAGTCAACGATAAAACAAATAAAACAGACAAAATGTTTTAAATACAAGCCAGCAAACAATGAACCTGACACTGAAAACTACCAGTCAACAATAAAACAAATAAAACAGACAAAATGTTTTAAATACAAGCCAGCAAACAATGAACCTGACACTGAAAACTACCAGTCAACAATAAAACAAATAAAACAGACAAAATGTTTTAAATACAAGCCAGCAAACAATGAACCTGACACTGAAAACTACCAGTCAACAATAAAACAAATAAAACAGACAAAATGTTTTAAATACAAGTCAGCAAACAATGAACCTGACACTGAAAACTACCAGTCAACAATAAAACAAATAAAACAGACAAAATGTTTTAAATACAAGCCAGCAAACAATGAACGTACACTGAAAACTACCAGTCAACAATAAAACAAATAAAACAGACAAAATGTTTTAAATACAAGCCAGCAAACAATGAACCTGACAATGAAAACTACCAGTCAACAATAAAACAAATAAAACAGACAAAATGTTTTAAATACAAGCCAGCAAACAATGAACCTGACACTGAAAACTACCAGTCAACGATAAAACAAATAAAACAGACAAAATGTTTTAAATACAAGCCAGCAAACAATGAACCTGACACTGAAAACTACCAGTCAACAATAAAACAAATAAAACAGACAAAATGTTTTAAATACAAGCCAGCAAACAATGAACCTGACACTGAAAACTACCAGTCAACAATAAAACAAATAAAACAGACAAAATGTTTTAAATACAAGCCAGCAAACAATGAACCTGACACTGAAAACTACCAGTCAACAATAAAACAAATAAAACAGACAAAATGTTTTAAATACAAGCCAGCAAACAATGAACCTGACACTAAAAACTACCAGTCAACAATAAAACAAATAAAACAGACAAAATGTTTTAAATACAAGCCAGCAAACAATGAACCTGACACTGAAAACTACCAGTCAACAATAAAACAAATAAAACAGACAAAATGTTTTAAATACAAGCCAGCAAACAATGAACCTGACTCTGAAAACTACCAGTCAACAAAAACAAATAAAAATAACAAAATGTTTTAAATACAAGCCAGCAAACAATGAACCTGACACTGAAAACTACCAGTCAACAATAAAACAAATAAAACAGACAAAATGTTTTAAATACAAGCCAGCAAACAATGAACGTACACTGAAAACTACCAGTCAACAATAAAACAAATAAAACAGACAAAATGTTTCAAATACAAGCCAGCAAACAATGAACCTGACACTGAAAACTACCAGTCAACAATAAAACAAATAAAACAGACAAAATGTTTTAAATACAAGCCAGCAAACAATGAACGTACACTGAAATCTACCAGTCAACAATAAAACAAATAAAACAGACAAAATGTTTTAAATACAAGCCAGCAAACAATGAACCTGACACTGAAAACTACCAGTCAACAATAAAACAAATAAAACAGACAAAATGTTTTGAATACAAGTCAGCAAACAATGAACCTGACACTGAAAACTACCAGTCAACAATAAAACAAATAAAACAGACAAAATGTTTTAAATACAAGCCAGCAAACAATGAACCTGACACTGAAAACTACCAGTCAACAATAAAACAAATAAAACAGACAAAATGTTTTAAATACAAGCCAGCAAACAATGAACGTGACACTGAAAACTACCAGTCAACAATAAAACAAATAAAACAGACAAAATGTTTTGAATACAAGTCAGCAAACAATGAACCTGACACTGAAAACTACCAGTCAACAATTAAACAAATAAAACTGACAAAATGTTTTAAATACAATCCAGCAAACAATGAACGTACACTGAAAACTACCAGTCAACAATAAAACAAATAAAACAGACAAAATGTTTTAAATACAAGCCAGCAAACAATGAACCTGACACTGAAAACTACCAGTCAACAATAAAACAAATAAAACAGACAAAATGTTTTAAATACAAGCCAGCAAACAATGAACATGACACTGAAAACTACCAGTCAACAATAAAACAAATAAAACAGACAAAATGTTTTAAATACAAGCCAGCAAACAATGAACCTGACACTGAAAACTACCAGTCAACAATAAAACAAATAAAACAGACAAAATGTTTTAAATACAAGCCAGCAAACAATGAACCTGACACTGAAAACTACCAGTCAACAATAAAACAAATAAAACAGACAAAATGTTTTTAAATACAAGCCAGCAAACAATGAACCTGACACTGAAAACTACCAGTCAACAATAAAACAAATAAAACAGACAAAATGTTTTAAATACAAGCCAGCAAACAATGAACCTGACACTGAAAACTACCAGTCAACAATAAAACAAATAAAACAGACAAAATGTTTTAAATACAAGCCAGCAAACAATGAACCTGACACTGAAAACTACCAGATAACAATAAAACAAATAAAACAGACAAAATGTTTTAAATACAAGCCAGCAAACAATGAACCTGACACTAAAAACTACCAGTCAACAATAAAACAAATAAAACAGACAAAATGTTTTAAATACAAGCCAGCAAACAATGAACCTGACACTGAAAACTACCAGTCAACAATAAAACAAATAAAACAGACAAAATGTTTTAAATACAAGCCAGCAAACAATGAACCTGACACAGAAAACCACCAGTCAACAATAAAACAAATAAAACAGACAAAATGTTTTAAATACAAGCCAGCAAACAATGAACCTGACACTGAAAACTACCAGTCAACAATAAAACAAATAAAACAGACAAAATGTTTTAAATACAAGCCAGCAAACAATGAACCTGACACTGAAAACTACCAGTCAACAATAAAACAAATAAAACAGACAAAATGTTTTAAATACAAGCCAGCAAACAATGAACCTGACTCTGAAAACTACCAGTCAACAATAAAACAAATAAAACAGACAAAATGTTTTAAATACAAGCCAGCAAACAATGAACCTTACACTGAAAACTACCAGTCAACAATAAAACGAATAAAACAGACAAAATGTTTTAAATACAAGCCAGCAAACAATGAACGTACACTGAAAACTACCAGTCAACAATAAAACAAATAAAACAGACAAAATGTTTTAAATACAAGTCAGCAAACAATGAACCTGACACTGAAAACTACCAGTCAACAATAAAACAAATAAAACAGACAAAATGTTTTAAATACAAGCCAGCAAACAATGAACGTACACTGAAAACTACCAGTCAACAATAAAACAAATAAAACAGACAAAATGTTTTAAATACAAGCCAGCAAACAATGAACCTGACAATGAAAACTACCAGTCAACAATAAAACAAATAAAACAGACAAAATGTTTTAAATACAAGCCAGCAAACAATGAACCTGACACTGAAAACTACCAGTCAACGATAAAACAAATAAAACAGACAAAATGTTTTAAATACAAGCCAGCAAACAATGAACCTGACACTGAAAACTACCAGTCAACAATAAAACAAATAAAACAGACAAAATGTTTTAAATACAAGCCAGCAAACAATGAACGTACACTGAAAACTACCAGTCAACAATAAAACAAATAAAACGGACAAAATGTTTTAAATACAAGCCAGCAAACAATGAACCTGACACTGAAAACTACCAGTCAACAATAAAACAAATAAAACAGACAAAATGTTTTAAATACAAGCCAGCAAACAATGAACCTGACACTGAAAACTACCAGTCAACAATAAAACAAATAAAACAGACAAAATGTTTTAAATACAAGCCAGCAAACAATGAACCTGACACTGAAAACTACCAGTCAACAATAAAACAAATAAAACAGACAAAATGTTTTAAATACAAGCCAGCAAACAATGAACCTGACACTGAAAACTACCAGTCAACAATAAAACAAATAAAACAGACAAAATGTTTCAAATACAAGCCAGCAAACAATGAACCTGACACTGAAAACTACCAGTCAACAATAAAACAAATAAAACGGACAAAATGTTTTAAATACAAGCCAGCAAACAATGAACCTGACACTGAAAACTACCAGTCAACAATAAAACAAATAAAACAGACAAAATGTTTTAAATACAAGCCAGCAAACAATGAACCTGACACTGAAAACTACCAGTCAACAATAAAACAAATAAAACAGACAAAATGTTTTTAAATACAAGCCAGCAAACAATGAACCTTACACTGAAAACTACCAGTCAACAATAAAACAAATAAAACAGACAAAATGTTTTAAATACAAGCCATCAAACAATGAACCTGACACTAAAAACTACCAGTCAACAATAAAACAAATAAAACAGACAAAATGTTTTAAATACAAGCCAGCAAACAATGAACCTGACACTGAAAACTACCAGTCAACAATAAAACAAATAAAACAGACAAAATGTTTTAAATACAAGCCAGCAAACAATGAACGTACACTGAAAACTACCAGTCAACAATAAAACAAATAAAACAGACAAAATGTTTCAAATACAAGCCAGCAAACAATGAACCTGACACTGAAAACTACCAGTCAACAATAAAACAAATAAAACAGACAAAATGTTTTAAATACAAGCCAGCAAACAATGAACCTGACACTGAAAACTACCAGTCAACAATAAAACAAATAAAACAGACAAAATGTTTTAAATACAAGCCAGCAAACAATGAACCTGACACTGAAAACTACCAGTCAACAATAAAACAAATAAAACAGACAAAATGTTTCAAATACAAGCCAGCAAACAATGAACCTGACACTGAAAACTACCAGTCAACAATAAAACAAATAAAACAGACAAAATGTTTTAAATACAAGCCAGCAAACAATGAACCTGACACTGAAAACTACCAGTCAACAATAAAACAAATAAAACAGACAAAATGTTTTAAATACAAGCCAGCAAACAATGAACCTGACTCTGAAAACTACCAGTCAACAATAAAACAAATAAAACAGACAAAATGTTTTAAATACAAGCCAGCAAACAATGAACCTTACACTGAAAACTACCAGTCAACAATAAAACAAATAAAACAGACAAAATGTTTTAAATACAAGCCAGCAAACAATGAACGTACACTGAAAACTACCAGTCAACAATAAAACAAATAAAACAGACAAAATGTTTTAAATACAAGCCAGCAAACAATGAACCTGACACTGAAAACTACCAGTCAACAATAAAACAAATAAAACAGACAAAATGTTTTAAATACAAGCCAGCAAACAATGAACCTGACACTGAAAACTACCAGTCAACAATAAAACAAATAAAACAGACAAAATGTTTTAAATACAAGCCAGCAAACAATGAACCTGACACTGAAAACTACCAGTCAACAATAAAACAAATAAAACAGACAAAATGTTTTAAATACAAGCCAGCAAACAATGAACCTGACACTGAAAACTACCAGTCAACAATAAAACAAATAAAACAGACAAAATGTTTTAAATACAAGCCAGCAAACAATGAACGTACACTGAAAACTACCAGTCAACAATAAAACAAATAAAACAGACAAAATATTTTGAATACAAGCCAGCAAACAATGAACCTGACACTGAAATCTACCAGTCAACAATAAAACAAATAAAACAGACAAAATGTTTTAAATACAAGCCAGCAAACAATGAACCTGACACTGAAAACTACCAGTCAACAATAAAACAAATAAAACAGACAAAATGTTTTAAATACAAGCCAGCAAACAATGAACCTGACACTGAAAACTACCAGTCAACAATAAAACAAATAAAACAGACAAAATGTTTTAAATACAAGCCAGCAAACAATGAACCTGACACTGAAAACTACCAGTCAACAATAAAACAAATAAAACAGACAAAATGTTTCAAATACAAGCCAGCAAACAATGAACCTGACACTGAAAACTACCAGTCAACAATAAAACAAATAAAACAGACAAAATGTTTTAAATACAAGCCAGCAAACAATGAACCTGACACTGAAAACTACCAGTCAACAATAAAACAAATAAAACAGACAAAATGTTTTAAATACAAGCCAGCAAACAATGAACCTGACTCTGAAAACTACCAGTCAACAATAACAAATAAAAATAACAAAATGTTTTAAATACAAGCCAGCAAACAATGAACCTGACACTGAAAACTACCAGTCAACAATAAAACAAATAAAACAGACAAAATGTTTTAAATACAAGCCAGCAAACAATGAACGTACACTGAAAACTACCAGTCAACAATAAAACAAATAAAACAGACAAAATGTTTCAAATACAAGCCAGCAAACAATGAACCTGACACTGAAAACTACCAGTCAACAATAAAACAAATAAAACAGACAAAATGTTTTAAATACAAGCCAGCAAACAATGAACCTGACACTGAAAACTACCAGTCAACAATAAAACAAATAAAACAGACAAAATGTTTTAAATACAAGCCAGCAAACAATGAACCTGACACTGAAAACTACCAGTCAACAATAAAACAAATAAAACAGACAAAATGTTTTAAATACAAGCCAGCAAACAATGAACCTGACACTGAAAACTACCAGTCAACAATAAAACAAATAAAACAGACAAAATGTTTTAAATACAAGCCAGCAAACAATGAACGTACACTGAAAACTACCAGTCAACAATAAAACAAATAAAACAGACAAACTGTTTTAAATACAAGTCAGCAAACAATGAACCTGACACTAAAAACTACCAGTCAACAATAAAACAAATAAAACAGACAAAATGTTTTACATACAAGCCAGCAAACAATGAACCTGACACTGAAAACTACCAGTCAACAATAAAACAAATAAAACAGACAAAATGTTTTAAATACAAGCCAGCAAACAATGAACCTGACACTGAAAACTACCAGTCAACAATAAAACAAATAAAACAGACAAAATGTTTTAAATACAAGCCAGCAAACAATGAACCTGACACTGAAAACTACCAGTCAACAATAAAACAAATAAAACAGACAAAATGTTTTAAATACAAGCCAGCAAACAATGAACCTGACACTGAAAACTACCAGTCAACAATAAAACAAATAAAACAGACAAAATGTTTTAAATACAAGCCAGCAAACAATGAACATGACTCTGAAAACTACCAGTCAACAATAAAACAAATAAAACAGACAAAATGTTTTAAATACAAGCCAGCAAACAATGAACCTGACACTGAAAACTACCAGTCAACAATAAAACAAATAAAACAGACAAAATGTTTTAAATACAAGCCAGCAAACAATGAACCTGACACTGAAAACTACCAGTCAACAATAAAACAAATAAAACAGACAAAATGTTTTAAATACAAGCCAGCAAACAATGAACCTGACACTAAAAACTACCAGTCAACAATAAAACAAATAAAACAGACAAAATGTTTTAAATACAAGCCAGCAAACAATGAACCTGACACTGAAAACTACCAGTCAACAATAAAACAAATAAAACAGACAAAATGTTTTAAATACAAGCCAGCAAACAATGAACCTGACACTGAAAACTACCAGTCAACAATAAAACAAATAAAACAGACAAAATGTTTTAAATACAAGCCAGCAAACAATGAACCTGACACTGAAAACTACCAGTCAACAATAAAACAAATAAAACAGACAAAATGTTTTAAATACAAGCCAGCAAACAATGAACCTGACACTGAAAACTACCAGTCAACAATAAAACAAACAAAACAGACAAAATGTTTTAAATACAAGCCAGCAAACAATGAACCTGACTCTGAAAACTACCAGTCAACAATAAAACAAATAAAACAGACAAAATGTTTTAAATACAAGCCAGCAAACAATGAACCTGACACTGAAAACTACCAGTCAACAATAAAACAAATAAAACGGACAAAATGTTTTAAATACAAGCCAGCAAACAATGAACCTGACACTGAAAACTACCAGTCAACAATAAAACAAATAAAACAGACAAAATGTTTTAAATACAAGCCAGCAAACAATGAACCTGACACTGAAAACTACCAGTAAACAATAAAACAAATAAAACAGACAAAATGTTTTTAAATACAAGCCAGCAAACAATGAACCTTACACTGAAAACTACCAGTCAACAATAAAACAAATAAAACAGACAAAATGTTTTAAATACAAGCCATCAAACAATGAACCTGACACTAAAAACTACCAGTCAACAATAAAACAAATAAAACAGACAAAATGTTTTAAATACAAGCCAGCAAACAATGAACCTGACACTGAAAACTACCAGTCAACAATAAAACAAATAAAACAGACAAAATGTTTTAAATACAAGTCATCAAACAATGAACCTGACACTGAAAACTACCAGTCAACAATAAAACAAATAAAACAGACAAAATGTTTTAAATACAAGTCAGCAAACAATGAACCTGACACTGAAAACTACCAGTCAACAATAAAACAAATAAAACAGACAAAATGTTTTAAATACAAGCCAGCAAACAATGAACCTGACACTGAAAACTACCAGTCAACAATAAAACAAATAAAACAGACAAAATGTTTTAAATACAAGCCAGCAAACAATGAACCTGACACTGAAAACTACCAGTCAACAATAAAACAAATAAAACAGACAAAATGTTTTAAATACAAGCCAGCAAACAATGAACCTGACACTGAAAACTACCAGTCAACAATAAAACAAATAAAACAGACAAAATGTTTTAAATACAAGCCAGCAAACAATGAACCTGACACTGAAAACTACCAGTCAACAATAAAACAAATAAAACAGACAAAATGTTTTAAATACAAGCCAGCAAACAATGAACCTGACACTAAAAACTACCAGTCAACAATAAAACAAATAAAACAGACAAAATGTTTTAAATACAAGCCAGCAAACAATGAACCTGACACTGAAAACTACCAGTCAACAATAAAACAAATAAAACAGACAAAATGTTTTAAATACAAGCCAGCAAACAATGAACCTTACACTGAAAACTACCAGTCAACAATAAAACAAATAAAACAGACAAAATGTTTTAAATACAAGCCAGCAAACAATGAACGTACACTGAAAACTACCAGTCAACAATAAAACAAATAAAACAGACAAAATGTTTTAAATACAAGCCAGCAAACAATGAACCTGACACTGAAAACTACCAGTCAACAATAAAACAAATAAAACAGACAAAATGTTTTAAATACAAGCCAGCAAACAATGAACCTTACACTGAAAACTACCAGTCAACAATAAAACAAATAAAACAGACAAAATGTTTTAAATACAAACCAGCAAACAATGAACGTACACTGAAAACTACCAGTCAACAATAAAACAAATAAAACAGACAAAATGTTTTTAAATACAAGCCGGCAAACAAGGAACCTGACACTAAAAACTACCAGTCAACAATAAAACAAATAAAACAGACAAAATGTTTTAAATACAAGCCAGCAAACAATGAACGTACACTGAAAACTACCAGTCAACGATAAAACAAATAAAACAGACAAAATGTTTTAAATACAATCCAGCAAACAATGAACCTGACACTGAAAACTACCAGTCAACAATAAAACAAATAAAACAGACAAAATGTTTTAAATACAAGCCAGCAAACAATGAACCTGACACTGAAAACTACCAGTCAACAATAAAACAAATAAAACAGACAAAATGTTTTAAATACAAGCCAGCAAACAATGAACCTGACACTAAAAACTACCAGTCAACAATAAAACAAATAAAACAGACAAAATGTTTTAAATACAAGCCAGCAAACAATGAACCTGACACTGAAAACTACCAGTCAACAATAAAACAAATAAAACAGACAAAATGTTTTAAATACAAGCCAGCAAACAATGAACCTGACTCTGAAAACTACCAGTCAACAAAAACAAATAAAAATAACAAAATGTTTTAAATACAAGCCAGCAAACAATGAACCTGACACTGAAAACTACCAGTCAACAATAAAACAAATAAAACAGACAAAATGTTTTAAATACAAGCCAGCAAACAATGAACGTACACTGAAAACTACCAGTCAACAATAAAACAAATAAAACAGACAAAATGTTTCAAATACAAGCCAGCAAACAATGAACCTGACACTGAAAACTACCAGTCAACAATAAAACAAATAAAACGGACAAAATGTTTTAAATACAAGCCAGCAAACAATGAACCTGACACTGAAAACTACCAGTCAACAATAAAACAAATAAAACAGACAAAATGTTTTAAATACAAGCCAGCAAACAATGAACCTGACACTGAAAACTACCAGTCAACAATAAAACAAATAAAACAGACAAAATGTTTTTAAATACAAGCCAGCAAACAATGAACCTTACACTGAAAACTACCAGTCAACAATAAAACAAATAAAACAGACAAAATGTTTTAAATACAAGCCATCAAACAATGAACCTGACACTAAAAACTACCAGTCAACAATAAAACAAATAAAACAGACAAAATGTTTTAAATACAAGCCAGCAAACAATGAACCTGACACTGAAAACTACCAGTCAACAATAAAACAAATAAAACAGACAAAATGTTTTAAATACAAGTCATCAAACAATGAACCTGACACTGAAAACTACCAGTCAACAATAAAACAAATAAAACAGACAAAATGTTTTAAATACAAGCCAGCAAACAATGAACCTGACACTGAAAACTACCAGTCAACAATAAAACAAATAAAACAGACAAAATGTTTAAAATACAAGCCAGCAAACAATGAACCTGACACTGAAAACTACCAGTCAACAATAAAACAAATAAAACAGACAAAATGTTTTAAATACAAGCCAGCAAACAATGAACCTGACACTGAAAACTACCAGTCAACAATAAAACAAATAAAACAGACAAAATGTTTTAAATACAAGCCAGCAAACAATGAACCTGACACTGAAAACTACCAGTCAACAATAAAACAAATAAAACAGACAAAATGTTTTAAATACAAGCCAGCAAACAATGAACCTGACACTGAAAACTACCAGTCAACAATAAAACAAATAAAACAGACAAAATGTTTTAAATACAAGCCAGCAAACAATGAACCTGACACTAAAAACTACCAGTCAACAATAAAACAAATAAAACAGACAAAATGTTTTAAATACAAGCCAGCAAACAATGAACCTGACACTGAAAACTACCAGTCAACAATAAAACAAATAAAACAGACAAAATGTTTTAAATACAAGCCAGCAAACAATGAACCTTACACTGAAAACTACCAGTCAACAATAAAACAAATAAAACAGACAAAATGTTTTAAATACAAGCCAGCAAACAATGAACGTACACTGAAAACTACCAGTCAACAATAAAACAAATAAAACAGACAAAATGTTTTAAATACAAGCCAGCAAACAATGAACCTGACACTGAAAACTACCAGTCAACAATAAAACAAATAAAACAGACAAAATGTTTTAAATACAAGCCAGCAAACAATGAACCTTACACTGAAAACTACCAGTCAACAATAAAACAAATAAAACAGACAAAATGTTTTAAATACAAACCAGCAAACAATGAACGTACACTGAAAACTACCAGTCAACAATAAAACAAATAAAACAGACAAAATGTTTTTAAATACAAGCCGGCAAACAAGGAACCTGACACTAAAAACTACCAGTCAACAATAAAACAAATAAAACAGACAAAATGTTTTAAATACAAGCCAGCAAACAATGAACGTACACTGAAAACTACCAGTCAACGATAAAACAAATAAAACAGACAAAATGTTTTAAATACAATCCAGCAAACAATGAACCTGACACTGAAAACTACCAGTCAACAATAAAACAAATAAAACAGACAAAATGTTTTAAATACAAGCCAGCAAACAATGAACCTGACACTGAAAACTACCAGTCAACAATAAAACAAATAAAACAGACAAAATGTTTTAAATACAAGCCAGCAAACAATGAACCTGACACTAAAAACTACCAGTCAACAATAAAACAAATAAAACAGACAAAATGTTTTAAATACAAGCCAGCAAACAATGAACCTGACACTGAAAACTACCAGTCAACAATAAAACAAATAAAACAGACAAAATGTTTTAAATACAAGCCAGCAAACAATGAACCTGACTCTGAAAACTACCAGTCAACAAAAACAAATAAAAATAACAAAATGTTTTAAATACAAGCCAGCAAACAATGAACCTGACACTGAAAACTACCAGTCAACAATAAAACAAATAAAACAGACAAAATGTTTTAAATACAAGCCAGCAAACAATGAACGTACACTGAAAACTACCAGTCAACAATAAAACAAATAAAACAGACAAAATGTTTCAAATACAAGCCAGCAAACAATGAACCTGACACTGAAAACTACCAGTCAACAATAAAACAAATAAAACAGACAAAATGTTTTAAATACAAGCCAGCAAACAATGAACCTGACACTGAAAACTACCAGTCAACAATAAAACAAATAAAACAGACAAAATGTTTTAAATACAAGCCAGCAAACAATGAACATGACACTGAAAACTACCAGTCAACAATAAAACAAATAAAACAGACAAAATGTTTTAAATACAAGCCAGCAAACAATGAACCTGACACTGAAAACTACCAGTCAACAATAAAACAAATAAAACAGACAAAATGTTTTAAATACAAGCCAGCAAACAATGAACCTGACACTGAAAACTACCAGTCAACAATAAAACAAATAAAACAGACAAAATGTTTTTAAATACAAGCCAGCAAACAATGAACCTGACACTGAAAACTACCAGTCAACAATAAAACAAATAAAACAGACAAAATGTTTTAAATACAAGCCAGCAAACAATGAACCTGACACTGAAAACTACCAGTCAACAATAAAACAAATAAAACAGACAAAATGTTTTAAATACAAGCCAGCAAACAATGAACCTGACGCTGAAAACTACCAGATAACAATAAAACAAATAAAACAGACAAAATGTTTTAAATACAAGCCAGCAAACAATGAACCTGACACTAAAAACTACCAGTCAACAATAAAACAAATAAAACAGACAAAATGTTTTAAATACAAGCCAGCAAACAATGAACCTGACACTGAAAACTACCAGTCAACAATAAAACAAATAAAACAGACAAAATGTTTTAAATACAAGCCAGCAAACAATGAACCTGACACAGAAAACCACCAGTCAACAATAAAACAAATAAAACAGACAAAATGTTTTAAATACAAGCCAGCAAACAATGAACCTGACACTGAAAACTACCAGTCAACAATAAAACAAATAAAACAGACAAAATGTTTTAAATACAAGCCAGCAAACATTGAACCTGACACTGAAAACTACCAGTCAACAATAAAACAAATAAAACAGACAAAATGTTTTAAATACAAGCCAGCAAACAATGAACCTGACTCTGAAAACTACCAGTCAACAATAAAACAAATAAAACAGACAAAATGTTTTAAATACAAGCCAGCAAACAATGAACCTGACACTGAAAACTACCAGTCAACAATAAAACGAATAAAACAGACAAAATGTTTTAAATACAAGCCAGCAAACAATGAACGTACACTGAAAACTACCAGTCAACAATAAAACAAATAAAACAGACAAAATGTTTTAAATACAAGTCAGCAAACAATGAACCTGACACTGAAAACTACCAGTCAACAATAAAACAAATAAAACAGACAAAATGTTTTAAATACAAGCCAGCAAACAATGAACGTACACTGAAAACTACCAGTCAACAATAAAACAAATAAAACAGACAAAATGTTTTAAATACAAGCCAGCAAACAATGAACCTGACAATGAAAACTACCAGTCAACAATAAAACAAATAAAACAGACAAAATGTTTTAAATACAAGCCAGCAAACAATGAACCTGACACTGAAAACTACCAGTCAACGATAAAACAAATAAAACAGACAAAATGTTTTAAATACAAGCCAGCAAACAATGAACCTGACACTGAAAACTACCAGTCAACAATAAAACAAATAAAACAGACAAAATGTTTTAAATACAAGCCAGCAAACAATGAACCTGACACTGAAAACTACCAG
Source organism: Limnoperna fortunei (assembly GCA_944474755.1). Taxonomy (NCBI): domain Eukaryota; kingdom Metazoa; phylum Mollusca; class Bivalvia; order Mytilida; family Modiolidae; genus Limnoperna; species Limnoperna fortunei. Next base: position 2,216,719 of record OX104119.1, read on the forward strand.
TCAACAATAAAACAAATAAAACAGACAAAATGTTTTAAATACAAGCCAGCAAACAATGAACCTGACACTGAAAACTACCAGTCAACAATAAAACAAATAAAACAGACAAAATGTTTTAAATACAAGTCAGCAAACAATGAACCTGACACTGAAAACTACCAGTCAACAATAAAACAAATAAAACAGACAAAATGTTTTAAATACAAGCCAGCAAACAATGAACGTACACTGAAAACTACCAGTCAACAATAAAACAAATAAAACAGACAAAATGTTTTAAATACAAGCCAGCAAACAATGAACCTGACAATGAAAACTACCAGTCAACAATAAAACAAATAAAACAGACAAAATGTTTTAAATACAAGCCAGCAAACAATGAACCTGACACTGAAAACTACCAGTCAACGATAAAACAAATAAAACAGACAAAATGTTTTAAATACAAGCCAGCAAACAATGAACCTGACACTGAAAACTACCAGTCAACAATAAAACAAATAAAACAGACAAAATGTTTTAAATACAAGCCAGCAAACAATGAACCTGACACTGAAAACTACCAGTCAACAATAAAACAAATAAAACAGACAAAATGTTTTAAATACAAGCCAGCAAACAATGAACCTGACACTGAAAACTACCAGTCAACAATAAAACAAATAAAACAGACAAAATGTTTTAAATACAAGCCAGCAAACAATGAACCTGACACTAAAAACTACCAGTCAACAATAAAACAAATAAAACAGACAAAATGTTTTAAATACAAGCCAGCAAACAATGAACCTGACACTGAAAACTACCAGTCAACAATAAAACAAATAAAACAGACAAAATGTTTTAAATACAAGCCAGCAAACAATGAACCTGACTCTGAAAACTACCAGTCAACAAAAACAAATAAAAATAACAAAATGTTTTAAATACAAGCCAGCAAACAATGAACCTGACACTGAAAACTACCAGTCAACAATAAAACAAATAAAACAGACAAAATGTTTTAAATACAAGCCAGCAAACAATGAACGTACACTGAAAACTACCAGTCAACAATAAAACAAATAAAACAGACAAAATGTTTCAAATACAAGCCAGCAAACAATGAACCTGACACTGAAAACTACCAGTCAACAATAAAACAAATAAAACAGACAAAATGTTTTAAATACAAGCCAGCAAACAATGAACGTACACTGAAATCTACCAGTCAACAATAAAACAAATAAAACAGACAAAATGTTTTAAATACAAGCCAGCAAACAATGAACCTGACACTGAAAACTACCAGTCAACAATAAAACAAATAAAACAGACAAAATGTTTTGAATACAAGTCAGCAAACAATGAACCTGACACTGAAAACTACCAGTCAACAATAAAACAAATAAAACAGACAAAATGTTTTAAATACAAGCCAGCAAACAATGAACCTGACACTGAAAACTACCAGTCAACAATAAAACAAATAAAACAGACAAAATGTTTTAAATACAAGCCAGCAAACAATGAACGTGACACTGAAAACTACCAGTCAACAATAAAACAAATAAAACAGACAAAATGTTTTGAATACAAGTCAGCAAACAATGAACCTGACACTGAAAACTACCAGTCAACAATTAAACAAATAAAACTGACAAAATGTTTTAAATACAATCCAGCAAACAATGAACGTACACTGAAAACTACCAGTCAACAATAAAACAAATAAAACAGACAAAATGTTTTAAATACAAGCCAGCAAACAATGAACCTGACACTGAAAACTACCAGTCAACAATAAAACAAATAAAACAGACAAAATGTTTTAAATACAAGCCAGCAAACAATGAACATGACACTGAAAACTACCAGTCAACAATAAAACAAATAAAACAGACAAAATGTTTTAAATACAAGCCAGCAAACAATGAACCTGACACTGAAAACTACCAGTCAACAATAAAACAAATAAAACAGACAAAATGTTTTAAATACAAGCCAGCAAACAATGAACCTGACACTGAAAACTACCAGTCAACAATAAAACAAATAAAACAGACAAAATGTTTTTAAATACAAGCCAGCAAACAATGAACCTGACACTGAAAACTACCAGTCAACAATAAAACAAATAAAACAGACAAAATGTTTTAAATACAAGCCAGCAAACAATGAACCTGACACTGAAAACTACCAGTCAACAATAAAACAAATAAAACAGACAAAATGTTTTAAATACAAGCCAGCAAACAATGAACCTGACACTGAAAACTACCAGATAACAATAAAACAAATAAAACAGACAAAATGTTTTAAATACAAGCCAGCAAACAATGAACCTGACACTAAAAACTACCAGTCAACAATAAAACAAATAAAACAGACAAAATGTTTTAAATACAAGCCAGCAAACAATGAACCTGACACTGAAAACTACCAGTCAACAATAAAACAAATAAAACAGACAAAATGTTTTAAATACAAGCCAGCAAACAATGAACCTGACACAGAAAACCACCAGTCAACAATAAAACAAATAAAACAGACAAAATGTTTTAAATACAAGCCAGCAAACAATGAACCTGACACTGAAAACTACCAGTCAACAATAAAACAAATAAAACAGACAAAATGTTTTAAATACAAGCCAGCAAACAATGAACCTGACACTGAAAACTACCAGTCAACAATAAAACAAATAAAACAGACAAAATGTTTTAAATACAAGCCAGCAAACAATGAACCTGACTCTGAAAACTACCAGTCAACAATAAAACAAATAAAACAGACAAAATGTTTTAAATACAAGCCAGCAAACAATGAACCTTACACTGAAAACTACCAGTCAACAATAAAACGAATAAAACAGACAAAATGTTTTAAATACAAGCCAGCAAACAATGAACGTACACTGAAAACTACCAGTCAACAATAAAACAAATAAAACAGACAAAATGTTTTAAATACAAGTCAGCAAACAATGAACCTGACACTGAAAACTACCAGTCAACAATAAAACAAATAAAACAGACAAAATGTTTTAAATACAAGCCAGCAAACAATGAACGTACACTGAAAACTACCAGTCAACAATAAAACAAATAAAACAGACAAAATGTTTTAAATACAAGCCAGCAAACAATGAACCTGACAATGAAAACTACCAGTCAACAATAAAACAAATAAAACAGACAAAATGTTTTAAATACAAGCCAGCAAACAATGAACCTGACACTGAAAACTACCAGTCAACGATAAAACAAATAAAACAGACAAAATGTTTTAAATACAAGCCAGCAAACAATGAACCTGACACTGAAAACTACCAGTCAACAATAAAACAAATAAAACAGACAAAATGTTTTAAATACAAGCCAGCAAACAATGAACGTACACTGAAAACTACCAGTCAACAATAAAACAAATAAAACAGACAAAATGTTTTAAATACAAGCCAGCAAACAATGAACCTGACACTGAAAACTACCAGTCAACAATAAAACAAATAAAACAGACAAAATGTTTTAAATACAAGCCAGCAAACAATGAACCTGACACTGAAAACTACCAGTCAACAATAAAACAAATAAAACAGACAAAATGTTTTAAATACAAGCCAGCAAACAATGAACCTGACACTGAAAACTACCAGTCAACAATAAAACAAATAAAACAGACAAAATGTTTTAAATACAAGCCAGCAAACAATGAACCTGACACTGAAAACTACCAGTCAACAATAAAACAAATAAAACAGACAAAATGTTTTAAATACAAGCCAGCAAACAATGAACCTGACACTGAAAACTACCAGTCAACAATAAAACAAATAAAACAGACAAAATGTTTTAAATACAAGCCAGCAAACAATGAACCTGACACTGAAAACTACCAGTCAACAATAAAACAAATAAAACAGACAAAATGTTTTAAATACAAGCCAGCAAACAATGAACCTGACACTGAAAACTACCAGTCAACAATAAAACAAATAAAACAGACAAAATGTTTTAAATACAAGCCAGCAAACAATGAACCTGACACTGAAAACTACCAGTCAACAATAAAACAAATAAAACAGACAAAATGTTTTAAATACAAGCCAGCAAACAATGAACCTGACACTGAAAACTACCAGTCAACAATAAAACAAATAAAACAGACAAAATGTTTTAAATACAAGCCAGCAAACAATGAACGTACACTGAAAACTACCAGTCAACAATAAAACAAATAAAACAGACAAAATATTTTGAATACAAGCCAGCAAACAATGAACCTGACACTGAAATCTACCAGTCAACAATAAAACAAATAAAACAGACAAAATGTTTTAAATACAAGCCAGCAAACAATGAACCTGACACTGAAAACTACCAGTCAACAATAAAACAAATAAAACAGACAAAATGTTTTAAATACAAGCCAGCAAACAATGAACCTGACACTGAAAACTACCAGTCAACAATAAAACAAATAAAACAGACAAAATGTTTTAAATACAAGCCAGCAAACAATGAACCTGACACTGAAAACTACCAGTCAACAATAAAACAAATAAAACAGACAAAATGTTTCAAATACAAGCCAGCAAACAATGAACCTGACACTGAAAACTACCAGTCAACAATAAAACAAATAAAACAGACAAAATGTTTTAAATACAAGCCAGCAAACAATGAACCTGACACTGAAAACTACCAGTCAACAATAAAACAAATAAAACAGACAAAATGTTTTAAATACAAGCCAGCAAACAATGAACCTGACACTGAAAACTACCAGTCAACAATAAAACAAATAAAACAGACAAAATGTTTTAAATACAAGCCAGCAAACAATGAACCTTACACTGAAAACTACCAGTCAACAATAAAACAAATAAAACAGACAAAATGTTTTAAATACAAGCCAGCAAACAATGAACGTACACTGAAAACTACCAGTCAACAATAAAACAAATAAAACAGACAAAATGTTTTAAATACAAGCCAGCAAACAATGAACCTGACACTGAAAACTACCAGTCAACAATAAAACAAATAAAACAGACAAAATGTTTTAAATACAAGCCAGCAAACAATGAACCTTACACTGAAAACTACCAGTCAACAATAAAACAAATAAAACAGACAAAATGTTTTAAATACAAACCAGCAAACAATGAACGTACACTGAAAACTACCAGTCAACAATAAAACAAATAAAACAGACAAAATGTTTTTAAATACAAGCCGGCAAACAAGGAACCTGACACTAAAAACTACCAGTCAACAATAAAACAAATAAAACAGACAAAATGTTTTAAATACAAGCCAGCAAACAATGAACGTACACTGAAAACTACCAGTCAACGATAAAACAAATAAAACAGACAAAATGTTTTAAATACAATCCAGCAAACAATGAACCTGACACTGAAAACTACCAGTCAACAATAAAACAAATAAAACAGACAAAATGTTTTAAATACAAGCCAGCAAACAATGAACCTGACACTGAAAACTACCAGTCAACAATAAAACAAATAAAACAGACAAAATGTTTTAAATACAAGCCAGCAAACAATGAACCTGACACTAAAAACTACCAGTCAACAATAAAACAAATAAAACAGACAAAATGTTTTAAATACAAGCCAGCAAACAATGAACCTGACACTGAAAACTACCAGTCAACAATAAAACAAATAAAACAGACAAAATGTTTTAAATACAAGCCAGCAAACAATGAACCTGACTCTGAAAACTACCAGTCAACAAAAACAAATAAAAATAACAAAATGTTTTAAATACAAGCCAGCAAACAATGAACCTGACACTGAAAACTACCAGTCAACAATAAAACAAATAAAACAGACAAAATGTTTTAAATACAAGCCAGCAAACAATGAACGTACACTGAAAACTACCAGTCAACAATAAAACAAATAAAACAGACAAAATGTTTCAAATACAAGCCAGCAAACAATGAACCTGACACTGAAAACTACCAGTCAACAATAAAACAAATAAAACAGACAAAATGTTTTAAATACAAGCCAGCAAACAATGAACGTACACTGAAATCTACCAGTCAACAATAAAACAAATAAAACAGACAAAATGTTTTAAATACAAGCCAGCAAACAATGAACCTGACACTGAAAACTACCAGTCAACAATAAAACAAATAAAACAGACAAAATGTTTTGAATACAAGTCAGCAAACAATGAACCTGACACTGAAAACTGCCAGTCAACAATAAAACAAATAAAACAGACAAAATGTTTTAAATACAAGCCAGCAAACAATGAACCTGACACTGAAAACTACCAGTCAACAATAAAACAAATAAAACAGACAAAATGTTTTAAATACAAGCCAGCAAACAATGAACGTGACACTGAAAACTACCAGTCAACAATAAAACAAATAAAACAGACAAAATGTTTTAAATACAAGCCAGCAAACAATGAACGTGACACTGAAAACTACCAGTCAACAATAAAACAAATAAAACAGACAAAATGTTTTAAATACAAGCCAGCAAACAATGAACGTACACTGAAAACTACCAGTCAACGATAAAACAAATAAAACAGACAAAATGTTTTAAATACAATCCAGCAAACAATGAACCTGACACTGAAAACTACCAGTCAACAATAAAACAAATAAAACAGACAAAATGTTTTAAATACAAGCCAGCAAACAATGAACCTGACACTGAAAACTACCAGTCAACAATAAAACAAATAAAACAGACAAAATGTTTTAAATACAAGCCAGCAAACAATGAACCTGACACTAAAAACTACCAGTCAACAATAAAACAAATAAAACAGACAAAATGTTTTAAATACAAGCCAGCAAACAATGAACCTGACACTGAAAACTACCAGTCAACAATAAAACAAATAAAACAGACAAAATGTTTTAAATACAAGCCAGCAAACAATGAACCTGACTCTGAAAACTACCAGTCAACAAAAACAAATAAAAATAACAAAATGTTTTAAATACAAGCCAGCAAACAATGAACCTGACACTGAAAACTACCAGTCAACAATAAAACAAATAAAACAGACAAAATGTTTTAAATACAAGCCAGCAAACAATGAACGTACACTGAAAACTACCAGTCAACAATAAAACAAATAAAACAGACAAAATGTTTCAAATACAAGCCAGCAAACAATGAACCTGACACTGAAAACTACCAGTCAACAATAAAACAAATAAAACAGACAAAATGTTTTAAATACAAGCCAGCAAACAATGAACGTACACTGAAATCTACCAGTCAACAATAAAACAAATAAAACAGACAAAATGTTTTAAATACAAGCCAGCAAACAATGAACCTGACACTGAAAACTACCAGTCAACAATAAAACAAATAAAACAGACAAAATGTTTTGAATACAAGTCAGCAAACAATGAACCTGACACTGAAAACTACCAGTCAACAATAAAACAAATAAAACAGACAAAATGTTTTAAATACAAGCCAGCAAACAATGAACCTGACACTGAAAACTACCAGTCAACAATAAAACAAATAAAACAGACAAAATGTTTTAAATACAAGCCAGCAAACAATGAACGTGACACTGAAAACTACCAGTCAACAATAAAACAAATAAAACAGACAAAATGTTTTGAATACAAGCCAGCAAACAATGAACCTGACACTGAAAACTACCAGTCAACAATAAAACAAATAAAACTGACAAAATGTTTTAAATACAATCCAGCAAACAATGAACGTACACTGAAAACTACCAGTCAACAATAAAACAAATAAAACAGACAAAATGTTTTAAATACAAGCCAGCAAACAATGAACCTGACACTGAAAACTACCAGTCAACAATAAAACAAATAAAACAGACAAAATGTTTTAAATACAAGCCAGCAAACAATGAACATGACACTGAAAACTACCAGTCAACAATAAAACAAATAAAACAGACAAAATGTTTTAAATACAAGCCAGCAAACAATGAACCTGACACTGAAAACTACCAGTCAACAATAAAACAAATAAAACAGACAAAATGTTTTAAATACAAGCCAGCAAACAATGAACCTGACACTGAAAACTACCAGTCAACAATAAAACAAATAAAACAGACAAAATGTTTTTAAATACAAGCCAGCAAACAATGAACCTGACACTGAAAACTACCAGTCAACAATAAAACAAATAAAACAGACAAAATGTTTTAAATACAAGCCAGCAAACAATGAACCTGACACTGAAAACTACCAGTCAACAATAAAACAAATAAAACAGACAAAATGTTTTAAATACAAGCCAGCAAACAATGAACCTGACACTGAAAACTACCAGATAACAATAAAACAAATAAAACAGACAAAATGTTTTAAATACAAGCCAGCAAACAATGAACCTGACACTAAAAACTACCAGTCAACAATAAAACAAATAAAACAGACAAAATATTTTTAAATACAAGCCAGCAAACAATGAACCTGACACTGAAAACTACCAGTCAACAATAAAACAAATAAAACAGACAAAATGTTTCAAATACAAGCCAGCAAACAATGAACCTGACACAGAAAACCACCAGTCAACAATAAAACAAATAAAACAGACAAAATGTTTTAAATACAAGCCAGCAAACAATGAACCTGACACTGAAAACTACCAGTCAACAATAAAACAAATAAAACAGACAAAATGTTTTAAATACAAGCCAGCAAACAATGAACCTCACACTGAAAACTACCAGTCAACAATAAAACAAATAAAACAGACAAAATGTTTTAAATACAAGCCAGCAAACAATGAACCTGACTCTGAAAACTACCAGTCAACAATAAAACAAATAAAACAGACAAAATGTTTTAAATACAAGCCAGCAAACAATGAACCTTACACTGAAAACTACCAGTCAACAATAAAACGAATAAAACAGACAAAATGTTTTAAATACAAGCCAGCAAACAATGAACGTACACTGAAAACTACCAGTCAACAATAAAACAAATAAAACAGACAAAATGTTTTAAATACAAGTCAGCAAACAATGAACCTGACACTGAAAACTACCAGTCAACAATAAAACAAATAAAACAGACAAAATGTTTTAAATACAAGCCAGCAAACAATGAACGTACACTGAAAACTACCAGTCAACAATAAAACAAATAAAACAGACAAAATGTTTTAAATACAAGCCAGCAAACAATGAACCTGACAATGAAAACTACCAGTCAACAATAAAACAAATAAAACAGACAAAATGTTTTAAATACAAGCCAGCAAACAATGAACCTGACACTGAAAACTACCAGTCAACGATAAAACAAATAAAACAGACGAAATGTTTTAAATACAAGCCAGCAAACAATGAACCTGACACTGAAAACTACCAGTCAACAATAAAACAAATAAAACAGACAAAATGTTTTAAATACAAGCCAGCAAACAATGAACCTGACACTGAAAACTACCAGTCAACAATAAAACAAATAAAACAGACAAAATGTTTTAAATACAAGCCAGCAAACAATGAACCTGACACTGAAAACTACCAGTCAACAATAAAACAAATAAAACAGACAAAATGTTTTAAATACAAGCCAGCAAACAATGAACCTGACACTAAAAACTACCAGTCAACAATAAAACAAATAAAACAGACAAAATGTTTTAAATACAAGCCAGCAAACAATGAACCTGACACTGAAAACTACCAGTCAACAATAAAACAAATAAAACAGACAAAATGTTTTAAATACAAGCCAGCAAACAATGAACCTGACTCTGAAAACTACCAGTCAACAAAAACAAATAAAAATAACAAAATGTTTTAAATACAAGCCAGCAAACAATGAACCTGACACTGAAAACTACCAGTCAACAATAAAACAAATAAAACAGACAAAATGTTTTAAATACAAGCCAGCAAACAATGAACGTACACTGAAAACTACCAGTCAACAATAAAACAAATAAAACAGACAAAATGTTTCAAATACAAGCCAGCAAACAATGAACCTGACACTGAAAACTACCAGTCAACAATAAAACAAATAAAACAGACAAAATGTTTTAAATACAAGCCAGCAAACAATGAACGTACACTGAAATCTACCAGTCAACAATAAAACAAATAAAACAGACAAAATGTTTTAAATACAAGCCAGCAAACAATGAACCTGACACTGAAAACTACCAGTCAACAATAAAACAAATAAAACAGACAAAATGTTTTGAATACAAGTCAGCAAACAATGAACCTGACACTGAAAACTACCAGTCAACAATAAAACAAATAAAACAGACAAAATGTTTTAAATACAAGCCAGCAAACAATGAACCTGACACTGAAAACTACCAGTCAACAATAAAACAAATAAAACAGACAAAATGTTTTAAATACAAGCCAGCAAACAATGAACGTGACACTGAAAACTACCAGTCAACAATAAAACAAATAAAACAGACAAAATGTTTTGAATACAAGTCAGCAAACAATGAACCTGACACTGAAAACTACCAGTCAACAATTAAACAAATAAAACTGACAAAATGTTTTAAATACAATCCAGCAAACAATGAACGTACACTGAAAACTACCAGTCAACAATAAAACAAATAAAACAGACAAAATGTTTTAAATACAAGCCAGCAAACAATGAACCTGACACTGAAAACTACCAGTCAACAATAAAACAAATAAAACAGACAAAATGTTTTAAATACAAGCCAGCAAACAATGAACATGACACTGAAAACTACCAGTCAACAATAAAACAAATAAAACAGACAAAATGTTTTAAATACAAGCCAGCAAACAATGAACCTGACACTGAAAACTACCAGTCAACAATAAAACAAATAAAACAGACAAAATGTTTTAAATACAAGCCAGCAAACAATGAACCTGACACTGAAAACTACCAGTCAACAATAAAACAAATAAAACAGACAAAATGTTTTTAAATACAAGCCAGCAAACAAGGAACCTGACACTGAAAACTACCAGTCAACAATAAAACAAATAAAACAGACAAAATGTTTTAAATACAAGCCAGCAAACAATGAACCTGACACTGAAAACTACCAGTCAACAATAAAACAAATAAAACAGACAAAATGTTTTAAATACAAGCCAGCAAACAATGAACCTGACACTGAAAACTACCAGATAACAATAAAACAAATAAAACAGACAAAATGTTTTAAATACAAGCCAGCAAACAATGAACCTGACACTAAAAACTACCAGTCAACAATAAAACAAATAAAACAGACAAAATGTTTTAAATACAAGCCAGCAAACAATGAACCTGACACTGAAAACTACCAGTCAACAATAAAACAAATAAAACAGACAAAATGTTTTAAATACAAGCCAGCAAACAATGAACCTGACACAGAAAACCACCAGTCAACAATAAAACAAATAAAACAGACAAAATGTTTTAAATACAAGCCAGCAAACAATGAACCTGACACTGAAAACTACCAGTCAACAATAAAACAAATAAAACAGACAAAATGTTTTAAATACAAGCCAGCAAACAATGAACCTGACACTGAAAACTACCAGTCAACAATAAAACAAATAAAACAGACAAAATGTTTTAAATACAAGCCAGCAAACAATGAACCTGACTCTGAAAACTACCAGTCAACAATAAAACAAATAAAACAGACAAAATGTTTTAAATACAAGCCAGCAAACAATGAACCTTACACTGAAAACTACCAGTCAACAATAAAACGAATAAAACAGACAAAATGTTTTAAATACAAGCCAGCAAACAATGAACGTACACTGAAAACTACCAGTCAACAATAAAACAAATAAAACAGACAAAATGTTTTAAATACAAGTCAGCAAACAATGAACCTGACACTGAAAACTACCAGTCAACAATAAAACAAATAAAACAGACAAAATGTTTTAAATACAAGCCAGCAAACAATGAACGTACACTGAAAACTACCAGTCAACAATAAAACAAATAAAACAGACAAAATGTTTTAAATACAAGCCAGCAAACAATGAACCTGACAATGAAAACTACCAGTCAACAATAAAACAAATAAAACAGACAAAATGTTTTAAATACAAGCCAGCAAACAATGAACCTGACACTGAAAACTACCAGTCAACGATAAAACAAATAAAACAGACAAAATGTTTTAAATACAAGCCAGCAAACAATGAACCTGACACTGAAAACTACCAGTCAACAATAAAACAAATAAAACAGACAAAATGTTTTAAATACAAGCCAGCAAACAATGAACGTACACTGAAAACTACCAGTCAACAATAAAACAAATAAAACAGACAAAATGTTTTAAATACAAGCCAGCAAACAATGAACCTGACACTGAAAACTACCAGTCAACAATAAAACAAATAAAACAGACAAAATGTTTTAAATACAAGCCAGCAAACAATGAACCTGACACTGAAAACTACCAGTCAACAATAAAACAAATAAAACAGACAAAATGTTTTAAATACAAGCCAGCAAACAATGAACCTGACACTGAAAACTACCAGTCAACAATAAAACAAATAAAACAGACAAAATGTTTTAAATACAAGCCAGCAAACAATGAACCTGACACTGAAAACTACCAGTCAACAATAAAACAAATAAAACAGACAAAATGTTTTAAATACAAGCCAGCAAACAATGAACCTGACACTGAAAACTACCAGTCAACAATAAAACAAACAAAACAGACAAAATGTTTTAAATACAAGCCAGCAAACAATGAACCTGACACTGAAAACTACCAGTCAACAATAAAACAAATAAAACAGACAAAATGTTTTAAATACAAGCCAGCAAACAATGAACCTGACACTGAAAACTACCAGTCAACAATAAAACAAATAAAACAGACAAAATGTTTTAAATACAAGCCAGCAAACAATGAACCTGACACTGAAAACTACCAGTCAACAATAAAACAAATAAAACAGACAAAATGTTTTAAATACAAGCCAGCAAACAATGAACCTGACACTGAAAACTACCAGTCAACAATAAAACAAATAAAACAGACAAAATGTTTTAAATACAAGCCAGCAAACAATGAACGTACACTGAAAACTACCAGTCAACAATAAAACAAATAAAACAGACAAAATATTTTAAATACAAGCCAGCAAACAATGAACCTGACACTGAAATCTACCAGTCAACAATAAAACAAATAAAACAGACAAAATGTTTTAAATACAAGCCAGCAAACAATGAACCTGACACTGAAAACTACCAGTCAACAATAAAACAAATAAAACAGACAAAATGTTTTAAATACAAGCCAGCAAACAATGAACCTGACACTGAAAACTACCAGTCAACAATAAAACAAATAAAACAGACAAAATGTTTTAAATACAAGCCAGCAAACAATGAACCTGACACTGAAAACTACCAGTCAACAATAAAACAAATAAAACAGACAAAATGTTTTAAATACAAGCCAGCAAACAATGAACCTGACACTGAAAACTACCAGTCAACAATAAAACAAATAAAACAGACAAAATGTTTTAAATACAAGCCAGCAAACAATGAACCTGACACTGAAAACTACCAGTCAACAATAAAACAAATAAAACAGACAAAATGTTTTAAATACAAGCCAGCAAACAATGAACCTTACACTGAAAACTACCAGTCAACAATAAAACAAATAAAACAGACAAAATGTTTTAAATACAAGCCTGCAAACAATGAACATGACACTGAAAACTACCAGTCAACAATAAAACAAATAAAACAGACAAAATGTTTTAAATACAAGCCAGCAAACAATGAACCTGACACTGAAAACTACCAGTCAACAATAAAACAAATAAAACAGACAAAATGTTTTAAATACAAGCCAGCAAACAATGAACCTGACACTGAAAACTACCAGTCAACAATAAAACAAATAAAACAGACAAAATGTTTTAAATACAAGCCAGCAAACAATGAACCTGACACTGAAAACTACCAGTCAACAATAAAACAAATAAAACAGACAAAATGTTTTAAATACAAGCCAGCAAACAATGAACCTTACACTGAAAACTACCAGTCAACAATAAAACAAATAAAACAGACAAAATGTTTTAAATACAAGCCAGCAAACAATGAACCTGACACTGAAAACTACCAGTCAACAATAAAACAAATAAAACAGACAAAATGTTTTAAATACAAGCCAGCAAACAATGAACCTGATACTGAAAACTACCAGTCAACAATAAAACAAATAAAACAGACAAAATGTTTTAAATACAAGCCAGCAAACAATGAACCTGACACTGAAAACTACCAGTCAACAATAAAACAAATAAAACAGACAAAATGTTTTAAATACAATCCAGCAAACAATGAACCTGACACTGAAAACTACCAGTCAACAATAAAACAAATAAAACAGACAAAATGTTTTAAATACAAGCCAGCAAACAATGAACCTGACACTGAAAACTACCAGTCAACAATAAAACAAATAAAACAGACAATATGTTTTAAATACAATCCAGCAAACAATGAACGTACACTGAAAACTACCAGTCAACAATAAAACAAATAAAAAAGACAAAATGTTTTAAATACAAGCCAGCAAACAATGAACCTGACACTGAAAACTACCAGTCAACAATAAAACAAATAAACAGACAAAATGTTTTAAATACAAGCCAGCAAACAATGAACCTGACACTGAAAACTACCAGTCAACAATAAAACAAATAAAACAGACAAAATGTTTTAAATACAAGCCAGCAAACAATGAACCTGACACTGAAAACTACCAGTCAACAATAAAACAAATAAAACAGACAAAATGTTTTAAATACAAGCCAGCAAACAATGAACCTGACACTGAAAACTACCAGTCAACAATAAAACAAATAAAACAGACAAAATGTTTTAAATACAAGCCAGCAAACAATGAACCTGACACTGAAAACTACCAGTCAACAATAAAACAAATAAAACAGACAAAATGTTTTAAATACAAGCCAGCAAACAATGAACCTGACACTGAAAACTACCAGTCAACAATAAAACAAATAAAACAGACAAAATGTTTTAAATACAAGTCAGCAAACAATGAACCTGACACTGAAAACTACCAGTCAACAATAAAACAAATAAAACAGACAAAATGTTTTTAAATACAAGCCAGCAAACAATGAACCTGACACTGAAAACTACCAGTCAACAATAAAACAAATAAAACAGACAAAATGTTTTAAATACAAGCCAGCAAACAATGAACGTACACTGAAAACTACCAGTCAACAATAAAACAAATAAAACAGACAAAATGTTTTAAATACAAGCCAGCAAACAATGAACGTACACTGAAAACTACCAGTCAACAATAAAACAAATAAAACAGACAAAATGTTTTAAATACAAGCCAGCAAACAATGAACCTGACACTGAAAACTACCAGTCAACAATAAAACAAATAAAACAGACAAAATGTTTTAAATACAAGCCAGCAAACAATGAACCTGACACTGAAAACTACCAGTCAACAATAAAACAAATAAAACAGACAAAATGTTTTAAATACAAGCCAGCAAACAATGAACCTTACACTGAAAACTACCAGTCAACAATAAAACAAATAAAACAGACAAAATGTTTTAAATACAAGCCAGCAAACAATGAACGTACACTGAAAACTACCAGTCAACAATAAAACAAATAAAACAGACAATATGTTTTAAATACAAGCCAGCAAACAATGAACCTGACACTGAAAACTACCAGTCAACAATAAAACAAATAAAACAGACAAAATGTTTTAAATACAAGCCAGCAAACAATGAACGTACACTGAAAACTACCAGTCAACAATAAAACAAATAAAACAGACAAAATGTTTTAAATACAAGCCAGCAAACAATGAACGTACACTGAAAACTACCAGTCAACAATAAAACAAATAAAACAGACAAAATGTTTTAAATACAAGCCAGCAAACAATGAACCTGACACTAAAAACTACCAGTCAACAATAAAACAAATAAAACGGACAAAATGTTTTTAAATACAAGCCAGCAAACAATGAACCTGACACTGAAAACTACCAGTCAACAATAAAACAAATAAAACAGACAAAATGTTTTAAATACAAGCCAGTAAACAATGAACGTACACTGAAAACTACCAGTCAACAATAAAACAAATAAAACAGACAAAATGTTTTAAATACAAGCCAGCAAACAATGAACCTGACACTGAAAACTACCAGTCAACAATAAAACAAATAAAACAGACAAAATGTTTTAAATACAAGTCAGCAAACAATGAACCTGACACTGAAAACTACCAGTCAACAATAAAACAAATAAACAGACAAAATGTTTTAAATACAAGCCAGCAAACAATGAACCTGACACTGAAAACTACCAGTCAACAATAAAACAAATAAAACAGACAAAATGTTTTAAATACAAGCCAGCAAACAATGAACCTGACACTGAAAACTACCAGTCAACAATAAAACAAATAAAACAGACAAAATGTTTTAAATACAAGCCAGCAAACAATGAACCTGACACTGAAAACTACCAGTCAACAATAAAACAAATAAAACAGACAAAATGTTTTAAATACAAGCCAGCAAACAATGAACCTGACACTGAAAACTACCAGTCAACAATAAAACAAATAAAACAGACCAAATGTTTTAAATACAAGCCAGCAAACAATGAACCTGACACTGAAAACTACCAGTCAACAATAAAACAAATAAAACAGACAAAATGTTTTAAATACAAGCCAGCAAACAATGAACGTGACACTGAAAACTACCAGTCAACAATAAAACAAATAAAACAGACAAAATGTTTTAAATACAAGCCAGCAAACAATGAACCTGCCACTAAAAACTACCAGTCAACAATAAAACAAATAAAACGGACAAAATGTTTTTAAATACAAGCCAGCAAACAATGAACCTGACACTGAAAACTACCAGTCAACAATAAAACAAATAAAACAGACAAAATGTTTTAAATACAAGCCAGCAAACAATGAACCTGACACTGAAAACTACCAGTCAACAATAAAACAAATAAAACAGACAAAATGTTTTAAATACAAGCCAGCAAACAATGAACGTACACTGAAAACTACCAGTCAACAATAAAACAAATAAAACAGACAAAATGTTTTAAATACAAGCCAGCAAACAATGAACCTGACACTAAAAACTACCAGTCAACAATAAAACAAATAAAACAGACAAAATGTTTTAAATACAAGCCAGCAAACAATGAACCTGACACTGAAAACTACCAGTCAACAATAAAACAAATAAAACAGACAAAATGTTTTAAATACAAGCCAGCAAACAATGAACCTTACACTGAAAACTACCAGTCAACAATAAAACAAATAAAACAGACAAAATGTTTTAAATACAAGCCAGCAAACAATGAACCTGACACTAAAAACTACCAGTCAACAATAAAACAAATAAAACAGACAAAATGTTTTAAATACAAGCCAGCAAACAATGAAACTGACACTGAAAACTACCAGTCAACAATAAAACAAATAAAACAGACAAAATGTTTTAAATACAAGCAAGCAAACAATGAACCTGACACTGAAAACTACCAGTCAACAATAAAACAAATAAAACAGACAAAATGTTTTAAATACAAGCCAGCAAACAATGAACGTGACACTGAAAACTACCAGTCAACAATAAAACAAATAAAACAGACAAAATGTTTTAAATACAAGTCAGCAAACAATGAACCTGACACTGAAAACTACCAGTCAACAATAAAACAAATAAAACAGACAAAATGTTTTAAATACAAGCCAGCAAACAATGAACCTGACACTGAAAACTACCAGTCAACAATAAAACAAATAAAACAGACAAAATGTTTTAAATACAAGCCAGCAAACAATGAACGTACACTGAAAACTACCAGTCAACAATAAACAAATAAAACAGACAAAATGTTTTAAATACAAGCCAGCAAACAATGAACCTGACACTGAAAACTACCAGTCAACAATAAAACAAATAAAACAGACAAAATGTTTTAAATACAAGCCAGCAAACAATGAACCTGACACTGAAAACTACCAGTCAACAATAAAACAAATAAAACAGACAAAATGTTTTAAATACAAGCCAGCAAACAATGAACCTGACACTGAAAACTACCAGTCAACAATAAAACAAATAAAACAGACAAAATGTTTTAAATACAAGCCAGCAAACAATGAACCTGACACTGAAAACTACCAGTCAACAATAAAACAAATAAAACAGACAAAATGTTTTAAATACAAGCCAGCAAACAATGAACCTTACACTGAAAACTACCAGTCAACAATAAAACAAATAAAACAGACAAAATGTTTTAAATACAAGCCAGCAAACAATGAACCTGACACTGAAAACTACCAGTCAACAATAAAACAAATAAAACAGACAAAATGTTTTAAATACAAGCCAGCAAACAATGAACCTGACACTGAAAACTACCAGTCAACAAAATTACAACCACAATATGTAACTGTCAGCTAACAATAAAATACTTTGTTCAAATGTCAGATAACTTTAAAACTACCACTATGTTCAACTGCCAGGCAACGTTAACGCATGGACTAGGTTCATATACTGGCCAACAATAAACAGACACTCTATTCTCAACTGCAACATTCACCAATAACAGACACCATATTCTATTTCTAGGCTCTTCCTTCAACTGTCAGACAGCAATAAAGCTGATGACAACTGCCACTGGACAAGAGCAATAACAAAACTGTCTGCAGCAGTTTCAAACTGACACTGCTAAACAAAAATAAAACGGACGGTGTGCCCAACTGAGAGCGAACGAGAAACCAATGTTAAACTACCAGACAAATCCATGATAATCAACATTAGACCTGTTTAAGTGGGTAACTGTATGTTATCAGTATTAGGTTAGTTTTATGTCAATCAGTATAAGACCCGTTTATTTGGTCAATTGTCTAGTAATCGTTATACGACCTGTTCATTTTGTGAATTGTATGGTAATCAGTGTTAGAACTTTATCAATGTTAGACCTGTTTATGTGTTACGATTGATTGGTTATAAGACTTATTTATGAGTTCAACAGGAAAATAGTATAAGACCTATTTAGGAATTCAACTGGTAATCAGTGTTTAGAGATGTTCATGAGCATGGCACTGATTGGCACGCCATAACACATGTCCCCTCACATGGATATATATCACCTTATGCGAAAATGTCGCTTCACATGAACCCGTTCAATTACTGGCACGCCATATTAACCAGGTCCTCTTTCATGGACAAATCCCACCTTATACGAATATAAGTCATGTCTTCTTACATACATGTGTCATCTCATATTGAAATTTGTTTTCTCTTAAAGTGTTTAATGTCAATTTTAGCAGTTCCTTATTTGACGTCCAGGTTTTGGAGGTTTTGGGGTTTTTGGAGCGGGTGGGTGGGTGAATGAGATAAGAGTAACCCACGACTGGTAGAACGAAAACTGGAAATCTTTGTCAATTAAGATTGGAGAAAGTCCGCAGATGGCTCAAACATGCACCCTAAGTGTTGACACAGGTTCACTGACTGGCACGCCATTTTACAGTCCCAAAGCGCATATCACAAAACAACCAAAATACACCTCACATGAACGCATATTCTTTGATTGGCACGCCATTTTATCGCGTCATCTCACATTAACAAAGGGACACATACCAGCTCACACAGACACAAGTAATCTTATATGGAAATATTCAACAGTGACACATACCAGCTCAAATAGACAACTCATCTCACATGGACACATTCTATGAGGACACAGGTCAACTCATAATGACACTTTCCACATTGACGCAGACCATCTCACATGGACACATTGCACGGGACACATACAATCTCACACATGCACAACCAACCTCACATTGACGAATTCCATGGATCAGGTACCACCACACAGACACAAATCATGGTGACACTTACAAGCTCACAAAGACACAACTCATCTCACAAGGACACATTCCATGGGGACACATACCACCACACGAGCACAAATCATCTCACAAGGACACATTCCACGGGGACACATACCACCACACGAGCACAAATCATCTCACATTGACACATTCCACACGACATATTAAGGTTAATTTAATGTTTTCTCACATTTACATATTCCCCGGGAACACATACCTGTTCACAGGTAGCTCATCTCACATGGACATATTCCAAATGGGCACATATCAGGTCACACAGACAAAACGCATCAAACACATTCCATGGAGACACATATCACCACAAAAACACAAACAAGCTCATAGACACATGTCATTTCCTATGGAAACATTCCATGGAGACACATGTCATCCCCACACACAAACAAATCATTTCCACAATCACAAGTCGTCTATACGCACACACAAATCATTTCCCACGTGACATTTTATATCACAAGAACACAGATCATCTCAAACAGACAAGTTAGTTTACTCAAACACACATCGATATTACTAACACATGTCAACTTAAGAAGACACGTCATCTTACAAACACGTGTACATTCCACTTCACAAGGAAATGTCACCTCACTTGAAGACATATCACATGACACACAGATACATTTTATGTCACTTGTGCACATAATTTCGCAGTCAACTCAAGCAGATAAGTTCTACCTTACAATGAGGCATCATCTAAAATGGACAAATTTATCTTGTATGGAAGTGAGTCGCATCATATAAACAACAGTCATCTCATACAAAGACATGACAATGACAAATTGCTTTCTCACACATACACATACAATTTTGATAAATGCCATCTCACAGTCACAAGTCACCTTAAACATACGCATATTTTCTAACACTGACATCCAATATCGCGTGTAAACACTTCATCGTTGCATCGGTGCATGTCAATTCAAGGACAAAGACACATGTCATCTCACTCCGAGGCATGTGGTCACAAGGACATTTTCTATCATGGATATATGTCATCTAAACCAGACAAATGTCAAATCATTCAGACACATCCATGAACACATGTCACATCAACTGGTCATATCACGCTGACACATTTCATTATACACGGGACCAAGTCACTTCAGATGGAGTTGGAGTAACGTTATCTCAACTGGAGACATAATGAGACATGTCATATTTCACTGACACATTCTTCTCACACAGACACAAGTCACCTTAAATGGACACCTTTTATCTCACAATGATATGTCATCCCACAGTGACAGAACAGGACTGAAAAACCATTTTCTTCTGAGTATGTAACCATATAATAAGCATTTCATGTTCACATTTGATTTAAAGAAAATCCATTTAACACAGTCATGTTATTTACAAACGAATACACAATAATTGACATTAATTTTATTTAGTAACTATTTGTATTACATGAATAGAACTTACATGTTATCATTTAGCATAAAAACTACTTTTGGGTCATGTTAGACATTCCTTTAATTGCATAAAACTATTGTTACTTTATGCACAAGCGGTCAATTTATTATTGACCATTTTTTGATATCATTCATTTACGCGTTTGTAACAAAAAAAAATATTGTTTTAGCAATGCACGCGTCTGCTGCTAATAGAATCGCTACTACAAACGAGGATATTCATGGAAAAAACTGTTACTGACTTTGAAATGTAGTCGGTCAGTATTTATCAACCCTCATAAATTTGTATATACACCTAGCATAAACTGTTAAGTCTACTTAACTACAAAGCCATGTGTTTGTGAAGACTACTCAGATTTGTCTGTATGGGAAACCACAAACTATCAAGTCTACTGAACTACTAATTTCATGTGTTTGTGTGGACTACTCAGCTCTGTTTGGGTAAGCACAAACTATCAAGTCTACTGAACAACTAAGCTATGTGTTTGTGTAGATTACTCAGCTCTGTCTGTTTGGGTAACCACAAACTTTCAATTCTATAAAACCTCTAAGTCATGTGTTTGTGGAGACTAATCAGCTCTGTAATTATTCTATTGTCGTGTGATTTCTATAACAATCAGACATGCAAAAATATTGCTCGAATGTGTGATTGAGACCGGCTTTTAATATAAATACCATGGTAAATTTTACTTGTCCACTTGTTGGTTACCTTTATTAATTAACATCAGTCAGCTGAACAGGAAGCGTACCGGCTGGATATTATAACTATGAGAGTATCTGTAATTTATACAAGAATACAAGAATACCAGTTTATTGACCAATTATGGACCATCAAGGGGCAATGACAATACAAACAATAATGATTCAGAAGCATATGCATTGAACGGGTTATAAATAAAGAAATTATTACAATTTAGAATCCAATTTATATATCAAGTATATAAGTACTAATAAGATTTTGATCAGTCAAACAAATGGGATTAGTTATCTTAAGTTCTATGTTAACTCAGACTCCAAGAGGAACTTACAAAGGGAGTTTATAATGGTTATATTTTCACAGTTAAATGTCCAAAGTAATTTGTGGAATGGAGATGACTGGTAAAAATTCCTATTTGATTCTTTTATGATATCAAATAGGGTTTTTCTAGTATCTGAGAATTTTGTACAGTTGTTAAAAAATGGGATTCATTATCAACTTCTGAGTTATTACAGTGATCACAAATCCGTTCGTCAGTAGGTGTTTTGGGTTTAGTATATCTACCCAATTCTATTTTTAATTTATGACAGTTAATTTTAAATTTAGTAATAAACCTTCGGAGTTTTAGTTCAGTTATTACTAGATCAAGATATTTTTCATATCCAAAATTTGTTTTAATCTTAATATCAGTTCTCAATTTACCATCTTCATTTATTAATTTATCCATGTGGTTGTACCAGGTGTCAATATAAATATTCTTTAAATCTGTCTTAATGGTGTGTTTGAATAACGATTTTGAACTGTTTTTATCTTTGTTGCCTCATTGAGTCTAAAGTATATTTAAAACATTCGAGATGGCTGAATACCACGATTGACCTCCCCCTCATGTATATTTTTGGATTCTAAATAAGCATCTTTTAATAAACCTGATGGGATATTTTCCATACGATACCAGTAATTTATACTGGCTTTAAAACCATCTAAAATAATTGGAAGTCTACCCACTTCAGACATTACACCAAACCTCGAACCTTTTTTGTGAATCACAAGAACGTATTTAATAAAATGCAAATCCATTTTAGAAGACGGTGAGATTGTGATTGTTTAGTCCAATCACATAAATGTTCTAATTTAATAGAGGAGGGAGGCAAATAACAACCCCAAACATCAGCACCATATAGCAATATGGATATTAATGTATAATCAAATATATGTATCTGATACTGGGTCCGAGGGAAATATATTCAGCCTTTAATTTACATAGGGCTTTTAGAGACTTTCGATAAAGGTCAAGTTTAGCTTCTTGAAATGTACCAGAAGGAGTTATAGCTATACCAAGGTATTTGTAATGGTTTGTTCATTCTAAAGTTTGATTTTGAAATGTAAAATTTTCCTTTAAATGTTTACCAGTTTTGTTAAAGATCAAAGCTTTTGTTTTTGAAAGATTCACATTGATCCCCCAATCCTCACAAAATGTTTGTTTTGCAGTCCACATTGTGATGTTGACATTATTACCACATCATCTGCATATAAAAGGCAACGGATAACTATATTATTTATAGTGACAGTATCTGGGGTTTCATTAAAATATTTTTGGAGGTCATTTATAAATATTTTAAATATTCTGAGTTAAAGTTTTCAGTAAGGATGTTAGCAATTTTAACACATAACTTTGATTTGCTATACATGTTTTTGAGTATTTTGTAAAATTGACCTCCAACCCCTATATGTAATAATTATATATAATTTATATGTAATAATTATATATAATATATATATAATATAATAATTATATATAATATGTAATAATTATATATAATTTATATGTAATAATCATATATAATCTTTAGGGTTTTCTCTCTTAAGATTGTCAATTTGTTTTATAATGTTGACCATAACATTTTTTGCCCTATACTTTCTGGTTTTGTTAATATTCTAAAGGCAATGTAATAGCTATTTTTTTATTTCCTTGTTAAATGGAAACGCCGACATTAATTTGGCTTTTTGAACTACCTGATTACGAAGAGTTCGTAGATCTGAGTCATTAAAAAGTTTGTGTTTATGTTTCTTTTTCTTAATAGAGGGACGTTTAAGACATTCGTAACATGCACTAAGTATTAAGTTTTCGAACTGGATGGCAGCTTTTTTATATAGAATTTTCATTATTTATATCTATTACTTCGTCTTTAAAATTATTTATTTTCCCACGAGTCTCCTTTCTCTGTAACTCTATTTCAAGTTTCATTCTGGATTTCTCGTCCCAAATGTACTAAAATGGAACGGACTTACATGTAGATGAGTCTGAGATGTTATTACTTTCAAAATTAGTCCTTAGTGCCCATGATAATTTACAATGGGTATCAGATACAGTAGGGATACATGGGGAGACTTTAAAGTAAGGAATTAAGGTGAGTAAATTTTCGCTTGCAAAAACATTGTCTACTACGCTATTTCTTTTAGGGGTATAGCATGTGAAACTCCCGAAGGAATCTCCCAAAGTTCTTCCATTTAGAAATCTAAGACTATTGCCAACACATATATCTAACAGTTCTCTACCTCTAGCATCATTAATATTATCAAATGTTGCCCTCGGACGCAGATCAGTATATCATTGTATTTATTATTATCGCCATGAATGAAATCCCCCACTCTTGCATTTATAGCACCACATAGGAGTAGATCACCTTTAGAACAGTAATTAACAATATCTTCTGACAACTATTTCAAAACACTAGACTAGTACTATCTTGTTCTAAAACTGTGGTTATGGGGGGTTTTTAGGAGGGGCATAAACTATACATACATAAATATCTTTTTAAATGTTGAAAAATGATTTCTTTAACATAATCCAGTGATAGTTGGTATTAGTTATGGGTAAAATTTTAATTCCAGGCTTAAGGCATGGTTTTATATAAAATTCCAAGGCCTCTAAAATATCTACCATTATTTGATATTGGTCTACAGATTTGAAAATATTTAAAGTCTGGAAAGGAAATATTATCAGCATAACCAGTATGAGACTCTGCTAAAAATACAATATCAAAGGTTTTGATCTCATGTAAAAAGTCCGGATTTTTAGTCTTATCAAAGAATTTTGATTTTAATCCTACTATATTCCAGAAGCATAGCCTTAGGTTATGGATTAGGTTGCTCGGCATAATTGAGCTGATTTTTAGTTAATTTTGGTACTATGAGGTATGTAAAATAGATTACACAGTAAGGTAATGTGTAAAATAATATGATTAATATATACTAGTATCAGTAAAAACTTGAAATAATAATTGATAAGATAGATATAAACGTGCACGCAGGATCGATATATATATAAATATCGGCGACTACTAGTATAGACCTTTTAGTACCTGAAATAAGTCTTATAAGGAGACATTAGTTGTTTTCCTATGGTCAAATATAGGTAATAAACTTGTTTCTTGACTTTTTCCTTAAACTAGTACTTGACTTCGAAAGTACTTTAACAAAAAAGAACTAAAAATAAAAGATAATTTGAGATTTTCTAAAGTTGGCTCTAGATTGAGAGAGTAATTGTTCCAAAAATAAAAATGAACAATTAAATAAGTTAATTTTTGGAGAGATATTGCTTAAATTTTTTGTTATTGTAACTAATTGATTAAAACCAATTATTAAGATGTTTACTCATTAATTTTTCTGCTAAAAACAATGCATATAAGGTACAGGTCTGACAACAATTTTACCTGAACATATTGAATATTGATTATATTGTATAATATCACCTCAAAGTAGTAAGACTGACAAAGTAGTAAGACTGACAAAGTAGTAAAACTGACAAAGTAGTGTGATGATTTTGTTAATTATGTGTAGCTGTATTATGAGTAAAAGGTAAATTAGGTAACGGAAGTAAAAGTGACGCAGTTTACGTATTTTCACTAGCCCCTGTTGCTAGGATGTAAGATGGGTTGGAATCGTCCTTTGAAAATGGAATGATCCTTAAAGGAGTATAAATACCGCAGAGGATCACTCGATCAGTGTCATTCGTAAAGACCAAGACAGAAGTTACTGTCAGCGTAAGTAGATACATAGAACGAAACCTATAATAAAGCTTGGAAGTTTAAAGTGATATAGGTAGAATTCAATTAACGGAGCTAGAGCTTATAGCGTCTGATGTTGTAGACTTGTCACAGCCTCTCAGACCAGTAAGTCTCAAAGTAACGTTATTGAATATAAGCTGGGTTCTGTGTCATAAGGGATAGTGGTTTAGAAACATTGCGTTTCTATACCATAGGCGGCATTTAAGCATTGTGCTTATTTGCCGTAGTCTAAGAGCATTACGCTATTAGACACATAACCCCGGTGATATATCTATTAGATAAGGAAAAGTCACATAGGACATAGGTTATAGAAACTTGGGGTTGTAGGTATTTTTTTTTGTGAAGTATCGGTCAGGTATTTAGAGTTTGATTTAGGGGATATTGGAGTTGCTGTGTAAATTCATATATGTAGAAAAATTGTTCATAAGCAGATAGCTTATAGGTATAATAGAGATACATAAGTTGTATATATAAATATGTAGCTAGAATTGTTGTATTTCTATAACTATATGATATAGACATAGGTTTACGGCATATAAACCTAGGGTATAGGGTTGTTATATAAACATAAGATTAAGACAGAGGGTGGTTATATAGAATTGTTTATAATATAGTCTGTAGCATAAATAGATAGTAGAACAGTTGTATTAGCGTTGACCTCGAGACGTTAATATAAACTGATAGACTCTTCGGATCCTGAGTATAATCAGGTAACGAACAGACAACACGCTACAATCGCTCGGTGATATAAAATAAGGCTGGACACGTTACAGAATTAGTGTCAGCTGTGGGATACGAGAAGAATCGTTACAAAATTGGTGGCAGCGGTCGGATAAGAGAAAACACGTTACAAAATTGGTGGCAGCGGTGGGATCTGAGGAGTCTATCAGATCGTTTTACTTTATTTGAATTTATTTGTTGATATAAACTATGGATCTTGGAGAGGTTGAAATGGAAATTGGTGATTTAGAAAGGGCTATACAAAGAAATGAAACCAATATGAGAGTTGAGAAAAGTTTGTGTGCCTCTATACCTAAGGAACATAGAGTTGCACAGTTTGCTGATTCAGGCTTTAAATTGAATAGTGGTTGTGACTTTAAGGCTAATAGTAGACATAGGCAACATGAAAGAAATTCAAAACAAAATATTTCGGCACGTACAAATCAAAGGTTTGCAGTTTATTAAGCCTTGACAATACCATCCAACACATGCTGCTTATAAAATTAAACTCATTTACCAAAACTTACAGATTATTAAAGGTATTAGTGTTTGGGATGATATCCAATGCACATTTTGGTAGATGTGTTATCGGTCATGCAGGGACGCATGAAGATTGAGGCGTGGGTAATATGATGATTTTGTTAATTATGTGTAGCTGTATTATGAGTAAAAGGTATATTAGGTAACGGAAGTAAAAGTGACGCAGTTTACGTATTTTCACTAACCCCTGTTGCTAGGATGTAAGATGGGTTGGAATCGTCCTTTGAAAATGGAATGATCCTTAAAGGAGTATAAATACCGCAGCGGATCACTCGATCAGTGTCATTCGTAAAGACCAAGACAGAAGCTTGGAAGTTTAAAGTGATATAGGTAGAATTCAATTAACGGAGCTAGAGCTTATAGCGTCTGATGTTGTAGACTTGTCACAGCCTCTCAGACCAGTAAGTCTCAAAGTAACGTTATTGAATATAAGCTGGGTTCTGTGTCATAAGGGATAGTGGTTTAGAAACATTGCGTTTCTATACCATAGGCGGCATTTAAGCATTGTGCTTATTTGCCGTAGTCTAAGAGCATTACACTATTAGACACATATCCCCGGTGATATATTTATTAGATAAGGAAAAGTCACATAGGACATAGGTTATAGAAACTTGGGGTTGTAGGTATTTTTTGTGTAGTATCGGTCAGGTATTTAGAGTTTGATTTAGGGGATATTGGAGTTGCTGTGTAAATTCATATATGTAGAAAAATTGTTCATAAGCAGATATCTTATAGGTATAATAGAGATACATAAGTTGTATATATAAATATGTAGCTAGAATTGTTGTATTTCTATAACTATATGATATAGACATAGGTTTACGGCATAAACCTAGGGTATAGGGTTGTTATATAAACATAAGATTAAGACAGAGGGTGGTTATATAGAATTGTTTATAATATAGTCTGTAGCATAAATAGTTAGTACAACAGTTGTATTAGCGTTGACCTCGAGACGTTAATATAAACTGATAGACTCTTCGGATCCTGAGTGTAATCAGGTAACGAACAGACAACACGCTACAATCGCTCGGTGATATAAAATAAGGCTGGACACGTTACAGAATTAGTGTCAGCTGTGGGATACGAGAAGAATCGTTACAAAATTGGTGGCAGCGGTGGGATAAGAGAAAACACGTTACAGTAGTAAGACGAACAAAGTAGTAAGACTGACAAAGTATATACTTGAACAAATATGAAAAATAGACATTTTAAGTATTAAATGACGAGAATCAGGAACACAGTAGAGTATTAATCATAACGCTGACGCCTTTGACGTGGTTTGTTTCCATGCCATTGTTTACGATGTCCTCCTTGGTTTGGCGTTTTCTGTCCTTCGGGGCTGAATTTTACGAATCGGAATTCCGAGGCTGTTTAGAATGCTCGTTTTCAGATTTGCTGCGAATTGTTTTACACCACTATCGCTCAAATGCATATTATCAGAATTTAAGAATTTTGACTGTGGAGTGCCTCTATAGGCCATATTACTGTGATCACATAAATTAACACTCTCATCATTGCTGTACTTCTCCTTCAGTAGAGCATTAACCAAATTGATTCTGTTGTTAAGATGATCATTTCTAGGTGTACCAAGAGATATAACGGTTTTTGCACTAGGCCATTTTTGGTTGCATTTTTTTCACAATGTTGTCGAAATCACGAACACAATCATTCGCTGTCTTCTCTTTGATTTCATTTGTGAGAGAGTGTAGGCATACGACGTTGTAGTCCTTGCATGTTGAATTCTCGATGAATTCCTCAGTTTCTTTGAAGGTTTATGCGATTTTCTTATCAGTGTCAAATTTGGCCGATAGCTTTTCGGGATCAATTTTTGCGGTGTTTTATGTACCTAATAGTAGGACTTTAGGTCTCGATTACTTCTTCTCGGTAGGAGGCGGTGTAGTAAAGTCATGTTGCCTCGAGTTATGAAGTTTTAGTGAGAATATCTCATCATCCTGATTCTCCTGTTCATGTTTCAGTTGTTTAATGTTGTCTAATAACTCATCTATATGTTTTTGTAGACTCTGTATTTTGTCAGTTTGTGTTTTATTTCCGTTCTCAACACTAATTCTTTGCTTAATTTCATTTTCCCGTTTAAGTTGAATTTCAGACACCTGTTGTTGATGTTTACTCGCTGCTATGTGTAATTCTAGATCATAATCACTTTTATCCTTTCTTATCCTGTGATTAAAGGAATTAATATCACTTTCATTTTGCGTTTTTTTTTCAGTTGTGCTTCATTTTGAAGAGACTGAATCCTGTGTGTCAGCGACCAAATTTCAGTTGTTTTGTTTTGTGATTGTTTCCTAAAGATTCTTTATTTTGTTTTCTGATTTTGTGTCACATTGAATTGTTTCATTAGATTTGATATTGCTAGCAAGGTTGTTTACCTCAGTGGAAAATGAAAATCTTTGCGTTTCACAGAATTAAGCTAGTGACTCCGCGAACTTTTGTTCCATCTGTTTAATTGTTTCTGTAACTTCATTAATAATGGGGGCAGTTATAGATGTATTGGACAGCTGATTTCTCCTTATTCGAATACGTGAAGGTGTCTGACCTTCCTCATTGAGAAATGGGGACCCACTTTTGTCTCTTTGTTGGGTACTGGACCTTTTCGGATCCTTAGGATCTGTCACTACTGAAGTTTTAGGATCTGTTTCTTGGTTGAGATCATCACCAAACTTTTGGTCAAGCATGTTTACTATTGTTTTAAGTGGCTTGAAGTGACTGTTAACAAAGATTGCTCTGTTTGTTCCTTGAACTGTTACAGAGCCTGTTTTCATAAAAACTGTCAGTTTATATAACGTTCTGCTAGGAGATGTGGTAGATTTTCAGTGCACTTCTATGAATATGTTTTGTAGGTTTTCAGCGTTTGGGTCGTCCTTCCATGTAACATCACACATTTGTTTGGTCCCAATATAATCATAGAGGTATAACCACAAGGCCCTAACCCAGTAGGGGGGACGTTTGGCTGATACTCTGAAAGTGACATTGTGAGCATCTTGTTCATAGTCATCTAATATGACCTCATAGTCTGAGATTTTATTTAGGTTAGATTTGGCTTAACTAAAGGTGATTTAAGGCTACTCGGGAAGTTGCTTTTACAGTATGTTTCATATAAAGGAATTATTTCCAGTGAATCGTAGCATGGAATACCATCCTGACATTGGTTTTTTTATGAGGGATCGCACATGTTGTTTAGTTTACGTTTGTTTTCACGTTATACAAATTGATCTGAAGAGTAGTGGGTCTTGATTTATACAGTTTATGTTATACAGCAGGTTATTTTTGTTGGCAGACTAGTTAGGTTATCTACATTGCATCCATACATGTCTAAATGTTTCTGTCAACTCTTACACACATTTATACTATTGTATATTATTTGACCCCACAAGAAAGTCGCAGGTGTTCAATATACATGATCAATGGACCATTCTATTTTGCATCCGCTGGACGACGGGTATCTTAATTCCTTGGGGCACCATAGGGAAACATGTTTACTCCAAAATTTTATAACACTAACTGGAAATATTAAAAGAGTTTATACACACTTTTATTTTATAAAAAAAATACTGTATTCATTTTCTGTTACCTAGTTTTTTTAATTAATTTGAAAATAATAGTATGTAAAAAAAATTAATAATGTAGCACCCTCTTTGAGCATGTTTTACTGACAACCTGGACAGAATAAAAGTATATAACACATTCAGTACATGATAATTACGTTACGTTCGCAGACTTAATGAGTACTTTGTGAAATAATGCAGTGATTTTCTGTCCATAGGACTATCCACTAAATACTTTTTATTCTTGTGGTATCAATTTTGTGGTTTTCGTTGGAGCCTGAGACCACGAAATTAAAAATAAGGCATGTGTGTGCCAGGGTATAAAAATGCAACGAAGAATAAAACCTCCTTAACAGATCGGAACATTGGATCAACGTTCTGAAAAAAATGTCCGGGATTGGTAATTTCTTTGCGCATGTAATATATGATTCATGTGGTTTCATACATCTTGTTTAGCTCGATGTCAATTTTACATATATGCATAGGACCTTGCACAGCAATCATCTCACTTTGAGACATGATATCATCTAATATACACATGTCAGCAAAAATGGAAATCGTTTCACTGGATACTGAAATGTCTGAAGGACACATCATCTGTTGCACACGTCACCTCACATGAACATCATCTCACCCAGAGTCACGAGACGTCACAAGGACTCATCTACATAGAAATCGCATGGAAATAATCTTACCTGGAAACATGAACTGTCATAAGGACACATCACCTCATATACACAAGTTACCTCAATAAAAATCTCACCCAAAGACGCGAAATGGGACAAAAAATAAAGGATCTTGCATCTCGTTGCAGACATGATATGTCAAAAGCAGACATCATCTCATATTCGTCTTTTGCGTCAGGTAGAAATCAACTTACCCAAAAACACAAGATGTCATAAGGACACATCATCTCGTATATACGCCACCTCAAATTGAAATCATCTCATGTACACCGGTCACCTCACAGAGGAATCATCTTACCAGAGGCATGTGAAGTCTGAACGACACATTACCTCATATACATAGGGAACTCATCTCACACAGAGACACAGAATAAAATGTGACAAGGACATTTTATCTCATAAACATGTCACCTCACATGGAAATCATCTTACACAGACACATGAGATGTCACAAGGACACATCTTCACATATGTCACCTCACATAGACATCATCTTACCTAGACAGATGAGGTGTCACAAGAACACAAACTCATATTCACAGGGACCTCATCACACCCAGAGACACCAGATGTGACAAGGACATATTATCTCATATCTCATATTCACAGGGACCCCATCATACCCAGAGACACCAGATGTGACAAGGACATATTATCTCATATACACATGTCATCTCACATGGAAATCATCACACCTAGAAATATGTGATGCAAGAATGACATTTCATAAATATATGTCAACTCACATAGTAAGTCTTAATTGACAAGGATTGCCAGTTTTCCTACCGCAGGTCGGGGGTTCTCTCCGGGTACTCCGGCTTCCTCCCCCAATAAAAACTGGACGCCATGAAATAGCTGAAAAATTGCTGAAAGTGGCGTTAAAACACCATTCAAACAAACAAAACAGAAACATTTAATGCCACAAAAACACATCATTTTATATACCGTCACCTTACATGGACATCATCTTACCCGGAGACATCTGGTTTCACAACTCCAAATCAAAACACATCACTGCACATGGAAATCATCTTATCCTGAGACATTTGATGTTAAAAGGACACATCTTATAACCACATCACTTCACATCTGAATCATCTTACCCAGAAACATGAGATATCACAAGGACACATCACACATGTCACCACATAAGGAAATCATCTTATCCAGACAAAGGAGATGTCACAAGTAACATCATCACATATGTCACCTCGCATGGAAATCATCTTCCCCAGACACTCAAGATGTCCCAGGACACATCATCTCGCATGTCACCTCGCATGGAAATCATCTTACCCACAGACACGAGGTTCCACATGGGCACATCATCTCACATGTCACCCCAAATGGAAATCATCTTCCCTGAAACATGATATGTCACAAGGACACATCACACATGTCACTTAACATGGAAGTCATCTTACCCTGAGACATGAGATGTCACAGGGACAAATCATCACACTTGCCACCTCACATGGAAATCATCTTACCTTGAGACATGAGATGTCACATAAACACATCACAGTTGTCACCTCACATGGAAATCATCTTACGTTGAGACATGAGAGGTCACAGGGAAACATCATCACACATGTCCCCTCATATGGAAATCATCTTATTCTGAGACATGAGCTGTCACAGGGACACATCATAACACTTGTAACCTCACATGGAAATCATCTATCCTTGAGACATGAGATCTTCCAGGGACACATAACACATGTCACCTCGCATGGAAATCATCTTACCCAAAGACACAAGATGTCACAAAGATACATCATCACATGTCACTCCTCATGGAAATAATCTTACCCAGATACATGATATGTCACAAAGGACATATCATCACATGTCACATATCATGGAAATCACCTTACCTCTTATATATGAGATGTCTCAAGTACACACTATTTCATATACAGGTCACTTCACATGGAAATCACGTTACCCCGATATACATGTAACTTCACATGGAAATCTCTTGCCAAGACACATTAGATGTCAAAGGGCACATAATCTCAGATGTCACCTCGCATGGAAATCATCTAACCTAGACACGTGAGATTGCACGACACATCTCACACGTCACCTCGCTTGGAAATTATCTTACCATAGACACGAAAAATCACAAGGACATATCACATGTCACCTCACGTGGAAATCATCTTACCCTAAGACATGAGGACACATTATTACACTTGTCACCCCACATGGAAATCGACTTCTCCAGATATAAGAGACATCATAAGGACATATCATTTCACATGTCAACCCACAAAACATAAGATGTCACAAGGACACATCATCACACATGTAGACTTGTAGAATTCTGTGTATTATGGCTTCAGGAAGTCACATTATGTAGAAAGTGTCCAAGCTGGGACAAGTTGATTTATAGGTTCCTGGTCCAAGGAATTTTTAAAAAATGAAGAAACTGACTCTTCATAAGTGATGATAATAGGATAACAACAATAACCAATTACAATGGCTTTTTTCTTTCATGGTTTTGAAAAAGATTGGCAAATGTTGCAATTTCAAATGAGAGCAAATCAATGCATCCTGTACATGTCAATAAGCTTTCCACAATAGTTTTTTATACGTTTTGACAATGTACATGTATAATGTAGTATATCTTCAATGTCTATTTCAACGTCTAAAAATCTGTAATGGTTCGGTTGCAAAGCAAGTAACTTAATAAATGGAGAATGGTTTACAATATGTTGGAATAAATTTTGGGATATGTATCAAAAATGTAGGACGGTTACACAAAAACTACTATGACCTCAACAAATTTGACAAACAAATGAGTTAGTTCCACGTCTGATCAAAAATCATCAAACAATTCCATAATAAAGTTACACAGCTTTTATATGTGTACAAACTTTGTGTGAAGTTCGGTTTTTCATAACACAGGGATCTGGGTTGAAACATGTAGGAGGAATTGATTACGCAGTTACCATCTTCTATCAATCTGCTGAAAAATGACTAAGTTCCCAAGTCTTGAAAAATGGGGAAAATTCCTCGAAAAATTCCATAATACGGTACACAACTTCAATATGAGTGCTATCTTTCTGTGAAGTGTTAGGGATCTGGGTTGAAAGCGGTAGGTGAAGTTGATCACACACAAAGCAGGTACCCTTTTTTTCTGCCAACAGCACACACCTTACCGGATGTAGCGGATCATGGAGTATGAGTTCAAGTTAAGGGTTTAGTTGAACTACAAGTTCAAGTTGGATACCGAGTTAAATTTCAAGTTTGGGTAGCAATTCAAATTACCCTTCGAGTTGACCATCCAAACTAAACTTCGAGTTAAAGTTAAACTTCAAGTTAACTTGTTCATAATTTTTGGGGAATGGAAACAATTGAGGTACTTTCGAGGGTGCATTCATTGTTAGACTTATCCAAAAATAATTAGACTTAAAGAAGAAATTAGTTACCCCCTCCCTGGATACAATTCACAATATAGCAAAGTACAATTATTACATGTTGCATACATGTGGAGCTTATCCTTTGCAGTTCCATTGAGTGCTATATAGTCACAAAGTAAATATTTTGCTGTTTTGTACCTGTTTACATTTGATTAAATAGAGTGTCTCATATTTGTTTGTTGATTTGACATCCCAAAAGGAAGTCTTGCTAATCTTCTAGGGATATTATGATACACATGTAAATTTAGATGCAACTACGTTTGTCAAGAAGTTTAATTTTAATCCCCGTTAACAATATTTTTAAAAGGGGTGTCTTTTAAACATAACGACTCTAAATATACAAATAATTGAATTTAACTTCAAACTCCTACTCCAACTAGAAGTTAACTCAGATTATCAACTCGAAGTGTCACTCTAATTCAACTCGAATTACAAATTGAACTTGAAATCAACAGTTTAGCTGAAACTCTAACTTGATGATCCCCTACAACTATAATTTGCACATTGTGCAACCGAATAAAAATTCACCTACGATCACTTTTACTTTACCACAGTAACATTGAAAGTTTATCTTAATTTTTTTTGTAATATGACACAACAATCTAACAACATGTTAAATTGAAACTCTGCTGTCAGAACCAATTAAGTTTTATTATTTTTTACTGGGAAGGTTTGAGATGCTTACGTGTTCTATTTATAGGTGACTAGAATATGGTCATAGCCTAGGCAGACTTTACAAGTCCCTTTGTACGCAAGCTGATAGTATAGGAAATGTTGATAAGAAGTAGTATCTCTCTATTAGCAAAATCAAAAGGACTTGTGGCAAGTCTATCACACAAGTCACCTTGCATAGAAATCATTTTACACAGATGCATGAGATGTCACAAGGACACATCATCACACATGTAAACTCGCAACGAAATAAACTGACTCAGATACATGAGATGTCACAAGGACACATCATCCCACGTCACCTCGCATGGAAATCATCACCTCACATGGATATCATCTTACCCAGATACATGACATGTCACAAGGACACATCATCACATGTGTCACCTCACATAGATATCATCTTACCCAGATACATGTGATGTCACAAGGACACATCATTACATGTCACCTCACATGGAGATCAACTTATCAAGATACATGAGATGTCACAGGACATATCATCACATCACATGGATATCATCTTAATCAGATACATGTCACAAGGACACATCATCCCACATGTCACCTCACATGAAAAACATCTTACCCAGATACATGAAATGTCACAAGGACACTTCATCACACATATCACCTCACACGGAATCATCTGACCCAGATACATGAGATGTCATAAGGACACATCATCACATGTCACCCCACATGGATATCATCTTACCCAGATACATGTGATGTCACAAGGACACTTCATCACACATATCACCTCACACGGAATCATCTGACCCAGATACATGAGATGTCATAAGGACACATCATCACATGTCACCTCACATGGATATCATCTTACCCAGATACATGTGATGTCACAAGGACACATCATCACACATGTCATCTCGCATGGTAGTTCGCTTACCCAGATACATGTGATGTCACAAGGACACATCATCACACATGTCACATTACATGGAAATCATCTTACCCAGATACATATGATGTCACAAGTACAAATCACTTTATATACACATGTCACCTAATATGGAAATCATCTTATCCGGAAAAGAGAGTCATCTCATATACACGTGTCACTTCACATGGAAATCATCTTACCTCCTATATATGAGATGTCACAAGTACACATTATTTCATATACACATGTCACTTAATATGGAAATCATATTATCTGGAAATAGGAGATGTCACATGGAAATTATTTCACCCAGAGATTCAAGATGTCACAAATACACATCATCTCAAATACACATGTAACTTTATAGGGAAAGCATCTTATCCGGAAATAAGAGACGTCATCTCATATACATGCGTCACTTCACATGGAAATCCTCTTGCCAAATCACATGAGATGTCAACGGGCACATAATCTCACATGTCACCTCACATAGAAATCATCTTACCCAAGCACGTGAGGTTGCACGACACATCTCACACGTCACTTCGCATGGAAATCATCTTACCCATAGACACAAAAAATCACAAGGACACTTTCATCAAACATGTCGCCTCACATGGAAATCATCTTACCAAGATACATGAGATGTCACAAGGACACATCATCACACATGTCACCTCACATGGAAATGATCTTACCCTTAGACAAGAGATTTCACAAGGACACATAATCACACATGTCACCCAACATGGAAATTGACTCCCCCAGATATACGAGACATCAAAAGAACATATCATTACTCATGTCAACCCACATGTACACCATCTTACCCAGAAACATTAGATGTCACAAGGGCACATCATCACACACGTCACCTCATATGGAAATCATCTTACCCAGATACATGAGATGTCACAAGGGCACATCATCACACATGTCACCTTGCATAGAAATAATTTACTCAGATGCATTAGATGTCACAAGGACACATCATCACACATGTCACCTTGCATGGAAATAATTTTACTCAGATGCATGTGATGTCCCAAGGACACATCACACATGTCACCCCAGATGGAAATCATCTTACCCAGAAACATAAGATGTCAAAAGGGCACATCATCACACATGTCACCTTGCATGGTAATCATCTTACCCAGAAACACGAGATGTCACAAGGACTCCTCATCACACATGTCACCTCACAAAGAAATCATCTTACCCAGAAACATGAGATGTTACAAGGACACATCATCACACATGTCACCTCACAAAGAAATCATCTTACTCAGAAACATAAGATGTCATCAGGGCACATCATCACACAT
The DNA here is from genome assembly GCA_944474755.1 of Limnoperna fortunei. Taxonomy (NCBI): domain Eukaryota; kingdom Metazoa; phylum Mollusca; class Bivalvia; order Mytilida; family Modiolidae; genus Limnoperna; species Limnoperna fortunei. The sequence goes on from OX104119.1 coordinate 2,254,755, forward strand.
GTCACCTCACAAAGAAATCATCTTACCCAGAAACATGAAACAACTCAATTAGACATGTGTCAAATGAAAAAAATTTAACCATTCTGATAGTTGACAATTAATATACATATTTTATTTACAGTGAAACCATTTAAGTGATTACAAAAGAATACAAAATAATTGACTACCTTTATTTATTATTATCACTTATATCCATTAAGAGTCATTAAAGATAAATGGTATAACCAAGTCAGTGAATATGATACATGTTCTGTAAATAAATTGTTGACTTGTCATTAGAATACACAAATATAACCAAGTCAGTGAATATGATACATGTACTGTTAATAAATTGTTGACTTGTCATTAGAATACACAAATATAACCAAGTCAGTGAATATGATACATGTTCTGTAAATAAATTGTTGACTTGTCATTAAAATACACAAATATAACCAAGTCAGTGAATATGATACATGCACTGTTAATAAATTGTTGACTTGTCATAAGAATACACAAATATAACCAAGTCAGTGAATATGATACATGTACTGTAAATAAATTGTTGACTTGTCATTAGAATACACAAATATAACCAAGTCAGTGAATATGATACATGTTCTGTAAGTAAATTGTTGACTTGTCATTAGAATACACACATATAACCAAGTCAGTGAATATGATACATGTACTGTAAATAAATTGTTGACTTGTCATTAGAATACACAAATATAACCAAGTCAGTGAATATGCTACATGTTCTGTAAATAAATTGTTGACTTGTCATTAGAATACACAAATATAACCAAGTCAGTGAATATGATACATGTACTGTAAATAAATTGTTGACTTGTCATTACAATACACAAATATAACCAAGTCACTGAATATGATACATGTACTGTAAATAAATTGTTGTCATTTAAATCAAAATATACATCAATTGTTTACATTCAATAAGAAGTACTACAATGATCAATCATTACTAGACCTGTTCATGTTAAACCATTTAACAGAATAATTATATTGATTACAAAAGAATACACAGAAATTGACATTACCTTAAGTAACTATTTATATAACATGTCTAATTATAGATATTTAGGTCAATAGGTCAATCATTCTAAACATATCATCTTTCATGCTATATTGACATTTATTTATGAGTTCATAATACAGAATATTATCTTTCACTAATTCTTTACATATTCACAATATTTGACATGATTTTTTAGTTCACATTACATGTAGTAATTTAATACATTGATACACATTGTTTACATCCTGTGATCAATAACAACAGATAAGTCAGTCATATGTAAACTAGGTGATCACTTCCTGGTGTCAATCAGAATATATTGTAATATGGATTATTTATATTTTCTTATAAACATAAACATTGTCATGACGACCAATAACAACAGATAAGTCAGACATATGTAAACTACATGGTCACTTCCTGGTGTCAATCATAATATATTGTAATGTGGATTATTTATATTTTCTTATAAACATAAACATTGTCATGACAACCAATAACAACAGATAAGTCAGACATATGTAAACTACATGATCACTTCCTGGTGTCAATCAGAATATATTGTAATGTGGATTATTTATACTTTCTTATAAACATAAACATTGCCATGACAACCAATAACAACAGATAAGTCAGACATATGTAAACTACATGATCACTTCCTGGTGTCAATCAGAATATATTGTAATGTGGATTATTTATACTTTCTAATAAACATAAACATTGTCATGACAACCAATAACAACAGATAAGTCAGACATATGTAAACTACATGATCACTTCCTGGTGTCAATCAGAATATATTGTAATGTGGATTATTTATACTTTCTTATAAACATAAACATTGTCATGACAACCAATAACAACAGATAAGTCAGACATATGTAAACTACATGATCACTTCCTGGTGTCAATCAGAATATATTGTAATGTGGATTATTTATACTTTCTTATAAACATAAACATTGTCATGACGACCAATAACAACAGATAAGTCAGACATACGTAAACTACATGATCACTTCCTGGTGTCAATCAGAATATATTGTAATGTGGATTATTTATACTTTCTTATAAACATAAACATTAGCATGACGACCAATAACAACAGATTTAGACAGTGAATTATAACATATGTATGGCCACCAATCAGATGGTGGTATCTGTGTAATAATAACCTGACTCTGTTTACCATCAGGACTAATCCTGAGTACATTGTTAGACTCATAACATATAACAAGTATATGTCCTTCATCATCTGTTGTAATTCCCCGTGGTCCCCTCATGTTAGGATCAGTAAATGTAAACAAAGTCTTCCCCACTGTATCAATACAGTTCAACTTATCCCAGTCATTACAGTAGATACGTCCTGCCTCACCACCACAGATATAGTAAGGTTTTACACCCACTGGTATTGTACGTGTTACCTTCCCTGACATGTTCATTACCTTTATTGTTCTATCATGACAGCCTACAAACAGCTGGTTATCTCTTAACATGATACCTCTACACCACACCTCTACATCAGTACGTTGTATAACTTGTCTCTGTCTGACATCTACTATCACTACAGTAGTATTAGGATATAATATAGTAGCAGTAGATAATGATGTAACAGCTACAGTGTTGTTGTCTACTACAGCTATATGCCATGGTTTACCAGGTAATGGAATGGTATGTTGTTGTTGTCCTGTTATATCACATGTTACTAATTGATCACCACTATAATCAGCTATAACTAACACATCATCATGCAACACCTTTATATCACTGATCCCCTTTACATTGACCTTGAAGTTATAATCCAGTGAATACTTGTCCTGTACATGTTGTACAATGTGATATTTAGTATCTGTTGATTCCCTGTGTTGATTGTTACAGTCCTGACACATAGATCTCTGACAGCCATGACACCAGTATACAGATGGTTTCTTGTCACAGACATGACACCTGTAAAGGATTTATATAACTGTAATATCATAATTCTGACATAAAAAACAATTGAACTTTATATCAAATAAAGTAAACAAAACACCATGTTATGTGCCTCTACATTTAAATAGATCAAAGGATGACCTCAAGATCAGCATTTATTTATATAAATGTAATATCCTAATGAATCCAGCTATTACTGTGTACAATTATATAAAGTAAACATAATAAAATAACGGTCACAATATGTCTGTATATAAATAGGTTATCATGTTTAGTGTGTGTGGTAGTAACAATGCAGTGTACAATAAATAAACATTTAACGTAACATATTTAGTTCCACGTGTTGATAGTTATAGTCCAGACACAGAGATGACTTCATGATTTATATCGATAAATTACACTATACTAACTTGAGTTATTAAATCTTCAAAATTTGTGGTGTCATAAAATGTTCACAAATCTTACTAGGGGTGCAGTGGGGACTTACAAATAGGATGTTTGTAGTAATGTTCTTAAAAGGTTCAAGTTAACAGAATTAACGTTTACGTTCCTTATAGGGGCCACATGGACAGATTTTATATATAAACAAATCCATGTGACCCCTGTAAGGTACCTACCTGTCTACCTTGACCCCCCACGTGAAAATTTGTTATCTGTAAATTTGTGTTGGTTATGTCTGTTTTAAAGCTGTCATTGACATAAAAAATAAATGTCTATTGGTGTTTATTCTGTTGGTCTTAAAATTATAATGCCAAACCAACTACAAGGGCAGAATGAATATTCTTTAAAAAGCATACCTTACAAATGGGGGACAGTGGGCATAAGGGGGCTATTGTCTGGGGGGATGGTTGTCATAAGGGGGCAATTGTCTGGAGGGGTGTTGTCATAAGGGGGAAATGTCTGGGGGGCAGTTGTCATAAGTGGCAATTGTATGTAGGGGTTGTCATAGATGGCAGTTTGCCATGGGTTAATTGTCATAGGTGGGGGAGTTGTCAAAAGGGGTAAATTGTAAATGGGGCAGTTGTCATAAGGGGGCAATTATCCAGGGGGCAGTTGTCTGGGGAAGTTGTCTCAAGTGGCAATTTTATGAAGGGGAGTTGTCATCAGGGGTAAATTGTCCAGGGGCAGTTGTCACAAGGAGAAATTAATCAGGGGCAGTTTCATAAGTGGTAAATTGTCTGGCGGCAGTTGTCATCAGGTGTAAATTTTAAAGGGGCAGTTGTCGTATGAGGTAAATTGTTGGAGGGCAGTTGTCATAAGGGGTAAACTGTCCAGTGACAGTTGTCATCAGGGGTAAATTGTTCATGGGTCAGTCGTTATAAGGGGTAAATTTTCAAGGGTCAGATGTTATAAGGGGTAAATAGTTCAGAGGCAGTTGTCTTAAGGGATAAATTGTCCATAGGAGACTAGTCAAAATGGGTAAATTGTCTAGGGGCAGTTGTCAAAAGGGAACATTGTCTAGGGGCGGCTGTCATAAGGGGTCAATTTTCAAGAAGCAGTTGCCATAAGAGGTAAATTGTCTGGGGCAGAAGTCATAATGGAAAATTGTCCAGAATGGGTAAATTGTCAAGGGGCAGTTGTCATAAGGGGTAAATTGTCTAGGGGCAGTTGTCATAAGGGTAAATTGTCTAGGGGCAGTTGTCATAAGGGGTAAATTGTCTAGGGGCAGTTGTCATAAGAGGTAAATTGTCTGGGGCAGTTATTGCAAGGGGTAAATTGTCTGGAGGCAATTGTCATAAAGGGTAAATTGTCCAGGGGTTGCTGTCATAAGGGGTAAATTGTCTGGAGGCAATTTTTGTTAGGGGTAAATTGTCCAGGGTTTGCTGTCATAAGGGGTGAATTGTCCAAATGCAGTTTTTCAAATGTGTAAATTGTCAAAAGGCAGTTGTCATAAGGGGTATATTGTCAATGGGTAGTTGTCATAAGAGTTAAATTGTCTAGGGGCAGTTGTCATAAGTGAAAAATTGTGCATTGGGAAGTGTCATATGGGGTAAGTTGTCTGGAGGCGGAAGTCATAAGGGTAAATTGTACATTGGGCAGTTTCATAAGGGTGAATTGTCCAGAGGCAGTTACATAAGGGATAAATTGCCTGGAGGCGGAATTCATAAGGAGAAAATTGTCTAGGGGCAGTTGTAATTAGGGAAAATTTGTCTAGTGTCAGTTGTCATAAGGGGTAAATTATCTGGGGGCAGTTTTCACACGGGGTAAAATGTCTAGGGGCAGATGTCATCAGGGGTAAATTGTCAAGAGACAGTATCCATAATGGGTAAATTGTCAAGAGGCTGCTGTCATAATGAGACAGTTGTCTGTCAGGCAGTTATCATAAATTGGAAATTGTCATTAGAGGTGAAATGTCCAGGGGAGTTGTTATAATGGGGCAATTGTCTGGGGGGGAGCAGTTGTCATAAGGGGGCAATTGTCTTGGCACAGTTGTCATAAGGGGCAATTTTGAGGGAGGGGAGTAGTTGTCATAAAGGGATGATTGTCCACATGGGGCCATTGTCTGGGGGTGGGTATCATAGAGGGCAGTTGCCTGGGGTGTGGGACTTTTCATAAGGAGTCAAATGTCTGGGGGAAGTTGTCTAAAGGGTGCAATTGTCTGGAGTCAGTTGTGATAAGGGGCAATTGCCTGTGGCAGTTGTTATTAAGGGCAACTGTCCAGGGGGAGTTGTCATAAGGATGCAATTGCCCTGTGGCAGTTGTCACAAGGTGGCATTTATCCAGGGAGGAAGTTATCAAAGAACAAATGACCAGAGGGGAGTTGTCATAAGGGGCAATTGTTCAGGGGGGATTGTCTTTATGGGGCAATTTTCCAGGGAAAAGATGTAAAAAAGGCAATTTTTATGGGGCAGTTATACGTGGCCCAATTGTCCTACACCCCCTTCTAAGGTATTTACTAGTGACCTTGTCAATGTCACAATAAACTAAAGAGCCCCTGATTTCCATAAAAGACATGTTTGCTTTGTAATGTGGTTACCTAATTTTACTTTCCGTGTAAGGTTTTCATTGTTGATGACCAGAAGTTATAAGTCCTAAAGGCATGGAGCTTCATGACATTTTTACATGTGACCTTGACCATACCTTCATTTGGAAATCAATGTCATTATGGCTCAAATTAGGACCAATATGCAAAAGACCTCTAAACAGTTTAGCATTTCAATTCTTTACTTACTTCTGTTTAAATCTGCTATCTTGAATTCCTGAAAAATACAAACAATATGTAAGATATTGTCAACATTTTATAAATAAACTTTTAGACTAAGTTCATTTCACGGCAGCTTCAGAACAATATTTCAATTAATATATTGTATACAATGTTAATGCCTTACATGTTAAAATAAACTAAACAAACACCTAACTGACACGACTACCGGTATATTCCATCTATGTATGCAGAGTGAAAAACACATCAGAGCCAATTATTGCTTAAAGATGTCAAAAAACAGGGTACACAAATCTAACTAATAAAGTTAGACCCCTGTTTCAAACCATACACATTATCAATCCCATGTATCATGTTGGTAAAATATCAAAATGATCGGTTTAGACGGACAACACGGCAGACTAATAAACATTTTGCAGTCTAAAATAAAAAAGTAAAATACAATCCTGCAGGTATTTGTTTGTGCATGATTTCGTTTAAACATGTATATAATATGAAATCTGCTGTATTTTCTGAAATGATTTAAAATGTTTTTGAAAATACTGACTCAACGATCTAATAACTTTGTCAGTTTATTTACATGAAATAGATCTGATTATTACAGATTACATATGTTTTTTGAAACGAGATGCTTTTTCACGTCCATGTCTCATCGAAGGGCGACAGCCCTGAGACGAGATGATGAGAAAATGCATCGAGTTTCATTAAACGTAAATAATCTGTTTATAGCTGTTTTGTAACATTTTGACGTCACAGTTTTACCTAATGACGTCTTGACAGCGAGCTGAGATGAGCCCATCTCACGCTAGTCGAGTGAGATGGAATAATATCGCACACAAAGTTCAAAGGAAAATACTGCAAAACAGCGATCATCACCAATACCCTTCAAGTTATTCAACTTTTACTATAGCAGTTGACTTCATAGACAGACATTTCAACCATATTTCAGTGTATTTGTTACAATCCCTCTGGTGTTGGGCAACACAAATACATAACATCATTACTATCCTTCTAAGTATTTAAAAGGTATGTGACAGACAGACATAACCTGATACAATAATAAATTTGTTGGTTCAACACAAACGAAATAAAACTTTCTTTTCTGCAAATTATCAGTAGCTTAAATTATAATATATGTTTACCTTCCTGACCTTTCAATTTCAGAAGTGGCAGTATATACATGTAATCTTTATTCTAGAAATAGAAATTAACATTTATCAACATAGTTGAATCAACAATCTCTATTACAAGTATAATCTGTTTTATATCAACATACATGTAAGTTTGCATTAGTTACATTTGCTTGCAAACCTGGAAAAGGAAAAAGTAACCAAATGTAATCAGTATCATTTCAATTATTTTAATTAATAATAGACTGGCCCTGCCTCGATTAATTTATTTAACACGTAACAATTAGAGTATGTTCAGACTGTTTGAAGACTTTTTACTATCAGACATATTCTGAAATTGAATGGTTCTTGCTCTCTCTCCTATAAGCTGTATGTTTAGTTCAGAAGTAGAATTACCAATTTTAATGTCTCTGATTTTTACCAACCAAGCATTTAGTTTTTAAAGACATGTCTGTGTAAGGAAGCAATAAATAAAGTATATAGCTGTCACAAGTGTAAAAAAAACAAATAATGAGACCAATATATATTCCTTTTATCGGTAATTTTCAAAAAGAGTATTTTTGGTCAATTTAGTCTATATTTTTTAAGGAACTATTTTTTTGGTCGAAGTGATCTGTGAAAAACGGTTTGCTACGTCATTTAGCGTCAACATCATTCAATCGGAATGTGGCCTGATGAATGGACGTGTTTTTTCATTGATCCTCTGTAACTGTAAGGCAAGTCTTTTTTGTCTTTTATGTAATAGTTTGCGAATGAGAATCTTACTCTTAATTATAATATGGGGTGTCGAATTTTGCGTTTTTAAAATTTTGCTTTTTGACGAACCGTATTATTTCAAATTTATGTTGCCAACACCCAACGTTTCTGACCGATTTTCCAATTGAGTGTCAGTTTCACTTTTTATTGTTTTCTATATTTTGTATTTTATATCGTCATCATTTCTGGTAACTGTTTGGTGCTGTGTTATTTTTAATTTTCAGTACTTTGCAGTGGCCAGGGGAGATACGATTTACACATCATTTATCAATTTTATTTTTATGTTAGAATTAAAGGGAAATCATAGGAAGTATGTATGTGAAATTTGGTAAATATCCGGCGAACATGTAAAAAGTTACTGCATGAAAACCGTAAGGGTGGCGAACTTTGGGGAGCCAAGGATATTTAGATCCAAAATATTTTAATTATACAATGCATTGATGTACAGACAGTGTGTGATGAGTTTTTAGGTTCTTGTGTAGTCCGACATTTACTGCCGTAATGGTCCTATTACAGTTTTGTGATTTGTCGGATTAACCAAAAATGGCGAGGTTATATTCGCAAGTTCTTCTGGAGAATGGCAGAACAGGAATTCGGGATTTGTCACTTGCTGTTGAATGTTGATGTTTGTGCAATTTGAAGAGTTTTCTTCAGATTATTTGAAGTGTATGATTGTTAACGGAAGGTAGCTGCGAAAACGTAGCTCTGGTGGTCTAGAACGGAGGGCAGAGAATATTGCATGTCATTTTTTAAACCGTTAAAACAAAAGGGCGCTGTAGACTGTATAGTAGTGTACAATGTATGGGGTCTATACATGGCATGCAGACGTATTTAATGCGTGCTATGAGGGCGAGAATGCTATATTTTTAGGAAAATGTGCAATTTTTGATGTTTTGTTTGTTTGTTTGTTCGTTTTCATTTGGGGTGGGGTTTAGATCATGTTTTATTTTATCTCATGTTTATTTTTGAACATTCTGTTCCTGTGACGTAATTAATTTTAGATTGCTCCGCCTTAAGTCACGCATGCCCGGTAATGAACTGCCTGATATTTTTTGTATCACGGCTAGTATGCCGAGACAAGCATTATCAGTTGGCACACATCAAAGGAAAATAACACAAATTACCGATAAACCTGTATGTATATTAGATTCTAACATAGGCTTTGTTTGTTTTTGTTTAAATGTAGTTTAATACCACTTTCACCCATTTTGTAGCTATATATCATTCAGTTTTTATTAAGTAGTAAGCCTGAATACCCAGTGAACTTTGGTAGAAAAACTGGCAATCCTAGCTTGTTAATTAAGATTGACCTGCCTGCAGTAAGTCTCGAACCTTCAACCTCACTGTTGATAGACATATGATCAATAGCAGATGACCATCATAAACATTTGGCCACCAAGGACAATGTCACAAAAGCATGGAGTTGAACACTTAAGGTGTTTAATAGTTTTTTTTACCCTTTACTTCACTAAATTACAATAAATGAATTAGGGGTAAGAAAGTTTATACAATATAAAAGAACCATAACTCCTTAAGTAACATTCCAATTTGTTTGGAAATACATAAATCAAAGAATATATTTTAATTTACTGTACTAAAACAAATGTATGTATGACATAGATGCATGTGAGAGACATACACGTTGTCATAAAAATACAAATTAAAAGATTTCCTACCTCTGTGTAGTCTTCAAACCATGTCTGAAAAAAATCTTGAGTGTTATGACTATCACTATGTTCTTCACAAAAGTATTCATCTCCTAATTCCATCAATTCACTGTAGCTATGGCGACCAGCAGACATGTGTATGTTGCCATCAGTGCACTTCGACTTTACAGTGTAGGACACTCTCCTTGTTTCAAATCTTTCTTTGACTCTCTCAATTGCTCTTCCCAATTCTTCTAGCATTGCTTTACATTTCCCTTGTTCAATATCTCTCCACTGCCATATCTGCACTGTTACTGTGTTTTTACAGAAACACAAAATAAATTTTCTGAACTTGGTTCTGTCAAGAAAGAACACTCCCATACCATGATAAATAGCCAATCGGCCAGTTTGTGTTTCAGTGCAAATTGCATATTGATTGATATAATAACACAAAATATGGTTGAAAAAGTCAAACGGCATAAAATCAAACTCGATACACAACCATGGTGTGCGCTTACAGTTACCTTTGTTTGCATTAAACCTATCAATGATATCTGTAAATGAAGCTTTATCATAGATCATGCAAGGCATATAATAAGAAGGTAAGATTTTCCTTTGTCCATTTTCCATTAAAGTTGTTGGCCTTACTATGATGCCAAATATTTCCATTACATTTAATATATGACCACTATGTTTGTTAAAGTCTAGTTCAGGTTCTTTATCAAAGAGTTTTACAATCAGAGAGTGCCCAAGCTTTCCTGTGTGTACTAGTTCTCTCCATTCATCAGACAGCTTTAAGTTGGTATTAAATTTGTCTGATACGAGACATCTGAATGCATTTGCTAACCATTTTTGGTTAAGTATAATATATTCTTTTAAACTCTCAAAATATATGACACCTCCAACCTTATGTTGATATTTCAGGAATAAGTTGATTTCATCCTCGCTATCGATTAAACATTTTGCTGATAATTTTATAATATCTGGCCAAGATAATATATTCACACCAGCCTCTCTAAAAACATTAATTAAGTGCTCTAAACGGATCCACTTCAAAGGCAACTGTTCAGCAAATGTTTTTAGTTGCTTTCCATACTTAAAAATTGTATCACGCAAACCACGAAAATCCTCTTCTTTAGATTCAGTATTTGATACAAAGCATATCTCTCTAATATGCTTCTTCTTAGTTTCATTTTTTAATACAGAACCCAGCTGTTCATAGAAAACCTTTTTTTTTTCTTCCAGCTAAAAGAAGAAAAAATCATACATGATACTATTGCATCATTTTTCAGATATGTAATTTTTCCTTGTTGTTTGCAATCTGATCATGGGATTGCATGTCAAAAAATATAAAAATATATTGGTATACTAATTTGGTTACATTTATTTGTTCCTTTATGTTGAAAAGAAAACAATTGTTTTATTTTGTTGCTATTTGTTGACACGGTGTGATTTCTATCTGACTGGCTACAGAATTTCATGTATGACAAACAACACAAAAAATAAGTTTTGATTGTTTTAGGAAAACAACATACCCCTTTATATCTGACTGTTTGAGGATATAAAATGTCCAATTTAATACTCCAAATTCAACAATAATCTAATCTTTAATAAATGTCATCCAATGAAACATTAGATAATGCATTATCATCCAATAATTCTATTCATGCTGTAATTTATTTATATTAAGTGCTTTGATTTTAATAAAAACACTTAAATGATTTCTTCTCAGATAATTTATATAACGATATTTCCTCTGAGCGGACTCCTTTTTCAGTATCCAATGTAAACAAGATGGCGTCCTCCTAGCGTCAGGGAGAGGGGACAATGTTTTCTCTGCCGCAATGATTTCTGATTAAATCCATTTAGATTTCAAATAAAATATAATATAAATTCAATTTAGTGCTTCATTTTGTTTTTTTTTCCTATCAATACATGTATCTACAGAACCGCGATTCCTTTGGTACTATGTTTTGCATATTCCTACGGTTTCCGGCCTATGTACGTTTTGAGGTCTAGATGGGTTTCGATAACTGTTTTTGCTGTTTATAAAATCGAAACGATTATTTTACAGAATTGTATGGATTAAACACTGTGTTTTAGAAAATTATCAATGTGTTAACTCCGGTGTCTCACTCACAAACAGTTTGTGAGCGAGTCGCCAGAGTTTACACATTGATAATTTCCTAAAACCCAGTGTTAATTCCTATAGTGTAAACCTTTATGATTCCACATAAGAGGGTTGAACGTCTCCCTCAAATTAAAAATGTTATCGATCCAATTTGTACACAGCTTTATCAATAAACAATCAGACCATGAGTTATCATCCAGTGTCTACCTATATTACTCCACACAAAATTTAACCTGACATTTCTACCATAATGTTATATATTAAACTCAATCCTGAAGTGGCATCTTATGTTTTGTGATTAAAATAAAACCATGTTATTTGAAAAGGAAAATTGCAAACAAGTTTGCTTTTAATTGGTCCAGTGGCTTAGGAGAAAATTTAAATGTTAAAGTTTACTAGGAAAAAAATGATGGATGCAATGTGATGACAATAGACCAAATGTGGAATTGAACACCAAAATAAACAAACCAAATAAGATATGATTGACAGCAATCATGCACATCTAAATCTCCCTAATAGATCGCCTTTGTACAGAAAAAAACTCTTGATTTCTTTTATTATACTACTTACATGATCTCTACACTCATCAATTCTCGTACAAACAATGATAGTTGGAGGGTATAGAGATTCTGTCTGTGTCTCCTCTTTTGATTCCGCATGAACTCCACAGAAGTGAATACTATCGAGCCAGAAATCTATATACTCTGCAAAAGTAATAAAGGTGTCATTTAAGTGATGCAGTGAGTTTCTCTAGCTGACAGATGTAATACATGTCTTGGTTACCAAGCGACACATGCACAAAATCTGTAACAAGGTTAATTGTGAAACAGGAAAGTAGTCCTTGCTGGTAATTTTGGAAGACAGATTGATATGAAATGTGGAAATTTTGAAAAACCCCATCAAAGCAAAGATTCTAAAAACAACACCATTGACACAGACCTTACAATTTTTTCCAAGGCATTCTTTTTTTATTTTCAGCACACCTGAGCCCTCTGTTACAATGTTGTATGCCTTATAAGATGTAATTAGAGGTTCTCACAGACATCATTTAAAATAATGTGTGATGTTTAACTGATGTCAGAAAAGGTGGTGGTCTTTTTGGTTTCATTCCTGTTACATGTAGGTCTGGTTGATTGTTGCTCATTTCTGTATTAGATACATTTTTCTAAATTGTTGAAGCCTAATCAGATACAATGCAGTCCATGTACTATCGAAGTATATTGAGCCTATGTACCATCAAAGTACATATATGTATTCCAAAGATTTAAAGGTTTGTCGCATAATTTTGAAGCAAAAGAAGAAATTGTTGATCTTGGCTTTCTGATCCTTTTAGGAATTCAATATTTTTCTGTGTCTGTAACAGCTCTCAATTAATATGGAGAAAATTACTATTAAAAGTAATCTTTATTAATGCAACAATTCCTAGATCACACAATTTCTGACTAAAGGAGTTAAAAGTAGATCAAAATAAGCTGAATGTTTTTACTGAGTTACCCTACATAATTTTTAATTGACAAGATATACCTGTAGGAAAATATCTTCTAATATGAGAAAGAACAGATATATTGTATTGTGGATCAAAATCAAAGAAAAAATTTGTAAACTAGATATCGAAAGGAACATTCAAAAATTGTTTCTAATTAACTTAGTGGTTTCCAAGCATAAGATTTTAATGGATGATGGACACCAAGTTATAGCACATGGACTTTGCTCTATTGAGCAACAAAGCAGCAATTACAAGTTATACTTACACCCCCTGAAACGTAAAACGTTCCCGTACGAACGTTAAACGGACGAACCAAAAACGACATACGAACGGACGAAGAACGAACGAACGCTCTTATCGTCCAGACGAACCATTTAAAAATTAACCAATCAGAGACAAGCTATACGCTTCAATCGTTCGTATGTGGGAAAACGAATGGAGACGCCTATATCGTGTTTTGTAAAAATCAAGAAACGTTCGATCATTTTAAATAAAATCTTGAGAATCAAGCTGGTTTATAGTAAACAAATAAAAAATTGAAAAGGAATAAATAATAAAATAATTATACTTTATTTTCATTAAATCATCATTTAAATGATTTGTGACAGCTCAAACAGGTAATACACACATAAAAAAACGTGACAATTAACATAACAAGCCCACGAAAAAGCCTACGAGAAAATTTGTGGGGTTGAGTATTTTTATTAAATATTCATGTTCGTGATTTGGGCTAAACATGGAAATGTTTTAATAATGGACCTATAAATATTTTTTATCACAGTGTAAAAAGAAACGAGCTTAATCGTCGATTTTATTTTAATTACTAACAGTAATTATTACACATTCAAGAGGAAGCTCTTTATAATGAAATGTACTAATCCAACTGTATATTTATTATGTGTTATATAATTGTTAAACCTTATAGTTTCATAAATTAAGGGGTAATTTATTACAAAAATTCTCAATTGGAAAATGTTCATCAAGGTGGTGTTCAAATAACACATTTAAAATCACATTTGTAATATCACTCCCGAGACCTTTGCAAGAATATTAAAAACCATATTTAACATTAACAAAATACTGAGACCTTCGAGATACAATTAAAAACTGAATTAAACATATAAAATGACTCCTGATACATAAGAAATGAAATAAAAAACCATAATACAAAAATAAATCAATCCTGAGACCTTAGCTATGCAGTTAAAAACCATATAAATCATACAATTTCACTACTGAGACCTAAGCAATACAATTAAAAACCATATTTCACATACAAAATCACTCCGGAGACCTTAGTAATACAATTAAAAACCGTATTACACATATAAAATCAGTCCTGAGACCCTAGCAATACAATTAAAAACCATATTTCACATACAAAATCACTCCTGAGACCCTAGCAATACAATAAAAAACTATATTTCTCATATAAAATCACCCCTGAGACCTTTGCGATACAATTAAAAACCATATTTCACATGCAAAAATCACTCCTGAGACTTTTGCAATACAATTACAAACTATATTACACATATAAAGTCACTCCTTAGAACTTTGCGATACAATTAAAAACCATATTTTACATATAAAATCACTCCTGAGACCTTTGCGCCACAATTCAAAACCATATTACACATATAAAATCACTCCTTAGACCTTTGCGATACAATTAAAAACCATATTACGCATATGAAATCATTCCTGAGACCCTAGCAATACAATTAAAAACCATATTTTACATGCAAAATCACTTCTGAGACCTTTTTGATACAATTTAAACCAACATTTCACATACAAAATCACTCCTGAGACCCTAGCAATACAATTAAAAACAATATTTCACATACAAAATCACTCCTGAGACCCTAGCTATACAATAAAAAACTATATTACACCTATAAAATCACTCCTGAGACCTTTGCGATACAATTAAAAACCATATTACACATATAAAATCACTCCTGAGACCTTTGCGATACAATTAAAAACCATATTACATATATAAAATCACTCCTAAGACCCTAGCAATACAATTAAAAACCATATTGCACATGCAAAATTACCCCCGAGTCCTTTGTGATACAATTAAAAACAATATTACACATATAAAATCACTCCTCAGACCTTTGTGATACAATTCAAAACCATATTACATATATAAAATCACTCCTGAGACCCAAGCATTACAATTAAAAACCTTATTTCACATTCAAAATCACTCCTGAGACATTTGCAATACAATTAAAAACCATATTTCACATATAAAATCACTCCTGAGACCTTTGCGATACAATAAAAAACCATATTACACATACAAAATCACTCCTGAGAACTTTGCGATACAATTAAAAACCATATTTCACATATAATATCACTCCTGAGACCTTTGCGCCACAATTCAAAACCATATTACACATATAAAATCTCTCCTTAGACCTTTGCGATACAATTAAAAACCATATTACACATATAAAATCACTCTTGAGACCCTAGCAATACAACAAAAAACCATATTTTACATGCAAAATCACTCCTGAGACCTTTGTGATACAATTAAAACCAATGTTTCACATACAAAATCACTCCTGAGACCCTAGCCATACAATTAAAAACAATATTTCACATACAAAATCACTCCTGAGACCCTAGCTATACAATTAACTATATTACACATATAAAATCACTCCTGAGACCTTACAAGATGCAATATTAAACCATAGCATACTATAATTAACTTCTTTGACCTAACTAAGAGATGCTAAATCAATCACGAGACATTATAAGAATAAGAATAAGAATAAGAATATTTATTTAACCAATCATGGACCCTTGCGGGTAGAAAATTTACAATACAGTGATTACAATGATTATAAAATGACAATGAGAATGACTAGGAAAATAGTATGTAGTTAATAATATACTACAATAGTGAAATAAAGGGAGATAATTATTGAAATAATTGAATAATTTCCCTTTGTACCTTTTCTAAAACTTCTTGTATTAACTTTATGACAATAAAAGGAAAGTTAAATATAATGCAGTCTATTATTACCATTGTGAATATAAATATATAGATATAGGTGTCATTATATATATGCAATTTTAAGATTTTATGCAAGATTATTCAGTTTTATTAAGTTTGCTGTGTAAACAGCTATTCAGTTTTTGTAACAAACGAAGACAATGTAGGGATTTTCAAAGACTTTCGGATAAAACATACATTTTTAAAAGGTTTTAGGTACTAAAATGGAAAAATTTCATATGTGTTTATAAAATTTGGAGAGTGTTCAAATAAATCATATTTATTTGTACAACCTAAATATTGTAGATTTACATATAACAAAATAAACCAAGAAAGTATTTCTCAAATTGTTATTTATGTTTATATTTAATTTAAAACATGTTCATGGTTTTAATGAATTTATAGTTTTAAAATAAATACAATTTATTTGACATTTTAATGTTCAGGTTATTTTAATTTGATAACAGAATGTAGTATTTTCTATTAGACTAACAAAGTGTAAAATATTTTCTTTTGCGAATGCTGACGAACGAATGAACCTTTATTTTTACCTGTACTGCGCATGCGGACGAACGAACGAACGGGTTTTTATTTACTTGTTTTGCGCATGCGGACGAACGAACGAACGAACGAACGGACGAACGGAAAACGATATACGAACGGAAAACGATATACGAACGAACGGAAAACGAAATACGAACGCATAAATGGGAACGTTTTACGTTTCAGGGGGTGTAACTACACGTTTTCTAATTTAAACTATATTTTTCTTATCAAAAAGCTACAAACCTCCAATCTTATCAAAACCTTTCTCAGTTTTGATCGGTTGTACATCTTTCATTATGTTGGCAACTAAGAGCTGTATTGCGTTTGGATTGAGGAATACTGGGTGAGTAGCATAGAATTCCTTCTCTCCAGCAAAATCCAAAAGTCCACATTCTACAAATACATCTGATGGAATATCTACTTCTTCAATACCATTAAAAAAATCATCCAAAGCTTGAGAAACATCTTTGTTTAATAATTTTGTAATTAAATCATGATGTGGGGTAATATTAACCTCCATTTCTGTATCATCTGGCATATTTTGTATTGGTGGTGTCATCACCTGTTCTTTATTTCCACTTTCAACAGATTCATCTTTATGCTTATCATGTCTTGGCAACAGTTTTCTTTCTGAACTATTATGACTGGTACCAGCTGAATGTTTTCTTCCTGAACTATTACGACTCGTAACGGTTGACTCTCTGATATTACTACGACTGTTTTCAACATCTTTCAAACCAGTAACATCGTAGCGACTCTGTGTGTAGTTCTCTGATGAAGAGTTTTTATCTCTACTGCTGGAATTTTTGGCTTTTTTCAATCTCAACAACAGTTCCTTCTTTTTATCTGACACTGTGAAATAAAGCAGAAGACTCGGAAAATGCAGATGAGACTATAAATTGTAAAATAAAATATGAATTAACAAAAATAAAATGTTAATATTCGCATGTATGGAATGAATCATATAAAAGTGTGGAATAATTAACGACAGACATAGCTGAGATAAGTTGACTCAATAAAGAACATATAATGTATTTTAATTAATAAATATATCACCTCATGAAAAAATATTGTGTGATTTCAAAGCAACAGCAATAGGAAAAAAAATAATCTAAGAAGTCTACAGGATATAATATTAATGATTAAGAAACATATGTGTACTTTTTTAATTGTTTTAAATACCATCATCAAAGATCCATTGACCATTACGCAGGTTAATTTTACATCGATGCATATCAACCCCATCTGTACTCTGAACTCCTGCTATACTCTGTCTTAGTAGCCGTCTCAGCAAGCAGGTTTTACCAACTCCATTTTCACCTATAATGACGATTCTGAGGAAGTACCGTGTCTCCGTTCCATCCTTGATGATTTTCATGTATAATTCTTTATCTTTTCGATCTAACTGTTTGATAACTTTTGGTATTTCTATTAAATAAAGAAATATTACATTTTATATGAACAGATTTAATGGTCACTTTAAAGCATTTCTTTGTTGAGTATCTTTCTCTATGAAGCCATAAAAGCTATTCAATCAAAAGTATAAGTGTAGATAGGACAAACATTCTAAAACACACTGTCTTTTTACAATTACTACCCATATTAATCTTTAATGGAAATGTCCTAACTCACTTACATGTACCTGTATGGTGAACATGTGCAATGTTCCTAACTATAAAAAAGATAGAAACTAAAGAATAAATAAGTTATAAATGTTTCATCCTTTGTGTGAACCACAACTAGCACTTCAGTCATAAATACACACGTGTTTTTACACAACGTTAATTAGGATACTGAATTTATGTAAAATCTATTGTGGATCCTCCATGTTGTTAATGTAGTTAGTCATCTACACTAGCCAGTTACAGTCTCATTGTGGGCAGGGTGTGATTGACTTCAATCTTAATTGATTTTTTTAATGCTGTTTAATGCAACTTTCAGCAGTTTTCAGCTATATCATGTTGTACAGTAGGGGAGGAAGCCAGAAAACAGAAGAAAACATCCAAACTTCGGTAGGAAAACTGGCAATCCTTGTCAATTACGATTGGAGTCGAGTACTGAATGCAGTGAGAATCGAAACCGCAATCTCCCTTAATAAAACATGAACGCCATGTCTGATGATATACATTCAGCTGACAAATTGCTTAAATTGGTGATAAACCCAAATTATTACCATCTATATAAACTGTTGATTTAATAAAAACATACCAAAGAGTGTTCGACAGGATATAAAAAAAACCATGGTAAAACAAAAGAGGGGACAACAGCAAAACTAACACACAAGGCAAAAAACAAAAATCGATATGCACAGGGGTGCAAAAGCCGAGTTGCCATATTTTATTAACCAAAACTTTCCTTGTCTTCATTTTAAGATTTAACATAATTTGTTATTACAGGCATTACATGTAAACTGGAGACAAAGTTAGGAAGGGTTTCAGCAAGAAAAATGTAAGCTTTATCAACAAATTTTCAAAGTTGCATAAAATATGAATATGTGAATCCTCTAACAGAATTGAACTATTGTGTAAAATTTCTGATATGTACTTGATGTAGTTTTTGAGTTATGGTCCGGAAACGACTAATTCCAGAAATTTTCTTTTTTTTCACTGTGACCTTGACCTTAACAGATTTACCCCAAAATCAATAGGGTTCCTCCTCTTATGGTATGTAACAATATCCCAAAGTTTCAATAAAATTGGTTGAGAACATTTTGAGTTATGGTCCGGAAACCACTAATTCAAGAAATTTTCTAACCTTTTTCTATCACTGTGACCTTGACGTTGAACGGATTTACCCCGCAATCAATAGGGTTCCTCCTCTTATTGTATGTAACAATATCCTAAAGTTTTATTAAAATCGGTTCACAAGTTTCTGAGTTATGCCCGCCATCATCATAACAATAGCCGAGTGAAGTTGCAACTCGGCTAAAAAGTGAGTAACACCAACCCCACGAAAAACTTGGCAAAAGCAGGAGCTTCCAAAGGGTAGTCAACTACAGTTAAAATTCCGGTAATAACATTTAGAGTGAATTGTTCATCAACAATGATGATATTTCAAAGAAACGTCTTGAATCGCAGTGACCATCACATCATAAGTCAAAGTTCTGATTGATAATTTTATTTAGCATGTGTTTAACCATGAATTCAGAATAGTTTCCAGACCATGTCATGCATTTTTATATAACTGACTAAACAGTTTATTGGCTATTGTTGTTCATAACATGTGCACGTAGAGGAGATTTACCAACAAGATGGATCCTGTGCAATATAACCTCTCAATAATAGAGGTGTTCATAATAGCTATACGTCAATCAAATATTTGATTTATTACAATGCAACTTTCTTGTTTTATTAAAAAAATTGCAAAAGTCTGAAATGGCCTTGTTTTGAAGCAAAAAATATGGAATGATTTACAATTTGTTGGAAGTAGGTATATATATTTGTGTAAAAATTTAGGAGTTAATTACACAAAATAAGCACCGTGTTCTGCAAATGTTCTCAAAAATAGGCAGTCTTCTGCAAATGTTCTCAAAAATGACTAAGTTCCAAAGTCTGGAAAATTAGGCAAGTGTGGATTGTGAGCACGCTCACAAAGGGATACCCCGGCTTTGCTTAAATTCCAATTAATCTCCCCTGAATAATATCCGACAGCAACGAAAAATGTTCATACACATCTACATATTATGTACTTCCTTCATATAAAGTTTCATCAAATTATGTCAAACCGTTGAGGAGGAGTTGCGCTTACGAGGTCTCACACTGAATACTATATTTAAAAAGTCTAAGTCCAATTATCTCCCCTGAATAATATCCGACAGCGACGAAATTTCTTCATGCACATCTACATATGATGTACTTCCTATATGTAAAGTTTCATCAAAATCTGTCCAGTGGTTTAGGAGAAGCTCTTACAACGGATATGGACAGACAAACAGACAGACAGACTGATTCCTATATACCCCCCAAACAAGTTTGCGGGGTATGAAAATCCTCAAACAATTCCAGAAAGGCAGGTGCAACTTCAATTCATGTACAATCTTTCGGTGCAGTTTAAGAGATTTGGTTTGAAAACTATAGGGGGAGTTGATTACACATAATACATATAGGTACCATCTTCTGCAATGTTCTGAAAATGACTACGTTCCCAAGTCTGGAAAATTGGGAAAAAATCCTGGAACACTTCAATAACAGCAGGTGCACAACTTCAATACTTATACAATCTTCATGTGAAGTTTCAGAGATCTGGGTTGAAAACTGTAGGAGGAGTTGATTGCACAAAATTAGTTCCCTATTTTCCCTGCCCCCAATCATCCAACTGCCCATCTGCCTGACTTCACCATTTTATAACCTGGGTTTACACTTATTTCAACACAGCCAAATAATACTTGAAGCAAATCCCTTTTTCGGAATACAGATTTACTTCCACTTGCCAGGGTTCAACATTTAGGTAGGACCGAACGACATTGTCCAGTCAATGTGGCGATTATTATCAGCCATTATTTTTAGTGCACAAATTTTCATTGAGAAAAGAAAAAATCTTAGTTTTTCTATTCATTTACCTCAGAGCAGAATGACGTTATTATTATACCTTTTTCACCTTTAACGTGATAAAATTTGGGCTTGTTTTTTATTTTAATTGAACATTGTTTGTTTACTGTAGCAATACCCAATTATCACTCTGAATTGATTTATCTAAAAAGAGAAAAAACAGACAAAATCAAATGAATGTATGGATATTCGTTTTCTTATCATTTAAAGTTAAATGGAAGGTTTCAGAATATATGATACCTAAAAATAGAACAGCAAGGAGTAGGGTTTTTAAATTCAATTATAATTCATAAAAAAATTTAATGTGTGCAAGTTAATTTATCTTCATTGTCTGTGTTTAGTCTGTTGTACCATGACATCATCGGATGTATGATGTAATTATGTAAACAGTGGTAAAGATATGATAGCAAACATGGAAATAAACTGGATAAAATAAATAATGCTGATTTAGTATAGTTAAACAGGGATCTGTCTGTTAATTACTTTCTAGTTAAGCGGTCTACTTTCGTCTTCAAACTTCAATGGAATTCTTTCTTCTCCGTATTCTCATGGTAAGATTTCCTGTTAAAAGTCAGAACTATTCCCTAAAACCAAATCTAACTCCCAATTTCTTTATATTGTTTTTCCTTTTTGTATGTATGTGGTCTAGTTTAAATTACATCAGGTCTAGTAAATTCTAATTTTACCAAGACCACTGATCCATCAGTAAATAAAGTTTATGTCGAACCCTGCTTGCAAAATTTGCCTTTCACTTTCATTACAGCAGGTATCTAGTATTGAACAGGAAAAATTCTTGTTTTAATTTTTTTCAAATAATTTATGTAGCATGATTATTCCAGTGCAACTCAAATACACTGCAAAATTAGTTTTTACATCATAATGAATTGTACCAGAGGATATATGTGAAAGAAAATAATATTGCGCAAAGACCCAACTTTTTACCTGCAGTAGTTAATATAAAGCAACTGGTGTAAAGGTAGCTCTGCAAATGGGAAGTAAATTTTCTTTACTGCAAGTAGGGATTTAACATAGGTGCACAGCAGCTGTTTAAACAGAAAATATTTATAAATCATTATTTAATTATTCTTAATAGTTTAAAAGTTATGCTGTCAAGTCCATAGTGTAACTTGTTAAACTTGTGTGATCCCGACCATTTTTGGTCTAACCTTGCACTGTAAGTTCTGTCCATCGAACACAGTGTTTTATCTGGATGGAGTATTTTCCTTTATCGTCTAGCCTTGTATTGATTACAACAAGTCTGTGAAGTCTTCCATGTCTTTCTGCTTTATATCTGTCTGATGTGCTCACTTCAGTGCCATCTTTGTACCACAAGGCTGTTTGATTATCATCTAGAACTTCACATTCAAATTGAACGGTTTCACCCTCTATACATGTCATAGAACCCAATGGTTTAGTAAAATATTCTGTAAAGGGAATAAAAATAATGCTTTGACATCTTTTATTATCAAATATAATATTGTAAAGTGTGCAGTGTCAACATTATACATTATTTCTTTTAAAATGATGTCAAAAGTAAACAAATTAAATTAAGTTAATAAATAAACAATATTTAAAATATCAGGCTTCTGCATCCTTTAGTTGCTTAGAAAACTGAGACAGAAATTTGTGTTACGTACAAGCCAACGAACGAATGACAGACAGACAGAGATAAAACAGATACCCCCCTTTTCTTCAAAGCGGGGGTATAAAAATTCTGACAATTTGAGAAGTTGAATTATAACAATGTCAAGTAATTTTACAGGAGAAGATATAAATATTAAGTGACCTCTGGATGCCAATAACTTACATGATCCCTCAGGTCAGGCAGTCAAAATATACATAAACCCAAACACCTTCAATTTTTCAAAAAAGATTAAAGGGTATTCCATACCAGGTTCTATTTGAATTGACTGTGCGGCTTCTTATAAACTCACATTACATATTCTATACACCATTTATATTTTAGAAAACCTGGATAAACTTTTAAATAATCCTTCTAATAAGACAACTACATGTAAAATGAACTGTTTGTCGGAGGATGATCAGCAATAAAAAAACAAAACATAAGAGAGAAATTTTCTGCAATAATTCAATTCAGTAAAACCCAACAAAGCAAAATATAGTATAGCACCACTGCAAGAACATTTCTACAAGCAGTTTCCTATTATTATATCTGTGTATGCCAATGGAAATTAAGATGCAGTAAAACACTGAGCAAACCTTTGACTTGGAGAGACGTTGACCTCATTCTGTCACAAATTTTGACGCAGTAATGTCCTTTATCTTGCAGATTTATATGTTGTAAAGATATCTTATGGTTTTTCCCTTCATCTGTTATCTTGTATCTGTCACCATGTTGAACACTTACACCATCTCTCTCCCAGTGAGCTGTAACATTGTCCTCCAGGACAGCACATGACAGTTCAACTATCTCTCCCTCGATGTACTCATATGTACTTTTCATATTCTTTGTAAAATATTCTGTAAAAATGCATGCAAACAAATTAAAATTAGCACTGAGATTTTGACAATAAAAGTGTACTTTAGTAAACAACAAAATAAATAATTTAATAGATTTCGGAAAACAAAAGGGTAGGCTCATTGTAGCTACTGCAAAAGGCTAAATTTTCCGTCCCTACCTAATAATTCATACTTTTCCAGTTGGCAATCCAAATTTTTTTCCTGTTTCCCCTTCCCTTTTCCCTTTAATTTTAGTATGTTAACTTGTTCTCGTCCTGAATATAGATGAAATACTGCTCGCTGGACATTCAGCAAACATTCAATCAATCAACCAATAAAAAAAAAATAAGACAGTTGACCTTTTGTTTAAGTTTTAATTTCTATAATTTGAACTCCTACAAGTACCAATGTAGTTTACAGTAAATAAATCACAATCAGATTAGGCAGGTCTTAAATTAGAAACAAGAACTCCTTATTGTGGTTTAGTTTTGTTTTTCTTTTTTATGTTTGAATGGGGTTATAGCTATTTTTCAGCATTACAATGGCAATCCTTGTGAATTAAATATTAAGATTCAGCATAAAAAGGTAAGTGTATACAGGACTGCCTTATACTACATGAAATTCAATTATACAAATTACAAGCTAGTAGTCATTTGTATTTGAACAACAGATTTTTACACATTTCACATCATCAACAAAGGTACTGTGGACACAGAAAAATGTCTTGCCTGTACTAACATCAGTTGTCTTGCCTGTACTCGCATCAAATATGAAACAAGTCTGTGGGGGTATATAAATGCTATTCATGAGCAGCATGCTGGTTGTGCTGTGTAAGTACAGAATATAAGGCAATTGGATTTTGGTAGTGGTAGTGGCTTTCTCACAGGGTATCTCAGGTGATCCCGTTAGGGAGAACCTGAGATATCATAGTGAGAAAGCCACTACCTAAAACCAATTGCCTTATATTTTGTTTATCAGTAATTTGTAACCAAGAATATATCTTTATGAAATCTATGCAAAAGTTTGAATAAATACAGAATCAATCTGTTAGTCAAAACCCTTTCAAAGGGACTATTTTGTCGAAGTGATATGTGAAAAACGGTGTGCTATGTTGTTTAGCGTCAACGTCATTCAACCGGAATGTGGCGTTATAAAGACGTTTATTTCTTTATCCTGTGTAAGGTTACAAGGTAAGTCACATCGTTTATGTAATAGTTTGTGAATGAGAATCTTTTATTTTACTCCTATCTATGATATGGGATGTAAAATTTTGTGTTTTTAATATTTTGCTCTTTCTTGAACCGTATTATTTCAAATGTTGCCAACTTTTATGACCGATTTTCCAATTGCATGTCAGTTTCACTTTGAATTGTTTTCTTATTTGCATTATATATTGTTTTCATTTAAGGTAACTGTTTGGTGCTGTGTCATTTTTAATTTTCAGTACTTTGCAGTGGCCTGGGGAGATATGACTTACACATCATTGCACATTTATTTTGAACGGAGGGCAGATAATATTGCATGTCATTTTTTAAACCCGTTAAAACAAAAGGCACTGTAGGGGTCCATAATACAAGCAGACGTATCAATATTAAAGTTCTATCATTATAGTTAAATATTTATCAAGGTTAATCCAATTTTTTTTTTATGTTTACCTTCTATATCTAGACGTGCCTGTCTTTCTACGTCTTCTATCCTGATAGTGTATAGTCCTTTATCAGCGAGACAAGTGTTTCTGATGTCCAGACTGTGGACTTTACCAGACATTCCTGGTATAAACTTCTCAGATCTTACAACCTCCACCCCATCATGTAACCATAGTGAGCACAGCCCATCTTCCTTTGTCCAGATCTCAAAGTGAGCATCACAACCTTCAGTAATTTTGACATCAGACAGATCTTTGGTCAAACAATCTGAATAGATCAAAATTAAAATATTTAAAAAGATCCCTGCAACACAGCATAAGAGTATATAAATGTAATGAAAACATACTTGAATGATTTGCTTAAAGTTAATATCTTATATACTTTAACGGAAACATTAATTTTGCACTGAAAGTCAAGATTTTCCAAAACCACATACATTAAAAATGCTAGATATGTGTAGATTTGTTTACTACTGTCTTCGTAAAACTTCCAAAAAAACTAAAGGCTCCCAAGAGCCTGTTTCACCTGATTTGATAAGCAATGACAATGGCATTTCCCTGGTGTTAGTAAGTCCTGTAATTTCCAATTTTCTACTGGCATAAAAAAATTATCTTTGTTTTCAAATGAATCTTAGACCTGCTGTTAGGTTTTAACTGTAGTTTCAGATAGGAAGCTATTTTAACATTATCCTGTAGACTTTTATGTTTTGTTTGTTTGTTTGTTTGTTTGTTTGTTTGATGGTGTTTAACACCACTATCAGCAATTCTTCAGCTATATCATGGTGTCCAGCTTTTATTGGGGGAGGAAGACGGAGTACCTGGAGAAAACCCCCGACCTGCGGTAGGAAAACTGGGGCTTCTATGTTAAATTTATTCCTGAAATAGTAGCGATCATAGATTTTTAATCAAATAAGCAAAAACAAACTTTTAAAAGAACCAACAAATAAACAAGGGTTCAGAAAAGATGGCCTATAGTCTTTTTAAAACTTAGTCGAAAATGTTAATAATGGCCTTTTTACCTGTCATACTGATATAAAAAAAATTGTAGAGGACCATCCGATAAATATTCCTAATAAGTTTTGTTCCACTGGTTTCAATTGGTTAACTGTTTTCAGAAGAGATGCGTTTTCCTGTGTTAAACTACAAGTAATAGTTTTTGTTGTGGCATTTTAAATTTCCCATTGGCACAAAAACATAAACCCTATAGAGTGGAATCAGATAAATGTGGGTTATAAGTTTTGTTTGAAATAGTTTCCGAGAAGACACCCTTCAAAACCTTTTTCCAATATGATCCTACATGTATGTGAAACTTAGTCATGAGGTGGCGCCATTTGAATTGCTGATTGGCAAAATAACATGAACGTTAGAGAGGACCATCCGATGAATACTGGTAACACGTTTTGTTTCGATTGATTAACTGGTTTAAGACAAGAAACCTTTTAAAACTTTTTCCAACCCTTAGAGTCATATGTTTAACTTAGCCCTGCATAGGTGGCTATTTTGAATTTCCAACTGGCATAAAAACATAAACTTTATAGAGGAAAATTCAAACAATATTGGTAGCAAGGTTTAAAAAACATTCATTTTATAGAGAACTATCCAATGAATACTTGTGACAAGTTTTGTTTTCCTTTTTTATTACGATTTTGTTTAACCAGTTTTAGAAAAGAGGCCTTCTTAAACTCTTTCCCATAGGGTCTTATGTTAAACTCTGTCCTTCGGAAGCTGTCATTTTGAAAACCATGTGAAGGTGGCCATTTTGAATTTCCAATTGTTATTAAAAACACACATTATAAACAAGTGTGGACTGTGAGCACGCTTAGAAAGCTATACCTTCGCTTTCAAGTCCAATTATCTCCCCTTAATGATATCCGAGGTAAATAAAAATTCTTCATGTACACCTACATATAATGTTCTTCCTTTATCTTAAGTTTCATTAAATTTCATCAAGCGGTTTAGGAGGAGTTGCGCTTACAAGGGATGTGGACAGACGGACAGACAGACGTACAGACAGACAGACAGACGGACAGACAGACAGGGGGATACCCCCAAACAAGTTTGCGGGGGTATAAATACCACCGTAACAATAGTGCAAGTAAGTTTTGTTTACATTGATTAACCGGTTTCTGAGAAGATGCCTTTATAACCTTTTTCCCAAGAGGGTGCTAAGTTAAACTCAGTCCTGCAGTGGTTGCCATTTTTGAATTTTTTGATTGGCATAAAAAGAACGAACTTTATAGAGGAAAATTCAAATAATATTTACTGTAAGTGTTGTTTCGATGGTTACCCAGTTTCAGAGAAGATGCCTTTTAAAAATTGTTCCCATAGGGTCCTATGTTAAACTGTTCTGCTGTGGCAGCCATTTTTTAATTTTTTTTTTTAGATTATCAAACATAATTTCCAATGCCTAAACATGCCAGGTTTAGTTCAAACGAAATCTGAAATGCAAAGATTAAAATGTGACATTTATGCTTGAATGATGTCAACCAAGTATAGCTAAATCTGCTAATTACAACAATTAATTTTAGCAATGACAAATTTTATACTTCCAAAAATGCTTCAACATTTTACAAACATGAAGGCTAATTACAATAAAGCTTCTAAACATTTTGTATTCTCTCATAACTATTTTAAGAGTAGCTCTTTTAAATATGTAAATATACTAGTACATGTAGGTGCATGTATATTGTACATTGTTTATATTGCCAAAAGATGTGAGACTTAAATAAAAAATTGAATTGAATAGGTGCTCAATATTCCAACTAGTGTAGTTCTAGTTTGCTGTCAGTGGGAGTTAAAGTATAAGCAATTGCAATGTATATATACCTGGTAGTTTCTTTTCTGCTAGTAGTTGTTTCATTGTCTACAAATATAAAAAATAAAATAAACTGATTTTGAAGAACTGCGATTACATTAACTTACCAAATACTCTGCATTATATGGGTAGTGGAATGACTACTTCCACATTACTGCCCACAAGCTCCGATGGTGGCTGATATGGATTGTTCTCTTATGGAGGTTGTTCATTCAAACAAGTGGGGACTGTGAGTTAATGTTAACTAGTGCATGTATGTTAACTATCAGTGTAAAAATCAGTAAACAGGCAGTAGACGACCAATAAGCATGAAATTGCTTTAGGTCATATGGGATTATAGGATAAAGCAATATACAAAATATCAGGCTCTAGCTCTAGCTGCTCTAGTTGCTTAGAAAACTGCAACACAAATTTTTGTTACAGACGGACAATGAAATGAATGGACAAAGGTAAAACACTATACCCCCTCTACTTCAAAGCTGGGGCATAAATAGGGAAAGAATGTAGATCTACTGTTTGGAGAGCAGTGCCCTCTTTGCAAAACAAAGACTCTTTTTGTTGATTTTGCAAAATTTAAGTAGGAACATATTTCTAACTACAAATGGTTAAATTCTCTGGTCCCCACACAAAATCTCAACACTTTACTAGTGGCTGTTCTAGTTCACAATAAAATATTTTTTCTGTGTAGGAAACAATGAATACCACACCATTTACGACTAGTGTTTTTTTAAATACATGTGTAATGCATATACACGTGGGTCTTAGATAATAAATGTAACCTACCTCTTCTATCCGACATTGTTGGAGAAGTGTATTCTGATGTTGTAGAAGGGTATTCTGTTGTTCCAGGAGTGTGCTCTGTAACTGTAGACATATAGTGGAATTTAGGGGTTGTTTAGCAATATAACTCAGCCTCTGTTTGGTTTCTGTTTCCTTCCCATATATCTTTGCTAGAATCATTAATGATTTCTCTATATCTGCCATGGAATTCTTGTATTCACTGTCAGAGATTTTTCCTTCTTTCGCATGAGCAAATGACTGGTTCCTAGAATTAACTAATTCATCAAGGGAATTTCTCTCAGGAGATCCTTGTGGCACAAGTGTTGTAAAGTTAACCAGAAGAAGTCTAGCCAGGGTAAAGTCAAGGTCATGCAGCTGGATGTTAGGATTGACAGGACAACAACAGTTTGGAGCTGATTTACTCCCTGGGTTGTGTACAGATAACTTTTTGCCATGTTTGTCAAAGAATACCTCTATTTGCTGTGGATGTAGGACTCTACTTCCTCTGGTTTCTGCACGAGTGCCAGGTGGACACTGACAACATGGATAACGATTGAAACACAGGTGATAGATGCAATGTCCATTTATTTCAATGAACCTTAGGAGTGTTATGCCTTGACTTGACAGATGGAAATCCAATAGATGTAGGAATGAATCTTTGGTTTCATCTACAATTACTGTTGAATGACGGTAGAAATTTTCTTGTTCCTGTGTTGTCATGTTTGATACTAGTAGCTTCTTAGTACACTGAAATGATAAAACATGATAAAACATTAAACAATTCAGTAAATTTTGACACTCCTTAGATATCAAAATCATGAATGAGCATGATAATTTTAATACTCCTAAGCTATTTAAATCATGAGTATCATAACTGTAAATAATCCCGCGCTATCACAGTATCAAATAAAACGTTTATTATAAATTATACAGCTATCTACAGTAACAACAAATCATATACCCACACAAAAAAGAAACGCAACATACAAAAACTGTGAATTTTATTTCATATATTATTTTAACAATTTATAATATAAATAATTGATACAGACATGTAAAAATGGACACACGTCTTCTTCAGGAGTTTTTTTTATCATGGAATACAACATTTTGCCGCAAATTGCCAATATATCACGCAAAAAATGTTAGTCTCTGTTGTGCCCACCATTTTTCCAGTAAAGCAACCCTTACTCATCTTGCCATGGATTCAATTAAATGTTGAATACGAACACGCGGTATCCTTTGCCACTTAAACTGAAGTGCTTGTTGTCGTTGGCGTACGCGCCGATCCAGTTCATCCCACATATGTTCAACTGGGTTAAGATCCGGAGATCGTGATGGCCAACGGATCACATTGACCTTCTGGTGCACTTCAAAATCTACGGTTACACACACTGTACGTCGTTGTCGGTCATTGTCGTGTTAAAAAATTTCTCTTTGAATGTCAGTTACGGGCAATAAATGCGGCCGTATAATTTCGTCTTTTCCTAGCAGCGTTAAGATTGCCTTGGCTTTTATCAGCTATGTGTTCCTCGCGAAAGAGATATCGACCAAAACCAGAACAACACTGCCTCTTCCAAAATCGTCTCTTTCTACAACACAGTTCTGAACAAAATGTTCATTTCGGCGCCTTTGGTGTCTCTGGTGTTATACGGCGCAACCCAGGGACGTTTGCAACAGTTTTTGTTGCAGCAATTATCCTGTTCCGTAGATGGAATTATCTAATGTAACGATCCTGCGCCTGAGTTGTAACACGCGACGTCCTGAACGTAGTTGGTCTGTCGTAGTACCAAGCTGCTGGTAGCGTCTCCAAAGGCTTCTAATTGTGCTACGATAAATATTGTACGTTCTGGCAACAGCATTCTGTGATTCTCCATCCTCGATTCGACCGACAGGTATATTCCGGGTGGCATGTAACATTGGCATAGCGTCACCTCATCAGAATTTGATTTTACTAATGCAGTAAAAAAAAGAAGAAGCGGGTTTTATACCGATTGTCTGAGTTACAAAAAATACCAACGATTTGCACCTAAAAGTCGACCCTGTTTTAAGCAATGCGTAATTTATATTATATTCAGGATTTCTACCGCAGTCATTCACGGTGGATGAATTTTCCCCTGGAAACCTTTAATTATGATGCTGTGCATATATATTGGAATATTTATAGGTTATTTGTCTGCAAAAAAATGATTTGCAAAAAATTATCCAATTCTGCGTTTGTTTTTTGAGTGAGTATATTTCAGTTCAATTAAGAGGAATGCCCACTGGTTTTATATTAATGCATAGCTTTATTTACTTATACTTTACAGTAAAATATCTTAATACTTTTTTCTATAAATAATGAGGAAGCAGCAAAAGGAAAAAAAGTTTGTACAACCGGTCTTTGCTACACAAAATCAAAAGCGACAAGACAAGCAATGGCCTCTCTAGACTGCGACAGAAGAACGTCAAAGAATAATAAATAATTTGTCCAAAATACAATTGAGGGGTTTTCCTCCCTTTGGCGATAAATCTTACGAACAAAAGATCGATTCTCATAATAATTCCAAACGATGGACACACGAAAAAGAAAACCCTTTTAATATACTTGTACATATTTAGATATTCAAAATATAAATACGTCTGCACTGACATCAGATAAACATTTTGTCCGAACCCTGAAAGGGTCATTTCAAGATAGTCCTAGAAGTGACCTACCACAGTACGAAAACCACTAATGGTAATGCCCCTTTTTTGAAGAGAATATCAAGCCAGTCCGAAACAGGCTACGACGATTTGAATCCAGAATAATAGACGCGAAAGTGTTCGCTAGTGGATATGGTTCTTTTATGAGTCAGTATTTCTATTAAAAGGACGGGATGACAAAATTCATGTGTACTGGCATAAAAAACTGAATATAGTAGAACCGTCATAGTTTGTTCGGCAATGTTCTATAATCGCATTAAACAATTTGGTTAAAATCAATCGAATTGTTAAAGAGACAATATCTTGACACCAAACTGGCTTCATGCTATCAATCGGTAAACCATGTGGTATTAGGCAAATCTTTTTATGCTTGAAACTTTCATGTTTTAGACCGTTCAACTTTCGAAGATTTTCACAGAGTTGAATTAAATGATCATATTTATAGGCAAGCAGTAGAACGATTTAAAATGCCTTTTTGATTGAAAGATTATTTGAGTCTAGATCTCTTTACTGGTTTCATTGATATTTTTGCTACAAGCGCCATTTAAGACACAGACTTTTTAAAAGTGCGCTATAAAATATTATATTTCACGGGTATTTTTTTGAAACACTGAACTAAAAACTGTTAAATTTGCTGCATTAGAGAAGCACACCAGAATGTGTTCAGATACAAAGATACGCAAGAATGCGAGATTCCTTGGCGATCAGTTTTATTGCTACCAGACTATGATAATGGTTATAATTATTTAAGACCGGCAATTGATCATTTGTGTCATATTTGATTAAAGATGGCACAATAAATCCTTAAAAAACAAATACAATAGAAAACAATCGACCTGCATAGATAAAATATTATAAACCGTGGTGTAACAATATGAGGCTTTGTTTGTGTCCTGTATAATTGTTTGGACTAATATTTATAATCACATCTAAAGGTATGATTGTTGAAATATCCGTACTATATGTCATCTATTGTGGGAAACACAAATCGAATGCTGAGACCCTTGTAAATGGGTTATGAGTTTAAACGTTTGAGTGAATATTTAAAACTAACATAACGGGTAGTGTGTTACTTTTCATATAGCTAGTGTTTAATTTTTCTTACATCTTTCAGGAAATTACTAACAAGTACATTCTTAAATTTTTGCTTATTCGTCTAGTATATTTCAGCAAGCATGCGAAATTTCATTTTCAAATGAAAATGTGTTAGAATTGCATTTTCAATTTAATTGTGTTAATACGTATCAGATTCGTATTAGTTAGTGTAAGCACCAATACAATCAAAATGAAAAAAGTAGATGACAAAACGTGGAGATGTTATTATTGTTTTACATAAAATGATTGTTAAGTATAACAAAGCTTGTGTAATCTTTCATTTTATTTCGGAAATATACCCTGATTTAACTGTTGCCAATTTTACTTCAATCCTCGTGCACTAACACCGACGTTCTTTTAGGTAAAAATGTGTTTATATAAAACTGACCGCGTCTCAAATTAATCAACATATTTCAAAAGCTAATTCAGAGTTTATTGTAAATGTTCTCAGCAACTTATGACACAAAAACACCACCTGTTCAAATCGTAATTAGATCAATTTTTAAGAACTTAATTCAATGCTACAAGCTAAAGTTGAAAATACAAGGTATATTAACAGAACAATGATAATAATCGTTAAATTATACTGGTAGCTGATCTCCTAAGTCAGAAAGGTAACGAATGGATATGTCGTTCAATCTTTAAACAAAACTAATATAATCTTAACATATA
This sequence comes from Limnoperna fortunei, assembly GCA_944474755.1. Taxonomy (NCBI): domain Eukaryota; kingdom Metazoa; phylum Mollusca; class Bivalvia; order Mytilida; family Modiolidae; genus Limnoperna; species Limnoperna fortunei. Next base: position 2,288,290 of record OX104119.1, read on the forward strand.
AAGAATACAGATTTAATTAAAAGATTATCCATATATTGAAACAAAAGAAGGCTTTGTTTCTGTACTGTATAAATGTTTAGTTTTTTTCATTTAGAACAACAAAATAAACGCAACAATAACTCTCTATACATTCTGTTTTCCTAAATTCAGCAAAAATATATTATCGACGAGCTTTCATGTGCATAAGATTTGTTGCATCTGGTTTAAGAAGAAAACGTTCATATTGTTTTCATCTTTTAGCAGTTTAACTTCCAAATTTTAACAGACTATTTTTTTTAATTAACAATTTCGCAATATTGTCATATTGTCAAGTGTTTGCAATCTTCAATCTCTATAGAAATTATGCAAGAGGTTTAATTGAATACACCCCCAACCTCACGGCAGCCACCACATTACACAAATTTTATTTAAGTTTTTGAATTCTTGGTTTTAGGCTTTCAGATTTTCAATATAAAGTGATGCAAGAGGTATGTTCCCAACTGAAAAAAATTTTATTAAACAAAATACTATGTACCTGCCAAATAATTCCTGCTTTTGCAAGTATCTTTTAATTTAAGAATTAAAAAACATCGAACTAAAAGACAATTTAATACTTTTGTGCCATTATTTACTGCGACATTTATACATGATTTTTTCGTGATGTTTTTCTTGTGACTTTTTTAGTACGTTCGTTTACCACACGACTTGTTGCAACTAAAGCTAAAACAAAGTGGAATATGTACGAGTGCTTAACATTTCTTGACTAACTATTTATCATGACAATTGGGTTGATACTATTGTCCGTAATAATGACGAAGTTTGCAATAACTCATTTTCTAATTAACTTTCTAAACTTCATAATATCTTCATTATGATTCAAATGGACTTTTTGTATACACTAGATTAAGCGCTAAACCTGTACAAACATATATACTTTTCGATATCGAAAATTTATTGCAAAACGGATAGTATCATTCATCCCGATTTAATACCTTAAGCACTTAAGCATTCGGACATAAAGCCCCCAAACGATTGTCAATAGTGAATAGATTATCAACTTTACATTGCTTTATACCTTTATTTGTTTTACTTTTTGCGTTTCAACAGAATCGCTGTATTTAGTGTTCATATGATATTGTACATTCAGGTAGTAAACGAAAATAACGTTAATAAATTTTAGTTGTAATGTTTAATTAAATATTTCATATCATTTAAAATTTCGGTTTATTTTTAGCAAAGAAAGACCGACCCGGGACAGAGACAAATGTTACGACAATACAGGATGTTCTAATTTCCGCGCCTCATTTTTACTATTGAAAAAAATTTTGATTATAAAACTTAATGTTTTGTAGTTATGAAACACTGAACTGAAATTTGTTAAATGTATTTCATTACTCATTTACAAAGAAACGCAAATACTTGAGATTTCTTGACGATAAGTTTTATTTCGAAACAATTATTAAGGTCATAATTATTTAAAATCTGCAATTGATTTTCTCTATCATATTTAATTCGCGATCAGATGACACAATAGTTTCTTACAAACATTTAAAGTAGGATACAAAAGACCTACATAGATAAAAGATTATCCAACGTGGTGTAAATATGACGCTTTGTTCCTTTTGTGCTGTAGATTTTGCTTGGACTTATAGTGTTCAACAAAATCTACAGAATTGATATTTTGGAAATATCCGTACTATATCAACTGTAAATAGATTTTTGAGTTGAAAGTTAAAACTAACATAACGGATAGTTTGCTACTGTTCATATCAAGTTGAATGGATAAGACATTATTGACAATTATAATCTCATTTTATTGTGATGTAGAAAGTAAACTTAAGAAAGCATACAGAATAGCTTTTTCTATTAAAAGCTGTAAATATGTTTCAGATTCTTATTATTTAGAAAAAAATATGCGACGAAACTTGGCGATGAAGCATAGGTGTCTTCTTTAAATAAGTGTTTCGTATTTCAAGGCCTCTAGTAATTGCCATGAAACCCTTGATCTAACTGCGACACATTTTTGCACATTTTATAGGTCTTCAACACCCACGTTTTTGTGCATTAATTTGTTAATTTAAAAACGACCTTGTCGCATTTAAAAAAACGTATTTGATACGCTAATACACAGTCTATTTTAAAAGTTCTCACCAACGTATGACATGACACCATAAAACGATAAAATTGTAATTAGACATTTAGTAAGAAGTTAATTTTAAAGCTTACAAAAATCTCCCACAACGAGCTTTAGTTAAATGTTAAATTTAAGGATATTTTAACAGAGCAGTTATAATAATGGTAAAATATTATACTGGTAACTGATATTCTAGGTCAGTAAATTAACAACTTAATATGCCATTCAATCTTTTAAGACTAATAGAGTCTTATCATATAAAGAATACAGATTAAATTAAAAGATTATCCATATATTGCAACAAAAGAATTCTTTGTGTATGTACTGTATAATTGTTTAGGTTTTTAATTAAGAACGACAAAATACAACAAAAATAAACAAAATAATATCTCTCTAAACATGTTGCTTGTCCTAAATTTAGCAATATATATTATCTATGAGCTTTCGTGTGCATAAGATTTGTTGCATCTGGTTTTAACAAAAATGCGTTCATATTGTTTTCATCTTTTAGCAGTATAACTTTTCAATTTTTTGAACATACTATATTTTTAGAATTTAACATATCTTAATATTGTCATAAAGATTTTGTATTATTTGGCTTGAATCTCTATAGGCATTAAAGGTAAGAGCTTTAATAGAATATAGCCTCTAACTAACGGCAGCTACCACACTACAAGTTTTTTATTATCTATTAAAGTTGCATTTTTGAAAGCTTTCAAATCCGATGGTTGTTGCATTTTGTTTTCTGCAATTACGTAAAGACTAACAACAAAAAATATTTTCTTTATCAAAGTTTACAGAAATTTCCTTGGGGCGTTTTGTATAATTCGCGTACAGCGGATATAAATGTGCATAAGGAAAATTCTGCCATCCCCAGATGGAGGAGATATATTATATAGACACTTCTTATAGAATTAATTAAAAGTAAGGATGAACACAACAATTTAATATGTGTGATTGTAAAGTAATGACATCAGATCACACACCAACACTTCAAGTGTTTCTCGGAGTAATTTACCTCACAGGAAAACACATATCTCTTTCTTCCATCATCTTATAAAATATATGTTCAAATCAAAAGTCAGCATTATCATACAATTAAAAAAATATTTCTATGTTGCGATTAGCAATAAAGAAGCGAAATGTTACAACAACGGCATTTAACGTTTCTAAAAGTATCATTATGTGTTAATTCTAATGAACACAGAGTATAAAACTATACACGAATTCTAAAACATAATGAAGATCGTCTATATCAATTAAACTGATATCTGTATGTACGTACGTTAATTAATTTAATATAATTTATTTAAATACGTCGTAAATAACGGAATGTACTTACCTTACAAACCAGTAACAACCAGTTTAAAGGTACTCGTTGGATGACAAATACGAAATGTGAAAAATGTCAAGACAAAGCAATTTAAATTAGGACGCCATTATCTTTTCATCTCAATAGATATTTAAATAGTATTACTAGAGGTATTATTGAAGCACCCATCCTTATTTTAAAGGCTCGATTTACAAGTTCAACGCCAAAATTTTTTCCGCCACGCATGCCAAGTATAAACGACTAACCCAAAATATTGAAGTTGAAGTATAAATAACTGCAGTTCCATTCGATGAAAATCTTAATTTTAGTTTATTGCATTTGATGTGAATGTGTACAAAATATTTATGAAACCAAGAAAATAAATAAGAAATATATTCATCTTGATAAAAAAATATTTTGATTATATACGTTTTGCAGGAGTTAACATACACAAATATAATTAACACACATTGTAATACACAGAATTCTAGGCGCCTTAGTTCTCATCTAATATCCATATCCATCATCAGAAGAGAGAGCATATTCCCCAGTAATACAGATTGTAATACACAGAATTCTAGGCGCCTTAGTTTTCTCTTGATATCCATATCCATCATCAGAAGAGAGAGCAAAATCCCCCAGTAATACAGATTGTGATACACAGAATTCTAGGTGGATTACCGGGTATCCATATCCAACATCTTAAAAGAGAGCCAAATTCCCCAGTTCCAAATACCGCAACAACGTAGGCAATTAGTGGGGTTCCAAATAATTGGCTCTTATTTTGAATCCAACCACTTGACTATTTTGTCGCTGAGTTTTTAGACCGCAGAATTTGGATACAATTTTTGAAACACTGTAATTACATGCGTTGGTTGTTGTCGGTTTTTGGCTCCGCGGATGGTGGATTCGGATACACAAATTTTCAGTCTTAATTGTTGCGTTGATAGCAATTTTAACAATGTTTATAAAGCTACTTCTTGATAATTATTTATTATATAAGGTGTTGAAATTCGAATATGACGTGCCTAAAACACAGATGTGAAACTGGCATATACTCCTAATCAACGATACAAATGATCAACATTCTATATGGCGACGTCATATACAGTAATATTGTTTGCATATTTTAACTACCTTAACAACGTCATAACCAAATGTGTGTCCTAAATGTCCAACAAGTCCTACAACTCAACGATTACGTTGATAAAAAAGTTAAACTATATCTCCCATTAGAATCGAAATAATTCATTTGGGGCAAGAGTATAATATTGATTTTACCACGATTTTGCCTTATATTCACGTGTATCTATGGATGTCTATTCTTTGCAATTATGAGAATTGATAAATATATATTTATGATATTTATTAATTATACCAGATCCTATGATTACCACGAACTCATTAGCCATAGAAGATTGAAATAATACATGTAACTTAAAATCAATATACTATATATTCTGATATTGTTTGCCATTTGTAAGCATTGCATGTTACAACACGGACATCACGATATGGGTAAATACCGATAGTTTTCTAATGTATCCTAGAACTAAACGTTCTAACACAAATAAAAACAATTGGTATAAAATCGATACATAACCATGCAAATTGTAGAAAACTTATGCCTTTTAGTTTCTTTAGGCGTGTTACTAAAACTCGACAAAGTGGAAATAACTTCTCCATAACCTGACTTAAAACATCGACTCCAAACTCACAGACACATCGATTACCATTATTGAAGCTTAAAGTCCTATAAATCTGAAATATGGTGGTGAAGCTTAAAACCAAGCTCACCTCAAATTTACAGTCTGAATGAAAATACTGTTTGCAGGAAAATGTTTACTATTTTTTTACAGTGAAAAATGAATTGTTTATAAAAATGTCCACTTGCATGTACCTTACCAATCATCTTGCATGAAAAGGAAACTCATGTCTTTATTGAAAGATTGATTGATGTATTAATTGATTGGTTGCTTAACACATAATAAGCTTTATTTAGTTATAGAAAAAAGTTAATAAACAGGAAAACTTCGCGCACTTATCGGTCAAAATTGTAGAAATACCCAGAAAATACAGTCTTGCAGGCTGCACACTTACTTTAAACTAAAGATAGGCGAAATTGAAATTAAGTAATTTATATTGAAAGATTTGTTTATTCCGGAAATCGCCGACGATACACATCTTATATCGAAATAAACATGAAAACGATTATCAGTGCTTATCAGTGTATTAAATAGGAATGAAATACTATTTAAAATGTGAAATCAATTGGTCAGTTACTTTGTTCAATTATATTCTGTTTTATGGAGGCTAACGAATCAACAAATATGTGACAAGCTATATTTTTTGTGTGGCAGAGGTGACTTCTGACGTATTAAGATATGTAGCGTGCGTTTCAGAGATTGAATGTTTCCTTTTGAATATAAAAAATCGATCGATGGACTTGAACCCGAACAGTCTGGTCACACAAAACAGATGAACACAGTTCAAACACTGCTCAGTGCTAAACTAGACTCATCAAAGGAAAAAGCCCACAAAAAGGACAAATTCAGAATTATCTAACGAGTCACGCAATAGCATTGAAATTTATCTATCAAGCTTGAGAAGATACAAACAGATCTCAGTGATATTGAACTTAATTTTCAAAGTGTAACAAAGATAGATTATATAAATGAGGCTACTAAAGATCTTATGAAAAACAAGGAATTAGATACAGTTGTTACTAATATAGTTAACAAGCTTTTGACTTATTTTCAACAAATACTTAAAAAAATGATGGAGGCAAAAATTACGATTGTAAAAAGTGAACTGATTGAAAACATTGATGCGCTGCCTATTGAAAATGTTAAATGGTGTTATTCAAAAGTGTGTTGCCATGTCCGTTTCCTTTTTAACCGCTTTACTTTCTGCCATCGTACATATACATAAATACATGCTTGTACTATATATGAGTCATTTACAATGTATATTATGTCATGTTGCCTTTTTTTATGTTAATAAGTATACTGGTGTTATATGAATGTTCATTAACAAGAAACATATACATAGGTCTGTTTGTTTCCATATTTACTATGAAACGTATTTATTGTATTGTGTTATGATAAAACTCCCATGTGTTCTTTGAAAATATTAACAGTTAATTATAATCTATATATGCTTCAAGACACCTATTTTACACCAGAAAATGAAAAAAAAATATTAAGAGCAATGTGGGGGTATGAATGTTTTTTCCCCTAAAGATCTATCTTGATAGGTGTATCTATAATGTTTACTAATAATTTTGAATTTAAAGTACTTAAGGAAAAGACAGATGTAAATGGAAACAACTTAGCTTTAGATTTATTGATAGTCTTAAAGTTACACTTGTCTACTTATATGGCCCAAATACAGACTCTCCAAACTTTGTTGAGCAGATTATAGCAGTTATTGATGATTTTTAAAATGATAAATACTTTGTGGGGATGTTAACCTTGTTCTAAACCCTGATATGGATTATGGTAACTGCTTACATTTAAATGATCCTAAAGCAAGAACTTATTGAAGAAAGGTGTTTTAATGATCCATTTCGTGAAGTCTACCCCGACTTACTTAGATTTACCTGGCGTAGAAGAAACCTCTTTTAAACGAGCAAGACTATACTTTTTCCTATTTTCTGAAAACATGCTAACAAATCTAAATAATTGTAAAGTGGAAATTAGTTATTTCTCAGACCACTTAAAGGGCTGTAGACATTCAACAATTCTTTACTGTATGATGTAGAATACTCTAATATGATAAACAAAAAAAAATTAGATATATAAAGCAATATGCTGCCCTTTAAATAATCTGCATAAATTACAGGAGATTGATGCTGATAAAATGCATTTTAGAATAAACATACAATTAATCCTCGAAACATTTCGAAAGGAAATAGGAGGCATAACTTTTTCCTACCCATGGTACAAAACAGAGAAATTGTGAAAAGGGAGAATAAACTACAAAAAGATATTTCAGATTGATGGGGAAATCTGGGTGAAGGTTCTTTACAATATGTAATATATAAAAAAGAAAAGAATTGGAAAATTTTAGAAGAAATAAATTAATGGGATGCAGGACACAAGTATACAGTGGATAGAAGAGGGGGGAAAACCTAATTATTATTTTTGGGTCTAGAGTCAAAGAGCTGTACTTGAAAAATAATATCAAATGCTGAAAAAAGAAAATGGGATGATAGTTACAAAGCAAAATTACATCAGATTTTATAAGTTTTTCTGGAAAAATCTCAGGTATTTTGTAATAGAATCTCTTAGCTAAGGGACAGAAAAGGGGAATTATCAATAATTAAAACACAAGGAATTATAACTTTTGTTCCAAAAGGCAACAAACCTAAACGACACTTTGTTAATAATTGGAGACCTATTTTTCTTCTTAATACTGTTTACATGATTGGTTCAGGAGTAATAGCCGGTAGATTTAAAAGGGTTTTGGAAAGGATTATTGATACAGACAAGACAGGATTTGTAAGTGGGAGGTATATTGGGGAAAACATACGACTTATATATGACATTATGCAATGCACAGAAGAAAATGAGATCCCTGGCTTTTTATTTCTTATTGATTTAGAAAAAGTATTCGATTCTATTTCTGGGGAGTTCCTTATAAATGTTTTGATTTTTTTTAATTTTGGTGAGTCAATAATAAATCTGCTTAGAGCTTTCTATCATAATATAAACTCTTGTTATTCATGGTGGGAATCTGTTAGAATTTTTCAATATAGGACGTGAATGTCGGTTGAGGGATCCTTTATCTCCTTATTTTTTTATTCTGTGTACAGAATTGTTAGCTGTCAAAATTAGGAACAATAAAAAAAAATGCAGTTACTTAAATAAAACAAAAGCTATCACTGTTTGCTGATGATACATCCCTCATTTCAGATGGTACTAAAGAATCATTAAAGGAGGCATTAAACTTTCTAAAACATAGGTCATTTGAATTGGTAGTAAAAATGCAGTGAAGAAATACTCAGTTTAAACGGGATATTGCATGGGAGAAAGTTCTTTTAAATTACTAGGTATAACTTTTGACGTATATTTAGATAAAATAAATAATATTAATTATGACTAGAAAATCTTACAGATTAAAACTGTTATTAAGCAATGGTCCAAACGAAATCTTATTGTAATATGCAGAATAACAGTGGTGAAATCACTCATCATACCAATACTTACCCATTTCATTATTTCATTACCAAATACAATTAGTAATGAAATTATTAAAAAGGTGAATGGTCTTTCATTTATTTGAGCTACGTCAGATGACCAAGTTAAAAAAAGAAGTATTACAAAAGGGATATGAAAATGGTGGACTTAAAAAGATTAATTTATATTCTTTTATCCTTGCACTAAAAAGTAATTGGATAAGACGAATCTTTCAAACTAACTGTAAATGGCAAACTATATTTCTGCCTACTATTAAAAGTACAGAATTCTTCAGCTGGGGAATGAGCAATATTAAACAGTTGCAAATGAAAATTAAAAATAAATTTTGGAAAGATGTTCTTAAATCACGGGACATAATAATTGAAAAAAAACAAAATAATACATGGGAAAATTTTCTCTCTTGTCCAATATTTAAGTATAGCAAAGCTTGTGTAATCTTTCATTTTATTTCGAAAATAGACCTTGATTTAAATGTTGCCAATTTTACTTCAATCCTCGTGCACTAACACCGACGTTCTTTTAGGTAAAAATGTGTTTATATAAAACTGACCGCGTATTTCATATGCTAATTCAAAGTCTATTGTAAATGTTTTCACCAACTTATGACACAAAAACACCACCTGTTAAAAAACGTAATTAGATCAATTTTTAAGAATTTAATTTCATGCTACGAGCTTTAGTTGAAACTACAAGATATATTAACAGAACAATGATAATAATCGTTAAATTATACTGGTAGCTGATCTCCTAAGTCAGAAAGGTAACAAATGTATATGTCGTTCAATCTTTAAACAAAACTAATATAATCTTAACATATAAAGAATACAGATTTATTTATAAGATTATCCATATATTGAAACAAAAGAAGGCTTTGTTTCTGTACTGTATAAATGTTTAGTTTTTTTTTTTTCATTTAGAACAACAAAATAAACAAAAAACTAAATCTCTACACATTCTGTTTTCCTAAATTCAGCAAAATATATTATCGGCGAGCTTTCATGTGCATAAGGTTTGTTGCATCTGGTTTTAAGAAGAATACGTTCAATATTGTTTTCATTTTTTAGCAGTTTAACTTTCAAATTTTAACAGACTTGTTTTTCGAATTAACATTTCGCAATATTGTCATAAAGTGTTTGCAATCTTCAATCTCTATAGAAATTAGGACGTAAGAGGTTTAATTGAATACGCCCCCAACTGACGGCAACTACAACACTACACAAATTGATCGTATGTTTTATTTAAGTTTTTGAATTCTTGGTTTTAGGCTTTCAGATTTTCAATATAAAGTGATGCAAGAGGTATGTTCCCAACTGAAAAAAATTTCATTAAACAAAATACTATGTACCTGCCAAATGATTCCTGCTTTTGCAAGTATCTTGTGATTTAAGTATAAAAAATCATCGAACTAAAAGACAATTTTATACTTTTGTGCTATTATTTACAGCGACATTTATCCATGATTTTTTTCGTGAATTTTTTCTTGTGGCTTTTTTCGTACGTTCGTTTCGTACGTTCGTTTACCACACGACTTGTTGAAACTAAAGCTAAAACAAAGTGGAATATGTACGAGTGCTTAACATCTGTTGACTAACTATATATCATGACAAGTGGGTTGATACTATTGTCCGTAATAATGACGAAGTTTGCAATAACTCATTTTCTAATTAACTTTCTCAACTTCATAATATCTTCATTATGATATAAATGGACTTTTCTATGCACAAGATGAAACGCTAAACCTGTACAAACATATATACATTTCGATATAGAAAATTTATTGCAAAACGGATAGTATCATTCATCACAATTTAATATCTTAAGCACTTAAGCATTCGGCCATAAAGCCCCCAAACGATCGTCAAACAAATAGTGAATAGATTATTAACTTTACATTTCTTTATACCTTTATTTGTTTGTTTCCTTTTTGCGTTTCAAAAGATTCGCTGTATGTAGTGTTCATATGAGATTGTACATTCAGGTAGTAAACGAAAATAACGTAAATAAATTTTAGTTGGGATGTTTAATTAAATATTTCATATCATTTAAACTGTCGGTTTATTTTTAGCAAAGAAAGACTGACCCGAGACAGAGATAAATGTTACGACAATACGGGATATTCTAATTTCCGCGCCTCATTTTTACTATTGAAGAAATATTGATTATAAAACTTAATGTTTTGTAGTCGCGAAACACTGAACTGAAAACTGTTAAATGTTTTTCATTAGTCATTTACAAAGAAACGCAAATAGTCGAGATTATTTGACGATAAGTTTTATTTCGAAACAATTTTTAAGGTCATAATTATTTAAAATCTGCAATTGATTTTCTCTATCATATTTAATTCGCGATCAGATGGCACAATAGTTTCTTGCAAACATTTAAAGTAGGGCACAAAAACCTACATATTAGATAAAAGATTATCCAACGTGGTGTAAAAATATGACGCTTTGTTCCTTTTGTGCTGTAGATTTGGCTTAGACAAAGTCTACAGAATTGATATTTTGGAAATATCCGAACTATATCAACTGTAAATAGATTTTTGAGTTGAAAGTTAAAACTAACATAACGAATAGTTTGCTACTGTTCATATCAAGTTGAATGGATAAGACATTATTGACAATTATAATCTCATTTTATTGTGATGTAGAAAGTAAACTTAAGAAAGCATGCAGAATAGCATTTTCTATTAAAAGCTGTAAATATGTTTCAGATTCTTATTATTTAGAAAAAAATATGCGACGAAACTTGGAGATGAAGCATAGGTGTCTTCTTTAAATACGTGTTTCGTGTTTCAAGGCCTCTAGTTATTGCAATGAAACCCTTGATCTAACTGCGACACATTTTTGCACATCTCTAGGTCTTCAAGCCCAACACCCACGTTTTTTGTGCATTAATTTGTTTATTTAAAAACGACCTTGTCGCATTAAAAAAAACCTATTTGATATGCTAATACATAGTCTATTGTAAAAGTTCTCACCAACGTATGACATGAAACCATAAAACGATAAAATTGTAATTAGACTTATATTAAGAAGTTAATTTTAAAGCTTACTAAAATCTGCCACAACGAGCTTTAGTTAAATTTAAGGATATTTTAACAGAGCAATTATAATAACGGTAAAATATTATACTGGTAACTGATCTTCTAGGTCAGTAAATAAAAAACTTGATATGTCATTCAATCTTTTAAGACTAATATAGTCCTATCATAAAGAATACAGATTAAATTAAAAGATTATCCATTTATTGAAACAAAAGAATGCTTTGTTTCTGTACTGTATAGTTGTTTAGGGTTTTAATTAAGAACGACAAAATACAAAAAAATAAACAAAACAATAACTCTCTAAACATGTTGTTTGTCCTAAATTTAGCAATATATATTATCTAGGAGCTTTCGTGTGCATAAGATTTGTTGCATCTGGTTTTAACAAAAATGCGTTCATATTGTTTTTATCTTTTAGCAGTATAACTTTTCAATTGTTTGAACATACTATAGTTTTAGAATTTAACATATCGCAATATTGTCATAAAGATTTTGTATTATTTGGCTTGAATCTCTATAGGCATTAAAGGGTAAGAGCTTTAATAGAATATAGCCTCTAACTAACGGCAGCTACCACAATACAAGTTTTTTATCATCTATTAAAGTTGCATTTTTGAAAGCTTTCAAATCCGATGGTTGTTGCATTTTGTTTTCTGCAATTACGTAAAGACTAACAACAAAAAATATTTTCTTTATTAAAGTTTACAGAAATTTCCTTGGGGCGTTTTGCATAATTCGCGTATAGCGGATGATATAAATGTGCATAACGAAAATTTTGCCATCCCCAGATTGAGGAGATATATTATATAGACACTTCTTATAGAATTAATTAAAAGTAAGGATGAACTCAACAATTTAATATGTGTGATTGTAAAGTAATGACATCAGATCACACACCAACACTTCAAGTGTTTCTCGGAGTAATTTACCTCACAGGAAAACACATATCTCTTTCTTCCCTCATCTTATAAAAATATGTTCATTCGAATCAAAAGTCGGTATTATCATACAATTTAAAAAAATATATTTCTAAGTTGCGATTAGCAATAAAGAAGGGAAATGTCACAACAACGGCATTTAACGTTTCTAAAATTATCATTATGTGTTAGTTCTAATGAACACAGATGATTAAACTATACACGGATTCTAAAACATACTGAAGATCGTCTATACGAAATAAACTGATATCTGTATGTACGTACGTTAATTAATGTAATTTAATTAATTTAAATGCGTCGTAAATAACGGAATGTACTTACCTTACAAACCAGTAACAACCAGTTTAAAGGTACTCGTTGGATGACAAATACGAAATGTGAAAAATGTCAAGACAAAGCAATTTAAATTAGGACGCCATTATCTTTTCATCTCAATAGATATTTAAATAGTATTACTAAAGGTATTATTGAAGCCCCCATCCTTATTATAAAGGCTCGATTTACAAGTTCAACGCCAAAATTTTTTCCGCCACGCATGCCAAGTATAAACGACTAACCCAAAATATTGAAGTTGAAGTAAAAATAACTTCAGTTTCATTCTAAGAAAATCTTTGTTTATTGCATTTGATGTGAATGTGTACAAAATATTTATGAAACAAAGAAAATAAATTAGAAATATATTCATCTTTATGAAAAAATATTTTGATTGATTACGTTTTGCAGGAGAAAACATACATAAATATAATTAACACACATTGTAATACACAGAATTCTAGGCGCCTTAGTTCTCACCTGATATCCATATCCATCATCAGAAGAGAGAGCAAAATTCCCCAGTAATACAGATTGTAATACACAGAATTCTAGGCGCCTTAGTTCTCACCTGATATCCATATCCATCATCAGAAGAGAGAGCAAAATTCCCCAGTAATACAGATTGTAATACACAGAAATCTAGGTGGATTACCGGGTATCTATATCCAACATCTTATAAGAGAGCCGAATTCCCCAGTTCCAAATACCGCAACAACGTAGGCAATTAGTGGGTTTCCAAATGATTTGCTCTGATTATTTTGAAATCCAACCGCTTGACTATTTTGTTGCTGAGTTTTTAGACCGCAGAATTTGGATACAATTATTTTGAAACACTCTAATTACTTGCCTTGGTTGTTGTCGGTTTTTGGCTCCGCGGATGGTGGATCCGGATACCCAAATTTTTAGTCTTAATTGTTGCGTTGATAGCAATTTTTCAACAACGTTTATAAAGCTACTTCTTGATAATAAATTATTATTGATAAGGTGTTGAAATTCGAATATGACGTGCCTAAAACACAGATGTGAAACTGGCATATACTCCTAATCAACGATACAAATGATCAACATTCTATATGGCGACGTCATATACAGTAATATTGTTTGCATATTTTAACTACCTTAACAACGTCATAACCAAATGTGTGTCCTAAATGTCCAACAAGTCCTACAACTCAACGATTACGTTGATAAAAAAAGTTAAACTATATCTCCTATTAGAATCAAAATAATTCATTTGGGGCAAGAGTATAATATTGATTTTACCACGATTTTGCGTTTATATTCACGTGTATCTATGCAATAATGAGAATTGATAAATATATATGTATGATATTTATTAATTATAACAGATCCTATGATTACCACGGAACTCATTAGCCGTAAAAGATAAAGACAGAAATAATACATGTAACCCAATATCAATATACTATATATTCTGATATTGTTTGCCATTTGTAAGCATTGCATGTTACAACACGGACATCACGATATGGGTCAATACCGATAGTTTTCTAATGTGTCTTAGAACTAAACGTACTAACACAAATAAAAGCAATTGATATAAAATCGATACATAACCATGCAAATTGTAGAAAACTTATGCCTTTAAGTTTCTTTGGGCGTGTTCCTAAAACTCGACATAGTGGAAATAACTTCTACATAACCTGACTTACAACATCGATTCCAAACTCACAGACACATCGATTACCATTATTGAGCTTAAAGTGCTTTAAATCTGAAATATGGTGGTGAAGCTCAAAACCATTTAAAAACCTAAAATTTACAGTCTAAATGAAAATACTGTTTGAAGGAAAAATTTTTACTATTTTTTTACAGTGAAAAATGAATTGTTTATAAAAATGTCCACTTGCATAGATGTACCTTACCAATCGTCTTTCATGAAAAGGAAACTCATGTCCTAATGGAAAGATTGATGGATGGATTGATTGATTGGTTGCTTATCACCTAATAAGAAGTATTTCAGCTTTATTCAGTGGTAGAAAAAAGTTAATAAACAGGAAAACTTCGCCCACTTATCGGTCAAAATTGTAGAAATACCCAGAAAATGAGTCTTGCAGGCTGCACACTTACTTTTAACTAAAGATAGGCGAAATCGAAATTAAGTAATTTATATTGAAAGATTTGTTTATTCCGGAAATCGCCGACGATACACATCTTAGATAATCTCGAAATAAACATGAAAACATTATCAGTGCTTATCAGTGTAATAAATAGTAATGAAATAATATTTAAAATGTGAAATCAATTGATCAGTTACTTTGTTCGATTATATTCTGTTTTATGGAGGCTAACGAATCAACAAATATGTGACAAGCTATATTTTTTGTGTGGCAGATGTGACTTCTGACGTATTAAGATATGTAGCGTGTGTTTCAGAGATTGCATGTTTCCTTTTGAATATAAAAAATCGATCGATGAACTTGAACCCGGACAGTCTGGTCACACAAAACAGATGAACACAGTTCAAACACTGTTCAGTGCTAAACTAGACTCATCACAGGAAAAAGCCCACAAAAAGGACAAATTCAGAATTATCTAACGAGGCACGCAATAGCATTGAAAGTAATCTATCAAGCTTGAGAAGATACAAACAGATCTCGTTGATATTGAACTTAATTTTTAAAGTGTAACAAAGATAGATTGTTTGAATGAGGCTACTAAAGATCTTATGAAAACAAAGACATTAGATACAGTTGTTACTAATATAGTTAACAAGCTTTTGACTTATTTTCAACAAGTACTTGAAAAAAAGATTGAGGCAAAAATTACGATTGTAAAAAGTGAACTGATTGAAAGCATTGATGCGCTGTATATTGATAAAGTTAAATGATGTTATTTAAAAGTGTGTTGCCATGTCCGGTTCCTTTTTAATCGCTTTACTTTCTGCCATCGTACGTATACATAAATTCATGCTTGTACTATATATGAGTCATTTACAATGTATATTTTCTTATGTTAATATGTATACTGGTGTTATATGAATGTTCATTAACAAGAAACATATACATAGGTCTGTTTGTTTCCATATTTGCAATAAAACTTATTTGTTGTATTGTGTTATTATATTATTCCCATGTGTTCTTTGAAAATATTAACAGTTAATTGTCAAGGTTCAAGTGACCATGCAAAAATGATGTTTTTAACGTTTTAAGAGCCAAAAATTATAATATATAATGGCTTCAAGACACCCACTTTACACCAGAAAATGAAAAAAATATATTAAGAGCAATGTCGGGTTATGAATGCTTTTTTCCCCTTAAGATCAATCTCGATAGGTGTATCTATAATGTTTAATAATAATTTTGAATTTAAAGCACTTAAGGAAAAGAGGGATATAAATGGAAACAACTTAGCTTTAGATCTATTGATAGTCTTAAACTCACACTTTGTCTCCTGATGCGGCCCAAATACAAACTCTCCGAACTTTCTTGAGCAGATAATAGTAGTTATTGATGATTTTGAAAATGATAAATACTTTATGGGGATGTTAACCTTGTTCTAAACCCTGATATGGATTATTGTAACTGCTTACATTTAAATGATCCTAAAGCAAGAACTTATTGAAGAAAGGTGTTTTAATGATCCATTTCGTGAAGTCTACCCCGACTTACTTCGATTTAACTGACGTAAAAGAACCACTTTTAAACAAGCAAGACTATACTTTTTCCTATTTTCTGAAAACATGCTAACAAATCTAAATACTTGTAAAGTAGAACCTAGTTCTTTCTTAAACCACTTAATTAAGGCTTTCCACTTTCCAGTGGAAAGACTTATTGCATTTTGTCTGTTTCTTATTAGGTCTTTCCACCTTTCTGTGGAAAGACCTATAGTTATTGTTCTGATTATTATTATTAGGTCTTTCCACCTTTCTGTGGAAAGACCTATAGTTATTGTTCTGATTATTATTAGGTCTTTCCACCTTTCTGTGGAAAGACCTATAGTTATTGTTCTGATTATTATTATTATTATTATTATTATTCTTTTCTCTTTTCTTCCGCCAACTTATTTCGGTGTCTGGTTTTTTCACTTCGCGACATGTCGCTTTGATATTTTATATCTGATATCGGTTACCCATAGCGCTTTCGCAGTTCACCCTGACTGACCGCAACCTTTTCCTTTTAGGAGTTATCTCCCCTTTTACTAAAAATCTTGTTCATGCTACTCCTCCTAAACCAAAAAAGATAGCAATACCAAACCTTTACCAAAATGTGTCCTATATCCTTGCGCAACTTTGGGACAGATTGATTGAAGGGTTCTGACGACATCTTATAGGAGTTATCTCCCTTTAAATAAAAGTAGTAAGTGATATTCAAACAAATCTCAACAACTAAAAGAGATAGAGGCCTGGGGTCTTCACCATAAATAATCTTGACCTTTGACCTTGAAAATGGACACAAGGTCAAAGGTCAAGGTCACGTTCTAAATTTTGACATTTGCTTGTTCGCGCTACTCCTCTGAAATGGTAAAAGATATGTAAACACTTATTGAGAGAAAAATGTTCGTCTTATTAAGACGCAACTTTGTCACATTTGAAGCGAAGTAATTTGACTTCATTTTATAGGAGTTATCTCCCATTATATATGTAACTGATTGGGTTTTCACATGGTACTCATTAACTATTAATGATAGAGGGAAAGTAAAGAGTGCAAAATGTTGATCTCTTAAAGGAGCAACTTTGTTACATTAACAGGTAAAGGATTTGACTTCATTTTATAGGAGTTATCTCCAATTATATATGTAACTGATTGGTTTTTTACATGTTACTCATTAACTATTAATGATAAAGGGAAACAAAAGAGTGCAAAATGTTGGTCTCTTAAAGTAGCAACTTTGTTACATTTGAAGGGAAAGGATTTGACTTCATTTTATAGGAGTTATCTCCCATTATATATGCAACTTATTGGTGTTTTACATGTTACTCATTAACTATTAATGATAAAGGGAAACGAAAGAGTGCAAAATGTTGGTCTCTTAAAGGAGCAACTTTGTTACATTTATAGGGAAAGGATTTGACTTCATTTTATAGGAGTTATCTCCCATTATATATGTAACTGATTGGTTTTTCGCATGGTACTCATTAACTATTAATGATAAAGGGAAACGAAAGAGTGCAAAATGTTGATCTCTTAAAGGAGCAACTTTGTTACATTAACAGGTAAAGGATTTGACTTCATTTTATATGAGTTATCTCTCATTATAATTATATATGTAACTTATTGGTTTTTAACATGTTACTAATTAACTATTAATGATAAAGGGAAACGAAAGAGTGCAAAATGTTGGTTTCTAAAAGGAGCAACTTTGTTACATTTATAGGGACAGGGTTTGACTTCGTTTTATAGGAGTTATCTCCAATTATATATTTAACGATTGGTTTTTCACATGGTACTCATTAACTATTAATGATAGAGGGAAAGTAAAGAGTGCAAAATGTTGATCTCTTAAAGGAGCAACTTTTTAACATTGCAGTAAACGGATTTGACTTCATTTTATAGGAGTTATCTCCCATTATATATGTAACTTATTGCTTTTTTACATGTTTCTCATTAACTATTAATGATACAAGGAAACTAAAGAGTGCAAAATGTTGATATCCTAAAGGAGCAACTATGTTACATTTACAGGGAAAGGATTTGACTTCATTTTATAGGAGTTATCTCCCATTATATTTGTAATTTATTAGTTTTTCACATGTTACTCATTAACTATTAATGATAAAGGGAAAGTAAAGAGTGCAAAATGTTGGTCTTTTACAGGAGCAACTTTGTTACCTTGACAAGGAAAGGATTTGACTTCATTTTATAGCAGTTATCTCCCATTATATATGTATCTGATAGGTTTTTCACATGGTACTCATTAACTATTAATGATAGAGGGAAACTAAAGAGTGCAAAATGTTTATTTCTTAAAGGAGCAACTTTTTTACATTTACAGGTAAAGGATTTGACTTCATTTTATAGGAGTTATCTCCCATTATTTATATGCAACTTATTGGTTTTTTCCATGTTACTCATTAACTATTAAACATAAAAGGAAACCAAAGAGTGCAAAATGTTGGTCTCTTAAAGGAGCAACTTTGTTACTTATAGAGAAAGGATTTGACTTCATTTTATAAGAGTTATCTCCCATTATATATTTAGCTGATTGGTTTTTCACATGGTACTCATTAGCTATTAATGATAGAGGGAAACTAAAGAGTGCAAAATGTTGATCTCTTTAAGGAACAACTTTCTCACATTTACAGGAACAGGATTTGACTTCATTTTATAGGAGTTATCTCCCATTATATATGTAACTTATTTTTTTTCACTTGTAACTCATTAACTATTAATGATAGAGGCATGGGGTCTTCACCATAGACCCTCATGCCCTTTGACCTTGAAAACTTGTATTGTAGAAAACTTTTATAAGAGTTATCTCTCTTAGAATGCCAATCTGTAGCAAATAATATAAAATAATTTCTATTTTAAATATTTATAGCAAAGTTATAACATTTTGCAAAAAGATGATTATTTTAAATGTCTTCATGTAATACAAAATTAAAATTAATATGGAAAGACCCTCAAATGTTCAACCGAACAGTTGATCTTTAATATTATTATTACTTTTCTTCCGATCTAAAATTCAATTTAGTGCTGCCAAAAAGTTTCTTATCCGATCGAGCTGAAAATTTGGCGGTGTGATGGATACCCCGTGGGCTTTCTCCTAGTCACCCTGTTAGCACGCCCCGTCAAAAATGAGGGCGTGGCAGGGACCCCCCATGAAAACGTTGTTATCACATCTCCTCCTAAGGCACACAAAATGGTACAATAAAATGGACGCCGATTGCATCTGGGATCGATGTCCTCGAATTGTCGATAGGTAGAAAATCGCTGGGCGCAACCAGTAAAAAGTTACCAGTCGTGCAAGTCCAACACCACTTTTTATGTAAAAATCGTAATTTCCCGAAAAACGATGCATCCCAGCTGTTTGAAACCCTCGCCGTTCGCTTTAGAATGTCGATTTCAGTCTAAAAATGTCTCCCCGTAAGGTGTACGAGTCAATAAATCCTTAAAATCCCACATTGAAACACGTGACCACCCCTCCCCCCAGCCACGTAAATTTCGTCTGTCGTGATGTCCGTTTCAGCCATCGTCAGTGAATGACAGTGTAAATCGTGTGTCAACCAGTTGTTCTAACTGTCCGAAGTGCATTTTACCTGAAACAATAACAAATTGAAACAATTTCCGACGTCACTTTTTTGTGTATTCCATCGTCTGCTACGTGCCTCGTGTAATTATTTTACAGTGTAAAATTCCACTAAAATAAAATAAAAAAGTCTTTTATTAATTGTCGGCATGGTCCGTTGATATTAATCCGTGTCGTCCTGAAATAAACAATCACTGAGATTACAGATCGTGCATCATGTCATATATATGTCCTTTCAGACCATCGTAACTCCCTAGAATGATAAAATAAAACTATCTCCGTGATATTATATAACAATGTCACGTGACTCCAGCCAGTTCTGTTCTTTGCCTTTTACCATAAATCTCTTTCTCTTCCCCTACAAGTCAAGAAAAGTCATTAAAATACCAAACATATAGTTAAAAACAGAAAAGTAAACAAACAAACAAATAAACAAAAAAACTGGTTCCCGGTTTTTATATAACCATAGTTGCATATAAAACTATGAACCCAAAAAGGGCCCAACTCTCCACCCAGGGACAGCATGTCAAAAACAATAAATCATGCTGGCCCTGGGGTGGAGGGGCCGGGCCCTTTTTTTTTCTTCAATTTTGTAATTAGAACGTTCTAGAAACAATGGAATAGAAACCCCCGG
This sequence comes from Limnoperna fortunei, assembly GCA_944474755.1. NCBI lineage: Eukaryota > Metazoa > Mollusca > Bivalvia > Mytilida > Modiolidae > Limnoperna > Limnoperna fortunei. The sequence continues at coordinate 2,309,055 of OX104119.1, forward strand.
AGGGGGGGGGGTATACGGGTATATTACGATGTAAAATGATAGATTTTCACCCTCTGGGGCCTCTTGTTTAACGTTTAACGCCAGTTTTTCCTATAGAAACGATAACGAGGGAAAGACCTTCCTGTGCATTTGTTCTATTGAACAAATGTCCTTTTAATATTATTATTACTTTTCTTCCGATCTAAAATTCAATTTAGTGCTGCCAAAAAGTTTCTTATCCGATCGAGCTGAAAATTTGGCGGTGTGATGGATACCCCGTGGGCTTTCTCCCAGTCACCCTGTTAGCACGCCCCGTCAAAAATGAGGGCGTGGCAGGGACCCCCCATGAAAACGTTGTTATCACATCTCCTCCTAAGGCACACAAAATGGTACAATAAAATGGACGCCGATTGCATCTGGGATCGATGTCCTCGAATTGTCGATAGGTAGAAAATCGCTGGGCGCAACCAGTAAAAAGTTACCAGTCGTGCAAGTCCAACACCACTTTTTATGTAAAAATCGTAATTTCCCGAAAAACGATGCATCCCAGCTGTTTGAAACCCTCGCCGTTCGCTTTAGAATGTCGATTTCAGTCTAAAAATGTCTCCCCGTAAGGTGTACGAGTCAATAAATCCTTAAAATCCCACATTGAAACACGTGACCACCCCTCCCCCCAGCCACGTAAATTTCGTCTGTCGTGATGTCCGTTTCAGCCATCGTCAGTGAATGACAGTGTAAATCGTGTGTCAACCAGTTGTTCTAACTGTCCGAAGTGCATTTTACCTGAAACAATAACAAATTGAAACAATTTCCGACGTCACTTTTTTGTGTATTCCATCGTCTGCTACGTGCCTCGTGTAATTATTTTACAGTGTAAAATTCCACTAAAATAAAATAAAAAAGTCTTTTATTAATTGTCGGCATGGTCCGTTGATATTAATCCGTGTCGTCCTGAAATAAACAATCACTGAGATTACAGATCGTGCATCATGTCATATATATGTCCTTTCAGACCATCGCAACTCCCTAGAATGATAAAATAAAACTATCTCCGTGATATTATATAACAATGTCACGTGACTCCAGCCAGTTCTGTTCTTTGCCTTTTACCATAAATCTCTTTCTCTTCCCCTACAAGTCAAGAAAAGTCATTAAAATACCAAACATATAGTTAAAAACAGAAAAGTAAACAAACAAATAAACAAAAAAACTGGTTCCCGGTTTTTATATAACCATAGTTGCATATAAAACTATGAACCCAAAAAGGGCCCAACTCTCCACCCAGGGACAGCATGTCAAAAACAATAAATCATGCTGGCCCTGGGGTGGAGGGGCCGGGCCCTTTTTTTTTCTTCAATTTTGTAATTAGAACGTTCTAGAAACAATGGAATAGAAACCCCCGGAGGGGGGGGGGTATACGGGTATATTACGATGTAAAATGATAGATTTTCACCCTCTGGGGCCTCTTGTTTAACGTTTAACGCCAGTTTTTCCTATAGAAACGATAACGAGGGAAAGACCTTCCTGTGCATTTGTTCTATTGAACAAATGTCCTTTTAATTATTATTAGGTCTTTCCACCTTTCTGTGGAAAGACCTATAGTTATTGTTCTGATTATTATTATTATTATTCTTTTCTCTTTTCTTCCGCCAACTTATTTCGGTGTCTGGTTTTTACACTTCGCGACATGTCGCTTTGATATTTTATATCTGATATCGGTTACCCATTGCGCTTTCGCAGTTCACCCTGACTGACCGCACCCTTTTCCTTTACGGAGTTATCTCCCCTTTTACTAAAAAGCTTGTTCATCCTTCTCCTCCTAAACCAAAAAAGATAGCAATACCAAACCTTTACCAAAATGTGTCCTATATCCTTGCGCACCTTTGGGACAGATTGATTGAAGGGTTCTGACGACATCTTATAGGAGTTATCTCCCTTTAAATAAAATTAGTAAGTGATATTCAAACAAATCTCAACAACTAAAAGAGATAGAAGCCTGGGGTCTTCACAATAGATCATCTTGACCTTTGACCTTGAAAATGGACACAAGGTCAAAGGTCAAGGTCACGTTCTAAATTTTGCTATTTGCTTGTTCGCGCTACTTCTCTGAAACGGTAAAAGATAGATAAACACTTATTGAGAGTAAAATGTTCGTCTTATTAAGACACAACTTTGTCACATTTGGAGCGATGTAATTTGTCTTCATTTTATAGGAGTTATCTCCCATTATATATGTAACTTATTGGTTTTTCACATGGTACTCATTACCTATTAATGATCAAGGGAAACGAAAGAGTGCAAAATGTTGGTCTCTTAAAGGAGCAACTTTGTTACATTTAAAAGGAAAGAATTTGACTTTATTTATAGGAGTTATCTCCCATTATATATGTAACTGATTGGTTTTTCGCATGGTACTCATTAACTATTAATGATAGAGGGAAACTAAAGAGTGCAAAATGCTGATCTCTTAAAGAGGCAACTTTGTTACATTTACAGGTTAAGGATTTGACTTCATTTTATAGGAGTTATCTCCCATTATATATGTAACTTATTGGTTTTTTACATGTTACTCATTAACTATTAATGATAAAGGGAAACGAAAGAGTGCAAAATGTTGGTCTCTTAAAGGAGCAACTTTGTTACATTTATACGGAAAGGATTTGACTTCATTTTATAGGAGTTATCTCCCATTATATATGTAACTGATTGGTTTTTCGCATGGTACTCATTAACTATTAATGATAGAGGGAAACTAAAGAGTGCAAAATGTTGATCTCTTAAAGGAGCAACTTTGTTACATTAACAGGTAAAGGATTTGACTTCATTTTATAGGAGTTATCTCCCATTATATATTTAACTTATTGGTTTTTTACATGTTACTCATTAACTATTAATGATAAAGGGAAACGAAAGAGTGCAAAATGGTGGTCTCTTGAAGGAGCAACTTTGTTACATATATAGGGAAAGGATTTGACTTCATTTTATAGGAGTTATCTCCCATTATATATGTAACTTATTGGTTTTTCACTTGTAACTCATTAACTATTAATGATAGAGGCATGGGGTCTTCACCATAGACTCTCATGCCCTTTGACCTTGAAAACTTGTATGGGTCAAGGTCACGTACTAGTTTTTTACCTTTGCTATTTTTAAAGATATTGAAATTATTTTTGTCTTAAAATGTTCTATTAATAATTACGAGTAAATAAAGACATGGTGTTAAAAGTTGTATAAAACTTTTATAAGAGTTATCTCTCTTAGAATGCCAATCTGTAGCAAATAATATAAAATAATTTCTATTTTAAATATTTATAGCAAAGTTATAACATTTTGCAAAAAGATGATTATTTTAAATGTCATCATGTAATACAAAATTAAAATTAATATGGAAAGACCCTCAAATGTTCAACCGAACAGTTGATCTTTAATTAGGTCTTTCCACCTTTCTGTGGAAAGACCTATAGTTATTGTTCTGATTATTATTATTATTATTCTTTTCTCTTTTCTTCCGCCAACTTATTTCGGTGTCTGGTTTTTTTACTTCGCGACATGTCGCTTTGATATTTTATATCTGATATCGGTTACCCATTGCGCTTTCGCAGTTCACCCTGACTGACCGCACCCTTTTCCTTTTAGGAGTTATCTCCCCTTTTACTAAAAAGCTTGTTCATGCTACTCCTCCTAAACCAAAAAAGATAGCAATACCAAACCTTTACCAAAATGTGTCCTATATCCTTGCGCAACTTTGGGACAGATTGATTGAAGGGTTCTGACGACATCTTATAGGAGTTATCTCCCTTTAAATAAAAGTAGTAAGTGATATTCAAACAAATCTCAACAACTAAAAGAGATAGAGGCCTGGGGTCTCCACCATAGATCATCTTGACCTTTGACCTTGAAAATGGACACAAGGTCAAAGGTCAAGGTCACGTTCTAAATTTTGCTATTTGCTTGTTCGCGCTACTCCTCTGAAACGGTAAAAGATAGATAAACACTTATTGAAAATAAAATGTTCGTCCTATTAAGACGCAACTTTGTCCCATTTGGAGGGAAGTAATTTGACTTCATTTTATAGGAGTTATCTCCCATTATATATGTAACTGATTGGTTTTTCACACGGTACTCATTAACTATTAATGATAGAGTGAAAGTAAAGAGTGCAAAATGTTGATCTGTTAAAGGAGCAACTTTGTTACTTTAACAAAAAAAGGATTTGACTTCATTTTATAGGAGTTACCTCCCATTATATATGTAACTTATTGGTTTTTTACATGTTACTCATTAACTATTAATGATAAAGGGAAACGAAAGAGTGCAAAATGTTGGCCTCTTAAAGGAGCAACTTTGTTACATGTAGTGGGAAAGGATTTGACTTCATTTTATAGGAGTTATCTCCCATTATATATTTAACTGATTGGTTTTTCACATGGTACTCATTTATTATTAATGATAGAGGGAAAATAAAGAGTGCAAAATGTTGATCTCTTAAAGGAGCAACTTTGTTACATTTACAGGAAAAGGATTTGACTTCATTTTATATGAGTTATCTCCCATTATATATATAACTTATTGGTTTTTGACAGGTTACTCATTAACTATTAATGATAAAGGGAAACGAAAGAGTGCAAAATGTTGGTCTCTTAAAGGAGCAACTTTGTTACATTTGTAGGGAAAGGATTTGACTTCATTTTATAGGAGTTATCTCCCATTATATATGTAACTGATTAGTTTTTCACATGGTACTCATTAACTATTAATGATAGAGGGAACCTAAAGAGTGCAAAATGTGGATCTCTTAAAGGAGCAACTATGTTACATTTACAGCGAAAGGATTTGACTTCATTTTATAGGAGTTATCTCCCATTATATGTGTAATTTATTAGTTTTTCACATGTAACTCATTAACTATTAATGATAAAAGGAAAGTAAAGAGTGCAAAATGTTGGTCTTAACTTTGTTAGATTTACAAGGAAAGGATTTGACTTCATTTTATAGGAGTTATCTCCCATTATATATGTAACTGATTGGTTTTTCGCATGGTTCTCATGAACTATTAATGATGGAGGGAAACTAAAGAGTGCAAAATGTTGATCTTTTAAAGGAGCAACTTTGTCACTTACAGGAAAAGGATTTGAAGTCATCCTATTGGAGTTATCTCCCATTATATTTGTAATCAATTAGTTTTTCACACGGAACTCATTTACTATTAAAGATAAAGGGAAAGTAAAGAGTGCAAAATGTTGAACTCTTAAAGGAGCAACTTTGTTACATTAACAGGTAAAGGATTTCACTTCATTTTATAGGAGTTATCTCCCATTATATATGTAACTGATTGGTTTTTCGCATGTTACTCATTAACTATTAATGGTAGACGGAAACTAAAGAGTGCAAAATGCTGATCTCTTAAAGGAGCAACTTTGTTACATTTACAGGTAAAAGATTTGACTTCATTTTATAGGAGTTATCTCCCATTATATATATAACTTATTGGTTTTTGACAGGTTACTCATTAACTATTAATGATAAAGGGAAACGAAAGAGTGCAAAATGTTGGTCTCTTAAAGGAGCAACTTTGTTACATTTGTAGGGAAAGGATTTGACTTCATTTTATAGGAGTTATCTCCCATTATATATGTAACTGATTAGTTTTTCACATGGTACTCATTAACTATTAATGATAGAGGGAACCTAAAGAGTGCAAAATGTGGATCTCTTAAAGGAGCAACTATGTTACATTTACAGCGAAAGGATTTGACTTCATTTTATAGGAGTTATCTCCCATTATATGTGTAATTTATTAGTTTTTCACATGTAACTCATTAACTATTAATGATAGAGGCATGGGGTCTTCAACATAGACCCTCATGCCCTTTGACCTTGAAAACTTGTATGGGTCAAGGTCACGTACTAGTTTTTGACCTTTGCTATTTTTAAAGATATTGAAATTATTTTCGTCTTAAAATGTTCTATTAATAATTACGAGTAAATAAAGACATGGCGTTAAAAGTTGTATAAAATTTTTGTAAGAGTTATCTCTCTTAGAATGCCAATTTTTAGCAAATAATATAAAATAATTTCTATTTTTAATATTTATGGCAAAGTTATAACATTTTGCAAAAAGATTATTATTTTAAATGTCATCATGTAATACAAAATTAAAATTAATATGGAAAGACCCTCAAATGTTCAACCGAACAGTTGATCTTTAATTATTATTATTATTCTTTTCTCTTTTCTTCCGCCAACTTATTTCGGTGTCTGGTTTTTTTACTTCGCGACATGTCGCTTTGATATTTTATATCTGATATCGGTTACCCATTGCGCTTTCGCAGTTCACCCTGACTGACTGCACCCTTTTCCTTTACGGAGTTATCTCCCCCTTTACTAAAAAGCTTGTTCATGCTACTCCTCCTAAACCAAAAAAGATAGCAATACCGAACCTTTACCAAAATGTGTCCTATATCCTTGCGCAACTTTGGGACAGATTGATTGAAGGGTTCTGACGACATCTTATAGGAGTTATCTCCCTTTAAATAAAAGTAGTAAGTGATAATCAAACAAATCTTAACAACTAAAAGAGATAGAGGCCTGGGGTCTTCACTATAGATCATCCTGACCTTTGACCTTGAAAATGGACACAAGGTCAAAGGTCAAGGTCACGTTCTAAATTTTGCTATTTGCTTGTTCGCGCTACTCCTCTGAAACGGTAAAAGATAGATAAACACTTATTGAGAGTAAAATGTTCGTCTAATTAAGACACAACTTCGTCACATTTGGAGCGAAGTAATTTGACTTCATTTTATAGGAGTTATCTCCCATTATATATGCAACTTATTGCTTTTTTACATGTTACTCATTAACTATCAATGATAAAGGGAAACGAAAGAGTGCAAAATGTTGGTCTCTTAAAGGAGCAACTTTGTTACATTTATAGGGAAAGGATTTGACTTCATTTTATGGGAGTTATCTCCCATTATATATGTAACTTATTGGTTTTTTACAGGTTACTCATTAACTATCAATGATAAAAGGAAACGAAAGAGTGCAAAATGTTGGTCTCTTAAAGGAGCAACTTTCTTACATTTACTGGTAAAGGATTTGACTTCATTTTATAGGAGTTATCTCCCATTATATATGTAACTGATTGGTTTTTTACATGTTACTCATTAACTATTAATGATAAAGGGAAACGAAAGAGTGCAAAATGTTGGTCTCCTAAAGTAGCAACTTTGTTACATTTAAAGGGAAAGGATTTGACTTCATTTTATAGGAGTTATCTCCCATTATATTTGCAACTTTTGGTTTTTTACATGTTACTCATTAACTATTAATGATAAAGGGAAACGAAAGAGTGCAAAATGTTGGTCTCTTAATGGAGCAACTTTGTTACATTTATAGGGCAAGGATTTGACTTCATTTTATAGGAGTTATCTCCCATTATATATGTAACTTATTGGTTTTTCGCATGGTACTCATTAACTATTAATGATAAAGGGAAACTAAAGACTGCAAAATGTTGGTCTCTTAAAGGAGCAACTTTGTTACATTTACTGGTAAAGGATTTGACTTCATTTTATAGGAGTTATCTCCCATTATATATGCAACTTATTGGTTTTTTACATGTTACTCATTAACTATCAACGATAAAGGGAAACGAAAGAGTGCAAAATGTTGGTCTCTTAAAGGAGCAACTTTGTTACATTTATAGGGAAAGGATTTGACTTCATTTTATGCGAGTTATCTCCCATTATATATGCAACTTATTGGTTTTTTACATGTTACTCATTAACTATCAATGATAAAGGGAAACGAAAGAGTGCAAAATGTTGGTCTCTTAAAGCAGCAACTTTGTTACATTACTTGTAAAGGATTTGACTTCATTTTATAGGAGTTATCTCCCATTATATATGTAACTTATTGGTTTTTTACATGTTACTCATTAACTATTAATGATAAAGGGAAACGAAAGAGTACAAAATGTTGGTCTCTTAAAGGAGCAACTTTGTTACATTTATAGGGAAAGGATTTGACTTCATTTTATGTGAGTTATCTCCCATTATATATGCAACTGATTGGTTTTTAACATGGTACTCATTTACTGTTAATGATAAAGGGAAACGAAAGAGTGCAAAATGTTGGTCTCTTAAAGGAGCAACTTTGTTACTTTTACAGGTAAAGGATTTGACTTCATTTTATAGGAGTTATCTCCCATTATATATGCAACTTATTGGTTTTTTACATGTTACTCATTAACTATCAACGATAAAGGGAAACGAAAGAGTGCAAAATGTTGGTCTCTTAAAGGAGCAACTTTGTTACATTTATAGGGAAAGGATTTGACTTCATTTTATGCGAGTTATCTCCCATTATATATGCAACTTATTGGTTTTTTACATGTTACTCATTAACTATCAATGATAAAGGGAAACGAAAGAGTGCAAAATGTTGGTCTCTTAAAGCAGCAACTTTGTTACATTACTTGTAAAGGATTTGACTTCATTTTATAGGAGTTATCTCCCATTATATATGTAACTTATTGGTTTTTTACATGTTACTCATTAACTATTAATGATAAAGGGAAACGAAAGAGTACAAAATGTTGGTCTCTTAAAGGAGCAACTTTGTTACATTTATAGGGAAAGGATTTGACTTCATTTTATGTGAGTTATCTCCCATTATATATGCAACTGATTGGTTTTTAACATGGTACTCATTTACTGTTAATGATAAAGGGAAACGAAAGAGTGCAAAATGTTGGTCTCTTAAAGGAGCAACTTTGTTACTTTTACAGGTAAAGGATTTGACTTCATTTTATAGGAGTTATCTCCCATTATATATGCAACTTATTGGTTTTTTACATGTTACTCATTAACTATCAACGATAAAGGGAAACGAAAGAGTGCAAAATGTTGGTCTCTTAAAGGAGCAACTTTGTTACATTTATAGGGAAAGGATTTGACTTCATTTTATGCGAGTTATCTCCCATTATATATGCAACTTATTGGTTTTTTACATGTTACTCATTAACTATCAATGATAAAGGGAAACGAAAGAGTGCAAAATGTTGGTCTCTTAAAGCAGCAACTTTGTTACATTACTTGTAAAGGATTTGACTTCATTTTATAGGAGTTATCTCCCATTATATATGTAACTTATTGGTTTTTTACATGTTACTCATTAACTATTAATGATAAAGGGAAACGAAAGAGTACAAAATGTTGGTCTCTTAAAGGAGCAACTTTGTTACATTTATAGGGAAAGGATTTGACTTCATTTTATGCGAGTTATCTCCCATTATATATGCAACTGATTGGTTTTTAACATGGTACTCATTTACTGTTAATGATAAAGGGAAACGAAAGAGTGCAAAATGTTGGTCTCTTAAAGGAGCAACTTTGTTACTTTTACAGGTAAAGGATTTGACTTCATTTTATAGGAGTTATCTCCCATTATATATGTAACTTATTTGTTTTTTACATGTTACTCATTAACTATTAATGATAAAGGGAAACGAAAGAGTGCAAAATGTTGGTCTCTTAAAGGAGCAACTTTGTTACGTTTTTAGGGAAAGGATTTGACTTCATTTTATAAGAGTTATCTCCCATTATAAATGTAACTGATTGGTTTTTCACATGGTACTCATTAACTATTAATGATAGAGGGAAACTAAAGAGTGCAAAATGTTAATCTCTTAAAGGAGCAACTTTGTTACATTTACAGGGAAAGGATCTGACTTCATTTTATAGGAGTTATCTCCCATTATATATGTAATTTATTGGTTTTTCACATGTTACTCATTAACAATTACTGATAAAAAGAAACTAAAGAGTGCAAAATGTTGGTCCTTTAAAGGAGCAACTTTGTTACATTTGTAGGGAAAGGATTTGACTTAATTTTATAGGAGTTATCTCCCATTATATATGTAACTTATTGGTTTTTTACATGTTACTCATTAACTATTAAAGATAAAGGGAAACGAAAGAGTGCAAAATGTTGGTCGCTTAAAGGAGCAACTTTGTTACATTTATAGGGAAAGGATTTGACTTCATTTTATAGGAGTTATCTCCCATTATATATGTAACTGATTGGTTTTTCACATGGTACTCATTACCTATTAATGCTAGAGTGAAAGTAAAGAGTGCAAAATGTTGATCTCTTAAAGGAGCAACTTTGTTACATTTACAGGGAAAGGATTTGACTTCATTTTATAGGAGTTATCTCCCATTATATATGTAACTGATTGGTTTTTCACATGGTACTCATTACCTATTAATGCTTGAGGGAAAGTAAAGAGTGCAAAATGTTGATCTCTTAAAGGAGCAACTTTGTTACATTTACAGGGAAAGGATTTGACTTCATTTTATAGTAGTTATCTCCCATTATATATGTAACTTATTTGTTTTTTACATGTTACTCATTAACTATTAAAGATAAAGGGAAACGAAAGAGTGCAAAATGTTGGTCTCTTAAAAGAGGAATTTTGTTACATTTAAATGGAAAGGATTTGACTTCATTTTATAGGAGTTATCTCCCATTATATATGTAACTGATTGGTTTTTCAATGGTACTCATTTACTATTAATGATAGAAGGAAACTAAAGAGTGCAAAATGTTAATCTCTTAATGGAGCAACTTTGTTACATTTACAAGAAAAGGATTTGACTTCATTTTATAGGAGTTATCTCCCATTATATATGTAACTGATTGGTTTTTAACATGGTACTCATTTACTGTTAATGATAGAGGGAAACTAAAGAGTGCAAAATGTTGGTCTCTTAAGGGAGCAACTTTGTTACTTTACAGGTAAAGGATTTGACTTCATTTTATAGGAGTTATCTCCCATTATATATGTAACTTATTGCTTTTTTACATGTTACTCATTAACTATTAATGATAAAGGGAAACGAAAGAGTGCAAAATGTTGGTCTCTTAAAGGAGCAACTTTGTTACGTTTTTAGGGAAAGGATTTGACTTCATTTTATAAGAGTTATCTCCCATTATAAATGTAAATGATTGGTTTTTCACATGGTACTCATTAACTATTAATGATAGAGGGAAACTAAAGAGTGCAAAATGTTAATCTCTTAAAGGAGCAACTTTGTTACATTTACAGGGAAAGGATTTGACTTCATTTTATAGGAGTTATCTCCCATTATATATGTAATTTATTGGTTTTTCACATGTTACTCATTAACAATTACTGATAAAAAGAAACTAAAGAGTGCAAAATGTTGGTCCTTTAAAGGAGCAACTTTGTTACATTTGTAGGGAAAGGATTTGACTTAATTTTATAGGAGTTATCTCCCATTATATATGTAACTTATTGGTTTTTTACATGTTACTCATTAACTATTAAAGATAAAGGGAAACGAAAGAGTGCAAAATGTTGGTCTCTTAAAGGAGCAACTTTGTTACATTTATAGGGAAAGGATTTGACTTCATTTTATAGGAGTTATCTCCCATTATATATGTAACTGATTGGTTTTTCACATGGTACTCATTACCTATTAATGCTAGAGTGAAAGTAAAGAGTGCAAAATGTTGATCTCTTAAAGGAGCAACTTTGTTACATTTACAGGGAAAGGATTTGACTTCATTTTATAGGAGTTATCTCCCATTATATATGTAACTGATTGGTTTTTCACATGGTACTCATTACCTATTAATGCTTGAGGGAAAGTAAAGAGTGCAAAATGTTGATCTCTTAAAGGAGCAACTTTGTTACATTTACAGGGAAAGGATTTGACTTCATTTTATAGTAGTTATCTCCCATTATATATGTAACTTATTTGTTTTTTACATGTTACTCATTAACTATTAAAGATAAAGGGAAACGAAAGAGTGCAAAATGTTGGTCTCTTAAAAGAGGAATTTTGTTACATTTAAATGGAAAGGATTTGACTTCATTTTATAGGAGTTATCTCCCATTATATATGTAACTGATTGGTTTTTCACATGTTACTCATTAACAATTACTGATAAAAAGAAACTAAAGAGTGCAAAATGTTGGTCCTTTAAAGGAGCAACTTTGTTACATTTGTAGGGAAAGGATTTGACTTCATTTTATAGGAGTTATCTCCCATTATATATGTAACTTATTGGTTTTTTACATGTTACTCATTAACTATTAAAGATAAAGGGAAACGAAAGAGTGCAAAATGTTGGTCTCTTAAAGGAGCAACTTTGTTACATTTATAGGGAAAGGATTTGACTTCATTTTATAGGAGTTATCTCCCATTATATATGTAACTGATTGGTTTTTCACATGGTACTCATTACCTATTAATGCTAGAGTGAAAGTAAAGAGTGCAAAATGTTGATCTCTTAAAGGAGCAACTTTGTTACATTTACAGGGAAAGGATTTGACTTCATTTTATAGGAGTTATCTCCCATTATATATGTAACTGATTGGTTTTTCACATGGTACTCATTAACAATTACTGATAAAAAGAAACTAAATAGTGCAAAATGTTGGTCCTTTAAAGGAGCAACTTTGTTACATTTGTAGGGAAAGGATTTGACCTAATTTTATAGGAGTTATCTCCCATTATATATGTAACTTATTGGTTTTTTACATGTTACTCATTAACTATTAAAGATAAAGGGAAACGAAAGAGTGCAAAATGTTGGTCTCTCAAAGGAGCAACTTTGTTACATTTATAGGGAAAGGATTTGACTTAATTTTGTAGGAGTTATCTCCCATTATATATGTAACTGATTGGTTTTTCACATGGTACTCATTACCTATTAATGCTAGAGTGAAAGTAAAGAGTACAAAATGTTGATCTCTTAAAGGAGCAATTTTGTTACATTTAAATGGAAAGGATTTGACTTCATTTTATAGGAGTTATCTCCCATTATATATGTAACTGATTGGTTTTTCAATGGTACTCATTTACTATTAATGATAGAAGGAAACTAAAGAGTGCAAAATGTTAATCTCTTAATGGAGCAACTTTGTTACATTTACAAGAAAAGGATTTGACTTCATTTTATAGGAGTTATCTCCCATTATATATGTAACTGATTGGTTTTTAACATGGTACTCATTTACTGTTAATGATAGAGGGAAACTAAAGAGTGCAAAATGTTGGTCTCTTAAAGGAGCAACTTTGTTACTTTACAGGTAAAGGATTTGACTTCATTTTATAGGAGTTATCTCCCATTATATATGTAACTTATTTGTTTTTTACATGTTACTCATTAACTATTAATGATAAAGGGAAACGAAAGAGTGCAAAATGTTGGTCTCTTAAAGGAGCAACTTTGTTACGTTTTTAGGGGAAGGATTTGACTTCATTTTATAAGAGTTATCTCCCATTATAAATGTAACTGATTGGTTTTTCACATGGTACTCATTAACTATTAATGATAGAGGGAAACTAAAGAGTGCAAAATGTTAATCTCTTAAAGGAGCAACTTTGTTACATTTAAAGGGAAAGGATTTGACTTCATTTTATAGGAGTTATCTCCCATTATATATGTAATTTATTGGTTTTTCACATGTTACTCATTAACAATTACTGATAAAAAGAAACTAAAGAGTGCAAAATGTTGGTCCTTTAAAGGAGCAACTTTGTTACATTTGTAGGGAAAGGATTTGACTTAATTTTATAGGAGTTATCTCCCATTATATATGTAACTTATTGGTTTTTTACATGTTACTCATTAACTATTAAAGATAAAGGGAAACGAAAGAGTGCAAAATGTTGGTCTCTTAAAGGAGCAACTTTGTTACATTTATAGGGAAAGGATTTGACTTCATTTTATAGGAGTTATCTCCCATTATATATGTAACTGATTGGTTTTTCACATGGTACTCATTACCTAATAATGCTAGAGTGAAAGTAAAGAGTGCAAAATGTTGATCTCTTAAAGGAGCAACTTTGTTACATTTATAGGGAAAGGATTTGACTTCATTTTATAGGAGTTATCTCCCATTATATATGTAACTGATTGGTTTTTCAAATGGTACTCATTAACTATTAATGATAGAGGGAAACATAAGAGTGCAAAATGTTGATCTCTTAAAGGAGCAACTATGTTACATTTACAGGGAAAGAATTTGACTTCATTTTATACGAGTTATCTCCCATTATATATGCAACTTATTGATTTTTTACATGTTACTCATTAACTAGTAATGATAGAGGCATGGGGTCTTCACCATAAATACTCATGCCCTTTGACCTTGAAAACTTGTATGGGTCAAGGTCACGTACTAGTTTTTGACCTTTGCTTTTTTTAAAGATATTGAAATTATTTTCGTCCTAAAATGTTCTATTAATAATTTCGAGTAAACTAAGACATGGCGTGAAAAGTTGTATAATACTTTTATAAGAGTTATCTCTCTCAGAATGACAATCTGCGCAAATAATACAAAATATTTTTTTTAAATATTTATAGCAAAGTTATAGCATTTTGCAAAAAGATGATTATTTTAAATGTCATCATGTAATACAAATTAAAATTAATGTGGAAAGACCCTCAAATGTTCAACCGAACAGTTGATCTTTAATTATTATTATTAAGGCTTTCCACTTTCCAGTGGAAAGACTTATTGCATTTTGTCTGTTTCTTCTTATTATTATTATTAAGGCTTTCCACTTTCCAGTGGAAAGACTTATTGCATTTTGTCTGTTTCTTATTATTATTAAGGCTTTCCACTTTCCAGTGGAAAGACTTACTGTTATTAGTCTGTTTCTTATTATTATTATTATTCTTATTTTTTTTCCGCCAACTTTTTTTCCTTATTATAAATTTTGTTTCGCGACATGTCGTAAAGACATTTTGTACTATGAATGTATGAGACATTACGCTTTCGCAGTTAACCCTGTCACACCGAACACTTTTTCTTTACGGAGTTATTTCCCTTGTCACAAAAAAGCTTGTGTACAGATAAACTTTGAAACCGTAAAAGATTTTGTAATAAAAGTTGTTGCAAAATGGTCAGCTATTGATTGCGACAATTTGTTACATATCGCGCAAAGTATTTTGACGACTCCTTGTTGGAGTTATTTCCCTTTATTTATTGGAAGTACAATTTGTACCATAGTAACTCATGAACCAGAGGTGATAGAGACTAGATATTTCACAGTTGGTCATCATTGACCTTGACCTTGAAAAGGTCACAAGATCAAAGGTCAAGGTCACATTCTAATTTTTGACATTGTGTTGTGTACAGATCTCCTCCTTTACTATAATAGATAGAGAATTGAAACCTTTACCAAAATGTGTATCATATTAAGATCTTGAATCGTCACTTTTTTTATTTGACATTTTTATTAGAGTTATCTCCCCTAGACCACTAAAATATATTGCGAGTTGCATTATATCACTTTATCTCAGTAACTATAATAGATATTTATATGAAACCTTATATCATTAGTCATCATTTACCTTGACCTTGAAAATGGACTCAAGGTCAAAGGTCAAGGTCACTTTTGAAATTTTGGCATTGTCTTGTCATCGCTATTCCTTTGAAACGGTAAAAGATAGGCTATAAGTTGTAATGGATAAAATGTTGGTCTCATGAAGGCGCAACTTTTTTCTATTTGGAGGGTAAGGATCCGGCTTCATCTTATAGGAGTTATGCCCCATTACAACCATTTATAATTAGTTTTTCATTAATTGCTTATCAACTATTGATAGTAGAGGCATGGAGTCTTTACTATAGATCATTAGGACCCTTGACCTTGAAAACAAATACAAGGTCAAAGGTCAAGGTCATTTCTTTTTTTTGAATATATTATAAGTAGTCATATCTCAATGACTACAAGAGATATTGGCATGAAATCTTCAATGTTGATCACTGTTGACCTTCAGCATGGTCAAGGTCATGCTGTAAGAGTCAAGGTCAAAGTCCTTTTTAAATGTTTTTCATGGTACTATGTATTTTGAATGCCTTATTCTTTTTTAGTTACGTATATTTCTTAGCTTTTTAGTTTCTAGGTCATTTATTTAAGGTCTTCTTTTAGAGTGGAAAGCCTATTAATCGTTCGGTAGAACGATTGAACCTATATTTATTATTATTATTCTTATTATTCTTCCGCCAAGTTTTGTTATCCCATTATAAATTTTGTTTCGCGACATGTCGTAAAGACATTTTGTACTATGAATGTATGAGACATTACGCATTCGCAGTTAACCCTGTCACACCGAACACTTTTTCTTTACGGAGTTATTTCCCCTGTCATAAAAATCTTGTGTGCAGATAAACTTTTAAACCGTAAAAGATTTCGCAATGAAAGTAGTTGCAAAATGCTCAGCTATTGATCGCGACAATTTGTTACATATCACGCAAAGTATTTTGACGACTCCTTGTAGGAGTTATTTCCCCTTATTTATTGGAAGTACATTTTGTACCATAGTAACTCATGAACCAGAGATGACAGTGACTAGATATTTCACAGTTGGTCATCATTGACCTTGACCTTGAAAAAGGTCACAAGGTCAAAGGTCAAGGTCACATTCTAAATTTTGACACTGTGGTGTGTGCGATTCTCCTCCTGAACCATAAGAGATACAGAAATAAATCTTTTACCAAAATGTGTATCATATTAAGGTCTTGAAAGGTCACTATAAATGATTTGACTTTTGAAAGAGTTATCTCCCCTGGATCAATTAAATATAGTGTATATAGCGTTATCTCAGTAACTATGACAGATATTTATATGAAACCTTATATCATTAGTCATCATTGACCTTGACCTTGAAAATGGACACAAGGTCAAAGGTCAAGGTCACGTTTGAAATTTTGACATTATCTTGTCATCGCTATTTCTTTGAAACGGTAAAAGATAGCTTATAAATTATAACGGATAAAATGTCGGCCTCATAAATGCGCAACTTTTTTCTATTTAAAGGAAAAGGATTTGACTTCATCTTATAGGAGTTATCTCCCATTACAACCATTGATATTTACTTTTTCATTGATAACTTATTAACTATTGATAGTAGAGGCATGGGGACTTCACCAAAGACCATTATGACCCTTGACCTTGAAAATAGAAACAAGGTAAATGGTCAAGGTCATCTTATAAATTTGGGTATTTATGATAAATACGCATTTCTTCATAATTATAAGACATATTGACAAAGGATCTTCACTGTTGGTCCTTTATTGACCCTCAGCATGGTCAAGGTCATATTGACAGCAGTCAAGGTCAAATAATATTTTTTGGAAATTCTGCTTTTTCGTGTATATAAAATGGTAAATACAAGTAAATGATTTGTTTTTAAAGCATTGAATATGCAAATATCAAACACTTGGTAGTCAAGGTCATTTATCACAATTAACGTCCTATTTTTTTACCTTTTTTATTTCAAAAGATATACGAATGGTTTTTCTTTCTTTTGTTTATTTTGAAAAGAAGATTCAATTTCCATATAGCCAAAGTCAATGTCAAGGTCATTTATGCAATAAGTGGAAAGCCTCTCATTTGTTCGGTAGAACCAATGAACTTATATTTATTCTTATTATTCTTCCGCCAAGTTTTGTTATCCCATTATAAATTTTGTTTCGCGACATGTCGTAAAGACATTTTGTACTATGAATGTATGAGACATTACGCATTCGCAGTTAACCCTGTCACACCGAACACTTTTTCTTTACGGAGTTATTTCCCCTGTCATAAAAATCTTGTGTGCAGATAAACTTTTAAACCGTAAAAGATTTCGCAATGAAAGTTGTTGCAAAATGCTCAGCTATTGATCGCGACAATTTGTTACATATCGCGCAAAGTATTTTGACGACTCCTTGTAGGAGTTATTTCCCCTTATTTATTGGAAGTACATTTTGTACCATAGTAACT
Organism: Limnoperna fortunei; assembly: GCA_944474755.1. NCBI lineage: Eukaryota > Metazoa > Mollusca > Bivalvia > Mytilida > Modiolidae > Limnoperna > Limnoperna fortunei. The sequence continues at coordinate 2,326,847 of OX104119.1, forward strand.
CATGAACCAGAGATGACAGTGACTAGATATTTCACAGTTGGTCATCATTGACCTTGACCTTGAAAAAGGTCACAAGGTCAAAGGTCAAGGTCACATTCTAAATTTTGACACTGTGGTGTGTGCGATTCTCCTCCTGAACCATAAGAGATACAGAAATAAATCTTTTACCAAAATGTGTATCATATTAAGGTCTTGAAAGGTCACTATAAATGATTTGACTTTTGAAAGAGTTATCTCCCCTGGATCAATTAAATATAGTGTATATAGCGTTATCTCAGTAACTATGACAGATATTTAAATGAAACCTTATATCATTAGTCATCATTGACCTTGACCTTGAAAATGGACACAAGGTCAAAGGTCAAGGTCACGTTTGAAATTTTGACATTGTCTTGTCATCGCTATTTCTTTGAAACGGTAAAAGATAGCTTATAACTTATAACGGATAAAATGTCGGCCTCATAAATGCGCAACTTTTTTCTATTTAAAGGAAAAGGATTTGACTTCATCTTATAGGAGTTATCTCCCATTACAACCATTGATATTTACTTTTTCATTGATAACTTATTAACTATTGATAGTAGAGGCATGGGGACTTCACCAAAGACCATTATGACCCTTGACCTTGAAAATAGAAACAAGGTAAAAGGTCAAGGTCATCTTATAAATTTGGGTATTTATGATAAATACGCATTTCTTCATAATTATAAGACATATTGACAAAGGATCTTCACTGTTGGTCCTTTATTGACCCTCAGCATGGTCAAGGTCATATTGACAGCAGTCAAGGTCAAATAATATTTTTTGGAAATTCTGCTTTTTCGTGTATATAAAATGGTAAATACAAGTAAATGATTTGTTTTTAAAGCATTGAATATGCAAATATCAAACACTTGGTAGTCAAGGTCATTTATCACAATTAACGTCCTATTTTTTTACCTTTTTTATTTCAAAAGATATACGAATGGTTTTTCTTTCTTTTGTTTATTTTGAAAAGAAGATTCAATTTCCATATAGCCAAAGTCAATGTCAAGGTCATTTATGCAATAAGTGGAAAGCCTCTCATTTGTTCGGTAGAACCAATGAACTTATATTTATTCTTATTATTCTTCCGCCAAGTTTTGTTATCCCATTATAAATTTTGTTTCGCGACATGTCGAAAAGACATTTTGTACTATGAATGTATGAGACATTACGCATTCGCAGTTAACCCTGTCACACCGAACACTTTTTCTTTACGGAGTTATTTCCCCTGTCATAAAAATCTTGTGTGCAGATAAACTTTTAAACCGTAAAAGATTTCGCAATGAAAGTTGCTGCAAAAGGCTCAGCTATTGATCGCGACAATTTGTTACATATCGCGCAAAGTATTTTGACGACTCCTTGTAGGAGTTATTTCCCCTTATTTATTGGAAGTACATTTTGTACCATAGTAACTCATGAACCAGAGATGACAGTGACTAGATATTTCACAGTTGGTCATCATTGACCTTGACCTTGAAAAAGGTCACAAGGTCAAAGGTCAAGGTCACATTCTAAATTTTGACACTGTGGTGTGTGCGATTCTCCTCCTTAACCATAAGAGATACAGAAATAAATCTTTTACCAAAATGTGTATCATATTAAGGTCTTGAAAGGTCACTATAAATGATTTGACTTTTGAAAGAGTTATCTCCCCTGGATCAATTAAATATAGTGTATATAGCGTTATCTCAGTAACTATGACAGATATTTATATGAAACCTTATATCATTAGTCATCATTGACCTTGACCTTGAAAATGGACACAAGGTCAAAGGTCAAGGTCACGTTTGAAATTTTGACATTATCTTGTCATCGCTATTTCTTTGGAACGGTAAAAGATAGCTTATAACTTATAACAGATAAAATGTCGGCCTCATAAATGCGCAACTTTTTTCTATTTAAAGGAAAAGGATTTGACTTCATCTTATAGGAGTTATCTCCCATTACAACCATTGATATTTACTTTTTCATTGATAACTTATTAACTATTGATAGTAGAGGCATGGGGACTTCACCAAAGACCATTATGACCCTTGACCTTGAAAATAGAAACAAGGTAAAAGGTCAAGGTCATCTTATAAATTTGGGTATTTATGAGAAATACGCATTTCTTCATAATTATAAGACATATTGACAAAGGATCTTCACTGTTGGTCCTTCATTGACCCTCAGCATGGTCAAGGTCATATTGACAGCAGTCAAGGTCAAATAATATTTTTTGGAAATTCTGCTTTTTCGTGTATATAAAATGGTAAATACAAGTAAATGATTTGTTTTTAAAGCATTGAATATGCAAATATCAAACACTTGGTAGTCAAGGTCATTTATCACAATTAACGTCCTATTTTTTTACCTTTTTTATTTCAAAAGATATACGAATGGTTTTTCTTTCTTTTGTTTATTTTGAAAAGAAGATTCAATTTCCATATAGCCAAAGTCAATGTCAAGGTCATTTATGCAATAAGTGGAAAGCCTCTCATTTGTTCGGTAGAACCAATGAACTTATATTTGTACTTTTGCATTTACATTTTAATTCGTTTATACGGGGAAAAGGGCTGTGGACATCAACAATTCTTTACTGTATGATGTAGAATACTCTAGTATGATAAAAAAAAATAGATATATAAAGCAATATGCTGCCCTTTAAATAATCTGCATAAATTACAGGAGATTGATGCTGATAAAATGCATTTTAGAATAAACATACAATTAATCCTCGAAACATTTTGAAAGGAAATAAGATTCATATCTTTTTCATACCCAAGGTACAAAACAGAGAAATTGTGAAAAGGGAGAGTGAACTAGAAAAGAAATATCAGATTTATGGGGAAATCTGGGTGAAGGTTCTTTACAATATGATATATGTAAAAAAGAAAAGAATTGGAAAACAAGTATACAGTGGATAGAAGAGGGAGAAAAACCTAATTTTTATTTTTGGGGTCTAGAGTAAAAGAACTTTACTTGTAAAATAATATCAAAAGTTGAAAAAAATGGGATGATAGTTACAAAGCAAAATTACATCAGATTTTTTTAAGTTTTTCAGGAAAGACCTCGGGTATTTTGTAATAGAATCTCTTAGCTAAGGGACAGAAAAGGGGAATGATTCATAACTAAAAAAAACAAGGAGTTATAACTTTTGTTCCAAAAGGCAACAAACCTAAACGACACTTTGTTAATAATTGGAGACCTATTTTTCTTCTTAATACTGTTTACATGATTGGTTCAGGAGTAATAGAAGGTAGATTTTAAAGGGTTTTGGACAGAAATATTGATACAGACCAGACAGGATTTCTTCGTGGGAGGTATATTGTGGAAAACATACGACTCATATATGACATTATGCGATGCACAGAAGAAAATGAGATCCCTGGCTTTTTATTACTTATTGATTTAGAAAAAGTATTCGATTCTATTTCTGGGGAGTTCCTTATAAATGTTATGAATTATTTTTTTTAAATTTTGGTGAGTCAATAATAAACGTGCTTAGAGCTTTCTATCATAATATAAACTCTGTTGTTATTCAGGGTGGGAATCTGTCAGAATTTTTCAATATAGGACGTGAATGTCAGCTAAAGGATCCTTTATCTCCTTATGTTTTTATTCTGTGTACAGAATTGTTAGCTGTCAAAATCAGGAAGAATAAAAAAATTGCAGTTACTTAAATAAAACAAAATTTGATTGGTTTGCAGAAATATCAGGTCTTAACATAAACTTTTCTAAAACATATGTCATTTGGATTGGCAGTAAAAATGCAGTGAAGAAATACTCAGTTCAAACGGGGGTTTTGCATGGGGGTAAACTTCTTTTAAATTACTAGGTATAACTTTTGACGTATATTTAGATAAAATAAATAATATACATTATGACTTAAAAATCTTGCAGATTACAAACGTTATTAAGCAATGGTCCAAACGAAATCTGTAATATACAGAATAACAGTGGTGAAATCACTCATCATACCAATACTTAACCATTTCATAATTCATTACAAAATCCAATTAGTAGTGAAATTATTAAAAAGGTAAATAGTCTTTCATTTATTTGAGCTACGCCAGATGACAAAGTTAAAAAAAAGAAGTATTACAAAAGTGATATGAATAGAGTGTACTTAAAAAGATTAATTTATATTCCTTTATCCTTGCACTAAAAAGTATTTGGATAAACCAAATCTTTCAAACTAACTGTAAATGGCAAACTATATTTCTGTCTACTATTAAAAGTACATAATTCTTCAGCTGTGGAATGAACTATATATAACAGTTGCAAATGAAAATTAAAAATAAATTTTGGAATGGTGTTCTTAAATCGCTGGAAATAATAATTGAAAAAAGAACAAAATAATACATGGGAAAATTTTCTCTCAAGTCCAATTTAGATGAAAGTTCAAATAAGGAACAAGACAGTTTTTTTACAAAGACTGGTGTTACACAGAAATCATATATATGATTGATTTAATTAATACAGATGGATCACTTTATTCTTTGGAAAAGATTCAACAAAAGTTTCAAATAGATATAAATATAACGAAGTATAATAGTATAATTGCAGCTCTAACGAAAGCAGCAAAAATCTTTACAAAAGAAAATCATTAATTGAACACTCCATTTATACCGTCACATATTCAAGTGTTTTTTAAATAAAAAAGGTTCTAAAAATATGTACTTAGTTCTAAACAGAAATCTGAGTATTATAAATGGAAAAACTAAATGATGTGACATCTTTAATATGAATGAATAAAACTGGTATAAAGCAGTACATATAAAGTACTAGATGTTGTTAAGGTACTTTAAGTTTGCAATCATTAAATGAAAAACTCAAAAAAACATGTACTTATGTGAAACGATGATGTTTGTCAAAAACAAAAATATCATTCTCTTCAACAAACTATGGATCATTTTTCATATTTTATTCAAATAAAATTCATTATGTATACATATATAATGAATAAACAAAGTGTATTTATTATTGACAATTTTTTAATATTTGTACATTGATGTTAGCAGGAATGGCAAAACTTCACTTCAAGGAATAAGAGTACTTCCGGTTGCTTTACTTCTTCTACATTTACTCTTTTTTTAAGCTCTATTGAAAACAAATTCAACTGTTCGTTTTTGAAAGTTACTACACATGTATAACATTTACTAGTATAATTGCATGTAGATACAACTGTGATATTACTATGTGAATTCATGCATATGAAAGCAAAGAAATAAATTTTAAAAAAAGTCGAATATCACAGAATTGAAATTGAACACAACGCGATATAATTTTGATATATATTTTCCAAATGTGAGTTTAGAGATAAAATAAATTGGACTGGCCTGAAAATACAGGCTGGTTGAGATGATAATCTAGGTTTTTTTATGCTTGGCCCTATATTACTGAATTTCGGTGATTATTCTAAGCTTCATAACGATTTGTCTTATAACAATTTGTATTATGTATTATGTATTGCCTTCGTTTAAAATGTTATTACCGAGTATTCATCATATTTTTACTGTATGTGACATTGATGCTCATGTTTTCACTGTTTATGTTAAATATGATATATGCTATTCATGATAAACGTACTATTTATGGTTTAAATTATTCGTGATATTTTTCGCAAACATGATTTGCATAAACAAATGATTCTCTTAAAGTCAAGTCACCGTGTACACGCATGTATATATCTGTATATTTGTGATTTAAGAAGAGAGATACTAATTATTTACAATTGTGCATTTTTTTAAATCTATCAACTATTTGTTGGTTCTTTAGATGAAAGTATAAACAAAATACCGAACACCAATGAAACTGTCAAAAAAGACAATCCACAAATCAACGTCCGAGAAAACCGGCAAACTCCAGAGCCAACGACGAACATAAAGCAACTACAGCAATGGTCTTGACTTGGTACAGTTATTTCAGAAGAAATTGTGAGTTAAACCAGGTTTTATGTCATGCCGGACCTCCCGCGTCCATTACTGTAGAATGTGGGTTTGTTAGCTGATTACAATAGATGGGTATTATATACCACTAGTCGCTAATATGTGTATCAAGCAATCGTCGTATTTAGAAAACAGGAAATACATAAACAATGTTTATACACAATATGAAAATCAAAACCCTAAACTATCAACGATGAGTCAAGAGAACATTGCTCTGTCAATAAGAGTCAATACATAGAGATCACGTGACATATACCTTGTCATCTTTTTCTGCCAGTTTTCCTACCGCAGGTCGGGGTTTTCTCCGGGTACTCCGTGTAGCATTTCATTGCATATATAACATCCCGATTTGTCATCCCTTGTAAAGTTACAGCATGTCACATGATATTACATCCCCATTCGTCACCCTTAGTAACTTTTACAGTATGTGTCACATAGTATTACTGCAATTTTTATGGAACATTGTATATTTTGCACACAGACTGAAAACGTTTTTCAGATTATTTCTAGTATTATATTTGCAGTGGGCTTTTTTAACCTGCACTAAAATTTTGTCTTGTTTTTAACAAAATACATAGTTAGAAGATATCTGCAGTAAATTTGTATCACAAGTCTTTAATTTTTGAAACGGGACATTATTGTAATATATTTGCCAAACTTAAAACTTAAACTATGTTTTTGATTCAATAAAATGTCGGACCATAAATACAAAATAAGTTAGTTAGCAAAAACCTCTGAAGAGAAAATAAGTCTTGCTCAAGTGAGATTATTACTCGAATTAAAAAAGTGATATAACCTATATTGTATTGATAAAAAGAGATAATCTGTATTGGTAAAGAGAAATGACCTGTATAGTTAGAATTTATAAATAGAGATGACCTGAATTGATATTAGATAACACGAATGTTCAGATTTCTTGTTTATATTTCAAGTGGGAACTGGTGTCTTGTTTTCACTGACAGCTAACATGTATTTAATAAGAAAATTCACAATGACCTAATTTATTTTGATGAAAAGACCAATACATAATAGTAGTTCACAATTGTCATAATTTAACCAAACATTTCAGGTGAATTCGTTTTGTTTTCCTCTGTAAAGGAAAATGTGATCGCATGCTTTACTTTTTATATTACAACAGCTTTAAATAAACTAATTTCGTTTGATGATGAAAAACTTTTATAAATAGGTTAATGTTCAATAAAAAAAAACTTGGTCAAATTCTGCTGTAAAAACAGAATGTAAAATTTACATGTTTTTAAGTCATGTTTTACCAAGCAAAGGTTTTGTGAAATAATTTATCACATTATAAGGAGGTTTGTCAAGTGAAAAAACTAGGAAGAACCTTCTTAACTTTTCGTTTCGTCTGAAATTGAGCTAAAACAGATATAATCAAATCTTAAAAAAGGTAATCAGAACAAACACTGCACGAAAAATTGTCTTTTGTTCACATTTTGTCAAGCCCAAAATATTATCAAAAGTTCACCTATCTCCGAAGTCCATATTTTGTTAAATTTTGTGGTAGAAAAGGCAACCTTTGACCTTTTGTATTTGAGAAATGTGAACGACAGACAATATTTGATCTTTCATTAAAATTAAAAGATGAATGACAGGTCATCTTTGAAATTTCGTTCAAACTGAAAGGTGAACAATATATTTACTGGGACATTTTGTGTACACTGACAGGTGGACGACAGGTCATCTGCGACATTTGTTCCTAATAAAAGAGGAACGATATGTAATCTTAGAAATTTTGTTGATACTGACAGGTGGATGAAAGGTCACCCAAGACATTTCAACAAGTCCACCACAAATCATCTACAACGACATGTTATATGGACATTTATTTTATAATGAAGGTGGATGAATAGTCATCTGTGACATTTGATCATATTAATTTAAAATGTGAAGAATTTTTTATATTGTTGGTGTTGACAGTTTAATGACATTTTGCTGCAATATCAAATAAATAATACAAAACTTTGATATTTTTATCTTTCCTAGTAGTGGTACAGTATTGTATCAATATTGATCTCAATTCCAAAATCTTCAAACAATACTGTAATTTTAAACTAATGAGAAATTCAGTGTCATACAATATTGACCAATGTCATGAATTTCAGGCGTATACTTTTGAACTTAAAAACGCTCCTGTGATTTAAATGACACCTTTAAATTGGACCTTTAATATCTATCTTAAGAATGATAAAAACCAACAGAAAATTTATGTTAACATTTATTAATTAGAAGCATTTGTAATAAGAACATTACACTATATATGTAAGTATTTAAAAATATACAAAATAAAAACACCACACCATACTATTATACTATTTTTAACAGTGTCTACAAAGATAGTTCAGAAGTTGGTTGTCACTATATATTTCATAAATTTTATTTGTGTACACTTGACATTAATGAGAAAATACTTCCTTACAAACATACCACAATGCAGCATTAAATTATATAACAAATTACAAGCAGCAAATATCTCTGCATACTAAAAAAATACAGCACTATACTATTGTAACTTCACTTGATCTAAGAATCTTTAAAGAGCTTAAATATTACCATTTATAAGAAAAAATCTAACCTATATATATATATGAAAAAAGAAAATGTAAAACTCGTTATTAATTTGCTTTAGAAGGGGTTGATCACAAATTTGTCCAAGATGAGAAAGAAAATGGTTACGAAATTAAACATTTAACTACACGAAAACAATGACCAAATTCATACAAAACTTAACATCTAATACAAACTACATATTGCTTGAATCCTAGCATTCTCTTTAAATGTTTTGATAACTGGTATATGTTTTCAGAGTAAGTCCTCTCATCTTTGGAATACACACACGATTTAAAAAGATAGCAACTTAAAAATGCCTATATAATTTTCAAAAGGTCACAGCAGCATCAGAAGTATATTAAATATACTGCCATAATGCCACAAAACCAGTATGTTTGCTTCCCTATTTCTTACTCAAATTCTAAATTTTTGTTAATGTTGTCTTCATTTAAGTCATCCTAACCTGAATTTGCCTCAAAACAGGCTTCAGTACCTTCTAAATTGTTATACAATTGTGATAGAATATAATTTTCTCATATGATCAAAATAAAATTTCAGTTTTTCAAAACTAATGTCATTTTGATTTTAACTATGTAACTAATTGGCGCATCATCAGTCAATAAATTAATGTCGCAAACTCTTATATTGCATTCTAATAAATGCTTATGGACTTGTCTGTCAGAAATAACTTTTTCATTTCATGTTGCATTCTAAATACCATCTATGTATTAATATCTAACACAATGGCTTGCTCAGATTTGCTTGGTGTATAAACTGTGTAATCTAAGAGAAGCGGCTTCACTGGTTTGTGTACACCTTTTCTGCCAATGCAATGAGTAGCGGCTTCACTGATTCGTGTGCACGCTTTCTCCCAATGCAAGGAGTAGCGGCTTCACTGGTTCGTGTGCACACTTTTTCCCAAAGCAAGGGATTAGGGGCTCACTGGTTTGGGTGCATGCTTTCTCCCAATGCAAGGAGTAGCGGCTTCACTTGTTTGTGTGCACGCTTTTGCCCAAAGCAAGGAGTAGCAGCTTCACTGGTTTGTGTGCACGCTTTCTCCCAATGCAAGGAGTAGCGGCTTCACTAGTTTGTGTGCATGCTTTCTCCCCAAGGGCAGCGGCTTCACAGAATTGTGTGCACACTCCCATTAAAAAACAGAAGCTTAGTGTGCACGCTTTCTCCTAGGTATTGCAGCTCATTTACCAATAAATTAAGCGTGTCATTGTAACTTCATTCTTGCAATAAGAACAAGAGCATCAGAAAAAATATTCCTCCAAACTAATCAACTATTGTTTAATATTTTCCTAATACTGTAATGATATTTTAACTATTCTATAACTAGTACATATTGTTGACAACTAGAGAATTTCAATTCAGTGACTACAAACTTCACATTCAATCATTAATTTGTTATATTTCCTTTGCAAGAATCTTGCACTTCTCTGGTATTTTACCATGTTTGAAAACAAAGTCTCTTTCTTTAAGATATTGATTATTTTCACTAGGAACAACTGTTTCTTCTCTAAATGTTCTATACACTTGGTGGCCACTTCAAGTTCAATTATGATTTGTTTTTCTGTACCTGAAATGGAATGCAAAATTGAAACAATCAAAATATTTTATAACTACAACCAACAGAAAAATGATATCATAATGTGTTTAAAGTTGGACCAAAAAATGATTTTCGATGGCAAATATTTTGAAGTGACTGTATACCATACAAGTAAAATTTGTATTGAAATTGACTGAAACCTAGTAATCAAGTTTGACATGTCAAAATTCAAACGGGGCCTCGGTGGCCGAGTGGTCAAGGTAGTTCGTCTACTATTGATCACGTGGTCTGTCAACACTGAGATTGCGGGTTCGATTCTCACTGCAGGCAGGGTGTACTCGACTCCAATCTTAATTGACAAGGATTGCCAGTTTTCCTACCGAAGGTCGGGGGTTTTCTCCGGGTACTCCGGCTTCCTCCCCCAATAAAAACTAGACGCCATGATATAGCTGACAAATTGCTGAAAGTGCGTTCAACACCACCAAACAAACAAAATTCAAACTGCAAAATTTCCAAGTGACAGTGTCATACCACAGTCGGCGAAAATCCTCGGTACGGTCTGCCAAAATATGACTAGATCCAATATTTTTATCCCATGTGACGGCCCAAATGACCGGCACACAAAAATCACTATTGTTTTATTTCTCTACTTCATCAAATGTATGACAGCCAAGTTCTGGTACAGGTTTCCATTATTTATTCTGTTACCAGATTTTGGGAGATAAAAAACCCACACACAATTCAAACTTTTGATCTTTATATCTACCCAGTAATTTAGGGCAGAAACATTTTAATACAGGAAGTAGAACATACATGTAAATTCAATTAAAATTTAACCTGCTTTTGATTCTTTGCATTGTGTCCCCTTACTCTTCTTGCTTTAACCATTTCTTTCCTCATTCTTGTAAACTCCTTTGTAAAATTACATGTAAAAATTAAAATAAGTACTTATGAAAAGTAAAAACTAAAACTTAACTAAGCAACACATCCTACTAGTATGAACAGCTGTGTCTGGCATGAAAGCACGATACATTTACCCCCATTCAGGTATCAGAGGCCTCGGTAGCCGAGTGGTTAAGGTAGTTCGTCTACTATTGATCATATGGCCTGTCAACACTGAGGTTGCTGGTTCGAGTCAAACTGCGGTAGGGTGTAATAGACTTCAATATTAATTGTACAAGGATTGCCAGTTTTCCTACTGAAGGTCGGGGGTTGCTGCAGGTACTCCAGCTTCCCCCCCAATAAATACATAGGAGTAGGCGGGGCTTTATTACCGTAGTATAATATTTGGGTTATTCAATGGAATTTATGTAAATTATGTTACAAAATATAACACAACTTCTATTAGTTTTATTACAACACCTCCCCCTACCTCCTTTGTAAATCTCATCAGATGAATGCTCCTGGATCAATAACTGAGTAGGAGTCAAACATGTTTAACACAGAGATAATAATATTTGTAAGACTCGCCAGAAGTTATTAATTTTAATAAGCTGATAATTTATTGTGGCTTACCATTCCTTCAATGAATCTGTATTTAGACATCTTGTCGAAGCAATTTCTTGCCCTGCTGCAAACCACAAAATTATGAATTATAGTAAACACATCTCCATATAGCTGAGCTTCAATGGTTCAGTTATACATGTATTGATGATTGTGTACTTTCATACGAAAATCTGCTAAGGTTTAGGTAGCAATATTTACCTACAAAAAACACAATATATAAATAATATTCATTTAAGAAATACACGGTTTATATTGGAGAACTATATTCGTCGATAATGAGAAGCAGTCCAAATGAACAATACATAAAATGGTATCATAACACTAGGCATTTACATTGTATAAATATATTTAGTCATTAAATTTTATAAATTAATAAGCATATGTTGGCCCATTTCTTTGATTACTTTATATTTTGTCCTACGTCATGTATACAAGAGTATTAATGTATATCAAGCCACAAGAATGTAAATTATGTATTGATGAATAAAATGATGCCCTTTTGACAGATTTGTATCTTTGTATCACAATTTTAGTACCTTAAGGCGGTATCAAGTCAGTTAGCCCCTGACTTATGTTTCAACCAGATAACTGTTCGCTCTGGGTTGTTTCCCCACAGTAAAATATATAATACTTTACATATATAGCCTTTTGACAGTGTTTTTTTAAGATGATAAGTTTATGCAAATAATACGACCTCTTGATATTTTGGTGATTCAGCAGATACATTATATTGTACCTAGAGTTTAAAATTGTTATTTTTTAAAATAACTTCAAAACTTATAAAATGTGTTTATTACTTTATCTTTAATGTTAGGCCAAACAAAAAAATATGTTTGTTTCCGGTTACATAGAATTATAAAATAGGAAGGTACTCATAGGACGATTTTTTTTTGGGAATCATGTTGGTTAAATTAGTAATGTTGGGGCGGAAGTATTTATAGGATAATTAATTGGGCGGAGTGAATATCCAAAATATGATCACGAGTGCCGCATAACGTATCTGATTAAACGAGTGCGTGGAACTTGTTCCGCGCACGAGTTCAATCTGATGCTTTATGCGGCACGAGTGATCGTATTTTGGATATTCACGATGCCCAATTGATTATCCTATTTATTATATAGATCAAAATTGTTTTCGTAAAATTTTAATGCTTAATCCTAAATTTTATGAACGGCGGATGAATATCTGTATAGTACAAAACCAACGGTGGGCAAAAACCAGAGAGTGAAAATAAACGATAATTTTCACATGTGATTTACTGTGATTTCTGTCACTCGGAAAATTTGATATTTCATCTCTATCTATATAATGAGAAAATATAACTAAAACCCAGTTTTCCGGTTCAAAGTAACCTCCGTTAAAACGCAAAAAAAACCTTTAGAGTCGGCTTCAAAAAAATGGGTAGGTTCGGGTAACCGGAAACACACATTTTTTTTTGGGCCATATATCAGTTTCTGAGGCAAAATGACCCCCCCCCCCGCCCCCACGGCTTAAAAGGGGTATTTATATGAGACTTCAAATTTGTCCACGATGGAAAATCAAAATTGGTTTAACTCCGGATCCATTTTCAAAATTTTAGTACAAATTAAATGTACTTTTTTTAACTATAAAAAACCAACTATTAGCAAATATTTATGAAATACTGAACATTTACTAAGATATGAGAGTATACTACTACTATTCTAGTTGAATAGATGTCCTTATGGATATTTTTTAGTATCCAAGTTGAATTTGAAGTACATGTAGTAATAATACATGTGTCAAATAAACAAAATGTGCCATTTTGTTTCTAAAATAGAAAATGTAACAAAGTGTGCTAGTTATTAAGTATTTAAAATATACATTGAAAGGATGTTGACAAGCACATTTTTATACAGCCATTTATTTATTTAAAAATGGAAAGTGTTGATAGTGTGCACCAGCACAGTGAAAATTTTGTGGTAACATCTATAAATATATTTTTATTTATAAATTCTATTATAATATAAAAGTATGTTATTTTACACTGTACACTTACCAAAATTTAAATTGAATAACTATAAAACATAAATTATATTAAGACACTACAGATTCTACTTACACAAAATACAAGGCCACAGTGCACATGGCTTCGTGCGTTTGCGCGTGTGCCGGAATCGATATCATTAACCACATCCAATCAGCATCTCAATTTTCTAAATGCCAGGCCTCGGCACCTATTTTTAAAGACGGTGCTCACCTTTCAGTAAAAAAGTCAAGATTACACGCTTTCATTCTTGTGAACTTAGTAGTTCGAACAATTATTATGGTTAGTGTTGTATTTGATATCTCAGACGATGAAATTCTTGAGGATTCAGCACTGTCAGTAGGTTTACTGATATACAAGAATGTCCAGATTGAAATTTACCACTGACGCACATGCCATCGACTGCCACATTGTTCTTTTTATACTCAGCAAAGTGTTGGCTCCGACGATGAAAGTACTTCAGATCAGGTATTTATATCCAAGAATACATAAATCTGTTTTATCTTTGAGTTTGTCTACTGCATTCAAGCAATGGAAAATCACACCCAACAGAACACATATCCGCCATATTGCAAAAGGGGAGATAATCATACATAAGCATTTATTGTCTGAATATAGTTCACATTATATGAATGACTTATATTTCATGTATTATGTTTTTAACAAGCTATACTGCAAAAATATTATTTTTTTATTTAAAAATTGTACTTAAAATTGTACTTGCTTCTGTGTGTGGTTTGGGGTGTGGGGGGGGGGCTAGATGAAGGGCTTAGTGTCATAACTGTTTGAATAATAATGACTTTTATATGCAATATCTGTCATTTTCTAATGTTCAGATTGTAAAAAGAAACTACTAAAATTGAAGAGGATTTAGAGTACTTGCAAATGAATTTGTTATTTTTTTTTCAGATGCTTTTAACAGATACATGTACTGCCAGACAAAAGAAGCAGGAACGACAATCTAGACATCTAGAAAAAGAAGAAAACATCACTAGAACGGAAAAAAAGAAGTATGTTACGATAATACTTTTTTCAGTCTTGAATTTCTTTGAGTGTATAAATAAAAAGGAGATGATCAGAATACATATGTTAAATGCAAATCACAACCTTCACTGATGAGCAAATGCTTACTAATTTAATATGGAGTGTTCTAAATGACAAATTCGAAACAGTAGAAAGCAACTGTTAACTTTCAACCATTAGCTGTTATCTGTTTTTTTTTAAATTGACATTGTTGTTAATTGTTATAATGTAAATAAAAACACTGTTTGCTGTTTAATAATACTAGTCAGAACACTGTTTACTAATTACATGATTTTTTCTGTTATCTGTTAATTCATTTTAATCACCACTTATTTCAATGTAATTGAGTCTCCATATGAAGGGAGGGATATACATAAGATCACATACTAGTTACTATGGAAACACTGATTAATTAATGCATTTTTTCACCGTATCGCCCTTTGATGAGATTCTGCTGTTATCTGTTTTTTCGATTTATGAACTCACTGTATTGTTTTCTCATGTGAATTGCTTTTATGTGTTAGTGTTATCATTATTTTAAATTTACTGTTATTTTGGGAAAAATATACGAATTGTTACCATGTTAATGGACCCCCCCCTCCAGCCCCCTCAGCTCCCAAATGTTCAGTTTTATGGATGTTTTATACAAAATGTCAACATTTATTATTATTACATAATGTGCCACATATCATTTTAGTTATGTCTAGATCTGTAACACACACACATACACTGTATATTTTTCAGAAAGCCAAGCGGATAATAGCTGCACTAGACAATATGGAGATCAGAGATATCGAGAAGATAAGACCCGTCCTAATGGCCTATATATGTCCTCATATGACATTTATGAGGAATGTCAAGATGGATTTATTACATACTAGACATCTTCGAAGCTGGATAAATTTATAGAATAAAAGATAAAATTAGACTGTAAATTTATTGACATTTCTTCAATCAAAAGCAGAAAGGACAGAAAATGAGCAACCAGAAATGAACTAGAACACCTTCCTCTTGGATTGTAAAACAGATTGAAAAATGTACATATTGACATAATGAGCATTTATTCAATAAATCGTTAAATTGTTTCTTTTTTATGTAATATTTATCCACTTGAAAATGAGAAAATTGTAACACCTTAGGGATTAATTGCCATTAGACAGGCCTGTCAGCTCAGTGATATATACAGGCAATTGTACATTAGCTAGTACACTTTTAACTCTACTTTCTTAATGCTGTGTTATCTTGAATTCCTTGACCCTTGTTCAAGTTAGTGGTCATCCTATTGATACAAATTCAACAGTCCAATATTGGAGCTTAAGTGAGCACAATGTCAGCAATATTTCTAGAGTAAAACTTGCACAAACTTTTCATTGGACTAGACATGTTCTTTTTCATCACAAGACTGTTATTGTTGATAAATGTAAGTGAGCAATGATGCTCACTGTTTTACCAAATGAGAGGTCAAGGTGGACATTTGTGGAATGCTGATTCTGGATAGGTTGAAAAAACCAAATCCACGTGAGCCAACCTGTGCATGCAGCTTTTTTTCATCATATCATCTTTCCCCTAACCTAAATGTCCATTTTTTAATATTATCCATGAAAAATATAGAAATTCATAACCTTTTGACCATATTTTAGATTATAACAAGTAACCTTTTGTGCAATTTTTTGTAATTTCATCAATACAAAAGGAGACCTTTTGGATTTTAATTTGGTCAAAATACCATATGACCTTGGTCTTTTGGTTTTGAAAATAGCGTCTGTGGACTAACTTTCATCACCTTTTTTTGTTGATATATGATCTTTTTATTATCTTTTGTCGACAACAGATTATATTTTGGAAAAAAAGGTCATATTTTGTTGTTCACCTTTTGAACACATTTTAGATCTAGAAAGGTGAACTTTGCAACACCTTTTGTCAAATCAAAAGTGGGCCATTTCGACTGACTTTTGAAGTCAAAAAGGTATACAAAAAGATGATTTTTTAGATCTTTTGTATTTTTTAAAAATGTGTTCAAAAGACAACAAAATGTATTCAAAATTGGGACTTTTGGATACCTTTTGACTATCTTAAAAGTTATTGTTTCGTGCAGTGAAAATAGCAATTTACATTTAAAAGTTTCTTAGTGCACTGTCGCTCAAGGTACCTCACTGTGAAAATGATCTTTAAGTGTAAGTAACAAAACAGAGAATTTGTGTAATGTTTTTAAAAGTGAAAAACTTTGGTGGATTAGTCAAGCTTGTACACCATAAGTGTCCTTGACAGAGCATAGAATTTGTGTAATGTTTTTAAAAGTGAAAAACTTTGGTGGATTAGTCAAGCTTGTACACCATAAGTGTCCTTTACAGAGCATAGAATTTGTGTAATGTTTTTAAAAGTGAAAAACTTTGGTGGATTAGTCAAGCTTGTACACCATAAGTGTCCTTGACCCAGCATAGAATTTGTGTAATGTTTTTAAAAGTGAAAAACTTGCAATTGGTGGATTAGTCAAGCTTGTACACCACAAGTGTCCTTGACCCAGCATAGAATTTGTGTAATGTTTTTAAAAGTGAAAAACTTTGGTGGATTTGTCAAGCTTGTACACCATAAGTGTCCTTGACCCAGCATAGAATTTGTGTAATGTTTTTAAAAGTGAAAAACTTTGGTGGATAAGTCAAGCTTGTACACCATAAGTATCCTTGACCCAGCATAGAATTTGTGTAATGTTTTTAAAAGTGAAAAACTTTGGTGGATAAGTCAAGCTTGTACACCATAAGTATCATTGACCCAGCATAGAATTTGTGTAATGTTTTTAAAAGTGAAAAACTTTGGTGGATTAGTCAATCTTGTACACCATATGTGTCCTTGACCCAGCATAGAATTTGTGTAATGTTTTTAAAAGTGAAAAACTTTGGTGGATTAGTCAAGCTTGTACACCATATGTGTCCTTGAACTAGCATAGAATTTGTGTTATGTTTTTAAAAGTGAAAAACTTTGGTGGATTAGTCAAACTTGTACACCATAAGTGTCCTTGACGCAGCATAGAATTTGCGTAATGTTTTTAAAAGTGAAAAACTTTGGTGGATTAGTCAAGCTTGTACACCATAAGTGTCCTTAACCCAGCATAGAATTTGTGTTATGTTTATAAAAGTGAAAAACTTTGGTGGATTAGTCAAGCTTGTACACAATAAGTGTCCTTAACCAAACATAGAATTTGTGTAATGTTTTTAAAAGTGAAAAACTTTGGTGTATTAGTCAAGCTTGTACACAATAAGTGTCCTTAACCAAACATAGAATTTGTGTAATGTTTTTATTACAAAGAAACTTTTGTGACATTTTGGTGGATTAGTCCTGTACACAAGTGAAGTTTATACTAGGTTGTGAAATGATTTTTACTGTGATTTAAATGGAAGAATATTATATTCCATTTGCC
This sequence comes from Limnoperna fortunei, assembly GCA_944474755.1. NCBI lineage: Eukaryota > Metazoa > Mollusca > Bivalvia > Mytilida > Modiolidae > Limnoperna > Limnoperna fortunei. Next base: position 2,344,868 of record OX104119.1, read on the forward strand.
CGACTTTTATATTTGATTCTTGTTAGATTTTTTTTTTTTACTTTTTAACAATGTATGCAGTTTTTCCTTTATATTAATTTCCTACAGATATCATTCCATATCTTAATAATGCCTGCAGCACCAGTAATGGGTTGTGATTTACCATTCCTTTAGTACTATTGATGTCTGTTCCATCCACATGTTTTTTATTTATTATTTAGTGTACCTTAACAGATGTAACAGGTTGCTTACAAATTTGATATTTTACAAGACAGGGCACAAAACAATATTATTTAATTTAGCACACCCCATTTCCTAGATACAAATTCTAAACATTATTATTCATATCAAACTTGTTGGAGCCATATCATGTTTAAGATACTTATCTGATTTATCAGTCCTTGTTAATAATTTTAAAATATATTATAATAGCGAGTTATGTCCTTTACATTACAGAAGGGAGATAACCCAGTTATCAGTCTGAAATCTGCCAAACCTAGGGTCTACGATGGAATACCATGGGATATTTTAAGTGATAGATACTGTCATAAGATTTCATTTTTAGTCACTACAACCTTGTTTACCTAAATCAGCAGGAATAAATAAATAAGCAACGGTTCTTGAATATAAGATTAGAACAGCACCACCATGAATGGTCTTCCCTTTTGTACCGCATTATGATCATGTAAACTAAATTATATATAATGGATTTCCTCTTCTCTATAAAAAAAACTTTAGTTTTAAGTCATTACAACTGGTACCAGTTATTTTATAGCTTGTGATATTTGTTCAGTGTTCTATGAAGAGCTTGCTTTCATGACATGCAATAAAACGGATGAATAATAAAGCATCTGTGTTGTCATATATTTCCTCTGGAAGAAGTGCTGAAGATGGACACAAAGACATGGTGAAAAGTAACTCGCAAGCCCTAATAAGTATTAAAACAAACAAAAAATAATAAAGATAGAGAACTTTTTTATCTAAAGCAATCACAGATAACAAAACTGAACAAGGTTTATATTACCAAAATCTGACAACCTCTTTTGTACTCACCTCTACGAAGGTCCATGTGATTTTTTGTCCGACAAAATATCTTCTCTGAAACCACTGTGCCAATTTTTTTCAAACTTTGCCACAATCATCCTAAGGGTTACTAGTTTCAAATTTGTACATAAGAGGTTGATCTATGGACAAAGATGGCCGCATGTACTAAAAATAGAACATAAACGCACTTTTTTGAAAATTGAAATAGCTAAAGGGAAAACTTTTACTTTAAATTGATCTGCACAGTAAGGTCTGTTGCTACTAGTGTGAAGTTGTTGAATGGTTTTCCTGTATGAGTTATTGCCCTTTAAGAATGATTTGTTGACAAAAGGTGTCGGTATTTACAATATATCTTGAAAACTAAAAGTGATAGAGTTAAAGTGTCAATGGGAAAAATGATCAGCAATTTAAGTCCTACAATTCACTTAATTTGTATGAAATTGTCGGATAAGTCCTTATATGAGTTACAGACCTTAAATTACAATTTTGTATGAATTTTTTGTTTTTGCCCTGTAACTTAAAAAGACTAACAGCTAAGTTGAAACTGTAAATGGCAAAAAATGATCAGCAATAATAGTTATAAAATTCGTCAATTAAGCTGAAAGTGTCAGATGACTCCTTATAAGAGTTATCTTCCTTAAATAACAATTTTTTGTGACATTTTCCGTTTTGTCCTTTAATTTAAAAACTATAACAGCTAGAGTGAAACTATAAATGGCAAACATGATCAGCAATAAAAGCCCTACAATTCACTTAATTGGTCATTATTGCCATTAAATGACAATTTTTTATGATATATTCTGTTTTTGTCCAGCGTGAGCGATTACAGGCTCCTGGGAGCCTCTAGTTCCTATTCATCTTAAATTAGCGACACTTTCTGATGACTCTTCAGAACATGCTTTTATACGCAGCACCAAGTACATAAATATTAATGTTGGTCATATGTATTAGGTCAAAATGACTATTTCAAGTACCTGCATTCCCTGTCGTTAAAACCTTTCAGCTGTTTCTTGCACATACAGATTATTTTTAGTAACCTGCAATCTCTAGGGTGTTGTTGCTTGTTGTACATACATTTAGCTAGATTAACTCTAGAAACTCATCCATGCAAAAGTAAATAACATTAGCCGTATTTCTTGACCTTGTCATATGAATGTAGATGCCAGAATTGGATCAAAACGCTGCCTTTTTAGCGTTGGACTACAGCATGAAGTTTGGGCATCCAAAGTCATTCGTCACTAAAACAAAAGTGACATTAGCAATAAATAAGACTACGATTATTTTTATTACAAACTTATTTACTCGGAAAAAAATCTCTCATAGTTCTTAAGAAAAATAGCAAAGAAAACCGACAGAACAACAAGAACCAAAAGTCAAGGGACAGTTACAGATCCGGATATAGACAAACGCAACATAAAAATAAAAAAATAATAAAGCAAAAAAAACAAACAAAGAGAGCAACCGGAACCAAATAAAAACCATGGGTGCACTTAGGTGCTACAGACAAGTAAGCAAGGCATGTCTCTAATACGACACCCGTCGAGTTACTGATTGTCCTGTCTTGGGAAAAGTCAAATCCAGGAATAGGAACACTACCCATGACTCAGCGAAAATGTCTGATCTTATTTAAGACAATGATTTTCCATAACGATCAATTAAGTCATAGTAACGACCATTTACCTTAAGTTAACTTAAAATGGCAGAAAAGATTGGTGGGGTGTAGAGGTAAATAAAGCATCAACATTCTTTTCAGAAGTCGGGTATAGATGTCAACAGCTGTTTTGTTTGTGTTTCAGACTAAACTGGTACCCGAAGCAAAAGTTCAGTCTGTGGACAAACATCAACCGTTGACCAAGATTACAGTAAATAACGCTTAAGCTCACCTGACCCAATGGGCCATGTCAGCTATTCGGATTACCGCAGACGTCGTCGTCCTCGGTAAACTTTTCTCATTTAAATCCTCTACAAAACTAGTTGCTAAATTCGAACAAAACATGGCAAACGAAGTTTGATTTCTGGTTCTAAACAAACATTCGTAGTGGTTGCTAGGTCTATAAATGCATTCTGGTTGGTTGAAATTTCTGACAAACCGCTTGGAAGGTTTAATTTGATATTGTCGAAATGTACATCATTGGTCAATGATCCTCTGGAAATGGTCCTCTGGAAATGAGTTTTTGTGGCGAATTCAAAATCCAAGAAGACCACCGTCCTGGAACAGCTTGACATGGTTATACTTGGAAATATATACAGCTACTTATCAGAAAACGTCGCACACATAAACCAAATCATGCAACATTTATGCTAGGGTGGTCCTTTATATATTTTGGAGGTTTTGGTGCCGACTAAGAACATATGTGAAAAATGTTTCTCTGCTACCGCTACACCATTTAGAATCAAAACATGCAGGAAATTTCGGTCTCCTATAAAATTAAGTGGAAATAAGTTGCCGGCATTAACCCCATAACCCTTCTAATGACTGGCCAAATAAATACGTATTGTAGAGAGGCGAACAATATTCAGCAGATCATGTACTGTTCACAACAGAAATTTTCTGCAGTGTTCGAAGATCGTAAAAAATAGTAAAACATGTAAGTTTTGTTTAGAAACAAAAAAGTTATATGCTGAAAACATATTATATGTGCAGCTAGGTAATTATCTAACATAATGTAGAGAAAATTGGAAAAACATTGACTGGATTTTGGTTGACGTCCAGTGAGCAATATTTGAGCTATATTCAGGTCAAGAACATGTTAGCAAACAATAAACCAACGGACAAATAGGGTAGAATGTGACTTAGGAAACACAATTTTTTATTATGATGTTACTAGTCTAAATGACTTATCAACATTTACGGTCATTTACTAATACGTTACCCAGACCTGCTGTAGATAATAGGTGTATTGGGATATCGTCAGAACAAATACTACACAGATCCCTAGGAATATTGTACACAGTGGAAACTATAGGAAGGAAATTCACAAGATGAAGACATTTCAACGAATATGACTAATATAGTCTTATTTCACGCCAAAAACGTCAAATTAACATAGAGTACGCTGACCTTGACAAGTGCTGTCCAGTACGATAGATTCAATAAAGTTTAAGTTTTCTATTTCTATAGTTGCCACACGTTTCAAAATGTGATGTTTGTTTGTTTGTTTCTTTGAGGTTTTACTGCACTGTTTTCAATGTTTCAGCTATGTTGCAATGTCCAGTTTTATCGTGGAGGTAGATGAAGTACCCAGTTAGAATCTAATGTTCGAAATGAAAACTGACAGTACTTTTCAATTAATGATGAAATCGAAGACACCTTGCCTAATGTCAGAATACAACACACAACTTTAGTGTTTGATATAAGAAGTCATAAATCGGTAAAATTAAGTGTATTAATCAATAAACTACCAATTAGAAACCATAAACACTATTTTCCTGGCGAACAATACACTAAAAAACATATTTTGTATTGAACATTTCATTGAACATTGGATCGTGCCACTACTGCAGACAGAAACAATAATTACAACCATTGTTGCTTATGATCTGATATAATCTCTGCTGTTTCACTTGTTTGACATCAAGTCATCAAGACAATTGGCAAAATTTAAAAAACAACGAAGAAACAGAGCACTTAACCGGTCAATGAATACACGTGCTAATTTTGTCCTGATAGACTCTCAAGTCGTAGAGCACTGATAAACAAAAACTTAAAAAAACAACGACGAAACAGAGCACTCAACCGGTCAAAGAGTACACGTTCTAATTTTGTCCTCATAGACTGTCATGTCGTAGAGTACTGATTAAAAAACGTGAAAACAACGACGAAACAGAGCACTCAACCGGTCAATGAGTACACGTTCTAATTTTGTCCTCATAGACACTCATGTCGTAGAGCACTGATAAAAAAAACGCGAAAAACAACGACGAAACAGAGCACTCAACCGGTCAATGAGTACACGTTTAAATTTTGTCCTCATAGACACTCAAGTCGTAGAGCACTGATAAAAAAAAACTTAAAAAACAACGAAGAAACAGAGCACTCAACCGGTCAATGAGTACACGTTCTAATTTTGTCCTCATAGACACTCATGTCGTAGAGCACTGATAAAAAAACGCGAAAAACAACGACGAAACAGAGCACTCAACCGGTCAATGAGTACACGTGTAAATTTTGTCCTCATAGACCCTCAAGTCGTAGAGCACTGATAAAAAAAACTTAAAAAACAACGAAGAAACAGAGCACTCAACCTGTCAATGAGTACACGTGCTAATTTTGTCCTCATAGACACTCATGTCGTAGAGCACTGATTAAAAAACGTGAAAAACAACGAAGAAACAGAGCACTCAATCGGTCAATGAGTACACGTGTACATTTTGTCCTCATAGACTCTCATGTCGTAGAGCACTGATAAAAAAAGGTGAAAAACAACAAAGAAACAGAGCACTCAACCGGTCAATGAGTACACGTGCTAATTTTGTTCTCATAGACTCTCATGTCGTAGACTACTGATTAAAAAACGTGAAAAACAACGAAGAAACAGAGCACTTAACCGGTCAATGAGTACACGTGCTAATTTTGTCCTCATAGACTCTCATGTCGTACAGCACTGATTAAAAAACGTGCAAAACAACGAAGATACAGTGCACTCAACCGGTCAATGAGTACACTTGCTAATTTTGTCCTCATAGACTCTCATGTCGTACAGCACTGATTTAAAAACGTGAAAAACAACGAAGAAACAGAGCACTTAACCGGTCAATGAGTACACGTACTAATTTTGTCCTCATAGACTCTCATGTCGTAGAGCACTGATCAAAAAACGTGAAAAACAACGAAGAAACAGAGCATTCAATCGGTCAATGACTACACGTGCTAATTTTGTCCTCATTGACCCTTATGTCGTAGCACACTGGTAAAAAAATTTTTGTTATTCTGGCTACCCTTAACAATATTGTATTTGTACCCAAAACGCATTGCATTAACTGCTTTCTCAAAGAATGAGGTATCGACAATTTAGCTTGCAACATATACCCCGACGATACTTGTAAAACGGGATATCTTGTAGTCATATTTTGTATTATTTTGGCGTTTCGACCAAGATGAGAAAATTCTTCTGGATTCGTAAGTTTCACAAGCCATCTGTTCAATTTAAAATTCCTCAATATAGATGAATATCTTTCATTGAATAATCCAAAACTCAGTGACTTGGTTGATCACATCTACCCAACTTGAAATTAAGGACACCACAGAGACCGGTATGTCTGCCTCGTACCTTGACCTACATCTAGTAATTGACAATGAAGGTGGTGTGAGAACCAAAGTTTACGACGCCATGGATGATTTTGATTTTCACTATTGTGAATGATTTCATTTTTGTGTGGCAACATTCCAGCAGCACATATGGAATATTTATCTTCCAATTGATCAGGTAGTCGAGTATTTCCTATCCAGATTTAATTGATAGAGAGTTTCAACTGACTGGAAAGCTGCTTAACTAATTCACTTAAAAAATTATACACACGTTAAACGACTTTTGTCATCATTACTTAGTTGACCTTGATGACACATGTGTGTCAAGAATAATTATTGATTCTTTCTGTTTGTTGTAATCACTTTTCTTCCTTTCTGGATTATGACTACCCCCAGAATATAACTCCTTTGCTGGATTTCAACTTTAGTTATACGACGGGTGCCTCACGTGTAGCAGGAGGCTTACACTTCCGGAGCACCTGAACTTACCCCGTTTTAATGTGGGATTCGTGTTATTCAATTTTAGGTTTATATAGTGTGTGTGTGTGTTTGTTTTGTTGTCCTTGACGTCATGTTTCCAGAATACTCCTAGGTATCTTCGATTCTTTTTTTAATACCATGATCACAGACTTCAGTGAATTACTGTTAAATCTTTATATATACAAAGTTAATATTTATATACCTAAACTCATTTATTTGTACACTAATTTGCAACATAATATCAATGTGTTTATTTTACAAAATTGTCGATTGTAGGCAATAGTTTGATACAATTGATGTAGGAACTGTTTACTGATGTTTGATTTTAATTTTGATCAGTGTAGAAACGTACTTTTTATCAAACAAACAATTGTTTCCACGTTTTGCTTCAAGTAGCCCTGGTGTTTCACGAAGAGTGAATGTCAATGTAACTTATTACATCCACGAAACAGAAGTACTAAAATCCTGTAACGCTGGCGTGACATAGAAAACTTTGTACAAATCTTTATTCAACTGTCTTTCATTAATTTTCTTAAACTTATTCATTTCTGCTTGATTTGGTAAAACTGTGCGAGACAGTTTCCAAGGATATTATTTTATACATAATGACGCACGATTAATACAATGTCATGAACTACTGGCTTGGGACATTTACATATACTCCCTATACTTCTTCGCTAAGGTAGGTTCTTGTGTGGCTCACAAAATCAAATACCACCTACAATATCACAGTTCAAATCACCGAGTTTAAAAGAAGAATCAATTAAAACTTGCGCTTCGTTAAAATGCCATCCATCAATAAAACAGACAATATGCCCAACTACCAGCAAACTGCTTAACAATCAACAAAATCCCGAATACTCTGTTCAACCTAGCCAGCAACAAGCATACAATGTTAAGCTACATGTGCCACGCATAGATAAATCAGACGCTAATATTCATCTGCAATTCAATAATACACAAGCATTATATTCAAATAATTGCCATCAATAAAATCTTCACTTGCTTCAACTGACAGCTAGCAATACATCATCCACTATGTTACACTGCCAGTCAACAATAAAACCGACATCGTTAAACTGTCAGGTACAGTAAAAAAAAATTATGTTTCAGCAAAACACTGATACAGTTAAACTTCCAGCCAACAATAAAGCAACCACTATGTGCAATTGTAAGCGATTAATAAAACAGCCACTATTTACAACTGTCAGCCATACATAAAATTGACAGCGTTAAATTGCCAGCGAACATTAAAACAGGTGATATATTTATCTGCAAGCCACTAACAAAACAGACGCTCTGTTTAACTGATAGCCAACAATATCAACTGACACTGTTTCCAAAATAAAACAGGGGCCTCGGTGGCCGAGTGGTCAAGGTAGTTCGTTTACTATTGATCACGTGGTCTGTCAACACTGAGATTGCGGGTTCGATTCTCACTGCAGGCAGGGTGTACTCGACTCCAATCTTAATTGACAAGGATTGCCAGTTTTCCTACCGCAGGTCGGGGGTTCTCTCCGGGTACTCCGGCTTCCTCCCCCAATAAAAACTGGACGCCATGAAATAGCTGAAAAATTGCTGAAAGTGGCGTTAAAACACCATTCAAACAAACAAACAAACAAAATAAAACATACACTATGTTAAACGATCAGCAAACAATAAGCCTTACGTTGTTAAACAACCAAGATATAATAAAACAGACTATATGTCCAACTTCCGGTATATAAATATAACTGACACTTTTAAACTACCAACCAACAATAAAGCAGTTATTTTATTAAAATGCGAGACAACAATACAACAAACAATATGTTTAACTGTCAGTAAAACAGACAGTGTTAAACTACTAGCCAACAATGAAACTTTGGTGTTTTAATTTCCAGACTACAATTATACTGACACTGTTAAACTACCAGGATAAAAAAGCAGACTATTTGATCATCTACCAGCCAACAATAAAGCAGCCACTATGTTACATTTCCAGCAAACAGTAAAGCAACCATCATTTTAAACTACATTTGAAACAGAAAATGTTAAATCTCGAGGCAACAAACAACAGACACAAGGTTAAATTGTCAGCAATCCATAAAAAAGACATCTTCTGCCAACTAACAATAAAACAGAAATTATGTTCAACAACCAGCCAACAATAAAGCAGAAACTAGGTTCAACTGCATGTCAACAATGACATATCAAAACATGTTTTATTAGGAACCAACAATACAATACTAGTAGTTAATATGCTTCAACTTCTAGCTAACACTCATACTGTAACAATACCAGCCATAAATAAAACATACTTTGATTATATGCCAACCATCAATAAGACTGAAACTATGTTTTACTGCCAGTTAACTGCAAAACAGACATTGTGTTCATTAGCCGGTCAACAGCGAATCAGACACTGTGTAGCCGGCCAACAACGAATCAGACATTGTGTTCATTAGCCGGCCAACAACGAATCAGACATTGTGTTCATTAGCCGGCCAACAACGAATCAGACATTGTGTTCATTAGCCGGCCAACAACGAATCAGACATTGTGTTCATTTGCCGGTCAACAACGAATCAGACATTGTTAAATATAACCCAACAATAGAACCGACAATGTTAATCTAAAGTCAATAATAAAACTACTACCCTACAACAAAAAAGAAGAAACTGGATTTGAATGTTCAAAGAAGGTAAAACCAATAAAAGGAGGTAATAACAAAGTACCGCACAACGAGGAAACTTTCAATAAAGACTATCCACAAATCAATCCACGAAAAGGGCAAATTTCAGAACCAACAGCCAACAAATATAGCAACTACATCAATGGTCTTGACTTGGTATCCACATTTGAAAAGAAATGGTATGTTAAACCAGGTTTATGGCGTGCCAAACGTCCCGCTACAGTATGTGAGTTGGTTTATTTAAAGCAAATGGATAGGTATCATATACCACTTGTAAGAAATATGGGTATCTATTAATCATCTCAGCACAATCATTGTATAATAAACTCTAAAAATTGGGGAAACAATCTGCAATCATATTTTCAAACGAGATATTTGTCAACAAGGAAATGGTATCTAAAGTAAAACTTATTAAAGGCGCGAATGAGTCATTGTTTCTTGTGACCTTGGTTTATATATTTTATTCCGAATATATTAGTCACGTTTGTAAAAATCAGTATAATCGCTGCAAGCTCTGGCATACCTGCTTTGTTAAAAATATAGACATCCTATGCAGGAGAATTAGGAATAATTCTGCATTAGCTTATTTTTTATAAATTATTTTGAAATTAAAATCGTCTCATTTGTGCTAATATGATCGTTGGTGTCATATTCGAGGTGTAACTGATGTAAATGGAGCTGTTTCAACAGTCATCCAAATAAAGCGACACTTTGTCCAACATCTGTCACTTAACCAAACATAATGTTCATATACTAGCGAACAATACAACAAACACTATAATAAACTACCAGCCACCAATAAAACAAATAAAACAGACACTATATGTCAAATACCAACCAGCAAACAATGAACCTGACACAGAAAACAACCAGTCAACAAAAACTACAACCACAATATGCAGCTATCAGCCAACAATGAAATACTTTGTTCAAATGTCAGAAACCATTAAAACAACTACTATGTTCATTTGCCAGGCAACGTTATCGCAAGCAGTAAGTTCATATTCTGAGAAACAATAAAACAGACACTTTATTCAATTGCAACATTCAACAATAACAGACACCATGTTAAATTGCTAGGCAACAATAAAACAGCCACTTGCTGACGCCAACTGTCAGTAGACAAGAGCTATAACACAACTGTATGCCGCCAATTCAAACTGACACTTAAACAGTCAAGCAACAAACCATCAAACAGTCGAAATGTTTAATTGGAAGCGAACAATAAAACGAAAGGTATGTCCAACTGAGAGCGAACAAGAAACCAATGTTAAACTACCAGAAAATTGCATGATAATCAGCATTAGACCTGTTTATGTTAGTTTTATGGCTATTAATATAAGACCCGTTTATGTGGTCAATTGTCCAGTAATCGTTATAAGACCTGTTCATTTTGTGAATGGTATGGTCATCAGTGTTAGACCTTAATCAATGTTAGACCTGTTTATATGTTACGATTGTTTGGTTATAAGTGTTAGACTTTATGAGTTCAACAGGAAAACAGTATAAGACCTATTTAGGAATTCAACTACATGTACTGACAGGCACACCATAGCACAGTCATGTTCTCTCTCATGGACATATACCACCTTACGCGAATATGTCGCCTCACATGAACCCGTTCACTTACTGGCACGCCATATTAGCCAGGTCCTCTCACATGGACAAATGCCACCTTATACAGATATAAGTCATGTCATCTCACATGCATGTGTCATCTCATATTGAAATTTGTTTGCTCTTATAGTGTTTAATGTCAATTTAGAAGTTCCTCATCTGACGTCCAGGTGTTGGAGGTCTTGGGTTTTTTGGAGCGGGGTGGGTGGGTGAATAAGATAAGGCAGAGTAACTGATGAAACCCACGACTGGTAGAACAAAAACTGGAAATCTTTGTCAATTAGGACTGGAGTCCACAGATGGCTTGAGCATGCACCCTCAGTGTTGACAGGCATCTCAAATAAACACAGGTTCACTGACTGGCACACCATTTTACAGTCACGGCATCTCGCATATCATATAACAGCAACACGTCACCTCACATAAACGAATATTCACTGACTGGCACGCCATATTATCACGTCATCTCACATAAATAAAGGTCGACTTACACTGGCGTGAAACCTTAGGATACATTATCGAACTCAAAGACCTTTGCCATCTTAATTGGAGACGTATAAGATCACAAATGTTATGTCATTTCAAAAAAATAATATCACATGGTCAAATATCAGATCACATGCACAACACATTCAATTGGAGCATATTCCATCTCGACACATACCAATTTACAAACACATGTCATCTCAAATGGACACATTGCAAGGGAAACATACCATGGCACACAAGCATAACTAATCTCACATCGACATTGGCTAATCTCACATTGACACATTCCACGGGACACAAACACGCTCACACACATATCAAATCCACAGGTACACATACTAGCTTACACCGACACAAATCATCTCATATGGACATATTCCACAGTGACACATACCACCTCACACAGGCACAACTCATCTCACAATGACATTTCACATGGAAACATACCAGATCACACAGATAACTCATCTTGCATGGAAACAATGACATTCTATAAGGACACAGGTCATCTCACATTGACACTGTCTTCAGTGACGCAGACCCGATCACACCCACGCAACTAACCTCAGATGGACACATACCTGACACATACCATCGCACAGACAAATGTCATCTCACATGGACACATTGCACGGGACACATACAACCTCACACAGGTACAATCAATCTCACATTGACGAATTTCATAGGGACAGGTTCCACCACACAGACAAAAATCATCTCACATTGACACATTTCATTGTGACACTTACAAGCCCACACAGATCCAACTCATCTAAAAAGGGCACATTCCATGGGGACAAATACCACCAGACAAATCATCTCACATAGACGCATTCCACGGGGACACATACCTGCTCACAGGTATACCTCATCTCACATGGACATATTTTATACCATACCAGGTCACACAGACGCATGTCATCTAACATGGACACATTCCATGTAGACACATACCACCACACAAAACACAAATCTTCTCACATTGACGCATTCCATGAGAACACAAACCAGCTCACAGACACATTTCATTTTATATGGAAACATTCCACGGAGACACATGTCATCTCACACACACACAAATCATTTCCACATTTCCACAGCCACAGGTCATCTTACGCACACACAAATCATTTCATACATTTCATATTACAAGAACACAGATCATCTCAAACAGACAAGTTAATTTACTCAAACACATCGATATTACTTACACATGTCAAGTAAAGAAGACACATGTACATTCCACTTCACAAGGACATGTCACCGTACTTGTAGACATATCACAAGACACACAGTTACATTTAATGTCACTGGTGCACATAAGTCAATTCAAGCAGATAAATTCTACCATACAATGAGGCATCATCTAAAATGGACAAATTTATCTTGTATGGAAGTGAGTCGCTTCATATAAACAACAGTCAGCTCACACAAAGACATGACAATGACAAATTGCTTTCTCACCCATACACATACAATTTTTGATGCATGCCATCTCACATAGTCAAACGTCAGCTCACACATACACATATTTTGATACATGCCATCTCACATAGTCACACGTCACCTCACACATACACATATTTTGATACATGCCATCTCACATAGTCACACGTCACCTCACACATACACATATTTTGATACATGCCATCTCACATAGTCACAAGTCACCTCAAACATACACATATTTTGATACATGCCATCTCACATAGTCACAAGTCACCTCAAACATACGCATATTTTTTAACACTGACATCCAATATCGTGAGTAAACATTTCATCGTTGCATCGATGCATGTCAATTTAAGGACAAAGACACATGTCATCTCACTCCGAGGAATGTGATCGCAAAGACATTTTCTATCACGGATATATGTCATCTAAACAAGAGAAATTTCAAATCATTCAGACACATCCAATGAACACATGTCACATCAACTAGTCATATCACACTGACACATTTCATTATACATGGGACCAAGTAACTTCAGATGGAGTTGGAGTAGCGTTATCTCATCTGGAGACATAATGAGACATGTCATATTTCACTGACACATTCTTCTCACAAACAAATCACCTAAAATTTGCACCATTTATCTCACAATGACATGTCATCCCACAGTGACAGAACAGGACTGAAAAACCATTTTTTTCTGAGTATGTAAACATATTAGCATTTCATGTTCACATTTGATTTAAAGTAAATCCATTTAACACAGTAGTCATGTTATTTACAAACGAATACACAATAATTGAAATTACTTTCATTTAGTAACTATTTGTATTACATGAATAGAACTTTCATGTTATCATTTGCATAAAAACAACTTTTGGGTCATGTTCAACATTCCTTAAATTGCATCAAAATATGGTTACTTTATGCACAAGCGGTCAATTTATTATTGACCATTTTTTGATATCATTCATTTATCGTTTGTAACAAAAAAAATCTTGTTTCAGCAATGCACGCGCCTGCTGCTAATAGAATCGTTACAATAAACGAGGATATTCTTGTAAAAAAACTGTTAATGACTTTGATATATAGTCGGTCAGTATTTATCAACCCTAAAAATGTGTAATTACACCTAGCATAAACTGTTAAGTCTACTTAACTACAAAGCCATGTGTTTGTGAAGACTACTCAGATTTGTCTGTATGTGTAACCACAAACTATCAAACAACAAAAATTCAGCAAACAACCAAAGAAATTGTTCTCATTCATCAAATCACAACAAATGACAATGTTGGCATAGCACCCTTACGAAGCGACGGTAAACTTCACACTGACGCAACAGTAAAATCCAACATCCTAAATAAGCAATTTCAGTCGGCGTTTACATCTGAAGCCAACATTCCAATACCAAAAAAGGCAAAAGCAATTACCCTATCATGGAAGACATCTCAATAACACAAGAAGGCATTCTCAAATTGCTAAATTCCATCGATCACACCAAAGCTGCAGGCCCTGATAACATCACAGGCAAAGTTCTAAAGGAAAAATCATACATATCAGCTGAAATACTAAAAATCATTTTTGAAAAGTCTCTGTCCTCTGGAAAGGTTCCATCAGATTGGAAACATGCTCATGTAACACCGGCATTCAAAAAAGGCGACAAACACAATCCTGGTAATTATCGACCAATCTCATTAACATGTATTTCATGCAAATTAATGGAACACATAATAACCAGCAAAATGATGCAGCACCTAGAAACACACAACATTCTGTTTGATTTACAACACGGGTTCCGTTCAAAAAGATCTTGTGAATCGCAAATCCTTTCTCTATATCATGAACTTTCACAAAATAATGACAACAATATTCAGACCGATATGATCATCATGGATTTTGCGAAGGCATTTGACAAAGTACCTCATAAAAGACTTCTATTCAAACTTAAATACTATGGCATCTCCGATCAAATCACAAACTGGATAAATTCATTCTTGTCTAACCGAACCCAAACGGTCATTCTCGAAAATACATCATCCGAAAAAATATCAGTTACATCAGGAGTACCCCAAGGAACAGTCTTGGGGCCTACACTCTTCTTAATATATATTAACGATCTGCCAGAATACATCAAACACAGCAAAATCAGGCTATTTGCAGATGACACCATTATATACCGCCCTATAACATCAAAATTAGACTGTCTAAAATTGCAGGAAGATCTAGAAGCAGCAGCTAGGTGGGAGCATGGCTTTCCACCCTGATAAATGTAACATCCTCAGTATAAGTACAAAACGCAAACCTGAACATTTCTATTACAATTTACATGGCCACATCTTAGAATCAGTACAATCAGCAAAGTATCTTGGTGTTACCATCTCATCTGACCTAAAATGGAACAATCATATCACACAGACAGCTGCCAATGCAAATAAAACACTATCCTTTGTAAGACGAAACATCAAAGTAAATTCAAAAAGTATCAAAGACCGTGCATACCAATCACTAGTCAGACCAAAATTAGAATATTGCAGCTCAGTTTGGGATCCCTTCACAAAAGAAAATGAAAACAAGCTTGAAAAAATTCAAAGGAGAGCTGCAAGATACACATGCAACAGATATCACAACACCAGCAGTGTATCTGACATGTTACAAGAATTAAAATGGCCAACGTTAAAGGAACGACGTCTCAAAACCAGACTAACCATGTTTTACAAAGTAATAAACAACCTCATCACAATTCCTCATACAGACATCCTAACATCAAACCAATCATCTACCAGGGCAACTCATTCACATACCTACCGACAACTCCAGTGCAACAAAAATAGCCTTAAATATTCTTTCTTTAACAGAACCATTAAAGATTGGAATGTAATGCCTGAACATATTGCATCATCCAACAATATTGTACAGTTCAAAGAGAAACTCACTCATGAGTTCCTCTGTAATACCTACAGCATCTAATCTATATATGCTTTGTTTTTATCTTAAAATTTAAAATAATTAAAAAAACAGTAAAAATAATATATTTGATACTAAAAAAAAACCTGAAAAATTAAACAAAATAATATAATAAAAAGCGAAAGTAACATTTTTTTTTACTAAATAGTAGTACTTTTTGTTCATAGTAGTGGCTAAGGGCATGCGCCGGAAAGTAATATTCAACATGTTGAATGATTTCCGTATAGAGAGAAGAAGAAGAAGAAGAAGAAGAAGAAGATCAAGTCTACTGAACTACTAATTTCATGTGTTTGTGGGGACTACTCAACTCTGTTTGGGTAACCACAAACTTTCAATTCTACTAAACTTCTAAGTCATGTGTCCATGGAGACTAATCAGCTCTGTAATTATTCTATTGTCGTGTGATTTCTATAACAATCAGACATGCAAAAATATTGCTCGAATGTGTGATTGAGACCGGCTTTTAATTTTAATACCATGGTAATTTTTACTTGTTTTATACCTTTATTAATTAACACCAGTCAGCTGAACAGGAAGCGTCCCGGCTGGACTTTTAAAAATATTATAAGCATGAAAGTATCTGTAATTTATACAAGTATACAAGAATACAAGTTTATTGACAAATTATGGACCCTCAAGGGGCAATGACAATACAAACAATAATTATTCAGAAAGAAATTATAGCAATTGAGAATACAATTTATATATCAAGTATATAAAGTACTAATAAGATTTTGATCAGTCAAACAAAGGGGATTAGTTATCTTAAGTTCTATGTTAACTCAGACTCCAAGAGGAACTTACAAAGGGAGTTAAGAATGGTTATATATTTTCACAGTTAAATGTCCAAAGTAATTTGCGGAATGGAGATAACTGGTAAAAATTCCTATTTGATTCTTTTATGATATAAAATAGGGGTTTTCTAGTATCTGAGAAGTTTGTACATTTGTTAAAAAAAATGGGATTCATCGTCAACTTTTGAGTTATTACAGTGATCACAAATCCGTTCGTCAGTAGGTGTTTTGGGTTTAGTGTATCTACCCAATTCTATTTTTAATTTATGACAGCTAATTTTAAATTTAGTAATACACCTTCGGAGTTTTAGTTCAGTTAATAGATCAAGATATTTTTTTTCATATCCAAAATTTTTTAAAATCTTAATATAAGTTCTCAATTTACCATCTTCATTTATTAATTTATCCATGTGGGTGTACCAGGTGTCAATATAAATATTCTTTAAATCTGTCTTGATGGTGTGTTTGAATAACGATTTTGAACTGTTTGTATTTTTGTTGCCTCCTGGAGTCTTAAGTATATTTAAAACATTCGAGATGGCTGAATACCTTGATTGACCTCCCCCTCCTGTATATTTTTGGATTCTGAATAAGCATCTTTTAATAAACCTGATGGAATATTTTCTATACGATAAAAGTAATTGATACTGGCTTTGAAACCATCTAAAATAATTGGAAATCTACCCACTGCAGACATCACACCAAAACTGGAACCTTTTTTGTGAATCCCAAGAACGTATTTAATAAAATGTAAATCCATTTTAGAAGAAGGTGAGAATTTTGATTGTTTTGTCTAATCACATAAATGTTCTATTTTAAAAGAGGGAGGCAAATAACAACCCCAAACATCAGCACCATATACCAATATGGATTTTACAGTATAATCAAATATATGTATGGATGATCTGATACTGGGTCCGAGGGAAATATCTTCAGCCTTTAATTTACATAGGGCTTTAAAGCTTTTCGATAAAGGTCAAGTTTAGCTTCTTGAAATGTACCAGAAGGAGGTATAGCTATAGCAAGGCATTTGTAATGGTTTGTACATTCTAAAGTTTGATTTTGAGATGTACAATTTCCCTTTAAATGTTTACCAGTTTTGTTAAAGATCATAGCTTTTGTTTTTGAAAGATTCACATTGATTCACCAATCATCACAAAATGCCTGCAATTTATTCAATTTGTTTTGCAGTCCACATTTTGGTGTTGAAATTATTAACACATCATCTGCATATAAAAGGCAGTGGATATCTTTATTATTTATAGTGACAGTATCTGGGTTTCATTAAAATATTTTGGGAGGTCATTTATAAATATTTTAAATAAATTTGTACTAAGAATGTCTCACTGTCTAACTCCAACTTCTGTGTTAAAGTTTTCCGTTAGGATGTTACCAATTTTAACACATAACTTTGATTTGCTATACATGTTTTTGAGTATTTTGTAAAATTGACCTCCAACCCCTATATGTAATAATTATATATATATTGCAGAACTGAATCGAAAGCTTTTTCAAAATCAATAAAGCATGTGTATAACTTTTCCTTTTTGTTAAAAAATTTGTCAATAGCTGTTTTTAGAAAAAAAAATTGATTAGCCGGCCGACATTTTTTTTTCAAAACCAATTTGGGCAGGGGAGATAACATCATTTTCAATGAGAAAGCTGTCTAATCTAATATTAAGTATTGAATTCAATAATTTGCCAAGACATCATGTTATAGCTATTCCTCTTTAATTTTCTTGTTTAGACCGATCACCTGATTTAAAAATAAATCTTAAATAACCAGTTGACGAATGGTCGGGATAAAAACCAGAGAGTAAAATACTGTTAAACAACTTTGATACGCAGGGTGTCAATATTTCTTGTCCTGCTTTTAACATATTATTTGTAATAAGTTGCAATCCTCTAGATTTATTCGACTTAAGTTTTTTGATAGCAATGGTGATCTCTTTTTCACTTATAGGATCATCTAATAGGGTTAAATTCTTACTATTACTTTCTAGACTGTTAAATTTATTCTTCAATATCTTCAGGGTTGAATAGAAATTGTTTCGAACCGAATTTAGACTGTCTGTAGAAATGGGTTTTTAAGTCCATCGGATCAACTGTAGGTATATGATCTTTCTTTTCTTTTAGAGAGTTTACAAGCCTTCAATAGTCTTTAGGGTTTTTACTTTTAAGATTGTCAATTTGTTTTATAATGTTGACTTAAAATTTTTTTGCCTTATACTTTCTGGTTTTGTTGTATATTCTATAAGCCCTGTATTAGCTATTTTGTATTTCCTTGTTAAATGGAAAGGCCGACATATTTTGGCTTTTTGAACTACGTGATTACGAAGAGTTCATAGATCTGAGTCATAAAAAAGTTTGTGTTTCCTCTTTTTTTCTTAATAGAGGGACGTTTAAGACATTCGTCACATGCACTTATTATTAAGTTTTCGAACCGGATGTCACCGTCTTTTATAGAATTTTTCATTATTTATAGCTATTACTTGTTCTTTAAAGTTATTTATTTTCCAACGAGTCTCCTCAATCTGTAACGCTATTTCAAGTTTCATTCTGGATTTCCCGTGCCAAATGTACTGAAATGGAACGGACATGTAGATGAGTCTGAGATGTCATTACTTTCAAAATTAGTAATAAGTGTCCATGATAATTTACAAAAGGAAGGAATTTGGGGGAGTAAATTGCCCTCGGACGCAGATCAGCATCATGAATGTAATCATATTGACTATCATTGTATTTATTATTATCGCCATGAATAAAATCTCAAGGTCCCTATTTTGGCATTTATATCACCACATAGGAGTAGATCACTTTAAGAACAGTAATTTACAATATCTTCTGAAAACAGTTTCAAAACACTAGTATTATCTTGTTCTAAAGCTATGGTTATGGGGGATTTTATAGGAGGGTTATAAACTATACATATATAAATATCTGTTTCAATGTTGAAAAATGACTTCGTTAGCATAATCCAGTGATAGTTGGTATTAGTTATTGGTAAAATTTTAATTCCAGGATTAAGGCATGGTTTATATAAAATTCCAAGGCCTCCAAAATATCTACCATTATTTGATATTGGTCAGATCGGAAAATACTTAAAATACTAAAAGTCTGAAAAGAAAATATTATCATCATAACCAGTATGAGTCTCTGCTAAAAATACCATTATACCAAAGTTTTTGATGTCATGTAAAAAGTCCGGATTTTTACTATTATCGAAGAATTTTGATTTAAATCAACCTATATTCCAGAAGCATATCCTTAGGTTATGGACTAGTTTTCTCGGCATAATTGAGCCGATTTGTAGTTAATTTTGGTACTTTGAGGTATGTCAAATAGATTACACAGTAAGGTAATGTGGAAAATAATAGTATATATATATATATATATATATATATATATATATATATATATATATATATATATATATATATCTGTCGGCGATTACTAATATAGACCTTTTAGTAGTACCTGAAATAAGTCTTATAAGAAGACTTTAGTTGTTTTCCTATGGTCAAATATAGGTTATAAACATATTTCTTGACTTTGTCCTTAAACTAGTGCTTGACTTCGAAAGTACTTTAACAAAAAAGAACTAAAAATAAAAGATAATTTGAGATTTTCTAAAGTTGGCTTTAGATTGAGAGAGTAATTGTTCCAAAAGTTAAAATGAACAATTTATTGAAGAGATATTGCTTAAATGTTTTGTTGTTGTAACTAATTGATTTTAAAAAGTCCGGATTTTTACTCTTATCAAAGATTATTAAGATGTTTACTCTTTCTCTTTAATTCTTCTGCTAAAAACAATACATATGAGGTAACAGGTCTGACAACAATTTTACCTGAACATGTTGAATATTGATTATATTGTATAATATCAACAAACATCTCAAAGTAGTAAGACTGACAAAGCATATACTTGAAAAATATGAAAAATAGACATTTAAAGTATTAAATGACGGGAATCAGGAACACAGTAGAGTATAAATCATAACGCTGACGCATTTGATGTGGTTTGTTTCCATGCCATTGTTTACGATGTCCTCCTTGGTTTGGCGTTTTCTGTCCCTGGGTTTGAATTTTACAAATCAGAATTCCGAGGTTGTTTAGAATGCTCGTTTTCAGATTTGCTGCAAATTGTTTTACACCACTATCGCTCAAATGCACATTATCAGAGTTTAAGAATTGTGACTGTGGAGTGCCTCTATAGGCCATATTACTGTGATCACATAAATTAACACTATCATCATTGCTGTACTCCTCCTTCAGTAGAGCATTGACTAAATTGATTCTGTTGTTAAGATGATCATTTCTAGGTGTACCAAGAGATATAACGGATTTTCGACTAGGCCATTTTTGGTTGCATTTTTCACAATGTTGTCGAAATCATGCACACAATCATTCGCTGTCTCTTCTTTGATTTCATTTGTGAGATAGTGTAGTCCTTGCATGTTGAATTCTCGATGAATTCCTCAGTTTCTTTGAAGGTGTATGCGATTTTCTTATCAGTGTCAAATTTGGCCGATAGCCTTTCGGGATCAATTTTTGCGGTGTTTGATGTACCTAATAGTAGGCCTTTAGGTCTCGATTCCTTCTTCTCGGTAGGAGGCGGTTTAGTAAAGTCATGTTGCCACGAATTATGGAGTTTTAGTGAGAATATCTCCATATTCTCCTTTTCATGTTTCAGTTGTTTAATGTTATCTAATAACTCATCTATATGTTATTGTAGACTCTGTATTTTGTCAGTTTGTTTTATTTTCGTTCTCAACACTAATCCTGTGCTTAATTTCATTTTCCAGTTTAAGTTGAATTTCAGACACCTGTTGTTGAATTTTACTCGCTGCTATGTGTAATTCTAGATCATAATCACTTTTATCCTTTCTTATCCTGTGATTAAAGGAATTAATATCACTTTCATTTTGCGTTTTTTTCAGTTGTGCTTCATTTTGAAGAGACTGAATCCTGTGTCAGCGACCAAATTTCAGTGTTCTGTTTTGTGATTGTTTCCTGAAGATTCTTTATTTTGTTTTCTGATTTTGTGTCGCAATTAATTATTTCATTAGATTTGATATTGCTAGCAAGGTTGTTTACCTCAGTGGAAAATGAAAATCTTTGTGTTTCACAGAATTAAGCTAGTGACTCCGCGAACTTTTGTTCCATCTGTTTAATTGTTTCTGTAACTTCATTAATAATGGGGGCAGTTATAGATGTATTGGACAGCTGATTTCTCCTTATTCGAATACGTGAAGGTGTCTGACCTTCCTCATTGAGAAATGGGGACCCACTTTTGTCTCTTTGTTGGGTACTGGACCTTTTTGGATCCTTAGGATCTGTCACTACTGAAGTTTTAGGATCTGTTTCTTGGTTGAGATCATCACCAAACTTTTGCTCAAGCATGTTTACTATTGTTTTGAGTGGCTTGAAGTGACTGTTAACAAAGGTTGCACTGTTTGTTCCTTGAACTGTTACAGAGCCTGTTTTCATAAAAACTGTCAGTTTATATAACATTCCGCTGAGAGATGTGGTAGATTTTGAGTGCACTTCTATGAAAATGTTTTGTAGGCTTTCAGCGTTTGGGTCGTCCTTCCATGTAACATCACACATTCTCTTGGTCCCAATATAATCATAGAGGTATAACCATAAGGCGTTAACCCAGTAGGGGAGACGTTTGGCTGAAAGCGACATTTAGAGCCTCTTGTTCATAGTCATCTAATATGACCTCATAGTCGGAGATTTTATTTAGTTTAGATTTGGCTTAAGGTGATTTAAGGCGACTCGGAAAGTTGCTTTTACAGTATGTTTCATATAAAGGAATTATTTCAAGTGATTCGTCGCTTGGAACACCATCCTGACATTGGCTTGTTTGTGAGGGATCGCACATGTTGTTTAGTTTACGTTTGTTTTCACGTTATATAAATTGATCAGAAGAGCATTGGGTCTTGATTTATACAGTTTATGTTGTTAAACACTTTTATTTTATAAAAAATTACTGTATCCATTTGTTGTTACCTAGTTCTTTTTTTAAATTAATTTGAAAATAATAGTATGTAAAAAAATAAATAATGTAGTACCCTTCTTGAGCATGTTTTACTGACAACTTGGACAGATTATACGTATATAACACATTCAGTCCATGATAATTACGTTACGTTCGCAGACTTGATGAGTAATTTGTGAAATAATGCGGCGCGTCATATCAAGTGATTTTCTGACCACAGGACTATCCACTAAATACTTTTTATTCGTGGGGTATCAATTTTGTTGTTTTCGTTAAAGCCTCAGACCACGAAATTAAAAATAAGGCATTTGTGTGCCAGGGTATAAAAATTCAACGAAGAATAAAACCTCATAAACAAATCGGAACTTTGGATCAACGTTCTGAAAAATGTCCTGGATTGGTAATTTCTTTGCGCATGTAATATATGATTCATGTGGTTCCATACATCTTTTTCAGCTCGATGTCGATTTTACATATATACATAGGACCTTGCATAGCAATTATCTCACTTCAGACGTATCATCTAATATACACATGTCAACAAAAATGGAAATCGTTTCACTGGAGACTGATATGTCTGAAGGACACATCATCTGTTACCCGCGTCACCTCACATGAACATCATCTCACCCAGAGTCACGAGACGTCACAAGGACTCATCTACATAGAAATCGAATGGAAATAATCTTACCTGGAAACATGAACTGACATAAGGACATATCACCTCATATACACAAGTTACCTCAATAAAAATCTCACCCAGAGATACGAAATGTGACAAAAAATATAGGACATTGCATGTCGCTTGGAGACATGATATGTCAAAAGCAGACATCATCTCATATTCGTCTTTCACGTCAGGTGGAAATCAACTACCCAGAAACACAAGATGTCATAATGACACATCATCTAGTATACACGCGACCTCAAATGGAAATCATCTTACCTGGAGACATGACAAGGACAAATCATCTCATGTACACCGGTCACCCCAAAGAGGAATCATCTTACCAGAGGCATGTGAAGTCTGAACGACACATTGCCTCATATACATAGGGAACTCATCTCACACAGAGACACAAAATGTGACAAGGACATATTACCGATATCTCATAAACATGTCACCTCACATGGAAATCATCTTACACAGACAAATGAGATGTCACAAGGACACATCTTCACATATGTCACCTCACATAGAAATCATCTTACCTAGATAGATGAGGTGTCACAAGAACACAAACTCATATTCACAGGGACCTCATCACACCCAGACACACCAGACGTGACAAGGACATTTTATCTCATATTCACAGGGACCTCATCACACCCAGAGACACCAGATGTGACAAGGACATATTATCTCATATACACGTCACCTCACATGGCAATCATCACACCCAGAAATATGTGATGTAAGAATGACATATCATATATACTTGTCAACTCACATAGTAAGCATCTTGCACAGAGACAAGTGATGTCAAAAAGACACATCACCTCATATACAACAGGAGACATGAAATTCCACAAAAACACTTCATTTTTAATATACGTATGTCAACTCACATGGAAATCATCTTATGCCGACTTGATGTGTCTCAAGGACACGTGATCTCATATAGATGTCACATCAGATGGAAATCATTTCACCAGGAGACACGAGTTGTCAAAAATACACATCTTTTCATATACACATAAGACCACACATTGAAATCCTCTTACCTGGAAACGCAAGATGTTACATGGACAAATCATCTCATATACACGTACACGTGTCGTCACTTGGATATCATCTCACCCAGAGATTCAAGATGTTACAAGTACACATCATCTTAAATACACATGTCATTTTATATGGAAAGCATCTTATCAAGAAAAAAGAAACGTAATCTCATAAACACGTGTCACTTCACATGGAAATCACCTTACCTGGAGACATGAGGCGTCACAAGGCCAAATCATCAAACGCCACCTCACGTTGAACTCACCTTACCTGGAGACATGAGGCGTCACAAGGCCAAATCATCAAACACCACCTCACGTGGAAATCACTTTACCTGGAGACATGAGGCGTCACAAGGCCAAATCATCAAACGCCACCTCACGTGGAAATCATCTTACCCGGAGACATGAGGCGTCACAAGGCCAAATCATCAAACGCCACCTCACGTGGAAATCATCTTACCCGGAGACATGAGGCGTCACAAGGCCAAATCATCAAACGCCACCTCACGTGGAAATCACCTTACCTGGAGACATGAGGTGTCACAAGGCCAAATCATCAAACGCCACCTCACGTGCAAATCATCTTACCCGGAGAAATGTGATGACAGGGCACATCACCCAATATACATGTCACTTCACATGAAAATCGTCTTGCCAAAACACATGAGATGTCACAATGACACATCATAAAATTTTAGAATATTTACTTTTTTTAAACGAGATGCGTTTTCTCGTCCATATCTCATCGAAGGGCGACAGCCCTTACATGAGATGACGAGAAAATGCATCGAGTTTCATAAAACGTACATAATCTGTTTATCGCTGTTGTGTAACATTGTGACGTCACAGTGTTTACTTAACAACGTCTAGACAGCGAGGAGCTGAGATGGGCCCATTTCACGATCATAGTAGAGTGAGATGGAATAATATCGCACTCAAAGATTAAAGAAAAATACTACAAAATAGCAGTAATATACACATGCCACCTCGAATGAAAAATTCTACCCGAGACAAGAGATGTCACAAAGACACATCTCATATACATGTCAATACACAGAGATAATCTTACCCAGAGACATGTAATGCCACAAAGACACGTCATCTTATATACCGTCATCTCACGTGGACATCATCTTACCTGGAGACATCTGGTTTCACAACTCCAAATCAAAACACATCACTGCACATGGAAATCATCTTATCCTGAGACATTTGATGTTAAAAGGACACATCTCATATACATGTCAATACACATAGAGATAATCTTACCCAGAGACATATAATGCCACAAAGACACGTCATCTTATATACCGTCATCTCACGTGGACATCATCTTACCTGGAGACATGTGGTGTCACAACTCCAAATTAACACACATCACTGCATATGGAAATCATCTTTTCCTGAGACATGTAATGTCACAAAGACACATCATCTTATATAACGTCACCTCACATGGACTTATCCGGAGACATCTGGTTTCACAACTCCAAATCAACACACATCACTGCTCGTGAAAATCATCTTATCCTGGGACATGTGATGTTAAAGGGACACATCTCATAAACACATCACTTCATATCTGAATCAGCTTACCCACGAACATGATATATCACAATGACACATCACACATGTCACCACACATGTAAATCATCTTATCCAGACAAATGAGATCTCACAAGTAACCTCATCACACATGTCACCTCGCATGGAAATAATAGCTTGAGACACAACGTCCCACAAGGGTACATCTCACATGTCACCTCAAATGTAAATCATCTTCCCTGAAACATGAGATGTCACAAGGACACATCACACATGTCACCTCACATGGAAGTCATCTTACCCTAAGACATGAGATGTCACAGGTACACATCATCACACTTGCAACCTAACATGGAAATCATCTTACCCTGGCATATGATAGATACATCATCACACATGTCACCCCACATTGAAATCATCTTACCAAGAGACACGAGATGTCACAAGGACACATCATTACCTTATATGGATATCATCTTACCAGATACATGAGATGTCACAAGTACACATCATCACTCATGTCACCCCACATGGAAATAATCTTTCCCAGATACATGATATGTCATATCATAACATGTCACCTATAACGGAAATCCTCTTACCCCTTATATATGAGATGTCACAAGTACACATCATTTCATATACACATATCACTTAATATGGAAATCATCTTATCCGGAAAAGAGACGTCATCTCATACACACACGTCCCCTCACATGGAAATCATCTTACCAAGATGCATGAGATGTCACAGGGACACATCATCACATATGTCACCTCACATGGAAATGATCTTACCCTTAGACATAAGGTGTCACAAGGAAACATAATCACACATGTCACCCAACATGGAAATCGACTCCCCAAGATATACGATACATCAAAAGGACATATCATTACTCATGTCAACCCACATGTACATCATCTTACCCAGAAACATAAGATGTCACAAGGACACCTCATCACACACGCACCTCATATGGAAATCATCTTACCCAGATACACGAGATGTCACAAGGGCACTTCATCACACATGTCACCTTGAATAGCAATAATTTTACTCAGATGCATGAGATGTCACAAGGACACATCATTACACATATCACCTCACATGGAAATCATCTTACCCAAATACAAGTGATGTCACAAGGACACATCATCACATGTCACCTCACATGGAAATCATCTTAACTTAAGACATGTTATGTCAGAAGGACACACAAATGTCACCTCGCATGGATATCATCTAACCTGGAGACAAGAGATGTGAAATGACATGTACCTTACTGACACGTCACCTAAAAATGGATGTCAACCCAATAATACATGTGTCATCTGACATTTGTTATAGTCAGTTACATCAATTGAAAAAAATGTTAACCATTCTGATAGTTGACAGATAATATACATATTTTATTTACAGTGAAACCATTTACTTGATTACAAAAAGAATACAAAATATTTGACTACCTTTATTTATTATTATCACTTATATCCATGTGCAGTCAATACACAAATACATGTTATAACAAAGTCAGTGAATATGATACATGTACTGTAAATAAATTGTTTACATGTCATTAGAATACACAAATATAACCAAGTCAGTGAATATGATACATGTACTGTAAATAAATTGTTGACTTGTCATTAGAATACACAAATATAACCAGTCAGTGAATATGATACATGTACTGTAAATAAATTGTTGACTTGTCATTAGAATACACAAATATAACCAAGTCAGTGAATATGATACATGTACTGTAAATAAATTGTTGACTTGTCATTAGAATACACAAATATAATCAAGTCAGTGAATATGATACATGTGCTGTAAATAAATTGTTGACATGTCATTAGAATACACAAATATAACCAAGTCAGTGAATATGATACATGTACTGTAAATAAATTGTTGACTTGTCATTAGAATACACAAATATAACCAGTCAGTGAATATGATACATGTACTGTAAATAAATTGTTGACTTGTCATTAGAATACACAAATATAACCAAGTCAGTGAATATGATACATGTACTGTAAATAAATTGTTGACTTGTCATTAGAATACACAAATATAATCAAGTCAGTGAATATGATACATATGCTGTAAATAAATTGTTGACATGTCATTAGAATACACAAATATAATCAAGTCAGTGAATATGATACATGTGCTGTAAATAAATTGTTGACTTGTCATTAGAATACACAAATATAACCAAGTCAGTGAATATGATACATGTACTGTAAATAAATTGTTGACTTGTCATTAGAATACACAAATATAACCAAGTCAGTGAATATGATACATGTACTGTAAATAAATTGTTGTCATGTCATTAGAATACACAAATATAACCAAGTCAGTGAATATGATACATGTACTGTAAATAAATTGTTGTCATGTCATTAGAATACACAAATATAACAAAGTCAGTGAATATGATACATGTACTGTAAATAAATTGTTGACTTGTCATTAGAATACACAAATATAACCAAGTCAGTGAATATGATACATGTACTGTAAATAAATTGTTGACATGTCATTAGAATACACAAATATAACCAAGTCAGTGAATATGATACATGTACTGTAAATAAATTGTTGACATGTCATTAGAATACACAAATATAACCAAGTCAGTGAATATGATACATGTACTGTAAATAAATTGTAGTCATTTTAATCAAAATATACATTAAATTGTTTACATTCAAGGAGAAGTCTTACAATGATCAATCATTACTAGACCTGTTTGTGTAAACACCATTTAAGAGAGTAATTGTATTGTTTACAAAAGAACACAAAGAAATTGACATGACCTTTACTAAGTAACTATATAACATGTCTAATAATAGATATCTAGGTCAATCATTCTAAACAGGTCATCATGTCAGCTTTCATACTATATTGACATTTATTTAAGAGTTCATTAGACATTACATATTCACAATATTTACATGTAGTAATTTAATACATTGATACACATTGTTTACAACCAGTGATCAATAACAACAGATAAGTCAGACATATGTAAACTACATGATCACTTCCTGGTGTCAATCAGAATATATTGTAATGTGGATTATTTATACTTTCTTATAAACATAAACATTGTCATGACGACCAATAACAACAGATAAGTCAGACATACGTAAACTACATGATCACTTCCTGGTGTCAATCAGAATATATTGTAATGTGGATTATTTATACTTTCTTATAAACATAAACATTGTCATGACGACCAATAACAACAGATAAGTCAGACATATGTAAACTACATGATCATTTCCTGGTGTCAATCAGAATATATTGTAATGTGGATTATTTATACTTTCTTATAAACATAAACATTGTCATGACGACCAATAACAACAGATAAGTCAGACATATGTAAACTACATGATCACTTCCTGGTGTCAATCAGAATATATTGTAATGTGGATTATTTATACTTTCTTATAAACATAAACATTGTCATGACGGCCAATAACAACAGATAAGTCTGACATATGTAAACTACATGATCACTTCCTGGTGTCAATCAGAATATATTGTAATGTGGATTATTTATACTTTCTTATAAACATAAACATTGTCATGACGGCCAATAACAACAGATAAGTCTGACATATGTAAACTACATGATCACTTCCTGGTGTCAATCAGAATATATTGTAATGTGGATTATTTATACTTTCTTATAAACATAAACATTGTCACGACGACCAATAACAACAGATAAGTCAGACATATGTAAACTACATGATCACTTCCTGGTGTCAATCAGAATATATTGTAATGTGGATTATTTATACTTTCTTATAAACATAAACATTGTCACCACGACCAATAACAAGAGATTTAGACAGTGAATTATAACATATGAATGGCCACCAATCAGTTGATAGTGGTATCTTTTTAATAATAACCTGACTCTGTTTACCATCAGGACTAATCCTGAGTACATTGTTAGACCCATAACGTATAACAGGGATTTACACTAACAGTCGCCCAGTCGCCCAAGGCGACTAAATAATTGCATGGGCGAGTAAAGTTTGGTTTTCGATCGTCCAGGTGGCGATCTGTGATTATTTGGTTGATATCCGTTTCCACGAATTTTACCCTGTCATTCTAAACAGTAGCGGTATGTCTCCTTTCAATTTTATTTCCATATTGGTAAGAAATCTGGAATGTTTTTGTTTTTGCGTCATGCTTATAAGTTTACGCGCCACACAGTGTTTGCTGGTCCCGTTTGGCTTTTACCATGTTTACTTTGTACATAAAGCTTAGTAAAAATGATACCGGAAACCAGTTCAAAGCGAAAAAATACGAAAATTTCTGGAGCGGATATGAACTCGGTGCCGGAGATTGCAAATACAATGCAGCTTGTGAAGAGTATTGCATGAATGATGTAAACATAATACAAATTATACTTTGGCAGTAACTTTCAAACAAGTAAATTTAGATCTTAAAATACTTTTAATAGTGCATTTTATGTTACATAATATTATTTGTTTCACAGTTATATCCTATCATTTATTTCAAGTTTTAATTTATGGGGAAGTGTATTTTTTTTCATTATAAAAAAATATGAAATGTGTGGGCGCCTAACTTTTCACTGGGCGCCAAAATTTTTTAAGTTAGGAGACCAGGTGGCAACCATGATAAAAAAGTTAGTGAATATCCCTGTATAACAAGTATATGTCCTTCATCATCTGTTGTAATTCCCCATGGTCCACTCATGTTAGGATCAGTAAATGTAAACAAAGTGTTCCCCACCGTATCAATACAGTACAACTTATCTAGGTCAATATGGTAGATACGTCCTGCCTCAGCACCACAGATATAGTAAGGTATTACACCCACTGGTATTGTACGTGTTACCTCCCCTGACATGTTCATTACCTTTATTGTTCTATCATCACAGCCTACAAACAGCTGGTTATCTCTGTACATGATACCTCTACACTCCACCTTTACATCAATACGTTGTATAACTTGTCTCTGTCTGACATCTACTATCACTACAGTAGTAGGATCATATAATGTAGTATATAACGTAACAGCTACAGTGTTGTTGTCTACTACAGCTATACACCGTGGTCCACCAGGTAATGGACTGGTATGTTGTTGTTGTCCTGTTATATCACATGTTACTAATTGTTTACCATACACATCAGCTATAACTAACACATCATCATGTAACACCTTTATATCAAAGATTCTCCCTTTTACATTGACCTTGAAGTTATAATCCAGTGAAAACATGTCCTGTACATGTTGTACAGTGTGATATTTAGTATCTGTTGATTCCCTGTGTTGATTGTTACAGTCCTGACACATAGATCTCTGACAGTCATGACACCAGTATATAGATGGTTCCTTGTCACAGAAATGACACCTGTAAAGGATTTATATAAATGTAATATAATTCGGACATACAAAAATTTGAACTTTAAAAAAATTTATAGCAAACAAAACACCATGATGTGTCTCCACATTTAAATAGATGAAAGGATGACCTCAAGATCAGTATTTATTTATATAAATGTGACATCCTAATGATTCAAGCTACTGTTGCATACAATTATATAAAGTAAACATAGTAAAATAACAGTCACAATATGTCTGTATTTGAATAGGTTATCATGTTTAGCTTGTGTGGTAGTAACAATGCAGTGTACAATAAATAAACATTTAATGTAACATATTTAGTTCCATGTGTTGATAGTTATAGTCCTGACACAGAGTTGACTTCATGATTTATATCAATAAATTACACTATACTTACTTGAGTAATTAAATCTTCAAAATTTGTGGTGTCATAAAAATGTACACAAATCTTACTAGGGGTGCAGTGGGGACTTACAAATAAGATATTTGTAGTAATGTTCTTAAAGGGATCAAGTTAACAGAATTAACGTTTACGTTCGTTATAGGGGCCACATGGACAGATTTTATATATACAGTTGGGTGCAGTCCTAACATAACATGCTAGTTAACTTGAAAAGCAGAGATTCTGACTGCTTTAAGTTAACTTCGAGCAGAGAATTTGACTGGTTTGAGCAGAGATTTTGACAACCCAAGTTAACTTGGGCTGTTCTTTTGACAATTTTTTTATACAATATATTTCTGTCCATTTGACAATTTGTTGACAATTTCTGTCCACTGGACATTTTTGTTCTTTTGACAATTATTTTTGTCCACTGGACTTTTTTTCTTTTGACAATTTCTGTCCTCTGGACAATTTTTTTTTCTCTTGACAATTTTGTCACGTGACAAGTTTGTCAACAGGACATTTTTTGTGACAATTTTGTCACGTGACAATTTTGTCCACTGGACATTTTTTATTTTGGAAATTTATGTCGACATGCTAACCTTTCGACTGCACTTTAAAACAATTTTGACTTTTCCTTTTTAATGTTTTTTGACAATTTTTTTTACGAAAGACCGACTGGTTGTACCGTACGTCCATTTATTTTATCTGCGCGTTGTCGGAATGAAAGGTATACGAAAGATGAAAATCAAATCCTTTGTCGTTTATTAAAATCCTACTACCAAAAAAAAAACAATCGATAAAATACAAAATTATAGTTAATGAAAGAATTTAAGTTTTGTTTGTTATTTACGTGTTTCTGTAGGATATCAAATGTTTTAAATCTTACGGCTCGGAAACATATTCCTTATTGCGCCGTTGTTTCCTTTAATATTAATGTATAGTCCAATAAAGTGAGACATATCTTTGTTATATAAATATCTATCATTCAAGCAATTCTTCGATATCATAATATAAATTACAACTCTTGAACTTAGCAATCATTCAAAATATAAATTAAGTCGACATGTATCCAATTGAAAGTACATTCAATATCCAAAATGTGTGATAATAATAAAAAAAAGGTTAAAAATCTATGAGAGTTCTGTATTTTAACCACTAAATCTTATTAAAGTACAGAACAATTAAACAATAATGTAAAATATCTTATATTTACAATATTTAAACCCACATTTTGGTTGCATCTTTTGGGTATTAGGAATAATTTTATATGTAAAATATGGTTTTAATTCCATCAATAATATCCCCAGAGTGATTTTATACATAAAAGTATGGTTTTTACTTTTATAGCTCAGGTCTCAGGATTGATATTATATGTAAAATATAGTTTTTTTTCCCATCACTATGGTCACAGGAATGATTTGATATATGAAATATGGTTTCTAGTTGCATTGCTAAAGTCTCGAGATTGATTTTATATGTTAAATATGGATTTTAATTGCATAGCTTAGGTCTCCAGAGTGATTTTATATCTGAGATATTGTTTTTTGTGGAATAACCAAGGCTACAGGAATGATTTTATATGTGAAATATGGTTTCTACTTGCACTGCTAAAGTCTAGAGATTGGTTTAATATGTTAAATATGGATTTTAATTGCA
Organism: Limnoperna fortunei; assembly: GCA_944474755.1. Lineage (NCBI taxonomy): Eukaryota > Metazoa > Mollusca > Bivalvia > Mytilida > Modiolidae > Limnoperna > Limnoperna fortunei. The sequence continues at coordinate 2,378,344 of OX104119.1, forward strand.
TCTCTTATGTCTCCAGAGGGATTTTATATGTGACATATTGCTTTTTATGGCATAACCAAGGCTTCAGGAATGATTTTATATGTGAAAAATGGTTTCTAGTTGCATTGGTAAAGTGTCGAGATTGATTTTATATGTTGAATATGGATTTTAATTGCATCTCTTAGGTCTCCAGAGTGATTTTATATGTGAAATATGGTTTCTAGTTGCATTTGTAAAGTGTCGAGATTGATTTTATATGTTAAATATGGATTTTAATTGCATGGCTTAGGTCTCCAAAGTGATTCTGTATGTGAGATATTGTTTTTTATGGCATAACCAAGGCTACATGAATGATTTTATATGTGAAATATGGTTTCTAGTTGCACTGATTAAGTCTCAAGATTGGTTTTATATGTTAAATATGGATTTTAATTGCATCTCTTATGTCTCCAGAGTGATTTTATATGTGACATATTGTTTTTTATGGCATTACCAAGGCTTCAGGAATGATTTTATATGTGAAATATGGTTTCTAGTTGCATTTGTAAAGTGTCGAGATTGATTTTATATGTTAAATATGGATTTTAATTGCATCTCTTAGGTCTCCAGAGTGATTCTATATGTGAGATATTGTTTTTTATGGCATAACCAAGGCTTCAGGATTGATTTTATATGTGAAATATGGTTTCTAGTTGCATTGCTAAATTCTTGAGATTGATTTTATATGTTAAATATGGATTTTAATTGCATCACTTAGGTCTCCAGAGTGATTTTATTTGTGACATATGATTTTTGATTACACTGCTAAAGTCTTTCTAGTGATTTTATTTGTTAAATATATTCTTTAATTGTATTGCCAAGGTTTCACGATTAATTTATATGCAGAATATGGTTTTAATTCCATCTATATTGTCTCAGGATTTATTTTATATGTAAAATATGGTTTGGAATTGCATGGCTAAGGTCTCCAGAGTGACTTTATATGTGAAATAGAGTTTTTAATTTCATTGCTTCAGTGTCATTAGTGATTTTGTATGTTAAATATGGTTTTTAATTGCATCACTTAGGTCTCCAGAGTGATTTTATATGTGAAATATGGTTTTTGATTACATTGCTTCAGTATCATTAGAGATTTTATATGTTAAATATAGATAGCGGTATTAATTGTATTTTAAAAGTTTCAGGATTGATTTTATATGTAAAATATGATTTTTTAATTCCATCACCATGATCACTTTGGTGTCAGGATTGATTTTATATGTTGAATATTTTGTTTTAATGGTATTGCCAAGGTTTCAGGATTGAATTTATATGCAAAATATGGTTTTTAATTGCATGGCTAAGGTCTTTAGAGTAACTTTATATGTGAAATATAATTTTTAATTGCATAGCTTTAGTTTCTTTAGTGATTTTATATCTAAAATATTCTTTTTAATCACATGGCTAAGGTCTCCAGAGTAACTTTATATGTGGAATATGGTTTAAATTGCATTGCTATAGTCTCCTGATTGATTTTATATGTTAAAAATAGTTTATATTTGCATTATAAATGTCTCAGGATTAATTTCATATGTGAAATATGGTTCTTAATTGCATTGCTATGGGATCAGGATTGATTTGATATGTGAAATAGGGTTTTCAATTGCATCGCTTAAGTATTTGGAGTGATTTTGTATGAGAAATATGTTTTTTAATTGCATCGCAAAAGTTTCTGGAGTGATATAATGTATCTAATATGGTTGTTATTTTATATTTCTATTTTCTCAGGAGTGATTTGATATGAAGAAGAAGTTTTAATTTGGGATTTTATGGGTGATTTGTTTTAAATTGTGGATTTGAGGTTAAAACACATATCCTAAGATGTAGGTAGCAAAGATTTGAAAACTAATTAATATTATTTAGTGTGAAATTAAAAGTGAAATGTAAATATTAATAATAGATTTAATGATACCGACATACAGGTGAGTTGTAACAGTATTATTATTAAATAAAAATATTACAGGTTAGGATTTATACTTTTATATTTTTATTCAACTACACAAAAATATGATTGTTCCATCATAATAACAATAACATAATAATAATAGAAATGTAGGGAGAGCTACAGTCTTAATATGTAACCACAACGGCTTGCTATACATTTACCGAAACGCGGACGGGAAAGAAATCGTTTTCTTTAAAATAGACTGCCGTAGATTTCGTTAACTCATTTTTGGTGATCGTGACAATTTGTAACGAAATGATTAAATAAGCATATATTTTAACTTTTTGTACAAAGGGACATTTTGTAACTTGAAAATTGAAAAGCAGAGATTTTGTCCACTGGACATTTTTGTCACGTGACTATTGAAAAGCAGAGATTTTGACAATTTTTGTCCACTGGACATTTTGGTCACGTGGCAATTGAAAAGCAGAGATTTTGACAATTTTTGTCCACTGGACATTTTTGTCACGTGACATTTGAAAGCAGAGATTTTGACCGTTTTTGTCAATTTGACAAAAGCAGAGATTTGGACCGTTTTTGTCCAATTGACAAAAGCAGAGATTTGGACCGTTTTTGTCCACTTGACAAAAGCAGAGAATTTGACAATATTTAAAGCAGAGATTTGGACAAAATTTTGTCCTGTCAAAGCGGTCAAATTGACTGGTTTTTGGTCAAAAAGCAGAGATTTTTTTTCTCAAAAGCAGAGATTTTGACCAGAGATTTGGACTGGTTTAAGTTAACTTTATGTTATGTTAGGACTGCACCTAACTGTAGATATAAGTTAACAGAATTAGCAGTTACCTTATAGGTGGTCACATGGACATGTTTCATGTACAAATCAGTCCATGTGACCCTTGTAAGGTACTTACCTGTCTACCTTGACCCCCCACATGAACATTTGTTATCTGTTTGTTATGTTTGTTTTAAAGCTGTATGTCATTGACATAAAAAATAAATGTTTATTGGTGTTTATTCTGTTGGTCTTAAAATTAGAATGCCAAACTACAAGGGCAGAATGAGTATTCTTTAAAAAGCATGCCTTAGAGATGGGGACAATTAGTATAAGGGGAAATTGTCTGGGGGACAGTGGGCATAATGGGGCTATTGTCTGGGGGGGTTGTCAAAAGGGGGCAATTGTCTGCGGGAGTTGTCATAAGGGGGCAATTGTCTGGAGGGGTGTTGTCATAAGGGGGAAATTGTCTTGGGGGGGTTGTCATAAGGGGGCAATTGTCTGTAGGGCAGTTGTCATAAGGGGGCAATTGTCTGCGGGAGTTGCCATAAGTGGCAATTGTATGTAGGGGAGTTGTCATAAGGGGGCAATTATCCAGGGGGGTGTTGTCATAGATGGCAGTTTGTCATGGGTGAATTGTCATAGGTCGGGGCGGGGGCAATTGTCCATGGGGGAGTTGTCAAAAGGGGTAAATTGTCAATGGGGCTGTTGTCATAAGGGGGCAATTATCCAGGGGGCAGTTGTCTGGGGAAGTTGTCTCATGTGGCAATTTTATGTAGGGGAGTTGTCATCAGGGGTAAATTGTCCAGGGGCAGTTGTCACAAGGAGAAATTAATCAGGGGCAGTTGTCACAAGGGGTAAATTGTCAAGAGGTGGTTGTCGTAATGGGTAAATTGTCCAGGGGCAGTTTCATAAGTGGTAAATTGTCTGGCGGCAGTTGTCATAAGGTGTAAATTTTAAAGGGGCAGTTGTCATATGAGGTAAATTGTCGGAGGGCAGGAGTCATAAGGGGTAAACTGTCCAGTGACAGTTGTCATAAGGGGTAAATTGTTCATGGGTCAGTCGTTATAAGGGGGAAATTGTCAAGGGTCAGTCGTTATAAGGGGGAAATTGTCAAGGGGAAGTTGTCATAAGGGGTAAATAGTTCAGGGGCAGTTGTCTTAAGGGATAAATTGTCCATAGGAGACTTGTCAGAATGGGTAAATTGTCTATGGGTAGTTGTCATAAGGTGTAAATTGTCAAGGGGAAATTGTCATAAGGGGTAAATTGTCAAGGTGCAGTTGTCATAAGGGGTAAATTGTCAAGGGGCAGTTGCCATAAGAGGTAAATTGTCTGGGGCAGAAGTCATAAATGGAAAATTGTCCAGAATGGGTAAATTGTCAAGGGGCAGTTGTCATAAGGGGTAAATTGTCTGGGGGCAGTTTTCACACGGGGTAAATTGTCTAGGGGCAGATGTCTTCAGGGTAAATTGTCAAGAGACAATATCCATAATGGGTAAATTGTCAAGGGGAAGTTGTCATAGGGGTAAATTGTCAAGAGACAATATCCATAATGGGTAAATTGTCAAGGGGAAGTTGTCATAGGGGTAAATTGTCCAGAGGCTGCTGTCATAATGATGCAGTTGTCTGTCAGGCAGTTATCATAAATTGGAAATTGTCATTAGAGGTGAAATTTCCAGGGGAGTTGTTATAATGGGGCAATGGTCTGGGGGGAGCAGTTGTCATGAGTGGGCAATTGTCTTGGCAGTTTTCATGAGGTGCAATTTTGAGGGAGGGGAGTAGTTGTCATAAAGGGGTGATTGTCAACATGGGGCCATTGTCTGGGGGTGGGTATCATAGAGGGCAGTTGCCTGGGGTGTGGGACTTTTCATAAGGAGTCAAATGTCTGGGGGAGGTTGTCTAAAGGGTGCAATTGTCTGGGGGCAGTTGTGATAATTGCCTGTGGCATTTGTTATAAGGGGCAACTGTCCAGGGGGAGTAGTCATAAGGATGCAATTGCCCTGTGGCAGTTGCCACAAGGTGGCATTTATCCAGGGAGGAAGTTATCATAAAGGGGCAATTGACCAGAGGGGAGTTGTTATAAGGGGCAATTGTTCAGGGGGGATTGTCATTAGGGGGCAATTTTCCAGGGGAAAGATGTAAAAAAAGGCAATTGTTATGGGGCAGTTATACGTGGCCCAATTGTCCTACACCCCCTTCTAAGGTATTTACAAGTGACCTTGTCCATGTCACAATAAACTACGGAAGCCCTGATTTCCATAAAAGACACGCTTGCATTGTAATTTGGTTACCTAATTTTACTTTCCTTGTAAGGTTTTCATTGTTGATGACCAAAAATTATAAGTCCTAAAGACATGGAGCTTCATGACATTTTTACATGTGACCTTCACCCAACCTTCATTTGGAAATCAATGTCATTATGGCTCAAATTAGGACCAATATGCAAAAGACTTCTAAACAGTTTAGCATTTCAATTCTTTACTTACTTCTGTTTAAATCTGCTATCTTGAATTCCTGAAAAATACAAACAATATGTAAGATATTGTCAACATTATAATATGAATGGAGGAGCAGCCTAAATGTGAGCATTGCACATTGTTCATGTCGTTACTTCAGAGCCCCCTAACAGTGCCTCTACATTCCATTGATGACGTGACGTCTTATCTAATGTGTTGGTGACGTCACAAAACTCAATTTCAAATACAGCGTTTCAAATTGAAAAAAAAAATTGTCTGGCATTTTTGTAGTAATTTAAAAAATAAACACTTTTATTTGATCAATGTCAAAATTATTTTTGTCTACTTTTATATTATATATTTTTTCGTTCGTCTACAATATTTTCTTTGGATAGTTCAGCTACCATCTGAAATGGATTTGTTCATATGGATCACGTGACTTTTTTTACACACACGCATATTACAGTATAGCTCGCATCTGCGATGCTTGCTATAAATAAACTTTTAGACTAAGTTCATTTCAGGGCCGCTTCAAAACAATATTTCAATAAATATATACATCCTGGAAGGAATGATTTGCTGCTGTATACAATGTTAATGCCTTACAGGTTAAAATAAACTAAACAAACACCTAACTGACACGACTACCAGTATATTCCATCTATGTATGCAGAGTGAAAAACACATATGAGCCATTATTGCTTAAAGATGTCCAAAACCAGGGTACACAAATCTAACTAATAAAGTTAGACCCCTGTTTCAAACCATACACATTATCAATCCCATGTATCATATTGGTAAAATATTGAAATGATCGGTTAAGACGGACAACACGGCAGACTTGATATGAAATTAACATTTTGCAGTCTAAAATTAAAAAGTAAAATACAATCCTGCAGGTTTTTTTTGTGCATGATTTCGTTTAAACATGTGATATGAAATCTGCTGTATTTTCTGAAATGATTTAAAAAATTTTTTGAAAATACTGACTCAACGATCTAATAACTTTGTCAGTTTATTTACATGAAATAGATCCGATTATTATAGATTACTTATGTTTTTTGAAACGAGATGCTTTTTCACGTCCATGTCTCATCGAGGGGCGACAGCCCCGAGGTGAGATGACGAGAAAATGCATCGAGTTTCATTAAACGTAAATGTATCTGTTTATAGCTGTTTTGTAACATTGTGACATCACAGTTATACCTAATGACGTCTTGACAGCGAGCTGAGATAAGCCCATCTCACACTAGTCGAGTGAGATGGAATAATATCGCACACAAAGTTCAAAGGAAAATACTGCAAAATAGCAATAATCACCAATACCCTTCAAGTTATTCATCATTGTACTATAGCATTTGTGGTGTTGACCTCCTAGACAGACTTTTCAACCATATTTGTTACAATCCCTCTGGTGTTGGGCAACACAAATACAAAACATCATTAATATCCTTCAAATTATTTAAAAGGTATGTGATAGAGAGACATAACCTGATACAATAATAAATTTGTTGGTTCAACACAAACGAAATAATAGTTTCTTTTCTGCAAATTATCAGTAGCTTAAATTATGATATATGTTTACCTTCCTGACCTTTCAATTTCAGACGTGCCGGTAAATAATCTTTATTCTAGAAATGGAAATTAACATTAATCAACTTAGTTGAATCAACAATCTCTATTGCAAGTATAATGTTTTATATCAACATACATGTAAGTTTGGATTAGTTACATTTACTTGCAAACCTGGAAAAGGAAAAAAGTAACCAAATGTAATCAGTATCATTTCAATTATTTTAATTAATAATAGACTGGCCCTGCCTCGATTAATTTATTTAATATGTTTCAACTAGAGTATGTTCAGACTCTTTGAAGACTTATACTATCAGACATATTCTGAAATTGAATGGTTCTTGCTCCCTCTCCTATATGCTGTATGTTTAGTTCAGAAGCTGAAGTACCAATTTTAATGTCTCTGATTTTTACCAACCAAGCATTTAGTTTTTAAAGACATGTCTGTCTAAGGAAGCAATAAATAAAGTATATACATGTAGCTGTCACAAGTGTAAAAACAAATAATGAGACCAATATACCTGTATGTGTATTAGATTCTAACATAGGCTTTGTTTGTTTTTGTTTAAATGTAGTTTAGTACCACTTTCAACCATTTTGTAGCTATATGTCATTCAGTTTTTATTAAGTAGTAAGCCTGAATACCCAGTGAACTTTGGTAGAAAAACTGGCAATCCTAGCTTGTTAATTAAGGTTGACCTGCCTGCAGTAAGACTCGAACCTGCAACCTCACTGTTGATAGACATATGATCAATAGCAGATGACTATCATAAACATTTGGCCACCAAGGACAATGTCACAAAAGCATGGAGGTGAACATTTAAGGTGTTTAATAGCTTTTGTTTACCCTTTACTTCACTAAGTTACAATAAATGAATTAGTGGTAAGAAAGTTTATACAATATAAAAGAACCATAACTCCTTAAGTAACATTCAAATTTGTTTGGAAATACATAAATCAAAGAATATATTTTAATTTACTGTACTAAAACAAATGTATGTTTGACATATGTATGCATGTGAGAGACATACACATTGTCATAAAAATACAAATTAAAAGATTTCCTACCTCTGTGTAGTCTTCAAACCATGTCTGAAAAAAATCTTGAGTGTTATGACTGTCGCTATGTTCTTCACAAAAGTATTCATCTCCTAAATCCACTAATTCACTGTAGCTATGGCGACCAGCAGACATGTGTATGTTGCCATCAGTGCACTTCGACTTTACAGTGTAGGACACTTTCCTCGTTTCAAATCTTTCTTTGACTCTCTCAATTGCTCTCCCCAATTCTTCTAGCATTGCTTTACATTTCCCTTGTTCGATATCTCTCCACTGCCATATCTGCACTGTTACTGTGTTTTTACAGAAACACAAAATAAATTTTCTGAACTTGGTTCTGTCAAGAAAGAACACTCCCATACCATGATAAATAGCCAATCTGCCAGTTTGTGTTTCAGTGCAAATTGCATATTGATTGATATAATAACACAAGATATGGTTGAAAAAGTCAAACGGCATAAAATCAAACTCGATACACAACCATGGTGTGCGCTTACAGTTACCTTTGTTTGCATTAAACCTATCAATGATATCTGTAAATGAAGCTTTCTCAGAGATCATGCAAGGCATATAATAAGTAGGTAAGATTTGCCTTTGTCCATTTTCCATTAAAGTTGTTAGCTTTACTATAATGCCAAATATTTCCATTACTTTTAATATATGACCACTATGTTTGTTAAAGTCTAGTTCAGGTTCTTTATCAAAGAGTTTAACAATCAGAGAGTGTTCAAGCTTTCCTGTGTGTACTAGTTCTCTCCATTCATCAGACAGCTTTAGGTTGGTATTAAATTTGTCTGATACGAGACATCTGAATGCATTTGCTAACCATTTTTGGTTAAGTATAATATATTCTTTTAAACTCTCAAAATATACGACACCTCCAACCTTATGTTGATAGTTCAGGAATAAGTTGATTTCATCCTCGCTATCGATTAAACATTTTGCTGATAATTTTATAATATCTGGCCAAGATAATATATTCTCACCAGCCTCTCTAAAAACATCAATTAAGTGCTCTAAACGGATCCACTTCAAAGGCAACTGTTCAGCAAATGTTTTCAGTTGCTTTCCATACTTAAAAATTGTATCACGCAAACCACGAAAATCCTCTTCTTTAGATTCAGTATTTGATACAAAGCATATCTCTCTAATATGCTTCTTCTTAGTTTCATTTTTTAATACAGAACCCAGCTGTTCATAGAAAACCTTTTTTTTTTCTTCCAGCTAAATGAAGAAAAAATCATACATGATACTATTGCATCGATCATTTTTCAGATATATAATTTCTCCTTGTTGTATGCAATCTTATCACGGGATTGCATGTCAAAAAAATATAAAAATCTATTGGTATACTAAGTAGGTTACAGTTATTTGTTCCTTTATGTTGAAAATAAAACAATTTTTTTTTTATTTTGTTGCTATTTGTTGACACGGCGTGATTTCTATCTGACTGACTACAGAATTTCATGTATGACAACAACACAAAAAATAAGTTTTGATTGTTTTAGGAACACAACATACCCCTTTATATCTGACTGTTTAAGGATATTAAATGTACAATTTAATTCTCCAAATTCAACAATAATCTAATCTTTAATAAATGTCATCCAATGAAACATTAGATAATGCACTATCATCCAATAATTCTATTCATGCTGTAATTTATTTATATTAAGTGCTGTGATTGGATAAAAACACTTAAATGATGTCTTCTCAGATAATTAATATATCTATATTTCCTCTGGGCGGACTACTTTTTCAGTATCCAATGTAAACAAGATGGTGTCCTCCTAGCGTTTCGTCAGGGAGAGGGGACAATGTTTTCTCTGCCGCAATGATTTCTTATTATTAGATTTCAAATAAAATATAATATAAATACAATTTAGTGTTTCATTTTGTTTTTTTTCCTATCAATATTCTACAGAACTGCGATTCCTTGGTACTATGTTTTGCATATTCCTACACTTTCCGGCCTATGTATGTTTTGAGGTCTAGATGGGTTTCGATAACTGTTTTTGCTGTTTTAAAAATCGCAAAGATTATTTTACAGAATTATATGAATTAAACACTGTGTTTTAGAAAATTATCAATGTGTAAACTCCGGTGACTCCCTCACAAATATGTATTTAGTTTGTGAGTGAGTCGCCAGAGTTTACACATTGATAATTTCCGAAAACTCAGTGTTTAATCCTACAGTGTAAACCTTTATTATTCCACACAAAAGGGTTGAACGTCTCCCTCAAATTAAAAATGTTATCGATCCAATTTGTACACAGCTTTATCAATAAACAATCAGACCATGAGTTATCATTCAGTGTCTATCTATATTACTCCACACAAAATGGTTGATGTTCTTCCTCAAATTTAACCTGACATTTCTACCATAATGTTATATATTGAACTCAATCCTGAAGTGGCATCTTGTGGTTTGTGATTAAAGTAAAAACCATATTATTTGAAAAGGAAAATTGCAAACAAGTTTGCTTTTAATTGGTCCAGTGGTTTAGGAGAAAATTTAAATGTTAAAGTTTACCAGGAAAACAATGATGAATGCAATGTGATGACAATAGACCAAATGTGGCATTGAACACCAAAATAAACAAACCAAATAAGATATGATTGACAGCAATCATGCACTGACAGCAATCATGCACATCGTAATCTCCCTAATAGATCGCCTTTGTACAGAAAAAAACACTCTTGATTTCTTTTTTATACTACTTACATGATCTCTACACTCATCAATTCTCGTACAAACAATGATAGTTGGAGGGTATAGAAATTCTGTCTTCGTCTCCTCTTTTGATTCCCCTTGAACTCCACAGAAGTGAATACTATCGAGCCAGAAATCTATATACTCTGAAAAAAGTAATAAAGGTGTCATTTAAGTGATGCAGTGAGTTTCTATAGCTGAAAGATGACTGTAAAACATGTCTTGGTTACCAGCGACATTTAACACATGCACAAAATCAGTAACAAGGTTAATTGTGAAACATGAAAGTGGTCCTTGCTTGTAATTTAGGAAGACAGATTGATATGAAATGTGGAAATTTTGAAAAACCCCATCAAAGCAAAGATTCTCAAAACAACACCATTGACAACAGACCTTACAATTTTTTTCGAAGGCATTTATTTTTATTTTCAGCACACCTGAGCCCTCTGTGACAATGTTTTATGCCTTATAAGATGTAATTAGAGGTTCTCACAGACATCTTTAAAATAATTTGTGATATTTAACTGATGTCAGAAATGAAAAGTGTTGGTCTTTTTGGTTTCACACATTTTTTAATTTCACAATATTTTTCTCTGTCTGTAACAGCTCTCAATTAATATGGAGAAAACTACTATTAAAAGTAATCTTTATTAATGGCAATAATTCCTAGATCACACAATTTCCGACTAAAAGAGTTAAAGTAGATAAAAAAAACCTGAATGTTTTTTACTGAGTTACCCTACATAATTTTTAATTGACAAGATATACCTGTAGGAAAATATGTTCTAATATGAGAAAGAACAGCTATATTTTATTATGGATCAAAATCAAAGAAACAATTTGTAAACTAGATATCCAAAGGAACATTCAAAAATTGGTTCTAATTTACTTAGTGGTTTCCAAGAATAAGATTTTCTTGAAAAATTAATGGATGACAGACACCAAGTTATAGCTCATGGACTTTGCTCTATTGAGCAACAAAGCAGCAATTACAAGTTATACTAAACTACATGTTTTCTTATTAAAAACCTACTAACCTCCGATCTTATCAAAGCCATCTTCAGTTTTGATTGGTTGTACATCTTTCATGATGTTGGCAACTAAGAGATGTATTGCGTTTGGATTAAGGAATACTGGGTGAGTAGCATAGAATTCCTTCTCTCCAGCAAAATCCAAAAGTCCACATTCTACAAATACATCTGATGGAATATCTACTTCTTCAATACCATTAAAAAAATCATCCAAAGCTTGAGAAACATCTTTGTTTAATAATTTTGTAATTAAATCATGATGTGGGGTAATCTTAACCTCCATTTCTATATCATCTGACATATTGTGTATTGGTGGTGTCATCATCTGTTCTTTATTTCCACTTTCAACAGATTCATCTTTATGCTTATCATGTCTTCGCAACCGTTTTCTTTCTGAACTATTATGACTGGTACCAGCTGAATGTTTTCTTCCTGAACTATTACGACTCGTAACAGTTGACTCTCTGATATTACTACGACTGTTTTCAACATCTTTCAAACCAGTAACATCGTAGCGACTCTGTGTGTAGTTCTCTGATGAAGAGTTTTTGTCTCTACTGCTGAAATTTTTGGCTTTTTTCAATCTCAACAACAGTTCCTTCTTTTTATCTGACACTGTGAAATAAAGCAGAAGACTCAGAAAATGCAGATGAGACTATAAATTGTAAAACAAAAAACGGATTAACAAAAATAAAATGTAAAAATTGCATGTATAGAATGAATCATATAAAAGTGTGGAATAATTAACGACTGACATAGCTGAGATAAGTTGACTCAATAAAGAACATATAATGTATTTTAATTAATAAATATATCACCTCATGAAAAAATATTGTGTGATTTCAAAGCAACAGCAATAGGAAAAAAATAATCTAAGAAGTCTACAGGATATAATATTAATGATTAATAAAAATATGTGTACTTTTTTCAACATATGATAAGTAATTATATATAAGAAAACTCATAAGATATAACATTGCAAATGCCTTCATTTGTCCGTAAATAAATAGCCCTTCAAAGAAAAACACCCCTACGTGTAACAAAAGAGAATAATAATAAACTCGTCCACCTGTCATATATATATATCTATGTACACCTGTAAAACCTGCTTTTCATTTGTTGCTCGCTACATGTCAATAAATGGCTCAAAACCAGCTAACTTCGCCTCTTGCAGAAAACATGCGGACACCATCTAGGGATGGTTTTATTTTAAATGTGAATGTCAGCGACATTGATAATGATAACGCCTCTCAGGGCACTGATAACGCCTCTCAGGGCACTAATAACGTACAGTCTGAGGACGGTACAGATAAAGATGATAATGAATTATCGACTGAGTCAGATTCTAGACCCTCACGCAGTTGGCGTCACGCCACTAATTCTACTGCCGAAACTGGCAAAAGTAATTCTACTTCCCTAAGTAAAAGTGGTAAACAAGGTCAAAGGGATGATAGACGAGGTAAGAAGAGAAAACGTGACGAATCTTCGTCTGAATCCTCTTCAGAGTCTTCTGACAGTTTCTCGGAATCTAGTGAGGATTCAGAACTAGAAGCATGCTTCAATCCATCGAATTTACTAGCTAAAGGTTTGAAAGTTTCGAGTAGAATTACAAAATATATAGAAAAGTACGCAAACCAAGGCATAACTAAAAAGTGTAGACTTGAAGTAACCAAAAATTGTGCTGTTCCAAATAGTAAGAAATTAGCCCCTAAGAAAACAGATAGATTTGTAAAGAAACTTTGCAGACGCAATTCGGTACACCCTTATCGATGCAGAAAGAAAGGGCAATTATTAACACTCAAAATAGAATATTAGATGCATCAGGTCCGCTAAGTATTTTATGGAGTGAAGCTGAGAAGATGAAGCAAAGAGGTCATGGTTTAAATCCTGATGATGTGATAAATATAGTCCAAAGGGCTTGGTATTAATTAGTAATGCACACTATGTGTACATGTCTGATAGGCGTAGGAGTATGTTATCTAGAATATTGCCAGATTGCATTGATTTAATGGATGATACCGAAGGCAGGAAAGCCTTACTTAAAGCAAATGGTGAACTGTTTGGTAGAAAATTTAAAAAGATGCTAACTGAAGAGTCTAATGACAATAAAGACTTATTTAATATGCTTCCCACTAGGTCAAACATGTCAAAAAGAAAAATTCCATATAGACCATTTAGTTCTTCTTTCAGCTCTGTAGACAGAAAGGACCAGTTTTTTCACCAGGGGCCCTCGAACAACCAGCGTTTCGGGGGCGTCAGCCAGAGAGGCAGAGCTGGAAGTTACAGGAGAGGCCAGGGGCGCAGAGGAGGAAAGAATTAAATCAGGTAATAGACATAGAATTTCCTTTCCCACTTCTTACAAAACTAAATATAGATCTTCCCATAGCAGGAAGAATCCATCATTTTCTTCAAAATTGGTGTGTTTTAACATCAGACCCATGGATATTGGAAGTTGTAAAGGGGTTAAAGTTGGATTTTGCAGAAATACCACCAAAACAATTAAATCCCCCAACAATGGTTTTAGACAAAGAAAAGTCAAATCTCATAAATATAGAAATTCAGAAAATGATTTCAAAAGGGGCAATAAAAGCAGTTCCACAAAGGAAAGAACATTTTCTGAGTCATTTGTTTTTAGTAGAGAAAAAAGGGGGAGGTCAAAGACCCGTGATAAATCTAAGAAACTTAAACAATTTTTTGAATTACAATCATTTCAAAATGGAGGGTATCCATTCAGTGAGGGATTGGATGATAAAGCTAGATCTTACCGAGGCTTACTTTTCGGTGGCAATTCACGAACAACATCAAAAATATCTTCAATTCAGGTGGGAGGGGAAGACTTATCAATTTGTTTGTCTCCCAATTGGAATATCGATAGCCCCTCTGGTGTTTACAAAGTTAATGAAGGTTCCGATGTCTTTGTTACGAAGAATAGGAATTTGTCTAGTAATTTTCCTGGACGACATTCTGATAATGAATCAAAACAAGGCAAATTGTCAATTAGATGGACAGAAAGTTATGCATCTTTTGCAAGCCCTGGGATTTGGGATAAACATGGACAAATCAGTTCTGATTCCATCTCAAGTGATGGAGTTTTTGGGGTACAAAATCAATTCAGTAGAAATGACACTATTTTTGCCTCAAAACAAAGTAAAGAACATACGGAAACTTTGCACGGAAGTAAGAGAGTCAAACAGTGTCTCAGTGAGAAAGTTATCACAACTAATTGGTACAATGACAGCATCAATTCAAGTGGTGCTACCTGCCCCTCTTCATTATTGGTTTTTACAAGTAGCCAAGAACCAAAAACTTTGTCAGACTTACAATTACAATGCCACCCTTTTCCTAAACAAAAATGCTTTGACCGAATTAAACTGGTGGATAGATCATTTAGACAAGTGGAATGGGAAAAGCATAATTTCAGTCCCACCAACAGTAATAATTCAGTCAGATGCAAGCCTATTGGGGTGGGGAGCTGTAAGTCAAGAAGTTCGGATAGGGGGTCCATGGTTGAACTCAGAGAAATGCTTCCATATAAATGCATTGGAACTTCTGGCAGTAACCAATGCAGTCAAGTCTTTTCTAAAAGATCAATCAAATGTGACAGTTTTAATTCAGACAGACAACAAAACTACTCAAGCCTACATAAACAAAATGGGGGGAACAAAATCACAAAAATGCATGGTGCTTAGACAGGGGGATAATGTTGAAGGCGGATTTTCTGCCAGGGAAGATGAATCAAATAGCAGACTGGGAATCACGTCACCGTCTGGATTCCAGCAGTTGGAAATTGAACCCAGATTTTTCAAGCCCTTTTGTCCAAAACAATGAATTGCGAAGTAGATCTTTTTGCAGACAGAACAAATCACCAACTCCCAGTCTATATGAGTTGGCTTCCAGATCCAGGGGCAAGGGCCTTCGATGCTTTAATACATCCTTGGGTAGAACTGAAAGCTTATGCTTTTCCCCCGTTTTGTCTGATATCTCAGTGTCTCACCAAAATTCGGGCAGAAAAAGCAACAGTTTTGATAGTAACCCCTGCTTGGACATCCCAGCCATGGTACACAGCTCTACTAGAGATGTCCATTCAGGATCCAATCCTACTTCCCCTGAGTCCACAGCTTCTAACATCATCTTACAACCAAATTCACCCTCTGGTTCAAAACAGAATGCTCCAATTAGTAGGTTGGCTTGTATCAGGCGATTGTTCAGCTCAATTAAACTATCAGAAAACGTTAGGGAACTACTCATTAGCTCATGGGGGGAAGGAACTAACAAAGCTTACGATTCAGCCTGGAATATGTGGGCTAGCTGGTGCTTGGAGAGGGAAACTGATCCCTTTACAGCACCTCTAGCATCTGTTTTGGAATTTTTGGCCTGGATGTTTATAAATGGGTTTCAATACAGAACAGTTAATGTTCACAGGTCTGCTTTATCATCAGTTTTGCCCCATATTGATGGTAATCCTGTTGGGAAAACTCTGTTAGTAAAACGTTTAATGAGAGGTATTTTACGCAAAAAGCCTCCACTCCCAAGATATAAGGAAACCTGGGACTTAGACTTGGTGTTGAAATATTTGAATTCTTTAGGAAATAATTCAGATCTTGATCTTAAAATTTTATCAAGAAAACTAGCAATACTGTTACCCATTACAGCCCCTAAAAGGGTATCTGAGATTGTTCGATTAGACATCAGATTTATGCATGTAAGGGATAATGAAGTCGTTTTCCAATTACCAGGCCTGTCGAAATGTCAAAATGATTCTACTCCAAAAGAAGTAGTCTATTGTAAATTTCCAGATAATCCAAAGTTATGTGTAGTTCAATGTTTATTAAGTTATCTTTCCATTACAGAAAATTTTAGGGACCAAGATAAAATAAAACCAAACCCTTTACTTAGAACTCTAGTGAAACCTCATAAACAGTTGTCTCCAACTACATTAAGTAATTGGATAAAAAATGTTATGTCAAGTTCAGGCATAGACACAAACAAGTTTAAAGCACATTCAACCAGAAGTGCCTCCACCTCTAAAGCTAAAAGAGTTGGTGTTTCTATTGAAGAAATAATGAAAATGGCTGATTGGTCAAGTATTTCCACATTTAAAATTTTTTATCACAGACCATATGTGCAGTGTAGCCAGTATGGTTCCACAGTGTTATCAATTGGTATGTATATTAAAGAATGCTTTGAACATTCAATGTTATATCTTATGAGTTTTCTTATATATAATTAAAGATTTTATTAGGACGCGAAGCGTCCGATATGAAATATAGATTATATTAAGAAAACGAATAAGATATAACATTGCAAATTTCCCCCCTCATCCCTCCCATTTGCAATAACTTTAATACATATTTTATGTTTTTCAGAGAATGGATCATCGGAGTAATATGTAGACTTGTAGATGTGGATACAGATATATACATGTATGTTGGATTTGGCGAGATGGACTTAAACTTTTATGAACTTTAATGGTGGACTGCCTGTAATAACTAGTGTTGACTATGTACTATGTATGGTGATGATGGACTATATTGTGTTATTTAAATGGATTTGAAATAGATTGTTTGCATTATATTTTGTAATCTTTTGGTAATATAAATTGTATTTCAATTCTTTATTATAGTCTTTATTTGCTCGCCAATGAAAGCAGGTTTTACAGGTGTACATAGATATATATATATATATGACAGGTGGACGAGTTTATTATTATTCTCTTTTGTTACACCTAGGGGTGTTTTTCTTTGAAGGGCTATTTAATTACGGACAAATGAAGGCATTTGCAATGTTATATCTTATTTGTTTTCTTAATATAATCTATATTTCATATCGGACGCTTCGCGTCCTAATAAAATCTTTAATTGTTTTAAATACCATCATCAAAGATCCATTGACCATTACGCAGGTTAATTTTACATCGATGCATATCAACCCCATCTGTACTCTGAACTCCTGCTATACTCTGTCTTAGTAGCCGTCTCAGCAGACAGGTTTTACCAACTCCATTTTCACCTATAATGACTATTCTGAGGAAGTAGCGTGTCTCCGTTCCAGCCTTGATGATTTTCATGTATAATTCTTTATCTTTTCGATCTAACTGTTTGATAACTTTTGGTATTTCTATTAAATAAAGAAATATTACATTTTATATGAACAGATTTAATGCTCACTTTAAAGTATTTCTTTGTTGAGTATCTTTCTCTATGAAGCCATAAAAGCTATTTAATCAAAAGTATAAGTGTGCATAGGACAAACATTCTAAAACACACTGTCCTTTACAATTAGTACCCATATTAATCTTTTATGGAAATGTCCTAACTCACTTACAGGTACCTGTATGATGAACATGTGCAATGTACCTAACTATAAAAAAGATAGAAACTAAAGAATAAATAAGTTATTAATGTTTCATCCTTTGTGTGAACCACAACTAGCACTTAAGTCATAAATACAATCGTGTTTTTACACAACTTTATTTAGGATAATAAAATTATGTTAATACATTTTTTCCACATCTATAGTGGATCCTCCATGTTGTTAATGTAGTTAGTCATCGACACTAGCCAGTTACAGTCTCACTGTGGGCAGGGTGTGATTGACTTCAATCTGCGGTAGGAAAACTGGCAATCCTTGTCAATTAAGATTGGAGTCGAGTACTGAATGCAGTGAGAATCGAAACCGCAATCTCAGTGTTGACAGACCTAATTGACAAGGTTTGCTGAAGGTCTGGGGTTTTCAATGGGTACTTCAGATATCTCCCTTAATAAAACATAGACGCCATGTCTGATGATATACATTCAGCTGACAAATTGCTTAAATTGGTGATAAACCCAAATTATTACCATCTATATAAACTGTTGATGTAATAAAAACATACCAAAGAGTGTTCGACAGGATATACAAAAAAATATGGTAAAACAAAAGAGGGGACAACAGCAAAACTAACACACAAGGCAAAAAACAAAAATCGATATGCACAGGGGTGCAAAAGCCGAGTTGCCGTATTTTATTAACCAAAACTTTCCTTGTCCTCATTTTAAGACTTAACATAATTTGTTATTACAAGCATTACATGTAAACTGGAGACAAAGTTAGGAAGGGTTTCATCAAGAAAAATGTAAGCTTTATCAACAAATTTTCAAAGTTGCATAAAATATGAATATGTGAATCCTCTAACAGAATTGAACTATTGTGTAAAATTTCTGATATGTACTTGATGTAGTTTTTGAGTTATGGTCCGGAAACGACTAATTCCAGAAATTTTCTTTTTTTTCACTGTGACCTTGACCTTAACAGATTTACCCCAAAATCAATAGGGTTCCTCCTCTTATGGTATGTAACAATATCCCAAAGTTTCAATAAAATTGGTTGAGAACATTTTGAGTTATGGTCCGGAAACCACTAATTCAAGAAATTTTCTAACCTTTTTCTGTCGCTGGGACCTTGACGTTGAACGGATTTACCCCGAAATCAATAGGGTTCCTCCTCTTAGGGTATGTAACAATATCCTAAAGTTTTATTAAAATCGGTTCACAAGTTTCTGAGTTATGCCCGCCATCATCATAACAATAGCCGAGTGAAGTTGCAACTCGGCTAAAAAAGTGAGTAACACCAACCCCACGAAAAACTTGGCAAGTGCAGGAGCTTCCAAAGGGTAGTCAACTACAGTTAAAATTCCGGTAATAACATTTAGAGTGAATTGTTCATCAACAATGATGATATTTCAAAGAAACGTCTTGAATCGCAGTGACCATCACATCATAAGTCAAAGTTCTGATTTATTATTTTATTTAACCATGAATTCAGAATAGTTTCCAGACCATGTCATGCATTTTTTATATAACTGACTAAACAGTTTATTGGCTATTGTTGTTCATAACATGTGCACGTAGAGGAGATTTACCAACAAGATGGTTCCTGTGCAATATAACCTCTCAATAATAGAGGTGTTCATATTAGCTATACGTCAATCTTATATTTGATTTATTACGATGCAACTTATTTGTTTTTTAAAAAAAATTGCAAAAGTCTGAAATGGCCTTGTTTTGAAGCAAAAAATACGGAATGATTTACAATTTGTTGGAAGTAGGTATATATATTTGTGTAAAAAATTTAGGAGTTAATTACACAAAATAAGCACTGTGTTCTGCAAATGTTCTCAAAAATAGGCAGTCTTGTGCAAATGTTCTCAAAAATGACTAAGTTCCAAAGTCTGGAAAATTAGGCAAGTGTGGATTGTGAGCACGCTCACAAAGGGATACCCCCGCTTCGCTTCAATTCCAATTAATCTCCCCTGAATAATATGCGACAGCAACGAAAAATGTTCATACACATCTACATATTATGTACTTCCTTCATATAAAGTTTCATCAAAGTATGTCAAACCGTTGAGGAGGAGTTGCGCTTACGAGGTCTCACACTGAATACTATATTTAAAAAGTCTAAGTCCAATTATCTTCCCTGAATAATATCCGACAGCGACGAAATTTCTTCATGCACATCTACATATGATGTACTTCCTATATGTAAAGTTTCATCAAAATCTGTCCAGCGGTTTAGGAGAAGCTCTTACAACGGATGTGGACAGACAGACAGACGGACAGACAGACAGACTGATTCCTATATACCCCCAAAACAAGTTTGCGGGGTATGAAAATCCTCAAACAATTCCAGAAAAGCAGGTGCAACTTCAATTCATGTACAATCTTTCGGTGCAGTTTCAGAGATTTGGTTTGAAAACTATAGGGTGAGTTGATTACACATAATACATGTAGGTACCATCTTCTGCAATGTTCTGAAAATGACTACGTTCCCAAGTCTGGAAAATTGGGAAAAAATCCTAGAACACTTCAATAACAGCAGGTGCACAACTTCAATACTTGATTGCACAAAATTAGTTCCCTATTTTCCCTGCCCCCAATCATCCAACTGCCCATCTGCCTGACTTCACCATTTTATAACCTGGGTTTACACTTATTTTACACTTATTTCAACACAGCCAAATAATACTTGAAGCAATTCCCTTTTTCGGAATACAGAGTTACTTCCACTTGCCAGGGTTCAACATTTAGGTAGGACCGAACGACATTGTCCAGTCAATGTGGCGATTATTATCAGCCATTATTTTTAGTGCACAAATTTTCATTGAGAAAAGAAAAAAATCTTAAAGTTTTTCTATGCATTTACCTCAGATCAGAATGACGTATTTATTATTCCTTGTTCACCTTGAACGTGATAAAATTTGGGCTTGTTTTTTATTTTAATTGAACATTGTTTGTTTACTGTAACAATACCCAATTATCACACTGAATTGATATATCTAAAAGCAGAAATAGACAAAATGAAATGAATGTATGGATATTCATTTTCTTATCATTTAAAAGTTAAATGGAAGGTTTCAAAATATATGATATCTAAAAATAGAACAGCAAGGAGTAGGGTTTTTAAATTATAATTCATAAAAAAAAGAAAATAAATTTAATGTGTGCAAGTTAATTTATCTTTATTGTCTGTGTTTAGTCTTTTGTACCATGATATCAACGGATGTATTATGTAATTATGTAAACAGTGGTAAATATGATTGCAAACATGGAAATAAACTGGATAAAATAAATAATGCTGATTTAGTATAGTTAAACAGGGATCTGTCTGTTAATTACTTTCTAGTTAAGCGGTCTACTTTCGTCTTCAAACTTCAATGGAATTCTTTCCTCTCCTTATTATCATTAATAAGATTTCCTGTTAAAGTCAGAACTATTCCCTAAAACCAAATCTAACTCCCAATTTCTTATTGTTTTTCCTTTTTGTATGTATGTGGTCTAGTTCAAATTACATCAGGTCTAGTAAATTCTAATTTTACCAAGACCACTGATCCAGCAGTAAAAAAAGTTTATGTCGAACCCTGCTTGCAAAATTTGTCTTTCACTTTCATTACAGCAGGTATCTAGTATTGAACAGGAAAAATTCTTGTTTTAATTTTTTTAGATAATTTATGTGGCATGATTATTCCAGTGCAACTAAAATACACTGCAAAATTAGGTTTTACATCATTATAAATTGTTGTACCAGAGGATATATGTGAAAAAAAATATTGCAAAAAAAACCCAACTTTTTACCTACAGTAGTTAATATAAAGCAACTGGTGTAAAGGTAGCTCTGCAAATGGGAAGTAAATTTTCTTTACTGCAAGTAGGGATTTAACATAGGTGCACAACAGCTGTTTAAAAAGAAAATATTTATAAAGCATTATTTAATTATTCTTAATAGTTTAAAAGTTATGCTGTCCAGTCAATAGTGTTACTTGTTAAACTTGTGTGATGCCCGACCATTTATGGTCTAACCTTGCACTGTAAGTTCTGTCCATCTGACACAGTGTTTTATCTGGATGGAGTATTTTCCTTTATCGTCTAGCCTTGTATTGATTACAACAAGTTTGTGAAGTCTCCCATGTCTTTCTGTTTTATATCTGTCTGATGTGCTCACTTCAGTGCCATCTTTGTACCACAAGGCTGTGTGATTGTCATCTAGAACTTCACATTCAAATTGAACGGTTTCACCCTCTATACATGTCATAGAACCCAATGGTTTAGTAAAATATTCTGTAAAGGGAATAAAAATAATGCTTTGACATCTTTTATTATCAAATATAATATTGTGAAGTGTGCACTGTCACCATGTACAATAATTTCTTTTAAACTGATGTCAAAAGGAAACAAGTTAAATTAAGTTAATAAATAAACAATATGCAAAATATCAGGCTCCTGCAACCTATAGTTGCTTAGAAAACTGTAACAGAAATTGTTGTTACAGACATGGATAAAACAGATACCCTCTTTTCTTCAAGATGGGGGTATAAAAATTCTGACAATTTGAGAAGTTGAATTATAACATTGTCTAGTAGTTTTACAGGAGAAGATTTAAATATTACTTACATGATCCCTCAGGTCAGGCAGTCAAAATATACATACACCCAAACACCTTCAAGTTTTCAAAAAAGATTAAAGGGTATTCTATACCAGGTTCTATTTGAATTGACTGTGTGGCTTCATATAAATTCACATTACATATTTTATACACCATTAATCTTTTAGAAAACCTGGATAAACTTTTAATTAATCCTTCTAATAAGAAAACTGTTTGGTATAAGAAGACATTGTCAGAGGATGATCAGCAACAAAAAAAAACATTAGAGAAAATAATCCGAGGAAATATTCTGCAATAATTCAATTCAGGAAAACTAATCCAAATATAGTATACAGTACGCTCAGAGTGTGTGGTCACTCAAACACTCAATTAAGAGAAATTTCTCAAGTGTTACAATGTGTATCACTGAAGTTTTCTCGGAGAATCACAGTGTTTCAGAGTGTTGCTATCTATCACCACCTTAAAATTAATCCCCTTGATGTACCGACTTTTGGGTGTAACAGGGTGTGAAACTGTGTATTTTGGATTTTCAGGGTGTAGAAAATATATTGTATCTATTGCAAGCAAAGAACCAACTAATGTCTTGCTTTTCTCATTACTACAAAATTAAATCTTCGAACTTTAAGATTTTTCTTTTGTTTTGTACATGCAGAAATAACTTGTCAGTCTTTATTTATATGTCTATCTATATTTAAAAGTTAATTATACATAATTAGCGTCTTGAGTGGTTTCAACAACGTTGACAATTTGATTTATTGCAATCCTGGAAGTCTGAGAGTGAGCTGTGCTAGTCACTGGTAAACCTAAACGGCTAAAATGCCAGACTTTTGGTAAAAATTAGAGTAAAACGGCTAAAAACACTATTTTTAACCATTTTTCGTTATTTTAACCAATATTCTCCAAAATTAGACACAAACTTTATTTTTTACCAATCGACTCTAATTTTTACCATTGTCGACCGTAACTTTCTAAAGCGCTCAAGTGATCGCGATTTTCTGATAACGTGATCGTTATATAAATAAAGCCGCCCACATAACCATTTAACTGTCAAAGTTGTCACTAGTTATAGTAAATATTTCAAGTCTGTAGTTTAAATAATATGGAACGTAAAAGCTTCCAAAATTTACTTCAGACTATGGTAAATTAATGTAATACATTTAAAATTAAATACACATTGTGTATTTATTTTGTACGATGTTAACTTGCTTTTTGTGACATATATATAGTTAGACAAACGATTTGAATAGTGTGTTTATATTTCATGGAGATAATTTGCAGTAAAAACTATCGAATATTTATAATACGGTTTAATAAAGATTTGCTTTAAATAATTTTAACGTTTATGTTTAAACCAAATAAAAGAATATACCAATATTTATATACGGATTTAGAATAAATAGAGAAAAATATATCTATGGATGTAGAAATATCCGTTAAAAAATATATATACGGATTTAGAAAAAAAAATATATGAATAGAATCGAATTAAAATAGATCCGTCATATCGGTACGTCGGAGAACTAAATCGTACGAATCGTACGTATGCACGTGTCATCCTGTCATCGCAATTGCAAGACAAAAGAGGTACATGTAAGAAAATTTTCAATAAATTGTAGTTGAAACAAAAATGCATATTACATTGTTTTGAAGTAATTTATTGCTTCTAAATATTATGGAACGTAAAAGCTTCCAGACTGGCAAATGAAAGTAATTAATTAAAATTAAATATACATGATTTAACAATTGGACAAAGTGGTTATATTCCTTGAAGATAATCAATTCAACAGGTGTATCCGGTCATTTTTCTGAATACACAGGTATTCAAGGCTAATAAAATAATATGTTCTAACAATTACGGTAAAAATATATTTGCATTATTGTAGCATATACCATGTAAAAAAAAGATTACGTTTTTTGCTTCCGTTTTGTTGTTTTGTAAACGAAAAAAAAGTTTATAAACATACTTTACATTTTTATTTTTAAAACCATGGAGATAAAAGAATAAATAAATTAATTAAAGCACAGTTTTCCCCGTGAGGTGTTGAAGGCATACATAAACAAAAATTAACAACAGATCATATTGCAGAATCATGCAATCTTCAAGTCGACTTTCCTCAGTATTAAAGACAACAAACTGCAAATGACTCAAAGAAGACATCATATTTATGCATTTATTTATATTTTTTTCATAACTACTTTAATGTTATTTTCTAAATTTTTTCCTATATCCGAGTATTAATACATTTAGCCGTTTAGGTTTACCAGTGAGTACAATTCACAGTTCAGCTTCTTTCACTTCCCGAAACCTATTTTTATGTATTTCTATTTCGGTAAGCATTGTATGTTCAAAACTATTTTACATGCATAAGAATTTTGTTCAAACAGAAATAACTTCTTTTTAATTTCGGCAATACTGAAGTGATGTAAAGCTTTATCCCAAATTATACTTAATGCAAAGCACACGGTTTAACAGGTCAGTTGTGTATTTATGTACATGTTACACATGGCTTTAGTCTAGAGTAGGGAGAACAGTATATTAATTGTATGCCTATTGTCAATTTATTGGACAATGAAACTAAATTCGCATATTATTTCAGTGAAAAGAAAATGAAATCAGAACGATAAAAACAACAATCATCGTTATACCGGTAACAGTTACTTAGCACATAAACCAATAAATCTATTTCTATCTCTAATATGGGTCAATTTGGTGTAAAAAAAAATTGACATTTTTAACGTGTATACAGATAATGTTTTTAAATGAAACTTCTGTTTTTATTTTATAGTTTTGGTACATTTAAAGAAAGATGTAAATGTATATTTGACCTTGATTACTTTCTGATGACTGCATGGTTAAACAGTTGTGTATTTATTTATGTCACATGCACCTTATCTAGAGAAAACGTTAACAGTTGTGTATTGCCGTCAAAAAACGAATTGATATTGTGGATATGAAATAATAAGGACAAAACACATCATAACTGGTATACCGTTTGTTGTTACTTGAACTAAGAACTGTATGTTGTCTTTTTCTTTAGTTACCGTATATGAAGTTGTTCTTAAAAAAGTCTGTTCTAGTGCAAGTTCCGATTTTTTTACGAAAATTATTAAAAATTTTAAAGTTTTTAAATTTCCTCGTATTGACATCACTTTACCAGTCAATAGCTACATCGAGGCTGTTGGTAATGCAAGAGTGACTAACAACAAATTGAATAAACAATTAATTTTGCAATTTTGGGTAGAGATAATTTGTGGGTGATTTTGAGTGTCTACACTCAAAATTTTCGGTGTAACACTGTGAAACACTCTACACTCTGTAGAGTTTTTGAGTGACCATACACTCTGGGCATACTGTAGCACCACTGCAAGAACATTTCTACAAGCGGTTTACTATTATTAAATCTGTATATGCCAATGGAAATTAAGATGCAGTAAAACACTGAGCAAACCTTTGACTTGGAGAGACGTTGACCTCATTCTGTCACAAATTTTGACGCAGTAATGTCCAGCATCCTGCAGATTTATATGTTGTAAAGACAGCTTATGGTTTTTCCCTTCATCTGTTATCTTGTATCTGTCACCATGTTGAACACTTACACCATCTCTCTCCCAGTGAGCTGTAACATTGTCCTCCAGGACAGCACATGACAGTTCAACCATGTCTCCCTCGATGTACTCATAGGTGCTTCTCATATTCTTTGTAAAATATTCTGTAAAAATGCATGCAAACAAATTACAATTAGAACCGAGATTTTGACAATAAAAGTGTACTTTTCTATACAACAAAATAAATACTTTTATTAGATTTCAGAAAACAAAAGGGTAGGCTCATTGTAGGCTTAATTTTCCGTTTCTACCTTATTATTCATACTTTTCCAGTTGGCAATCCAAATTTTGTTCCTGTAACCCCTTCTTTTTTCCCGTTAATTTATAGTTTGTAAACTTGTTCTCGTCCAGAACATAGATGAAATCTGCTCACTGGACATTCAGCAAACATTCAATCAATCAACCAATCAAACAAAATAATACAGTTAACCTTTTGTTTATGTTTTAATTTCTATAATTTGGACTCCTACAAGTACCAATGTTGTTTACAGTAAATAAATCACAATCAGATTAGGCATGTCTTAAATAAGAAGCAAGAACTCCTTATTGTGGTTTAGTTTTGTTTTTCTTTTTCATGTTTGAATGGGATTATAGCCATTTTTCAGCTATACCATGGCAATCCTTGTCAATTAGATATTAAGATTCAGCATAAAAAGCATAATCTTTTATTTTACTCTTATTTATAATATGGGATGTCAAATTTTGTGCTTTTAATATTTTGCTCTTTCATGAACCGCATATTGCTTTATGATTTTACAAACAGTCAATAATAAAAATGATGAATTTACACTAGAATAAAAGTCTTAGGGACGTAGGTTATGTTTGAGCATATGATGTCAAAGAGAAATAACACAAACACGTGCAACAGTGTTTCCATTGAAGCAGATTGAAGGTATTTTACTCTTTCAAAGTGCCACTGACCCCTTAATATTCTTTATCCAATCGTAAGCACATTAAATTTGACACCTAGTTTTTGGGGAAATGACTCTCTAGATACAAATTGTACAAAACACTGATACAAGTTAGTACTTGACAGCATGTGCCAGGTTAGATGATTATATCAAATACATGCCTTGGGACATGTCAATTAAGGTGTGACACTTGCCTCATTAAGAAAAGGCACCAATGGGGTGACT
This sequence comes from Limnoperna fortunei, assembly GCA_944474755.1. Taxonomy (NCBI): domain Eukaryota; kingdom Metazoa; phylum Mollusca; class Bivalvia; order Mytilida; family Modiolidae; genus Limnoperna; species Limnoperna fortunei. The sequence goes on from OX104119.1 coordinate 2,405,529, forward strand.
TTGAGATAAAAGGCAGTGGATCACATATTTTTTGTAATACTCATTCAGGGCAGAATGTGACCTGCACTTTGTGGGAATTCTTGTCTATTGATATGAATGACAATACACAAATGTACTGCCATATTTTTAATTGATGTAAATAGGATGCTCATTAATTTCATTTGCAATGCACGGATTACCACAGAGGTCGATTAAAACAACTAGTGGAGGGAACACCATATACAGCAAAATACCACCATAGACTAGTAGCCTTGTCTGTACCAGACTGTGAAATTTAGGTTAATGTCAGGTGACAACAAAACTGTCGTATACTATTTATGAGCAACCTATATACCAAGTATAGTGTCATCCTACCATACATAGTATTTTAGGAACTGACATAATCGATTACTTTAATGTAGCCAACTTCCAAGGAAAGATTTACTTTCAATGGGCAAATTTTCACTTCAGTATAGCAAACTATTTTTAACCTTTTAAATAATCAGAATAAAGATTGCCAATGACAGCCGTTTTGTTTAAGTAGGTTTGTTTGTTTGTTTGAATGGTGTTTTAACGCCACTTTCAGCAATTTTTTAGCTATTTCATGGCGTCCAGTTTTTATTGGGGGAGGAAGCCTTAGTACCCGGAGAGAACCCCCGACCTGCGGTAGGAAAACTGGAGTCAATTAAGTAGGGTCAACAAAATATGTAACATTTAGAATCACCCACAAAGAAACCATTCATTTCACCTTTACATTGCATTGATTGATTGAAGAATTGATATTTGCTCTATGTCCAGTGAGCAGTATTTTATCTATATTCAGAATGAGAACATGTAAACAAACAATAAAACAAACAGGTAAAAGTGGTGGGATGGGACATAAGGAACACAATTTTGACTGCCAGTGTAAAAGTATGACGTATTGGGTTGGAGTGGAGCTAGAATTCAGCCTTTTGTAGTAGCTTTAATGAGCCTACACTTTTTCACAATGTACAAAAAGGGTCATGATCGTAGCACTCTCTAAACATGTCACCCACTAAAGTCAGTGGTGAGGCTTTCTGTTTTATGATCTGACAACCCTTACACACCCCAATGAGACGGTCTCCCCTATCCACCACCAGGGCTGCTCTGTGGGTCATTTCTAAAATCTCAATTGCCAGTGATCTGGTAATGTAAGACCAGTAATTCTTCATGTTTTTATTTTTATTAAGATGTTCATCCCACGAAACTAGATTAAAACTGGTAAGGGCAGAGAATATTAAAATGTTAATATTATAGACAATGGATGGCAGACTAAGAATGATGGTATCTGACAGTCTATTGTGTCAGGTATGTTAAGATTAATAGGTTCTTTCATAAGTTTTTGGGAAAGACCGTTTGATCTTTCACGAGTGATCGAAATTTTATGTCTTTTCGCGAGTGGAGCGCAGCGGAACGAGCCAAAAGACATAAAAATTTCTACCACGAGTGAAAGTTCACACGGGCTTTCCAAAAAACGCATGAAAGTACCTATTTCTTCCGTAAACCAACAACTTTCACATTGCTATATTCTATGGACTCACCATTGTTTTATACTCCATTGTCTCTGACATCCAATCAGAATGCCGGAAACAAGAACGTCATAGAAGAATGTTGTTATGCTTCCATAACAACGTTCTTGTTTCTGGCGTTTTGATGGGATGACGCAGCAAGTACAGATGTGTGCACGTGAGCTCATCTGTACTGGGTCATCTGTACCAGAAATCAGCCATATACGGAAGAATGGTAAATCTATATAAAAAATTCAATAAATTTTACCATCAATGTCAAGTCTTGCACTTCTTTCAGAACCTTCAAATTTGGCAGTATAAATTCCTCGATCCGTTAGGTCTGCATTTCTTACAACAAGTGTGTGCTTTAGACCAGATGTTTCAATAACAAATTTGTCTGAAACCTCTATTTTGTTTTCCTCTGTAAACCATTCAGCAATAATGTTGTGCTCTCTGGTCCAAAATTCAAATGTGGCATCACAGCCTTCAATGACTCTGATATCCTCAAGATCCCTGGTAAGGTATTCTGCAAAAAATTAATAAAGGTTAAGTTTCACCTTGTTTATATAAATAAGGGAAAACTGTCAAACCTTGTTTGCTATCAATAATTAGCCACGTTAAGTTATTGTTCCAATAATTATTCATTATTTAGAACATACTCAAGTGCCTATTGAAGTTATAAGTAAGGAAATAAGAAAACAAATAGAAGATACAGAGGAGTTTGTGATTATCTCCTTCCACAGGTCAGTACTATTACCTATCTAAAAAAAAACATTTATCCATGTTAAGCCAGTTTTTTTTAACTATTATTCACTTTTACATACAGCAATTCTTAAGATCTAATTATACAATGTATGTGTGCATTTTATTCATATAAATGCATGCTATATTAATGAATAAATATTTAGTATAGTAAAATTAATGACTTTGATATAGGTCGCTATCAGGATTTATCAGCCAGAGAAAATGTGATATTCACGCTAGGTCTGATGGCGACCGCATATCAAAGTCATTAATTGTTTTATTACATAAATAAAACCACCATCTCCCGGGCCTTTATCAGAAAAACATTAGATATGCCTTTTCTACTGGAGCACCTGCTTACATTTTGTAATTGTTGTTAGTTACCCTTGATATTTTTTATTTAATACTGCATTTTGATATCAATTTGCAGATAATCCCCAAATTCCTGTTTCAAACATTGAGAAGAGCATAAATGAATCAATATATCACAGAGCCGACATTTGATGTTTACACGCACGCTGCATGTGTATCAGACGTCAATGAATTGTGTACAATACAATTAATACAATCAATTTGATTGGACGAATTAATTTATTAAGACGCTATTCTGATTCGCTAAAACATAAAAACCAGGTCGATATTGGATTACGCTTGACTACTATGCAGCGGGATCGTGCAGCGTACATACATTTTATGTAGTTTTAGTACTGTTGCGATTTATCGTGACCCGAAAGTTGTTTGTAGACCAATCAAAAACACGCAAAATTCTATTCATGTAATAATGTATTTTATAGCACCATTTTGTGGCACATATTATGTGAAATTCAGTATTACAAATATTTAAGCAGATAAAAATTGAATTATTTAAAAACTGACTGCTAAAAAAACTTATTTTTAAATTATGTTTCTATTTTTGCAGTAGTCATTTCAACACTTTGTCACTTGTACATCTGAGTAATATTTTCTGTGTTGGTTTGTACTCGATTTTGTTAGTATTTTTACAATACACCTTATGTACAAAGTAAAATCATTAGGAACCAGCCTACATTGTTTTAATTATTCCTTTTTGTTTAAAAATCACATGACAAAAATTTGACAATTTCTGATGTAAATGGCAATAAAATACTAAAAGCTCACAGAAGCTGGTAATCGCTAACCTGGAACACAATTGCCATTTAAGGTCAAAAACTCGTTTGAGGAGTCACCTGACAATTTCAGACCAATAAAAATTAATTGTAGAACTTTTATTGCTGATCATTTTTGCCATTTACAATTTCCCCCTAGCTGTTATAGTTTCAAAGTTACGGGACAAAAACGGAAAATTTCATAAAAAATTGCCATTTAATTGCAATAACTCCTACACTAGAAGTAATCTGACAATTTCAGACCAAAAAAGTGAATGAAAGGGCTTGTATCGCTGATTACGGTTATCTCCATTCTAATGCTACGCCATATAAAACTAAATTAACTGATTAAAATGGAAATGTTTTATTTACCAAAAATAATGTTTGCACTTGCATTAACTGTTAACGGCATCAATAGTGGAATTTATGCCATGAAATTTTTAACGTTATCCAATCAGAATTAACGTTACATCAAGAATTAAAGTTTCACTCTAGCTTTTATAGTTTTCAAGTTATACAGTATTGTAAATACCGAACATTTGGTCAAAAGTCATCATTAAAGGGCAATAACTGTTACAGAAAACCACAATACAACTGCACACTAATACATATATAAAGCAACTATTATAGACCTTGATGGCTAATCAATTTAAAGAAATGGTTTTCTCTATAGCTATTACAAGTTTGGAGATATTGAGCAAAAACGTGTGTTGAGACCAATGTTCTATTTATAGTAACAGTGGCCATCGTTGTCCTTTGATCAACACCCTGAATACAAATTTGAAACTAGAAACCCTAACGATGATTGTGGTCAAGTGGTCAACCTAGACGTCATATTAATAAAACAAGAATAAATATAAAGACTAAAAGCTTTACAGATGGACCATAATACAGGCAAATGTGTGAACATTTAATATGGTCTATTTAAAAAAGTACTGCTTACTACTTAGAACGAATAATCCTACCATCGCTTTTTTTTTTGGCGAGGGTACGAATTTAGTCCCATTACTCGTAATGTAGCAGAGCAGGAGTGAATCACTCCCATCAAGTTGATGTCCAAAAAAAGAAGCATATACCATGTCAGGGAATTTTTTAGCGCTCGCCACTTTCGTCACTGACGAAATCATTGAAAATAGACGATAGATTTCTAAATCAATTTCGTCACCTGATTTTTAACAAGTACTAAAATTTTTCGTTACAAATTCATTCTACCAAGTGTAAAACGACATATTTATGACCCCAAAGCCAATTAACAGGAAATTTAATTATTTCACTTCGATAGTTTTAAACAGCAGGTGTCAAAAGCCGAATCCATATTTTTTACAGGTAATCCGATTAACATGATTAAGTAGTGCTCCTGGTCAATATACGCAAACAAAAGTGTCGTAGATCGTACTGATGCGCACAGACTTCCACCTTTTGATTAAATATGTAATGCAAACAAGTGTGGACACAGAAAAACGTCTCGCCTGAATTCCGCATCAGTAACGAAAATAAATTTCGTCATAAGCATTACGTTAATAGCATTAATTATGAGCAGCGGCCTGTATACCAAATATTGTCACCATACTATGCATAGTTACAGAGGAACTATCGTAACCCAAAAACTTTAACGTAGTCGCTGGACCATGAAATTGAGGTCAAGATCAGGTGACACCTACCAGACAGTCATGTACTAGTCATCAGCAACCTATACACCAAATATTGTCATCCTACCATGCGTAGTTACAGAGGAACTGTCGTAACCTCAAAACTTTAACGTAGTCGCTGGACCGTGAAATTGAGGTCAAGGTCAGGTGACACCTACCAGACAGTCATGTACTAGTCATCAGCAACCTATACACCAAATATTGTCATCCTACCATGCATAGTTACAGAGGAACTGTCGTAACCCAAAAACTTTAACGTAGTCGCTGGACCGTGAAATTGAGGTCAAGGTCAGGTGACAGGTGACTGACTGGCAAGTACTCATCATAAGCTACCTCTGGACCAAATTTGATGGACCTAGGGCTTGGGCTTACAAAGATATGAAGCAAGATGTCAAGTGTTTACGCCGCCGCCGCCGCCGGATTCCCATACATATGTCTTGCCTCCAGCGACTTTCGTCGCAGGCGAGACAATAAAATTTGCAAAGATTTTGCGTATTTAACTCATTTTTCGTATGTTTTGCTGGTTTCAAGTGGATTACGCGCCATTTGTGTACATCCGAGATACGTCTAATAACCGATGGCTACCACATAGAAAAGGAAGAGTACAACGGCCCTTAATGAAAAATTGTAACCGATTGATATACAAACGCTTTTTAAACAAAGTTTTAAAATTTAAATTCTTTGAAAATTTATAAACATTTTTTTTTAAACTAATTTATACACTGCAATTGATATTTCACCAGTACAATGAATGCATGCTTCTGAGCAGATGCATATACGGCTCATCCGCTAAAGTTACTAAAGCCCTCAAAATCCTAAAAAATTCCCTGCATGTACATGATGTATACAAACAGACGTGGTCGATCTTGATATCTTTTGACAGTGTCACCATTTTTTTATCGGTTTCATGTTTAAAATCGATCATTATTGATACATGATTATAGATATTGCAGATTTTAATAACCTGCTGTAAGTTGTGTATTAAATGACATTCTTGTCTCTTTGTAATTATGTTTACTATGTGAAAAACATTGAGAAACCCCAAAATTAATGGTGTGTTGCATCTTGGGTAATACATTATGTAAATTACTGGATTCTTACTATGGAATGGTTGTTATAGTATGCAAATTAGCACGTTTATAATAACAAGTGTGGACACAGAAAAACGTCTCGCCTGTATTCTGCATCAGTAACGAAAATAAATTTCGTCATAAGCATTACGTAAATAGCATTTAATATCAGCAGCGGACTGTATACAAAATATTGTCACCATACCCTGCATAGTTACAGGGGAACAGCCGTAACCCAAAAATTTTAACGTAGTTGCTGGACCGTGAAATTGAGGTCAAGGTCAGGTGGAACCTACCAGACAGTCATGTACTATTCATCAACAACCTATATACCAAATATTGTCATCCTACCATGCGTAGTTACAGAGGAACTATCGTAACCCAAAAACTTTAACGTAGTCGCTGGACCGTGAAATTGAGGTCAAGGTCAGGTGACACCTACCAGACAGTCATGTACTAGTCATCAGCAACCTATACACCAAATATTGTCATCCTACCATGCGTAGTTACAGAAGAACTGTCGTAACCCAAAAACTTTAACGTAGTCGCTGGACCGTGAAATTGAGGTCAAGGTCAGGTGACACCTACCAGACAGTCATGTACTAGTCATCAGCAACCTATACACCAAATATTGTCATCCTACCATGCGTAGTTACAGAGGAACTGTCGTAACCCAAAAACTTTAACGTAGTCGCTGGACCGTGAAATTGAGGTCAAGGTCAGGTGACACCTAGTCATCAGCAACCTATACACCAAATATTGTCATCCTACCATGCGTAGTTACAGAAGAACTGTCGAAACCCAAAAACTTTAACGTAGTCACTGGACCGTGAAATTGAGGTCAAGGTCAGGTGACACCTACCAGACGGTCATGTACTAGTCATCAGCAACCTATACACCAAATATTGTCATCCTACCATGCATAGTTACAGAGGAACTGTCGTAACCCAAAAACTTTAACGTAGTCACTGGACCGTGAAATTGAGGTCAAGGTCAGGTGACACCTACCAGACAGTCATGTACTAGTCATCAGCAACCTATACACCAAATATTGTCATCCTACCATGCGTAGTTACAGAAGAACTGTCGTAACCCAAAAACTTTAACGTAGTCGCTGGACCGTGAAATTGAGGTCAAGGTCAGGTGACACCTACCAGACAGTCATGTACTAGTCATCAGCAACCTATACACCAAATATTGTCATCCTACCATGCGTAGTTACAGAGGAACTGTCGTAACCCAAAAACTTTAACGTAGTCGCTGGACCGTGAAATTGAGGTCAAGGTCAGGTGACACCTAGTCATCAGCAACCTATACACCAAATATTGTCATCCTACCATGCGTAGTTACAGAAGAACTGTCGAAACCCAAAAACTTTAACGTAGTCACTGGACCGTGAAATTGAGGTCAAGGTCAGGTGACACCTACCAGACAGTCATGTACTAGTCATCAGCAACCTATACACCAAATATTGTCATCCTACCATGGGTAGTTACAGAGGAACTGTCGTAACCCAAAAACTTTAACGTAGTCGCTGGACCGTGAAATTGAGGTCAAGGTCAGGTGACACCTACCAGACAGTCATGTACTAGTCATCAGCAACCTATACACCAAATATTGTCATCCTACCATGCATAGTTACAGAGGAACTGTCGTAACCCAAAAACTTTAACGTAGTCACTGGACCGTGAAATTGAGGTCAAGGTCAGGTGACAGGTGACTGACTGGCAAGTACTCATCATAAGCTACCTCTGGACCAAATTTGATGGACCTAGGGCTTGGGCTTACAAAGATATGAAGCAAGATGTCAAGTGTTTACGCCACCGCCGCCGCCGGATTCCCATACATATGTCTCGCCTCCAGCGACTTTCGTCGCAGGCGAGACAAAAATTAGGTCACATTATCCATATACCAAAAAATGATCAACATAGCATTTTCCACATGCATTTTCAAACACTAAAAAAGAAATTTCTTCAATAAAGATTGTTTCCCATTAGTTTTGCAATGTCTAAAGCTTTAATAACGTAAAGAAGATGAATATTAGGTTTGAATTTTGTATAAATAGACTGAAGTTAGAATTTTTTATTTGCTACATTACGAGCAATAGGACTGAATTCTGCCATTAATCCGACAACTCACAAAACTAACTTCAGATTATAACGGCAGTAAAATTCGGCCTACTTACTACTGTATCTTTATTCATGTTATTTAAACATACCTGGTAATGCTTTTTCTAAGAAAAGTCTTTTTATTGTCTGAAAACAAAAATTAAATCTCTGTTATGAGGACAACAGACAAGTTAGAAATGCATAATATTTTTCTCCTTTTAAACATTTTAATTAATTTGCTTCATGCTTGAAACAGAGATCTCAAGAATACAATCATGAGGGTTATATCGTTTGAATATATACTCACAATACCTATGTATGTGTGCAATGTATACTGGCAATATCCATGTTTGTGTGCATTGTATACTGAAAATATCCATGTATGTTTGAATTGTTTATTTTTCGTATCAATGAAAGTCCAGAACAACAGTTTAAACAAACTAATCAGTCATGTGTTATTGCAAATTTAAATAAATATTCAATTTACAAGGAAAACGAATCAACTGCCACAAAAATTTTCAATAAAAGAAACATTTCCTTGTTATTTGTTAACTGCACTCTATATGCTCTAAATGAAGTAGAAATAAAAGTAAACAAGTGTGGACACAGAAAAACGTCTCACCTGCATTCCGCACTCATCAGTAACGAAAATAAATTTCGTCATAAGCATTATGTAAATAGCATTAAATAGCAGCAGCGGCCTGTATACCAAATATTGTCACCATACTATGCATAGTTACAGAGGAACTGTCATAATACAAAAACTTTAACCTAGTCGCTGGACCGTGAAATTGAGGTCAAGGTCAGGTGACACCTATCAGACAGTCATGTACTATTCATCAACAACCTATATACCAAATATTGTCATCCTACCATGCTTGGTTACAGGGGAACAGCAGTAACCCAAAAACTTTAATGTAGTCACTGGACCGTGAAATTGAGGTCAAGGTCAGGTGACACCTACCAGACAGTCATGTACTAGTCATCAGCAACCTATACACCAAATATTGTCATCCTACTATGCGTAGTTTCAGAGGAACTGCCGTAACCCAAAAACTTTAACGTAGTCGCTGGACCGTGAAATTGAGGTCAAGGTCAGGTGACAGGTGACTGACTGGCAAGTACTTATCATAAGCTACCTCTGTACCAAATTTGATGGACCTAGGGCTTGGGCTTACAAATATATGAAGCAAGATGTCATATTTATGCCGCCGCCGCCGGATTCCCATACATATGTCTCGCCTCCAGCGACTTTCGTCTCAGGCGAGACAAAAATCACAAGTCAAGTAATATTTATTTGAAGGTGGTGCAAACAATAAACCTAAGACTTATGTTTATTGCTTATGGTTTAGTATTTTTCAAAGGCAACATACAGCAATCCTTTAAAATGACAGGTTTAAATTCAACTTCGCTTTTTAATTGAAACAAACTGCGTTTTGCAAAACCACTAGCCCATTCGGGTTATTTACCATATTTAACTATTTACTTAGCCCTTGAATGATTCTTAGTAGCCACAAGATAGTGGGCTAGCGTAAGTGTCAAACCCTGCATGGTATACAGAATATATCCACAAGATAGTGGGCTAGCGTAAGTGTCAAACCCTGCATGGTATACAGAATATATCCACAAGATAGTGGGCTAGCGTAAGTGTCAAACCCTGCATGGTATACAGAATATATCCACAAGATCGTGGGCTAGCGTAAGTGTCAAACCCTGCATGGTATACAGAATATATCCACAAGATAGTGGGCTAGCGTAAGTGTCAAACCCTGCATGGTATACAGAATATATCCACAAGATAGTGGGCTAGCGTAAGTGTCAAACCCTGCATGGTATACAGAATATATCCACAAGATAGTGGGCTAGCGTGTCAAACCCTGCATGGTATACAGAATATATCCACAAGATAGTGGGCTAGCGTAAGTGTCAAACCCTGCGTGGTATACAGAATATATCCACAAGATAGTGGGCTAGCGTAAGTGTCAGACCCTGCATGGTATACAGAATATATCCACAAGATAGTGGGCTAGCGTAAGTGTCAGACCCTGCATAGTATACAGAATATATCCACAAGATAGTGGGCCAGCGTAAGTGTCAAACCCTGCATGGTATACAGAATATATCCACAAGATAGTGGGCCAGAGTAAGTGTCAAACCCTGCATGGTATACAGAATATATCCACAAGATAGTGGGCTAGCGTAAGTGTCAAACCCTGCATGGTATACAGAATATATCCACAAGATAGTGGGCTAGCGTAAGTGTCAGACCCTGCATAGTATACAGAATATATCCACAAGATAGTGGGCTAGCGTAAGTGTCAAACCCTGCATAGTATACAGAAAATATCCACAAGATAGTGGGCTAGCGTAAGTGTCAAACCCTGCATGGTATACAGAATATATCCACAAGATAGTGGGCTAGCGTGTCAAACCCTGCATGGTATACAGAATATATCCACAAGATAGTGGGCTTGCGTAAGTGTCAAACCCTGCATGGTATACAGAATATATCCACAAGATAGTGGGCTAGCGTGTCAAACCCTGCATGGTATACAGAATATATCCACAAGATAGTGGGCCAGAGTAAGTGTCAAACCCTGCATGGTATACAGAATATATCCACAAGATAGTGGGCCAGAGTAAGTGTCAAACCCTGCATGGTATACAGAATATATCCACAAGATAGTGGGCTAGCGTAAGTGTCAAACCCTGCATGGTATACAGAATATATCCACAAGATAGTGGGCCAGAGTAAGTGTCAAACCCTGCATGGTATACAGAATATATCCACAAGATAGTGGGCCAGAGTAAGTGTCAAACCCTGCATGGTATACAGAATATATCCACAAGATAGTGGGCTAGCGTAAGTGTCAAACCCTGCATGGTATACAGAATATATCCACAAGATAGTGGGCTAGCGTAAGTGTCAAACCCTGCATGGTATACAGAATATATCCACAAGATAGTGGGCTAGCGTGTCAAACCCTGCATGGTATACAGAATATATCCACAAGATAGTGGGCTAGCGTAAGTGTCAAACCCTGCATGGTATACAGAATATATCCACAAGATAGTGGGCTAGCGTAAGTGTCAAACCCTGCATGGTATACAGAATATATCCACAAGAGAGTGGGCTAGGGTAAGTGTCAAACCCTGTATGGTATACAGAATATCTCCACAAGATCGTGGGCCAGAGTAAGTGTCAAACCCTGCATGGTATACAGAATATATCCACAAGATAGTGGGCTAGCGTAAGTGTCAGACCCTGCATGGTATACAGAAAATATCCACAAGATAGTGGGCTAGCGTAAGTGTCAAACCCTGCATGGTATACAGAATATATCCACAAGATAGTGGGCCAGCGTAAGTGTCAAACCCTGCATGGTATACAGAATATATCCACAAGATAGTGGTCTAGCGTAAGTGTCAAACCCTGCATGGTATACAGAATATATCCACAAGATAGTGGGCCAGCGTAAGTGTCAAACCCTGCATGATATACAGAATATATCCACAAGATCGTGGGCTAGCGTAAGTGTCAAACCCTGCATGGTATACAGAATATATCCACAAGATAGTGGGCTAGCGTGTCAAACCCTGCATGGTATACAGAATATATCCACAAGATAGTGGGCTAGCGTAAGTGTCAAACCCTGCATGGTATACAGAATATATCCACAAGATAGTGGGCTAGCGTGTCAAACCCTGCATGGTATACAGAATATATCCACAAGATAGTGGGCTAGCGTGTCAAACCCTGCATGGTATACAGAATATATCCACAAGATAGTGGGCTAGCGTGTCAAACCCTGCATGGTATACAGAATATATCCACAAGATAGTGGGCTAGCGTGTCAAACCCTGCATGGTATACAGAATATATCCACAAGATAGTGGGCTAGCGTGTCAAACCCTGCATGGTATACAGAATATATCCACAAGATAGTGGGCTAGCGTAAGTGTCAAACCCTGCATGGTATACAGAATATATCCACAAGATAGTGGGCCAGAGTAAGTGTCAAACCCTGCATGGTATACAGAATATATCCACAAGATAGTGGGCCAGAGTAAGTGTCAAACCCTGCATGGTATACAGAATATATCCACAAGATAGTGGGCTAGCGTAAGTGTCAAACCCTGCATGGTATACAGAATATATCCACAAGATAGTGGGCTAGCGTAAGTGTCAAACCCTGCATGGTATACAGAATATATCCACAAGATAGTGGGCTAGCGTGTCAAACCCTGCATGGTATACAGAATATATCCACAAGATAGTGGGCTAGCGTAAGTGTCAAACCCTGCATGGTATACAGAATATATCCACAAGATAGTGGGCTAGCGTAAGTGTCAAACCCTGCATGGTATACAGAATATATCCACAAGATAGTGGGCTAGGGTAAGTGTCAAACCCTGTATGGTATACAGAATATCTCCACAAGATCGTGGGCCAGAGTAAGTGTCAAACCCTGCATGGTATACAGAATATATCCACAAGATAGTGGGCTAGCGTAAGTGTCAGACCCTGCATGGTATACAGAAAATATCCACAAGATAGTGGGCTAGCGTAAGTGTCAAACCCTGCATGGTATACAGAATATATCCACAAGATAGTGGGCCAGCGTAAGTATCAAACCCTGCATGGTATACAGAATATATCCACAAGATAGTGGGCTAGCGTAAGTGTCAAACCCTGCATGGTATACAGAATATATCCACAAGATAGTGGGCCAGCGTAAGTGTCAAACCCTGCATGGTATACAGAATATATCCACAAGATCGTGGGCTAGCGTAAGTGTCAAACCCTGCATGGTATACAGAATATATCCACAAGATAGTGGGCTAGCGTAAGTGTCAAACCCTGCATGGTATACATAATATATCCACAAGATAGTGTATGTGTGCAATCTATATTAAAAACTTTCATGATTCTGTGCAAGGTATACTGTTAAACATCCATTAACCATAAATCAGTGTCGACAATAAAAGAAATCTTACCTCCTCTAACTGGCATTTTTGCAGAAGAGTATTTTGGAGCTGCAGACATATTGCAATATTTAAGGGCTGTATAGCAATATCTTTCAGCCTTTGTTTTGTTTCTGCTTCCTTCTTATAAACCTTTGCTAAAACTAGTAATGAAGCCTCCACATCTGCCATGGACTTTTGGTATTCACTGTTGGAGATTTTCCCTTTTTTCGCATGTGCAAAGGAGTGGTTCCTGGAATTAACCAGAAAATCAAGAGCACTTCTCTCTGGAGATCCTTTTAGCACAAGTGTTGTAAAGTTAACCAGAAGAAATCTAGCCAGGGTAAAGTCAAGGTCCTGTAGCTGGAGGTTAGGATTGACAGGACAACAACAGTGGGGAGCTGACTTACTTCCATGGTTATGCCCTGGTAACTTACTGCCAGTTTTGTCAAACAGTATGTCCAGTTGTGGTGGATGTAGGACTCTACTGCCTCTGGTTCCTGTCCGAGTTCCAGGTGGACACTGACAACATGGATAACAGTTGAAACACAGATGATAGATGTCATGTCCATGTATCGCAATAAACCTCTGGAGTGTCATGCCTTGACTTGTCAGATGGAAATCCAGTAGATGTAGGAATGAATCTTTGGTTTCATCTACAATTACTGTTGAATGGCGGTAAAAGTTTTCTTGTTCCTGTGTCATTGTTCTCTTAGCTCCAGTCACTAAAAGAAACACAAACAGATCCTGTTATGAGACTTCATATATTTACTAAAAATGTCATAGAAGATATCGAGATTATAAAATTTACTAATAAGAAAAAAATTTCACCAAAACATGCAAAAGTAAGTCACAAGATATTGCTGTATTTCAACCTCAGGTTAGAAAAACAATCACACTATGACAACTAGCTACAAAACCCTAGCTCCTTTTTTATGGACTGAGCTACAAAGAGGTCCCATTACTCGTAATGGGGCAACAACACTCTTGGGATTTATACATATTTTCCGCTATTTAAACTGCTATTTTTGTTTAATTTATATTTTTTCCTTCTCTACCGTTCAGTTGACATTTCTATAATGTCTAATTAAATAACTTTTTTGTAATAATGGCATTGCTGACAAAAAATGAAGTTTTGGAGTGTAGAATTGTAGAATCGCATCGGTAAAAATTTGATCCCTGCTAATGCAATAAATCCGGAAAAATTTTGATCCGATAAATATTTTACCAAATTGATTGAGAAATTATGCACTTCCGGAATTCAAATTTTGACAACAATGACATGATTTCGAATAAAGTGTAAAATTAATGAATTAGGTGTTGTAGAAATAACAGTTAAATTTTAAAGACATCAAAAAGTATGTAGCAATTTAGAAAAACTGTTGAATAGCTTATCATACATGTATGCACAAAACCCGTGTGTGAATCACTCCCGACTTGCTCAATTAGGCCGGGATCTCTTTGTAGCTCCGTCCATAAAAAAAACATTATTGTAGCTATATGACAACATGGTCACAAAAATGAAGTGCATAATTTTTGAAAGAAGGTTTAGCCATTTATGGCTGTGTTTAGGTAAACTTTCATTATTTCTTTCTCACAATAATTTTGAGATAATGCTTCATTCATGCAAACGGCTTTACCAAATAATTATATTCTTTCAACCAAACAGTTGAAGTTATTAAAGATGCATATTTGAAAAAACTCAAAGCTATTCAGAATTAACAATATGCTAAATATATTTAATAATAATTCTGCCAGAAACTGCATATACTGGAAGTGTAACTGAAGGGAATCCTGCAGATAATCCCAGGAACATTGATTGAACAGTTATAAATGGCTGATCTATGACCTGTTTAGAAATGAGTGCCAATAATGCTATGACAACGACTCTTGTGATCTGACAATTTAACAACTCTGTAATTGACCTTTGACTGAGGGAGAGGAAATTAGTTATTACTAGTATTTTGATATTTGGCTGCACCGAGTTGTAGCATTGAGAGTGGATTTATTATTCAATGGAATTTTGACATTTCAGCTGTATTTAAAAAGCAGTTTCATATATAATTTATAAATCAATTTATTTATAAAATGTGTTAAATGTATTGGCTGTTTTTAGCTGATTGTGCAAAGCCCATTTCTGGACTATTTAAAGGGTGTTTGTGAGTTTCCTTGAGTACCCTTCGGGGTTTCTAAATTTGCAAAAATTTTTATCTCAGACATGACACCCCAAAAATTCAATTTGATACAGCTGAAATTATTCTGCTTGTTTTGAGGGGTCTCTCATTACTCAATGAAACTTAGTGTCTAACATGTCTAAGAGAGAGCAAAAATGTTAATAGTTTCCCCTTTGCCCAAATAATTAAGAGGCCGTTGTCATCTGCTAATTATGGAATACTTCAAATTTCTGAACAGGTTATACGATCTTGGTTGGGTCTGTTTACGCTTTTATGAATGGTTTAAATTATTATATCGTATTTACTGATCAAAAATTTGAAATTTTCCTTAAATACATCTGCCGTAACAAATGTACCCCTGCAGTAAAAAAGTGTATGCCTGCAACTATTTGTGACTTATATTTCACCAAGAAATAACTTTAAATAGTAAAACAAATCAGTTTGAACCTAAAAAAAGTATTTAATTTATTTATTATCCTTTTTCAGCAAATACCTAATGTTAACCCCTACAATTTGAAATCCCACTTACTGAGAAGAAAGTGGGTTGTCCAGGGTCTTCCTAGTATATCCTACATTTTTATTTTCAGGAAAAAGTTTAATCCCCAAAAACATCTAAACTGAGAATAAGCCAGAATAAGAAGGACTTTTAGCATTCTTATTTTATTTTAAGTGGGATAAAGTGAGACTGTCTACATGGAATTGTTAATTTAAAAAAATTAAAGTCTCACTTTTTCCTCTTTTTCTGCATATTAAGTATGAAATTGAATGAATCTTCAAAATAAAAAGTTTCACTTTTTCCTACTTTTTTCACAGAACTATATATAAAATTGTGCATTTTCAAAATGGGAAAAAGATTTTTAAAAATTAGCCAACTTTGTGCAGATTTTCAGTAAAATTTTTTTTATTGATTTTATGGTTCAAGAACAAACTTTTTAACTTTGAATGTCATAAAGATAATGACATCATAATACTTTTAGTCTACTTGAACTATCTAAAAATATATATAACAGATATAATGATGGGAGCATTCAGCGACAAAATTTGACCTTCTGATATTCTCTATACAAACAATTTTGTAATATAGATAGTTCAAGTAGACCGAAAGTATTATGATGTCATTATCTTTATGACATTCAACGTTTGCAGTTCTCAGCTGAGTTTACATTTCATAGTTTACATGTAACGTTAAAATATAATTTATATTTCAATTGTATAATTAGTAAAGGTCTTCACAGCTATAAAATCAAAGTGCAGACTGCACCGAAGGAAAGGTTGCTTCGCAATTATGAAATGAGATTCCTGCCTCATGTTTGACAGGCAATAAAACAAACCAATGTAAAATAAATCAGGTAATTTTAGAAACATATTAGATATAATTTTAAAAGACTAGAAAAAAACTTTGCAATCCTCAGAATTGATAGCCCCAGCTCTCCTATGTCTTGAATTGCAATGTCCAGGGCTTTGCTGTTGGAAACTCCAAAAATCGTTTTGCTCAAACTGTAAATAATCAGGTGCACAATTCCACCATATGACAAAGGATTCTGCAAAAGTTTCATCAAATCCCACTCAGTGGTGCAAGTAGTTGTGGATAAGAGATAGAATCAAAGAATGGCAAGTCAATGTTTGCTATGGAAAATCCTAAATATCATTCCAATCAAAATTTAAAATATGGGTAAAGCCAAAAAGGTGCTCCTTGTTGGTCAATATAACACCACTTGATCACTTAATGCATTTTAAAAAGTTTACATTACAGTACCAACTGGAACTTTTATGGATGCTTCAGTGACATGAAGATGCAGTTATTTTTACATTCATTCCCCATTTCCTTACAATATTAGCGTTGTTATTGACATTTGTCAAACGATATTCAGTACGTTAAACAAGTCAAAAGCGTGACATTGAAACCCCATGTTACTAAAGGAGACACTAGTGTTCATTGTATTTCTATAAGAACACAGATTGTAGGTTATATTGGTAGAAAAATGATGAAGGCAAATGAATGTATCGTTATTTTGTGTAAGGAGTGGCACTTTCATGGGCTAGACAACATTTAAAAAAGCGTTGAGTAAGTTATGTTGACAACAGTGAAAATAACTAAAAATAACGTACGGGGTTTCCACGTATACGAACATACGAAACCGTAAGACGCGGGAAATTAAGCGGATATATGCGCAGGCTCGGTGTGGCTATTGATAAAAGAACGCTGCGGTATTTTCCTATCCCATTTTATTAGCCATTTAGACCGGTAAGTATGCTTGTCAAAATATGGTATAACGTAGTAATTGTCCTAAAGTTTTATTTTTTTCTACGAAAAGTGCCCATATCGACAGTGAAACTTTTTTTTAAGCAACATACAGATATGATACGAAACTAAATTAGAATTATTTGCTGTCACGCTGGTTGATTACGATGCGCGACACGACACAAGGTAGGCTACACCTTACTTGTCCAACCAATAACGTACGTGAAGTCAAAAATTAATATAACGATGACAACAATTTTTCAATTTTACGCTAAATAATTTAATTTCCTCTTAATAATATGCTGCAAAATATCATCTCATTATAAATTCAACATTTCGAAAACCTCTTAGGCCACCGACTATGCATATGTGATGGTCTTGTTCCAAATTGCCGTTATTTGACTAATTTTATTTCTGAGTCAATATAACGCTCTCAATAAAAATGTGCCTATATAAGGATAAAAAAATAAAATAGAGCTTCCGAATATTATATAGTACTATAGGAAAGAATATTAATATCGGTAAAAAACAATTGAAGAACTGTCCGTGAATTTATTCTAGGTGTTAGTTGACACCAGAAAGCATTGTCAAATAACGGTAGTTTAAAAACGTGTCAATTGACATAGAGTCCATATAACCCTCATAACATAAGTGTGTTAGTTGACACCTTATATATGGGAGTCAATATAACCCTTATAATGAAAGGGTCTTAGTTGAAGCCTTACCTATGAGGTAGGCATTTCATCTTTGAAATGTGGGTAGATAGTATCAAGGCGGTGTGTCGCATACCCTGGTTGATCTCTTTTGACCTTGAACTTTGACCTAAAGGTCACATTATTGCTTTCTGCATGACAAATTCATGTCCAGGCTGTAACTTTTTTATCTTTGGGGTAGTCTTCTGATATTTGGAATGTGAGTAGATAATATCAAGGCGATGTGTCACATACCATGGTTGCTGACCTTTGACCTTGAACTTTGACCTTAGGTCACATTATTGCTTTCTGAATGACAAATTCATGTCCGGGCTGTATCTTTTTTTCCGAGGTAGGCTTTTGATATTTGGAATGTGGGTAGATAATATCAAGGTGATGTGTCACATACTATGGTTGCTGACCTTTGACCTTGAAATTTGACCTTTGGTCACATTATTTCTGAATGAAAAATTTATATCCGGGCTGTAACTTTTTTTATCTTTCGAGGTTAAGGCTTTTAATATTTGGAATGTGGGTAGATAATGTCAAGGCGATGTGTCGCATACCATAGTTGATGACCTTGCCCTTAAGGTCAGCGGGGCCCACAGAGATGGGTACCATCTCACTGATATCTACTTGTGTTCCTGTCTTTACTTTTGAATACTTTTATTATACAATACAAAACTTTGTCCATCATTTATGGTGTGTGACAAACAAGAATGGAATCAATGGGAGTTCGAGGTTGTCAAGCAAGAGGTGACTAAAGGCAACAAATTTGAATTAATGTTAAAATTTATCTTTTCAGATGCAGACTTCCAGAATGGGCCATACATACATTTTTCTCAGCTTTAGCACCTGGTTCAAGATTTGGACAAGAGAAAAAAAAATTGAATTTTAATAAATTTCATAACAAACTGTGTAGAAAAAATATTTGAATAAATAATATGTTGTGCCCCCTCCCCCTTTTCCACTTAATAGATTTATTGGAATCAGCTTGTCCATCCACTCATCAGACTTTTGTCACCATCATAAGCAATGGTTGGATTTTCAGCTTTATATTGATGGGGCATGTCTTGTCAAGTTATTTTTATCTGCTGTTTGATTATTAGCTATTTTTCTCTATAACTTGATGGGCTGAAGGATTAAGGAAGTTCGTCTACTATTGATCACGTGGTCTGTAAACTCTGAGGTTACGGGTTCAAGTCTCACTGCTGGCAGGGTTTTATTTTACTCCATCTAAATTTACAAGAATTGCCAGTTTTCCTACAAAAGGTAGAGTTTTTTTCTGCCTGGTTCTGTCTCTTCCTCCCTCAATGAACACTGGACACCATGATTTTGCTGAAAGTGGTGTTAAACGTCATTCAGACAAAACAAGAAAACTATGAAATAATTGTGCAAATTTCTGCTAAGAAATTTAAACTCCTACCAAATGGATGAATTTGTAAAATTGATAAACAGCTTTTAATTTGGTGGAAAACATGTTGTTAGTGACTTTTTATGTCATGGGATATCAACTTGCTGTACGTTTAGATATCCGTTACAGAACTTGGTGGCAGGGGCATTAAATAGGTGTTCTGTAGTTTATCAAATATAAACAGATAGAATCATTCAGCATTATATGGTATGTGTCTGTCGCATCCCACACCTTTGTTTTTATGCTCCGCGATGACATGTCAGGGGCATTAAGTTTTACTATAGACCGAATTTTACTGCCGTTATAATCCGAAGTTAAATTTTGTGATTTGTCGGATTAACGGCAAAATTCAGTTCTATTGCTTGTAATCATGGTAATGTAGCAAATAAAAAATTCTAATTTCGATCTATTTATACAAAATTCAAACATAATATTCATCTGATTTACGTTTAAAGTTTAGACTGGAAACGATCTTTATTGAAGAAATTTCTTTTTTCGTCTTTGAAGATGCACGTGGAAAGTGCTATTTTGATCATTATTCCGTACATGTATAATGTGACCTAATTTTATTATAAACGTGCTAATTTGCATACTATTACAACCATTCAGTAGTAAGAATCCAGTAATTTACATATGTATTACCCAAGATGCAACACGCCATTCAGTTTCTGGTTTCTCAATGTTTTTCATGTAGTTAAACGTAATCAAAAAGAGACACGAATGTCAATTAATACACAACGCACAGTTATTAAAAACAGCAATAACTATCATCACGTATCAATAATGATCGATTTTAAACACGAAACCGATAAAAAAATTGTGACCCTGTCGAAAGATATCAAGATCGACCACGTCTGATTGTATATATGCAACTTCTTTTGGACATCAAAGTGCCGGGAGTGATTCCCCCCGCTCTGGTACATTACGAGTAATGGGACTAAATTCGTACCCTCACCAAAAAAAGCGAGGGTACGATTTTTCGTTCTAGTTTTACTCATGTCCGTCTGTCCGTACGAATTCCGTCGAGCTTTTCTCAGAAACTGTAATTTTGAAATTTGGCAGGGTGGTTTAGTATCGCAAGTTGTACGTCCTAAGGCTAAGCGACTTTCGGACCTGTCTGACTACTTCCTGTTTGGGACTTCATTTAGCGGGGACATCTGTGTCCCATGGACACATTCTTCGATTTTTTAATTCATTTTTCTTTAAAGAAAAATCCCTTGATGAAACTTGGTTAATGTTACCTGCATGTAATAAATAAAATAACTGAGAAATGTTGTTGTAGAGCTTATACAAGACACATTTTCATGTTCTCTGAATCTCTGTCAACTCTTTCCAACTTGGATAGCTATTTTGGTGGTGACTGTTATCTATATTTGTTAAATATTTTTTTCATTTTTTGCTGAACAAACAAGAACATTGACTCTTGTATGCTTACTTCAATGAAGTTTATCTTCAAATTGACTAAATATGGCCACGATTTTGTGTTTAAATATTATTCTGGATTTTCATGTTTTTAACTGTATGTTAATTGACATTTTGTCAATATAACTTACTTGAAGGAAGATTTTTCCAGCATTTTACTGATCAATAATTGTTAAGTAGTTTTGAAAATTGACAGAGGTTGCTGGAACCATAGAGATAAAAGATCCTCAATGTAATATAACAAACAAATAAGTTATAACAAGCATTTATTGGTCAACATAACTTACAGGTCAGACAAAGTATCCAGGTTAGACAAAAGATGCTGCTTATTTTGATGGTCCATCTAGTTTAGACCAATCCTACCCAACTTAAGAAATTGGATGATGTCATGGTTCTCTATTTGTTTTTCAGTAAAAAAAATTTTAAGCAATGTAACTATCAAAAAGGTCTGGTTGTCAAAATAACTTCCAAAAAAATGTCGAATCAACTTGACAATAGTAATTCAGAGTACAATACAGTAATTCCAATATTTTACTTACAGAACAAAGTGAATGTTCCAACTTGTTGATGCATACAAGTTGAGTACATGATAATCTCAAAAAACCTTTATTTTGACATCAATATCACCCTTATTTTGATTACAGGGCCAATATTTTATATTGTCAATGACCAAGTAAAAAATGGGTGTATGATATATACTTGATATAAGAGGATATGTTCAGAAAGTTTGGTCAGTTTTCATCAATTTATTCAGCAATTATTTGAAAAAAAAGATTTACTTATTGTCAATATAACTTACAAGATATGGGTAAAAAAGATCAATTTGACAAGAAACCACAATCTGTATAGGTTTAATTTCAAGGTTGATGCATAGAAACAAATTGTTGAAAACAAAATATTGAGATGTAATTTTGTTTTGGCATGTTTTAATTTTTTATCCAAATGTCACACTTTCCTGACCACCTTTTTGGCTTTACCCATATCAGGTGTACAATAGCACTATGTGACAAAGAGTCCATCAAAATCCATTCAGTGCAACAATACAATTGAAGATGCTTCTATCATGAATTTTATAAATATATTAATAAATAAGACAAAATTGCTGCTGCCCATTTCAGACATAAAAATCGCACCTGTTATATGGTTGGAATATAATATGCATGAAATACATGTACATATATGTAAATGTCTCCCTATAAATGTAAGTGATGGCATAAGCTTCTAAAATATTCAAATCAAAAATAATTTATTTCTGTAAATGTAATACTCTAGGATTTCAGTTGCCGAGTGGTTAAGGTAGTTTTCATCTACTATTGATCGAATGCCTGTCAGCACTTGTTTGAATCTTATTGCTGCCAGGGTGTGCTCAACTTCAATCTTGATTGACAATTATTAAAAGACTCCTACAATCTGGCTTTCCCCTTCAATAAAAACAGGACGCCCAAATACAGGGTTCTCACTAGGATTTTTTTATAGTGAGTCCTGGGACTCATCACTTTTTGGAATGACGAGTCCCAATCTGTCTTGGTGAGTCCATAAAGTTGACTCCAACCAAACTACCGGTACTGCATGACGTTACCATGAGTAATACATTAAGTTTTGTTTTGTAACATTATGAACATCTTCATGTTTTATTTCATACTAAAATCCCTGTTGAAACCCATGCATTACTACATGACAGCTTAATCTACATGTTTCCCAAGATTTTAGTATCATTTTATCATGTTTATGGAAGGGAATTATGAATTAACACCATTTATTTCTGTTGGTTATTTGAAGTCTGCATGGCTTCATCTGGGAGAAAATATGGGTTCAGTGTGATAAGAGGCAACACAAAAATTAGTCTGGGATCCTGACTAAATATTCTCAATACCATAAGCGGACTTCCGGTTCGAATATACAGTCAGGTCACCAGCAATGAATCCGGTCAAAATTTTGACCGGTTTTGCAACATTCGGAATGCCTCAAAATTTACGTCATTATTAACAGTAACTGACGTAACTCCGATATAAAGCATTATGACGTAACGTCCGGTAAACAAATCAAATAAAAATACAGTTTATCAAAAGAATGCTTTTATAGAAATTATATCTCGAATGTGGAAATAACTTAAAGAGATTTGTCAGTTTAACTCGAAAGCCGGAAAACAAGAAGCAGGTAGCTACTTTATTTAAATTGTACTCTGACATAAATTTCAAACGGAACGAACCGCGCGAAAAAATTAGCTCAAACATGGCGTTTTAAATAACCAATCAAATTGAGTAGTAAACTGGTGGTGACCTGGGGTTATATTTGAAAGTGAAGCTTGCGTAAATGAAAAATATTGCACCAGGGGACCAGGTTACACAAAAATTTGACTAATTGTATAAAACATAAATTTCAAAGCACTAAGTAGTTATCAAGTTTTTCAATAAATTTTATAAATTTTGTTTGAATTTACCAATCCAAAACTTGACAATATTTCTGATATTAAATCATTACAATAATATTTTTTAATCATTGCAATCAGGTCACAAGCCAAGTGTTTCACTTAGTCACATTTTAAAACATCGAAAACGATCTTTCTGCTGCAAATAGTCACATTTTAAAAACATCGACAACGATATTTCTGCTGCAAATATTTTGTATTAAATTATAGGTTAGGTAAACCCACAAAGATTCCATGCTCTAGCTAGTCACTAATAGTTAATGGAAATAATTAATTTATTATTCAAATAGAAAACTTTTTAAATCAAGTTGCAAGCCAGGTGTTTCACTTAATTACCGTTTAAAAACCACTAACATCGAAAACGTGTTCGTTTACTTTCGACGCGATGTACAAGAAAGATATTATCATTATGGTTAATAAAAACTTGTTGTTTTTTTTAAATACATAATAAATTTCTTTAAAAAATATTTAAATCATGTTAAGATTGTTTAGATTTTGTTAATTCAGCCACTTATTATCGGTCATCGGTCACTGTCAGAGATCAAATATATTTCACCTGCTGTGCATCACAGCTAAAAATAGAATTACATCCGGTTGTAAAGCTTTCTCGACGTGCTGTTGATTTTAGGACGCAAATGATTTGACTGCGATGCGTCCCGAGGATGCACAGAATCTAGAAATGGCGCGTCCTACACAACTTTGACGCGTCCAGGACGCGTATACGCATCTTAACGAGAACCCTGAAATATAGTTAAAAAATTGCTGAAAGTGGTATTAAACAATTACAACACAGGGATCTGTGCATGACGATTTACATGTGCTTTGGAATGATACTGGGTCGATTTTGTTATTTCGAGTCCCACACACTATAACAAGATCGACACAGTATTATTCAAAAGCGCATGTAAATCAATTTCTATAAATCCCCTGGATTCAAACAAACAAAAACGACTGTATGAGGCAACATGTATCCAGGGATCGACATTACCTGTAAAACCTACTTGTCCATTCGCACAAGTAACAGTCAGGTTTTACTTGTCCGAAAGTACAAAGTACTTGTCCGAAATTTTGACAAGGTTAACTGTTTTGCCATATTTCAATTTTGACTCAACTGCATCGAAATTCGACTTTTATATTAATTTTTTTCTGAACCTGACACTGACAAGTGGCACGAAATGTCAATTAAGATGACACGACGTACGTATTTAAAATTATAAATTGTTGGCCAAATTTAACAAGTTATGAAAATTTTATGACAGAAATCGAACTTCTTTCCATTTATTTGTATCAATAAAATGACAATTAATTCATTCATTTCATTATTTTATTGAAATAAATTTTTTTAGTCTAAAACATGCGACAGTTGTATTGTAGTTATTTTAGAACCAGGGCTCGCGTTGGAGGGCGACTCGGGCGAAGAAGTCGCCTTATCGTGGTCCCACTTCGCCGTCGATCATCTTCAAAAGCGAAGTGAAGTCGCCCTTTCATTTTGTAGAATCACTTAATGTCGCCTTTCAAATTTTATTCCCATTTTGGTAAGAAATCTTCATATTTTTGATACCGCGTCACGTTTATCATGTTTACGCGCCAAAGTTGAACTGGTACCCTTTTAATTTTTATTTGGTATATAAAGCGTAGGTTTACAATATAACCGAAAACCAGTTCAGAGCACGAGAATTTGTGAAAATTTCCGGAGCGGATATGAATTTGGTGCCGGAGATTGCAAATATACTACGCTGATAGTGGTGAAATACGTTTTGCAATGATAAACACGTAGTAAAAATAGTATTTTGGCAGTTACTTAAAACAAATTTAAGTTAAATATGTTTAAATACTTTTAATAGTGAATTTTACAATTTTACATAATATATTGTGTCACAATGATGTAATTTTCTTCTTCTAGTTCTAATAGTACTTCATTATAAATCAATCAAATTGTGTATAAATGACAAAGAAACATTTATTTTAATGAACAGTTTTGTGACAGTTGATTCTTTTTTTATTGTTATGTTTAATGCATGTATTTTTGAAAATGTGTGAAATAAGTATACTGAATAGTTAATCAAATCGTTGATACTAATATCCTCAATAAATTAAACTGCTAAAAAAACATAATAAAAATGCAAATGCCAACACTAATTTAAAAAACAAAAAACAAAGTAAACAGGACATGTTCGCGACATATACTGCAACTTCTCCCTGTTTTCCACCCACTTCTCCCTGTTCTATCCTCACTTCTCCCTGTCAGCCACCCAAAAGAGAAGTGACTTCTCCCTATAATTTTGACCCAGCGTGAGCCCTGAGAACATTTTTCCAGAAAGGCCGATATAAAATTAGCATCAACGATTTCATTGGATGATTATTTATAATAAGTATGAAATGGGATTTCATTGGTTATTGTTAAGTGACGCGTGTTTATATTTAGAAAAGGGGAATTTTGGTCGCAATACAGGGTTTTATTTTTAACACAATTAATGCGAGAATCGTCGCTTAAAGGACTTTTTAAAAATTTACGATTGTTCTAGATAAATTTGATTTTATTTTCACTTGTCCGATCGGGCAACTGAAACAAGCTTTTTACTTGTCCGAATTGTATTTTTACTTGTCCCGGACAATCGGACTACCGTTAATGTCGATCCCTGGTATCTTTAAAATCAGACTGCATGTCAACTAGTTTGTTTTCAATTTAAACAGTGTGTGAATAGCCTATTCTAAAAGACACAATCAAATGGAGTGCTTTTCTGCTTACGTTTTTTAAAATTAATATTCAATATGCGATATTGTAACTTTTATTACAAAAATCCAATAAAAAAATTTCCACTGTACATATTCCATACTATGCTTATTGTTTACATGTTCTTGACTTTTGCTACGCAATCTGACACTTTTTGTTTTCAACAATTGTCTTACGATGTTTGCAAAAGCTAGATCGCCAGCTTTCGTGACGTTCTATGGCATTCGCGCCTAAACCGCAAACGACATTACCCCAAGGTTTTCAAATGGACAATAATCGCTTGCTCAAAGTTACACCCATTCTAATTTTGGTCAAAATTAACCTTGGAAAATCGCTCTATCAAATTAAAAAACAGCATTTCAAAACGCTGAACAAATGTTAAAAAATAATTGCTGATTTCAATTTGCACCTTTTTGGATCTACATAAGGAACATAAGATCGACCATACGCGCTAAGAGGTTTTATTTGTCACTTCTGCTAAAACACACTGACTTGATCACATCTTCCTTTGTTTTAAAGAACACACAAAATGAAGAAAAAAAATATATCATTTTGCCTTTCGTTTAATTAGATACTTAAAGCATAAAAATGCAACATCGTCTGAAACAATAGCAATTTCGTGAGGTCAACATGCACGAAAATTGGTACGTTTTTTGGCTTGATACGGGTAGCGACCAATTTCGATTCGTGTAACGAGAAATATTAATGGTTCAGCATGAATTACCAATTAATCAAAAGGACAAATTGTGTCAGCTTTTACTGAGGAATAATGTAGTGACATTGTGAGTGCAATTGATCACCGATTCCGAATAATCCATTTACTATTCTTGTGCCACAAACACCAAAATATCTTTTTCAATACATTTTTATTAGTTAGAAATTGTTATATTTTTAAATATATATAACTTGTATTTATTTACCAAACTTCTACATGCCATTCTCCCAACCTTAAAAAAGTTTATAGATGGCGCCGCTCTGCAAATCTGTACATCGACAAAGCACACACTTTTGTGTTTAATTTCATTTTATTAAACACGTAAAAAATAGAATGCAAAACCGTATGAAATGACGACCATACGATCCCACAAAATAATCATTTAATCACTTCAATCATAATAACGTCATCAAATATTATTAGAGTGGTGTCACTGTCACTACTACATTTGTCGGTTCAGTGAACAGCTATCGCGAGGATTGCCAAATGTCGCGTTGATTTCCGAAACCAAAAAGTGTAAGGAGTCTGTCTCTCGCGGAAGAACATGGAATATTAGTTTAAATCGTAATATTAGTTATCAATTATACAGTAAATGAGACATAATACGAAAGGACATGTATAGTAAAGTTGTTCAAGATAAATGTGGTGCACCGATTCATGTTATTGATAGATTCCTCAAATGTGACCTATATTTTACGAGCATAAGGTTTGATTACACGCCGGTCGCAGTAGTTTCTATGTATTAGAGCGTTAGCTAGGGGAAAGTTTGCTACGCAACCTTCCCAAAAATTAGTGACATGTGCATGTGATATTAAATGAGTGTCGTATTATTAACCAATCAAAATGCTTATATCAGATTTCCAATTTTAAAACGCCACCTATTGTTTACTTCCAGTATAGTAGGACCTCAAGGTATCGATCTATTCATTGTATCGATCTATTTATTAATCCACTTATTTTCGTCAACAATAAACAACATAAATAAACAAACTTACAGACGTGACAACGTGTTTTTTATATTGCCCACTATATACCGTGGTCGTGGTTTTTTTCATTAAGAAATTCACCACCATACGCCACGGTGGTATTCTGCGGTACATCGTGTTATGTCCACTACATATCGTGACCCACCGTGTTGACCACGGTGGATTTTCAATTTCGTTTCATGCTTACACAGTGAAAAAATTAAAATGTTGCGATTTAATTTAGATATTTGTGTTAAAATATGCCGTTTTAATACGTTTGTTTGACAACAAAATTAATCTGCGTTCTGTTTATCTATTCATTATACAGAATACCTTAAAGTTTATTGTCACTGATTTGATTGACAATTATTCCCTTAACGTGTTCTAAAAGGTTAGAACACCGCATTTTGCCTTTAAAATTGTCAAAATCTTTGCTATTCTATCGTCAAAATTTCCCTGTCAGCGCCTCTGATTAATGTTCCAACGTATGAACTTTTACCGGATGTAAATTGTGTCACACCTTAAATCGATCGATTAGCTAAGTATTGTCCAGTCATCATTTTTTCAAGCACGTGCTCTCAAACATTTCAATAAACTTGTGTATTGTATAATTTTATAATTAACAGGTGAACACGCGGCTTCACATTTGTAACGGTAAAGAAATAAGCACATTACACAATAAATACGAGACTTGTAAAGAAATATACAATAAATGCGAGACTTGTGAAGAAATTCGTTTTAAAAACGTCAAAATCAATATACGACTTAAAATGCTACATTTTCAAATTTTCTGAATTATTACTTGATATAAATGTCGCAGAATATATTGTTCCACGAATGATTTTATACTCGATTCGTCGGTGTTGAACCACGTGTGTTAAAAAATACAATCCTGATATAGAATCAACCATAATAGTCGTTTCAGTGTTAAAAGCCTGACACATCATCAACTTTTGTTGTAGAAAAGACTTAAGTAGCATCCTTATAATTTCTATAATGTTACGACAAGACCCTATGTCCGCAAACAGACATTCGTATCGGCGCGCAAAAAAAACCAACAACAACAAAAAACAAAAAAAAGCAAAACAAAAGAAAACAAACTTACATACTGTTGAGTAAATTCGGGCAATTATTTTATATTGATATGAGTGTGGACAAATCAGTTCTTTCGTCTTCAAAAATAATTTTATTCCTATTTGTTTTGTTCATGTTATAACAGACGTAAGTAACTATGCATAATGTACCACAATACAACAAAATATTAAGAATAAGTATTTGTATTTAGAGAACTAAGGCAAGTCTAAAAGTCTAAAAGGGGTCTGATCTCGAGAATATTTATCCCAATAAATACTATGTCATGCAAAAACACCGAAACTGCGAGTTAATTTTAACGGGAACTTTATACAAATAACACGTCTGCTCTGCCTCCATTTGAAAAATTGTCAGTTTTGTATATTTAGCTCAGAAGCACATCACTACTTTTTTATATAAACCTGCTATATTAATTGTTATAGTTTAAAACGCCATTGTCCAAAGTAAATGTGTATTTAGAATTGTGCGTACGTAAGACTTCATTCAACCTTGTGAAACAGGCGCCTGTGCCATATCGTAGTTAAACTATATTTTATGTGGCGATTCTCGTTTATAAACTTTTCACATATTTATTATTCTTGCTGCATGTTGGCTTCAATTTAGTAATTTATTTGTTGTATCCCATCCTGTTAACGAATTTTATATAACTATACGTGATGTAAACTTTTGTCCGCGTTTGTTAAAACAACTCTGGTTTTAAATACCAAATAAAGAAAACGATCGCCGCTCAACTGCCCGTTTTCTGTCGAAAAGGATTTATAATTGATTAAAGAGAGTTCGCGTACAACTTCAGGACAATTCGTTATACTTTGTAATACACAAAAACGTAATGTGACAATTCAAATCCGGATAATTTACCGAACTTGTTCAGGGTAATATTTAATGCATAACACATGCATCCGGTTGAACAAATATTCGATCTTCAAGTCTACCGGCACATTACATCTGCATTAAATCATTATTGATTATCAACAAATAAAATGCATGTACAAATTATTCTTAAGTACTGTTTTAAAATGTTCTATTTTCATTCGAGTAACGATGTTTTAACCCGAAATCAATTAAATGACAACGTTTATGTTGTCATGTACCACCGCGGAGATATCGTGGCCGGACCCCTGTGGCGACATGCCATGGTAGACTGAACTCCCTCATATGCATCCACCGTGGTAAGATTACCTGAGAAGATTCTTAACCACGATAGTAGGCGTGGATATACCATGGTGGGTGATAGAGAAAAGGATTAACTTCCATGGTGGGTTAGTGTTTTTTATAAAAAACACGTTGTCCCCTCTGTATCTTGGTTTCCTTCTTTGTTATATCCACTGATATTACTAGTCTCTCTATCTCGCCAATTCTGATTGTTATCATATTTTATCATGTTTTTAAAATTCACATTTTTTTGGCCATGTTAAAATTAATTAGATTGATACAACGTGGTTCCTATATACTAAAAACTGCCGCAGCCGCAGTTTGACCCGATGAAAACTTTTTAAATGAACAATTGTCTTTGATAAATTTTCACGCTTTGGTTTAGGTGAAGGGTGTCAATAATTGAGCGAGGATGTTATTAAAACCCCCTGCTGTTTTATACCTTGATTAAACAAGCTTACCTGTAACATACGTGTTTAAATCACCTGTTGCCTATACTATGAGGTTAATTAAATGAAAATTTTAATTGGCATAGACAAACAATTAAAAAACAATGCAAAATCTTTACTTCAATATCATTTTCTATATATGAGTGATGACAGCAGTAGGGTTTTTTTCCGGAAGCAACAGGGGAGATAAATCATGTAAAACTGGAAATTAGTCAATAATTCGTAGTTTTCGTTTTCAACTTTTGATACAATTAAGGTGATCGTATATACAATAAAAAGTCACCTACCTTACTGTATCTGATCTGTTATAAACAAACAGTGTCTTGCCTTATCTAACAACTAAATTTCGTTTTCATAAAGCTTTGCATTCATCTTGCAGCAGAATTTGGTCACGTGATCAAACATGTAGGGGAAGTAAATCCATAACAACACAAGGGTTGTACTAATGTCATAGACTTGCCACAAGTCCCTTTGAATTTTTTGCTATGAGAGAGATACACCTTTATATCAACATTTCCTATACTATCAGCTTGTGTACATTTCCTATACTATCAGCTTGTGTACACACACAAGCTGATAGTATAGGAAATGTTGATATAAAGGTGTATCTCTCTCATAGCAAAAAATTCAAAGGGACTTGTGGCAAGTCTACTAATGTCATGAAACTTACCTGTAAAAAAATGTGACTTTAGTTGTAAAAACATTCGAAAACAGTGAGATTGATTATATCGTGAAATGAGCGAAATAATTATAGAATTTCTTTTTTTATGTTTCTTTTACCTTTAATTAGCTCATAAGTGGAGGTAAACTTGGTGTATATAGGGAAATATGCATGTGCGGCCAGAATGGGTAACTTTTTTCATTGAAAAATATATCAATGTGTTTTTGTAAATTATCTACAAATATCCATGCCTCAATTCTCATCTTAAGCATGTTAATTGAGCCTATGTAAACTATGAGTGGCCGTTCATGTCATAAAATTTTGCGTTATTCGTATCGCGTAAGTAAGTAAGTAATTCTAATATGACGTCCTGCTTTAGCTATGTAAACAAAGCCGTGTCAAAATTCCAATAAGTTTAGTTCGCACATGCGTAAACTGCGTGTTTTGTGTAAATGTAAAAACTGACTTACAAATGCCGTTTGAGCACACATATGTGCTTTCCATAATTATCGTTATTGTTAATAATTTAGTTATTTTTAGTCTGAATTCTGAGATTTATGTGATTTAAACTACTCCCGATACATTATTTTTTTAACAATTCTACATTCGAATCAATATATGGCGTCACAATTAGAATTCCGACGTCATATTACGCTAAACTGAAAATTTCAAACTGGAACGACGCAATTTCGTAAGATTTCTCAATATTTTTGTTTAAAAGGTACGTACATTCAATAAAATGACGAGAAAAAAGTTTATGTCAATTTTATTTGCCCTTAACATCAGTTTCAAAAAACAATATTACCACTGAAAGCATCCTTTTAGAACCGCTTCGAAATTTTAAAACATTTGTTAGACATATTAGAATCGAAATAGATTATTGCGAGCGGGCTTTATGGGAATTAGAACATGGTCAGACCATACATTTGTCTTCATTTTATACCTCGCTATCGCTCGGTATAAAATATTGCCAAATATAAGGTCTGACCATGTTCTAATTCCCATAAAGCCCGCTCGCAATAATCTATTTCTTAAGTAAGTATTTCGAGTCGGATATTTATATACATAGTAACAAACATATAACATGAGCTCTTTTGAGCTCTTTAACCGACTTAATATTTTCCAACAGAACAAATCACAAAACATAACATGACAGCACAAGATTAACATACATATTAAGGTACATTTATACAAAGTATATAAAACAGGATGGTATTACAGATGGACAGCAGAACAATACATGCATTTTAAAACATATACTAGGAAAAGATATATTTAAGACAGCTAAGCATAAATTTAAAAACATACCAAGAAGCACTAAAACTAAAAGCAGGTAGCATAGATACATGTAACACTACATGCATTTTAAAAACATATATTAGGAATATATTTATTTTAGAGAGCTGAGCATAAAATAAAATACAAAGTACTAATCTAAAAGCAGGTAGCATAGGAACGTATATTATAAACATATATTTCCAACAACCAGAAAAAAGCACCAAAGCAGATCACAAATAAAGAAAAGCATACACAGTACATAAAAGCATGATAAGCATAAGCATCATAAAAATACATGCTCTAAAACATATATTTAAATAGATTAATTTAAAAGCCGAACACAAACACAGCACAAAATAAAAAAGCATATAAAGCACTGTAATAAAACTAAGAATTAAGCAAGACTAGCCGAATAAACCAAATAAATAAATAAATAATAATCTATGGTGCAAAGTTTTCATGAAAGAACTCGTGCTGGAATAAAGTCACACAGACTGTGATTTACATGCTGTACAAACACATTTTTGTCCCCCACATCAGCTGGCAATATAATTTTTGAACTGTTCAAAGGAGGTCATTATTCGTGCCTCATTTGGCAGTGCATTCCACAGTCTGGCAGCCTCATACCTGAACGAGTTCTTCCCGTACCTAGTAGTTCTGGCTCTTGGAAGAACTGCTGTATTTGAATACCTAAAGTTATAAGAATTATTTTTTAAAACAATTAAATCTTGTACAAATATAGGACTTTTTTAATTTATGATTTTAAAGGTCTCCAAGGCAATTGTTCTCATTCGTCTTGTTTTTAGAGAGGGCAATTTTGATCGTTCTAAAAGGTCATCATAGGGGCTCACTGAATCATTATACACAAAACGTAAAGCTCTTTCCTGAATTTTTTCAATTTTGCGTGTGTTTTGTTCTGAGCAGAAATGTCAGGTAAGCGGACAGTAACTGAAATTAGACATAATGAAAGAGTGGTAGATAGTTAATTTTCCAAGCCGATTCAAATGGTTTCCCCTTTAGGACGTTCAATTGCCTTGCAGCCTTTTTACAAATGTTTGTTATGTGAGAATGAAAATTTAATTTGAAGTCTAAGGTGACACCCAGCAGTTTAACCTCATCATCACAATTAATTATAATATTTTCAAGATTAAAAACAACATTTGTATCATAGGTGTTTATTTCCAATGGCAATCGCCTGAAATTTTTCAGGATTAGACTGCATTTTATTGTTGAAAAACCATGTTATTAAAGATTTACTATCCTCCTGCAAAGATCTAACTACAGTTTCTAATGATTGATCCGATTTTGATATTGTGTTGTCATCTGCATAATTATACAAATTACAATGGTGAACAAAGAAAAATATATCATTTATATCGCGTAACTTTTCATCGCGCTTCTTTTAAAAAGTATCGCATTATTTCTAAAAGGATCGCGTTACTTTTTTATTTGTAAAGCGACAATTTGCAAAAGTAACGCGATAGAAGTTATAAGTATAGCGATACTTTTTAATTTCATCTCTGATTTGATTGAACAATATTTTATTCATGAATTACCGCAATCGGAACATCTCTCGGCCATTTCCGTCATGGATCGGGAAAGTGACCTCGGAGGTAAGTGATCCCCATTTTGAACTAGTCTGGGATCCTAACTAAATATTCTCAATACCGTAAGCGGACTTCCGGTTCGAATATACAGTCAGGTCACCAGCAATGAAAATTTTGACCGGTTTGCAACATTCGGAGTGCCTCAAAATTTACGTCAGTATTAACTGTAACTGACGTAATTGCGATACAAAGCATTATGACGTAACGTCCGGCGTCCGGTAAACAATTTCAAATGAAAATACAGTTGATCAAAAATGTGTTTATAGTTTATGTCTCGAATATGGAAATAACTTTACAGGGATTGTTCAGTTTAAATCGAAAGCCGAAAACAAGAAGAAGGTATCTACTTTATTTAAATTGTATTCCGATAGAAATTTCCTACGGAACGAAACGCGCGAAAAGTTAGCTAAAACATGGCGTTATAAACAACCAATCAAACTGGATAGTAAACTGGGTTCTAACCTTGGGTTTATTCTGGTACCCTGACGATGATATCCTCTTTGGCCTAAGCGGCCTTCGGATATAACGTCAGGTCAGGAGCATTGGATTTCAACGGTGAGAGCGTTGAAATTTGACGTTCGGGCATTCTCTAGACTAACCATTTTGTAATACAGATAAGTTCAAGTAGACCGAACGTATTGTGACGTCATTCTCTTTATGACGTACATTGTTTACATTTCTTAGCTGAGTTTACATTGAGATTTCAAAATTTAAACGTAAAGTTATAATGTAATTTATATTTAAGTTTTATAAAGAAAATGTATTCCCAGCTTTAATAAAAATTGACACGTGCAGATGATATTAAATGGCGTCATATTATCAACCAATGAAAATGCTTATATCGGAGGTCCTGACCTGGTGTTATATTTGAAGTGAAGCTTGCGTCAATGAAAAATATTGCACCAGGAGACCAGGTTAACCTTGGGTTATATTTGAAAATGAAGCTTGCGTAAATGAAAAATATTGCACCAGGGGACAAGGTTACATTTTGAACTATTTTCAGTCATTTCAATGATAACCGGACAACTCGGACCAAAACAGATTCGGACTAGTACCTGTTCGGACTATCAGCAATTCGGACTATAACAAATTCGGCCTACTAATTATATTTCTTATATGACGTCCTGCTTTAGCTATGAAGACAAAGCCGTGTCAAAATTCCAATAAGTTTAGTTCGCACATGCGTAAACTGCGTGTTTTGTGTAAATGTAAAAACTGACTTACAAATGCCGTTTGTTATGTGTTATCATAATTATCGATTCGTTATTATTAATAAATAAGTTATTTTTAGTTTGAGATTTATATGATTTAAACTACTCCCGATACATTATTTTTTTTAACAATTCTTCATTCGAATTAATATGACGTCACAATTAGAGTTCCGACGTCATATTACGCTGAACTGAAAATTTCAAACTGGAACAATGCAATTTCGTTAAGATTTCTCAATATTTTTGTTTAAAAGGTACGTACATTCAATAAAATGACGAGAATATATGTTTATATCAATTTTATTTGCTTTAACACACTGTTTTGAGATATATCGTATTAGTTTCAAAACAACAATGTTACCACTGAAAGCGTCCTCTTAGAACCGCTTCGAAATTTTAAAACATTTGTTAGACATATTAGAATCGAAATAGATTATTGCGAGCGGACTTTATGAGAATTAGAACATGGTCAGATAGCTCGGTATAAAATGAAGACAATAATCTATTTCTTAAATAGCAATTTTTAAGGTGGACAAATTAGAGTATGCAATAGTCCGAATTCGTTTTGGTCCGAGATGTCACAACTTCTTTGGTGACGTTTCAGTTCATTCATTTGATTGGCTTGTCACTGACGGTTATTTCATTGTTAATGATGACGTCAGATTGTAAACAAATACTTATCTATTAAAACGTTGTCAGAGGAGGAATTTTTTGGCCAGAGTTAGCGAATTTAAGTTTAAAAAATACAATCATCTATCCGATTTTAGTTCTGCTTCGATAAGATCTGTATAGTTGAATAATTGAATGTTAATCTTTTTCCTCGCACTAAATTTATGTGGCTGTGTAAACAGGCTAACCGTATCACATTTGGACCGATTTTCGGTCCATATTCATACATTTACCTCCGAGATTACTTTTCAACCATAGACGGAAATAACCAAGGTGATACGATTGGAAATACAGGTGGTCAAATTTCTGATAGCTCGAACCCGAACTCGAGACAAAATCCCCGAGACAGAAATCGACTTTAATTATTTTCGTGATTATTAGATATAATTTTAACGAAATATTTGAAAGATATAACACGCCAATGATATTGTATTATTACGTTATTTATGCATTTTTTTTGTCCGGTAGGTTGGTATTTCGGGTATTTATTATGTAAAAGGAAATAAATTAATTAAATAAAAAATAAATAAACGCGATCATTGATCTATTAAAAGGACAGAGGGAAAAGAAAATCCCGTTCCTTATGCCACATGCCACTTTTTATAATTAAAAATATTTAAAAAAAACTAATTCTGCAGATCATTCAATAGTTTTTAATTATACTTCCATTTGTAAATGAGGTACACAGTGTTAAAGACCAGGGTGCCGTTTCATAAAGCGATCGTTAGCTTAACGTGCACGTTATGCTAGCGATCGCTTTATGAAACGGCACCCTGGGTGCGGTTTCATAAACCGATCGCTAATTAACGTGCTCGTTATCCAATGCAATTTGAATGGGATAACGTGCACGTTAAGCTAACGATCGCTTTATGAAACGGCACCCTACGTTAATTAGCGATCGCTTTATGAAACGGCACCCTGGGAAAAACGAAAGTACAACAATAAGGCAATGGAGTGGATTGCGGTGTATTAGCTAAAGCTTTCGCTACCGACTTTTTCTTCTTTAGCTGTAAGTGGGGTCGCCTTCGACACTCACATCATGCGTATGCATTTGTTCGAATGCTTAGTAAATAACAAGTCTGTAAACACCATGCATTTCCAAAAAAGAAAGTTCGTTTAACATCAAAATTAAACTTAGCATATATAACAATACCAAATAGAGCTATACTCCAAAGCTTAATTGTCGACTACCGAATTTGTACGATGATATGGCAAGTTAACTGCGACACGTGCGAAGATTTTTTTCCATTTGCGCCGTGTCAGCCTGCTTGAATTTTCCTTCAACAACACAACAACAATTACCCGTTTCTTTGCATCAACAAGTGTTAGTTACATTAATTAAATAATTACACAGATGTATTTTTTAAATGGTTATTTATTTATTTATTTGAGTTTATTTATTTATTGCAATAGTTAATGAATGCATTGAAAAAACCTATTCCGAGCATCATCTGCAGTCCAACGCTTTTTAAAATTTTTTGCTTAGCACAAAAGAGAGTTAAGCAGCAGAGGCTTCTCGATGACTGAAAAGACCTAAACGTTGCGGGTTTTTTTCTTAGATTTACACAAGACAAAAGACAAACAGCTTTTCTGACCGTCAGTCGCTATGTTTAAAGCAACAAACAAAGCTCTACCAACATATAAAATAAAAACTTGTAAAACTACAACACAAATAACACTAAAATGAATTTCAAGGCCTAATTATAAATTTATTATTATTATTATTCTGTTCGTTTAGTGAAGACATATCACCATGAGTTACCGGACCTGAGTAACCTCCCTTCACATCCCGGCATACCCAAAATACCGACCTACGGGACAAAAAATTGCAATATTTTCATAAATATAAGTTTTGTTATATGTTTACAATAAACATAATAATTCAATATCAGAAGCTAGTTATATCTTTAAAATACTTTTTGTAAGAATTGTCAAATAACTAAGTAATTCATTAAAGTCGAATTCTGTTACGGGGATTTTGTCTCGGGTTCGGGTTCGGACCACCCGAAATACCGACCACATGAAATACGTGAATTGGATTGTATGGAAGGACCAAGCCTATATATATCAAACAATGGCAAAGACAATGTCATAATTAAGTCAAAGAAAGACAACTCAAATTCTACTATGAGCCAAAAATCTCAGTTCTGATGAATTACATGTATAAATCATAACCACTTGTAGATAGATTCCAAGCAAGGATATGGAATATGGCTTTACGAGTACATGAAAAAAATAGGAACGAAATATAGATGATAGATAACTAATAATAATATATAAATAAACAGAACAAACATATATACAAACAAAATTGAGAAATTAACACATAATATTTTAGACATCATAATTATCATTTGTGCTTTCTAATGATAAATGCATTAATAATATTAATTAATATTCATTTATATCCCTGTATCACTATTAATTAATTAAGAGCACTTAATCAATCAATTAATTAAATCTTTTACTTCCCTTTATGAAATCATGCACAGACAGGACCAAAGTTTCATGTTGTTCATTATTACAAATTGGACTGCCATATAAAATATTGTGAATGTTAATCTCAATATTTAAAGTTGCAAATACATTCAGAAGATTTTGTCTCTGAATACTATAAGAGGGGCAATACATGAAAAAATGGCTGGGATCTTCATTTGGATGGTTACAACGAAGACAGACAGAACTATCAGATACATGATGACATAGTAAGTATTTATTCAGATTACTCATGTTACTGGCATCATTTCGCATTTGACAGAGTATATTCTATTTTCTTTTCTATTTCCTTCATTGAAATATTCAGGACAAACCAGTACATCATATTTTTACCTTTTCTTAAAAAGTTTAATTGAGGGACTTGCTTTAATTGACTCTGGAATATTATTTCAAAGTTTAAAAATGTTGGGAATAAAACTCTTATCATAAGATACAGAATTACAATACGGAATTCTAAAATTACTCTCTGAAATAGCATTTATCATATTATAGTTATGAATATTGACTGTAAATGGTTGTACAATATCAAGTAAATATTGTGGCGTAAAGCAGTGCAAAATCTTATATACATGTAATAATATAAGTTTATGTTTTTCTCTTCTCTTATAAAGAGGCTCCCATCCAATTTCTTCATAAAGTTTAGTTTTAGACGAGTTTATTCTTAAACCGGTGATAATTCTGCCTGCCTCAATTAGCACACTCTCCAATAGATTAGCTTCATAAGTTGTACAGTTACCCCATACAACATCAGCATATTCTAAAAATATTCGAATAAATGAAAAATAAATGGCTATTAGTAATTTTCTGTTCACTTGGTATTTAAGCATTCTAAGTATATTTAAATGCTCACACGCTTTGTAATATATTTTATTTATATGATTATTCCATTTACAGTCACTTTTGAATTCAAGACCTAAATGACAATGGGAGATCACATCTTTTACAATATTGTCTGGATTACAAAGTGGATTGGAGAATGGTTAACTTTCTTCCTGCTAAAAAAGAGTGATTCTGTTTTATCAGGATTCAACTTTAAAGCCCATTTCTCATACCAATCATGTATAGAAGCTAAGTTAGGGTTAGCATTAAATTTATTTGCTGCTTCTATGTAGTTATTATTATTCACAATTACAAGCAGTGGTGTATCATTAGCAAAAAGTTTTATTCCACAATAAATACTTTCAGTAATATCGTTAATATATATTAGGAACAGAAAAGGACCAAGTACTGATCCCTGGGGAACGCCTGCATCAACCTCTTCCTACCCTGAATTAAAACCATCAAGGATTACTTTTTGTTCTGTATTCTGTAAATAGTCAGATATCCAATTTAGCAATTTTCCTGAAATCCCCATTTTATTTAACTTATGTATAAGCCTTTTATGCCACACTCTGTCAAATGCTTTTGAAACATCATAGAATACAAATCTAATGTCTTTTCCCACATCTATATTGCTAATTAGAGTTTGATATATCTTAAGACGTTGATTAA
Organism: Limnoperna fortunei; assembly: GCA_944474755.1. NCBI lineage: Eukaryota > Metazoa > Mollusca > Bivalvia > Mytilida > Modiolidae > Limnoperna > Limnoperna fortunei. The sequence goes on from OX104119.1 coordinate 2,445,589, forward strand.
ACGTTGGGTCCTTGGGTTAAAACCCTGACTGTTGTTCTGAAATAAGGCAATGTTTAAGCATATAGTTATGTAAATGTTGAACTATAACATTCCAGCAGCTCCAGCGTATGGTGTGTACATTTCACAACTTATACGTTATTCTAGATCCTGCGATCGGTATTCCGATTTTCTAGATCGACCCCTGTTGTTGACTGCTAAACTACTCAAACAAGGGTTTGTTGCACCTAGGTTGATGTTATCTCTCCAGAAATTCTATGGTCGTCACCATGACTTAATTGATCGTTATGGGAAATCAGTGTCTCAAATACGATCTGACATGTTTGCGGAGTCATACGTAGTGATTCCTATTCCTGGATTTGACTTTTCCCTAGACATGACAATGAGTAACTCGACGGGTGTCTAATTAGAGGCAGGCACTGCTTACTCGTCCGGAGCACCTGAGTGCACCCATGGTTTTTATTGGGTTCGGGTTACTCTCTTTCTGTTTTTTGTGTTTTTGGTTTTTGTGTTGCGTTTTGTCTATATCCGGATTTGTAACTGTCCCTTGACTTTTGGCTCTTGTTGTTCGGTCGGTTTTCTTTGCTATTTTTCTATAATTTGTTCCATTACACACGTAAGAGATATTGGTCGGAAATTTGAGACATCAGATTTTGAACCCTTGTTTTTGTAAACTGGTGTTACAAGTGAGCGTTTCCAAATATAAGGAAGTCGTCCACTCTGTATTGATTGATTGAATAGTATTGTAAGTGGTTTAAAAATAGAACTTGAGATGTTACGTTTGGTGCCACACCATCGGGACCACTTGGTGTACTAGAATTTAATATCCCTAATTGATCTCTGACCTCATCATCAGTTATCTGTAGATCAGGACATATATTTTCAGAAATAACATGTATATTTGTATTTGGTCAATCTGGTTCTTCGTCAATATTGGAAATATCACTGAAAAATTTATTAAAGATTTTACACTACTCAGAAGGATGAACGATGATTCTACCTTCATGCTTCAGGGGTTGGGACACTTTTTTACACTTGCTTAATTTACAAACTGACTTGGCTATCCTCTGCTATTTTCCTGGGCGATAGTTTTATCAGTTAATTGTGAAGTCAATTTCTCTCTATAATTCTATATAACATAATTTCGCCTCTCAGTTTTCTATATTTTTCCCAGTGATCCATTTTTATTACTTTTTTGCTCTATAGTGAGCGCTATCCCTCTTTCGTATCTCTTTTCTAATATTATAAGAACAAGTTTGTCTTTGTGGAATCATATCTGTTTCAGATAAGAAGAGATGAGTGTCGGCCTTATTTAGACAAACTCAAATGTAGCTAATTTTGTGCAGAAAAAAATAATTCTTGAATTATTTTATGATTATCTTGATAATGTCATGCATTTTAAACATACAACTGGCGCAAGGAAAAATATAATGCATGCTCATTTTGAGTGGAATCTTTAAACCTTGAATTGCTTTACTGATATTTTAAACTGAATCTTGGTACTTTCACATTAAAGCATAGGTTTAAAAGTACAACCTTGATAGCATTTTGCTTTAAAGTCAATGTATGCTGGTATGTCATTGAACAATAAACAAAGTTTCCAGTTTTCAACTATTTTTAAACCTTCACGAAAAATAAATGCAATACATCGTTGACTATTCAGCATTATTTTTTTAGAACATTTTCTTAATAATTTTTTTTAAAAATTATCTGCAGAACCATGTCAATCTGTAATGACATTTTCAGCTAGAAATTCTTTTGGCTTTCAATCGTCGTCGAAACTGTGAAAAAAAGATGACCAGTAAAAATATACAAAAATGATAAAGATGCGGACTTAATGAATACAGACTTCAATTATAATTGGTACTAGTAGGCGTTGCTTGTTTGTTTGTTTGTTTGAGGTTGTTTAACGCCACTTTCAGCAATTTTTCAGCTATATCATGGCGTCCAGTTTTTATTGGGGGAGGAAGCCATAGTACCCGGAGAAAACCCCGGACCTGTGGTAGGAAAACTGGCAATCCTTGTCAATTAAGATTGGAGTCGAGAACACACTGCCTGCAGTGAGAATCGAATCCGCAATCTCAGTGTTGACAGACCACGTGATCAACAGTAGACGAACTACCTTTACCCCTCGGCCACCGAAGCCCCTAGGTGTTGCTGTGGTATTATTTGTTTATATATAAAAACTAATAGAAAGCAATTCAGAATTTTAGCATCCTTATTTGACTAGCAGTGATCAAAACATTAATGAACAATAACATAAAAATCAGTTAATACAGATGACAGAGGACTGTGCCAAATTGTTAAACAAGATTGCAAATTAATAAAAAAAATTAATGTTCATTGTTTGTTTATTGCTACATCAAAATTAAGAATATTAAGTCAAATTGTTTCAGCAAAAAGTGGACTCCAAATATACTAAAGAAGAGGAAACTATTAATTCGGACTTTTTTTGACAGTGCACTAAAACACAACTCTATTTACTGTATTTCAACCACTTGTCAACTGAAACTCAAGCATTATAAATGGTAACGCAACATACATCAACTAAAACTCGACCTACTATCAACCATAATACAACATACAACAACTATATTTCAAAGTACACTGACCCAATTTCAACGTTCAATATAATTTCAACGTTGATCTGCCAATGTTGATACAACGTCATATTTTCTAATCAAACCTACTTTTAAATGTTGATTCAATGTGAGGTCGGACGTTGATTCAATGTTGAAACAACGTTGTGCCCTCCGGGATCCTTTTTCTCGAGTAAAATGTTTCGAAAGAGCTATATTAATTTTTTTATTTAATTGTTTTCATAAGTTTAACGTTAAAACAAATAAGTATACCTAGTCTAAAAGTGAAATAATAATCTAAATATTTACACAGGACAATGGTAGAATGGGGTACGGAGTAATTTGTGTAACCCGTACCCGTATCCGTATCTAAATTTGCCGTACGCAAAATATATTTTTTGTGTAATAAATAGTCTCGATCATCTAGACGCTTAATTGCATTTGTGCGTCTGGATTCATTTCTATATTGAACTCGTTACCATTACGCCCAAAACTGGGCGTAATTTTTGATTGGATGATATTTTTATTGTCTAAAAACTTACTTCCATTCATATCAACAAGTGTATAAAAAGTGGTACCAAAGTTTACATTTGAATATTTTTATAAAATATTACTTTATTAATTAATTATACAAATATGATTGTTATGCATAATCAAGAGAGAATCTTACTGTGACGTCATTTTATAAGTATAGACATGTTTGCATGGTTTTCCTGGTCTAACAATAGGACACTAAAAATAGAATCATTGTTTTGTCTCCACCTATTGTTAGCGAAATTACCACAAGGTGATCCCAGACGTTATTATATATGCGTCTGGGTGATCGAGACTATGTAATAAAGTCTGGGATCCTGACTAAATATTCTCAAAACCGCAAGCGGACTTCCATTCCGAATATACAGTCAGGTCACCAGCAATGAATCCGGTCAAAATTTTGACCGGTTTGCAACATTCGGAATGCCTCAAAATTTACGTCAGTAATAACTGTAACTGGCGTAATTCCGATACAAAGCATTATGAAAGATTGTTTGTGGGTTGATTCTCATCATTTTTCAGGTTATAGCTTTTTTTTATTTCACGATATGTTATAATATTTTATTTATATATTAATTTTTTATGGCGTAAAATGCATTCGTAAAATGTGTAACCCGACATGACAAATTAAGCATTCAAGTACCGTGTTCATTGTTTATGACTGGCCGTCCCGTGATAATAGCAGTTTATATTCGTGTCCACTTTCTTTCATTTTATCTAGATAAATTTTCATCGAAGGTTATTTCGCGCCATGTTCAGGTATATGTAATGTACGAGTAATAATCCTCCTGCAATATAAATTGGAGGATATCTACCTTTTTAATAACACTAAATGAACATATATTTAAATGAAAAATTTAGATTGAAATGTATGACCCCCACTATAACTTGTATAAGGTCGGTGAGGGTAGATATGACGTACGTATGTTGTTGATTGTGCAATACATTGAGATTTATGACCCCTACTATAAGGTCGTGGAGGGTAGATATGACGTATGTTGTTGTGCTATACCTTGAAATTTATGACCCCACTATAGGGTCGTTAAGGGTATTGCTATGACATATGTTGTTGTGCAATACTTTGAGATTTATGACCCACACTATAAGGTCGTTGAGGGTATTATGAAGTATGTTGTTGTGCAATACCTTGAGATTTATGACCCCACTACGATTCCCTATATTTACCAATGAAGAGCAATAAACAAAGTGTGTAAAATAATTGTATCGAGAATAATGTGTGTTTAGGAAAATTATATTTAATAAGTCAATCAATTTGACGTTTAAAGAAATCAATGTGTTACTTATAAATATTCAGCTTGCGACGTTATTTAGTTTAAATCAATATGATAAGTTTGATGTAAATGTGTTATTCCATGAAATTTTTCTATAAAAACACTTACACAATAAATTTCTATCAAATATACACATTTCTAACAAAATAATAAAAAGCTAATGCTAAACATAGTGTAATACTGTATTTAAGTATGCATAGGGATTGTATACATAATTTTGCTAGTTTCGGTTACACATTTTACTCCATTTTATATTGAGTCTTCAAAGTTAACAACAAAATACTTTAATGAAAGCAAAAAAAAATCTTTTATTTCCTTTATTATTATACATAATTCTATCTTAATACTAAAACTTATGTTTACAAGTCACTTAATAATGATTTTATTACCGATATGTTTTGGGTACGGCAAATTTGGGTACGATACTTTCAACTTCTCTCGCGTAACTTTTGAAAAGTATCACGTTACAAATGAAAAACAAAAGTATCGCGTTACTTTTAAGAAGTCTGGCGATACTGTGAAGAAGTAACGCGATAGAAGTTGAAAGTATAGCTATACTTGTTAAAAGTAACGCGATAAAAACAAGGCCACTCATAGTAAACCACAGTGATGATACAAACAAAGTGTTCCATTTACATTACTTGATCATTTTGGTAGTGAATGGACTATTCTGTCAATGGGGATGTGCAGTAATAAATTATATGATAAGGTCTTGCCGACATTCTGATGGACCTTGATAAGGCCTTGATTGCCTTCCTCATAATCTATTGTTACTAAAATTGATTTTTTTTTTGTTTGTTTGAATGGTGTTTTAACGCCACTTTCAGCAATTTTTCAGCTATTTCATGGCGTCCAGTTTTTATTGGGGGAGGAAGCCGGAGTACCCGGAGAGAACCCCCGACCTGCGGTAGGAAAACTGGCAATCCTTGTCAATTAAGATTGGAGTCGAGTACACCTTGCCTGCAGTGAGAATCGAACCCGCAATCTCAGTGTTGACAGACCACGTGATCAATAGTAGACGAACTACCTTGACCACTCGGCCACCGAGGCCCCTTACTAAAATTGAAAATTGAAAATTAAAATTGATAATCCATAGACTTTCAATTTACTAAAATTGAAAGCCTATGGATTATCAAATTCAACATTGTTAAATAGTTACCTCTCTGATAGGAGACAATGTGTCAACATTAATCAAACCATTAGTAGTATGATGTATATCTATAAAGGGGTACTACAAGGATCTATTTTAGGTCCTCAACATCTTTTTAAATGATTTATTTTTCTTTGTCAAACATTGTTCAATATATAACTAAGTATGCAGATGACAATACTCTGTCCAAATCAGATAAATCCATAGAAACATTAATTAAGTAATGAAGAAGATAGTAATTCCCTAATTGATTGGTTTTCTGATAACAAATTGCAGGCTAATCCTGACAAATTCCAGGCTTTAGCAATTGGTAAACGAACACATGAGAAAAAAGTTGTATTTAATATAAATGATGTAAATATTTCATGCGAAGATGAGGTAAAATTATTGAGTGTCATTATTGACTTCAGATCAAATTTCAATACACATATTTCAAATATATTTAAGAAATCTGCAAGGCAACGAAATGTTCTCAAGCGAATTAGAAAAAACTTAAGTCGACTTAACATTTACTCATTTATCATGTCAAATTTTAGTTATTGCCCTTTGGCCTGGCATTTTTGTAGTCAGCAACATTCTACAAAATTTGAGAAAATTCAGGAACGCGCGCTTCGCTTTATTTATGAAGATTTTGGCAGTTCTTATGACACCCTTTCTCGAAAGATCTACACGTTCAGCTTTAAAAACTAGAAGAATGCGCACGATTGTCTTGGAGTCTTTCAAAATTGCTAATACAATAATTCCTTTTTATTTACAACATCTGATTGTAATAAAGACAACTCGTATAAATTTAGGTATGTTAATTCAGCAGTGATTCCCCAAACCCGGACAACTTCATATGGTAAAAGGTCATTCAAGGATGAGACAGAAACAATCTGGAATTCCTTTCCAAACGAGGTCAGACAAATGACATCGTTTGAGCAGTTTAAAAATTACATTAACAGCTGGCGTGGGGGATAAAATATAATATATACAGACTGTCAATTAAAATGCAACACTAAAATTTACATAAAGAAAATTGTATATATAATTTTTTATATAGAAACAAACAACTGGTATATTTTAAGTTCTGAACAATAGCAACAAATCGACGCAAGTGTTTGAAATTAATGTTTATTCTTTTCTGTTTAACGAATAACTTTAGTATTCACAGTCAATTCTAAATTTCCTTTAGTAGCCCCATTTGCTGCACAACGCATGCGTGACGTGGATAAGACGACTACTTCGTTTGTGTTTAATATTGTCCCATTCATCTAGCAGTGCAATTTTAAGCTGACATAGGCTGGTCGGCGGTGGTTGGCGTCTTCGTACAGCATGTCCAAGTTTATACCATAGGTGTTCTATCGGACTCTAGTCAGGAGAAAACGCTCGCTATGGAACATTAATTGCGTGAAGGAAAGCACCTGTGTACTAGTATAAAAAAAGACAACACCAAGGTTTGATTAGACTGGATGTATACAAGCAGACAACATCGAGGTTTGATTTAACAGGGTGTATACAGAAAAACACCGGGCCTTGATTCGATTGGATGTATTGAAGCAGACAACACAAGGTTTGATTCGACAAGTAAACAACACCAGGGTTTGATTTTAACGGATGTGTACAGAAAGACAACACACAGGTTTGATTCGACTGGATTTATATAAGCATACCACACCAAGGTTTGATTCGAGCCGTTAATTTATAGGTTAGTTCTGTGCGAGTTCAATTGCTGCGGCCGCTTATTCGGATATGTTATGTGTGTAAAATTGTTGGTTCTGATTGAGTCGTTTCTTTATGTGTAGGTTCTAACGTGGGCCTGCCTGTTTTACGTTGGTTTTAAATATAGCCACTGATAAGTATGTAGCCGAGGCCAGGCTTTTCCTTGCATGTAGATTCTTTTTTGTCGACGTTCGTTGCTTATGAATGGAGTCGCTGATTTGGTGGTTGTTTTTTAATACAGCCGTTCGTTACGACGTTGGTTTGAATGAATGGAAGTTCTGAGCGGGTCCCTTGTTTGGACTTTGGTTCAAATTGGAGCTGCTCATTGAAATGTTTGTGCTGAGTAGGATCATTGATTCGAAAATTTACCAATCTTATTAAGGTTTGTTTTACTAGATTCTCAATGCAGCCGCTTATTAAACTGTTGGTTGTGAACGAGGCCGTTCTGATTCTCGATAGTAATTGTTGGAACCGTTGTTGGAAATGTTGTTTCTGACCTTTACCATTCTTTTGCATTATGCATTCGCATATTTCTTAGCAGGGATTTATTTTGGACGTTGGTTCTGATTGAAGCTGCTGATAGAAATGTTGGTTCTGTATATAGTCCTGGATTCTGAAGTCAGTTCTGGATGAGGCCCTGATTATGATTGGTTCTGTTCGGCCTTTCTTTTGTTTCCGTATATAGTCATGAATTCTGAAGTCAGTTCTGGATGAGGCCCTGATTACGATTGGTTCTGTTCGGCCTTTCTTTTGGTTCTGTATATAGTCCTGAATTCTGAAGTCAGTTCTGGATGAGGCCCTGATTATGATTGGTTCTGTTCGGCCTTTCTTTTGGTTCTGTATATAGTCCTGAATTCTGAAGTCAGTTCTGGATGAGGCCCTGATTATGGTTGGTTCTGTTCGGCCTTTCTTTTGGTTCTGTATATAGTCCTGAATTCTGACGTCAGTTCTGGATGAGGCCCTGATTATGATTGGTTCTGTTCGGCCTTTCTTTTGGTTCTGTATATAGTCCTGAATTCTGAAGTCAGTTCTGGATGAGGCCCTGATTATGATTGGTTCTGTTCGGCCTTTCTTTTGTTTCTGTATATAGTCGTTTATTAACTGTAGGTTTTGAGCGGGTCTTTCTCTGTCCGCTTGTTCTGAATGAAGCCATTGATTTATATTTTGTTCCTTCTTATGTATTTTGGTTTTGAAGTAGGTTCTGAATTGATTCGCTGATAAGGGTGTTGGTTCTGTTGGACGTAGGTTCGGGATAGAGCCGCCATTTTAATTATTTTTTCTTTACTGGGCAGTTTTGTGACGTTGGTACTTAATGGAGCCGCTTTTTGACGGTTGGTTTTGAGGGGGTCGTTCTGGTTGATGTTAGTTATGATTGAAACCTGAATGTGAGCTCGATTCTTCTTTGTCATTTTGGTTCTGATGTTGGTTCTCCTAGTGGTCTTTCTCATCAACTTATTCACAACAGGAATTGTGGGGAAAAAATGAAAATTTAAAACTTAAATCTGTTAGTTCAGAATGGAGCCACCGATAAGCTGGTTCTGACAAGAGCTGTTTATTAAGTGTTGGTTGTGATCGGGCTTTCTTTTTGACGTTGCTTATGAATAGAGCCGTTTATTATACCCCCGGAAACTAGTTTGGGGTATATAGGAATCCCACTGTCTGTCTGTCGCTGTCAGATATTATTCAGGGGAGATAATAGGACAGACTTTTTAAATAAAGTATTCAGTGCGGGACCTCGTAAGCCCAACTCCTCCAAAACCGTTTGACAGATTTTGATGAAACTTTACATGAAAGTAGTACATTATATGTAGATGTGCATGAAGAATTTTTGTCGCTGTAGGTTATTATTCAGGGGAGATAATTGGACTTGAGGCGAAGCGGGGGTATCTTTTTGTGAGCGTGCTCACAGTCCACACTTGTTGATATATTGATCCTGAGCTCTTATGTATGTTGCTTCTGAATTCAAACGCTCGTTTAATTGTTAGTTGGTGGTGGCTGTTTTTTGGACGTTGGTTCTGAATAGAGCCTCTAATTAACTAGTAACTGTTTGCTTGTTAACCGGCTTGGTTTCCTTTTATGTTGGTTCTCAGTGAAACCGCTTTTTCAGATGTTAGTTATGAGCTGTGACGTTTTGTTTGACGTTAGTTATAATTAGAGCCATTGATTAAGATGTTGGTTCTGAATGAAGCCATTAATAAGAGATCTTTTCAGGATCGTTCTTGGAAGTTGATTCTGAATGGAGCCGTTGGTTTATATATTGTTTCTAAGCCTGGCTGGTTATTGTAATTGTTGCTTATGAGCGAAGCCGTTGTCTAGACGTTGTTTGGTAGACTGTTTCTGTATAGCCATCCGCTCAATTGACGTTGGTTATGCACGGCGACGTTGATTTAGATATTGGTTCTGAGCGGCTCCCTTATTTCGACGTTTGGAAGTGATTCAAGCTTCTGATAGATATGTTGATAGTCATTGTTTAAATTTACTGCCACGAAATTTCGAAAATTATTTGATTTTGAAGTTTTTTTCTTTTTTCAAGGTGTAGATTAGTGATAAAGCTCTACAACATCTTCATCATATGGATTTGGAATATCGTTTAGGTTTGAACGCCACTGATGGGCCTTGATTAGACAAAACACTTGTATGGCATAGTAAATTCTGTTAATCTTGGTATCTTTGATGACATTCTTTTAGAGCCATCGGGTTGAGGGCTCTGCTGGGAGACTATAAGTCCCGGATGTTATCACTAACCCAGTAGTCCCACTTCTGTGATGATATGGCTGTCATTGACTCTTTAAATGATAAAGTCATTGTCTAATTTTCTGCCTTGAAATTTAAAAGAATATTGTAACATATAAGAACATGTTGCGAGCCATATTCATTTGCAAACGGTAAATGTCCATGCTTTACGCTCAAATTTATCACAAAATCGAAATAGATATGTTTCTGTACTCTCATGAGGCCGAATTCCCAGAAGGCCTACTAAAGAAGAATGAATAGACACTGACTTGTATCTTTAATTTCACATTCTGCTATATTGATGATGTCTGGTCACTCGATGACTATCGGCATTAATCTTCACAAGCGAGCTTCATTTAAGTTGACCTCTTACTAAGACCTACTTATAGAAATAAACTAGGGAAAACTACAAACTCGACATACGTGATACCTTCAACTTTTCAATCGTCAACTTCCTAATTCATCGATAAAAATATTCCAACAGCAGTGCACATTTCACAACTTATACGTTATGCTAGATCCTGAGATCGGTATTCTTATTAGTAAACCGGACTCTGTCTGTTTATTTCTAAGCTACACAAACGAGGGTTTGTTGTTCCTAGGTTGATGATGTCCATTCAGAAGTTTAATAGCCGCTACCATGACTTAATTAATGGTTATGTGAAATCCATCCGATTTCTGGAAACGACTTTTTCCTATACATGACAAGAGTTAGTCGACGATTGTCTAAATAGAGATAGGCACTGCTTACTCTTCCGATGTACCTAAGTGCACCCATGTTTTTTTATTTGGTTCAGGTTTCTCACTTTCTGTTTTTGTTTGGTTTTGTCTGTTTAAATCTAGATTTGTAATCACCCTTGACTTTAAACTCCTCTCCTTGCTATATTTCTCACACATACAATGGTAATTAGTTTTAATCCAGAGTCGACTTAACTGCGAACGTCATTGAAAACGAATGAAATGTTAAGAAAAGGGGAGATGGTTGTATGATAAGATTCATTATTATAAGAGTCGGCACGACAAATCATCATACATAACAACATACGGTCTAGAGAGCTTTAGACTGACTAAGACAATTTAACCTTTATTTCGTATTGACGTGTGGTTGAACAGGTAACATGTGTGTTTGTTTAAGGCTGAGAAGTACTATCGACAATAGATAGCAGGTAGTTGATATATAGCCAGGCTGGCTCGTAAAAGAGAAATGCTGGGTTTGATAACCCATGGAAACACTGACGTATAAATGCTCTACAAATACACTTGCGCATTAAACCTACTAGTTAGTATGACAGGATTTAGTCACGACAAACATTAAAATTAATGAATTATGTTATTTCATTTCAATATTACAATTATAGACTTTAGAAAATGTTGTCTTGTTAAGAACTTTTGCAGTCATTTTTTTTATTCAAATAGTTTTTATTGTAATAATAAAGTCAGCCCTTCCCGAACTTTTCTGTGTTTCCCGCCACTTATCCGTGCCAGCTATGGCTTATCTAATAGCTGTTTTATAGCTGGATTAAATAAGTTTGACATCCGTGTTCAAATATTCAAACTTATTCATTGCCTGTGGCTATAGTAACATCCTGCCATCATGTTTATTTATTTGTTGTATACAAACAATGCAAAATGCAACATAGTCTTTTGACAATAATCGTAGTTTTACCAAGTAAAATTTTAAAAGGGATACAAATCATGTAAAAACGAAAATGGGTCATTATTTTCTACCTTAAACTGTTTACTTTCAGCAGCATTTACTTCCTGGTGACACTTTTACACAATATGTTTTGCCCTTGTTATTGACACAATTTCTGGTATCTAATTTCCGACTTGAAAAGTGACCGGTCTGGATGTTTTTAAAGTGACCTCATTTGCATAACCTATAGTCTAAATTGAAAACCGTTGTCAAAAATATATTTGTAATTTCTCTCTGATTAAACTGTGTCTATTTATGTTCTATACAATACTTATTTTAATAAACAATGGAGTGCCTGCTGGATTTACTTACATATCTTGTTGCTTTGGGCTCTGTGTAGGATTCCCTGTGTACGACCCAAAAAGCTGGTCACTGCGTCAACAATTGCAGGAATACGAATGCACTATCGTTGGCAGTTTGTAAGGTACTAAGGCGGAAAGGCTGGCCGCAGAACATCGTGTGCAACGTATTTGAGGGTGCCACTCTCTTTGCACGATAAAGACCATTTTGTGCGATTAGGATAAAAAACACGTCCTCTGCAGCCTCTAAAAAATGATAAATTCTTCGTCCCTACCTAACTCTTTATTACATTTACGATGACCATAAAAATTGTTTTCCAAATGGCCCACTACAATAGTTTTTGTCAGTTGATTTGTTTGTTAACTTGTTGTCCTTAATATAACTGAAATACTGCTCGCTGGACGTTAATAAATCAATCAGTCAATACATCAACCAATCAATCAATCAATCCACCAATCGATCGATCGATCGATCAATCAAACAACCAATAAATCATTCATTCATTCATTCATTTATTCAGACATGTATTCATTCATTCATTCGTTCGTTCACCTCCTGTACAAGATCCTACTTAAAGCTGTCAGTAATTGTTACACAATTTCGTTTGAAAATTTCATCGTCGTACAGCCACACTGCACACTGAGTTCTGGTTCTTACGATGAATCCTCCCTTCACGAGAATTTAATCAACCTGCATGTGTTCAAAAGAGACCTTGGTGGAAAACCGGATGAATAACCGGGGTAAAAAATAATGACAAACTAAGTGTGCATTACTAACATATTTAGGATACCTACTGCATAAGTCCAGGATATACATTAACATATTCTACGTCTTGTTTTACGGCCCATTAAATATATAAAAGATGAAAGTTAATATTTATTGCTAGTTATTACGTAAAAACATCGTATCTCATTTTCTCAATGTAATATAACCACCATGATCAACGCAGTTTTTTTTTGTTTGTTTGAATTGTATAGAATAAATCTGTCAGAAAATTGTGAGCTTTTATACTGCGTCTAGTTTAGTTAGGTGAGGAAGCCGCATTAGTCAGTGAACACCACACTACATTTGACATGAAATATAAATAAGAAAAATATCCAATTTTGACTGCGTAAAGAAAGCTAGCGTTTATGTTTCTTACAATTATATGACAATGGCAAAGTATTACAAAATATAAGGTATTCTTCATTATGAAAGATGGCGCGGCTTAATTACAAATTAAAAATTTTAACAGCGAACACAACACTAAATATACTTTTCCGTGCGAACTAATTTTTGCAAAAATGAAATAGAACGTTTAACACAAGAATACAAGAAATTCCTTAAGAAATTTCATGGACATGAAAAATAACATATGCTCTCTTGATTTCCTGGTGAAATTCTAATACACGGAATAAAGACTTTTGATATACCATTATGTAAAAGTAATTTCGACCCTATCCCCCACCTTGGTAGATGAGAAAGTTAAACAACAGGAGTTTTGTGCTGTGTTGAATGTTTGCTGGTTCTGATATTTCTGGACTTTAATGAATTTGACTTTTATCGCCTTTACGAATTTTTAATGTACCTTGAATATATACTTATTTATTTAGAAGACTTATTTTGGACATATATTCCAAACAATATAAATCGTTATGAAATTCAGATAAATATTCTAGCAGCATTAAGATAATGACAACGAAACACAATAATTGAGGAATAATCTAATTTATATATTGATAATCAATGGTAATGCACAATGTGATTACAGATATATGTAAACTTTCTTAAGAGATTTTTATTACGTTGCATTTGACTTGTTAGAATCTACGGACAGTTATAACCATAAAGTTACGCAGATCTGCGGCAGTAATATATGTTTGCTGTGATATCGTGCGAACAAATACTACACAGATAACAGGGAATGTTTTACACAAGGGAGACACAGGGGCTACTTGAATGTTGCCTCATAAAAATAAATTAATACGAAAATAAGAATTAACCTACCTTAATTGTTAATTTCTAGATGCAAGTAAAGTATGAGTCAAATCTATCTGTCGCTGCTTTAATTCTAAGTTCAGTAGAGTCAATGAGATTAACATAGTCACCTTATATTGGATTATTCAACAAAAACAGGTAATTTATATAGCGTAACGTGAAATTAAAGGAAAGTGCTAATCTCTTGTCCATATTTTTAAGAAGCCCTTGTATAAAATCTGCATCATAGAGGAACAAGACAACTAGAACGAGAGAACAGATGGTACTCATGGGAATGCCGACGGTCTGTTGAAAAACAAGTCCGCCAAACATGACAAATATGTTATCAATCAGAAAGCCAAGCATTATGAGAACTTCTGTGACAGAGGCCTTTTTGTTAGAGTCAGTGAGGTCCAGATTTTGCTTTAGAGAACGTCAAATTAGTGGATACTGATCTTGACAAATGTCCCACGTGAGTAACTTCAAAGATGATTCATTAGTTTTTATTTTTAATAGTTGCAAAACGTTTATTATGTTTGAGGCTTTTGGCCACATTCAGCAATGATTCAGCTATATGGTGTTTTTATCTCGAAGGTAGATGGAGTACCGATGAGTACTGCTGACATTCCTTGACAGTCTATGTCAATTAAAGTTTGGATCGAGTTGACAGTCCATGCCAATTAAGGTTGGAGTCATGTTGACAGTCAATGTCAATTTAGGTTGGAGTGGAGGACACCTCGCCGGAAATGACAACCCTAATGCTGAATGTAGGAAGTAATTATATCATCTGCAATATACAAAATAATTAACAGATTTGAAAAAGTAAAAATGGCAATCATTTCAATGTATAAGATGATTAAAACATATTTACTTCATAAAATAAAATGAACTGGTTTGGAAAGCAGGATTAAGCCTAGACATATCCTCTTAATGTACAAGATGAATAAAAGCATAGAAATAAATTCGTTTTGAGATCCGGAGTTGGAACAAGATGTAATCGACTCGTTGTAATTTACATCCTGCAGGTCCCGCTTGGTACTCCTGCTTCCCTCGCCAATAAATAATTGCCGTCGTGATATATTTGATAAATTTATGAAAATGAAGAACACCTTCAAGGACGCAATTAATTTTTTTAAAAGCTGCTTAAAATCAATAAGTATCTAACAGGTTGGATACAGCAGGATGCAAATACTTCATGATAATGTTGAATTCCAGCAAACGCTCATAAGACAGTACTTCCCATGGTACGACTTTTTCATGTCCGTCTTAAAAAAATTATCGGCCGACTTTAGAGAGAATGAGAACCCAAATCTAATGAAAACGGATCCAGACTTTTTGGTCGCCAACACTGCTAATTATCGCTCATCTGTTGTATGGAAAACGCGAAAAAAATTGGGCAAAAGGTAGAAAAAATGTTTGTCGACGGTGTTTGAAGGGCATACATGGGCATACATGGCTTTGTGTCCACATTTATTTTTGCGAAATCAATATAATAGAAATGTAAAACGGTAAAATAATTCAATTTTATATTATCAGTGTGGTACCTAATGTCTCATTTATCTAAATAAAAATTAAAGTCTGTAAAAAAAGAAACGCATAGGTAAAAAACTTGATAATTAAGTTTTCTGCTTTTACGTAAGTATTAGTATAAAAAATATTGAAATTCATCCATTGATTTATATCGTAATTACATAATTATCAAGCACGGGATCTTGCATCATGTTAAGTAACTTTCACAACAAAAGGTCTGGTCATCAACACGCTGTAGACTAACTAAGCACGTGTCGTACGTACGAAGAATGGCGCTCGATTATAAAAAGTCTTTGGAACTGAGGAAAGTGGACTCTTTAATATAAGAATGTATTCCGTATACTTTTGTGTTAATTCTGTTGTTAAATACAATCAAATGTATTAAATAAAAATAATCAAATCATCTGCTACACTATGATGCATCAAGTAATTTGTACCATGAAATGCGGCCATGCCAAAATTGGACCAGGTTATACATAACGGCATCATCATCGGGTCTTTCCAGGCTGTGCGGTCACAAAGTTAGGTTGCTCGGGAATTTTTTTTTCTGACCATAGATCGATTACTAGCCTTTAGTTGAGGTTTCACCAGACTGTGGAATTGTAAGATCGTCCTAAAAGTGGTAGGTCACTATTAACCACAATGGCTCGGATCGCTACATCCGTGTTTCCCTTGCGAAATCGAACTGCTTCGAGGACATCCACTGCTATTTATATATCGAAGTTGAGGAGAATATCAGCCCAGACAGTCCGCCGACAATATGGAAATATTCCACAAAGACTCCAGTTTGGTCCAGTTTTAACCTAGAATCATAGACCAGAATGTATTAGCTGGTGTAAACACATGTTTGGACTCCAAGACACTGGTGTCGAATATGGTTTTTCATCCGTCAACGATTTTATAAGCAAGACACGATTTAAAAATTCGTGTGTACCGGCGTCATATTGAGCGATTCACTAGGCTGTGAGTACAGACAGCGTCATTGTGTGATCAGCAATATCTTACGATCGAAAGCCAAATTTGGTTGACATCAATGGACTTTTGAGGGCTGAACGTTATAGAAAAAATATTCTGACAACACACTTGCTGCCTTCTATCCACAGAGGGAGTTATGTTATGCTCTGAACATACAGTTCGCGTAACCACAGATTTTCTTGTCAAAAGCAATGTACATGTGCTAATGTCGCCAGATTTAAATCAAGCATCGATAGGACGACCGTGCCAAACGTCTGCGCAGCTGCCTTTCTCAACTACTTCAATACTACTTCAACTAGCCAATCAAGTAAATAACACATTTTCGTAGAGGATAACTTATTCTGCACATTGCAGAATTACAAAAGCATGGTCACCGAATCAGGGGGGGGGGGGGGGGCGGGAATATTTGAAGATTGAAGAATAGCCAAATTTGTGAAAAAATTTGTGTAAATTTTTGTTTTCACACTTGTTTCTGTACCTTGGCAGCATACATTTTTCATGTTTAATTTATTTCTTTGAAATATTTTTTTCTACTTTATTTATTATAATTTGTTACATTTTTGGCTAATGACTGTTATCTTTACAAGATTGAAACTGAGTCATTTTACTTCACATAACCCTTTTTTATCAAATGCAATAAAATATATGAACTCATCGTGTCCTTCCCACTAAACGTGTCCGATCCGAGCAAACGTGTCCGATTGACGTCAGTCCTCGACCAATCGTGTCCTGTTAATTTCTGCACGCCGAAACGTGTCCGATTTGTATCGTATAGAGACGTGTCTGTTCTCTGTTGTACGCAGTCGTATCAATTTGACTCCTTTACACCGAAATGTGCCCAATTCGTATCGTCTAGATGTGTTTTATCTCTATTGTATGCCAAAACGTGTCCAGTTTGGCTTAACCTTAACTGCCAACGTGCTGTTCGAACCTGGTCACTTGAAAAAGTTTATTGGAATGATTTGTGTATAATAGTTTGGCTGTTTTCATTGTTACTTGTCACAAGCTCATTTATCTCACTGAGAACTGGACACCAAGATATAGCTGAAAGATTGTTGAAAGTGGCGTTAAACACCATATAATTTAATTTCCATTGTGAGCTGAATTTGATTGGTTAATTCAAATCGAGCAACCCATATTATCAGATATAACCTGCGTGAACTATGACCTATTCCTACGCCAAAAATAAATTCAAATAGTTCCATGACGTCATCGACGTTTTTACCATACAAATTTCTAAAATTTATTTCACGATATGCGGTAATTTTAGTATAGGTCAATTGGTTTCTGTATAAGTTCCTACTTAAGTTTTAATATAAGAACTATACATAACAATTTATATTCTGGATTGTTTTCATAATGAACCTTTTCTTTTGTGCATGGGTTAATGTGTAGTAAAAGTCAAGAACAATTATATCTTGCGTACCCAACATATGATTACACAATACACGGAAAATTAACCATTTGTATTAAGTAACCTTTACATTCATTTTTGTTATTTCAAACCTATTAATTTGGAAACAATAATATAACATTGTCTTTTATTATGTACACTATTTTTCATTTGTTTAGCATTGTTCCTTTCTTATTATATGTACTATTCTCCAGACACTACTGGAAAATGCACGTGTCCTTTCGCCCATTGCAATTTCTCCATCTCTGGAATAGTAAATCACATTTGGCTTTCCGTGTTTTTCTCCAAGCATCTGTACAGTATATACTAAGGTTGCATAAAAACACATTTTTTTAATTTCGGCTCAATTAAATTTACCAGTATAAAGATACCAAAAATTGCGCCTGGTCTAATTTATTGGTTTCTTAAAAAGGATTCTTATGTGTTCTCTTTCAACCGGAAACACTGCATGCCGTATGCTCTCGCATATGATGTCAAATTTTCTATTGTCCGCGGCGTGGTTTGTCGTTATCAACTCCAATATAGTAAGTGTTGACGTATTGTGGAGAGGATTTTTGCGTGACAAATGAAAACTGCTTACGACGCATGGTTCAGCTTATGCTCCTTTTGTATATCAAGAAGGGTACTTCTTGAAATCAACAATTATTTATAACAGATATTCAGCGTTTTGAAAAATGGCGGTTTTAAAATTTTGAAGGAGCGATTTTCCACACTAAAATTTGACCTTAATTAGAACGGAAGAGTACTTTAGGAACAATCGATTGTTGTCTATCTGAAATTCTTCGGGTGATGTCGTCTGCAGTTAAGGCGAGAAAAGTCTCGCGGTATGTCCAAATACCATTGAACGTCACGAAAACAGACGAACATTTGTAAACAACGCTAGGTCCCTTTAGAAACAAAAATGGCTGACTTATTATGTAAAACTCCCGTAGCAAAAGTTATGGGCGATTTGTAACAACTAAACAACAGAGGCATAGTATAAAACATGGACATGTTATCGTAACTAAATTTGTTTCTACTGGATATTCGTGATAAAAAAGTAAAATATGAAATAATAAAAAATGCAAGCAAAATATTGTTTCGTGCAAGTTTGCATATTTTCGGAAAACTTTTGGGGGTTTCGTTGTCGAAGAAATACAGCAGCAGATATTGTGTTATCATTCTTCCAGAATACATTCTTTTAAATGCTATTTTCCAAGGTACTCACTTTGGAATTTCATCTTTAAGCTTTGTAGACTGTTTGATGTCCGATATTTGCGACCACAATACCTCAGCATTAACATCCTTAGACAATGGCTTCGAACTCTTACTTTTCTTTTAATCAGAATAAAAACTTCGTCTTTAACCGTTCCATCAATCTCTGTTTTAAAAAAGTACGTTGTTGACGTCATGGAGTTTGTAATATGCCATTGAAGTCACAATAAACGGAGACGTTTCAGCGTGTAAACGCTTTAGACACGTTTCTGCGTAAGGTGACACGTTTGGGCGGATCGAACACGTTTGGGGGGAAGGACACGTTTGGAAGTGTTACAAATATATAAGAGGTAGTTACTTAAATACTTCCGATAAAAGATTAACAGTGTAAATCACAGTTAAAGGTTAACCAATGTCTACTTAAAATTATTAAAATTAATACGGCACCGAGAACTCAAAGGAAAAGACTTTGGAGTGTTGTACTCACGAGAAATCAAAACGAAATGTCTTTAAACAAACATAAGCACTTGCATATATATACTTTGTTAACTCAGGAATCAACAAATTATTAACACTATGCTACGTATCAATGGATCTGCTTGGTCAACTGGGTAGTCTGCCTGCATGGAATAAGATTCTGGTGTCGTTCAGTCAAAAACGTATGGCTCGTCTTTCAAATCTTCCTTTGAAGCGTTTCATTCAAACAGTCTTATCAAATGTCTAAAACGAGGGTTGATAAATAACTTTTCCAATGGCGATAAAGGTCTTTCAGGTCCCCGTTTTCTTTAGATTTTCACTTTATTTATTTTTTTGAAGTTGCATTCTATCAATGTAAGGTTTTGCAGGTGTTATGGTGTAGCAAGTGGTCTCTATATCAGTTTACCATTGACATAAAATGTTTTCCATGTGGCCCATTAATTTTCCCCAGTTTATTTATAGTTTGTTAACTTGTGTTTGTCCTGCATATATGTGAAATAGTGTTCGCTAGACCTTAATCAATTAGTTCATCAATTAAGTATACATCTTTTTTTTTTCTTTCATTGCGTTGTTCAATTATCACTTACTGTACAAGATCCTGAATGCATTTTAACACGTTTTCGGTTTCTATTTTTGCGGTCGAACATCCATACTGCACATTGAGTTATTGTGTGCAAGACAAATTATCTTGAAGGATGTAATCTATCAGTATCAGATGGTATGTGTTCAAAAGAGGCTTGGGTGGTAAAGCGGACATAAATCGTGAGGGGGAGAGAAATAACTGATGGTGTATCATTAACTTATTTAGGATAGTTTTATGACCAGGATATTCATTCTCTGTCAATGTTTTACGGTCCATTAGTTTTTAAAGTAACAATTTATGGGAAGATATTGCATAAACAAATCATATATAATTTTCTCAAGGTAGTATAACCAGCATGATCAAGGTAGGTTTTTTTAATTGTGCTGAATACACCCTTCAAAAAATTGTATACTTTTAAACTGCGTCCAGTTTTAATAGCAAAGTGAAACTCCTACGTACAAAATATACTAGGGACTCTTCATTATGAAAGTTGACGCATCTGTAATACGAAATTGAGACTATTTTAAAATTAAACATAACACTGCATACAGAATTGCGCACAATATAAAGCGTTTAATGATCATTTAATTAATGTTGAAATTTTAATTATTTAATACCTAAAAATGTATATAGATATCTAAAATAATAGCGAGACATCCCCCAGTTTGGTTGTGTATTCAATGCTTGCTGGTTCTTTTTTGGCTGGATTTTAGTAAAAAATATTGAAATTTATATTTTTATAATCAATATTCATGGACAATGTCAAAAGCCACATAACATTTTCAGATATTTATTACGATATTACTGGTCTATACGACTTATCAAGAACCATCATCTACAGTCAGTAATAACCAAACAGTTACGCAGATCTGCTGCGATAAAATATGTGTCGGCTTATCGTGCGAACAAATAGTACAAAGATACCAGGGACTGTTTTACACAGAGAAGACAATTGATCAGATGGTAGGAAACTTCAACGAATTGCAGCGCCAGGAGTCGACTTATATGGTAAAGCCGGCTTCGAAACAAATTTCAGTCCTAAAATTTAACATAGAGGACACTGATTTCGACAAATGTTGTCCCACGTGAGTAGATTCTGTAAATGATGTAATAAGTTGTAATAGTTGACAAAGTTAAAACGATGTTATGTTTGTTTGTTTTTGTTTAAGACATAAATTATTGCAAGCGGCTTTTAGGCGAATTACAACACCATAGTCAGACCTTATATTTGTAAATATTTCATACAGAGCGATAGCGATGTATAAAATAAATTCAAATATAAGGACTGACAACGTTCGATGTCGCATAAATTTAACTATCAAGATTGGAGAAAATCGATAGTCCAAGAGTACTAATGTACGATTTTGTTTCTCTAATTTTAAAAAGCAGTAAATTGGTGAAACGAAATACCAATTGTTCCAACCCAGTGTTATGGCCATGACTTGAATAAGGCGGAAAATGGAATTCGTTTTATTAATGACGTTAATGTTGTTAATAAACAGATGAGAGCCACATAAGAACTGTTCACACATGTCAAGGGGTTTGAATATTACGTACAAATTACAGAAAAATTCTTAAATCACTTTTTTCTAATAATTTATATGTTAAAAATGGTTTAATGGAGGATCTGTTTTGGTGTCAGGTGTAAGCCCAAACTTATCTGAATACTTTAATTATCTGTTTTAATTGATTAATTGATTGAATGATTGATTGATTGTTGTTTAACGTCCAGCAAGCAATATTTCAGCTGTATTCAGGACTTTATTGTTATATCACTGTGCAATCTACTTGTTTCATCTTTACTACACAAGTATTCGAATGGCCAATGATAACAATAACATCAGTATAATGTCATGTAATTATTGTTTTCAGATTCCATACATATTTTATAGTCAGTTCTCTATATAATATATATGGACAGCTTAGATTCATCATTAACCTAACGCAATGGAACCCTCCGATGTATCAGTTTATACCACAAGGTGTTTGTGTGTAAGTACAAATAATGACTTCAATGGATCCCTCCGATGTATCAGTTTATACCACAAGGTGTTTGTGTGTAAGTACTAATAATGACTTCAATGGATTCCTTCGATGTATCAGTTTATACCACAAGGTGTTTGTGTGTAAGTACTAATAATGACTTCAATGGATTCCTCCGATGTATCAGTTTATACCACAAGGTGTTTGTATGTAAGTACTAATAATGACTTCAATTGTCAGCTAAAATTGTCTGTGGCCAGTCTTTTGTCAGTATAAACTGACCGAAAAAATTGTGTTACATGTGTATAGGTGATATCATTAATTATTGAACAAGAATTTATTGGTATTGTGATGGGTTACGTTGGTGTAGAGAAACACTAATTACATCCCTTAAGGTTTTTAGGCGTTTATCATAAAAAATACATTTTGTAGTTTTCTATGTACACCACGATCAACAGGACTATTTTGTTTCTGACCTTGATGCTTTCTTATATATTTTGAAATTTGATTTTCCTATTTAATCTATTTTGTCTACTGATATAAATATACCAGTAGCTGAAAGTTTGTTCCCAATACTAACCGATATAATAACAACGTAGAACAATACAGTCAAAAAATATATTTTTATATTTAAGGTTTGGTTTTGGATCTTGCAATGACTGCAGACAGAAACAAAGATTACAACAATTGTTGGCTGTCGATTCGACGTCATTTCCGCCACAACTTGTGTTCGACTGGTTTTACATCAACTCATATTGTTCTTGTAATCAATTGTAACATATAATTGCTAGCCAAAGGTCGGGCAATCTATTATGAATAAGGGAGTGCACATGTAAATTATCAATCGTTGTTTTAGTTTAGATTTCAATATGTATAATGATTAAACTTATCAGTTAGAAATGTTTCTAATGAGGCCATCATACGACATAACGTTGGAAATGACGTAAGTTCCTCCGTCGTTACATGGTTTTGACTGCCGTTTAGTTAATGTATAACTCGTTTCTTGATGACTTTCCACAGCGGCATTTTTTTTTAACACAAATACTTAGTAATTCTAGGCTTTTGACTGCTATTTAGATAATGTATACTATGGTTTCTTTGCCTCTCCACGATAGTGTCTTTTCAACAATAACTTTCACTCGTTCATCAAAGGAGAATATTATTGAATTCTTTTTCTCGATTTAAATAAAAATGTTACCTGGACCGAAACTGATTGATTGATTAATTGACGAAAAGAAGATAGGCAAAAATTCGTCAACCTACACCGCATAGAACAAAATGTCCACTGCGAACATAAAAGTTTACAGAGGGTCACGGTGGTCGTATGGTTACGAAAGTTAGCTAACTACTTTTTATCACGTGTGCTACGGTGGCCAAATAGTTAAGAAAGTTAGTTATCTACTATTAATTACCAGTGCCACGGTGGCCAAACCGGTAAAATAGTTAGTTATATACTAATAATTTCCGGTGCCACGGTGGCCAAACGGGCAAAATAGCTAGTTATCTACTATTAATTACCGGTGCCACGGTGGCCAAACGGGTAAAATAGTTAGTTATATACTATTAATTACCAGTGCCACGGTGGTCAAACGGGTAAAATAGTTAGTTATATACTATTAATTAACTGTGCCACGGTGGCCAAACGGGTAAAATAGATAGTTATATACTTTTAATTACCAGTGCCACCATGGCCAAACGGGTAAAATAGTTCGTTATATACTATTAATTACCAGTGCAACGGTGGCCAAATGGGTTAAACAGTTAGTTATATACTATTAATTACCAGTGCCACGGTGGCCAAACGGGTAAAATAGTTAGTTATATACTATTAATTACCAGTGCCACGGTGGCCAAACGGGTAAAATAGTTAGTTATTTACTATTATTATACTTTCTGTAAGAATGTCCTTTGATAGAAATATTTTACTATTTTGACATATATTTCTAAACGAATTGTGCTCCGTGCACTATGCCCTCATAGTTTCTCCACCTGCTTAAGAAAACTATTGATTTGGACGTCAATCAATTGTAATTCACGCGAATGGGCGGGGTTAACTTGTAATCATTGATTGGTCACTGCTGCGCTTTAAATAAGGTATTTTTATCATAGTCAACGGAAGAAGCTGATCAACGTAGAACGTCTGCAGAAAAAAAAACAAAGCGGCAATGAAAGCCTGAAAATGTGTCCAGGGTGCCGTTTCATAAAGCGATCGCTAATTACCGTGCTCGTTATCCCATGCAATTTAAATGGGATAACGTGCACGTTAAGCTAACAATCGCTTTATGAAACGGCACCCTGGTTTGGAAAGAAATACTTTACATCACAACGTGGCGGGGAATCATTTAATGTTCCATCAATGCCCTTTTTTCTTTTTGTTATAATTTTTCAAGTCAAGACAGTCAGTATAATAATTATGATAATGTTGTGTTTAGCATTCACTATGCCAAAATAGTGGCCAGGGTTGAAGACATAGTGCACTTCCCTTCGGGTCGTGCACTATGTCTTCAACCCTGGCCACTATTTCGTGCACTATGTCTTCAACCCTGGCCACTATTTTGGCATAGTGAATGCTAAACACAACATTATTATATAATTAATTACCAGTGCTACGGTGGACAAACGGGTAAAAAGTTAGTTATATACTATTTATTACCAGTGCCACGGTGGCCAAACGGGTAAAATAGTTAGTTATATACTATTTATTACCAGTGCCACGGTGGCCAAACGGGTAAAATAGTTAGTTATATACTATTAATTACCAGTGCCACGGTGGCCAAACGGGTAAAATAGTTAGTTATATACTAGTAATTACCAGTGCCACGGTGGACAAATGGGTAAAATAGTTATATACTATTAATTACCAGTGCCACTGTGTCCAAACGGGTAAAATAGTTATATACTATTAATTACCAGTGCCACGGTGGCCAAACGGGTAAAATAGTTAGTTATATACTATTAATTACCAGTGCCACGGTGGCCAAACGGGTAAAATAGTTAGTTATATACCATTACTTACCAGTGCCACGGTGGCCAAACGGGTAAAATAGTTAGTTATATACTATTAATTACCAATGCCACGGTGGCACTACGGGTAAAATAGTAAGTTATATACTATTAATTACTAGTGCCACGGTGGCCTAACGGGTAAAATAGTTAGTTATATACTATTAATTACCAGTGCCACGGTGGCCTAACGGGTAAAATAGTTAGTTATATACTATTAATTACCAGTGCCACGGTGGCATTACCAGTGCCACGGTGGCACTACGGGTAAAATAGTAAGTTATATACTATTAATTACCAGTGCCACGGTGGCCTAACGGGTAAAATAGTTAGTTATATACTATTAATTAGCAGTGCCACGGTGGCCAAACGGGTAAAATTGTTAGTTATATACTATTAATTACCAGTGCCACGGTGGCCAAACGGTAAAAATAGCTAGTTATCTACTATTAATTACCAGTGCCACGGTGGCCAAACGGGTAAAATTATATACTATTAATTACCGGTGCCACGTTGGCCAAACGGGTAAAATAGTGAGTTATATACTATTAATTAGCAGTGCCACGGTGGCCAAACGGGTAAAATAATCAGTTATCAACTATTAATCAAATGATTAATTGATGAAAAGAAGATAGGCAAAAATACGTCAACCTACACCGCATAGAACAAAATGTCCACTGCGAACATAAAAGTTTACAGAGGGTCACGGTGGTCGTATGGTTACGAAAGTTAGATAACTACTTTTTATCACGTGTGCTACGGTGGCCAAATAGTTAAGAAAGTTAGTTATCTACTATTAATTACCGGTGCCACGGTGGCCAAAGGGGTAAAATAGTTAGTTATATACTAATAATTACCGGTGCCACGGTGGCCAAACGGGCAAAATAGCTAGTTATCTACTATTAATTTCCAGTGCCACGGTGGCCAAACGGGTAAAATAGTTAGTTATATACTATTAATTACCGGTGCCACGGTGGCCAAACGGGTAAAATAGTTATAAACTATTAATTACCAGTGCCACGGTGGTCAAACGGGTAAAATAGTTAGATATATACTATTAATTACCAGTGCCACGGTGGCCAAACGGGTAAAATAGTTAGTTATATACTATTAATTACCAGTGCCACCATGGCCAAACGGGTAAAATAGTTAGTTATTTACTATTAATTACCAGTGCCACGGTCGTCAAACGGGTAAAATAGTTAGTTATTTACTATTAATTACCAGTGCCACGGTGGCCAAACGGGTAAAAAGTTAGTTATATACTATTAATTACCAGTGCCACGGTGGTCAAACGGGTAAAATAGTTAGTTATTTACTATTAATTACCAGTGCCACGGTGCCCAAACGGGTCAAAAGTTAGTTATATACTATTAATTACCAGTGCCACGGTGGCCAAACGGGTAAAATAGTTAGTTATATACTATTCATTACCAGTGCCACTGTGGCCAAACGGGTAAAATAGTTAGTTATATACTATTAATTACCAGTGCCACGGTGGCACTACGGGTAAAATAGTTAGTTATATACTATAAATTACCAGTGCCACGGTGGCCTAACGGGTAAAATAGTTAGTTATATACTATTAATTACCAGTGCCACGGTGGCCAACGGTAAAAATAGCTAGTTATCTACTATTAATTACCAGTGCCACGGTGGCCAAACGGGTAAAATAGTTAGTTATATACTATTAATTACCGGTGCCACGGTGGCACTACGGGTAAAATAGTAAGTTATGTACTATTAATTACTAGTGCCACGGTGGCCTAACGGGTAAAATAGTTAGTTATATACTATTAATTACCAGTGCCACGGTGGCACTACGGGTAAAATAGTAAGTTATATACTATTAGTTACCAGTGCCACGGTGGCCTAACGGGTAAAATAGTTAGTTATATACTATTAATTACCAGTGCCACGGTGGCCAAACGGTAAAAATAGCTAGTTATCTACTATTAATTACCAGTGCCACGGTGGGCAAACGGGTAAAATTATATACTATTAATTACCGGTGCCACGGTGGCCAAACGGGTAAAATAGTGAGTTATATACTATTAATTAGCAGTGCCACGGTGGCCAAACGGGTAAAATAGTTAGTTATCAACTATTAATCAAATGATTACTTGATGAAAAGAAGATAGGCAAAAATACGTCAACCTACACCGCATAGAACAAAATGTCCACTGCGAACATAAAAGTTTACAGAGGGTCACGGTGGTCGTATGGTTACGAAAGTTAGATAATTACTTTTTATCACGTGTGCTACGGTGGCCAAATAGTTAAGAAAGTTAGTTATCTACTATTAATTACCGGTGCCACGGTGGTCAAAGGGGTAAAATAGTTAGTTATATACTAATAATTACCGGTGCCACGGTGGTCAAACGGGCAAAATAGCTAGTTATCTACTATTAATTTCCAGTGCCACGGTGGCCAAACGGGTAAAATAGTTAGTTATATACTATTAATTACCGGTGCCACGGTGGCCAAACGGGTAAAATAGTTATAAACTATTAATTACCAGTGCCACGGTGGTCAAACGGGTAAAATAGTTAGATATATACTATTAATTACCAGTGCCACGGTGGCCAAACGGGTAAAATAGTTAGTTATATACTATTAATTACCAGTGCCACCATGGCCAAACGGGTAAAATAGTTAGTTATTTACTATTAATTACCAGTGCCACGGTCGTCAAACGGGTAAAATAGTTAGTTATTTACTATTAATTACCAGTGCCACGGTGGCCAAACGGGTAAAAAGTTAGTTATATACTATTAATTACCAGTGCCACGGTGGTCAAACGGGTAAAATAGTTAGTTATTTACTATTAATTACCAGTGCCACGGTGCCCAAACGGGTCAAAAGTTAGTTATATACTATTAATTACCAGTGCCACGGTGGCCAAACGGGTAAAATAGTTAGTTATATACTATTCATTACCAGTGCCACTGTGGCCAAACGGGTAAAATAGTTAGTTATATACTATTAATTACCAGTGCCACGGTGGCACTACGGGTAAAATAGTTAGTTATATACTATAAATTACCAGTGCCACGGTGGCCTAACGGGTAAAATAGTTAGTTATATACTATTAATTACCAGTGCCACGGTGGCCAACGGTAAAAATAGCTAGTTATCTACTATTAATTACCAGTGCCACGGTGGCCAAACGGGTAAAATAGTTAGTTATATACTATTAATTACCGGTGCCACGGTGGCACTACGGGTAAAATAGTAAGTTATGTACTATTAATTACTAGTGCCACGGTGGCCTAACGGGTAAAATAGTTAGTTATATACTATTAATTACCAGTGCCACGGTGGCACTACGGGTAAAATAGTAAGCTATATACTATTAGTTACCAGTGCCACGGTGGCCTAACGGGTAAAATAGTTAGTTATATACTATTAATTACCAGTGCCACGGTGGCCAAACGGTAAAAATAGCTAGTTATCTACTATTAATTACCAGTGCCACGGTGGGCAAACGGGTAAAATTATATACTATTAATTACCGGTGCCACGGTGGCCAAACGGGTAAAATAGTGAGTTATATACTATTAATTAGCAGTGCCACGGGGGCCAAACGGGTAAAATAGTTAGTTATCAACTATTAATCAAATGATTACTTGATGAAAAGAAGATAGGCAAAAATACGTCAACCTACACCGCATAGAACAAAATGTCCACTGCGAACATAAAAGTTTACAGAGGGTCACGGTGGTCGTATGGTTACGAAAGTTAGATAATTACTTTTTATCACGTGTGCTACGGTGGCCAAATAGTTAAGAAAGTTAGTTATCTACTATTAATTACCGGTGCCACGGTGGTCAAAGGGGTAAAATAGTTAGTTATATACTAATAATTACCGGTGCCACGGTGGTCAAACGGGCAAAATAGCTAGTTATCTACTATTAATTTCCAGTGCCACGGTGGCCAAACGGGTAAAATAGTTAGTTATATACTATTAATTACCGGTGCCACGGTGGCCAAACGGGTAAAATAGTTATATACTATTAATTACCAGTGCCACGGTGGTCAAACGGGTAAAATAGTTATATACTATTAATTACCAGTGCCACCATGGCCAAACGGGTAAAATAGTTAGTTATTTACTATTAATTACCAGTGCCACGGTCGTCAAACGGGTAAAATAGTTAGTTATTTACTATTAATTACCAGTGCCACGGTGGCCAAACGGGTAAAAAGTTAGTTATATACTATTAATTACCAGTGCCACGGTGGTCAAACGGGTAAAATAGTTAGTTATTTACTATTAATTACCAGTGCCACGGTGCCCAAACGGGTCAAAAGTTAGTTATATACTATTAATTACCAGTGCCACGGTGGCCAAACGGGTAAAATAGTTAGTTATATACTATTAATTACCAGTGCCACGGTGGCCAAACGGGTAAAATAGTTAGTTATATACTATTAATTACCAGTGCCACGGTGGCACTACGGGTAAAATAGTTAGTTATATACTATAAATTACCAGTGCCACGGTGGCCTAACGGGTAAAATAGTTAGTTATATACTATTAATTACCAGTGCCACGGTGGCCAACGGTAAAAATAGCTAGTTATCTACTATTAATTACCAGTGCCACGGTGGCCAAACGGGTAAAATAGTTAGTTATCAACTATTAATCAAATGATTACTTGATGAAAAGAAGATAGGCAAAAATACGTCAACCTACATCGCATAGAACAAAATGTCCACTGCGAACATAAAAGTTTACAGAGGGTCACGGTGGTCGTATGGTTACGAAAGTTAGATAATTACTTTTTATCACGTGTGCTACGGTGGCCAAATAGTTAAGAAAGTTAGTTATCTACTATTAATTACCGGTGCCACGGTGGTCAAAGGGGTAAAATAGTTAGTTATATACTAATAATTACCGGTGCCACGGTGGTCAAACGGGCAAAATAGCTAGTTATCTACTATTAATTTCCAGTGCCACGGTGGCCAAACGGGTAAAATAGTTAGTTATATACTATTAATTACCGGTGCCACGGTGGCCAAACGGGTAAAATAGTTATATACTATTAATTACCAGTGCCACGGTGGTCAAACGGGTAAAATAGTTATATACTATTAATTACCAGTGCCACCATGGCCAAACGGGTAAAATAGTTAGTTATTTACTATTAATTACCAGTGCCACGGTCGTCAAACGGGTAAAATAGTTAGTTATTTACTATTAATTACCAGTGCCACGGTGGCCAAACGGGTAAAAAGTTAGTTATATACTATTAATTACCAGTGCCACGGTGGTCAAACGGGTAAAATAGTTAGTTATTTACTATTAATTACCAGTGCCACGGTGCCCAAACGGGTCAAAAGTTAGTTATATACTATTAATTACCAGTGCCACGGTGGCCAAACGGGTAAAATAGTTAGTTATATACTATTCATTACCAGTGCCACTGTGGCCAAACGGGTAAAATAGTTAGTTATATACTATTAATTACCAGTGCCACGGTGGCACTACGGGTAAAATAGTTAGTTATATACTATAAATTACCAGTGCCACGGTGGCCTAACGGGTAAAATAGTTAGTTATATACTATTAATTACCAGTGCCACGGTGGCCAACGGTAAAAATAGCTAGTTATCTACTATTAATTACCAGTGCCACGGTGGCCAAACGGGTAAAATAGTTAGTTATATACTATTAATTACCGGTGCCACGGTAGCACTACGGGTAAAATAGTAAGTTATGTACTATTAATTACTAGTGCCACGGCCAGTTTTCCTACCGCAGGTCGGGGGTTTTCTCCGGGTACTCCGGCTTCCTCCCCCAATAAAAACTGGACGCCATGATATAGCTGAAAAATTGCTGAAATTGGCGTTAAACTCCATCAAACAAACAAAAACAAACATTACTAGTGCCACGGTGGCCTAACGGGTAAAATAGTTAGTTATATACTATTAATTACCAGTGCCACGGTGGCACTACGGGTAAAATAGTAAGTTATATACTATTAATTACCAGTGCCACCATGGCCAAACGGGTAAAATAGTTAGTTATTTACTATTAATTACCAGTGCCACGGTCGTCAAACGGGTAAAATAGTTAGTTATTTACTATTAATTACCAGTGCCACGGTGGCCAAACGGGTAAAAAGTTAGTTATATACTATTAATTACCAGTGCCACGGTGGTCAAACGGGTAAAATAGTTAGTTATTTACTATTAATTACCAGTGCCACGGTGCCCAAACGGGTCAAAAGTTAGTTATATACTATTAATTACCAGTGCCACGGTGGCCAAACGGGTAAAATAGTTAGTTATATACTATTCATTACCAGTGCCACT
Source organism: Limnoperna fortunei (assembly GCA_944474755.1). Taxonomy (NCBI): domain Eukaryota; kingdom Metazoa; phylum Mollusca; class Bivalvia; order Mytilida; family Modiolidae; genus Limnoperna; species Limnoperna fortunei. The sequence goes on from OX104119.1 coordinate 2,477,007, forward strand.
GTGGCCAAACGGGTAAAATAGTTAGTTATATACTATTAATTACCAGTGCCACGGTGGCACAACGGGTAAAATAGTTAGTTATATACTATAAATTACCAGTGCCACGGTGGCCTAACGGGTAAAATAGTTAGTTATATACTATTAATTACCAGTGCCACGGTGGCCAACGGTAAAAATAGCTAGTTATCTACTATTAATTACCAGTGCCACGGTGGCCAAACGGGTAAAATAGTTAGTTATCAACTATTAATCAAATGATTACTTGATGAAAAGAAGATAGGCAAAAATACGTCAACCTACATCGCATAGAACAAAATGTCCACTGCGAACATAAAAGTTTACAGAGGGTCACGGTGGTCGTATGGTTACGAAAGTTAGATAATTACTTTTTATCACGTGTGCTACGGTGGCCAAATAGTTAAGAAAGTTAGTTATCTACTATTAATTACCGGTGCCACGGTGGTCAAAGGGGTAAAATAGTTAGTTATATACTAATAATTACCGGTGCCACGGTGGTCAAACGGGCAAAATAGCTAGTTATCTACTATTAATTTCCAGTGCCACGGTGGCCAAACGGGTAAAATAGTTAGTTATATACTATTAATTACCGGTGCCACGGTGGCCAAACGGGTAAAATAGTTATATACTATTAATTACCAGTGCCACGGTGGTCAAACGGGTAAAATAGTTATATACTATTAATTACCAGTGCCACCATGGCCAAACGGGTAAAATAGTTAGTTATTTACTATTAATTACCAGTGCCACGGTCGTCAAACGGGTAAAATAGTTAGTTATTTACTATTAATTACAAGTGCCACGGTGGCCAAACGGGTAAAAAGTTAGTTATATACTATTAATTACCAGTGCCACGGTGGTCAAACGGGTAAAATAGTTAGTTATTTACTATTAATTACCAGTGCCACGGTGCCCAAACGGGTCAAAAGTTAGTTATATACTATTAATTACCAGTGCCACGGTGGCCAAACGGGTAAAATAGTTAGTTATATACTATTCATTACCAGTGCCACTGTGGCCAAACGGGTAAAATAGTTAGTTATATACTATTAATTACCAGTGCCACGGTGGCACTACGGGTAAAATAGTTAGTTATATACTATAAATTACCAGTGCCACGGTGGCCTCACGGGTAAAATAGTTAGTTATATACTATTAATTACCAGTGCCACGGTGGCCAACGGTAAAAATAGCTAGTTATCTACTATTAATTACCAGTGCCACGGTGGCCAAACGGGTAAAATAGTTAGTTATATACTATTAATTACCGGTGCCACGGTGGCACTACGGGTAAAATAGTAAGTTATGTACTATTAATTACTAGTGCCACGGTGGCCTAACGGGTAAAATAGTTAGTTATATACTATTAATTACCAGTGCCACGGTGGCACTACGGGTAAAATAGTAAGTTATATACTATTAGTTACCAGTGCCACGGTGGCCTAACGGGTAAAATAGTTAGTTATATACTATTAATTACCAGTGCCACGGTGGCCAAACGGTAAAAATAGCTAGTTATCTACTATTAATTACCAGTGCCACGATTGGCAAACGTGTAAAATTATATACTATTAATTACCGGTGCCACGGTGGCCAAACGGGTAAAATAGTGAGTTATATACTATTAATTAGCAGTGCCACGGTGGCCAAACGGGTAAAATAGTTAGTTATCAACTATTAATCAAATGATTACTTGATGAAAAGAAGATAGGCAAAAATACGTCAACCTACACCGCATAGAACAAAATGTCCACTGCGAACATAAAAGTTTACAGAGGGTCACGGTGGTCGTATGGTTACGAAAGTTAGATAATTACTTTTTATCACGTGTGCTACGGTGGCCAAATAGTTAAGAAAGTTAGTTATCTACTATTAATTACCGGTGCCACGGTGGTCAAAGGGGTAAAATAGTTAGTTATATACTAATAATTACCGGTGCCACGGTGGTCAAACGGACAAAATAGCTAGTTATCTACTATTAATTTCCAGTGCCACGGTGGCCAAACGGGTAAAATAGTTAGTTATATACTATTAATTACCGGTGCCACGGTGGCCAAACGGGTAAAATAGTTATATACTATTAATTACCAGTGCCACGGTGGTCAAACGGGTAAAATAGTTAGTTATATACTATTAATTACCAGTGCCACGGTGGCCAAACGAGTAAAATAGTTAGTTTTATACTATTAATTACCAGTGCCACCATAGCCAAACGGGTAAAATAGTTTGTTATTTACTATTAATTACCAGTGCCACGGTCGTCAAACGGGTAAAATAGTTAGTTATTTACTATTAATTACCAGTGCCACGGTGGACAAACGGGTAAAAAGTTAGTTATATACTATTAATTACCAGTGCTACGGTGGTCAAACGGGTAAAATAGTTAGTTATTTACTATTAATTACCAGTGCCACGGTGGCCAAACGGGTAAAAAGTTAGTTATATACTATTAATTACCAGTGCCACGGTGGCCAAACGGGTAAAATAGTTAGTTATATACTATTCATTACCAGTGACACGGTGGCCAAACGGGTAAAATAGTTAGTTATATACTATTAATTACCAGTGCCACGGTGGCAGTACGGGTAAAATAGTAAGTTATATACTATTAATTACCAGTGCCACGGTGGCCTAACGGGTAAAATAGTTAGTTATATACTATTAATTACCAGTGCCACGGTGGCCAACGGTAAAAATAGCTAGTTCTCTACTATTAATTACCAGTGCCACGGTGGCCAAACGGGTACAATAGTTAGTTATATACTATTAATTACCGGTGCCACGGTGGCACTACGGGTAAAATAGTAAGTTATGTACTATTAATTACCAGTGCCACGGTGGCCAAACGGGTAAAATAGTTAGTTATATACTATTAATTACCAGTGCCACGGTGGCACTACGGGTAAAATAGTAAGTTATATACTATTAATTACCAGTGCCACGGTGGTCAAACGGGTAAAATAGTTAGTTATATACTATTAATTACCAGTGCCACGGTGGCCAAACGGGTAAAATTGTTAGTTATATACTATTAATTACCAGTGCCACGGTCGTCAAACGGGTAAAATAGTTAGTTATTTACTATTAATTACCAGTGCCACGGTGGACAAACGGGTAAAAAGTTAGTTATATACTATTAATTACCAGTGCCACGGTGGTCAAACGGGTAAAATAGTTAGTTATTCACTATTAATTACCAGTGCCACGGTGGCCAAACGGGTAAAAAGTTAGTTATATACTATTAATTACCAGTGCCACGGTGGCCAAACGGGTAAAATAGTTAGTTATATACTATTCATTACCAGTGACACGGTGGCCAAACGGGTAAAATAGTTAGTTATATACTATTAATTACCAGTGCCACGGTGGCAGTACGGGTAAAATAGTAAGTTATATACTATTAATTACCAGTGCCACGGTGGCCTAACGGGTAAAATAGTTAGTTATATACTATTAATTACCAGTGCCACGGTGGCCAACGGTAAAAATAGCTAGTTCTCTACTATTAATTACCAGTGCCACGGTGGCCAAACGGGTAAAATAGTTAGTTATATACTATTAATTACCGGTGCCACGGTGGCACTACGGGTAAAATAGTAAGTTATGTACTATTAATTACCAGTGCCACGGTGGCCAAACGGTAAAAATAGCTAGTTATCTACTATTAATTACCAGTGCCACGGTGGCCAAACGGGTAAAATTATATACTATTAATTACCGGTGCCACGGTGGCCAAACGGGTAAAATAGTGAGTTATATACTATTAATTAGCAGTGCCACGGTGGCCAAACGGGTAAAATAGTTAGTTATCAACTATTAATCAAATGATTACTTGATGAAAAGAAGATAGGCAAAAATACGTCAACCTACACCGCATAGAACAAAATGTCCACTGCGAACATAAAAGTTTACAGAGGGTCACGGTGGTCGTATGGTTACGAAAGTTAGATAATTACTTTTTATCACGTGTGCTACGGTGGCCAAATAGTTAAGAAAGTTAGTTATCTACTATTAATTACCGGTGCCACGGTGGTCAAAGGGGTAAAATAGTTAGTTATATACTAATAATTACCGGTGCCGCGGTGGCCAAACGGGCAAAATAGCTAGTTATCTACTATTAATTTCCAGTGCCACGGTGGCCAAACGGGTAAAATAGTTAGTTATATACTATTAATTACCGGTGCCACGGTGGCCAAACGGGTAAAATAGTTATATACTATTAATTACCAGTGCCACGGTGGTCAAACATGTAAAATAGTTAGTTATATACTATTAATTACCAGTGCCACGGTGGCCAAACGAGTAAAATAGTTAGTTTTATACTATTAATTACCAGTGCCACCATAGCCAAACGGGTGAAATAGTTAGTTATTTACTATTAATTACCAGTGCCACGGTCGTCAAACGGGTAAAATAGTTAGTTATTTACTATTAATTACCAGTGCACGGTGGCCAAACGGGTAAAAAGTTAGTTATATACTATTAATTACCAGTGCCACGGTGGTCAAACGGGTAAAATAGTTAGTTATTTACTATTAATTACCAGTGCCACGGTGGCCAAACGGGTAAAAAGTTAGTTATATACTATTAATTACCAGTGCCACGGTGGCCAAACGGGTAAAATAGTTAGTTACATACTATTCATTACCAGTGCCACGGTGGCCAAACGGGTAAAATAGTTAGTTATATACTATTAATTACCAGTGCCACGGTGGCAGTACGGGTAAAATAGTAAGTTATATACTATTAATTACCAGTGCCACGGTGGCCTAACGGGTAAAATAGTTAGTTATATACTATTAATTACCAGTGCCACGGTGGCCAACGGTAAAAATAGCTAGTTCTCTACTATTAATTACCAGTGCCACGGTGGCCAAACGGGTAAAATAGTTAGTTATATACTATTAATTACCGGTGCCACGATGGCACTACGGGTAAAATAGTAAGTTATGTACTATTAATTACTAGTGCCACGGTGGCCTAACGGGTAAAATAGTTAGTTATATACTATTAATTACCAGTGCCACGGTGGCACTACGGGTAAAATAGTAAGTTATATACTATTAATTACCAGTGCCACGGTGGCCTAACGGGTAAAATAGTTAGTTATATACTATTAATTACCAGTGCCACGGTGGCCAAACGGGTAAAATTGTTAGTTATATACTATTAATTACCAGTGCCACGGTGGCCAAACGGTAAAAATAGCTAGTTATCTACTATTAATTACCAATGCCACGGAGGCCAAACGGGTAAAATTATATACTATTAATTACCGGTGCCACGGTGGCCAAACGGGTAAAATAGTGAGTTATATACTATTAATTAGCAGTGCCACGGTGGTCAAACGGGTAAAATAGTTAGTTATCAACTATTAATCAAATAATTAATTGATGAAAAGAAGATACACAAAAATACGCCAACCTACACCACATAGAACAAAATGTCCACTGCGAACATAAAAGTTTACAGAGGGTCACGGTGGTCGTATGGTTACGAAAGTTAGATAACTACTTTTTATCACGTGTGCTACGGTGGCCAAATAGTTAAGAAAGTTAGTTATCTACTATTAATTACCGGTGCCACGGTGGCCAAACGGGTAAAATAGTTAGTTATATACTAATAATTACCGGTGCCACGGTGGCCAAACGGGTAAAATAGCTAGTTATCTACTATTAATTACCAGTGCCACGGTGGCCAAACGGGTAAAATAGTTATATACCATTAATTACCGGTGCCACGGTGGCCAAACGGGTAAAATAGTTCGTTATATACTATTAATTACCAGTGCAACGGTGGTCAAACGGGTAAAATAGTTAGTTATATACTATTAATTACCAGTGCCACGGTGGCCAAACGGGTAAAATAGTTAGTTATATACTTTTAATTACCAGTGCCACCATGGCCAAACGGGTAAAATAGTTAGTTATATACTATTAATTACCAGTGCAACGGTGGCCAAATGGGTTAAATAGTTATATACTATTAATTACCAGTGCCACGGTGGCCAAACGGGTAAAATAGTTAGTTATATACTATTAATTACCGGTGTCACGGTGGCCAAACGGGTAAAATAGTTATATACTATTAATTACCAGTGCCACGGTGGTCAAACGGGTAAAATAGTTAGTTATATACTATTAATTACCAGTGCCACGGTGGCCAAACGGGTAAAATAGTTAGTTATATACTATTAATTACCAGTGCCACGGTGGCCAAACGGGTAAAATAGTTAGTTATTTACTATTAATTACCAGTGCCACGGTCGTCAAACGGGTAAAATAGTTAGTTATTTACTATTAATTATCAGTGCCACGGTGGGCAAACGGGTAAAAAGTTAGTTATATACTATTAATTACCAGTGCCACGGTGGTCAAACGGGTAAAATAGTTAGTTATTTACTATTAATTACCAGTGCCACGGTGGCCAAACGGGTAAAAAAGTTAGTTATATACTATTAATTACCAGTCCCACGGTGGCCAAACGGGTAAAATAGTTAGTTATATACTATTCATTACCAGTGCCACGGTGGCCAAACGGGTAAAATAGTTAGTTATATACTATTAATTACCAGTGCCACGATGGCACTACGGGTAAAATAGTAAGTTATATACTAATAATTACCAGTGCCACGGTGCCCTAACGGGTAAAATAGTTAGTTATATACTATTAATTACCAGTGCCACGGTGGCCAACGGTAAAAATAGCTAGTTATCTACTATTAAATACCAGTGCCACGGTGGCCAAACGGGTAAAATAGTTATATACTATTAATTACCGGTGCCACGGCGGCCAAACGGGTAAAATAGTGAATTATATACTATTAATTAGCAGTGCCACGGTGGCCAAACGGGTAAAATTGTTAGTTATATATTATTGATTACCAGTGCCACGGTGGCCAAACGGGTAAAATAGTTAGTTATCAACTATTAATCAAATGATTAAGGCATTAAGTTAACTAATATCACTCAAATGGTGAATGGAGTTGGTTATAAACTATGAATCACTGGCGCCAAACGGTTAAGATGGTAAATCATCTTCTATTAATAAATAGTTTTTCATCAAGTAGGCTGCGAGTTCGAGTTCTGCTGTTGGTAGGGTATTTTTGAGCCTTACAGCTGAAAGGATATGCTCGTATACCATTTCACCTGTGGAAGTCTAAGTATTACGACTTCCTTTTTCAAGCCAAAATGGACGCCAATGTATAGCAAAATTGGCTGAAATAGTGCGAAATGCTATTCAGGAATTCAAAAGAAGCATTTGGTACGGACAGAATAATAGTTGTAGCGTACAATGCGCAACATTTTCTTTCGAAATCAAATTAAAGGTTCTATTTAATATCTGAATATGTATGTGACAGCCTCCAAACATATTACCCACTGTGTTCCTAGCTTTTGCAATACAATATGGAAAAAAAAATGAAAGCACATCCCTTATCCGTCATGAAGGGACTTACTCTCCATACCTATCCAGTGTCATGTTCATTGGTCAGAGTACGTCATACACAACTCCATACCTATCCAGTGTCATGGCCATTGGTCAGTGTACGTCTCTACACAGCTCCATACCTATCCAGTGTCATGGCCATTGGTCAGTGTACGTCTCTACAAAACTCCATACCTATCCATTGTCATGTCAATTGGTCAGTGTACGTCTCTACACAGCTCCATACCTATCCAGTGTCATGGCCATTGGTCAGTGTACGTCTCTACAAAACTCTATACCTATCCAGTGTCATGGTCATTGGTAAGTGTACGTCTCTACACAGCTCCATACCTATCCAGTGTCATGGCCGTTGGTCAGTGTACGTCTCAACAAAACTCCATACCTATCCATTGTCATGTCCATTGGTCAGTGTACGTCCCTACACAACTCCATACCTATCCAGTGTCATGGCCATTGGTCAGTGTACGTCCCTACACAACTCCATACCTATCCAGTGTCATGGCCATTGGTCAGTGTACGTCCCTACACAACTCCATATCTATCCAGTGTCATGTCCATTTGTCAGTGTACGTCCCTTCACAACTCTATACCTATCCAGTGTCATGTCCATTGGTCAGTGTACGTCCCTACACAACTCCATACCTATTCAGTGTCATGGCCATTGGTCAGAGTACGTCTCTACACAGCTCCATACCTATCCAGTGTCATGGCCATTGGTCAGTGTACGTCTCTACAAAACTCCATACCTATCCAGGGTCATGGCCGTTGGTCAGTGTACGTCTCTACAAAACTCCATACCTATCCAGTGTCACGGCCATTGGTCAGTGTACGTCTCTACAAAAGTCCACACCTATCCATTGTCATGTCCATTGGTCAGTGTACGTCTCTACACATCTCCAAACCTATCCAGTGTCATGGCCATTGGTAAGTGCACGTCTCTACAAAACTGTATACCTATCCAATGTCATGGTCATTGGTCAGTGTACGGCTCTACAAAACTCCATACCTATCCAGCGTCATGGCCATTGGTCAGTGTACGTCCCTACACAACTCCATATCTATCCAGTGTCATGTCCATTTGTCAGTGTACGTCCCTTCACAACTCTATACCTATCCAGTGTCATGTCCATTGGTCAGTGTACGCCCTTACACAACTCCATACCTATTCAGTGTCATGGCCATTGGTCAGAGTACGTCTCTACACAGCTCCATACCTATACAGTGTCGTGGCAATTGGTCAGTGTACGTCTCTACAAAACTCCATACCTATCCATTTTCATGTCCATTGGTCAGTGTACGTCCCTACACAACTCCATACCTATCCGGTGTCATGGCCGTTGGTCAGTGTACGTCTCTACAAAACTCCATACCTATACAGTGTCACGGCCTTTGGTCAGTGTACGTCTCTACAAAACTCCACACCTATCCATTGTCATGTCCATTGGTCAGTGTACGTCTCTACACAGCTCCATACCTATCCAGTGTCATGGCCGTTGGTCAGTGCACGTCTCTACAAAACTCTATACCTATCCAGTGTCATGGCCATTGGTCAGTGTACGGCTCTACAAAACTCCATCCCTATCCAGTATCATGGCCATTGGTCAGTGTACGTTCCTACACAACTCCATATCCATCCAGTGTCATTTCCATTGGTCAGTGTACGTCCCTTCACAACTCCACACCTATCCAGTGTCATGTCCGTTGATCAGTGTACGTCTCTACAAAACTCCATACCTATCCAGTGTCATGGCCATTGGTCAGTGTACGTCACTACACAACGCCATACTTATCCAGTGTCATGGCCATTGGTCAGTGTACGTCTCTACAAAACTCCAGACCTGTCCAGTGTCATGTCCATTGGTCAGTGTACGTCTCTACACAATTCCATACCTATCCAGTGTAATGGCCATTGGTCAGTGTACGTCTCTACACAACTACATGCCTATCCAGTGTAATGGCCATTGGTCAGTGTACGTCCCTACACAACGCCATACTTATCCAGTGTCATGGCCATTGGTCAGTGTACGTTTCTACAAAACTCCATACCTATCCAGTGTCATGTCCATTGGTCAGTGTACGTCTCTACACATTTCCATACCTCTACAGTGTAATGGCCATTGGTCAGTGTACGTCCCTACACAACTCCATATCTATCCAGTGTCATGTCCATTTGTTTAGTGTACGTCCCTTCACAACTCTATACCTATCCAGTGTCATGTCCATTGGTCAGTGTACGTCCCTACACAACTCCATACCTATTCAGTGTCATGGCCATTGGTCAGAGTACGTCTCTACACAGCTCCATACCTATCCAGTGTCATGGCCATTGGTCAGTGTACGTCTCTACAAAACTCCATACCTATCCAGGGTCATGGCCGTTGGTCAGTGTACGTCTCTACAAAACTCCATACCTATACAGTGTCACGGCCATTGGTCAGTGTACGTCTCTACAAAAGTCCACACCTATCCATTGTCATGTCCATTGGTCAGTGTACGTCTCTACACATCTCCAAACCTATCCAGTGTCATGGCCATTGGTAAGTGCACGTCTCTACAAAACTCTATACCTATCCAATGTCATGGTCATTGGTCAGTGTACGGCTCTACAAAACTCCATACCTATCCAGTGTCATGGCCATTGGTCAGTGTACGTCCCTACACAACTCCATATCTATCCAGTGTCATGTCCATTTGTCAGTGTACGTCCCTTCACAACTCTATACCTATCCAGTGTCATGTCCATTGGTCAGTGTACGTCCTTACACAACTCCATACCTATTCAGTGTCATGGCCATTGGTCAGAGTACGTCTCTACACAGCTCCATACCTATACAGTGTCGTGGCAATTGGTCAGTGTACGTCTCTACAAAACTCCATACCTATCCATTTTCATGTCCATTGGTCAGTGTACGTCCCTACACAACTCCATACCTATCCGGTGTCATGGCCGTTGGTCAGTGTACGTCTCTACAAAACTCCATACCTATCCAGTGTCACGGCCTTTGGTCAGTGTACGTCTCTACAAAACTCCACACCTATCCATTGTCATGTCCATTGGTCAGTGTACGTCTCTACACAGCTCCATACCTATCCAGTGTCATGGCCGTTGGTCAGTGCACGTCTCTACAAAACTCTATACCTATCCAGTGTCATGGCCATTGGTCAGTGTACGGCTCTACAAAACTCCATCCCTATCCAGTATCATGGCCATTGGTCAGTGTACGTTCCTACACAACTCCATATCTATCCAGTGTCATTTCCATTGGTCAGTGTACGTCCCTTCACAACTCCACACCTATCCAGTGTCATGTCCGTTGATCAGTGTACGTCTCTACAAAACTCCATACCTATCCAGTGTCATGGCCATTGGTCAGTGTACGTCACTACACAACGCCATACTTATCCAGTGTCATGGCCATTGGTCAGTGTACGTCTCTACAAAACTCCAGACCTGTCCAGTGTCATGTCCATTGGTCAGTGTACGTCTCTACACAATTCCATACCTATCCAGTGTCATGGCCATTGGTCAGTGTACGTCTCTACACAACTACATGCCTATCCAGTGTAATGGCCATTGGTCAGTGTACGTCCCTACACAACGCCATACTTATCCAGTGTCATGGCCATTGGTCAGTGTACGTTTCTACAAAACTCCATACCTATCCAGTGTCATGTCCATTGGTCAGTGTACGTCTCTACACATCTCCATACCTCTACAGTGTAATGGCCATTGGTCAGTGTACGTCCCTACACAACTCCATACCTATCCAGTGTCATGGCCATTGGTCAGTGTACGTCTCTACAAAACTCCATACCTATCCATTTTCATGTCCATTGGTCAGTGTACGTCCCTTTTCCAATAATATGTGTTCAGAACTTCGTGAATTTTTTCTATGGCGACTATTTTAAAAATGTTCACCGAAAATTGAAGTTATTAATGATATGTTTAATGATATGTTTCTATTTATATAATACAAATAGTTAAACTTATCGTTGCCTCGGGTTAATACAGATATCCTAGACCCAATACATTTACCCTTGAAAATAATGCATGTCAAATATGAAAAACCCATTTAATATATATGTTTTGCTGCTAAATTGTTTGCCTTAATATATGCTTGGCATTTGATTTTAACAAATGTGATAATGTTGTTGATATATTTTGGGGGTTCTGATGTGCAAAATATTTATTTTGCAAGTAATGGGATATTTATAACCGAATTAAGTCATGTTCAAACATGCAAAGACTAATCTATTTTTAAGTCTTGTGAATTAGGTAGAATAAGAAATTGTTATAGATGTATTTTTTATTTAATTTGCATGGTGCGGACAATATTTATGATGAAATAAGTTAGAATTATCTTTCGTGCACCAATATTTATGTAACTTAAAATGTGTATATCACAGGGCTTTATTATTTTATAATGTGATCATGGTGTCCGTCCGTCTGTCCGTTATAATTTCTCTTATTTGCAACTCCTCCTACACAACTGAATGGAATTTGATGAAACTTACACAGAATCCTTGTCACATAGTGCCATTGTGCAGGAGATATTTAACATTTTGATCAGAATGATATTTGGGGTTTCCCATAGAAAAACATGGACTTTGTCATTGACTTAAAGGGATACCCATCTCTTATGTGCAGCTCCTCCTACACCACTGAATGGAATTTGATGAAACTTAAACAGAATCTTTGTCACATAGCGCCATTGTGCACCTGATATTTAAAATTTTGATTTGGGTTTTCCCACAAAAGAAAATGGACATTGCTATTCTTTGAGGTGGGGGTTCCCATGTTTTGTCTGCAACTCTTCCTACACTAGATTAAGTTTCAAGTTCATAAGTAAGAACACGTGCATTTTTGAAGAAATCATGAAGTGGGGGTTATCAATGGTGAGCATTGCTAACAGGTTTTTTAGTCATTGTGTGTTTGTTGATTTCCACTACATATAAAGAACCATCAAATTTAAGGTATCCGGACCACAATTGACCAAGTGATCATATTTGGTGTCCCGGATGTCTATTGTTTTTCAATGACGCAGACCTTGGTAATGTTCGGCAAACATCGGAACTACTATTTGAGCAACTAAATTTTTTTCTCAAAACTGTTAACATTGACTCAAAGTGAAACAATATATTTACTTTGTATCATTAATTAGTAATATTTTGAGTAAATAAATTTGCATTTCTTGGTCTAAAAATAAAATTAAACGGTGACTTCAATTATGGGTCGGATACCTTAAGATGCGCATATATTGTTGTTGTACTGCAAAATTAGAATTAACTAAACAGCACCAAATATTTATTATTTTATACAAGCATTAATGACATTTTGAAGATTTTATGTCTGATAATAATGGTTTTCTTTACATGAATTTCTGGTTATTGAGTAAATCTTTCAGGCGGTGCAAATAAGCATATTACGGAGATGAATAAATTTATGAAAAAAAAACCAATTTATAATATTTGTAATAATTAACAAAGAAACCAAGTAGTTTCTGTTAGGACTTTAACCATGCACAAAACAAATTTACAATATTACTTGTCATTATAACATATTACAAATTAATTTTGATAAGGTCAAAAGTATATTTGATTTTCATTAACTAACACAGGACACAATGTAGTAACTATTAAACATTTAACAGACAACAGTAAAAAAATGTATATTTCATGATATTACTGACCACGTCCGTAGTACGAACCACACTTCATCAGGTATAGTTTGCTGAGCTCTCCTGTTGCTGTACTGGTCACTCAAAGCGGCGATCCTGGACTGACAACTTCTATTCTGTTTGCGCTGGTAGCGACACAGTTTGCCCTTTGATACCATCTTCTGCTGCTGTCGAATTAACTGGCTTCATCATAGAAAAAATCTCAACATGATGTAGAAGGGTAGATTTCCATTTCGAGTTTTCTGGTTGTGGTATCTATCTACATCTTTGTTTGAACGAATCGCATGAATAAGTTCAGGAAAATTTACTGGTGCAGGATTGGTAAGATCAAAAGTGAAATCACAAGTAGTGTCAGTTGGTTGCCGTTCTACTACGTAAGTTCAGTTGGCTAGTGGTGTGTCAGTTCTGGAAGTCTCAGCATTTGGTAAATCTATTTCTGCAGCAAGATAAATATAGCTGGAATAGTGGCACTAACATCAATAGCCAGAATAGTAGATCTTGTTGTACAGTAAATACATTTTTAGGTGCAGTCTTTGTGTTCTTTTTTCATTCTGATGTACGAAGTCTTGGAATATCAGTACATATCTGTGCAGCCATCTGTCACAGTTTACAACTTCAACTGTTTCTTGTCGCTTTTGAATAGTAGTCTTACAAGATACACACTCTGTCCGTGTTTGGAACACATAACAAATGTTTCATTTTGCAAAGATGCCATTTTATCTGATTTTAAAGCTTGGGATGTAATCAAAAGTCAACTGGCCTTTCTCAATAGCATCTATAATTATATATTGCATAAATCTTTGATCACCTTTTAAATTGTTTATTATTAAATTATCGAGTTTTATTGAAACCAAATACAAAACAATCGCGCCGGTGAAACTAAACAGAGAAAAGTAGGAAGAAGTTGAAGAGAGTTGAAGAGAATTAATTGAAAATGGTTTATTTGAATAAATAAAGGGTTCTTTTATATGTATTTGTTTTATTTTTATTTTATTTGGTAGAAATGACAATAAATACAACCATAGTTTGTAAATTGACGATTTCGAGCAGTTTTACCATGTTTACATAGGATTAATGGCCGACAGAAGACAGAAGACCGAGATTAGGTTAGTTTTTCATAGCGAGTATCGCAGATGCAAGCTATAGGGTTACATGCGTGTGTGAAAAAAAGTCACGCGAAACATATTCCCTATTTTCGGAATACAAGAGTCACTTCCCATTTTCAAGAGTTGTCTTTCATAACAGCAGGTATCTAGTATTGAACAGATGGGGAAACATCACGTTTTTATTTTTTTTAAATAATGTCTGTGGACTGACTCTTCCAGTACAACTAAAAAAAAACTGCAGAATTAGTTTGCACATCATAATAAATTTTACCGGATGCTTTGCTATATGTGAATAAAAAATATTGAAGAAAAACAACTTTTTACCCACAGTAGGTACTATAAAGTACCTGCTGTAAAGAACAGATAACTCTGCAAATGGGAAATAAATCTTGTTTACCGCAAGTAGGGAATAAACAAATCCAATTCAGATGGTAGCTGATGGTTACAAAGAGTCACTTGTCAATATAAAAATGTCATTTTAATACAAAGCTCCCGAAGGCTAAGCTAACATGTATTTCTAGATTTGTGGGCATTTCTATGTTTTGATATGACAATAGATTCGGCCAAACACTGTGGCTGTTTCTTTCAAATATTACATTAAAAATACAAATATTTTATATATCTTCTGTGCATTATTCGAAGATTCATTTAGTATCTACTACATACGTACATATCACTAAAGACAATGTAACACTATTATTCGTTTGTTACTGATACTAATTTGCCAGAAATAATACAATTTTCCATTACTATATTACAAAGCTTTGTTGCTCAAATGTACCATCTTGTTTACCGTCCGTTACTTTAGATTTTACTAGTAAATTTGAAATGTGAGTGAAAAAAGAACCAGAAGACATTTGTTTGTTTGTTTGTTTGAATGTTATTTGTTACATATCATGGCGTCCAGTTCTTATTTGAGGAGGAAGCCGGAGAAAACATCATACCTTCGGTAGGAAAACTGGCATTCCTAGCCAAATAAGACTAGAGTCGAGCGCACCCTGACAGCAGAGAGGTTTGAAACCGCAGACCAGATGTTAACAGACCACGTTATCCATTGTATACGAACTACCTTAACCACTTGGCCACCGAGGCCCATTTGTGGAATAAAATTCACAAATATATTCCGAAACCCAGAAACCTTCCGATGAAAGCATTATCAGTAGTTTCCTTGAATTTTATTTTTTTTTACATTTTTTCTTTGCAAATGAGCCCTAAATTTGACTCTTTAGTACCCATCGACAAATTCTATCACTACATTTATGAGTGTCGATAAACTTTATACTATAGGTTGTACAAAGACCCCAACTTATACATGTATACCCCGGGTGTCAAACAAAGACCCCAACTTATACATGTATACCCCGGGTGTCAAACAAAGACCCCAACTTATACATGTATACCCCGGGGGTCAAACAAAGACCCCAACTTATACATGTATACCCCGGGTGTCAAACAAAGACCCCAACTTATACATGTATACCCCGGGTGTCAAACAAAGACCCCAACTTATACATGTATACCCCGGGTGTCAAACAAATGTATCCTTTGTTATATACTACACTAGCAAAACGTTAATATGCAGATGAAATTCTACGCCGAAATGCAGTGAACATCCAAGCGATTGTGGTGTCTGTCGTAGGGAAAGCAATTTTACTAAACTTGTGCATTTCATGCGGTCACCGCAGAATTTACTGCATTTCATTACTTATGGGCCTGCATTTATGGCAAGATGTATTATGGTAACTTCGTTACCGAAGACCCACAGCCGTACCCAGCAACTATAATTATTGCATATCTCAAATATTCCACGTCAGCTCGACCCGATACTTATAAGAAGAGGGTTACTTGGTATAAAACAGATCCTGTTACATCAACAGTTATAGTTGATATATTGGAGATTTTGTTTCAAAGGTAGTACATGGCAATGTCAAGCATACTACATGCCCTTTACAGTAGTTTAACTTCCAGACCGAAGTCCGTTGTCCGTGATTGGGTAAAACACGTTAAGGCTCCAACGGAGATTTTAACACAGCTGATACTGGTGACAAAATATCAATCCATCTGACTCGGAATGCTAAATATCTTCTGCATAAAAACGATCGGTCATAGGCTTATGAATTTGGATAGCATTGGAAACTAGAGACGGTTTTAAGATGAAAGAATACGTTTTAATTTATCATATAAATTCTTTTTAACTCTTGGAATCAATGTTATAAAATAACTTAAAAAATGTATCAACTGTGTTACTTGTGTTACTTCATGTAAATTGAATCGTGTTCCTGTTCCGCCTTCAAGTCAGGCGGATCACAACCACACTGACGGTTAATATACTTTACCTAAATACTCACATTTCAGTCATAAATTATTGTTATTTAAAATTAAGAAAACAAAAAATTCTTGAAATAAAGTGCTTACATTTCAGCCAATAAATTGTGGTCTCAAAAATTTATTTAAAAAGTAATGGGGCCTACCACCACATAGTCCATAGCCATTATTTATTTTAATCATTGTATAAAATAGTTCTCTCTACTGTCAGCCATTAAAATCTATGTAAAAATCGTCGAACTGCTCCAAATCGCCCTCTCAAAGACGAGTTATATCGAAATAATGTCGTGTCTTGGTCAGTTTTGATCAATTTAAACAAAATATAAAAAATGCATATATAAGTAGCCTTTTTATTTAAATAAACCATTTATAACCTCTACTTATCTTCAACTTCTTCGTTCTTCTCTTCGTTTAGTAGGACCCCGCACAACAACAACATTTTACATTCAACATTCATACTTTTGGCAAAGCTAATGATAGCAGATTTTATTGACACTTGCAAATACCCTGACAAAACATAGGCTTAGTTGTGACTTCGACCTGTGCCACATTGATTGGTTCATCCCTGCAGATATTACAGAAAAACCACAAGACTTCACAAGAATCTACCAGACACCTTGAATGATAACATCTCACACAAGTCAAAACCAAACCTACACGTAATGATCGTGTACAAAACCTTCTCTGTGTCACGAATCCAGCATTGGTCATTGAAATCGAGAAATGCCTCCAGGACATCTTGTTTTCGGAAATGAATCAGTCAGCTAAAAATATAGACAACAGAAACGGACAATTTTTTTTACAATAAAGCCAAATGGAACTAAGTGAAACGTAACTGACACAATTTAAAAATCGTCTTAACGACCATCATGAAAAGCTTAAAACACACGGTGCATGACAATACGTCAAACAGGAATTAACATCCTGTGTTAAAAGCACATACCAACACTTAGTAACAAATAACACCTTCCATGGATAACTCCCTAAAAAACTATACAAAGAGATTGATGCCCCAGCTTTCACATCTGTGTGTAAAAATCTAAGCATTCGTTAAACAGGAAGTAGATGACCAAGAAGAATAAAATCGCTATGCACCATCTGATATTGTACTATAAAGCAATACGCAAAATATCAGGCTTCTGCATCATATAGTTGCTTAGAAAACTGCGACGGAAATTTTTTTACGAACGGACGAACGGAGAGACAAAGCTAAAACAGTATACACCTCTTCTTTGAAGCAGAGGGTATAAAAAGGCAAACTTTAAACTGCCTGTAAAACGAACATACTAAAAGAACTCAGAAATACATACCGTAAACATGTAGAAAACATCATATTTGATATTGAAATTCCAGTACCTGACCAAAAAATTAAAAAAACAACCAAAAACAAAAACTGTTTTTATACATAAGGACACAAAAACGACAATGTTGGCATTGATCCCGTATGAAGAGATAGTAAACTTCACACTGCTACAGAAAAATCAAACATCCTTAGTAAGCAATTTCAGTCGGCATTTACATCTGAAGATAACATCTCAATACCACAAAAGGGCACAAGCAATTACTCCATCATGGAAAGCTTCTCCATAGCACGCGATGGTGTTCTCAAATTGCTAAATTCATCGATCCAACCAAAGCCTCTGGTCTTATTAATATCACTGGCATAGTACTAAACGAAAAAGCATACATTTCATCTGAAACACTAAAAATCATTTTTAAAAAGTCTCTGTACTATGGAAAAGTACCATCATATTGGATCATGCTTACGTAACACCTGTATTAAAATAGGCGACAAAACAATCCTGGTAATTATCGACCACGTGCTTCACTTCATGCAACTTAATTTAACACATAATAACCAGCAATATTATGCAAACGTCATAGTCTTAAATATTCTTTCCTCCAGATAACCATAGAAGATTGGAACTAACTACTTGAACACATAGCATCATCATCTGACAATGTTGAACATTTTAAAGGGAAACTCAATTTGAGTTACCATAATCACCTACAGTATCTAATTTATATGCATTGTTTTATCTTATAATCTAAATATATATTGTAAAAAATGTATATAGTATATTCTATATATAGAATATTAAAAACTGCAAAAAATGAAAATCATAAATATTATTAAAAATGTAACCAAATAATTTTTATAAAGTAGTGGCTTGGGCATGCGGCGGAAAGTTGCATTTAAAAAGCCATTTTGTAAGTTTAATTCAGTGCTGATTTTTTCACCATAAGTTTTCGGTCATTTTTTTCTGACTGGTATATATTTTGCTAATTTTCTGAATAATGAAAGTTAAATGGTAAATTCTCATCTTTTACGCTACAAGTTATCACAAACTTAAAGATTAATATGTTTTTGTACTCTCATTAGGATGAGTTCCTAGAAAGCCTACTAAAGAAGAATGAAAAGACACTGGCTCATACATTTAATTTTCAATTCTGATATATTGCTGATGTCTTGTCACTGAACAATGTTAAATTTGATGACTATTTAAATTTTAAAATACCCAATCAAGCTTGTAATTAAAGACACAAATGCATTTAAGTCGACCTATTACGTAGACCTACTTCTAGAGATCGGGAAAACTCAAACTAAACATATGTGATAACTTTAACCTTCCAATTGTCATCGATAGCAATATTCCAGATATACATATCACAACTTATACGTTATGCTAGATCCTGCGATCGGTATTCCAATTTTCTAGACCCGTCTCTTGCTGTTGACTTCTGAGCTAATCGGGGAAGGGTTCGTTTTACCTAGGTTGATGATTTCATTTCAGAATAGCCGTCGACATGACTTCATTGATCGTTATGTGAAGTGCATCTCTCAAATACTATCGGACATTTTCGATGAGTCATAGGTAGTATTATCCTATTCCTGGATTTGACTATTTCCTATACATGACAATGGGTAAATCGACCGGTGTCTAATCCGAAGCATGCACTGCATACTTGTATGGATCACTTGAGTTCAACTATAGTTTTTATTTAGTTCATGTTTCTAACATTCTTTTTTTTGTGTTTTTGGTTTTGTTTTGTGTTGTTAGTATATGTCTGTATAAATCAAGATTTGTAATCTCCCTTGACTTTATCCTCTTGTCCTAGCCATTTTTCTCACATACAATGGGGATTATTTTTAGTCATAGAGTCCACTTAGCGGTTAGTGGTAATATAAGCTTTTTTATTATTATAATAGTCGGCATGACAAATTGACAAATTATCACTCCTAACAACATAAGGTCTAGAAAGCTTTAGACTGACTAAAACAATTGCACTTTCATCGTATGTTCGTCTAACTGTAATACTACATGACTTTGCAGCATATATTTGTATATGTACGGTATGTTGTTTTACATGGAGTCTCTAATCTGCAGAAAGGTGAAAACCGGGAGGGATTTTTGGAATATGTTTTTCTATATAACTTTGGCACAAGTCATTTACATATCATGGTAATTATAAAAAGTGTAAACGATGAATATATAATAATATAAGTTCGTTTGTTCTCATGAACGAATAATATACCTAACGCAATTAAAAGAACATTCCTGAATTAAATGACTTTAAACCTTTACCCCTCAACAATATTAGTTATTAGTAGCTTGATGATATTAATATGAAGTAATAATTTGAACTAAACATAAACAAGAAAACGTGAGTATTTTGAAGGTGACTGTGCAGGTCTTTAAGGTTTGGAGCGCTTTTCTACGTCGAACGAATAACGGGTCATTTCCCCTTTCAAATTTGGCGCGCTTTGGAACGTCGTACGAATAACTAGTTATTTCTTTTTGAGAAGTCAGGGTTTGAACAATACCCCCACCATCACCACCTGACTAGGTTGTACAGTGGGAACTCAATACTAATTTATGTACTTGATTATTTTATCATAAATAGTCATACAATATGCATACATTTCTATGAATAGAAGAAAAAATAATAATAAAGAAGAATATTTTCTCGCATCTGTATTTGACTAGATTGTTTTTTAATATCTAATGTGGTTTGTTTTTGTTTTCTCTGAGGGATTTTGTGAAACTCATTCTGTAGTAGATGAATTTATTCTTCAATTTTTTTGTAACTCACACTTTTCTTGTTTTGATCTATTAACACTGTATGAAATTGTAATGCTACCTATTCTCATTTTCAAAATTTCAAAAAACATCTGGTCATCACAGTACAAAACAACATTCAATAAGTCAGTCATGTCCCCAGATAAGGGATATTCTGAAATTGTGTCATATATACATGTTTTAATTAATGCAACATAATCAGAGTATTGTTACAACTGTGCATTAAATTTCCAGTAACCTTTACCACGCTTAGCTAAAGAAAAAAACTAAAGAGTATAGCTGAGTGATCTGTTCCATAGCCTGGTATTATGTCTGTCCTTTTTAACAGAGAATAAAGATCCACAGATACTAAGAAATAATCCATTCTACTCTGTTTAATTGTAGAGTGCTCCCGCCAGGTGTATTTACGAGTAGTAGGATTACATATCCTCCATGGGTAATACGTTTCTATAAATTCTTGAACTTTTGCTCTACAATGTGCATGTATATCATGTAAAATATTATGTATTTCAATACAAGTGTCATGAACAAAATTCCAATCAGTACATAATATAACACATGAATTCTTATATAAATTATATGTAATGTTTTTGAAAATATCAATAAATAACTGATGGTCGTCGGTATTATAACCATATAAAGTAACAAATGTAAACCTTTCGTTGTCTACAGTCAAATCCATCATAATCTACCATCTACCATTGGCATCTGATTCTGTATTATTTACGGTAATGTCTAGACCTTTCTTAAATAAAATACAGACTCCAGCACTTCTGCTATTCTATTACAATGACTGAAAACCAATTTTGACTCCCACTTATCTTCCCAGTCTTCTTCTACATCTTTTCTACTGTGTGTTTCTTGAAAACACACAATTTTAGCATTTTTTCCATAGCCCATGCAAACATATCTAGTCTCTTATTTTCTATGGCAAATTTTAACCTTTCCTAACTTTCATCAATTTTACTTTTTAGTTCAAAAATAGCTTTACGTTTAGATGGTATAGTTTCTTTTTAAGTTCTCGTTTTCCTCCTTTAGATTTCTATTGCTTTAGTTTGCTTATCAAGTTTTTCTCTGAGTTTGATGTCATCTTTAATAGTATTTAGATCATGCTGGATTGTTGATATGTCCAGATCAGAGTTACTGTCAAAAGATATTTCACTGACTAGTCTTTTTGCTGGAGCCTGTTTATCTGATTTATCTTTGTTTTTGTCCTTCTCCTTGCCTTGTGGTTTGTTTGTCTTTTTTGCTGCAAGCTGTGTTTGAACACTTTTGTCACCAGTTTTGTCCCCAGGCATGGCTAATCAATACTATTGTAACTGTATCTGCCAATAGCCTCACAAATGTTTGTGTACAACTTTAAAACTTTTAATTCACTGAGGATTGTTCATTTTGAGTTTACTGTGCATTAAATGTTAAAAATTCATCATTATCTTCACAAATATTGTATAATATTTCGTAAAAAGATGATCTGTAATGGAAGCTGATAATCCAGTACATAGAATTTTGCAGTAATTCCTTACAGAAACCAATTATCCAACACAAAAACCGCAGAGCTAACTAATAGCTGACAGAGCTGGCGGCCATCTTAATCCCTGTCAAAATAGTTTTTTTGTGTACTGTAAATTCCCAGACAATAATTGCACCCACGTGGTGTTTTGAGCGGAAAAAACAGTATCGCTCCTAATATCTTATTTATTTTAGTACTGGTGTCCATATTAAACTATAATAATTGTTAACTAGTAGTTTCATGATATTATAACACCCTCTCTATAGAGAATGATATGATGCTGGTTTGTTACAAGGGTGCTAAGTAACTTCTACAATGGTCATAAAGGTATGTTCCTTTTTCTTTAAATTGTTGTGCTATGTCTTTGGAGGAGATTGCGGTCCCCACATAAAACAGTAGGTTACATTCTAGCAGTGGAAGGTTTAGCATCTGTTAACTTTCCTTGATTGGTGACGATAAACTTATGGTACTGTTATCTGAGAGTAGCTAATCCTGGCGATAACAACGCACAGCACATCATGATAATATGGTGTAGCAAATAGTTTACCATTGGTTGGCTTATGACACTCTAGTACACGTTTAGGCGGGTTTATTATAGGATTAAACGCTGGGTTTTAGGAAATTATCAATGCGAAAACTCCGGCAACTGACTCACAAACTAAATAAAGTCCGATGGACTTTATGTCATTTCCTTCAGCATTTGTCTCTTAAATGTATACTTCTTTCCATACTAAAAAATTATTGATTCAATTTAGTTAGTGCACCACGATTACTCGATTTTTTGAAAGTTAATCTCTAAAATACATGTTGAACAGAAGATGGAGTGTCTGCTGGGATTTATTTACATATACATCTTCTTGCTGTGTTATCGGATGGACTCAATCCAAAGATCTGCTCAGTGCGAAAACAATCGGTAGATTTCGATGCACTATTGGCTAGAAAGAAATTCTGGCCGCGGAACATCGTTGGTAACGTGTTTCAGAGTGTCTTGGTCTAAATAGTATCACGATAAAGACCTTTTATATGATAACTAGTAGGCGCATTGCAGCCGCTACACATGGCTATATTCTCATCCCTAACCAACCAACATTTACTTTTAAGGTTGTTTTCCCTTTCGTCCATTGCATTAATTTTGGTTTATTGTTTGTTAACATGATTTTGTCCTGAATATAGCTTAAATACTGATCAATTGGCGTTAATCATTTGTTCATTCATTAACTCTTTCAAGATTGTTAACTTGTCTTTGTCCTGAAGACTGCAGCTGAAATACCTCATTTTTTCATACATTCGCTTATTCATTCAATCATTCATTTACTGTTCCAAATCCTGAATAAAGCTGTTCATTAATTATTACATGCTGTTGCGTTCTTATTTCAGTTTGCAGACTGAGTTATGGTTCTAATAAAACGTATCTCCTTCATGAAGGATTGAATCTACTTGTATAAGAGTATATGTTCACAAGTAGCGAATGAAAAGGGTTGGAGCGTAACATATAATCACAAACTAATTGTGTATCATTAACGTATTTAGGATATTTAAAAGTCCAGGATATACATTAACATCTTCTACGTCACTATTTGAAGGTCAATTAAAAATAAATAGATGAAAGTTACAATTTACTGGAAATTAAAAGTCCAGAAAATCCATTAACATTTTTTCACTTCCCTATTTTACGGGTCATTAGGTAGAAATAGATGAAAGTTAATATTTATGGGTAGTTATTACGTACATAAATCATAGATAATTTTCTCAAGGTAGTATAACGATCATGATCAAGGTCAGTTTTTGTTTAAAATGTGTTGAAAACACCTTTCAGAAAATTGTAAGCTTTAACGTTGCGTCCAGTTATAATTGGGGAATGAAGCCGGAATAGCCAGTGAATACCACACAGTACCATCGACAGTAGTTAAAAGCTGGAACATTGAAAATAGTCGCTATTTCCCATCTTAATTAGCCTTTAGACTTTGAGCGGCATTTACCTTTACACATTGTGTTTTGATTATTGTCATCCATTATTTCCGGCATCTTATTTGCGACTTAAAGTATAACCTGTTGGTATTCCAATTACCTCTAATTGTGCCCCTCTCCTCTGCGACCTGTTTTTGAACTCTTGTGAGGCTTAGTTTCAAAAAGTCCTGCTGACGAAGAAGGAAAAGACACTGACCAGACCTTTAATTTTACATTCTGCTATATTGATGATGTTTTGTTCCTTATCGAGGCTAAATTTGGTGACTATTTGCATTCAATTAACCCTAGCTAACTTGAAATTAAAGACATCACCAATACACTTAGGTCGACTTCTTAATTAGACATATGGAGAAATATCGATCATTTTATTTTTAGATGATGTAAACAGCAAAAAAGCTGTTTTTTATCAATTTTTCTACATATTAACAATACGTCACGCTCCATATTTTCAAATGGCGTTGAAAGTATGCTAATGTTACAGAGCTGAAAATAATTGTTTTGAACAGCCACAACATTTATTGATGTGTATTTAACCATGTATCAGTGAACTTTGAGAACGATTGCTTACATTTTTGAAAAGATTTGCTTATGTTTCCTGATGTACGTAATAAGCAACGTCAAAACCATTATGGTGATTATGTGAATTAGATAAAATACCATAATATCTCCATATGACCTACGTCTTAAAAACGACTTCGAAAAACTACAAACCAGAGTCTGAGACAAACGTGATAACTTCCATTTTATGTATACCAGCATTCCAGCAGCTTTAACGTGTGATGTGTGCATTTCACAACAATT
Organism: Limnoperna fortunei; assembly: GCA_944474755.1. NCBI lineage: Eukaryota > Metazoa > Mollusca > Bivalvia > Mytilida > Modiolidae > Limnoperna > Limnoperna fortunei. Next base: position 2,501,941 of record OX104119.1, read on the forward strand.
TCAATCCTGCGATTGGTATGCCAATTTTCTAGACCGCTCACTGTTGTTGATTACTAAACTACTCAAGGTTTGGTGTACCTTGGTTGATGTAATATCGAGGTCACCGTGATTTTATTGATCTCTTAAATACGATTGGATATTTTGTTCAGTTATAGGTAGTCTTTCCTATTCCTGGATTTGACTTTTTCCTAGACATACAATGAGTAACTCGACGTATGTTTGTCTATATCGGGATTGTAATTGTCCGTTGACATTCGGCTCTTGTTGTTCGGTCGTTTTCCTTTGCTATTTTTCTTAGAATAGTACGCATTTCCTGCAGCATTTGTCTCTTTTTGTCGTAATCGATAAAAGGGGTCTAAACTAATGGTTCTTTCCATACAGAAAAATAATTGATTAAAAAGTGGAAGAGTTTTTAACTATTAATTCCTTGTTAGTATACCATGATCACTGGGTTCTGGCTCAGTGCGTCACTATCGGTAGATTGCGGATGCACTATCGGTTATAAATACAGCAAACCTGACCGCGGAACATTGTTGGAAACGTGTTTAATAGTGCAACGCTCTTTGCACGATTTAGACCCCTTTTATCGATTACGACAAAAAGTAGGCGCACTGTAGCACTACAAGGCTGAATCTTCCGTCCATACCCAACTAACCATTACATTTACTTTTGCTTTCCACGTGGCCCATTCCATTAATTTTCCCCAGTTGATGTATTGTTTGTTAACATGTCATTTTTCTGACTATAGCTGGATGTTAACCAATCGTTCATTAATTCATTAATTCATTAATTTATTCATTCATTTATTCAACATTATTAACTTGTCTTTGTCCTGAAGACATCTGAAATACTGCTGGCTCACTGGTAATCATTCATTCATTTATTCATTTACAAGATCCTGGAAAAACGCTGTTCATTTATTGTTATACGTTTTTGTCCTTTTTTCACCATCGAACTGCCTCATTGCAGATTGAGTTGTGGTTCTAATAAAAAAATGTTTCCTTCATGAAGGATTAAATCTACCTATACAAAAGTATGTGTTCAATAAATGCTGGGTGGAAAGCGAATGGAATACGGGGGTAAGGGGTAACATATAATCACAATATAATTGTGTATCATTAACCTTTGTAGGATAGTTAAAAGGCCTGGATATACATTAACATGTTCTACGTCATTGTGTTAAGATCCATTAAACATAATTTGATGCAACTTACGATTTCTAAATAGGTATAAGTTCAGAATCTCATTAACACTTTTTCCACTTCCCTGTTTTACGGTACATTACAAGTTACAATTTACGGGTAATTATAAGCCCAGAATCTCATTAACATTTTTCCCACTTCACTGTTTTACAGTCCATTAGGTAGAAATAGATGAAAGTTAATATTTATGGGTAGTTATTAAGTAAATAAATCATATATAATTTTCTCAAGGTAGTATAACGACCATGATCAAGGTAAGTTTAAATTTTCTAATAGATTATACAGAGAAGAGAATAAAAAAGCCCTAAAATAAAAGATTACAAACATTCTGTCCAATTACATTTTCTGAATTTGTTATATAATGTCATGCAGTTAGTATACATTTTAGTAATGGAAGAAAAATAGGGCTTTCTGATTTAAATTTTTGTCCATTGAGAAAAAACTGGTCAAAAAGTGCTAAAAATGGTAGTTTTTTGTCATAATTACCTACCTTGTTAAAAGTTTCATTTTCATTATTCTTGCCAATACCGAACCTATTTATATAAAAAACAATTATTTCAACCATTAATAAATTAAAGTAATAATATAGGTATAAGACTTTCATTATTATTTTTAATTTTATGGAAATTAAGAGTTAATAATGAAAGAAGTTATTATTAAATTTACCATAAATATTCTATCTATTTTCAAATGTTTAAAAATAAAAATGGCGGATGGTGTCCTGCATCCACTTAAATGCACCTTTCAGAAAATTGTGAGCTTTTATCTTGCGTCCAGTTTTAGTTGGGGAATGAAGCCTTAGTAGCCAGTACATACAACGTACATTCGGCTGGAGTTAATAGTAGGCAAAATATCAAAATTATGACTGCGTAAAGAAAGCTATCGTTTACATTTTTTAGAATGATTGGATAATTCAAAAGCGAAATGAATGTAATAACAAAATACCGAACACCGGTGAAACTGTCAAAAAAGACAAATCAAAGTCCGAGAAACCGGCAAACTCCAGAACAAACAACAAAACTTACAGCATCTTCAGTTATGATCCTGACTTTGTACCGGCATTTTGAAAGAAATGGTGGGTTAAACCAGATTTTATGGCAAGCCAAACCTCCCGCTCTATTACTGTACAATGTTGATTAGTTGGTTAAAATAGATGGCTAGCATATACCACTAGTCGCTAGTCCCTAATAGGTGTATCTAACAATCATCATAGCACATTCACTGTACATTGAATTCAAAAATTAGGAAAACTATCTGCAACCATATTTTAAAACGAGATATTTTTCGACAAGGAAGTTGTATCTATAGTGAAAACTTTTTTAAGGCGCGGACGAGTTGTTTTTTCTCGTAACCTTGGATTATAAGTTTATATTAAAAAATAGGTGACGTTTACAAAACAAAATCTGTATACTCGCTGCATGTTCTTGCATACCTGATCAATTAAGAAATATATACACCGTATGCAGGAGAAGCTAACTCCCAGATACAAAATATATTTTGGATTCTTCATTTTGAAAGATGTCTCGTCTAAATCAAAAAATTAAGACTGGTTTAATAGCGAACACAACAATGAATATTTCTGCGGTGAAAACTACGTTTTACAAGAATAAAATTGAACGTACAGATAAACACAGAATACAATAAATTCCCATATATAGTGCCTAGATATGGAAAATGAACCTGACTTCTTATAGATTAAAACCTAATACAGAATTGCGCACAGAATAAAGTGTTTTAAAATTTGTATTATTAAATATTGATATATAATGCATGTAGTAATAGCGACCCCCACATAGCTTGGTATCTGAGAACGTAAAACAACTGGGGTTTTGTGCTGAATATATGATAGTTCTAATACAGTTGGAGTGAATCTAGCTTATCGCCACTTTCACACATTTTTCAGGTACAGGTCAAATAAGGTCCTGCAAATATAAATTTATTTTAGAGGGTTTATTTCAGATACAATATATACCAACAAAGATATAAATCTATATGATGTTCAGAATAATACTTAATCTAGTAACATTAACATAATGACCATGAAACGCTGTAATTGCAAAATAATGTATACTTTTATAATCAACGTTATGGACAATGTGATCTCAGATGTCAGTTAACTTTTTCAGGAGATTCTTATTATGATGTTACTAATCTATACCACTTGACAAGAACTACCATCTACAGATCATAAAGGTAAGCAGATCTGCTGCAGTAAAATATGTGTCGGGTTATCGTGCCAACAAATACTACAAAGATACCAGGGACTGTTTTACACAGAGGAGACGATTCGTCAGTTGATAAGACATTTCAACGAATTGCAGCGACAGAATACGACTAATATGGAACAGTCGGATTCGAATCCACTCCAAAAAGCTCCAGTTAATATACAAGACACTGACCTTGACAAGTGTTGTCCCACGTGAGTAGATTCTGTAAATGATGTCATTAATTTTTCAATAGTTGCTAACGTTAGAAAAAATATTATTAGAATTAAAACTGTCAAATTTCGGGCTTACCATCATCGTCTGCATTATGTTTAGCGCTTTAGACGAGGTGAATCGTAAAGATAGAATAGCACATGTGACGATGGAATTTTCGTATCCATTAATTAATCTGACAGTAATCTAACTCGGCATTTTTGTATATATATTGGTTTTGAGATTCCAGATAGAACATTTATGAAGTCATTGTTTCTGTTTATGAATTTATTATTTTTAACCAACAGATGAGAACCACATATTCTCTAGTGACGAGAATCATATTTTTCCACACTGGTCAAGTGGTTGGAATATTACGTAAAAACTAGAAAAATATAGGATCTTATTTTGGTACGGACCTTGGTGAGGTCATAAATTTCCATAAATTTACTATCGAGATTTGAGAAATCCGATAATCCAAGAGTACTAAATGTAAGATTCTGTTTCTCTAATTTTAAAAAAGTAAGAAATTTGCGAAATGACGTACAAATTCTCACAACTGCATTTTTACGTTTATGACTTTGAATACGCGGTTAATAGAAGGTGTTTTGCTTAGGACATCATTAGCTTAATATGACGTAACTATTTTTTCCACACCTGTCAAGTGCTTTCAATATAACGCAAAAATTAGAGAAATATTCTTATATCTCTTTCTTCTAATAATTGATATATACAAAATGGTTTAATTGAGGATGTGTTGTAGTTTAAGGTGTCCAGTATAAGCACAAACTAATATGAATACAGCTTGTTTCACAGTATACGACTGTCTACCTGTTTCATCCTTTCTACGACTGTGTACCTGTTTAATTGTTGCTACACATATACCTGTTTTATTTTTGCTATACCAGTATAAGACTGACCAATTATAACAATAACATTAGTATAATGTTATGTAATTATTGTTTTCCAGATTAAATACATACTTTTACGCCAATTCTCTATATAATGTATATGGGCAGCTTAGATTCATTATTAATCTAACACAACCCTCCGATGTATCAGTTTATACCACAAGGTGTTTGTGTGTAAGTACTAATAAGCTCTCTCCTCCTGTCTTTCTCTTTCCAATTTATTTTCAGTTAGGACTCGCACTGTGTCGTGCAGATTAAGGTGTACAAACATATTTAAGGTTCACTGTGATAGACAATGTGAAATTATCAACATAATTATATACAATATTGTATTTTAACAGTTATACAGACCCAAGAAAACAACGGCAGTGTCAATATTGCAGACTGTTGTTGTACATGATTGAAATCATAAAAATTATTCATCTGCCATAAAATCACAAAAGATAAAAATATACATGAAAAAAACATACTTAAAAATATGCATGTATGTTGGTTAAATGGAGTTCATGGCATCCAGTTTTTATTGCGATAGGAAGCCGAAGTACCCAGAGAAAACCCCCGACCTGCGGTAGGAAAACTAGCAATGCTTGTCAATTAAGATAGGAGTCGCGTACACCATGCCTGCAGTAAGACTCCAATCCCCATCCTCAGCGTTGCCAACGATGTGATCAATATTAGATGACTTACTACCATAACCACTCGGTCACCGAGGCCCCTTAAAAAATATAACACACTTAACCATCAACAAGATTGATTGCTTTAATGGTTTTAAGACGTCAAGGTTCAGAAATAACTTTCAGACAACATAGACAAATACGAAATTTATTATCTATTGATTATAATGAATATGTAACAAAATACAAGAATATAGAAACATGTCAACTAAACTTCCAGTATGTTTCTAAATGGAATGTCCAATTAATATATTAGTTAAAGTTTATCTCTAAAATCTGTGTTATATACGATGTTGTAGAATCGATATACAGTCCAAAATAAGTTTGTCCACTATTTGGCCTAAATCAACTAATAATAAAAAAATCCAGTGACGCACTAATAAAGAAAGAATATCCAGCCAAGTCCAGTATGTCACAAAGCGAGGTGTAGATTATGATTTCCATGTCAACAGTTCATAAAGTATTCTACAACATGTTTTCTGAAGTAAATAAACATGACAAATTACAACGTATACACAAGATGACACTGTAATTATTTTATACAGATTTGATGTAAACGAATAAAGTACAAATTTAAGGTCAAGTAATGTAACAAGAACCTCATAATAGGTTGCTTAGGGTATAAAGAACATTTCAGCTATATTCAGGACAAGATAGCAAACAATAATTCACCCTGGGATAGAACATTGGGGAGGAAACTTTGATTGCTACTGGAAAAAAGTGGATAGTAGTTTAGGGGCGGATAATTGAATATTTTGCAGTAACCGCAGTGAACCTAAAGTGTCTAGCGTGTAAAGAGTGTTGTACTTACTAAATAATCACCTTATATTGTCTGTGGCTAGGCTTGTCGCAGTAAAAACTGACCAAATGTGAATAGGTGATACAATTAATGATCTAACAAGGATTTATTGGTATTGTGAAGGTTTAAGTAGGTTTAGAGAAACACCATTTAAAAAGCAAATGAGGACACAAAGATGTCCCAATATACTCACTCACCTTTCAAAAAGACGTTTTTCATCAAAATGCATTTTGTACTTTTCAATGTACACGACGATAAACAGAACTTTTTTGTTTCTGAGTAACTACTTTCTTATATTTGTTATGAAATTTGATTGGTCATAATGTTAATAAATAAAAACAATTAGACTAAAAAAACTGGAGAACAATACATTCAAACAATATATTTGTTATTGAAGGAATGGTTTTGGAACTTGCCACGACTGCAAACAGAAACAAAGATTACAACAATTGTTGGCTGTCGATCCGACATCATATCAACCACAACTTGTGTTTGACTGGTTTTACATCAACTCATATTGTTCTTGTAATCAACTGTGAACTATCTAACCAAGGGTAGTGAAATCATTCTGATGACGCTAGTGGGTTATAACTCTTGTGAACATACATGCGATTTTTCATTCGTTGTTTTTAGGTTATATTTCAATTAGTATAATGATTAAACTGATCATTTAGAAATGTTTTTATGAGGCCATCATACGACATAATATTGGCAATGAAGTCCATTCTTTAAATATTACTAATTAACTTGCAGGAATACTTTTCAATACAGATTTAGATTGTCTCTATTTAAATAAATATGCGGTGTTACAAACAAGTTCAAAGGTAAAGGTTTCCCCGGTACAAAGTAAAGTGAAAGTAATGATGAAAATTAAAGTTAAAAATTTTAAAGTTTAAAATGACTGCATCGGAAAACCAGAATGCATAGCGGAAAATTAAGGAACAGTATCAAAAATTGATTGGTGCAAGTAAATTGATATTGGTTTGTTTCTAATTTGGTTTAAGCAATCCATGTCAATTAAAGTTAAAGTCGTCTTCAAGTTTTAACACGCCAATGATAAATAGTAGATAATTTAATTTGCTTTGTAAGCTGAAATCTGATTTGTCAATTAAATTGGGCAACCCATATTATAAGAAATAACTTGCGTGACCTATGACCTATTCCAACGCCGTTGAAATTCAAATACTTCCACGACGTCATCGAGTTTTTACCTCAAAAATTGATGAGATTTATTGTTAAAATTAAATTATAAGTAATATTTCAAATTTCTGAACAGATTATACGATATAATATGGTTTGGGTCTGTTTACACCATTCATAAACCGCTTCGCGGTTTATTAGGCGTAAACAAACCCAAACCATATTATATCGTATAATCTGTTCAGAAATTTGAAGTATTCCTTAAATAACAATTTTCACCACCATGACCACTACCACCGAGTCCGCAGTAGATAACAATCTTCACCACCATGACCACTACCACCGAGTCCGCAGTAGATAACAATCGTCACCACCATGACCACTACCACCGAGTCCGCAGTAGATAACAATCGTCTCCACCATGACCACTACCACCGAGTCCGCAGTAGATAACAATCGTCACCACCATGACCACTACCACCAAGTCCGCAGTAGATAACAATCGTCAACACCATGACCACTACCACCGAGTCCGCAGTAGATAACAATCGTCACCACCATGACCACTACCACCGAGTCCGCAGTAGATAACAATCGTCACCACCATGAACACTACCACCGAGTCCGCAATAGATAACAATCGTCACCACCATGACCACTACCACCGAGTCCGCAGTAGATAACAATCGTCACCTTGACCACTGTGCCACCGAGGTCACAGTAGATATCAATCCTCACCATGACTTCTCTACCACCGAGGTCACAGTAGATAATAATAATCACCTTGACCACTCTGCTAACGAGGCCACTGTTGATAACAATCGTCACATTGACCACTCAGCCACCGAGGTCACAGTAGATAACAATCGTCACCATGACCACTCTACGAGGCCAAAGTAGATAACAAAAGTCAACTTGACCACTCTGCCACCGAGGCCACAGTAGATAACAATCATAGCCTTGGAAACTCTGCCACCGAGGCAACAGTAGATCAAAATCGTCACCTTGAACACTCTGCCACCAAGGCCACAGTAGAAAACAATTGTCATCATGACAATTGTGCCACCGAGGCCACAGTAGATAACAATTGTCATCATGACCACTCTGCCACCGGGGCCCAGAAGATAACAATTGTCATCATGACCATTTTGCCACCGAGGCCACAGTAGATAACAAAAGTTACACACACAATCAATCGTTCGTTTATTGGTTTTCACTGCCATTTAGATAATGTATACTGGGCACCAAGATATATCAAAAATGGCTGAAATAGCGCGAAAAGCTATGAAGAGATTCAAAAAGTATGACGGGTTGTGAGGACAAAACATTTTAATTGTTGTAGCGTACAATGGACATGTGCCTCTTTTTTCGAAATCAAACTAGGAGTTTTATTTAATCCATGCAGACATATAAGACAACCTCCAAACATTTAACCTACTATGTTTCGCGGCCAAGCTTTCGCAATACAACCCACACAAAGAAATAAGAGCACATCCATTATCTGTCATGCAGGAAAATACTGATCGGCTCTGAGGGTTGAACCTTGAGTATAAGTAACAATGGAAGAAAAGTTTTAAGCATTGTACAAATTATACGTGAGGTTATTTGTTTTCAACTCCAGATCTATCTAGTGTCAAATTAATTGGTCAGTGTACGTCCTACACAACTCTATACCTATACAATGTCATGTCCATTTCTCAGTGTGCGTCCCTACACAACCCCATACCTATCCAGTGTCATGTCCATTGGCCACACAAAGAAATAAGAGCACATCCATTATCTGTCATGCAGGAAAATACTGATCGGCTCTGAGGGTTGAACCTTGAGTATAAGTAACAATGGAAGAAAAGTTTTAAGCATTGTACAAATTATACGTGAGGTTATTTGTTTTCAAATCCAGATCTATCTAGTGTCAAATTAATTGGTCAGTGTACGTCCTACACAACTCTATACCTATACAATGTCATGTCCATTTCTCAGTGTGCGTCCCTACACAACCCCATACCTATCCAGTGTCATGTCCATTGGTCAGTGTACGTCCCCACACAACTCCATACCTATCCAGTGTCATGTCCGTTGGTTAGTGTACGTCCCTGCACAACTCCATACCTATCCAGTGTCATGTCGATTGGTCAGTGTACGACCCTACACAGATCCATTCCTAGCCAGTGTCATCTCCATTGGTCAGTGTACGTCCCTGCACAACTCAATACCTATCCAGTGTCATGTCCATTGGTCAGTGTACGTCCCTACACAACTCTATACCTATCCAGTGTCATGTCCGTTGGTCAGTGTACGTCCCTAAACAACTCTATACCTATCCAGTGTCATGTCCATTAGTCAGTGTACGTCCCTACACAACTCTATACCTATCCAGTGTCATGTCAATTGGTCAGTGTACGTCCCTACACAACTCTATACCTATCCAGTGTCATGTCTATTAGTCAGTGTACGTCCCTACACAACTCTGTACCTGTCCAGTGTCATGTCCATTAGTCAGTGTACGTCCCTAAACAACTCTATACCTATCCAGTGTCATGTCCATTAGTCAGTGTACGTCCCTGCACAACTCTATACCTATCCAGTGTCATGTCTATTAGTCAGTGTACGTCCCTACACAACTCTGTACCTGTCCAGTGTCATGTCCATTAGTCAGTGTACGTCCCTAAACAACTCTATACCTATCCAGTGTCATGTCCATTAGTCAGTGTACGTCCCTAAACAACTCTATACCTATCCAGTGTCATGTCTATTAGTCAGGGTACATCCCTACACAACTCCATACCTATCCAGTGTCATGTCCATTGGTCAGGGTACATCCCTACATAACGCCATACCTATCCAGTGTCATGTCCATTAGTCAGTGTACGTCCCTACACAACTCTATACCTATCCAGTGTCATGTCAATTGGTCAGTGTACGTCCCTACACAACTCTATACCTATCCAGTGTCATGTCTATTAGTCAGTGTACGTCCCTACACAACTCTGTACCTGTCCAGTGTCATGTCTATTAGTCAGTGTACGTCCCTACACAACTCTATACCTGTCCAGTGTCATGTCTATTAGTCAGTGTACGTCCCTACACAACTCTATACCTGTCCAGTGTTATGTCTATTAGTCAGTGTACGTCCCTACACAACTCTATACCTGTCCAGTGTTATGTCTATTAGTCAGTGTACGTCCCTACACAACTCTATACCTGTCCAGTGTTATGTCTATTAGTCAGTGTACGTCCCTACACAACTCTATACCTGTCCAGTGTTATGTCTATTAGTCAGTGTACGTCCCTGCACAACTCTATACCTATCCAGTGTCATGTCTATTAGTCAGTGTACGTCCCTACACAACTCTATACCTATCCAGTGTCATGTCTATTAGTCAGTGTACGTCCCTACACAACTCCATACCTATCCAGTGTCATGTCTGTTAGTCAGTGTACGTCCCTACACAACTCTATACCTATCCAGTGTCATGTCTGTTAGTCAGTGTACGTCCCTACACAACTCTATACCTATCCAGTGTTATGTCTATTAGTCAGTGTACGTCCCTACACAACTCCATACCTATCCAGTGTCATGTCTGTTAGTCAGTGTACGTCCCTACACAACTCTATACCTATCCAGTGTTATGTCTGTTAGTCAGTGTACGTCCCTACACAACTCTATACCTATCCAGTGTCATGTCTGTTAGTCAGTGTACGTCCCTACACAACTCTATACCTATCCAGTGTCATGTCTATTAGTCAGTGTACGTCCCTACACAACTCTATACCTATCCAGTGTCATGTTTATTGGTCAGTGTACCTCCCTACACAACTCCATACCTATCCAGTGTCATGTCTATTAGTCAGTGTACGTCCCTACACAACTCTATACCTGTCCAGTGTTATGTCCATTAGTCAGTGTACGTCCCTACACAACTCTATACCTATCCAGTGTCATGTCTATTAGTCAGTGTACGTCCCTACACAACTCTATACCTGTCCAGTGTTATGTCCATTAGTCAGTGTACGTCCCTGCACAACTCTATACCTGTCCAGTGTTATGTCTATTAGTCAGTGTACGTCCCTACACAACTCTGTACCTGTCCAGTGTCATGTCTATTAGTCAGTGTACGTCCCTACACAACTCTATACCTGTCCAGTGTTATGTCCATTAGTCAGTGTACGTCCCTGCACAACTCTATACCTGTCCAGTGTTATGTCCATTAGTCAGTGTACGTCCCTGCACAACTCTATACCTATCCAGTGTCATGTCCATTGGTCAGTGTACGTCCCTACACAACTCTATACCTATCCAGTGTCATGTCTATTAGTCAGTGTACGTCCCTACACAACTCTATACCTGTCCAGTGTCATGTCTATTAGTCAGTGTACGTCCCTACACAACTCCATACCTATTCAGTGTCATATCCATTGGTTAGTGTACGTCCCTACACAACTCTATACCTGTCCAGTGTCATGTCTATTGGTCAGTGTACGTCCCTACACAACTCTATACCTATTCAGTGTCATATCCATTGGTTAGTGTACGTCCCTACACAACTCTATACCTGTCCAGTGTCATTTCTATTGGTCAGTGTACGTCCCTACACAACTCTATACCTATCCAGTGTCATGTCCATTGGTTAATGTACGTCCCTACACAACTCTATACCTGTCCAGTGTCATTTCTATTGGTCAGTGTACGTCCCTACACAACTCTATACCTATCCAGTGTCATTTCTATTGGTCAGTGTGCGTCTCTACACAACTCTTTACCTATCCAGTGTCATGTCCATTGGTAAGTGTACGTCCCTACACAACTCTATACCTATTCAGTGTCATATCCATTGGTTAGTGTACGTCGCTACACAAAACTTACCCAGTGTCATGTCCATTGGTCATTGTAGATTCCTACACAACTCAATACCTATGCAGTGTCATGTCCATTGGTCATTGTAGATTCCTACACAACTCCATACCTATGCAGTGTCATGTCCATTGGTCAGTGTACATTCCTACACAGCTCCATACATATCCAGTGTCATGTCCATTGGTCAGTGTACATTCCTACACAGCTCCATACCTATCCAGTGTCATGTCCATTGGTCAGTGTACATTCCTACACAACTCTATACCTATCCAGTGTCATGTCCATTGGTCATTGTACGTCCTACACAACTCTATACCTATCCAGTGTCATGTCTATTAGTCAGTGTACGTCCCTACACAACTCTATACCTATCCAGTGTCATGTCTATTAGTCATTGTACGTCCCTACACAACTCTATACCTGTCCAGTGTCATGTCCATTGGTCAGGGTACATCCCTACATAACGCCATACCTATCCAGTGTCATGTCTATTAGTCATTGTACGTCCCTGCACAACTCTATACCTGTCCAGTGTCATGTCCATTGGTCAGGGTACATCCCTACACAACTCCATACCTATCCAGTGTCATGTCCATTGGTCAGTGTACATTCCTACACAGCTCCATACCTATCCAGTGTCATGTCCGTTGGTCAGTGTACATTCCTACACAACTCCATACCTATCCAGTGTCATGTCCATTTGTCAGGGTACATCCCTACACAACTCCATGCCTATCCAGTGTCATGTCCATTGGCCAGTGTACATTCCTACACAGCTCCATACCTATCTAGTGTCATGTCCATTGGTCAGTGTACATTCCTACACAACTCCATACCTATCCAGTGTCATGTCCATTGGTCAGTGTACATTCCTACACAGCTCCATACCTATCTAGTGTCATGTCCATTGGTCAGTGTACATTCCTACACAACTCCATACCTATCCAGTGTCATGTCCATTGGTCAGTGTACATTCCTACACAACTCCATACATATCAAGTGTCATGTCCATTGGACAGTGTACATCTCTACACAACTCTATACCTATTCAGTGTCATGTCCGTTGGTCAGTATACAGCCCTACACAACTCCATACCTATCCAAAGTCATGTCCATTGGTCAGTGTACGTCCCTACACAACTCCATATCTATCCAGTGTCATGTCCATTGGTTAGTGTACGTTCCTACACAACTCCATATCTATCCAGTGTCATGTCCATTGGACATTGTACGTCACTACACAACTCCATACATATCCAGTGTCAAGTCCGTTGATCAGTGTACGTCCCTACACAACCAGGATGTAGATTGTTATAGTTGAATTTCGCTTAACTAGGGATTTTGGTAAGGAGAGCTCATCTCTTTATTTGATTTTTGAGGATTTCCACTGCAAAGTCTTCATCAAACTATTGTATAGCGTGTCTTTTATACTATAACTTTAAAACTTGTTATAACTTTTCTTATTTTTAATGTTAAGTAAGTCTCAGTCTCTTGGGAACCTTTACCACTTCTTGGGTATTTGTTTTACGTCTTGTTAGGGTTAGGGTTGTGCTTGTTTTTATCATAATTCGTCCTTAAATAAGATGTGGTGCGGTATGGGTTTGCAAGATTCACATTAAAAGTTCACCGATTGTCGTCTGCTAAGAAACCAATTGACACAAAACTAATCTAAGATCGGAGTTATGCTATTTGACATGAATGTGTTAAGGTAAATTCTATGTAGCAGATAGCTGAGTCGTCTGCTAAAAATGTAAATCTAACATTGATTGGTTGTTTACGGTCTAGTCCATGAATCCCAGCATGAAACCACCAACTTAGTATTAAAAGATCCGAGTACTCGCCATCTTTGTAATCGAATGTTCCTTACATAAGTTATAAGATAAAGATATTACTTATGTTATATGTATAATAAGGTTCTGATCTAGAAATGTAGACAAAGAAGACGAATAATGGCAAGGATTCTGATCACCACTTAAGGTCCCCAGAGAGTCCAGAGTAAAACCCTAGAAGAACCCTAAAACCCTAGGGGGGGGGCAGGGAAATACTGCATATATATTATTTTGCCTTGGCTTTGAAGCATGTGAAAGCGCTTGGTTGATGTGAGTCAAAATTCATTGTTGTAAAATTGAATATGAAATTTAATTATATGATATATAATATGGTCTATTTTTATACAAAAAAGTGGGCATGCGCTCCATACGCCTCCTACTTGATCCCTCGAAATATAGTCTTCCGCGTAAAACATTTCAACCTCGTGCAATATGATATGTTCTGTGGAAAATGTTTCCGCAAATGTAATACAAATGTGAAACCCAATCAGTCATTAAGAATCTAAAAACTCAAGACAGAGATAAAATCACGTTATAAGACAGACAACATGACACAAAGGAGAAAAATAATTCCGGACGAGTTGTGACGTCACAAACAAGTGTCGTACGTAACACAACAATACCCAAAGCCGGTGATTTATTGATTTACAAGTCATTCATTGAAATTTATCCAGAACTCGCTCTTTCGCGCCGTCCCAGTACTTCTTAATCAAAGTACACCACGATCTCAATAAAAAAACAATATATAACTTGTCCGGCATTCTTTCATGACTTGTCCGACATTGTTTCGTGACTTTGCAAGTGCGAACAATAACATAGCGATGTCATTTTCCACATCGAAAACAAAGATAAATTTACAAAATAACTCATCCATATAACTTCTTAAAATATTTATAATTGTTTTAAAGCCATTGACTGTAGTGAAGGTGATTTAAACAAATCTAACGTTACAATATTAACGATCGAACCATTTAAATTTTAAATGATCTATTTAGTTTTCGTTTAAATCACAATGATTATTGTTTTGTTTAAATGCGCCGTAAATAATTTTGCCTGTTAGTTTTATTGTACTTTTATTGTTAGGATTAATGAATATCGGGCTTTAATATTTGTAATAATTTAATCTTTAGTTTTTAAGCCATAGTTAACAATATAGTGACCGGGGAATTGTGTGTTAGAAGACAATCATGGAGAAAAAAAATTAGTGTTAAAATGTGATTTTATGGACGTTAAACGGACAAGATATTGAAGCAAAATGTCGGCCGCAGACATCACCAGACAGGTATGTATCTAATTTTTATAAATCGGAAGTTATCGTGTCATACCTAAGAAAAGATAGGCAGTACAAATATTTTTACGATACGAAAGATCAAAGCGGCTCTAATGGAATTCTATATTGTTTGGTTAATCCTAGATCTTTTGGATCTACTAAATTCTGTCGGTGTCATACACAAGAGATGTACGTGTCAGTTGTTAGTGTCATACACAAGAGATGTGTCAGTTGTTAGTGTCATACACAAGAGATGTGTCAGTTGTTAGTGTCATACACAAGAGATGTGTCAGTTGTTAGTATCATACACAAGAGATGTGTCAGTTGTTAGTGTCATACACAAGAGATGTGTCAGTTGTTAGTATCATACACCAGAGATGTGTCAGTTGTTAGTATCATAGACCAGTGATATGTCGGCTGTTAGTGTCATACACCAGAGATGTGTCAGTTGTTAGTATCATAGACCAGTGATCTGCCGATTGTTAGTGTCATACACCAGAGATGTTTCACTTGTTAGTATTATAGACCAGTGATCTGTCGGTTGTTAGTGTCATACACCAGAGATGTTTCACTTGTTAGTATTATAGACCAGTGATCTGTCGGTTTAGTGTCATACACCAGAGATGTGTCAGTTGTTAGTATCATAGACCAGTGATCTGCCGATTGTTAGTGTCATACACCAGAGATGTTTCACTTGTTAGTATTATAGACCAGTGATCTGTCGGTTGTTAGTGTCATACACCAGAGATGTGTCAGTTGTTAGTATCATAGACCAGTGATCTGCCGATTGTTAGTGTCATACACCAGAGATGTTTCACTTGTTAGTATTATAGACCAGTAATCTGTCGGTTTAGTGTCATACACCAGAGATGTGTCAGTTGTTAGTATCATAGACCAGTGATCTGTCGGTTGTTAGTGTCATAGCCATGAGATCTGTCGGTTTTAATGTCATACACTAGAGTTGTGTCAGTTATTAGTGACATAGTCATGAGATCTGTCAGTTGTTAGTGTTATAGTCTTGTGATCTGTCGGTTGTTAGTGTTATAGTCTTGTGATCTGTCTGTTGTTAGTGTGATAGTCTTTTGATCTGTCTGTTGTTAGTGTGATAGTCTTGTGATCTGTCGGTTGTTAGTGTGATAGTCTTGTGATCTGTCGGTTGTTAGTGTTATAGTCATGAGATCTGTCAGTTGTTAGTGTTATAGTCTTGTGATCTGTCGGTTGTTAGTGTTATAGTCATGAGATCTGTCGGTTGTTAGTGTTATAGGCATGAGATCTGTCGGTTGTTAGTGTTATAGTCTTGTGATCTGTCAGTTGTTAGTGTTATAGTCTTGTGATCTGTCGGTTGTTAGTGTTATAGTCTTGTGATCTGTCGGTTGTTAGTGTTATAGTCTTGTGATCTGTCAGTTGTTAGTGTTATAGTCTTGTGATCTGTCTGTTGTTAGTGTTATAGTCTTGTGATCTGTCTGTTGTTAGTGTTATAGTCTTGTGATCTGTCAGTTGTTAGTGTTATAGTCATGAGATCTGTCTGTTGTTAGTGTTATAGTCTTGTGATCTGTCTGTTGTTAGTGTTATAGTCTTGTGATCTGTCTGTTGTTAGTGTTATAGTCTTGTGATCTGTCGGTCGTTAGTGTTATAGTCTTGTGATCTGTCTGTTGTTAGTGTTATAGTCTTGTGATCTGTCTGTTGTTAGTGTTATAGTCTTGTGATCTGTCTGTTGTTAGTGTGATAGTCTTTTGATCTGTCTGTTGTTAGTGTTATAGTCTTGTGATCTGTCTGTTGTTAGTGTTATAGTCTTGTGATCTGTCGGTTGTTAGTGTTATAGTCTTGTGATCTGTCGGTTGTTAGTGTTATAGTCTTGTGATCTGTCGGTTGTTAGTGTAATAGTCTTGTGATCTGTCGGTTGTTAGTGTCATAGTCATGAGATCTGTCGGTTGTTAGTGTTAAAGTCTTGTGATCTGTCGGTTGTTAGTGTTATAGTCATGAGATCTGTCGGTTGTTAGTGTTATAGTCATGAGATCTGTCGGTTGTTAGTGTTATAGTCTTGTGATCTGTCGGTTGTTAGTGTTATAGTCTTGTGATCTGTCTGTTGTTAGTGTCATAGTCTTGTGATCTGTCGGTTGTTAGTGTTATAGTCTTGTGATCTGTCTGTTGTTAGTGTTATAGTCTTGTGATCTGTCGGTTGTTAGTGTTATAGTCTTGTGATCTGTCAGTTGTTAGTGTTATAGTCTTGTGATCTGTCTGTTGTTAGTGTCATAGTCTTGTGATCTGTCGGTTGTTAGTGATATAGTCTTGTGATCTGTCTGTTGTTAGTGTCATAGTCATGAGATCTGTCGGTTGTTAGTGTCATAGTCATGAAAGCTGTCGGTTGTTAGTGTCATAGTCATGAGATCTGTCGGTTGTTAGTGTTATAGTCTTGTGATCTGTCGGTTGTTAGTATCATAGTCATGAGATCTGTCGGTTGTTAGTGTTAAAGTCTTGTGATCTGTCGGTTGTTAGTGTTATAGTCATGAGATCTGTCGGTTGTTAGTGTTATAGTCATGAGATCTGTCGGTTGTTAGTGTTATAGTCTTGTGATCTGTCGGTTGTTAGTGTTATAGTCTTGTGATCTGTCTGTTGTTAGTGTCATAGTCTTGTGATCTGTCGGTTGTTAGTGTTATAGTCTTGTGATCTGTCTGTTGTTAGTGTCATAGTCATGAGATCTGTCGGTTGTTAGTGTCATAATCACAAAATTGCGCTTGGTTTTAGTGTCATAATCATCATATCTATCGGCTGTTATTATCATAGTATAAAGTCCCATTTATCTGCTATCTGTTTTATGTGATTAATTGTAATGTTAAACAAGAATGAAGTATAAAACAAAATATTTGTGCACTTAAAGATATAAAAACAACTACACATACATATATTGTTTCAGTCATTTCCGTGTTTTATTTTTGCTTAAACCTTGTAAAGTATTTATTAATGGTGTGTTTGATCGTAACCCATTTTCGCTAGCCAATGGTTACGATCCACTTCTTTCAACTTTGGCTAGTGAAGATTACCCAAACAGCTCTACCATATAAATGATAACGCAAGTTATTGGTTTATGGCGAAGAAAAGCAGGCAACCAACTATTGAACACACACCTAGTCAAAGATCAACATCGTAAATGTTTTAATTTGCATATGATCCTTGATATCAGCAAAACATTAGGGTTGACTCCAACAGTCAACAAAAACAGTTCTTGCATCATAAATGTTGACCGTTCCTGTATCTTGTATGATATAATAGTAACTTGAAGTCGTAACTTTCACGAGATGTAATGTTTTATTTCTGATATTACACGAGATTTAAGACTTGATTATTTCACTTAAACCTCCCTTACATAAAGTGTGCATGACATAAATGTATACAAAAAAACAATAAAATAGTTAGAACATGTACACAAGTAAATGATACCATAGTACATTGAGATACCATATATAGTAAGTTCTACAGATATGTAAAAATGATTTTCAGGTTTTGCTATAATCAGATATATCAATAATAAGTACTCTAAGCTCATTAACCCAGCGTTTTAAGGTATCCGGACCATAATTGACCACGTGATCATATTTGATGTCCCGGATGTCCATTGTATTTCAGTTCAATGGAGCAGACCTCGGTAATTTCCGGCAAACATCGGAAATACTATTTGAGTAACAAACTTTTTTTGCTCAGAAATGTATACATTGACTCAAAATATTTTATTTGTATCATTAATTGGCAATACATTGATTGAATAAAGCTGTATTTCTTTATCGAAAAATGAAATGGAATCGTGACTTCAATTATGGGTCGGATACCTTAAGATTCCTTTTACTCTTCACTGGTTAAAAGTACTTGGTCTGTTGATGTATATGATAGTTTAAATGGAGGCCCCATATGTACCTTATTACTACTCTGCACTAGTCTGGGATCCTGACTAAATATTCTCAATACCGTAAGCGGTCTTCCGGTTCGAATATACAGTCAGGTCACCAGAAATGAATCCGGTCAAAATTTTGACCGGTTTGCAACATTCGGAATGCCTCAAAATTAACGTCAGTATTAACTGTAACTGACGTAATTCCGATACAAAGCATTATGACGTAACGTCCGGCGTCCGGTAATCAAATTCAAATATATAAAAATCCTGTTTATCAAAAGAATGCTTTTATCGATTTATGTCTCGTTTATGGAAATAACTCTACGGAAAAGGTCAGTTTAATTCGAAAGCCGGAAAGCAAGAAGCAGGTAGCTACTTTATTTAAATTGTATTTGGACAGTAATTTCCTACGGAACAAAACGCGCGCAAAGTTAGCTAAAACATGGCGTTTTAAACAACCAATCAAACTGGGTAGTAAATTGGTGGTGACCTGGGGTTATATTTGATAATGAAGCTTGCGTAAATGAAAAATATTGCACCAGGGGACCAGGTAAAACTCTGCACTACATCTGATAGTAATAATATGTGCTTCATTTAATTTTAGTTCAAAAAAAAACTTGTTTCATTTAAGTTATATAGTTTATTTAAGAAATAATTTACACAGGCTGTGGTTTATCATTGTTTTACAACGGGGTGACCATTTATGTCGTATTATTTTATCCATAGTGATAGCGGGGGATAAAATAACGACATAAAGGTAATCCCGTTGTAAAACAATGATAAATCATAGCGTGAATTATTTCTATTCTAATAAGACAAGTGTGGTAAATTTATGATATTTACGTACCTATAGAAAACATCATTTCCGCCATTAGCTGGTAGTTCCGTCAATGTAACAGACACTATTTTGCAACGGATAATTATAGCGCGTGCCACTATTTATAAGATTGATACGTCATACGCAATAGCTTTCTGGTAGTTACAGTTTTGTAATTGGAACAGCCTTTTAAAACACGCCGTGTTCCGTGTTGCTCATACATAAATCAATTTTTTACCAAAGATGTGGTCTCATAGCCATTAAAGCACTTCATATTAGAATTATTTATAAGGATTGTCCTTTCGACTATAATTTAGTTAACGTTGTTAACATTGGAATTTGTTGTTTAACCCGGCTGACATTTTACTGTAAGTGTACAGAGTAAAAGAATACAATACGACAAATATAGATTTATTTTATGGTCAAACCAAGTTGACATTGTACAGTGTAAAAGACGACCATTAGTAGCGGATCATCCTCGTCTCTTTCCCCATTACTGTCGGAAATTATCCGCTATGCAGTTTAGTACTATGCTATAAAGAGATTCGCTGCGAGGATATATAGACGCTATATATTTATCCTACTTAACACACAGTTTCACATAGATTATGATGTGATTAATAATGGCTTCAAGTCCTAATTCGTTAACGCTGAAAAAATTCCGTCTTGTACGAGCTTTACAGTCCAATCGAGGGGAATTAAGTTGTCGTTCTATTACGGGCAACAACCCTATTATCATCATCATCAACATTGGATAAATATCTCGATCAACTATGCATGGGAAAGTCTGTTTCTTTTTTATTTTCCGATTGGAATTTAATCAACGACTTGTTTATCAAAATTTATCAAATAGGTCAGTATCGGTTTCACCTGGTATCCTGATCACTGGAAAATATAACCGAAGGCTGCTAAAGAGGATGTAATCGTCAGTGCACCAGAATAAGAATTGGTTGAAAAGTTCTCATAGTTTTAAAGAAGTTATTCTCGTGACCGAGTCATTGTTTATGTGTTGCAAAAAGACTTATTTATGTAGCTGTTCGTCTAAAATTGATTACAGCAGATCTCGAAATAGAAATACTTTATTTTAATTCCTTTGGTAGCATGTTCATATATTTAAGTGTAAGTAAGATTAAAATATAACATTTACATTAATAGTAGTTTAAAGTTTTAATGTATTGGGAATTAGTGTTCCTTATATAGATCAGTACACTCAGATTAGAAGAAAATCTCTTACGCACCTCAACATTTCGTCATGGGTGATTCGACAAGACTATCTTATAATAGGGACATGATTTATACGAACCTAGAAGATGCAATATAAAAGCCAATAGGCAGACTGTACTTGACACCGACATGACGAGAAGCAATGACTCAGAGGGAGTTAGTGTAATGTCCAATTAAGGTATCCGACCCATAATTGACCACGTGATCATATTTAGTGTCCCGGATGTCCATTGTTTGTCAATGGAGCAGACCTCGGTAATGTTCGGCAAACATCGGAACTACTATTTGAGCAACTAAATTTTTTTCTCAAAACTGTTAACATTGACTCAAAGTAAAACAATATATTTACTTTGTATCATTAATTAGTAATATATTGAGTAAATAAATTTTCATTTCTTGGTCTAAAAATAAAATTAAACGGTGACTTCAATTATGGGTCGGATACCTTAACAGACCATTGACAAAAAAGTACTTATACTATTGACACTTGTCTGTCAGCACTGAGGTTGTTAGTTCGAACATGGCGACGGTATGGTGTGCTCGACTCCAACTTGAATTGATCGTATGTATGGCTGATAGTTCTCGCTTGGCATTCCTGTTATCTCTTTTTCTATACAAACCCATAGCCAACGCTATGACATAGCTGAAAAAAGCTTAAATTAACGTAAAACGCCATGCCATGAAAAATCACACACACAAGTTATAGGTTTTATTACAGTTTATGGTGGACGATGGTTTAATTATAGGTTTACCCCAATTAATGGAGGACAACAATTGTAGAGATTATTAAGTTTGTTTGCCTGTTAACCCAATGTACAGTTATTTACAGCTGATGTTACATTGGATACGAAAATCTAATTCATCGTTTGTGAGGTGTCGACTATAAAGCCAAATTTGCAACGATATTACATAAACCGAATTTCTAGACATTTTAAATGAAGTACAATAGTTTGATAATCATATATAATTATTTAAACTGTGAGACGACTTACGGCAACATAATATAAAATATAATTCAGTTGCTTTTATTAAATAGATTCGAAACCAGATCAAAACTAACTTAAGCTAAAAAATTAATCCGATAGTAATGTAGTCAAACTCTAGATTATATTAAGTTCATATTTGTTTCTATATATATCTATACATAAAAATATGTTAGTTTAGTTAAAATATATTTATCTGCTATAAGCAATAGGATTAAACACAAGTACAAATACTCCACGATACAATAATTCCCTAGTTTCGGAATACAAGAGTTACTTCCCATTTGCAAGAGTTGTCTTTCATAACAGCAGGTATCTAATATTGAACAGATAGGGAAAAATCATGTTTTTATTTTTTTTAAATAATGTCTATGGACTGACTCTTCCAGTACAACTAAAAAACTGCAGAATTAGTTTGCATATCATAATAAATTTTACTGGATGCTTTGCTATATGTGAATAACAAAATATTGTAGAAAAACCACTTTTTACCCACAGTAGGTACTATAAAGTACCTGCTCTAAAGAACAGATAACTCTGCAAATGGGAGATAAATCTTGTTTACCGCAAGTAGGGAATATACAAAAAATACAAATAGTGTTATTATTTTATTAAGCAAATAATAATAATAAACTGATTCACAAGTGCTTGTGAAGCCTCTGGAAAGGAACGTAATGGAAATGGAAATTCAGGAAGTGAGGAATATTCTAGATCCTCTAATGAAATCGAACAGGATTTTTGAAAATATTGTATTGAAAGGTTTGCATGGCCAGATGTTAATAATTTAGAATAAAAATAACAATGATATTAGGTAGCCATTGCATTTTTTTAAAAGTATTTGTCTAAGATTTTTATACAATGGACAATACAACAGATAGTGGTCTACATCTTCAACATTAGAGCCACACTGGCATGAAGTATACGTTATTAAATTAACACGATATAAATAATTATTCAGAGAGGATGCTGAGCCTCGCAGTTGAGACGGGGCTTTATTATGTTTTCTTTGTCCAACTGAGTAATAACCAGGAAAGGGAGGGTTTGTTGGGACGTCTTCCTTTTAATTCAGATTTAAATTTCGCTAATGTCTTCACTTGACGGATCATGCTGCCAATTACATTTTCTTATACATGAGAGAAAGAAATATTCATATGTTAAAGATAATCTACAAAATGACAAAATGTTATTTTGATCATCGCGTAATAATGGTTAGTTGGTAAAACTTTGGACAATTGGTGGAACTGGCCTACTTGGGTGATTCGGAGCATCTTTGCGATTTATAATTTTACAAATTTGTAGATTTTGTCTCTTTCGTCTATTGCTAAGAGATTCCTGTTTGAGTTCATAAACAACATCGGACTTTGTAAATGATGAAAGTTTTGTGTGAATTCTAGTCGCTTAAGAGTTAGAAGTAGAGTTGTATGTGTTCTAATTTATTCGAGTAACAAATACCGCAGTTGTCCCAGACTTCGCTCGTGTATTCCTGTATGGGTCGTATATAGAAAGAAGCAAAGAAAACCGACCGAACAACAAGAGCCAAAAACCAAGGGACGGTTACAAATCCGGATATAGACAAACACAACACAAAAATCAAAAACATAAAACACAGAAAGAGAGTAACCCGAACCCAATAAAAAACATGGGTGCACCCAGGTGCTCCGGACGAGTAAGCAGTGCCTGCCTCTAATTAGACACCCGTCGAGTTACTCGTTGTCTTGTCTAGGGAAAAGTCAAATCCAGGAATAGGAAACACTACATATGACTCAGCGAAAATGTCAGATCGTATTTGAGACACTGATTTCCCGTAACGATCAATTAAGTCGTGGTGCCGACATTAGAACTTCTGGAGAGATAACATCAACATAGGTACAACAAACCCTTGTTTGAGTAGCTTAGCATTCAACAGCAGTGATCGGTCTAGTAAATCTGAATAACGATTGCAAGATCTAGAATAACGTATAAGTTGTGAAATGTACACACCATACGCTGGAGCTGCTGGAATGTTGCTGTCGATGAAAGGGAAGTTGACAATTGGAAAGTTGAAGTCATCACGCTTGTCGTAGAGCCTAGTTTGTAGTTTTCCTTAGTTTATTTCTAGAAGTAGGTCTAAGTAAGAGGATGAGCTTAGATTAGGTACCACTGCTCTAGTTATTTGGGATATTTTTATTATTGGAGAATTAGCAGACGCTGCCTTGCACTAGTAATTATATTATCTAGATGCTAAAAAAGATTCTTTTTTAAAATGGGAATAGCATTTGCAGTCTTTCAACTTGACGGATATTAGCATTGTTGAAATGATCTCATTAAAATTTGGTTGAAAAATTCGTTTTACACCATCTTTCATACTTTTACTTATCCGGACTGCGAGCTCTATCAAATAAAAAATGACTGATTTCGAACCGGAAAAGACATGTAAATGCACACCTGTGCACAACTGATGTCTGCTGCGATAATCGTTTCAATTCTTGTTTATACAAATGAGACAGGTATGGCGTTCCAGTATTCTAGCACGTCTTGCTGAAATAACAAACCACTGTTGTAAAACAATGATATCAATAATCCGTGTAATCTGCTTCATTGAACTATTTCACGCGTCAAGTGTCAAAATGTCTTCGTTTCTCCATTCTGACTTTAACAAATAAAGGACAATGACCTCCAAATGCAAGTCAATTAACTTTCAAATGAATATTGTATTTTGTATTCTTTGGATTATAATTAATTACATTATTGTGCGTAGTTTTTCTCCGTCGTATAATGCGCACTAAAAGAAGATATTTGTTCTTAAATATCATTAATCGTAGCTACACATTTGAGCATGTGACTAAGGTATTTGACTATTGCTGATAACAGTAATCTCCCCTTTTTTCTTATGTTCCGTCGTGGTTGCCTTTTCATGTCCTGCTGTTGGGTGAGATGAACTTATAAATGTTTGTTTTGTCCACAGTATAATTATGTCACAGTTACTTTTGGGATCCTTATATAATTCTTGGGCTACATATGTACTTCTTGGGACATGTCTGTACTTCTTGTGCCATCTATGAATTTTTCGCTCCGCTTATACACATCACAGGAATTTGACCCCATATCATTTGGGTCGAAATATGGCCAGAAAACGAAAAAAAAGTATTGTCGCCAACGAAGTGAGCAAAGGAGTCTAACGCAAAAGTAAACAATTCCTACCCAAAATGACAAAAAGTTAAACGCGAAGTCGGAACCAGAGTAAAATTACCCAAAGAGCACATGGGTGATATCATTGGGTTACATCCCTTTATCAACAGATGTGCTAGAAATGTAAACAATTCGATTAAAAATCAATTTTACAAAAAATAATTAAAATTAGGATTTAAATATTATTTCATTTACATACAAAGCAAAGTTTTATTTTTACCGTTTTATCCCATTAATTTTTTGTCATTTACTGCGGAACCAATGTCCATGGACGATTCCCTGAAGTAAAGAAAGTGTTTCAGTCTAAGAAAAAGTTTCGCGGTTGCAAAAATATGGATATATTAAAGGAATCGATGTCATAATCTTAAAGAATAAATGTCCGTGAGTAAGTAGAACACCTACAATCATGTTGTCAGTGCAAATTCTCAAAGCAAACTCAACAACAAAGGTAGGGGGGTAGGAATTGTTTACTTTTGCATTAGACTCCTTCGCTCACTTCGTTCGCGACAATACTTTTTTTCGTTTTCTGGCCATATTTCGACCCAAATGATATGGGGTCAAATTCCTGTGTACACATCTTGCCTCATTGGGCAATATGTATGTACTTTTTCGGCCGCTTATGTACTTCTTGGACCATATCTGTACTTCTGTGGCAACTTCTACATATTTGGGTCACATCTGTTCTTCTTGGGCCAAACCTGTATTTTTTTGAGTCACATCTGAAGACATAAAAGGAATATAATATAGATAAACATCACATTTTTTTATTTTGATTTGAAATATTGCCTGACAATGAAGGCTGTCTCAACTTCAACAGTTCTTGATAAACAGTCAAATTGCTTCATTAATTGTGTATTGGTGTTGAAACATACATGTACTTATTATGAAAATTTTTGAAACTTGTTATGAATTAAACAATTTATAAAATATGATCCTTAACTTTAACAGTACAGGTAATATTATGAATTTAAGAAAGTGTAATGACACATGTTGACAACTTATCAGTTATGTTTCATTGGGCTTATTCATTGTTATTGATTGTTTAATCGAACAGAAAACATGGTTCGTGATTTCAACCCACAAGGCCGTCAGCAAAGGTCGACATTTATATGCATGTACTATTTTTTGCTCTCGCTTATGGTAGCTTATAAACCCGACTTTTTATGTATGAATATAACGTAATACTACTGATCACTACAATTGGGTCTTATTGTCTAGTCGTGGTAGGCATTATCTGGCACTTAATCGTGTCATGGTGGTGAGTCTGGCTGAGCCCAATCTGACACAGTCACTCATGTCACGGTGGTGAGTCGTAGTGAGTCTAATCTGACAGTCACTCGTGTCACGGTGGTGTTTCAGGTAAGCCCAATCTGACTGTCACTCGAGTCACGGTGGTGAGTCGTGCTGAGAATAATCTGAGTCACTCGAGTCACGGTGGTGGGTCATGGTGAGCCCAATCTGACAGTCACTCGAGTCACGGTGGTGAGTCGGGGTAAGCCCAATCTGACAGTCACTCGTGTCACGGTGGTGAGTCGAGGTGAGCCCAATGTGACACAGTCACTCGTGTCACGGTGGTGAGTCGGGGTAAGCCCAATCTGACAGTCACTCGTGTCACGGTGGTGAGTCGGGGTGAGCCCAATGTGACAGTCATTCGTGTCACGGTGGTGAGTCGGGGTAAGCCCAATCTGACAGTCAGTCGTGTCACGGTGGTGAGTCGTGGTGAGCTCAATCTGACAGTCACTCGTGTCATGGTGGTGAGTCGGGGTAAGCCCAATCTGACAGTCACTCGTGTCACGGTGGTGTTTCAGGTGAGCCCAATCTGACAGTCACTCGTGTCACGTGGTGAGTCGTGGTGAGCTCAGTCGTGTCACGGTTGGGAGTCAGGGTGAACCCGACTGACAGTCAATCAAATGTGCCACGGAGAAGATTCTTAGTGGGCCTTATTTTTATTCCTCAGTTGTTTTATTGAGGTGAGTAGGGGTTGGCAGTTATTCTCGTATAAATCTATTCCTTCTTCTTATCAAGATATTTAATCAACTTTGGCGACAAAGCGACCGAATTATGTAATGAAGGGCCCAGCTTGAACAACAACAATGACGAGTTACTAGAGTGAATAATATTGCACAAGTGTCGGTGTCATTTTTGGCAACTAACTTAACATAGTTACCTAATTGTTGAATCGAGCATAAAAAGACATTTGTTGGATCGCTATATATTTCCTTTCATTAAAGTTCTACCTCATACATTATGCTCTGTGGGTATACTCATAAGAAATCTTCCAGTGCCTGATGTTCTGTGTGTCTAGCCCTAGGAAATCTCCCAGTGCTTAATGCTCTGTGGGTCTAGTCATAAGAAATATTCAATTGCCTGATGTTCTGCCTGTCTATTCCTAGGAAATCCCCTAGTGCCTAATGCTCTGTGAGTCGAGCCCAAAGAAATCTCCCAGTACTTCATGTCTGTGGTGGTCGAGCATTAGGTACTCTCCAAAGTGCGTAGTGTTCTGTTGATCTAGTAGTAGGGACTCTCCCAGTGTCTAATGCTCTGTGGATCTGTAGTAGGGACTGCTCTGTGGGTCTATCAGTAGAGACTCTCCCACTCCTTAAAGCTCTGTGGATCTGTAGTAAGGACTCTCCCAGTGTCTAATGCTTTGTGGATCTGTAGTAGGGACTCTCCCAGTGTCTAATGCTTTGTGGGTCTATCAGTAGTGACTCTCCCAGTGTCTAATGCTCTGTTGATCTAGTAGTAGGGACTCTCCCAGTGTCTAATGCTCTGTGGATCTGTAGTAGGGACTCTCCCGGTGCGTCATGCTCTGTGGATCTGTAGTAGGGACTCTCCCGGTGCGTAATGCTCTGTGGATCTGTAGTAGGGTCTCTCCCAGTGTCTAATGCTCTGTGGATCTGTAGTAGGGACTCTCCCGGTGCGTAATGCTTTGTGGATCTGTAGTAGGGACTCTCCCGGTGAGTCATGCTCTGTGGATCTGTAGTAGGGACTCTCCCAGTGTCTAATGCTCTGTGGATCTGTAGTAGGGACTCTCCCGGTGCGTAATGCTTTGTGGATCTGTAGTAGGAACTCTCCCGGTGCGTCATGCTCTGTGGGTCTATCAGTAGAGACTCTCCCGGTGTCTAATGCTCTGTGGATCTGTAGTAGGGACTCTCCCAGTGTCTATGCTCCATGGATCTGTAGTAGGGACTCTCCCGGTGTCTAATGCTTTGTGGATCTGTAGTAGGGACTCTCCCGGTGCGTCATGCTCTGTGGGTCTATCAGTAGAGACTCTCCCGGTGACTAATGCTCTGTGGATCTGTAGTAGGGACTCTCCCAGTGAGTCATGCTCTGTGGATCTGTAGTAGGGACTCTCCCGGTGCGTCATGCTCTGTGGGTCTATCAGTAGAGACTTTCCCACTCCTTAAAGCTCTGTGGATCTAGTACACTAGTAGTGACTCTCACAGTGCCTAATGCTTGGTGAGTCTAGCATTAGGGACTCTCCCAGTGCCAAAAAGTAACCTTATTAATGTAAAGTTTCTAAAGTTAAGCACACTCAAGAAAATGTTTCAAGTTGTCAAATAGCACAAACTATCTGTCAATATGACCGCCTTGTTCGTGTACTGGATATATATTTGTAACAAGTACAAAAAAAGAATACGTCCATGAAAGGATGGATAAAATAATTAAACTTGCAGAAAAATAACCTCAACAATGCTTCTTTTGTTTTATCAGGCTACATTGCGATAATAACGTTCAGGAAATAAGATCTTCAACTTTGCTATTTTAAACTTATCATTGTCAGTTCTCAAAATGACGTATAGTGAAGACCCCTTACGACTTATGTTTTGCGAATTCTCATATTTACGACGAAGAAAAACATTTAAACATTTTCAATGTTCCGTTTTCAACATTTTTTTTTTATAATATTAATTAATTAAGGACGCGTTTCCTTAACACTGTTTTTGTAATAGTTCTTGCATGAAAAATATCTTTGGCTCTTTTATTATTTTGAGAAATGACAACTCTCCGTGTAGTACTAGTAGAGTCAACTGGGTGACTGTATAAATTTACTATTTTTCATTTCGTTTTTCTGTATTACATTTATATAAGCTCTGACTTTCTGTCATATGTTGCAGTCATTTTTTAGATTTGGTTTTTTTTTGTGAATTGTTTTTCCTTTCTGTAATTAGTCGTTTGATAAGCATTTAATTAACAAGTTGACCGAATTATTACATGTACAGCAACAATAACGAATTACTGGAGTGAGTAATATTGTACCAGTGTCGGTGTCATTTTTGGCAGTCTAGTATGTTAGCACTATTTTTTTTTTATTTAAAACTCATTCATAGTTACCTAATTGTTGACTCGAGCAGAAAAAAGATTCTTCTTTTTAATCCGGAAGTCCGTAAACAAAAGTTCCACTAGTTAATACGCATATCTAGTTTTTAATCTGGAAGTCCGTAAACTAAAGTTCCACTAGTTAATACGCATATCTAGTTTAAGGTAAGATCAGTTTTTTGTTTATTGTGCTGTAAATTTGTTTAAGATTTAACCGTTATGAAAATACTCGTTTGTAATTATTAGAGATCGTGTATGATGTATTGCTCATCAGAAACATATATACAAGTAACGTTGTCACATCTTTGCACGAGAAACGAAACATTTTCTATTTTGCGTGCTTTTGAGTTAAAGTCGGACAGTAAAACGTGGTTTTCTCTCAATACGTGTTTGTGTTAAACAATTCGAAATATTTGAGCATTTTGTGTCAGTTCCCTCCGTTAAATTCATATGGGTCATTTGAACAAAATGAAGATATTTGACCATGTTTGAAGACACTTTGTTTTTAATTCCCGGAAACTCCCCATGTCAATATAACTATTCTGTATAACATTTTACTTTAGATCTATTGCTGATTAATACAAAGGTATAATTTTAATTTCAAATGAAAGACGTTATAATTGTGCAAAGAGAATTATAGTTTTTACTCATATTTTTGAAGGATGATAATTTTTACAAATAACCCTTAAAGTATGTATCCCCCTTTATTTCATTTGACAATCGAATATATTTAACACGATCCTTTGTCATTTGATCCATTGTTTTTTGTTACTTGATAATCTGTTATTTTTAAATGAAAGATTATATTTCATTGTATAATTTATAGTTGTTTACACAAAATTAATTCTATAAGAATTTTTCATTCACAAACACGCTTGGGGAGACCAGAAGGTAAATGGCTGATTAAATAAAAAGATTGTGTTCATCTCATGTTTGTTTTTTATTATCTATTAAACGACCCTTGTGAACAACTGTTATGTTTATGTCAAGATTGTTTTGAAGTGTATCTTAATTGTTTTTGCTTTCTGTTACTGGTCATAAAACTATAACAGTAGTAAATGTGTACCAGTAACAGGTTACCAGATTGTGTACCCTACATTATGTACCAGTAACAGGTTACCAGATTGTGTACCCTATATTAAGTACAACAGTTGTACGTTGTCTTCTGATTTGGTCAATAGTGGTTACATGTGTACAATTTTTTGTCTGTAAGCTCCTACATTAATTAAGTTTATAAATGTGATAAAATTTTTGTCAGATCTTGCAAGATAAAGTTTTGGTAATTTTTTAAAACAATTTAGTATTTTTTCATTCACTGTATTAGAAAGTGCATGTAAAAGTGTTAGCGTCTCAAAATGTTCCAACCTACGAAAAAAGGAATTGGTCACGGATATATATGGCACATATTTTTAATGTTGAATGAAAGTTTATTAATTTCCTAGCACAGGTAAATGCTGTTCAATGTTAGAAAGGTATGCAAATCACAGAAATGTCAGTATTTTCGACTATAGCCAAAATATTTATTACTGTTAACAATAATAAGCCAACATCATTTTATTCATCACTGTATATTTAATCATATAAACATGCATGTGACAATACCAATAATTCATTTAAAATATAGAATAATTTTTTCAAATTTAATTTTAGCATCAAAAGTATCAATTTTAACAAGTATCGCGATAGAAAGTCGATAGAAACATCACAATTGTGACACTACCGGTCAGGTAGATGAAAAAAGCAAACCGATACTTTTTACACTATGCATAAAGTTTTTTCCATCGCGATGCTTTCAACAAATATTGCGATCAAAAAGTATCGCGATAGGATGGAAAAATGCAAGCCGATAGAAACATCACAATTGTGACAAGAACGGCCACTGATACTACTGTTGTGTTCCACCCATATAAAACAGCCATGAAGGTCATTCAAGGTACGAGGAAAAGAGATTGGGGAGGGTGTAGTAACTGTAACCAGTTATATTTATTGTTGTCGTGTAGCACCCATACCTACCGGTCATAACGGTCATACGGGTACGAAGGAAAGAGATTGGGGAGGGTGTAGTAACTGTAACCAGTTATATTTATTGTTGTCGTGTAGCACCCATACCTACCGGTCATAACGGTCATACGGGTACGAAGGAAAGAGATTGGGGAGGGTGTAGTAACTGTAACCAGTTATATTTATTGTTGTCGTGTAGCATCCATACCTACCGGTCATAACGGTCATACGGGTGTAGTAACTGTAACCAGTTATATTTATTGTTGTCGTGTAGCACCCATACCTACCGGTCATAACGGTCATACGGGTACGAAGGAAAGAGATTGGGGAGGGTGTAGTAACTGTAACCAGTTATATTTATTGTTGTCGTGTAGCATCCATACCTACCGGTCATAACGGTCATACGGGTACGAAGAAAAGAGATTGGGGAGGGTGTAGTAACTGTAACCAGTAATATTTATTGTTGTCGTGTATCACCCATACCTAGCGGTCATGACGGCCATACGGGTACGAAGGAAAGAGATTGGGGGGTGTTATCTGTAACCAGTAATATTTATGTTGTTGTGTTTGGGGAGGGTGTAGTAACTGTAACCAGTTATATTTATTGTTGTCGTGTAGCACCCATACCTACCGGTAATGACGGACATACGGGTACGAAGGAAAGAGATTGGGGGGGGTGTTAACTGTAACCAGTAATATTTATGTTGTAGTGTTTGGGGAGGGTGTAGTAACTGTAACCAGTTATATTTATTGTTGTTGTGTTTCAGCCATACCTACCGGTCATGACGGTCATACGGGTACGAAGGAAAGAGATTGGGGGGGGGGTGTTAACTGTAACCAGTAATAGTTATGTTGTTGTGTTGTTATGTTTCACCCATATCTAACGGTCATGACAGTTTTACAAGGGAATATGGGCGGATTGTTTTACCCATAAATATGTATATATACTAATATACGTATATTTATGTTTCAGCCAATACACAGAAGTCATGACAGCTTTACGGGGGAAGGCGACGGGCGGATCACTGTAACCAGTAATTTATCCGCAACGTTATCCGTTGATTCAAATTATACAGATAGATACAGTTCATTTTCTAGACTGAGTAGAGCAAGCATCAAACTTAGAACCACCTCCAGTTTTCCCAGCATCTTAAAGTTATACGAACCAATCCAAGAGGAGGTTAGTTTATTATCTTTCATATTTACATTACTTATGCGTTATTTTCAGTAATCTCTACGATATTTTTTTTTTTGTGGAAGTGGTTTCTGCATCCACTGAGGACCCAACGAGAGTAGACAGAAAAGCTAGTATTACTTGGTAATAAAATGCTGGAATCAACATATACCGAGTAACGTTTAAATATAACCTCCAGTTCCGTTATATGTGTTGTGTTTTGAGTTTGTACATGTAGATGTGTATTGATTTGTATTGCGTGCTATTTTGTGTTAATAACTGTTACTTAATTATAGATGATTAATGGTTTAACATTATGATAAATTTCCTTAAAAAAATAACACATTGCTTCCAAACATTCAAGTTCATTGGATTCAGATACATATATATTAGTTTTATCATTGACATCTCTCCAAGCATGCGTATGGAAGTCATAACAACAACATTTAAATCAAGGAAAATGTCAATTCGGAGGTTTTTAAATTTTGTCGTTATATTTCTTCATTACAGAAGGGAGAACGACAACAACCACCATTTACCGATAGAACACAGAAAAGACAGAAAAATAACAAACCAAGAAGATTTGCAAAGTCTAAAGAATGGGGGGATCACTTAGAAACTAGATATAAAACAGAGGTATGCCTGGTTCTGCGTTTCATGTACCCCTCCCTGTAGACACCGCCTAGCCGTATCTATTATTACATATGTTTGGGACATTGTAAAATAATAATCATCGAGACATTTTTAAGAAACTCACTTCAGTCATTTTTTACGAAACATAAATTATTCCCGTCTCACATGCTAGATGGGATAAATAATCAAAAGCTAAAGTGCGGAAACCAGTCGTACTGCGTCTGATCTGTATTTTATTGACAAATGAATCCGTTTAGGTGAAAAAAAATTCTTTTTTGCTTACTGACAAGGTTCACATCAACGATCTTACCACGTATGATGCATCTAGAGATGCTTAGCACAGTGCATGCTTCAATTGCTGCCTCTGACCTAGATATTTTGCGCTTGCCTGATTTGGCTATCTAAACATTGTTTACTTATAATGAAGTGATGTAAATAATAAGAATACATATAGCCATTTAACATGAAAAAAGAACGTATTTTTTTCCACAAAGAAAAATAAAGCTTAGAGACGACTAGCTTTTTAGGAAAGCGAATACTTGTTTACCTATACTTAAAGGATGAAATACTAAACAATATACCACCAAAGATCACTTAAAGCGGTCCAAATTAAAGAAAATTGCTGCAATGATTCAATTTAAATCATCTCGTTTACTTTATAAGTGGTTGGGATAAGTCTTCAGCTATTGGTATTAAGTGTGAAATACGTGTTTAAGACAGGGAACTGTTGAAAATAATTCATGATTGACATATTTTCTTTCTTTTGATGCAGAAAATGACAGCCACATTAGATAGATTATCTCGACCTGTAAGTCTGGACATTACTAAGATCTATCTTATATTAGTGTTGTATGATTTTTCACAATATTTTATTCTGTAGTTCAGATTTGATGTTAGGGTTTCGGATGTTGCACTTTATCGTTTTATAAACATTTCACACCATCTTCGAATCATTTTATATATTACATATATAATTTCTGGTTTCAAATGCCTTCTACTTTTATGGGTACACTTCTCTATTAGTTGTGTTTGTATCTTTGATGACATTTTATTGATATATTAACCATATCGATGAGGACAGAACACACTATTTTCTAAGAAGTATTCTCTTATTATCTATTGTCAAATATGAAAAACAAATGAAGATAGTTTAAAATTAAAACTAAAAAAACTACAGATTGATTGAATTGTTTTGGACATTACACCGACGTGAGAATAAAATGTCTGGCACAAAAATGTTAGTATTGTTTCCCTTTATGAAATAATCAACTGTTTCAATACATAAGTTTGTACTGGGTTGGGTGTATGCTTGTTAACAACTGCACGACTTTGTTATAGTTGGGCTAAATACGTTTTTGTTAGATTAAACCCTGGTGATTTGTGATTTCATTACACTTTTGTATTTGTGGTATTTTGAAATGTGTATTGTTTGTTTTGCCATTTCTGCATTAGGATATAAACCATTATTAACGACATGTACAATTTCATACATTTGCAGCAAACAACAATTATCTCAAATGATTTTTGAGATTTCAGTTTATACTTTGGGAATTGTATTTTTAAAAGGGGTATGATGCAAAATATGCTGTAAAATATTTTGTTTTAATATTTGTTCCTAACAAAGCAAGCCGGGGAATGGTTTACCTGTCTCTATGACATTATATATCTCCAAGAAATTCTCACACAAAGTGACCACAGTAATAGTTTTATCTATCATGGATTATCTTTTTGAACACTGCTTATATCCGAAAGAAAAATTCGAAGCTTCAAATACTATACATATGTCACAGCTAAAACAAAATAATTTGTAGTTTTTCACTACTACATGGTGTATTATTCAAATATACAGTGTACAGAAACGAAATCATTGTGTTTTCTCATTTTACCAAATATATAGGACAACAACTGATTTCTAATCTTGTGAGAAAGGACATTGTATTCAATGTGTATTATATGTCCACGAGGACATTGTATTCAATGTGTATTATAAGTCCCCGAGGACATTGTATTCAATGTGTATTATAAGTCCCCGGACATTGTATTCAATGTGTATTATAAGTCCCCGAGGACATTGTATTCAATGTGTATTATAAGTCCCCGGACATTGTATTCAATGTGTATTATAAGTCCCCGGACATTGTATTCAATGTGTATTATAAGTCCCCGGACATTGTATTCAATATGTATTATAAGTCCCCGAGGACATTGTATTCAATGTGTATTATAAGTCCCCGAGGACATTGTATTCAATGTGTATTATAAGTCCCCGAGGACATTGTATTCAATGTGTATTATAAGTCCCCGAGGACATTGTATTCAATGTGTATTATAAGTCCCCGAGGACATTGTATTCAATGTGTATTATAAGTCCCCGAGGACATTGTATTCAATATGTATTATAAGTCCCCGAGGACATTGTATTCAATGTGTATTATAAGTCCCCGAGGACAATAAATGGACATATTACTACACATAACAATATGATTGAATAAATGCTTTTTTTTTCAGAATCGAGCAATTAGAATTGAAGCAGTGGCCCGGGAACAAATAGAAAGATATGACAAATATATAAAAGAGTTGAATGCTAAGGTAGAACGACAAAGGGATGAACAGAAGAAAAGAGACGAAGAATTTGAAGAAAGACTAAAACAGCTGGAGGAAGAGGTAAGACAATAATAAACTCACTCGAGTTGTTGCTATTATTTGAATCCGCTGTTTTAGAATTTAAAAGCCATGTTTATCCACACTAATTCCCCACTCCATCAAATTTTGCTATTAGATTCAAACAATTTGGTGGTAAAAAACATTGTGTTGTTAAACGTGTACTCAATGGTTGACGCCATGAGAGATATCTTTCATGGCGGATTCTAGTAACCATCGCAAATACACGCAGTAAGTTTTATGTAAAACAGTATCAAAAGTGTAAAAATAGACTATATTAAAAAAATTAATAGGATCTCTTGTACGTTTTTTACAAACATCGGTCTTTGTTTACTAACAGTACAGGTAGACGAAAAATGAAGTCCCCCATTTAACGGGGAATGACGCGTGGTAGATGTTATATCTGGGAGCTAGTAATGTTCTCTGTGCCTGAGAGTATAATATTACATGTACCTTCTAAGACTTAATATTCATGACAGTATATAGTTCAGACTTGTGTCCGTTTCTTTTCATTTGCATTTTATGTGTATATTTGGTATGTAAAGTGCTGCCGTTAAAAAACGTCTAAATCTTTTTTCCGATTCGACAGAAACGTTTCCGTAATTGTTACAAATATCGTCTTGTCTGTATATCTTTTGGCTCTTACTAATGTAGAGCTCCTCTTAGTAGTGCGAGTTATCGTTTTATATAAGAGTTTTTGATGCAAATATCGTCTTATATTTATCTGTTGGTCCGTATTGTAGAGTGCCTCATTTTGATGCAAATATCGTTTTATATTTACATCTGTTAGTCCTTATTGTAGAGTTCAT
The DNA here is from genome assembly GCA_944474755.1 of Limnoperna fortunei. Lineage (NCBI taxonomy): Eukaryota > Metazoa > Mollusca > Bivalvia > Mytilida > Modiolidae > Limnoperna > Limnoperna fortunei. Next base: position 2,538,714 of record OX104119.1, read on the forward strand.
CATTTTGATCCAAATATCGTCTTATATTTATCTGTTGGTCCGTATTGTAGAGTGCCTCATTTTGATGCAAAAATCGTCTTATATTTATCTGTTGGTCGGTATTGGAGAGTGCTCAATTTGATGCAAATATCGTCTTATATTTATGTGTTAGTCCTTATTGTAGAGTGCCTTTTAATGGTGCGAATAGATCTTTTTCTGTGCATATGTTGGTATATTCTGGAACCTTCAGTTAGTTATACCGATCTTCTCTTGTCTATACATGTGTTGCACGTTCAAATTTATATTGATACTTTTTGTTTTTTTAATTATTTAAAAGTAAAATCAAATATTTTATTAGTTTTTATAGCACAATCTTGTATTTAAATATTTAGTTTTTAATTTAAAAGTATACGTGCTGTTTACCAGGGTAAGAAGAGACACAAAGTCGTTAAGAGGCCAAAGGAAGAGTTCATCCATGACCGAGAGTATGTGAAAAATTTGCCAAAGTCCAATTTGTCGAAGGTATGATAAATAGATTAAGTAATCATGTATTTGCTCAATCATATTTAGATAGTTAAACGAGGTAAGAAAACCGATATGTCAACAAGAATAAAAAACCAGTGGACAGTGACAAGTTCCGGATTGAAACAGACACATGACACAAAGAAGAAGACAAAACCGCAAGTAAGTAATCAAAAGCATGGGTGCTTTCAATCTCCACGCAAAGGATTCCGGGTATCCTACGTCAACCACAATCACCTCTGCCATACCATTGGTTGACATTGTGAGAGATATCCTCATGGCGGATAAGCTTCGCGTACAAACGCAGATATTTCAATGTAAAACTATATCAAAATTGTATAAACAGACTATATAAAAATAAATAAGATCTCGTATATTATTTTACAAACATTGTTCTTTGTTTACAAACGTCACGGGCAGACGACAAATGTAGTCCAGCATTAAATGGAGGATGACGTGTGGCAGAGGTTATATCTGGGAACCAGTTATGTTCTCTGTGCCGGAGAGTGCTTTCAGATGTTTTCCAGGAGTAAGCAGTGCCTGCAATTAATGAGCCACTTGTCGAGTCCATGTAAAAGCCATATTGCAGAATAAGAAAGCCTATATTTATTGGCTCAGTAAATGTGTGATCGAATTTGTAGATGGTCTGTCCATAACGATGAACTTGTGTTGAGAACGTATAAATGGATGACATTTACCTAGGTGCAACAAACCTTGTTTGAGTAGCTTATTAGTCAGCAGCAGCGTCTAGAAAATCCGAATATATATTGGAAGATCTATCATAAAGTTTGATTTGTGAACACTACACGCCTGTGCTGATGAAATATTACTAACCATGAACGGAAACTGACATTAGTTGAAGTCATCGCGTTTGTAGTTTAGTTTGTAGTAGTAAAACTGGTAAAGGCTATATATGTTCTCAACAAGGCTTTAGAAAATTATTAATACAAAAATGTACATGTAGTATACCTATTGGCATCAACATCATACAAAACAATAGTTTTTTTCGTTATTAGGGTGAACACTTAAAACAATAGTTCTCTCATCACTGAGATGAAAAATTATTATAAAAAAAAACAGTAGTGTTCTTATTACCGGGATGAGAAATTAAAACAAAATTTCTCTCATTACTGGGTGAAACATTAAAAACTGTACACTTGTAGGCAAATTAATAGTAAAAAATTTTGAAAACAGTGTTCTCAAAAGGGGTGTGTAAATTAAAAACTGGCATCTGCAATATAACAAGAAAATAGAAAGTTGTTGTGAAAGTTGTAGAAAGGGTTGTGAAATCTAAATAATATCATTATTAAACAGTGATGAAGTAAGCTAATATGTTGTACTATTCCCTTTGACCTGTCTGTTGTAGATGGTACGACTGTTGTATTATTCCTTTTGACCTGTCTGTTGTAGATGGTAAGACTGTTGTATTATTCCTTTTGACCTGTCTGTTGTAGATGGTAAGACTGTTGTATTATTCCTTTTGACCTGTCTGTTGTAGATGGTACGACTGTTGTATTATTCCTTTTGACCTGTCTGTTGTAGATGGTAAGACTGTTGTATTATTCCTTTTGACCTGTCTGTTGTAGATGGTACGACTGTTGTATTATTCCTTTTGACCTGTCTGTTGTAGATGGTAAGACTGTTGTATTATTCCTTTTGACCTGTCTGTTGTAGATGGTACGACTGTTGTATTATTCCTTTTGACCTGTCTGTTGTAGATGGTACGACTGTTGTATTATTCCTTTTGACCTGTCTGTTGTAGATGGTACGACTGTTGTATTATTCCTTTTGACCTGTCTGTTGTAGATGGTACGACTGTTGTATTATTCCTTTTGACCTGTCTGTTGTAGATGGTACGACTGTTGTATTATTCCTTTTGACCTGTCTGTTGTAGATGGTACGACTGTTGTATTATTCCTTTTGACCTGTCTGTTGTAGATGGTACGACTGTTGTATTATTCCTTTTGACCTGTCTGTTGTAGATGGTACGACTGTTGTATTATTCCTTTTGACCTGTCTGTTGTAGATGGTAAGACTGTTGTATTATTCCTTTTGACCTGTCTGTTGTAGATGGTACGACTGTTGTATTATTCCTTTTGACCTGTCTGTTGTAGATGGTAAGACTGTTGTATTATTCCTTTTGACCTGTCTGTTGTAGATGGTAAGACTGTTGTATTGTTCCTTTTGACCTGTCTGTTGTAGATGGTACGACTGTTGTATTATTCCTTTTGACCTGTCTGTTGTAGATGGTAAGACTGTTGTATTATTCCTTTTGACCTGTCTGTTGTAGATGGTACGACTGTTGTATTATTCCTTTTGACCTGTCTGTTGTAGATGGTAAGACTGTTGTATTATTCCTTTTGACCTGTCTGTTGTAGATGGTACGACTGTTGTATTATTCCTTTTGACCTGTCTGTTGTAGATGGTAAGACTGTTGTATTATTCCTTTTGACCTGTCTGTTGTAGATGGTACGACTGTTGTATTATTCCTTTTGACCTGTCTGTTGTAGATGGTACGACTGTTGTATTATTCCTTTTGACCTGTCTGTTGTAGATGGTACGACTGTTGTATTATTCCTTTTGACCTGTCTGTTGTAGATGGTACGACTGTTGTATTATTCCTTTTGACCTGTCTGTTGTAGATGGTACGACTGTTGTATTATTCCTTTTGACCTGTCTGTTGTAGATGGTACGACTGTTGTATTATTCCTTTTGACCTGTCTGTTGTAGATGGTACGACTGTTGTATTATTCCTTTTGACCTGTCTGTTGTAGATGGTACGACTGTTGTATTATTCCTTTTGACCTGTCTGTTGTAGATGGTAAGACTGTTGTATTATTCCTTTTGACCTGTCTGTTGTAGATGGTACGACTGTTGTATTATTCCTTTTGACCTGTCTGTTGTAGATGGTAAGACTGTTGTATTATTCCTTTTGACCTGTCTGTTGTAGATGGTACGACTGTTGTATTATTCCTTTTGACCTGTCTGTTGTAGATGGTAAGACTGTTGTATTATTCCTTTTGACCTGTCTGTTGTAGATGGTACGACTGTTGTATTATTCCTTTTGACCTGTCTGTTGTAGATGGTAAGACTGTTGTATTATTCCTTTTGACCTGTCTGTTGTAGATGGTAAGACTGTTGTATTATTCCTTTTGACCTGTCTGTTGTAGATGGTACGACTGTTGTATTATTCCTTTTGACCTGTCTGTTGTAGATGGTACGACTGTTGTATTATTCCTTTTGACCTGTCTGTTGTAGATGGTACGACTGTTGTATTATTCCTTTTGACCTGTCTGTTGTAGATGGTACGACTGTTGTATTATTCCTTTTGACCTGTCTGTTGTAGATGGTACGACTGTTGTATTATTCCTTTTGACCTGTCTGTTGTAGATGGTACGACTGTTGTATTATTCCTTTTGACCTGTCTGTTGTAGATGGTACGACTGTTGTATTATTCCTTTTGACCTGTCTGTTGTAGATGGTACGACTGTTGTATTATTCCTTTTGACCTGTCTGTTGTAGATGGTACGACTGTTGTATTATTCCTTTTGACCTGTCTGTTGTAGATGGTACGACTGTTGTATTATTCCTTTTGACCTGTCTGTTGTAGATGGTACGACTGTTGTATTATTCCTTTTGACCTGTCTGTTGTAGATGGTACGACTGTTGTATTATTCCTTTTGACCTGTCTGTTGTAGATGGTACGACTGTTGTATTATTCCTTTTGACCTGTCTGTTGTAGATGGTACGACTGTTGTATTATTCCTTTTGACCTGTCTGTTGTAGATGGTACGACTGTTGTATTATTCCTTTTGACCTGTCTGTTGTAGATGGTACGACTGTTGTATTATTCCTTTTGACCTGTCTGTTGTAGATGGTACGACTGTTGTATTATTCCTTTTGACCTGTCTGTTGTAGATGGTACGACTGTTGTATTATTCCTTTTGACCTGTCTGTTGTAGATGGTACGACTGTTGTATTATTCCTTTTGACCTGTCTGTTGTAGATGGTAAGACTGTTGTATTATTCCTTTTGACCTGTCTGTTGTAGATGGTACGACTGTTGTATTATTCCTTTTGACCTGTCTGTTGTAGATGGTACGACTGTTGTATTATTCCTTTTGACCTGTCTGTTGTAGATGGTAAGACTGTTGTATTATTCCTTTTGACCTGTCTGTTGTAGATGGTAAGACTGTTGTATTATTCCTTTTGACCTGTCTGTTGTAGATGGTACGACTGTTGTACTATTCCTTTTGACCTGTCTGTTGTAGATGGTAAGACTGTTGTATTATTCCTTTTGACCTGTCTGTTGTAGATGGTAAGACTGTTGTATTATTCCTTTTGACCTGTCTGTTGTAGATGGTACGACTGTCAGATGACCTTCAGAAGAAGGGCATTCTGAAGACACCGTTAGATGTTGATAAATTCTGGAGAGACTTTGGAAGAAAAAGCATAGAGGGAACGGATATATTTAAGCGAGACCCATTAACTGAAGGTAAGTACAACATTGCATTGGATAAGGTTGCTTTATGAGCATCATTCATGAGATATAAGGTGTTGAATTGTTCGTCAAACAAGTGAGATCTAATTCATTCCTTTGTTCATCAACACGTGAGATCTAATGGATTCCGTTATTATACAAACATGGGAGATCTAATTGATTCCGTTATTATCTAAAACACGATAGAACTAATTGATTCGGTTATTGTACAAAACACGATAGATCTAATTGATTCCGTTATTATACACAACAAGATAGATCTAATTGATTCCGTTACGTGTACATTTGTAAAATATAATATAAGCATTTCGAGCAATCAATTGCCGTCATTTAAAAAGTCAGTTCATAAGATGATAAGTCAATTCTTTATCGCGAGGTTCACGGCACAGAGTGAACCCGTAAGAGCTCTACATAGCGGGGTTCAATGCACGATTTACATACATATATTTTTTGTTTTAGTTCCAGACAGTCGACAATGGATGGGAAAGAAGACAACCCTTGCTTCCCTGGACGACAAAGCAAAGAAAAAAAAATTAAAGAAGATCTATGCTAATCAAGATTCGAATACTTTACCCACAATTCCTCCACGGAAGTCTAGACAGAGAAAAGCAAAGTCATCCGAGGGTAGTCGAATGGTTGACAATCGAATTGCGACTTGTGCTTCATTTTAATATGTGCATTTTTAACTATGTCACGTGACTGCACTGAAATTTATAACATTGGTAATTGTTTGTTTGTTAACATACTCACACCACGAATCAGAAAATTATTCCTTACCTAATCTTTTAATGAAAAAATATGTATCCATCTTGTAGATAAATTTCAGTGCAACTCGACATAGTGAAATCAATGTTTCTTTTTCTATAGTTTAATTATCGTTTGTTTAAACTGCATGTTATTATTTTATAAGTTCTTAAAAGTACAAATGCACGTTTAATATGAAGTACAAAGAACATTAGGTAAGAGATAGTCAAAGGATTCTACAGTAGAAATTCATTACTAATAATTACTTATGAATGTTTTGACAGCCTCTTACCTTTTCACCTTAGTCCCCCTGAGCACTCTGGTTTTTTCTTGAGTTCATTGTACTGACTTTAGCTTTTGATGTTATTTGTTTCTTCTGTGTTTTATGTGTCTTTGTCAATCCTAATAATTTCTGTATACTGTGTTTTTTGTTCTTGTTTACCGATCAGTTTCATTACCCTTTTCTTAGCACGTGATAATTAATACCACACATATTAAATAGCATAATATTTTTGTTTTATTTAAGTCATTCTATTCAACAAATCTTATCATGACAAATACAACACAGAACTTAAAATAACCACTTAACCTAAAAGAGACAAAACATTAGAATCTGTAGTTATTTATTTAGCTCTGGAATATTTCGTTTTTCATGCATGCTCTCGGAAAGTAAACGTAAAATGAGACAAGCCCTACAAGTAGAAAAAACCAACAAAGTATAGTAGCACAAACACACAAAAAATTATGCAAAACGAATCGTATTAAAACAAAACATGTTAAACTCATGTTTTCCGTATGCGTAATTTTGGTTCTTATTTGGCATCCATCATGTTCTATCCAATGAAATAATTTAAAAACTAGTGTTTGTTTTAAAAAAATCTTTTTTATTTTCAGAAATTGTAACAAAAGGATCAGGACGAAGAAAAGATTTTTCTGATCCAAGTCCAGGACTTTCGGAGAAACCTTCGGAACTCACAACTCCGTCAGTCACGTGATTTACAAAACACGTTTAAAATTATAAATTTTGGGTTATATTCCTGACTAGGATAATAAAACTTCAAATATCACTAAACATACATTAGTTTATTTCACTGAAATTTCCAACCGTCTTTTAGTCTCGATCATCAGGATGCTTTAATATTTGAGATTTTATAATGCACTCTCTGGTTCATAGTTTCATATCTGCTCAGGAGATTATCAACAATGATATTTTCTGATTATCCAACATAACAGTGTAAACTAAATCAGACGCCAATCAGTCAAATATGTCAGCTCGTAATGATGCTGATAGTCCCAATGCATCCAATGGATCGAGACTACTGAGATGTCACATCAATATTACAGGTGGTGCTTTTAGTGGTGTCTTAATCTAACTTTATTTAGTCATAGTAACGGTTGAGTATTCATTGTGTTATCTGTCTAAATTACATTGCGCTTCTATCATTATAATCACGTTTTTGATATTTTATTATTTATTTTAGAATGCGAGGATTATATGTTCTCAGGGAAAATTAAAACTATCCATGTTAGTAAATTATTCTAATTGGGCCATACTTTAGTGATGTATAGTTTACGATTTGCCAATCATTGCGTCACGTGACCAAGACTTGTGAGATCCTTAATCACATAAATGTTTTTAATGTTTGGTTGTAGTGTGATTGATGTATATAGTCACAAGTTTAGCTTTTCTAAAAAGCTAACCGTCTCTTAGCTGCATTACAAATTTTATGGATTTATTAAAGTATCTGTTTTTTTAATTAATATGTAAGATAGGTAAACAATGTACATGTACCTTGTAAGGACATTGTTTACGCTAACCTATTATCCAATGGTGCTTGAGAGATTTAAATGCCTGTCGTCACTTGCTTTTTAAAAAATAATTAAAATTAAAAGTTGACTCCCTAAACAACAATGATCAAAATTAGCGGTAAAAATATGTTTTGTTAAATTTGCATCAATATCAGAACGAAAATAATGATACAGAACATATAATATTTTCCTAACCCAAACAGCTTTAAAAAGTAGGGAGATTTTGGTACAATGTTTACCTTTTAATTGTTCACTGACCAATGCATTGAATGAAATAGAAGTCAATATGTGGAACGTTACATTACTACACTAAAATACTGATTAACGAAAATAAAGATATAGAACATATATTTTTTCCTAACCCAAACAGCTTTAAAAAGTAGGGAGATTTTGGTACAATGTTTACCTTTTAATTGTTCACTGACCAATGCATTGAATGAAATAGAAGTCAATATGTGGAACGTTACATTACTACACTAAAATACTGATTACAACCCCGATTCGACCTAAGAATATATCGAAATTTCAGTACACATACTAGTGCGATCCTGACGTAAACCAATGAAATGAGAAAAATATTTATAGATTTAGTTCACCACCCAATCAAGTATCAGAGAGTCATTTACTCCGAAGACTGATCATCATTTGACTATGTATACCGTCTCCCATGGGAGACGGTAATGATTCATTATCATATTATGTGAAGCACGATATTTATGTCCACATACTTATTTGATGTTAAATTTGTAATGTATCTTTAGCATATATGTTATTGCCATTTTTTTATCTAATTATGTGACAGTGTTTACTATCAACCGACAAACAGTTGGAATCGTTATTCACATAATTCCGGAAATCTGAACTATCCATGTTTTGTTCAACTTTTCATGATCTTTGAGACAGATTAGAGCCTTGCTTCCTTACAAAAGTGATTGAATATTGAAGCATAAAGAAAAATTAGAATTGTCACTGATAAGTAAAACGATTAAGTTAACATGTAATATCTCTTGTATCATATGTATAACGCACCAAGATGCAATTGTAATTTCACGTTTCTTTGTATTACAATTCACATTGTGCTTATCACCTTTGTAAGATAAACCAAATACTATCCAGAATGCAGATTTTTATTACAAATTCTTACATTCGGGTAGATATAAACCCAGAACGTTTTATAACAGAATAAATCCGGCAATAGTGTTAGATTATACAATTTAGGTGGATAGAAGTTGAAGATCAATATGTTACTTTATGTCGATATTGTTCATATCTACTTATTTAAAGGCTACAATTGTTATATTATTAAATGACATTTTATGCACATTTTTATATAACTAGTATTATAAAGAAATTTAGTTCAATGTTTTTTTTATTTTGGTTAGTTTTCATGGTTTGACGTTTCGTGTACGAAAATTTTACATTTCATTTCAGTATCAATATCATGTTTTCTAAATATGACTGCAACATCACTTGTTTATCAGCCGTTTACAATGAAGGTAATAACAAAATACCGAACAACGAGGAAACTGTCAAAAAAAAACAATCCACAAATCCGAAAAACCGGCAAACTCGAGAACCAACAATCACAAATATAGTAGTTACATTAATGGTCCAGACGTGGTACTAAATGATGGGTTAAACCGTATGTTATAGGAAAATAGCAAAGAAAACCGACCGAACAACAAGAGCCAAAGCCAAGGGACAGTTACAAATTCGGATATAGACAAACACAACACAAAAACCAAAAATGTAAAATTCAGAAAGAGAGTAACCCAAACCCAATAAAAAAACCATGGGGGTACTCAGGTGCTCCGGACGAGTAAGTAGTGTCTGCTTCTAATTAGACACCCGTCGAGTTACTCATTGTCTTGTCTAGGGAAAAGTCAAATCCAGGAATGGGAAACTACATATGACTCAGCGAAAATATCAGATCATATTTGATAAACTGATTTCCCATAACGATCAATTAAGTCGTAGTGCCGACCATATAACTTCTAGAGAGATAACATCAATCTAGGTACAACAAACCCTTGTTTGAGTAGTTTAGCAGTCAACAGCAGTGATCGGTCTAGAAAATCGGAATCACGATCGCAGGATCTAGAATAACGTATAAGTTGTGAAATGTACACACCATATGCTGGAGATGCTAGAATGTTGCGTGTTGATGAACGAAAAGTTGACAATTGGAAAGTTGAAGTCATCACGATGGTTGTAGAGTCTGGTTTGTAGTTTTCCTTAGTCTATTTCTAGCAGTAGGTCTAAGTAAGAGGCTGACCTTAGTGTATTGGTTGTGTCTTTAATTTCAAGCTCACTAGGGTAAGTTGAATGTAAATAGTCACCAAATTTAGTATTGTTGAGGGACAAAACATCATCAATATAGCAGAATGTGAAATTATAGGTCTGGGCCAGAGTCTTTTCTTTCTTCTTCCGTAGACCTTCTAGGAAGTCGGCCTCATAAGAGTACAAAAACAGGTCGGCGAGGAGAGGAGCACAACTAGTACCCATTGGAATACAAACAGTAAAACCATGTCCTCCAAACATGACGAATATGTTGTCAATCAGATAATCTAACATGTGACAGATTTGATCTTCAGTATATTTAGTATTAGATTTGGAGTCATTGATGACTAGGTAAGTTTTGTCATGACTAATTACCAGGTATTTATATCGTCTCTTTCCGTTTTTCTTGAAAAAGCAGCGTTTTATAAGATCTTCAAGCCTTGTTTTAAGTTGCGCATTTGGGATGACCGTATACAGTTGCGAAAAATCAAATGTTTTAATGCTGTTACAATAGGAAAGAGATCCAGACCTCAAGATGTCTATCGGGTCTTTTGAATTTTTTAATATCCACATTTCATTTATACCGCTTCTGGAGTAGAAAGTGTCACTGTATTTTTTAAGTCCCATTTTTACTGTTGTTAAAATAGTGGTCAGTAGTTGCGATGGTGTTTTGGTAGTACACTTAGACGATCCTGCTATGAAACACTGTTTGCATGGATTTTTGTGAAGTTTTGGAATCCAATACAATAGAGGGAGATCACAATCTTCGACGCTGATTTTGAGCTCAAGGATGCAAATACCGATTTGTGATTTTCAAAAATTTCCACTTTTGAAAGCACAGTAAATGTGTAAGTAGGATTGCCAAGTGAACTGTCTATGCCTAACTCATTAATTAAACACTCTATGTAATGTTTTTTGCAGATAAAAATTATGTTATTAGGGGCCTTATCTGCTGGCACAACAACATATTTGTCATGAATGTCGGACAAAGTTTTATGAGCATCAAGATTTCTGAAAATTAATGATGCTTTAGTACTCATAGACTTTCTTAAACGACTTATTATTATTTGAATCAAAGACCTCATTGCCTTTACCCACTCGGAGAACGTATCAAACTCATTGTCCTCTTTCTTTGCCCATTTTCTGGCATAGTCCTCTATCGAATTCATCAATAATTTAAAGTTATAATTCCAGTTGATGGATTTAGGTTCACGGTACTTAGGACCTTTGGACAAAATATTGCGGAGTCTTTCATTTTCAACAATATTAAGAACTCCAGTTATCACGTGACACGAAGGACTATATATATGAATGGGGAAAAGCAGTCGGGTGGTTTGGCTTTGATCAAAAGATCCTGCAATACACGTTTGTAATTGAAAATTCTGGGTGCAATAGGGGTAGTATAAATATAAGATATAATAGGAATGGATTTGTTTTTGAAGTATGGTGGAATTTTGGAAGTAACAGACTTGAGCTGCAAAATATTCCAAGATTGATAGCATCTATGCCTTTGTGAGCAAAAAGTAAAGAAAGAAAGGGATGAGGTTCTTCTTCATCTTTGTGTGTGTTAACCGGTTTGAACAACCTGTGTTTTCCAATGTTTAAAATAATAGCTACTAATCTATACAGAGTGGACGAAGGGTCTGTAACAGACGACTAGGGGCATTATTTGTAAAGTGAATGTAGTGTTTTGAGTGGAACAGATTACAAGTTAGTGCGAATATGATGCAGTCCTAGAGGTTGTTGAAAAAACGATAGTAAGCCATTAATAGATACATTATGTAACACAGGTGATTTATAGTGACGATGACCATGACTACGTTGTCGCCTGTGATTGTTATTGAAAAGGCCCATCACATTCACATTGCTGCAACCAGGACTGGAAAGGGTACCTATACTATCTTTTTTATTCATTGCACCCATACGGTATTGCAGTGCCTAATTTTCTGATCCAGTATTCTTCGTTTTGCCAACGTAGAGGTGGCCATAATTCAGGAATGTTAGAATGATGGTAGATTTTTTTCAAGGATGCGGACCTTCATATACAAAATAGAGTGGTGTGTCTGATTGAAATGTTGATATACTGCAGGAAATTTGTTGGCATTAATTCCTGAACGGTGTCCACATATACGTTTGTGCCATCCTCCCTGCTTCCATTAGTGTAGAATGTGAGTTGCTTTGTTAATTCAAATGGATGGGTATCATATACCACTAGTCAGTTATAGGTGTATCCAACAATCATTGTAGCACACGCATTGTACACTGAATTTTAAAATTGGAACAACTATCTGCAACCATATTTTCAAACGAGAATATTTTTCAACAAGGAAGTGGTATCTATAGTAAAACTTATTAAGGGCGGAGACGTTTTTTCGTGTAACTTGGTTTATATGTTAACCCGGAAGAAATGGGTGACGTTTGCAAAAATCGTCTCATTTGTCGTAAATTTTTGGGGCACAGTTAGTACTAATTCAAATTCCGACTGTCTGATGGAAAAAAACACATCCACCAAAAGTTACAATATGTTGTCGATAAGAAAATCTAGCATACTATAAACCTGTTCTTCGCTATAGCATTAATATGCCTTTTAGTTCTTTAGTAGAACCAAACGTTTTGTTGTAACCTTAAACTTTATATTTATAGTCAAATGTAGAAGTGAAGATAGAATGTTTGTTTTTCTTGTGCCAATGTTGTATAAAAAGTTGAAAAATGAAAGGATATAACAGATGAAATTTTAGATTTAGATATCGATCTTGATTTTAAATTTTCCAAAAGTTCTTTTTTAGTTTTTAAGAATCCACCCATGATTAATATTACTATGCAAAAGAACAGTTTCCGAGTATTTTTGCTTTTTTTCTTTCACTGAAGACAAATGTTTAGTCAACCGTTTTGACAACTCTTTCGGTAAAACATGTAGATGAGCCGGCAATGTATCTTTCATTGTAAGGACTTTTACGTAATTTTGGATTCCAATACAAGAATTGCCGTAGTGAATACTCAAAGAAGTCACGAAGTACGTAATATTAGCCAAGATTTTATCTTTGTCAAATGAGGTACGTTTGTATGTGGAGTTATCTTTGATGCTTTGCACTTCAATGATGCATTCGAAGTAATGTCACTTCCATACAAACACACTGTTGTTTTAAAGAATTGACTGCAGAGACGACAACATATTTGTCATGAAGTGAAGTGAGGCACCTCATAGCATCCTCGTCTTTGAATTCGGATTTAAGTCGATCATTAATGCAATGTCTAAGATTCTTAATTAGACGCTGTACCAAAGACCTTATTGTCCTTACTCAGTTGAGAAGACGAAAAAATGATGCTTGTTATTGAAACAGCGGCGAAAGTTTCGTGGATACACTTACAGTACACGATTGTATTTAGTCTTAAATCAATGAAAGAAGTTTTATAAACACATTCTTGTATTTCATTAATATTTATTAAAACAGTTCAACTTTTGTGCCAACATCACGTGACCCGCATTTTTATGTTTCTTGTTTCCAATGTCTAAACTGAATATCATAGGATTCTTCATCAACCTAATAACGTAAACAAAAAATGTTAAAATTATTACTGAAATGTGCTGTAATGTTATATATCTTACTTTTCTCAGCTCGATGGAAACTAGAGATAAAAATACTATATGAAATTACTTTTCCGGGTTGATAGATAAAACGACGATATTACGGGCATATAAAAAGGGATAAATACAAGATATTACGGGGAAACCAATTTAGTAAGTGGAATATATTGAAGGAGAAAAGGGATAAAGAAAAGATATAACGAAATAAAAAGGTGATAAATAGATGATATTACGAAATAAGAGGGATAATTTGACAATATTACAGGAAAAAAGGATACATAGAAGATATTACGGGGAAATAAATCTAGTAAGTGGAATATATTGCGGGTAAAAGGGATAAAGAGAAGATACAACGAAATAAAAAGGTGATAGACGATATCAAATTATATATTCAGGACAAATCTCTCATTTTCATTTCGACTGTTCAACTAAAAAAATTGTCTTCTCTTACTTTGACGTAATATTCAAACCGCTTGATTAATGACAATTAATGTCAACCTATGTTAAAGTCGACAAATGTTTTATTATACAAATAATTATATGAATAAATTTAATATGAAAGTTATGATATTCAGTTCAATTTCATTCAGACAACAACATCATACATATCTATTTTTAGGATACTCCAGTGTGAGATAACTTTCTAGCACACTTGGTTCGACAGCTGGTTCTTTTGTAAGCACATTTCAGGTTTATCATGGGAATTCATTACTTTGAAGACATTTTAAGCCAATGAAATGAAAGAATATTTATAGTCATATAATAAAAGGATATCCCAACCGGCAAAAAATAGGTACCACGCTGTCTCATTAGTGAGAAATCCTTGACATATTATTCACTTGGGTTTCTGAGATTTTCCCGTCATGCCCTCCCACCGGTGTTAGATCCTATATTTCTCGTTAGGGAATTTTTGGTTCTCATCTGTTAATTGGCTTAAAATAATAACATCATAAACATAAATAATGACGGCATAAACAAAACAATTTGCATTTACCGCGTATTCAAGCAATGACCATCAAATTTTGTGGGAGAATTTTTTTTCATCTTACAAACTTACGACTTTTTAAAATTAATGAAACAGAATATTACAAGAGTACTCTTGGGTTATCGGATTTTTCCAAATTTCGATAGTTAAATAATGCAATTTTATGTCCTCGCCAAGGGTCGGACATAAAATTACATTAAACTATCTGGATTGGAGAAATCCGATAATTCGCTAGTACCAATTTTTGATACTATATTTCTGAAATAAAGGCATTGCTTTTTATTTAAAATAAACGTGATACAGAAAGAGGCTCTAGCCGACATTGCTGATTGCTATTAATAGCCTGCTGTCCTTGCTACAAACGACATGCTCTTCTTACTGCTACAACTATGAGTTTAGAAGAGCAGGGGGAGAACATAGTGTGATCAAATCCTTTAGGATCGCCTTGTGTACCTTTTTCTGCATCCTTTTCGCTCGTCTAGTCTGTTCTTTTTCAACTTTTTCTTGGTATAATTTTTCTGCCAATTCTCGCATTTTAGCGTGATGATTCCAGATCCTGGCGTATGATGATTGTTTGATATGCTCCTCCCTTTTCTGACAAAGAAAATGTTATATAAATTAATTAACTGAACGGCCGCTTCTTAAAACTTTGACATCAGTTCTCGCTTCAGAAAACTGTATGAATATTTTACACTCACTGTCAATGGATTACTAGGGCGTAAGGTTACACGATCAATGGATTACTAGGGCGTAAGGTTACACGGTCAAAACTTTTTAAAACTTTGCCATCGCTACAGAAAACTTTAGGATTATTGTACACGCACGGTCAATGGATTACTGCGGCGTAAGGTTACACGGTCAATGGATTGCTAGGGCGTAAGGTTACACGGTCAATGGATTACTAGGGCGTAAGGTTACATGGTCAATAGATTAATGGGACGTAAGTTTACACTGTCAATTGATTATTAGGGCGTAAGGTTACACGGTAAATGGATTACTAGGGCGTAATGTCACACGGTCAATAGATGACTAGGGCGTAAGGTTACACGGTCAATGGATTACTAGGGCGTAAGATTACACGGTCAATAGATGACTAGGGAGTAAGGTTACATGGTCAATATATTATTAGGGCGTAAGGTTACACGGTAAATGAATTACTTAGCGTAAGGTTAATGGACTGCTAAAGCGTAAATTTACATGGTCAATGAATTACTAGGGCGTTAGGTTACACGGTCAATGGATTACTGAGCGTATGGTTACATTGTCGATAAATGAGTAGAGGCGTAAGGTTACATGGTCAATAGATTACGGGGGCGTAAGTTTACACGGTCAATGGACTACTAGGGCGTAAGGTTACACGGTCAATGGATTACTGAGCGTAAGGTTACACGGTCAATGGATTACTAGGGCGTAAGATTACACGACCAATGGATTACTAGGGCGTAAGGTTACACGAACAATGGATTACAGAGTGTAAGGTTACACAGTCAATGGATTACGGGGGCGTACCAGGTCAATGGATTACTGAGCGTAAGGTTACATGGTCAATCGATTACTGGGGCGTAAGGTTACAGGGTCAATGGACTACTGAGCGTAAGGTTACACGGTCAATCGATTACTGGGCGTAAGGTTACATGGTCTATGGATTACTGGAGAGTAAGATTACACGACAAATGGATTACTTAGCGTAAGATAACACGGTCAATCGATTACTTGAGCGTAAGGTTACATGGCCAATGGATTACTGAGCGTAAGGTTACATGTTCAATTGATGGCTAGGGCGTAAGGTTACACGGCCAATGGATTAATTGGACGTACATGATCAATGGATTACTGGAAAGTAAGATTACATGACCAATGGATTACTTAGCGTAAGATTACACGGTCAATGTATTACTTGGGCGTAAGGTTACACGGCCAATGGATTACTGGGCGTAAGGTTACATGGTCAATTAATGGCTAAGGCGTAAGGTTTCATGGTCAATGGATTAATGGGACGGACATGGTCAATCGATTACTGGGCGTAGGGTTACACGACCAATGGATTACTGGGCGTAAGGTTACAAGGTCAATTGATTGCTAGGGCGTAAGGTTACACGGTCAATGGATTACTGAGCGTAAGTAACACGGTCAATGGATTACTAGGGCGTAAGGTTACACGGTAAATGGATTAATGAGCGATAGGTTTCACGGTCAATGAATTACTGGAGCGTAAGGTGACACGGTCAATGGATTACTGGGGCGTAAGGCTACACGGTAAATAGATTACTGAGCGATAGGTTTAATGGTCAATGAATTACTGGAGCGTAAGGTTGCATTGTCAATGGATTACTGGGGCGTAAGGTTACATGGTCAATGGAATACTGAGCGTAAGGTTACATAGTCAATGGATTATTAGAGCGTAAGGTGACACGGTCAATGGAATACTGAGCGTAGGGTTACACGGTAAATGGATTACTAGAGCGTAAGGTTACACGGTCAATGAACTACTAGGGCGTAAGGTTACACGGTCAATGGATTACTGAGCGTAAGGTTACATGGTCAATGGATTACTAGAGCGTAAGGTTACACGGTCAATGAACTACTAGGGCGTAAGGTTACACGGTAAATGGATTACTAGGGTGTAAGGTTACACGGTCAATGGATTACCAAGGGGTAAAGTTACACGGTCAATAAATTTTTAGGGCGTTAAATTACACGTTCAACGGATTACTGGGGTAAGGTTACAGGGTCAATTGATTATGCCGGGGCGTAAGGTTAAAGGGTCGATTGATTACTATGACGTCTACACGATCAATGAATTACTAGGACGTACGATTACACGGAGAATGGACAACTAGGGCACAAGATTACACGGTCAGTGTATTGCTGAGCGTAAGATTACACGGTCAATAGATTACTAGGGCGTAAGGTTATATGGTAAATGGTTTATTAAGGCGTAAAGTTACTACTTTTAATTTTTGTGATTATAATCAAAGCGTAGTTAAACCTGTACTGAAATATTACCGCAAGATGCTAAGGGACGCTAATGTTTTCCATATTTTATATCAAGTCATATCGTTGTCATTTCGGGTAAGAAAAGTTTTCTTTTTTTAATTTTTAGAATGATGGAATTGCTTTGACGTGTATAAATAAGCCGCAGGAAACTTTCAGTTTGTTAAATTAATTGGAAGAATATGTACATTTCCTCTAGGGTCAATGAAATACATATTTGGGTTGATATTACCTATTACATGAAGTCATACCACACCTAAAATACGGACACTAATCCCGTATATACACACAACCAAGTCATACCACACCTAAAATACGGACACTAATCCCGTATATACACCCAACCAAGTCATACCACACCTAAAATACGGACACTAATCCCCATAAGTATATACACCCAACCAAGTCATACCACACCTAAAATACAGACACTAATCATCATAAGTATATACACCCAACCAAGTCATACCACACCTAAAATACAGACACTAATCCCCATAAGTATATACACCCAACCAAGTCATACCACACCTAAAATACAGACACTAATCATCATAAGTATATACACCCAACCAAGTCATACCACACCTAAAATACAGACACTAATCATCATAAGTATATACACCCAACCAAGTCATACCATACCTAAAATACAGACACTAATCCCCATAAGTATATACACCCAACCAAGTCATACCACACCTAAAATACAGACACTAATCCCCATAAGTATATACACCCAACCAAGTCATACCACACCTAAAATACAGACACTAATCATCATAAGTATATACACCCAACCAAGTCATACCACACCTAAAATACGGACACTAATCCCGTATATACACCCAACCAAGTCATACCACACCTAAAATACGGACACTAATCCCCATAAGTATATACACCCAACCAAGTCATACCACACCTAAAATACAGACACTAATCATCATAAGTATATATACCCAACCAAGTCATACCACACCTAAAATACAGACACTAATCCCCATAAGTATATACACCCAACCAAGTCATACCACACCTAAAATACAGACACTAATCATCATAAGTATATACACCCAACCAAGTCATACCACACCTAAAATACGGACACTAATCCCGTATATACACCCAACCAAGTCATACCACACCTAAAATACGGACACTAATCCCCATAAGTATATACACCCAACCAAGTCATACCACACCTAAAATACAGACACTAATCATCATAAGTATATATACCCAACCAAGTCATACCACACCTAAAATACAGACACTAATCCCCATAAGTATATACACCCAACTAAGTCATACCACACCTAAAATACAGACACTAATCCCCATAAGTATATACACCCAACCAAGTCATACCACACCTAAAATACAGACACTAATCATCATAAGTATATACACCTAACCAAGTCATACCACACCTAAAATACAGACACTAATCCACATAAGTATATACACCCAACCAAGTCATACCACACCTAAAATACAGACACTAATCATCATAAGTATATACACCCAACCAAGTCATACCACACCTAAAATACAGACACTAATCCCAATAAGTATATACACCCAACCAAGTCATACCACACCTAAAATACAGACACTAATCCCCATAAGTATATACACCCAACCAAGTCATACCACACCTAAAATACAGACACTAATCACCATAAGTATATATATACCCAACCAAGTCATACCACACCTAAAATACAGACACTAATCCCCATAAGTATATACACCCAACCAAGTCATACCACACCTAAAATACAGACACTAGTCCCCATAAGTATATACACCCAACCAAGTCATACCACACCTAAAATACAGACACTAATCATCATAAGTATATACACCCAACCAAGTCATACCATACCTAAAATACGGACACTAATCCCCTAAAGTATATACACCCAACCAAGTCATACCACACCTAAAATACAGACACTAATCATCATAAGTATATACACCCAACCAAGTCATACCACACCTAAAATACAGACATTAATCATCATAAGTATATACACCCAACCAAGTCATACCACACCTAAAATACAGACACTAATCCTGATAAGTATATACACCTAACCAAGTCATACCACACCTAAAATACAGACACTAATCCACATAAGTATATACACCCAACCAAGTCATACCACACCTAAAATACAGACACTAATCCCCATAAGTATATACACCCAACCAAGTCATACCACACCTAAAATACAGACACTAATCATCATAAGTATATATACCCAACCAAGTCATACCACACCTAAAATACAGACACTAATCCCCATAAGTATATACACCCAACCAAGTCATACCACACCTAAAATACAGACACTAATCATCATAAGTATATACACCCAACCAAGTCATACCACACCTAAAATACGGACACTAATCCCGTATATACACCCAACCAAGTCATACCACACCTAAAATACGGACACTAATCCCCATAAGTATATACACCCAACCAAGTCATACCACACCTAAAATACAGACACTAATCATCATAAGTATATATACCCAACCAAGTCATACCACACCTAAAATACGGACACTAATCCCGTATATACACCCAACCAAGTCATACCACACCTAAAATACGGACACTAATCCCCATAAGTATATACACCCAACCAAGTCATACCACACCTAAAATACAGACACTAATCATCATAAGTATATACCCAACCAAGTCATACCACACCTAAAATACAGACACTAATCCCCATAAGTATATACACCCAACTAAGTCATACCACACCTAAAATACAGACACTAATCCCCATAAGTATATACACCCAACCAAGTCATACCACACCTAAAATACAGACACTAATCATCATAAGTATATACACCTAACCAAGTCATACCACACCTAAAATACAGACACTAATCCACATAAGTATATACACCCAACCAAGTCATACCACACCTAAAATACAGACACTAATCATCATAAGTATATACACCCAACCAAGTCATACCACACCTAAAATACAGACACTAATCCCAATAAGTATATACACCCAACCAAGTCATACCACACCTAAAATACAGACACTAATCCCCATAAGTATATACACCCAACCAAGTCATACCACACCTAAAATACAGACACTAATCACCATAAGTATATATATACCCAACCAAGTCATACCACACCTAAAATACAGACACTAATCCCCATAAGTATATACACCCAACCAAGTCATACCACACCTAAAATACAGACACTAGTCCCCATAAGTATATACACCCAACCAAGTCATACCACACCTAAAATACAGACACTAATCATCATAAGTATATACACCCAACCAAGTCATACCATACCTAAAATACGGACACTAATCCCCTAAAGTATATACACCCAACCAAGTCATACCACACCTAAAATACAGACACTAATCCTGATAAGTATATACACCCAACCAAGTCATACCACACCTAAAATACAGACATTAATCATCATAAGTATATACACCCAACCAAGTCATACCACACCTAAAATACAGACACTAATCCTGATAAGTATATACACCTAACCAAGTCATACCACACCTAAAATACAGACACTAATCCACATAAGTATATACACCCAACCAAGTCATACCACACCTAAAATACAGACACTAATCCCCATAAGTATATACACCCAACCAAGTCATACCACACCTAAAATACAGACACTAATCATCATAAGTATATATACCCAACCAAGTCATACCACACCTAAAATACAGACACTAATCCCCATAAGTATATACACCCAACCAAGTCATACCACACCTAAAATACAGACACTAATCATCATAAGTATATACACCCAACCAAGTCATACCACACCTAAAATACGGACACTAATCCCGTATATACACCCAACCAAGTCATACCACACCTAAAATACGGACACTAATCCCCATAAGTATATACACCCAACCAAGTCATACCACACCTAAAATACAGACACTAATCATCATAAGTATATATACCCAACCAAGTCATACCACACCTAAAATACAGACACTAATCCCCATAAGTATATACACCCAACTAAGTCATACCACACCTAAAATACAGACACTAATCCCCATAAGTATATACACCCAACCAAGTCATACCACACCTAAAATACAGACACTAATCATCATAAGTATATACACCTAACCAAGTCATACCACACCTAAAATACAGACACTAATCCACATAAGTATATATACCCAACCAAGTCATACCACACCTAAAATACAGACACTAATCATCATAAGTATATACACCCAACCAAGTCATACCACACCTAAAATACAGACACTAATCATCATAAGTATATACACCCAACCAAGTCATACCACACCTAAAATACAGACACTAATCCCAATAAGTATATACACCCAACCAAGTCATACCACACCTAAAATACAGACACTAATCCCCATAAGTATATACACCCAACCAAGTCATACCACACCTAAAATACAGACACTAATCACCATAAGTATATATATACCCAACCAAGTCATACCACACCTAAAATACAGACACTAATCCCCATAAGTATATACACCCAACCAAGTCATACCACACCTAAAATACAGACACTAGTCCCCATAAGTATATACACCCAACCAAGTCATACCACACCTAAAATACAGACACTAATCATCATAAGTATATACACCCAACCAAGTCATACCATACCTAAAATACGGACACTAATCCCCTAAAGTATATACACCCAACCAAGTCATACCACACCTAAAATACAGACACTAATCCTGATAAGTATATACACCCAACCAAGTCATACCACACCTAAAATACAGACATTAATCATCATAAGTATATACACCCAACCAAGTCATACCACACCTAAAATACAGACACTAATCCTGATAAGTATATACACCTAACCAAGTCATACCACACCTAAAATACAGACCCTAATCCACATAAGTATATACACCCAACCAAGTCATACCACACCTAAAATACAGACACTAATCCCCATAAGTATATACACCCAACCAAGTCATACCACACCTAAAATACAGACACTAATCCCCATAAGTATATACACCCAACCAAGTCATACCACACCTAAAATACAGACACTAATCCCCATAAGTATATACACCCAACCAAGTCATACCACACCTAAAATACAGACACTAATCCCCATAAGTATATACACCCAACCAAGTCATACCACACCTAAAATACAGACACTAATCCCCATAAGTATATACACCCAACCAAGTGATACCACACCTAAAATACAGACACTAATCCCCATAAGTATATACACCCAACCAAGTCATACCACACCTAAAATACAGACACTAATCCCCATAAGTATATACACCCAACCAAGTCATACCACACCTAAAATACAGACACTAATCATCATAAGTATATTCACCCAACCAAGTCATACCACGCCTAAAATACAGACACTAATCCCCATAAGTATATACACCCAACCAAGTCATACCACACCTAAAATACAGACACTAATCATCATAAGTATATACACCCAACCAAGTCATACCACACCTAAAATACAGACACTAATCCCCATAAGTATATATACCCAACCAAGTCATACCACACCTAAAATACAGACACTAATCCCCATAAGTATATACACCCAACCAAGTCATACCACACCTAAAATACAGACACTAATCCCCATAAGTATATATACCCAACCAAGTCATACCACACCTAAAATACAGACACTAATCATCATAAGTATATACACCCAACCAAGTCATACCACACCTAAAATACAGACACTAATCCCCATAAGTATATATACCCAACCAAGTCATACCACACCTAAAATACAGACACTAATCCCCATAAGTATATACACCCAACCAAGTCATACCACACCTAAAATACAGACACTAATCCCCATAAGTATATACACCCAACCAAGTCATACCACACCTAAAATATAGACACTAATCCCCATAAGTATATACACCCAACCAAGTCATACCACACCTAAAATACAGACACTAATCCCCATAAGTATATACACCCAACCAAGTCATACCATACCTAAAATACAGACACTAATCCCCATAAGTATATACACCCAACCAAGTCATACCACACCTAAAATACAGACACTAATCCCAATAAGTATATACACCCAACCATGTCATACCACACCTAAAATACAGACACTAATCCCCATAAGTATATACACCCAACCAAGTCATACCACACCTAAAATACGGACACTAATCCCCATAAGTATATACACCCAACCAAGTCATACCACACCTAAAATACAGACACTAATCCCAATAAGTATATACACCCAACCAAGTCATACCACACCTAAAATACAGACACTAATCATCATAAGTATATACACCCAACCAAGTCATACCACACCTAAAATACAGACACTAATCCCCATAAGTATATACACCCAACCAAGTCATACCACACCTAAAATACAGACACTAATCATCATAAGTATATACACCCAACCAAGTCATACCACACCTAAAATACAGACACTAATCCCCATAAGTATATATACCCAACCAAGTCATACCACACCTAAAATACAGACACTAATCCCCATAAGTATATACACCCAACCAAGTCATACCACACCTAAAATACAGACACTAATCCCCATAAGTATATATACCCAACCAAGTCATACCACACCTAAAATACAGACACTAATCATCATAAGTATATACACCCAACCAAGTCATACCACACCTAAAATACAGACACTAATCCCCATAAGTATATATACCCAACCAAGTCATACCACACCTAAAATACAGACACTAATCCCCATAAGTATATACACCCAACCAAGTCATACCACACCTAAAATACAGACACTAATCCCCATAAGTATATACACCCAACCAAGTCATACCACACCTAAAATACAGACACTAATCCCCATAAGTATATACACCCAACCAAGTCATACCACACCTAAAATACAGACACTAATCCCCATAAGTATATACACCCAACCAAGTCATACCACACCTAAAATACAGACACTAATCCCCATAAGTATATACACCCAACCAAGTCATACCACACCTAAAATACAGACACTAATCCCCATAAGTATATACACCCAACCAAGTGATACCACACCTAAAATACAGACACTAATCATCATAAGTATATACACCCAACCAAGTCATACCACACCTAAAATACAGACACTAATCCCCATAAGTATATACACCCAACCAAGTCATACCACACCTAAAATACAGACACTAATCATCATAAGTATATACACCCAACCAAGTCATACCACACCTAAAATACAGACACTAATCCCCATAAGTATATACACCCAACCAAGTCATACCACACCTAAAATACAGACACTAATCCCCATAAGTATATACACCCAACCAAGTCATACCACACCTAAAATACAGACACTAATCCCCATAAGTATATACACCCAACCAAGTCATACCATACCTAAAATACAGACACTAATCCCCATAAGTATATACACCCAACCAAGTCATACCATACCTAAAATACAGACACTAATCATCATAAGTATATACACCCAACCAAGTCATACCACACCTAAAATACAGACACTAATCATCATAAGTATATACACCCAACCAAGTCATACCACACCTAAAATACAGACACTAATTCCCATAAGTATATACACCCAACCAAGTCATACCATACCTAAAATACAGACACTAATCATCATAAGTATATACACCCAACCAAGTCATACCACACCTAAAATACAGACACTAATCCCCATAAGTATATACACCCAACCAAGTCATACCATACCTAAAATACAGACACTAATCCCCATAAGTATATACACCCAACCAAGTCATACCATACCTAAAATACAGACACTAATCATCATAAGTATATACACCCAACCGTCATACCACACCTAAAATACAGACACTAATCATCATAAGTATATACACCCAACCAAGTCATACCACACCTAAAATACAGACACTAATCCCCATAAGTATATACACCCAACCAAGTCATACCACACCTAAAATACAGACACTAATCCCCATAAGTATATACACCCAACCAAGTTATACCACACCTAAAATACAGACACTAATCCCCATAAGTATATACACCCAACCAAGTCATACCACACCTAAAATACAGACACTAATCCCCATAAGTATATACACCCAACCAAGTCATACCACACCTAAAATACAGACACTAATCCCCATAAGTATATACACCCAACAAAGTCATACCACACCTAAAATACAGACACTAATCATCATAAGTATATACACCCAACCAAGTCATACCACACCTAAAATACAGACACTAATCCCAATAAGTATATACACCCAACCAAGTCATACCACACCTAAAATACAGACACTAATCCCAATAAGTATATACACCCAACCAAGTCATACCACACCTAAAATACAGACACTAATCCCCATAAGTATATACACCCAACCAAGTCATACCACACCTAAAATACAGACACTAATCCCAATAAGTATATACACCCAACCAAGTCATACCACACCTAAAATACAGACACTAATCCCCATAAGTATATACACCCAACCAAGTCATACCACACCTAAAATACAGACACTAATCCCCATAAGTATATACACCCAATCAAGTCATACCACACCTAAAATACAGACACTAATCCCCATAAGTATATATACCCAACCAAGTCATATCACACCTAAAATACAGACACTAATCCCCATAAGTATATACACCCAACCAAGTCATACCACACCTAAAATACAGACACTAATCCCCATAAGTATATACACCCAACCAAGTCATACCACACCTAAAATACAGACACTAATCCTCATAAGTATATACACCCAACCAAGTCATACCACACCTAAAATACAGACACTAATCCCCATAAGTATATACACCCAACCAAGTCATACCACACCTAAAATACAGACACTAATCCCCATAAGTATATACACCCAGCCAAGTCATACCACACCTAAAATACAGACACTAATCCCCATAAGTATATACACCCAACCAAGTCATACCACACCTAAAATACAGACACTAATCCCCATAAGTATATACACCCAACCAAGTCATACCATACCTAAAATACAGACACTAATCCCCATAAGTATATACACCCAACCAAGTCATACCACACCTAAAATACAGACACTAATCCCAATAAGTATATACACCCAACCATGTCATACCACACCTATAATACAGACACTAATCCCCATAAGTATGTACACCCAACCAAGTCATACCACACCTAAAATACGGACACTAATCCCCATAAGTATATACACCCAACCAAGTCATACCACACCTAAAATACAGACACTAATCCCCATAAGTATATACACCCAACCAAGTCATACCACACCTAAAATACAGACACTAATCCCCATAAGTATATACACCCAACCAAGTCATACCACACCTAAAATACAGACACTAATCCCCATAAGTATATACACCCAACCAAGTGATACCACACCTAAAATACAGACACTAATCCCCATAAGTATATACACCCAACCAAGTCATACCACACCTAAAATACAGACACTAATCCCCATAAGTATATACACCCAACCAAGTCATACCACACCTAAAATACAGACACTAATCATCATAAGTATATACACCCAACCAAGTCATACCACACCTAAAATACAGACACTAATCCCCATAAGTATATACACCCAACCAAGTCATACCACACCTAAAATACAGACACTAATCATCATAAGTATATACACCCAACCAAGTCATACCACACCTAAAATAAAGACACTAATCCCCATAAGTATATACACCCAACCAAGTGATACCACACCTAAAATACAGACACTAATCATCATAAGTATATATACCCAACCAAGTCATACCACACCTAAAATACAGACACTAATCCCCATAAGTATATACACCCAACCAAGTCATACCACACCTAAAATACAGACACTAATCCCCATAAGTATATACACCCAACCAAGTCATACCACACCTAAAATACAGACACTAATCCCCATAAGTATATACACCCAACCAAGTCATACCACACCTAAAATACAGACACTAATCCCCATAAGTATATACACCCAACCAAGTCATACCACACCTAAAATACAGACACTAATCCCCATAAGTATATACACCCAACCAAGTCATACCACACCTAAAATACAGACACTAATCTCCATAAGTATATACACCCAACCAAGTGATACCACACCTAAAATACAGACACTAATCCCCATAAGTATATACACCCAACCAAGTCATACCACACCTAAAATACAGACACTAATCCCCATAAGTATATACACCCAACCAAGTCATACCACACCTAAAATACAGACACTAATCATCATAAGTATATACACCCAACCAAGTCATACCACACCTAAAATACAGACACTAATCCCCATAAGTATATACACCCAACCAAGTCATACCACACCTAAAATACAGACACTAATCCCCATAAGTATATACACCCAACCAAGTCATACCATACCTAAAATACAGACACTAATCCCCATAAGTATATACACCCAACCAAGTCATACCACACCTAAAATACAGACACTAATCCCAATAAGTATATACACCCAACCATGTCATACCACACCTATAATACAGACACTAATCCCCATAAGTATGTACACCCAACCAAGTCATACCACACCTAAAATACGGACACTAATCCCCATAAGTATATACACCCAACCAAGTCATACCACACCTAAAATACAGACACTAATCCCCATAAGTATATACACCCAACCAAGTCATACCACACCTAAAATACAGACACTAATCCCCATAAGTATATACACCCAACCAAGTCATACCACACCTAAAATACAGACACTAATCCCCATAAGTATATACACCCAACCAAGTGATACCACACCTAAAATACAGACACTAATCCCCATAAGTATATACACCCAACCAAGTCATACCACACCTAAAATACAGACACTAATCCCCATAAGTATATACACCCAACCAAGTCATACCACACCTAAAATACAGACACTAATCATCATAAGTATATACACCCAACCAAGTCATACCACACCTAAAATACAGACACTAATCCCCATAAGTATATACACCCAACCAAGTCATACCACACCTAAAATACAGACACTAATCATCATAAGTATATACACCCAACCAAGTCATACCACACCTAAAATAAAGACACTAATCCCCATAAGTATATACACCCAACCAAGTGATACCACACCTAAAATACAGACACTAATCATCATAAGTATATATACCCAACCAAGTCATACCACACCTAAAATACAGACACTAATCCCCATAAGTATATACACCCAACCAAGTCATACCACACCTAAAATACAGACACTAATCCCCATAAGTATATACACCCAACCAAGTCATACCACACCTAAAATACAGACACTAATCCCCATAAGTATATACACCCAACCAAGTCATACCACACCTAAAATACAGACACTAATCCCCATAAGTATATACACCCAACCAAGTCATACCACACCTAAAATACAGACACTAATCCCCATAAGTATATACACCCAACCAAGTCATACCACACCTAAAATACAGACACTAATCTCCATAAGTATATACACCCAACCAAGTGATACCACACCTAAAATACAGACACTAATCCCCATAAGTATATACACCCAACCAAGTCATACCACACCTAAAATACAGACACTAATCCCCATAAGTATATACACCCAACCAAGTCATACCACACCTAAAATACAGACACTAATCATCATAAGTATATACACCCAACCAAGTCATACCACACCTAAAATACAGACACTAATCCCCATAAGTATATACACCCAACCAAGTCATACCACACCTAAAATACAGACACTAATCACCATAAGTATATATACCCAACCAAGTCATACCACACCTAAAATACAGACACTAATCCCCATAAGTATATACACCCAACCAAGTCATACCATACCTAAAATACAGACACTAATCATCATAAGTATATACACCCAACCAAGTCATACCACACCTAAAATACAGACACTAATCACCATAAGTATATACACCCAACCAAGTCATACCACACCTAACATACAGACACTAATCCCCATAAGTATATACACCCAACCAACTCATACCACACCTAAAATACAGACACTAATCCCCATAAGTATATACACCCAACCAAGTCATACCACACCTAAAATACAGACACTAATCCCCATAAGTATATACACCCAACCAAGTCATACCACACCTAAAATACAGACACTAATCCCCATAAGTATATACACCCAACCAAGTCATACCACACCTAAAATACAGACACTAATCATCATAAGTATATACACCCAACCAAGTCATACCACACCTAAAATACAGACACTAATCCCCATAAGTATATACACCCAACCAAGTCATACCATACCTAAAATACAGACACTAATCCCCATAAGTATATACACCCAACCAAGTCATACCACACCTAAAATACAGACACTAATCCCCATAAGTATATACACCCAACCAAGTCATACCACACCTAAAATACAGACACTAATCATCATAAGTATATACACCCAACCAAGTCATACCACACCTAAAATACAGACACTAATCCCCATAAGTATATACACCCAACCAAGTCATACCACACCTAAAATACAGACACTAATCATCATAAGTATATACACCCAACCAAGTCATACCACACCTAAAATACAGACACTAATCCCCATAAGTATATACACCCAACCAAGTCATACCACACCTAAAATACAGACACTAATCATCATAAGTATATACACCCAACCAAGTCATACCACACCTAAAATACAGACACTAATCCCCATAAGTAGATATACCCAACCAAGTCATACCACACCTAAAATACAGACACTAATCCCAATAAGTATATACACCCAACCAAGTCATACCACACCTAAAATACAGACAATAATCCCAATAAGTATATACACCCAACCAAGTCATACCACACCTAAAATACAGACACTAATCCCAATAAGTATATACACCCAACCAAGTCATACCACACCTAAAATACAGACACTAATCCCCATAAGTATATACACCCAACCAAGTCATACCACACCTAAAATACAGACACTAATCCCCATAAGTATAAACACCCAACCAAGTCATACCACACCTAAAATACAGACACTAATCCCCATAAGTATATACACCCAACCAAGTCATACCACACCTAAAATACAGACACTAATCCCCATAAGTATATACACCCAACCAAGTCATACCACACCTAAAATACAGACACTAATCATCATAAGTATATACACCCAACCAAGTCATACCACACCTAAAATACAGACACTAATCCCAATAAGTATATACACCCAACCAAGTCATACCACACCTAAAATACAGACACTAATCCCCATAAGTATATACACCCAACCAAGTCATACCACACCTAAAATACAGACACTAATCCCCATAAGTATAAACACCCAACCAAGTCATACCACACCTAAAATACAGACACTAATCCCCATAAGTATATACACCCAACCAAGTCATACCACACCTAAAATACAGACACTAATCCCCATAAGTATATACACCCAACCAAGTCATACCATACCTAAAATACAGACACTAATCCCCATAAGTATATACATCCAACCAAGTCATACCACACATAAAATACAGACATTAATCCCCATAAGTATATACACCCAACCAAGTCATACCACACCTAAAATACAGACACTAATCCCCATAAGTATATACACCCAACAAAGTCATATCACACCTAAAATACAGACACTAATCCCCATAAGTATATACACCCAACCAAGTCATACCACACCTAAAATACAGACACTAATCCCCATAAGTATATACACCCAACCAAGTCATACCACACCTAAAATACAGACACTAATCCCCATAAGTATATACACCCAACCAAGTCATACCACACCTAAAATACAGACACTAATCATCATAAGTATATACACCCAACCAAGTCATACCACACCTAAAATACAGACACTAATCCCCATAAGTATATACACCCAACCAAGTCATACCACACCTAAAATACAGACACTAATCCCCATAAGTATAAACACCCAACCAAGTCATACCACACCTAAAATACAGACACTAATCCCCATAAGTATATACACCCAACCAAGTCATACCACACCTAAAATACAGACACTAATCCCCATAAGTATATACACCCAACCAAGTCATACCACACCTAAAATACAGACACTAATCATCATAAGTATATACACCCAACCAAGTCATACCACACCTAAAATACAGACACTAATCCCAATAAGTATATACACCCAACCAAGTCATACCACACCTAAAATACAGACACTAATCCCCATAAGTATATACACCCAACCAAGTCATACCACACCTAAAATACAGACACTAATCCCCATAAGTATAAACACCCAACCAAGTCATACCACACCTAAAATACAGACACTAATCCCCATAAGTATATACACCCAACCAAGTCATACCACACCTAAAATACAGACACTAATCCCCATAAGTATATACACCCAACCAAGTCATACCATACCTAAAATACAGACACTAATCCCCATAAGTATATACATCCAACCAAGTCATACCACACATAAAATACAGACATTAATCCCCATAAGTATATACACCCAACCAAGTCATACCACACCTAAAATACAGACACTAATCCCCATAAGTATATACACCCAACAAAGTCATATCACACCTAAAATACAGACACTAATCCCCATAAGTATATACACCCAACCAAGTCATACCACACCTAAAATACAGACACTAATCCCCATAAGTATATACACCCAACCAAGTCATACCACACCTAAAATACAGACACTAATCCCCATAAGTATATACACCCAACCAAGTCATACCACACCTAAAATACAGACACTAATCATCATAAGTATATACACCCAACCAAGTCATACCACACCTAAAATACAGACACTAATCCCCATAAGTATATACACCCAACCAAGTCATACCTCACCTAACATACAGACACTAATCCCCATAAGTATATACACCTAACCAAGTCATACCACACCTAAAATACAGACACTAATCCCCATAAGTATATACACCCAACCAAGTCATACCACACCTAAAATACAGACACTAATCCCCATAAGTATATACACCCAACCAAGTGATACCACACCTAAAATACAGACACTAATCACCATAAGTATATACACCCAACCAAGTCATACCACACCTAAAATACAGACATTAATCCCCATAAGTATATACACCCAACAAAGTCATACCACACCTAAAATACAGACACTAATCCCCATAAGTATATACACCCAACCAAGTGATACCACACCTAAAATACAGACACTAATCCCCATAAGTATATACACCCAACCAAGTGATACCACACATAAAATACAGACATTAATCCCCATAAGTATATACACCCAACAAAGTCATATCACACCTAAAATACAGACATTAATCCCCATAAGTATATACACCCAACAAAGTCATATCACACCTAAAATACAGACACTAATCCCCATAAGTATATACACCCAACCAAGTCATACCACACCTAAAATACAGACACTAATCCCCATAAGTATATACACCCAACCAAGTCATACCACACCTAAAATACAGACACTAATCCCCATAAGTATATACACCCAACCAAGTCATACCACACCTAAATAAAGACACTAATCCCCATAAGTATATACACCCAACCAAATCATACCACACCTAACATACAGACACTAATCCCCATAAGTATATACACCCAACCAAATCATACCACACCTAACATACAGACACTAATCCCCATAAGTATATACACCCAACCATACATAACAAATCAGAGCTAAATCTGGAATTAAAACATTTCTCAGAAAATTGTCCATTACCTGCCAGTTAAAAGTACAGAAATAATGATAAATTTTACCTTTTCCTCCATTTTTTGAAGTGACATTTTTTGTTGTTTGTTCTTTTCTTGTATTTCTTTTTGCTGCAGTTCATTTTTAATAACAAGATTTTTACAATACTCATCATATTTCTCCATCGTATCCTTGACAACGTCTTCTATTCTGAGCCACTGGTACTGAAGAATAAGAAAGCACATTGAATTAACAAGTGAATACACATGTACTACGTTAAAAAATAAAGTTACTTCTTTTTCTTATAAGGATTGGTTTTTTTTAACTTCAAAGGCCAAAAATCCGGTAAACTACCGGTAGTAACTTAGGTAAACATTGATGTCAGTGAAATTGGAATATAACTGCGTCAACCAACATGTGAAAAATGTAAAACGAATATTTTTTAGAAAGGAGTGTTGTATATTGAAATAAATAAACATTGATGAAATTGTGTTATTTGATTGGATTAAAACACTTTTTTATTTTCCATTAAACAAATTTGTTATGAGGACACGCCTACTTTGACCGAAACTAGCCGCGTGCGTATTAATATTCCATTCATTACAATCAGGGGCCTCGGTGGCCGAGTGGTTAAGGTAGTTCGTTTACTATTGATCACGTGGTCTGTCAACACTGAGATTGCGGGTTCGATTCTCGCTGCATTCACGGTATACTCGACTCCAATCTTAATTGACAAGGATTGCCAGTTTTCCTACCGCAGGTCGGGGGTTCTCTCCGGGTACTCCGGCTTCTTTCCCCAATAAAAACTGGTCGCCATGAAATAGCTGAAAAATTTCTGAAAGTGGCGTTAAAACACCATTCAAACAAACAATCATTACAATCATTTTTAAAAATTTTCCAAATTGTTCGTTATTTTGTTTATTAAAGTTGTTTCAGATTTACTTTCAAAATAATTATTTATAAGGAATGCCTCTTATTGTTTACTTTTTATTGGGTTCTAAAATAAATTTTGAGTGTCCCCGATCATGCCGATTACACTATAGGTGTGAACAAACAAATTTAATAATACAAGCCAATAAAAAAATTTTAAAAATGATAGTCATTCCTTTATCGAGCACTCAAAGCGCGACATGTTGACTTATTGAAACATTTTAGTGATATGGCGCTGTTGAAAGTCATGTCAGAGGTAAAAATAAAATTTAACACATGCACAATATTACGTGTGATTCTAATACGTATCAAATACATGATTTTTATTTAGCAAATCTCGCATCCTACCAAATAGCTGGGAACCTATTAAATATAATACCTCATTTCTCTTGCGTATTTCTTCGCCAAATGTTAACTTGGTACTTGCTTCCTTTTTCTGTTCTGTGTTGTCTTCATGATTCAACGCCTTGTGTGTGCATATATAGATACATATTTTAAATGTAGTTATTTCAGATTTATTAAATACAATGTATTATTATTGTGTGTTTTTTGTATTACAGGTCCTATATGAAAACGCCCCTTTAATGGTAGTTGATATTTGATCTGTTCTGCAGCTGAATCCACGAATGTTTAATAGTACAACACCTTCATTTTAATTTATGTTTGTAATTTAAAATCTTAAAGTGAAATCCGATACCTTTCATTATAAGTTACATATCGGAAACAAGACTGATTTTAACAGAACAGTTTATTTCCACTACAGGAAGTAATATTTCTGTATTGGCCCCGTTTTTTGATGTATTGTTCCTCTTTTTTCCCGTATTGGCCTAGTTATTTCTGGATTATTGATTTACTGTTTTTCCTCTGTTTACGTTGTTTTACCTGTGTTTACCATTTATGTCCGGAATGGCTCTGTTTTGCCGTTATTGAACCTGTTTTACCCATTTATGTCCGGAATGGCTCTGTTTTGCCGTTATTGAACCTGTTTTACCCATTTATGTCCGGAATGGCTCTGTTTTGCCGTTATTGAGCCTGTTTTACCCATTTATGTCCGGAATGGCTCTGTTTTGCCGTTATTGAACCTGTTTTACCCATTTATGTCCGGAATGGCTCTGTTTTGCCGTTATTGAACCTGTTTTACCCATTTATGTCCGGAATGGCTCTGTTTTGCCGTTATTGAACCTGTTTTACCCATTTATGTCCGGAATGGCTCTGTTTTGCCGTTATTGAGCCTGTTTTACCCATTTATGTCCGGAATGGCTCTGTTTTGCCGTTATTGAACCTGTTTTAGTTCTTTATGTCAGGAATGGCTCTGTTTTACCGTTATTGAACCTGTTTTAGTTCTTTATGTCAGGAATGGCTCTGTTTTGCCGTTATTGAACCTGTTTTAGTTCTTTATGTCCGGAATGGCTCTGTTTTGCCGTTATTGAACCTGTTTTAGTTCTTTATGTCCGGAATGGCTCTGTTTTGCCGTCATTGAACCTGTTTTAGTTCTTTATGTCAGGAATGGCTCTGTTTTGCCGTTATTGAACCTGTTTTACCCATTTATGTCCGGAATGGCTTTGTTTGGCCGTTATTGAACCTGTTTTAGTTCTTGATGTCAGGAATGGCTCTGTTTTGCCGTTATTGAGCCTGTTTTACCCATTTATGTCCGGAATGGCTCTGTTTTGCCGTTATTGAACCTGTTTTAGTTCGTTATGTCAGGAATGGCTCGGTTTTGCCGTTATTGAGCCTGTTTTAGTTCTTTATTTCAGGATTGGCTCTGTTTTGCCGTTATTGAACCTGTTTTAGTTCTTTATATCAGGAATGGCTCTGTTTTGCCGTTATTGAACCTGTTTTAGTTCTTTATGTCAGGAATGGCTCTGTTTTGCCGTTATTGAACCTGTTTTAGTTCTTTATGTCAGGAATGGCTCTGTTTTGCCGTTATTGAGCCTGTTTTAGTTCTTTATGTCAGGAATGGCTCTGTTTTGCTGTTATTGAGCCTGTTTTAGTTCTTTATGTCAGGAATGGCTCGGTTTTGCCGTTATTGAACCTGTTTTAGTTCTTTGTCTGGAATGGCTCTGTTTTGCCGTTATTGAAACTGTTTTAGTTCTTTATTTCAGGATTGGCTCTGTTTTGCCGTTATTGAGCCTGTTTTACCCCTTTATTTCAGGAATGGCTCTGTTTTGCCGTTATTGAACCTGTTTTAGTTCTTTATGTCAGGAATGGCTCTGTTTTGCCGTTATTGAACCTGTTTTAGTTTTTTATGTCCGGAATGGCTCTGTTTTGCTGTTATTGAACCTGTTTTATTTAGTTTTATTCAAAGTTTTGTTTCGCTGTGTTGGCCATGTACCAGATTCTTATAGGATAAACAATTACGTGTATTTTACTCAGCTGTGTACCCAAAATGTCCTACTCATGCCTCTCTCATTTATTGTTTGTTAACTTGATTCATTCATTCAACCATTCATCATCCATCCTACTATCCATCTATCGATCCATCATCAATTCATCCACCAAACACATTATCCATCCATTATCCATTCAAATTTTTATTCAATTACATTATTTACCTTTGATGGTTTAGTAAAATTTCCTAAATGTCCCAGTAGGTCTGGAAACGAGGACTTTAAATATTTTTCTCCTGGGTTTTCACTTCTGACTGAAGATGGCGTCTTTCTAGCGGAGTAATATGGCGTCTTTCTAGCGGAGTAATATCCATTTGACTGTGTAAAACAGCGGTGTGTACTACTGTACGGTAGTGTGATGGACTTCGTTGGTGACGACCTCACTGTGGATTCGTCTTCAAAATCAGACTCGTATTCCTGAAAGTGACATGTTTGTTTTAAATTTAGTATCAATTTCTGCTAAAAATAGGGTAAGTGTGCCCTGTAGTTTAACTTCTAACTCCACTTACTTAAACCCATTTATTCTTTACTAAAATTCTAAACTGTGATACTGTAAACATCAATAGACCAATAACTGCCAGATGTGTAAGGGTCAGACAGTAATACAGTAACCACGTATACTGTGAACACCGATAGACCTATAATTACCAGGTGTGTAAGGGTCAGACAGTAAGACAGTAACCACGTATACTGTGAACACCGATAGACCTATAATTACCAGGTGTGTAAGGGTCAGACAGTAAGACAGTAACCACGTATACTGTGAACACCGATAGACCTATAATTACCAGGTGTGTAAGGGTCAGACAGTAAGACAGTAACCACGTATACTGTGAACACCGATAGACCTATAATTACCAGGTGTGTAAGGGTCAGACAGTAAGACAGTAACCACGTATACTGTGAACACCGATAGACCTATAATTACCAGGTGTGTAAGGGTCAGACAGTAAGACAGTAACCACGTATACTGTGAACACCGATAGACCTATAATTACCAGGTGTGTAAGGGTCAGACAGTAAGACAGTAACCACGTATACTGTGAACACCGATAGACCTATAATTACCAGGTGTGTAAGGGTCAGACAGTAAGACAGTAACCACGTATACTGTGAACACCGATAGACCTATAACTACCAGGTGTGTAAGGGTCAGACAGTAAGACAGTAACGACGTATACTGTGAACACTGATAGACCTATAACTACCAGGTGTGTAAGGGTCAGACAGTAAGACAGTAACCACGTATACTGTGAACACCGATAGACCTATAATTACCAGGTGTGTAAGGGTCAGACAGTAAGACAGTAACCACGTATACTGTGAACACCGATAGACCTATAACTACCAGATGTGTAAGGGTCAGACAGTAAGACAGTAACCACATATACTGTGAACACCGATAGACCTATAACTACCAGATGTGTAAGGGTCAGACAGTAAGACAGTAACCACATATACTGTGAACACCGATAGACCTATAACTACCTGATGTGTAAGGGTAAGACAGTAAGACAGTAACCACGTATACTGTGAACACCGATAGACCTATAATTACCAGGTGTGTAAGGGTCAGACAGTAAGACAGTAACCACGTATACTGTGAACACCGATAGACCTATAACTACCAGGTGTGTAAGGGTCAGACAGTAAGACAGTAACCACGTATACTGTGAACACCGATAGACCTATAATTACCAGGTGTGTAAGGGTCAGACAGTAAGACAGTAACCACGTATACTGTGAACACCGATAGACCTATAATTACCAGGTGTGTAAGGGTC
This sequence comes from Limnoperna fortunei, assembly GCA_944474755.1. Classification (NCBI taxonomy): domain Eukaryota; kingdom Metazoa; phylum Mollusca; class Bivalvia; order Mytilida; family Modiolidae; genus Limnoperna; species Limnoperna fortunei. The sequence continues at coordinate 2,577,242 of OX104119.1, forward strand.
AGACAGTAAGACAGTAACCACGTATACTGTGAACACCGATAGACCTATAACTACCAGGTGTGTAAGGGTCAGACAGTAAGACAGTAACCACGTATACTGTGAACACCGATAGACCTATAACTACCAGGTGTGTAAGGGTCAGACAGTAAGACAGTAACCACGTATACTGTGAACACCGATAGACCTATAATTACCAGGTGTGTAAGGGTCAGACAGTAAGACAGTAACCACGTATACTGTGAACACCGATAGACCTATAACTGTCAGGTGTGTAAGGGTCAGACAGTAAGACAGTAACCACGTATACTGTGAACACCGATAGACCTATAACTGCCAGGTGTGTAAGGGTCAGACAGTAAGACAGTAACCACGTATACTGTGAACACCGATAGACCTATAATTACCAGATGTGTAAGGGTCAGACAGTAAGACAGTAACCACGTATACTGTGAACACCGATAGACCTATAATTACCAGGTGTGTAAGGGTCAGACAGTAAGACAGTAACCACGTATACTGTGAACACCGATAGACCTATAATTACCAGGTGTGTAAGGGTCAGACAGTAAGACAGTAACCACGTATACTGTGAACACCGATAGACCTATAACTACCAGGTGTGTAAGGGTCAGACAGTAAGACAGTAACCACGTATACTGTGAACACCGATAGACCGTAACTACCAGGTGTGTGAGGGTCAGACAGTAAGACAGTAACCACGTATACTGTGAACACAGATAGACCTATAACTACCAGGTGTGTAAGGGTCAGACAGTAAGACAGTAACCACGTATACTGTGAACACCGATAGACCTATAATTACCAGGTGTGTAAGGGTCAGACAGTAAGACAGTAACCACGTATACTGTGAACACCGATAGACCTATAACTACCAGGTGTGTAAGGGTCAGACAGTAAGACAGTAACCACGTATACTGTGAACACCGATAGACCTATAACTGCCAGGTGTGTAAGGGTCAGACAGTAAGACAGTAACCACGTATACTGTGAACACCGATAGACCTATAACTACCAGGTGTTTAAGGGTCAGACAGTAAGACAGTAACCACGTATACTGTGAACACCGATAGACCTATAACTGCCAGGTGTGTAAGGGTCAGACAGTAAGACAGTAATCACGTATACTGTGAACACCGATAGATCTATAATTACCAGGTGTGTAAGGGTCAGACAGTAAGACAGTAACCACGTATACTGTGAACACCGATAGACCTATAACTGCCAGGTGTGTAAGGGTCCGACAGTAAGACAGTAACCATGTATACTGTGAACACCGATAGACCTATAACTACCAGGTGTGTAAGGGTCAGACAGTAAGACAGTAACCACGTATACTGTGAACACCGATAGACCTATAATTACCAGGTGTGTAAGGGTCAGACAGTAAGACAGTAACCATGTATACTGTGAACACTGATAGACCTATAATTGCCAGGGGTGTAAAGGTCAGACAGTAAGACAGTAACCACGTATACTGTGAACACCGATAGACCTATAACTGCCAGGTGTGTAAGGGTCAGACAGTAAGACAGTAACCACGTATACTGTGAACACCGATAGACCTATAATTACCAGGTGTGTAAGGGTCAGACAGTAAGACAGTAACCATGTATACTGTGAACACTGATAGACCTATAATTGCCAGGGGTGTAAAGGTCAGACAGTAAGACAGTAACCACGTATACTGTGAACACCGATAGACCTATAACTACCAGGTGTGTAAGGGTCAGACAGTAAGACAGTAACCACGTATACTGTGAACACCGATAGACCTATAACTGCCCAGGTGTGTAGGGGTCAGACAGTTAGACAGTAACCACGTATACTGTGAACACCGATAGATCTATAATTACCAGGTGTGTAAGGGTCAGACAGTAAGACAGTAACCATGTATACTGTGAACACCGATAGACCTATAATTACCAGGTGTGTAAGGGTCAGACAGTAAGACAGTAACCACGTATACTGTGAACAATGATAGACCTATAATTACCAGGTGTGTAAGGGTCAGACAGTAAGACAGTAACCATGTATACTGTGAACACTGATAGACCTATAATTGCCAGGGGTGTAAAGGTCAGACAGTAAGACAGTAACCACGTATACTGTGAACACCGATAGACCTATAACTACCAGGTGTGTAAGGGTCAGACAGTAAGACAGTAACCACGTATACTGTGAACACCGATAGACCTATAACTACCAGGTGTGTAAGGGTCAGACAGTAAGACAGTAACCACATATACTGTGAACACCGATAGACCTATAACTACCAGATGTGTAAGGGTCCGACAGTAAGACAGTAACCACGTATATTGTGAACACCGATAGACCTATAACTGCCAGGTGTGTAAGGGTCAGACAGTAAGACAGTAACCACGTATACTGTGAACACCGATAGATCTATAATTACCAGATGTGTAAGGGTCAGACAGTAAGACAGTAACCACGTATACTGTGAACACCGATAGACCTATAACTACCAGGTGTGTAAGGATCAGACAGTAAGACAGTATCCACGTATACTGTGAACACCGATAGACCTATAATTACCAGGTGTGTAAGGGTCAGACAGTAAGACAGTAACCACGTATACTGTGAACACCGATAGATCTATAATTACCAGGTGTGTAGGTGTCAGACAGTAAGACAGTAACCATGTATACTGTGAACACTGATAGATCTATAATTACCAGGTGTGTAAGGGTCAGACAGTAAGACAGTAACCACGTATACTGTGAACACCGATAGATCTATAATTACCAGGTGTGTAAGGGTCAGACAGTAAGACAGTAACCACGTATACTATGAACACCGATAGACCTATAACTGCCAGGTGTGTAAGGGTCAGACAGTAAGACAGTAACCACGTATACTGTGAACACCGATAGACCTATAACTGCCAGGTGTGTAAGGGTCATGGACAGTAAGACAGTAACCATGTATACTGTGAACAGTGATAGACCTATAATTGCCAGGGGTGTAAAGGTCAGACAGTAAGACAGTAACCACGTATACTGTGAACACTGATAGACCTATAATTGCCAGGGGTGTAAAGGTCAGACAGTAAGACAGTAACCACGTATACTGTGAACACCGATAGATCTATAATTACCAGGTGTGTAAGGATCAGACAGTAAGACAGTAACCACGTATACTGTGAACACCGATAGATCTATAATTACCAGGTGTGTAAGGGTCAGACAGTAAGACAGTAACCATGTATACTGTGAACACTGATAGACCTATAATTGCCAGGGGTGTAAAGGTCAGACAGTAAGACAGTAACCACGTATACTGTGAACACCGATAGACCTATAACTTTCAGGTGTGTAAGGGTCAGACAGTAAGACAGTAACCACGTATACTGTGAACACCGATAGACCTATAATTACCAGGTGTGTAAGGGTCAGACAGTAAGACAGTAACCATGTATACTGTGAACACCGATAGACCTATGATTGCCAGGTGTGTAAGGGTCCGACAGTAAGACAGTAACCACGTATACTGTGAACACCGATAGACCTATAATTACCAGGTGTGTAAGGGTCAGACAGTAAGACAGTAACCACGTATACTGTGAACACCGATAGACCTATAATTACCAGGTGTGTAAGGGTCAGACAAGACAGTAAGACAGTAACCACGTATACTGTGAACACCGATAGACGTTTAATTACCAGGTGTCTAAGGGTCAGACAGTAAGACAGTAACCACGTATACTGTGAACACCGATAGACCTATAACTGCCAGGTGTGTAAGGGTCAGACAGTAAGACAGTAACCACGTATACTGTGAACACCGATAGACCTATAATTACCAGGTGTGTAAGGGTCAGACAGTAATACAGTAACCACGTATACTGTGAACACCGATAGACCTATGATTGCCAGGTGTGTAAGGGTCCGACAGTAAGACAGTAACCACGTATACTGTGAACACCGATAGACCTATGATTGCCAGGCGTGTAAGGGTCCGACAGTAAGACAGTAACCTCGTATACTGTGAACACCGATAGACCTATAATTACCAGGTGTGTAAGGGTCAGACAGTAAAACAGTAACCACGTATACTGTGAACACCGATAGACCTATAATTACCAGATGTGTAAGGGTCAGACAGTGAGACAGTAACCACGTATATTGTGAACACCGATAGATCTATAACTGCCAGGTGTGTAAGGGTCCGACAGTAAGACAGTAACCACGTATACTGTGAACACCGATAGACCTATAATTACCAGGTGTGTAAGGGTCAGACAGTAAGACAGTAACCACGTATACTGTGAACACCGATAGACCTATAACTGCCAGGTGTGTAAGGGTCAGACAGTAAGACAGTAACCACGTATACTGTGAACACCGATAGACCTATAACTGCCCAGGTGTGTAAGGGTCCGACAGTAAGACAGTAACCACGTATACTGTGAACACCGATAGACCTATAATTAGCAGGTGTGTAAGGGTCAGACAGTAAGACAGTAACCACGTATACTGTGAACACCGATAGACCTATAACTGTCAGGTGTGTAAGGGTCAGACAGTAAGACAGTCACCACGTATACTGTGAACACCGATAGACCTATAATTACCAGGTGTGTAAGGGTCAGACAGTAAGACAGTAACCACGTATACTGTGAACACCGATAGACCTATAATTACCAGGTGTGTAAGGGTCAGACAGTAAGACAGTAACCACGTATACTGTGAACACCGATAGACCTATAACTGCCAGGGGTGTAAGGGTCAGACAGTAAGACAGTAACCACGTATACTGTGAACACCGATAGACCTATAATTACCAGGTGTGTAAGGGTCAGACAGTAAGACAGTAACCACGTATACTGTGAACACCGATAGACCTATAACTGCGAGGTGTGTAAGGGTCAGACAGTAAGACAGTAACCACGTATACTGTGAACACCGATAGAACTATAACTGCCAGGTGTGTAAGGGTCAGACAGTAAGACAGTAACCACGTATACTGTGAACACCGATAGACCTATAACTGCCAGGTGTGTAAGGGTCAGACAGTAAGACAGTAACCACTTATACTGTGAACACCGATAGACCTATAATTACCAGGTGTGTAAGGGTCAGACAGTAAGACAGTAACCACGTATACTGTGAACACCGATAGACCTATAATTACCAGGTGTGTAAGGGTCAGACAGTAAGACAGTAACGACGCATACTGTGAACACCGATAGACCTATAATTACCAGGTGTGTAAGGGTCAGACAGTAAGACAGTAACCACGTATACTGTGAACACCGATAGACCTATAATTACCAGGTGTGTAAGGGTCAGACAGTAAGACAGTAACCACGTATACTGTGAACACCGATAGACCTATAATTACCAGGTGTGTAAGGGTCAGACAGTAAGACAGTAACCATGTATACTGTGAACACCGATAGACCTATGATTGCCATGTGTGTAAGGGTCCGACAGTAAGACAGTAACCACGTATACTGTGAACACCGATAGACCTATAATTACCAGGTGTGTAAGGGTCAGACAGTAAGACAGTAACCACGTATACTGTGAACACCGATAGACCTATAATTACCAGGTGTGTAAGGGTCAGACAAGACAGTAAGACAGTAACCACGTATACTGTGAACACCGATAGACGTTTAATTACCAGGTGTCTAAGGGTCAGACAGTAAGACAGTAACCACGTATACTGTGAACACCGATAGACCTATAACTGCCAGGTGTGTAAGGGTCAGACAGTAAGACAGTAACCACGTATACTGTGAACACCGATAGACCTATAATTACCAGGTGTGTAAGGGTCAGACAGTAATACAGTAACCACGTATAGTGTGAACACCGATAGACCTATGATTGCCAGGTGTGTAAGGGTCCGACAGTAAGACAGTAACCACGTATACTGTGAACACCGATAGACCTATAATTACCAGGTGTGTAAGGGTCAGACAGTAAGACAGTAACCACGTATACTGTGAACACCGATAGACCTATCACTGTCAGGTGTGTAAGGGTCAGACAGTAAGACAGTCACCACGTATACTGTGAACACCGATAGACCTATAATTACCAGGTGTGTAAGGGTCAGACAGTAAGACAGTAACCACGTATACTGTGAACACCGATAGACCTATAATTACCAGGTGTGTAAGGGTCAGACAGTAAGACAGTAACCACGTATATTGTGAACACCGATAGACCTATAACTGCCAGGGGTGTAAGGGTCAGACAGTAAGACAGTAACCACGTATACTGTGAACACCGATAGACCTATAATTACCAGGTGTGTAAGGGTCAGACAGTAAGACAGTAACCACGTATACTGTGAACACCGATAGACCTATAACTGCCAGGTGTGTAAGGGTCAGACAGTAAGACAGTAACCACGTATTCTGTGAACACCGATAGAACTATAACTGCCAGGTGTGTAAGGGTCAGACAGTAAGACAGTAACCACGTATACTGTGAACACCGATAGACCTATAACTGCCAGGTGTGTAAGGGTCAGACAGTAAGACAGTAACCACTTATACTGTGAACACCGATAGACCTATAATTACCAGGTGTGTAAGGGTCAGACAGTAAGACAGTAACCACGTATACTGTGAACACCGATAGACCTATAATTACCAGGTGTGTAAGGGTCAGACAGTAAGACAGTAACGACGCATACTGTGAACACCGATAGACCTATAATTACCAGGTGTGTAAGGGTCAGACAGTAAGACAGTAACCACGTATACTGTGAACACCGATAGACCTATAATTACCAGGTGTGTAAGGGTCAGACAGTAAGACAGTAACCACGTATACTGTGAACACCGATAGACCTATAATTACCAGGTGTGTAAGGGTCAGACAGTAAGACAGTAACCATGTATACTGTGAACACCGATAGACCTATGATTGCCAGGTGTGTAAGGGTCCGACAGTAAGACAGTAACCACGTATACTGTGAACACCGATAGACCTATAATTACCAGGTGTGTAAGGGTCAGACAAGACAGTAAGACAGTAACCACGTATACTGTGAACACCGATAGACGTTTAATTACCAGGTGTCTAAGGGTCAGACAGTAAGACAGTAACCACGTATACTGTGAACACCGATAGACCTATAATTACCAGGTGTGTAAGGGTCAGACAAGACAGTAAGACAGTAACCACGTATACTGTGAACACCGATAGACGTTTAATTACCAGGTGTCTAAGGGTCAGACAGTAAGACAGTAACCACGTATACTGTGAACACCGATAGACCTATAACTGCCAGGTGTGTAAGGGTCAGACAGTAAGACAGTAACCACGTATACTGTGAACACCGATAGACCTATAATTACCAGGTGTGTAAGGGTCAGACAGTAATACAGTAACCACGTATAGTGTGAACACCGATAGACCTATGATTGCCAGGTGTGTAAGGGTCCGACAGTAAGACAGTAACCACGTATACTGTGAACACCGATAGACCTATGATTGCCAGGTGTATAAGGGTCCGACAGTAAGACAGTAACCACGTATACTGTGAACACCGATAGACCTATAATTACCAGGTCTGTAAGGGTCAGACAGTAAGACAGTAACCACGTATACTGTGAACACCGATAGACCTATAACTGCCCAGGTGTGTAAGGGTCCGACAGTAAGACAGTAACCACGTATACTGTGAACACCGATAGACCTATAATTACCAGGTGTGTAAGGGTCAGACAGTAAGACAGTAACCACATATACTGTGAACACCGATAGACCTATGATTACCAGGTGTGTAAGGGTCAGACAGTAAGACAGTAACCACATATACTGTGAACACCGATAGACCTATAATTACCAGGTGTGTAAGGGTCAGACAGTAAGACAGTAACCACGTATACTGTGAACACCGATAGACCTATAACTGTCAGGTGTGTAAGGGTCAGACAGTAAGACAGTCACCACGTATACTGTGAACACCGATAGACCTATAATTACCAGGTGTGTAAGGGTCAGACAGTAAGACAGTAACCACGTATACTGTGAACACCGATAGACCTATAATTACCAGGTGTGTAAGGGTCAGACAGTAAGACAGTAACCACGTATACTGTGAACACCGATAGACCTATAACTGCCAGGTGTGTAAGGGTCAGACAGTAAGACAGTAACCACTTATACTGTGAACACCGATAGACCTATAATTACCAGGTGTGTAAGGGTCAGACAGTAAGACAGTAACCACGTATACTGTGAACACCGATAGACCTATAATTACCAGGTGTGTAAGGGTCAGACAGTAAGACAGTAACGACGCATACTGTGAACACCGATAGACCTATAATTACCAGGTGTGTAAGGGTCAGACAGTAAGACAGTAACCACGTATACTGTGAACACCGATAGACCTATAATTACCAGGTGTGTAAGGGTCAGACAGTAAGACAGTAACCATGTATACTGTGAACACCGATAGACCTATAACTACCAGATGTGTAAGGGTCAGACAGTAAGACAGTAACCACGTATACTGTGAACACCGATAGACCTATAATTACCAGGTGTGTAAGGGTCAGACAGTAAGACAGTAACCACGTATACTGTGAACACCGATAGACCTATAACTGCCAGGTGTGTAAGGGTCAGACAGTAAGACAGTAACCATGTATACTGTGAACACCGATAGACCTATAATTGCCAGGTGTGTAAGGGTCAGACAGTAAGACAGTAACCACGTATACTGTGAACACCGATAGACCTATAATTACCAGGTGTGTAAGGGTCAGACAGTAAGACAGTAACCACGTATACTGTGAACACCGAGAGACCTATAACTACCAGGTGTGTAAGGGTCAGACAGTAAGACAGTAACCACGTATACTGTGAACACCGATAGACCTATAACTGCCAGGTGTGTAAGGGTCAGACAGTAAGACTGTAACCACGTATACTGTGAACACCGATAGACCTATAATTACCAGGTGTGTAAGGGTCAGACAGTAACACAATAACCACGTATACTGTGAACACCGATAGACCTATAACTGCCAGGTGTGTAAGGGTCAGACAGTAAGACAGTAACCACGTATACTGTGAACACCGATAGACCTATAACTGCCAGGTGTGTAAGGGTCAGACAGTAAGACAGTAACCACGTATACTGTGAACACCGATAGAGCTATAACTGCCAGGTGTGTAAGGGTCAGACCATAAGACAGTAACCACGTATACTGTGAACACCGATAGACCTATAATTACAAGGCGTGTAAGGGTCAGACAGTAAGACAGTAACCACGTATACTGTGAACACCGATAGACCTATAATTACCAGGTGTGTAAGGGTCCGACAGTAAGACAGTAACCATGTATACTGTGAACACCGATAGACCTATAATTACCAGGTGTGTAAGGGTCAGACAGTAAGACAGTAACCACGTATACTGTGAACACCGATAGAGCTATAACTGCCAGGTGTGTAAGGGTCAGACAGTAAGACAGTAACCACGTATACTGTGAACACCGATAGACCTATAATTACCAGGTGTGTAAGGGTCAGACAGTAAGACAGTAACCACATATACTGTGAACACCGATAGACCTATAACTGCCAGGTGTGTAAGGGTCAGACAGTAAGACAGTAACCACGTATACTGTGAACACCGATAGACCTATAACTACCAGATGTGTAAGGGTCAGACAGTCAGACAGTAACCACATATACTGTGAGCACCGATAGACCTATAATTACCAGGTGTGTAAGGGTCAGACAGTAAGACAGTAACCACGTATACTGTGAACACCGATAGACCTATAACTACCAGATGTGTAAGGGTCAGACAGTAAGACAGTAACCACGTATACTGTGAACACCGATAGACCTATAACTACCAGGTGTGTAAGGGTCAGACAGTAAGACAGTAACCATGTATACTGTGAACACTGATAGACCTATAACTGCCAGGTGTGTAAGGGTCAGACAGTGAGACAGTAACCACGTATATTGTGAACACCGATAGACCTATCATAACAGGTGTGTAAGGGTCAGACAGTAAGACAGTAACCACGTATACTGTGAACACCGATAGATCTTTAATTACCAGGTGTGCAAGGGTCAGACAGTAAGACAGTAACCATGTATACTGTGAACACTGATAGACCTATAATTGCCAGGGGTGTAAAGGTCAGACAGTAAGACAGTAACCACGTATACTGTGAACACTGATAGACCTATAATTACCAGGTGTGTAAGGGTCAGACAGTAAGACAGTAACCACGTATACTGTGAACACCGATAGACCTATAGTTACCAGGTGTGTAAGGGTCAGACAGTAAGACAGTAACCACATATACTGTGAACACCGATAGAACTATAACTGCCAGGTGTGTAAAGGTCAGACAGTAAGACAGTAACCACATATACTGTGAACACCGATAGAACTATAACTGCCCAGGTGTGTAAGGGTCAGACAGTAAGACAGTAACCACGTATACTGTGAACACCGATAGATCTATAATTACCAGGTGTGCAAGGGTCAGACAGTAAGACAGTAACCACGTATACTGTGAACACTGATAGACCTATAATTGCCAGGGGTGTAAAGGTCAGAAAGTAAGACAGTAACCACGTATACTGTGAACACCGATAGACCTATAATTACCAGGTGTGTAAGGGTCAGACAGTAAGACAGTAACCACGTATACTGTGAACACCGATAGACCTATAACTGCCAGGTGTGTAAGGGTCAGACAGTAAGACAGTAATCACGTATACTGTGAACACCGATAGATCTATAATTACCAGGTGTGTAAGGGTCAGACAGTAAGACAGTAACCACGTATACTGTGAACACCGATAGACCTATAACTACCAGGTGTGTAAGGGTCAGACAGTAAGACAGTAACCACGTATACTGTGAACACCGATAGACCTATAGTTACCAGGTGTGTAAGGGTCAGACAGTAAGACAGTAACCACATATACTGTGAACACCGATAGAACTATAACTGCCCAGGTGTGTAAGGGTCAGACAGTAAGACAGTAACCACGTATACTGTGAACACCGATAGACCTATAACTGCGAGGTGTGTAAGGGTCAGACAGTAAGACAGTAACCACGTATACTGTGAACACCGATAGACCTATAACTGCCAGGTGTGTAAGGGTCAGACAGTAAGACAGTAATCACGTATACTGTGAACACCGATAGATCTATAATTACCAGGTGTGTAAGGGTCAGACAGTAAGACAGTAACCACGTATACTGTGAACACCGATAGACCTATAACTACCAGGTGTGTAAGGGTCAGACAGTAAGACAGTAACCACGTATACTGTGAACACCGATAGACCTATAACTGCCAGGTGTGTAAGGGTCCGACAGTAAGACAGTAACCATGTATACTGTGAACACCGATAGACCTATAATTACCAGGTGTGTAAGGGTCAGACAGTAACACAATAACCACGTATACTGTGAACACCTATAGACCTATAACTGCCAGGTGTGTAAGGGTCAGACAGTAAGACAGTAACCACGTATACTGTGAACACCGATAGACCTATAACTGCCAGGTGTGTAAGGGTCAGACAGTAAGACAGTAACCACGTATACTGTGAACACCGATAGAGCTATAACTGCCAGGTGTGTAAGGGTCAGACAATAAGACAGTAACCACGTATACTGTGAACACCGATAGACCTATAATTACAAGGCGTGTAAGGGTCAGACAGTAAGACAGTAACCACGTATACTGTGAACACCGATAGACCTATAATTACCAGGTGTGTAAGGGTCCGACAGTAAGACAGTAACCATGTATACTGTGAACACCGATAGACCTATAATTACCAGGTGTGTAAGGGTCAGACAGTAAGACAGTAACCACGTATACTGTGAACACCGATAGAGCTATAACTGCCAGGTGTGTAAGGGTCAGACAGTAAGACAGTAACCACGTATACTGTGAACACCGATAGACCTATAATTACCAGGTGTGTAAGGGTCAGACAGTAAGACAGTAACCACATATACTGTGAACACCGATAGACCTATAACTGCCAGGTGTGTAAGGGTCAGACAGTAAGACAGTAACCACGTATACTGTGAACACCGATAGACCTATAACTACCAGATGTGTAAGGGTCAGACAGTCAGACAGTAACCACATATACTGTGAACACCGATAGACCTATAATTACCAGGTGTGTAAGGGTCAGACAGTAAGACAGTAACCACGTATACTGTGAACACCGATAGACCTATAACTACCAGATGTGTAAGGGTCAGACAGTAAGACAGTAACGACGTATACTGTGAACACCGATAGACCTATAACTGCCAGATGTGTAAGGGTCAGACAGTAAGACAGTAACCACGAATACTGTGAACACCGATAGACCTATAACTACCAGGTGTGTAAGGGTCAGACATTAAGACAGTAACCATGTATACTGTGAACACTGATAGACCTATACCTGCCAGGTGTGTAAGGGTCAGACAGTGAGACAGTAACCACGTATATTGTGAACACCGATAGACCTATCATAACAGGTGTGTAAGGGTCAGACAGTAAGACAGTAACCACGTATACTGTGAACACCGATAGATCTTTAATTACCAGGTGTGCAAGGGTCAGACAGTAAGACAGTAACCATGTATACTGTGAACACTGATAGACCTATAATTGCCAGGGGTGTAAAGGTCAGACAGTAAGACAGTAACCACGTATACTGTGAACACTGATAGACCTATAATTACCAGGTGTGTAAGGGTCAGACAGTAAGACAGTAACCACGTATACTGTGAACACCGATAGACCTATAGTTACCAGGTGTGTAAGGGTCAGACAGTAAGACAGTAACCACATATACTGTGAACACCGATAGAACTATAACTGCCAGGTGTGTAAAGGTCAGACAGTAAGACAGTAACCACGTATACTGTGAACACCGATAGACCTATAACTGCCCAGGTGTGTAAGGGTCAGACAGTAAGACAGTAACCACGTATACTGTGAACACCGATAGATCTATAATTACCAGGTGTGCAAGGGTCAGACAGTAAGACAGTAACCACGTATACTGTGAACACTGATAGACCTATAATTGCCAGGGGTGTAAAGGTCAGAAAGTAAGACAGTAACCACGTATACTGTGAACACCGATAGACCTATAATTACCAGGTGTGTAAGGGTCAGACAGTAAGACAGTAACCACGTATACTGTGAACACCGATAGACCTATAACTGCCAGGTGTGTAAGGGTCAGACAGTAAGACAGTAATCACGTATACTGTGAACACCGATAGATCTATAATTACCAGATGTGTAAGGGTCAGACAGTAAGACAGTAACCACGTATACTGTGAACACCGATAGACCTATAACTACCAGGTGTGTAAGGGTCAGACAGTAAGACAGTAACCACGTATACTGTGAACACCGATAGACCTATAACTGCCAGGTGTGTAAGGGTCCGACAGTAAGACAGTAACCATGTATACTGTGAACACCGATAGACCTATAACTACCAGGTGTGTAAGGGTCAGACAGTAAGACAGTAACCACGTATACTGTGAACACCGATAGACCTATAATTACCAGGTGTGTAAGGGTCAGACAGTAAGACAGTAACCATGTATACTGTGAACACTGATAGACCTATAATTGCCAGGGGTGTAAAGGTCAGACAGTAAGACAGTAACCACGTATACTGTGAACACCGATAGACCTATAACTACCAGGTGTGTAAGGGTCAGACAGTAAGACAGTAACCACGTATACTGTGAACACCGATAGACCTATAACTTCCCAGGTGTGTAGGGGTCAGACAGTTAGACAGTAACCACGTATACTGTGAACACCGATAGATCTATAATTACCAGGTGTGTAAGGGTCAGACAGTAAGACAGTAACCATGTATACTGTGAATACCGATAGACCTATAATTACCAGGTGTGTAAGGGTCAGACAGTAAGACAGTAACCACGTATACTGTGAACAATGATAGACCTATAATTACCAGGTGTGTAAGGGTCAGACAGTAAGACAGTAACCATGTATACTGTGAACACTGATAGACCTATAATTGCCAGGGGTGTAAAGGTCAGACAGTAAGACAGTAACCACGTATACTGTGAACACCGATAGACCTATAACTACCAGGTGTGTAAGGGTCAGACAGTAAGACAGTAACCACGTATACTGTGAACACCGATAGACCTATAACTGCCCAGGTGTGTAAGGGTCAGACAGTAAGACAGTAACCACGTATACTGTGAACACCGATAGACCTATAACTGCCAGGTGTGTAAGGGTCAGACAGTAAGACAGTAACCACGTATACTGTAAACACCGATAGACCTATAATTACCAGGTGTGTAAGGGTCAGACAGTAAGACAGTAACCATGTATACTGTGAACACTGATAGACCTATAACTACCAGGTGTGTAAGGGTCAGACAGTAAGACAGTAACCATGTATACTGTGAACACCGATAGACCTATAACTGCCAGGTGTGTAAGGGTCAGACAGTAAGACAGTAACCACGTATACTGTTAACACCGATAGACCTATAACTACCAGGTGTGTAAGGGTCAGACAGTAAGACAGTAACCACGTATACTGTTAACACCGATAGACCTATAACTACCAGGTGTGTAAGGGTCAGACAGTAAGACAGTAACCACGTATACTGTGAACACCGATAGATCTATAATTACCAGATGTGTAAGGGTCAGACAGTAAGACAGTAACCACGTATACTGTGAACACCGATAGACCTATAACTACCAGGTGTGTAAGGATCAGACAGTAAGACAGTAACCACGTATACTGTGAACACCGATAGATCTATAATTACCAGGTGTGTAAGGGTCAGACAGTAAGACAGTAACCATGTATACTGTGAACACCGATAGACCTATAATTGCCAGGGGTGTAAAGGTCAGACAGTAAGACAGTAACCATGTATACTGTGAACACCGATAGACCTATGATTGCCAGGTGTGTAAGGGTCAGACAGTAAGACAGTAACCACGTATACTGTGAACACCGATAGACCTATAATTACCAGGTGTGTAAGGGTCAGACAGTAAGACAGTAACCACGTATACTGTGAACACCGATAGATCTATAATTACCAGGTGTGTAGGTGTCAGACAGTAAGACAGTAACCATGTATACTGTGAACACTGATAGATCTATAATTACCAGGTGTGTAAGGGTCAGACAGTAAGACAGTAACCACGTATACTGTGAACACCGATAGATCTATAATTACCAGGTGTGTAAGGGTCAGACAGTAAGACAGTAACCACGTATACTATGAACACCGATAGACCTATAACTGCCAGGTGTGTAAGGGTCAGACAGTAAGACAGTAACCACGTATACTGTGAACACCGATAGACCTATAACTGCCAGGTGTGTAAGGGTCATGGACAGTAAGACAGTAACCATGTATACTGTGAACAGTGATAGACCTATAATTGCCAGGGGTGTAAAGGTCAGACAGTAAGACAGTAACCACGTATACTGTGAACACTGATAGACCTATAATTGCCAGGGGTGTAAAGGTCAGACAGTAAGACAGTAACCACGTATACTGTGAACACCGATAGATCTATAATTACCAGGTGTGTAAGGATCAGACAGTAAGACAGTAACCACGTATACTGTGAACACCGATAGATCTATAATTACCAGGTGTGTAAGGGTCAGACAGTAAGACAGTAACCATGTATACTGTGAACACTGATAGACCTATAATTGCCAGGGGTGTAAAGGTCAGACAGTAAGACAATAACCACGTATACTGTGAACACCGATAGACCTATAACTGTCAGGTGTGTAAGGGTCAGACAGTAAGACAGTAACCACGTATACTGTGAACACCGATAGACCTATAATTACCAGGTGTGTAAGGGTCAGACAGTAAGACAGTAACCATGTATACTGTGAACACCGATAGACCTATGATTGCCAGGTGTGTAAGGGTCCGACAGTAAGACAGTAACCACGTATACTGTGAACACCGATAGACCTATAATTACCAGGTGTGTAAGGGTCAGACAGTAAGACAGTAACCACGTATACTGTGAACACCGATAGACCTATAATTACCAGGTGTGTAAGGGTCAGACAAGACAGTAAGACAGTAACCACGTATACTGTGAACACCGATAGACGTTTAATTACCAGGTGTCTAAGGGTCAGACAGTAAGACAGTAACCACGTATACTGTGAACACCGATAGACCTATAACTGCCAGGTGTGTAAGGGTCAGACAGTAAGACAGTAACCACGTATACTGTGAACACCGATAGACCTATAATTACCAGGTGTGTAAGGGTCAGACAGTAATACAGTAACCACGTATACTGTGAACACCGATAGACCTATGATTGCCAGGTGTGTAAGGGTCCGACAGTAAGACAGTAACCACGTATACTGTGAACACCGATAGACCTATGATTGCCAGGTGTGTAAGGGTCCGACAGTAAGACAGTAACCTCGTATACTGTGAACACCGATAGACCTATAATTACCAGGTGTGTAAGGGTCAGACAGTAAAACAGTAACCACGTATACTGTGAACACCGATAGACCTATAATTACCAGATGTGTAAGGGTCAGACAGTGAGACAGTAACCACGTATATTGTGAACACCGATAGATCTATAACTGCCAGGTGTGTAAGGGTCCGACAGTAAGACAGTAACCACGTATACTGTGAACACCGATAGACCTATAATTACCAGGTGTGTAAGGGTCAGACAGTAAGACAGTAACCACGTATACTGTGAACACCGATAGACCTATAACTGCCCAGGTGTGTAAGGGTCCGACAGTAAGACAGTAACCACGTATACTGTGAACACCGATAGACCTATAACTGTCAGGTGTGTAAGGGTCAGACAGTAAGACAGTCACCACGTATACTGTGAACACCGATAGACCTATAATTACCAGGTGTGTAAGGGTCAGACAGTAAGACAGTAACCACGTATACTGTGAACACCGATAGACCTATAATTACCAGGTGTGTAAGGGTCAGACAGTAAGACAGTAACCACATATATTGTGAACACCGATAGACCTATAACTGCCAGGTGTGTAAGGGTCAGACAGTAAGACAGTAACCACGTATACTGTGAACACCGATAGACCTATAACTGTCAGGTGTGTAAGGGTCAGACAGTAAGACAGTAACCACGTATACTGTGAACACCGATAGACCTATAATTACCAGGTGTGTAAGGGTCAGACAGTAAGACAGTAACCACGTATACTGTGAACACCGATAGACCTATAACTGCCAGGTGTGTAAGGGTCAGACAGTAAGACAGTAACCACGTATACTGTGAACACCGATAGAACTATAACTGCCAGGTGTGTAAGGGTCAGACAGTAAGACAGTAACCACGTATACTGTGAACACCGATAGACCTATAACTGCCAGGTGTGTAAGGGTCAGACAGTAAGACAGTAACCACTTATACTGTGAACACCGATAGACCTATAATTACCAGGTGTGTAAGGGTCAGACAGTAAGACAGTAACCACGTATACTGTGAACACCGATAGACCTATAATTACCAGGTGTGTAAGGGTCAGACAGTAAGACAGTAACGACGCATACTGTGAACACCGATAGACCTATAACTGCCAGGTGTGTAAGGGTCAGACAGTAAGACAGTAACCACGTATACTGTGAACACCGATAGACCTATAATTACCAGGTGTGTAAGGGTCAGACAGTAAGACAGTAACCACGTATACTGTGAACACCGATAGACCTATAATTACCAGGTGTGTAAGGGTCAGACAGTAAGACAGTAACCACGTATACTGTGAACACCGATAGACCTATAATTACCAGGTGTGTAAGGGTCAGACAGTAAGACAGTAACCATGTATACTGTGAACACCGATAGACCTATGATTGCCATGTGTGTAAGGGTCCGACAGTAAGACAGTAACCACGTATACTGTGAACACCGATAGACCTATAATTACCAGGTGTGTAAGGGTCAGACAGTAAGACAGTAACCACGTATACTGTGAACACCGATAGACCTATAATTACCAGGTGTGTAAGGGTCAGACAAGACAGTAAGACAGTAACCACGTATACTGTGAACACCGATAGACGTTTAATTACCAGGTGTCTAAGGGTCAGACAGTAAGACAGTAACCACGTATACTGTGAACACCGATAGACCTATAACTGCCAGGTGTGTAAGGGTCAGACAGTAAGACAGTAACCACGTATACTGTGAACACCGATAGACCTATAATTACCAGGTGTGTAAGGGTCAGACAGTAATACAGTAACCACGTATAGTGTGAACACCGATAGACCTATGATTGCCAGGTGTGTAAGGGTCCGACAGTAAGACAGTAACCACGTATACTGTGAACACCGATAGACCTATGATTGCCAGGTGTGTAAGGGTCCGACAGTAAGACAGTAACCTCGTATACTGTGAACACCGATAGACCTATAATTACCAGGTGTGTAAGGGTCAGACAGTAAGACAGTAACCACGTATACTGTGAACACCGATAGACCTATAACTACCAGATGTGTAAGGGTCAGACAGTAAGACAGTAACGACGTATACTGTGAACACCGATAGACCTATAACTGCCAGATGTGTAAGGGTCAGACAGTAAGACAGTAACCACGTATACTGTGAACACCGATAGACCTATAACTACCAGGTGTGTAAGGGTCAGACAGTAAGACAGTAACCATGTATACTGTGAACACTGATAGACCTATAACTGCCAGGTGTGTAAGGGTCAGACAGTGAGACAGTAACCACGTATATTGTGAACACCGATAGACCTATCATAACAGGTGTGTAAGGGTCAGACAGTAAGACAGTAACCACGTATACTGTGAACACCGATAGATCTTTAATTACCAGGTGTGCAAGGGTCAGACAGTAAGACAGTAACCATGTATACTGTGAACACTGATAGACCTATAATTGCCAGGGGTGTAAAGGTCAGACAGTAAGACAGTAACCACGTATACTGTGAACACTGATAGACCTATAATTACCAGGTGTGTAAGGGTCAGACAGTAAGACAGTAACCACGTATACTGTGAACACCGATAGACCTATAGTTACCAGGTGTGTAAGGGTCAGACAGTAAGACAGTAACCACATATACTGTGAACACCGATAGAACTATAACTGCCAGGTGTGTAAAGGTCAGACAGTAAGACAGTAACCACGTATACTGTGAACACCGATAGACCTATAACTGCCCAGGTGTGTAAGGGTCAGACAGTAAGACAGTAACCACGTATACTGTGAACACCGATAGATCTATAATTACCAGGTGTGCAAGGGTCAGACAGTAAGACAGTAACCACATATACTGTGAACACTGATAGACCTATAATTGCCAGGGGTGTAAAGGTCAGAAAGTAAGACAGTAACCACGTATACTGTGAACACCGATAGACCTATAATTACCAGGTGTGTAAGGGTCAGACAGTAAGACAGTAACCACGTATACTGTGAACACCGATAGACCTATAACTGCCAGGTGTGTAAGGGTCAGACAGTAAGACAGTAATCACGTATACTGTGAACACCGATAGATCTATAATTACCAGGTGTGTAAGGGTCAGACAGTAAGACAGTAACCACGTATACTGTGAACACCGATAGACCTATAACTACCAGGTGTGTAAGGGTCAGACAGTAAGACAGTAACCACGTATACTGTGAACACCGATAGACCTATAACTGCCAGGTGTGTAAGGGTCCGACAGTAAGACAGTAACCATGTATACTGTGAACACCGATAGACCTATAACTACCAGGTGTGTAAGGGTCAGACAGTAAGACAGTAACCACGTATACTGTGAACACCGATAGACCTATAATTACCAGGTGTGTAAGGGTCAGACAGTAAGACAGTAACCATGTATACTGTGAACACTGATAGACCTATAATTGCCAGGGGTGTAAAGGTCAGACAGTAAGACAGTAACCACGTATACTGTGAACACCGATAGACCTATAACTACCAGGTGTGTAAGGGTCAGACAGTAAGACAGTAACCACGTATACTGTGAACACCGATAGACCTATAACTTCCCAGGTGTGTAGGGGTCAGACAGTTAGACAGTAACCACGTATACTGTGAACACCGATAGATCTATAATTACCAGGTGTGTAAGGGTCAGACAGTAAGACAGTAACCATGTATACTGTGAACACCGATAGACCTATAATTACCAGGTGTGTAAGGGTCAGACAGTAAGACAGTAACCACGTATACTGTGAACAATGATAGACCTATAATTACCAGGTGTGTAAGGGTCAGACAGTAAGACAGTAACCATGTATACTGTGAACACTGATAGACCTATAATTGCCAGGGGTGTAAAGGTCAGACAGTAAGACAGTAACCACGTATACTGTGAACACCGATAGACCTATAACTACCAGGTGTGTAAGGGTCAGACAGTAAGACAGTAACCACGTATACTGTAAACACCGATAGACCTATAATTACCAGGTGTGTAAGGGTCAGACAGTAAGACAGTAACCATGTATACTGTGAACACTGATAGACCTATAACTACCAGGTGTGTAAGGGTCAGACAGTAAGACAGTAACCACGTATACTGTTAACACCGATAGACCTATAACTACCAGGTGTGTAAGGGTCAGACAGTAAGACAGTAACCACGTATACTGTGAACACCGATAGATCTATAATTACCAGATGTGTAAGGGTCAGACAGTAAGACAGTAACCACGTATACTGTGAACACCGATAGACCTATAACTACCAGGTGTGTAAGGATCAGACAGTAAGACAGTAACCACGTATACTGTGAACACCGATAGATCTATAATTACCAGGTGTGTAAGGGTCAGACAGTAAGACAGTAACCATGTATACTGTGAACAGTGATAGACCTATAATTGCCAGGGGTGTAAAGGTCAGACAGTAAGACAGTAACCACGTATACTGTGAACACTGATAGACCTATAATTGCCAGGGGTGTAAAGGTCAGACAGTAAGACAGTAACCACGTATACTGTGAACACCGATAGATCTATAATTACCAGGTGTGTAAGGATCAGACAGTAAGACAGTAACCACGTATACTGTGAACACCGATAGATTTATAATTACCAGGTGTGTAAGGGTCAGACAGTAAGACAGTAACCATGTATACTGTGAACACTGATAGACCTATAATTGCCAGGGGTGTAAAGGTCAGACAGTAAGACAGTAACCACGTATACTGTGAACACCGATAGACCTATAACTGTCAGGTGTGTAAGGGTCAGACAGTAAGACAGTAACCACGTATACTGTGAACACCGATAGACCTATAATTACCAGGTGTGTAAGGGTCAGACAGTAAGACAGTAACCATGTATACTGTGAACACCGATAGACCTATGATTGCCAGGTGTGTAAGGGTCCGACAGTAAGACAGTAACCACGTATACTGTGAACACCGATAGACCTATAATTACCAGGTGTGTAAGGGTCAGACAGTAAGACAGTAACCACGTATACTGTGAACACCGATAGACCTATAATTACCAGGTGTGTAAGGGTCAGACAAGACAGTAAGACAGTAACCACGTATACTGTGAACACCGATAGATGTTTAATTACCAGGTGTCTAAGGGTCAGACAGTAAGACAGTAACCACGTATACTGTGAACACCGATAGACCTATAACTGCCAGGTGTGTAAGGGTCAGACAGTAAGACAGTAACCACGTATACTGTGAACACCGATAGACCTATAATTACCAGGTGTGTAAGGGTCAGACAGTAATACAGTAACCACGTATACTGTGAACACCGATAGACCTATGATTGCCAGGTGTGTAAGGGTCCGACAGTAAGACAGTAACCACGTATACTGTGAACACCGATAGACCTATGATTGCCAGGTGTGTAAGGGTCCGACAGTAAGACAGTAACCTCGTATACTGTGAACACCGATAGACCTATAATTACCAGGTGTGTAAGGGTCAGACAGTAAAACAGTAACCACATATACTGTGAACACCGATAGACCTATAATTACCAGATGTGTAAGGGTCAGACAGTGAGACAGTAACCACGTATATTGTGAACACCGATAGATCTATAACTGCCAGGTGTGTAAGGGTCCGACAGTAAGACAGTAACCACGTATACTGTGAACACCGATAGACCTATAATTACCAGGTGTGTAAGGGTCAGACAGTAAGACAGTAACCACGTATACTGTGAACACCGATAGACCTATAACTGCCCAGGTGTGTAAGGGTCCGACAGTAAGACAGTAACCACGTATACTGTGAACACCGATAGACCTATAATTACCAGGTGTGTAAGGGTCAGACAGTAAGACAGTAACCACGTATACTGTGAACACCGATAGACCTATAACTGTCAGGTGTGTAAGGGTCAGACAGTAAGACAGTCACCACGTATACTGTGAACACCGATAGACCTATAATTACCAGGTGTGTAAGGGTCAGACAGTAAGACAGTAACCACGTATACTGTGAACACCGATAGACCTATAATTACCAGGTGTGTAAGGGTCAGACAGTAAGACAGTAACCACGTATATTGTGAACACCGATAGACCTATAACTGCCAGGGGTGTAAGGGTCAGACAGTAAGACAGTAACCACGTATACTGTGAACACCGATAGACCTATAATTACCAGGTGTGTAAGGGTCAGACAGTAAGACAGTAACCACGTATACTGTGAACACCGATAGACCTATAACTGCCAGGTGTGTAAGGGTCAGACAGTAAGACAGTAACCACGTATACTGTGAACACCGATAGAACTATAACTGCCAGGTGTGTAAGGGTCAGACAGTAAGACAGTAACCACGTATACTGTGAACACCGATAGACCTATAACTGCCAGGTGTGTAAGGGTCAGACAGTAAGACAGTAACCACTTATACTGTGAACACCGATAGACCTATAATTACCAGGTGTGTAAGGGTCAGACAGTAAGACAGTAACCACGTATACTGTGAACACCGATAGACCTATAATTACCAGGTGTGTAAGGGTCAGACAGTAAGACAGTAACGACGCATACTGTGAACACCGATAGACCTATAATTACCAGGTGTGTAAGGGTCAGACAGTAAGACAGTAACCACGTATACTGTGAACACCGATAGACCTATAATTACCAGGTGTGTAAGGGTCAGACAGTAAGACAGTAACCACGTATACTGTGAACACCGATAGACCTATAATTACCAGGTGTGTAAGGGTCAGACAGTAAGACAGTAACCACGTATACTGTGAACACCGATAGACCTATAATTACCAGGTGTGTAAGGGTCAGACAGTAAGACAGTAACCATGTATACTGTGAACACCGATAGACCTATGATTGCCATGTGTGTAAGGGTCCGACAGTAAGACAGTAACCACGTATACTGTGAACACCGATAGACCTATATTTACCAGGTGTGTAAGGGTCAGACAGTAAGACAGTAACCACGTATACTGTGAACACCGATAGACCTATAATTACCAGGTGTGTAAGGGTCAGACAAGACAGTAAGACAGTAACCACGTATACTGTGAACACCGATAGACGTTTAATTACCAGGTGTCTAAGGGTCAGACAGTAAGACAGTAACCACGTATACTGTGAACACCGATAGACCTATAACTGCCAGGTGTGTAAGGGTCAGACAGTAAGACAGTAACCACGTATACTGTGAACACCGATAGACCTATAATTACCAGGTGTGTAAGGGTCAGACAGTAATACAGTAACCACGTATAGTGTGAACACCGATAGACCTATGATTGCCAGGTGTGTAAGGGTCCGACAGTAAGACAGTAACCACGTATACTGTGAACACCGATAGACCTATGATTGCCAGGTGTGTAAGGGTCCGACAGTAAGACAGTAACCTCGTATACTGTGAACACCGATAGACCTATAATTACCAGGTGTATAAGGGTCAGACAGTAAAACAGTAACCACGTATACTGTGAACACCGATAGACCTATAATTACCAGATGTGTAAGGGTCAGACAGTGAGACAGTAACCACGTATATTGTGAACACCGATAGATCTATAACTGCCAGGTGTGTAAGGGTCCGACAGTAAGACAGTAACCACGTATACTGTGAACACCGATAGACCTATAATTACCAGGTGTGTAAGGGTCAGACAGTAAGACAGTAACCACGTATACTGTGAACACCGATAGACCTATAATTACCAGGTGTGTAAGGGTCAGACAGTAAGACAGTAACCACGTATACTGTGAACACCGATAGACCTATAACTGTCAGGTGTGTAAGGGTCAGACAGTAAGACAGTCACCACGTATACTGTGAACACCGATAGACCTATAATTACCAGGTGTGTAAGGGTCAGACAGTAAGACAGTAACCACGTATACTGTGAACACCGATAGACCTATAATTACCAGG
The DNA here is from genome assembly GCA_944474755.1 of Limnoperna fortunei. Lineage (NCBI taxonomy): Eukaryota > Metazoa > Mollusca > Bivalvia > Mytilida > Modiolidae > Limnoperna > Limnoperna fortunei. The sequence continues at coordinate 2,601,712 of OX104119.1, forward strand.
TGTGTAAGGGTCAGACAGTAAGACAGTAACCACGTATACTGTGAACACCGATAGACCTATAACTGCCAGGTGTGTAAGGGTCAGACAGTAAGACAGTAACCACTTATACTGTGAACACCGATAGACCTATAATTACCAGGTGTGTAAGGGTCAGACAGTAAGACAGTAACCACGTATACTGTGAACACCGATAGACCTATAATTACCAGGTGTGTAAGGGTCAGACAGTAAGACAGTAACGACGCATACTGTGAACACCGATAGACCTATAATTACCAGGTGTGTAAGGGTCAGACAGTAAGACAGTAACCACGTATACTGTGAACACCGATTGACCTATAATTACCAGGTGTGTAAGGGTCAGACAGTAAGACAGTAACCACGTATACTGTGAACACCGATAGACCTATAATTACCAGGTGTGTAAGGGTCAGACAATAAGACAGTAACCATGTATACTGTGAACACCGATAGACCTATAACTACCAGATGTGTAAGGGTCAGACAGTAAGACAGTAACCACGTATACTGTGAACACCGATAGACCTATAATTACCAGGTGTGTAAGGGTCAGACAGTAAGACAGTAACCACGTATACTGTGAACACCGATAGACCTATAACTGCCAGGTGTGTAAGGGTCAGACAGTAAGACAGTAACCATGTATACTGTGAACACCGATAGACCTATAATTGCCAGGTGTGTAAGGGTCAGACAGTAAGACAGTAACCACGTATACTGTGAACACCGATAGACCTATAATTACCAGGTGTGTAAGGGTCAGACAGTAAGACAGTAACCACGTATACTGTGAACACCGAGAGACCTATAACTACCAGGTGTGTAAGGGTCAGACAGTAAGACAGTAACCACGTATACTGTGAACACCGATAGACCTATAACTGCCAGGTGTGTAAGGGTCAGACAGTAAGACTGTAACCACGTATACTGTGAACACCGATAGACCTATAATTACCAGGTGTGTAAGGGTCAGACAGTAACACAATAACCACGTATACTGTGAACACCTATAGACCTATAACTGCCAGGTGTGTAAGGGTCAGACAGTAAGACAGTAACCACGTATACTGTGAACACCGATAGACCTATAACTGCCAGGTGTGTAAGGGTCAGACAGTAAGACAGTAACCACGTATACTGTGAACACCGATAGAGCTATAACTGCCAGGTGTGTAAGGGTCAGACCATAAGACAGTAACCACGTATACTGTGAACACCGATAGACCTATAATTACAAGGCGTGTAAGGGTCAGACAGTAAGACAGTAACCACGTATACTGTGAACACCGATAGACCTATAATTACCAGGTGTGTAAGGGTCCGACAGTAAGACAGTAACCATGTATACTGTGAACACCGATAGACCTATAATTACCAGGTGTGTAAGGGTCAGACAGTAAGACAGTAACCACGTATACTGTGAACACCGATAGAGCTATAACTGCCAGGTGTGTAAGGGTCAGACAGTAAGACAGTAACCACGTATACTGTGAACACCGATAGACCTATAATTACCAGGTGTGTAAGGGTCAGACAGTAAGACAGTAACCACATATACTGTGAACACCGATAGACCTATAACTGCCAGGTGTGTAAGGGTCAGACAGTAAGACAGTAACCACGTATACTGTGAACACCGATAGACCTATAACTACCAGATGTGTAAGGGTCAGACAGTCAGACAGTAACCACATATACTGTGAACACCGATAGACCTATAATTACCAGGTGTGTAAGGGTCAGACAGTAAGACAGTAACCACGTATACTGTGAACACCGATAGACCTATAACTACCAGATGTGTAAGGGTCAGACAGTAAGACAGTAACCACGTATACTGTGAACACAGATAGACCTATAACTACCAGGTGTGTAAGGGTCAGACAGTAAGACAGTAACCACGTATACTGTGAACACCGATAGACCTATAATTACCAGGTGTGTAAGGGTCAGACAGTAAGACAGTAACCACGTATACTGTGAACACCGATAGACCTATAATTACCAGGTGTGTAAGGGTCAGACAGTAAGACAGTAACCATGTATACTGTGAACACTGATAGACCTATAATTACCATGTGTGTAAGGGTCAGACAGTCAGACAGTAACCACATATACTGTGAACACCGATAGACCTATAATTACCAGGTGTGTAAGGGTCAGACAGTAAGACAGTAACCACGTATACTGTGAACACCGATAGACCTATAATTACCAGGTGTGTAAGGGTCAGACAGTAAGACAGTAACCATGTATACTGTGAACACCGATAGACCTATAATTACCAGATGTGTAACGGTCAGACAGTCAGACAGTAACTACATATACTGTGAACACCGATAGACCTATAATTACCAGGTGTGTAAGGGTCAGACAGTAAGACAGTAACCACGTATACTGTGAACACCGATAGACCTATAACTACCAGATGTGTAAGGGTCAGACAGTAAGACAGTAACCACGTATACTGTGAACACCGATAGACCTATAATTACCAGGTGTGTAAGGGTCAGACAGTAAGACAGTAAGTACGTATACTGTGAACACTGACAGACCTATAATTACCAGGTGTGTAAGGGTCAGACAGTAAGACAGTAACCACGAATACTGTGAACACCGATAGACCTATAATTACCAGGTGTGTAAGGGTCAGACAGTAAGACAGTAACCACGTATACTGTGAACACCGATAGATCTATAATTACCAGGTGTGTAAGGGTCAGACAGTAAGACAGTAACCATGTATACTGTGATCACCGATAGACCTATAATTACCAGATGTGTAACGGTCATACAGTCAGACAGTAACCATGTATACTGTGAACACCGATAGACCTATAATTACCAGATGTGTAAGGGTCAGTCAGTAAGACAGTAACCACGTATACTGTGAACACCGATAGACCTATAATTACCAGGTGTGTAAGGGTCAGACAGTAACCACGTATACTGTGAACACCGATAGACCTATAATTACCAGGTGTGTAAGGGTCCGACAGTAAGACAGTAACCACGTATACTGTGAACACCGATAGATCTATAATTACCAGGTGTGTAAGGGTCAGACAGTAAGACAGTAGCCACGTATACTGTGAACACCGATAGACCTATAACTGCCAGGTGTGTAATGGTCAGACAGTAAGACAGTAACCACGTATACTGTGAACACCGATAGACCTATAATTACCAGGTGTGTAAGGGTCCGACAGTAAGACAGTAACCACGTATACTGTGAACACTGATAGACCTATAACTGACAGGTGTGTAAGGGTCAGACAGTAAGACAGTAACCACGTATACTGTGAACACCGATAGATCTATAATTACCAGGTGTGTAAGGGTCAGACAGTAAGACAGTAACCACGTATACTGTGAACACCGATAGACCTATAATTACCAGGTGTGTAAGGGTCAGACAGTAAGACAGTAACCACGTATACTGTGAACACCGATAGACCTATAATTACCAGGTGTGTAAGGGTCAGACAGTAAGACAGTAACCATGTATACTGTGAACACCGATAGACCTATAATTGCCAGGTGTGTAAAGGTCAGACAGTAAGACAGTAACCACGTATACTGTGAACACCGATAGACCTATAACTGCCAGGTGTGTAAGGGTCAGACAGTAAGACAGTAACCACGTATACTGTGAACACCGATAGACCTATAATTAGCAGGTGTGTAAGGGTCAGACAGTAAGACAGTAACCACGTATACTGTGAACACCGATAGACCTATAATTACCAGGTGTGTAAGGGTCAGACAGTAAGACAGTAACCATGTATACTGTGAACACCGATAGACCTATAATTGCCAGGTGTGTAAAGGTCAGACAGTAAGACAGTAACCACGTATACTGTGAACACCGATAGACCTATAACTGCCAGGTGTGTAAGGGTCAGACAGTAAGACAGTAACCACGTATACTGTGAACACCGATAGACCTATAATTACCAGGTGTGTAAGGGTCAGACAGTAAGACAGTAACCACATATACTGTGAACACCGATAGACCTATAACTGCCAGGTGTGTAAGGGTCAGACAGTAAGACAGTAACCACGTATACTGTGAACACCGATAGACCTATAACTGCCAGGTGTGTAAGGGTCAGACAGTAAGACAGTAACCACGTATACTGTGAACACCGATAGACCTATAATTACCAGGTGTGCAAGGGTCAGACAGTAAGACAGTAACCACGTATACTGTGAACACCGATAGACCTATAACTGCCAGGTGTGTAAGGGTCAGACAGTAAGAAAGTAAGACCAGGTGATGCCCTTTTTTCATAACCCGAAGTGATCTTATTCCCGTTGGTCAGGATTAGTGGCGGTTCCATACATTTACCTCGGGTTATCATTGAACTATATTGCCTTGATATGCCAATTATCTGTTTTCCTTAACTACATTAAACAGTCAGATAAATAATTATAACAATAATACAAAATATAACTATGGTTACATACCCCATCATCCATGGTATCATACAGAATTTGTCAACATATCAATTTGTAGCCAAAATAAACTCGATCTAATCAGTACAATTCTGTGTTTTCATTGTTTAACAGACAATGAATGTAGTTTAATTTCCTTTTTGTATGTAATACTGTACGTGAATCGTTGCGTTACATTAACGCATTGTTGTATTGGAAGAGTCGTGATATTTTACGGTGTAATGTTCCCTGTAAGAATCACAAGAGTTATTCCGCTTGTAGTTGTCAAGTTAGTTGACGTATATATACGTGCCCGGGCATTTCGCGTTTGTGCTTGGGAAATATCACATGCAAAATTGGTAAAAGGCGGCATCCAGCCACCGTACAAATGTAAACATTTTTTGACAGATGCCAAATAATGCCACGCAAACTAGATGAAACTACCGCCTAATTATAGCTGTGTATTGGGGGCGGCAATAATCTGTATTATATGTTCTAGCATGTTATTATCTATCGACTTGATTCACTAAATTTAACACTTGAAATTAAGAGAGCAAAAGTTGTATTAATAAATTTGTTTTAACATAATTGTATGAAAGCATGTAAATCCTGACTAAATCAGGCCTCTAAAACTATCACTGAAAGTCAGAATTCAATGAAGAGTCTGGATCTATTTCAATAACTCGCTGTATTAAATGTTTGGCCAATGTAGAAAGTAATATACCGATGGCTTTATATTCTGTATTTATATTCAATCAACGAAGCAGGCGGGGGGTATAATGTTTTTGACCCGTCCGTCAGTCCGTCAGTCAGTCCGTTAGTCATGTTGTTGTCGCCCAGGATAGCGCTTTCATTTCTAAATGGATTATCATCAAACTTCGGGAAATTGTTACTTATAGTAGGTGCTTGGATGAGATGTATTTTAAGGGAACTTCGGCAAGGGAGACCATATTTTTGGGAGGGGGACTTAGTCAACTTTCATGCACATGTATATTCAATGTTGTCGCCTGGATAGCGCTTTCATTTCTTTGTGGAGTTTCATGATAATTCAATATACCAATTTAAATACAAAATACCACCTTATTGTAATTGGAACACGTGGGGTATTGTGAGCTTGCTCACTAAGGTTCTTTAATTACCTACGTATATTTTTGTTTAGAGCTTAAAGGAGTTTTGCTTTTCACGTTTTATTGTGTGCTTATATACACCTGGCCATAAGTTAGGGACCACCAGGATTTTAGTGGAGGTGATTTTTTAAAAAAACCAGTATGTTTATCAATTTATAACTATCCATTGTTATTTTCACGTCTGGTTTATAATAGTCGACTATTTTAAAGAAGTTTATGATTTTAATATTCAAAATGTATAGAAAAGGCTAACATGATATCGTTTATAAAAATATGCCATAAAACTGCAAAATCATAACTCAAAAAAAAAGTTTCAGTTTGAACCGCTGGTAATGTTACATACAAAGAGTTGGCAGGTTAGGGGTAATTAAGATGTAAGAAGAAATCATTTTAAAACATTTATTCACAAGAACAGAGTCCGTATCTTGTGTATTCATCACGCTTCCGGTGCAATTCTTGAACTCGTCTAATTCTTGAACTCGTCTCCTCATCCTCTGGGCAAGTCTACGTTGAGGGAATTGCCACCACTCCTGATTAAAGTATCACGCAATTCTTGAATGTTCTGACATAGAGGGTCACGTTCAATCCCTTTCCGGCCGAGATAGTCTCAAACATGCTCTATCAGATTCACATCCGGAGACATGGCAGGCTATGGTAATTTTTCAATCGCCTCATTTGCAAGATAATCTTTGACGATGCGTGCTCTATGAGGTCTTGCGTTGTCGTCCATGAACACGGTTCTGTCAAGTGGATGCGCATCAAAATGGGGCATAATACGGGGTCCAGAATCTGATCTCTGAGTTTGAAAGCAGTTAGTGTGCCATCTAATGGATACGAGTCTAAGTCATATGAGATACAGCCCCAAACTGTCACTCAGCCACCACCAACAGCTGTAGTTCCCAGAACATGTGCAGGATCAAAAGCTGTGTTGCGTTGACGCCATACCCGCATCCTACCATCATCTGGTTTCAGTAGAAAACGACTTTCGTCGCACTAATAAATTCTTTTCCAAGAGCGAATATTCCACCCGATTTGGTCACGCGCCCACTGCAGCCGGGCATCCTTATGTCTTTGTGTAAGTGCTGGTCGCTTTATTGGTCTCCGTGCTCGTGTCTAGCAAGTCTTCGAAGTATAGTTTATATTCTCTCTCTGTTGTCTTCTTCGGTCGCCCTGATCTTGGCTTTTCCCCAACAATACCAGTTTCATTATATCTTCTCATTAGCCTGCTGATGACAGAATGGCCTACATTGAACCTATTTGAAACATGCCGCTGTGTCATTCCAGCCCTTATCATACCAACTGCTTGCCATCTCTCTGCATCTGCTAGTTTTCGACGTACCATGTTGAAATGATTTCAAAACAGGATAAATTTTACCTGCTACGCACGTGCACATTATGAAATGAAAAAAGGCGTCAAACTTGGGTTTTCAAAAGCTGAGGGTAGTGTTTTTAAAATCTCTATTGCTATTGTATCGTGAATCGAGCGATTTAAAAATTTTAACAATAGATACTACAAACCTAGCTTTTGTTGATAATATATGTACAAAGAACCAGAAACAATAATTTTTTTAAAATTTATTTCAAGCAAAACCTGGTGGTCCCTAACTTTTGGCCAAGTGTATATATATGCTTTGCATGTATCTATTAATATTTTATTTCGTGTTTTGCTTGTCCCTTTTAATTCAGTTTTATAAAATGTTTTTGCTTGGCGAATGTATGTTAATTGTGGGCTTATATAGTTTTTTTCTCGTTTGTTTGTTTATGTAGGGTTAACCTTTCTTTTTTTATTGTGTGCTTATATAGGATTTGCTTGTTATTGTATTTCAGACGTATTTAGTAAGTTTAACGGAGATTATGATATGTAGACTTTAGGTAATCCTTGGATCTTGAGGTTATTGCTTGATTTATTATCTCTTTGGATGGATTTTACGTTCTGATACTTACGACCGCCCCCCCCCCCTCAAAAAATAAATTGACAAGGAGGGCCAGTTCTCCTTTCGAAGGTCGGAGGTTTTTATTATGTACAACGGCTTCCTCTTGAAACAAAAATCTGAACGCAATTATATAGCTGAAAAATTGCTAAAAATTGCGCGTTAAACCCAATCAAATCTGCCAGCAAATTATGCAACGTCGTATTTTACAGATTATATTATGAAGTAAAAACATGTTCTTATCTGATTTTTTTATTATTATTTCATGAAATAGACATGATATGACATGGTTAAAAATGCACCGATATTATAACAATGGATTTCTTAGATATGTTATTATAACTGCTGAATTTGAGGCTCTTCGTAGGGTAATATAATCACTACTACGCACACGGCTTGGGCTCTCCGCGGGGTAATATAACCATCACTTAACGGTGAACATTAAGAATACACATGGCTTATATCAACACTGCATGTTAGCATATTATATATGATATATGAACAGGTCATCACAGCAAATATTCTTTAAGACTCAAGAGTAGTAGGAAGGTTGTCACCTATAGTCTGGCTATTGTATGGTAAAATGATGCAGTAAAGGATATATACTTGTCTTCAGGACACTGTAGCTCCTAATTTAATACCTATCTGCAGTGTTTCTTGTAGTAAATTGTCCAGTTATTGCAAGACCATCTACATTCTCAATGTAAAAATTGAACAAACTATTAAAAACCTGAATTCTTATTTACCTTTCAGGATTAACACCTACAAACCCATATTTTTGCTTGAAAACCTTATTAGCAAATAGCCAATTAATGCTGCCAGCGTTGCCAATAATTTTTTTATTATTTTCATTTTAAGTAGTTTTTTTTTTTTTTTTTTTTTTTTGGGGGGGGGGGGGGCAATTAAACGTTCCACTTCAATTAGCAATCACTTCTACAGCATCTGATTTGCATATTTGTCCAATTAAAAGAATAGAAGGCTTTGGGCTTTGTCAGTATGCAATTGGTTAGTACAGATGAAAAGACTAGATTCTTGGCTTTGTTACGGAGTATAGAATGGAGCAGAGATTACTGACCTCTGTAGCTATTTCCAATGAACTACAAGATGCTTTGTCAACATCTAAATGGTTACGTCAATATTATTATTTAGCAATCGAAATATACTTTATTCACGGGGGAAATTGTTTGCGAGCTTACAAGAATGGTCGCCGATATGACCGCCGCCCATTTATTGTCAAATTTTGACTTCGTATTATATGGTTAGAACGTGACGCTTCAAGCATGTTTATATATTATTATGAGTCAATAACAAAAAAGGGGGGAGCAAGTCAAAGATTTGATTCTTATTATATCAGAGTTGTCCTCATTGTAAATTTTCAAGTAATGCTGTAGGCCAACTTAACTTTTAAGGACAGCAACAAAGTTATATTTTAAGGTTAAATGCAAATTTTCCGCAGACCGACATACATGACAAGAAATATTACCAATACACTGTATGATGGTAGGGGTATATATACATACATTAAAAAGTAGAAAAAGATAAAAAAAGAGACATTTTAAATCAGTAGTAATTTCTGTCCTGGAGCTACAACAGAATGTTAGAAAAACATCCCATCTAAGCTACCCCGCCCCATAAAAAATGGATGGTGTCTAATAAAAACACAGACATGCCATGGAAAAGAGGAGTACCAATTCAGAATCCATTCTAAAAAGAAAACGTTTCCTGCTTTAAAGCGTGTTTTTTTACTTTACCAATCATACACCATTACAAGTATTATTCTACTCTGAAGCATCCCCATTTTTCGATTAAGAACAATTGCTGGTTTAGGAAACACCGAATCAAAATCACGCGTAATCTACACGACATCACGTGATCTACTGTAAATAAGGTTTATTATTCCTGTCTTTAATTATGTAAGGAAATGAACAACTTATTGATTCACATTTAAAATTAACAAAAGCATGAAATATTAAATCTAGTACTGATAATCTAGTGTACACTATAATATTCTATAATAAGCAACAACTATTATTCTATAATTAGCAACAACTATTCCATATTCTATAATTAGCACAAGCATTTCCACATGCACACTTTTGACCGAAATATGTTTCAAAACAAATTCACAAAAATGTTCAGTTTCGTCACAAATACATAATTCACAAAAGTGTTTATCATTTAAATCTTTAGATGAACAGATAATCTTCAAACAAAAAATGTCGAACATTTACATGGACAAAAATGATTCTACAAATTAACAATCAAACCATGACTTATGGTACATAGTAAAGCACTTAAAACTAAAAGAGGACAGTAAATACACAGTTATAGACTGACCTTACTACCATAAAACGATCTCATATAAACAAACAAAATTTACCAAATACACAATTAAAAGTCATGATTTAGACTCTTAAATTGAAAAAAAGACTTCATTTGAGAAACATGGTATCACAAGAATCACCATATGCATTCTTTAGACATGTCAGATACATATAATTCATTAACTATATGTCTCTTCACATGTCATATTTCCACAATTAGACATAGGATATAAAAAAAAACCAGAATACATGTAGTTACAAAAACAACACAACATTTGTAATAATAATAACACAGTAATGCTAGAAAATAAAGACAAAAACAAGAAAATGAGATCTGAAACCATGTTTAGTAAAATGAACAAAAAGAAACTATGAAAGACGTGCAAGTAAAAGGGCGATAACTGGCGACAAAACTTATAAAACACCGACATTTTGAATAATCACTGTATATTTATCTTGTCATTGCAAACTTTGAACGTTCATATTGTGAACACAACTATACTTGTCTTATAAGATTAAGTTTCTTAGTTTGAGATACTGATAAATCTCCCAGAATTCCGCCGGCGATATATTTAACAGGAAGTCACTTTCTAAAACAGGGGTGATAATTTCCACACTCTCTTCTATTGTGAGTGATCGGTCAGCTGGTGCGCTAAAAGAAGACAATTAATTAGGAAATAGAGCTTTACATGAACAAAACTGCGTGCAGGAGGCGATAGATTCACATAATGTAGTCCACAATATCTAATGATAATTAAATAACACACTATATTATCTTGTAAGAACTAACTCCAGCTAACTTTACGATCATAAAATAAAAGAACGTTTGCACAAAACTTAAATAGTGTAATCCTCTTTCTCATTTTTAACTCCACTACTGGACGACAGCTGAATTTTCAGCAGTTATGAATCATATATTACATTAATCTTCTAGAAGAATTAACAGCACGGTGAACTGTTTAACACACCATTATTTTAATCTTGAAATCGTCAACAATTAAAAATCTAAATTCTACCACAATTTTCTTTTGTTTTGATCAATTTCAAATTTTTTTAAGAGAGAATTGCTTATTACCGACGGGTTTGTTACAACTAACTTAAGATCGTTAAATGTATGGTTGCGGAGAAATAATGAATAGGTTGACGCTAACTGTGCTACAGATGGTGACGGATATTCTTGGTCTCTCTTCTTGTTCGTGATGTCACGGTTTTTCAGACCGAAGGTAACGCGGCGGGTGCCACTAGTGAAGCAGGATCTCCTCAACCGTCAAACCTCCTATTTGCGTCGTATGTATTGTGTGAGTGGTTTTTTTTGCAATTGTGCGTTTTTACTAACACCCTTTTGCATTGGCTCGTTTATGTGTGAGTGTTTTATTTTTTATATTTTTTTGCGCTTGCGCGTTCCTGTTACCAATTGTAAATTTGTTCTTTGATTTTGTTCTAATATACATCATTTTATACGAGTATTCAGGCTTCAACGCATAACCTATTTTCATTTAAAACACTGGACGCCATGATGTAGGTGGAAAAAGTGCGGAAGTCGCGTGAAAGTCAAACAAACTAAAACAATCAATCTTACTTCGTAGTCTGATCGTCTACAGACAGCAGGGAAAATATTCTTGCTTGGCAATACGTTATTACGTCTGATTCTATCCGTATCTCGCCGTGTCTAGGGTAAAAAAGCAGCATGCCGCAACTGTAAAAGAATTTTTTTTATTTTAAATATACAGTAATAATATTCTATTTGACGAAATTTAGAAGTTTGTTTATTGTTTTTAATTAACCAGTATGACGAATATTTACAATTGCAAATAACGCCTGATCATTATAAACGTAAGCATACATAATCACAAGCAGGAAGTAAATCAACAATAAATCAAAAGTTACATCAAAATTTATGTAGCGAATTGAACCGGTTATAAAGGCCACCCCCACAATCGTACTTCTATTGAACGTTATCGATGATCACCTAAAAACTTTGACACGCAATACAAAAACACACTCAATAGATAGAAGTGACAAAACCACTTGATAGATGCGACATAACCAATAAATAAAAGCGACATAATCAAAAGATAGCAGCTACAGAACCAATATATAGAATGGACAGAACCAACAGATATAAGCGATAGAAACCAACAGATAGAAGCGACTGAAACCAACAGATAGAAGCGACAGAATAAATAGATAGACGCGAAATAACCAACAAATAGACGCGTCAGAACCAATAGATACACGCAACAGAACCAACAGATAAACGCGACAGAATCAAAAGATAGATAGACGCGAAATAGCTAAAAGATAGACGCGTCAGAACCAATAGATCTAAGCGACATAAACAATACATAGACGCGACATATCAATAGATAGACGCATCCGAACCAATAGATAGACGCAACATAACCAATAAATACAGTGTTATAACCAACAGATAGAAGCGACACAACCAATAGAAATACGAGACAGAACCAATAGATAGACACGACAGAACCAATAGATAGACACGACAGAACCAATAGATATATTAGACAGAACCAATATATAGAAGCGACAGTTTATTTCCAAACGTATATGGAAACAAATACAAACACAATATAACCAAATACAAATACATAAAAGATAAAATAATATATAAAAAAAATAGAAAAGAAAAACAGACAAATACACAATATGAAGGTCAAGGTAAGAGGTAAGAGTTATAATATTGATCTTGATACTAATATATTTAATCATCCACACTCCTGTGACGTGAGTTATATATTTAAACACATTATATTTTAATAAACTATATGAAATAAAATCTGTAACACTAAGCATTAGCTTGACATAAAAATAATCAAGTTACTATAGCAGCGCGCGTCTTTCCGTTATTCCATGAATCGGCCTAATCGCTAACTAGACATTCAAAGTAATCAACCTACCATAGCAGCGCGCGTCTTTCCGCTATTCTTTGAATTGGGTCATCCAAGACCAGATTATGCAGAATGTGACGTAATCCTTCTGAGTAACATCTAGGAAGTTCCGGTATTTCGGATTCTGCGTAATGTGGACGATTGACGGAAGACTGTGGAAACGTATCACCCTCTGACACAGGTCTCAGAAGACTGTAGAACATCCGGCTGACTGCGTACGCATCGGCTTTGCAGTAAATTTGCTCAAGCGTTGTCATCTGTCAAAATCAAAGAAACAGACATAAATCAATTCAATAAATAACGATCATCCTGTTTAAGAAATAAACCATGCTGTTAGTAAATGCACTTGCCATTTATCTAGATGGTGTTTTACGCAAATTTACATAATTTTTTCTGCCGTGTCATGATTAGATTTTTTGAAGAGCGATGCCGGAGTGTAAGAGCCCCCGACTTTTGGCAGGTAATTGTCATCCATGTCAGTGGAGTCTAGCCCAGCGTATGTGAAGTCGGGTTTAACCATGCCACTCTATTGTTGCCACAGCAGATTACTCGGCCACCGATGTCATTTATTTAAACAGTAACATGCAAAAGTATATCAATAATAACATTATGTTTCGACGGCATTAAATTTGTTTTGCTGTGTTCCTAAACTTGTTAACTACTTATATTGGGACAGACTTGAGATGTATAAAAGCCAAATTATGGTATATAGTATTGTATATTCGAATTTTAAAACTTCGTGTTATAATAAACAAATAGGTCTAACTTGTTCCGTCCTTAATATAGCTGAAATACTGCTCGCTGGACGTAAAGCAAAAATCCAATCAATCAATCAATCAACTAAACAACTGTGGTTTCGAGCCATTATGTCTAGTGCGTTCTGAATTATCTCCCTTAAACATATGTCTGTAGTGCCTCGTTTGGGCATGACCTATATGAAGATCTTGTTGAAATATATGAATATTTGTATTTAAAACTACATTTTTAAAAGAAGGCTTCTATCATAATAATTTCTATAACGTTTTAATGGACTGTTCTTATCATATTAACATGTCACATGCCCCGGTTTAACTTAAACTTTACAGTTCTTTGACAGCTAAATAATTTCGCCAGTAGCTCATAAAAATTGTGTTGTGCTTCAAAATTCAATAAATAAAAAATACCTCGTCACTTTGATCTTGAATTATACCGTTTCTACTAAATCTTGTCAGCTCCGGAGCCCATGCATGGGCATTACCCGCGTAAACTTGTCTGCCGTCTGTGATTTTGATTGGATTTCCATCGGAGGACCTCAGAGTTTTTGCGAATCCAAAATCTGTCAAAACTGGTCTTAAACATTTGTCTAGAAATATGTTATCTGCCTTGATGTCACGATGTACAACGCCATTTTTCTGAAGATGATATACTGCAGATAAAATCTGATACAACAAGTGAAGGATAAAGCTATTCGTTAATCCAAAGTCAGGTTCCGGATATTCCGACCGTTGCTGTACCATGAATGATTTCAAGGTCTGTGGATATTTTTGCATTACCAGAAAAGAAGTTCGATTGGCCATCTCAATTGGAACGTCAATTCTTGAGGGAATCAACAAGTTAATAAATTTCTTAAACCTATCTGTAGCTCCCGTGTAATAATGCAAAACTGACACTATATTTGGATGATATGAGAGATTTATTGGGATATCGTGTTCCGGTCCAAAGTTCTGAATAAGGAATTGATCCAAGCTGTATCCATCTCCATGTTGACTAGCTTGTAAATTTATCAGATTAGTCATCATCTAAGAAAAAAATTAAAACAATTATTGTTCACACATAATTAATTTAATTATGTAATTGCAAGCCCATACCCCAATCCTAACCCTAACCGTAGCAGAGGAGGTGCATAAAATCCTGATTTAGAGATATGATTTAATTACCTAATGTTCTAAGTAGAAAAAAAATACAAAACGTCTTTAGTTTTCGGGTGTCTTCGCTCCCCTGGACTCCCTACCAGTAGTCTACATAACATCGCCGTAAGGAAGTGCACGACCAATCTTACGCCCTGAATTGTTTAAATAGCCATTTGAAAAGTGTCTGCTAGATAATAAGATTATCAAGGCTCGACATGCAGAGCTGTTCTGCGCGTCATCTAGTGGCGGACAGTTGAGGGTTATTTTCAAATTGTTTGTTTATTTGAATGGTGTTTAACTCAATTTTCATTAATTTTCAGGTATATTATGGCGTCCAGTTTTTATTGGAGGAGGAAGTACCCGGAGAAAATCCGACCTTCGATAGGAAAACTGCAAATCCTGTTGGAGTCGAGCGCACCCTACCTGCAGTGAGACTCGAAAAAGCAATTTCAGTGTTGACGGACAACGTGGTAAATAGTAGATGAATTACCTTAACCATTGTGGCCGAGGCCACTTCTTCGAACTGGCTGTATGTTAACTTGGTTAACTTGTTCCGGTTTTAACTGGATTTATCAAGTTATGAAGTGTTTAATGATATTTAACTGGAGCAGGTGTTTTAATTGCAATTATAAATTCTCATAGAATATCATTGATAAATTTTGGGGTTTATGATTAATTCTGATATCATTAAATTTTTCATCGTTTTTAGTAAAAAATCTGCCAATGAAAGTTTTGACGGCGTCAAAAGCACTAGTATCGCAAGTGCAAATAAAATCTAGGTCATCTAAAAAAAATAAAAAACTGTTTGATTTGTAGCAGTAAAACCTTCGAGTCTCCTTTGAATTTTCTAGTAGTATACCTTATAGTCTCCACTGATGTCAAAAGATATGTTTTTGTTTTTGTTTTAATGGGTTTTAACGCCACTTTCAGAAAAAAATCAGCTATATCATGGCGTCTAGTTTATATTTTTGGGGAGGAAGCAGGAGCACGTGTTGAACCCCCAACATTCAACAAGAAAACTGGCAATCAATTAACTTGGTAGTCGAGTACACCCTGTCTACCATTAAGCTAGAAACCGCAGCCTCAGTTTGGACAAGCATGTGATAGTAGATGACCAAATCGACCATCAGGCTCCATAAAGGGGGTGCAAAATGCTAATATCAAAGGTCGGAGATTCTCACCGGGTAAACCGGTTTACTCCCAGAATAAAACTGGAAAAATTGTTAATGAAAGTGGCGTAAATCATAGCACATAAACAAATCAAACGACGATAATACTACCTATGTGCGCAGTCAAGTTGCTATTTTTTGTCAAACTTTTCTTGGTGGCAAAAACCTGGTACATTAATATAAATATTACCTCCTTGCTGAGAAATATAGTTCACATAACAACCAGTACATATATTTGGTTTGATAGGGAAATCCCCTTTATTACAAAAGCTGCCTTTTAAAACGCATAATAAAAACATTCGGTACAACAGAACTTCCGGGTAACCAGGGTTCATAGAAGGTTTATTTTAAATGTATTCGCGGAACGACAAAAATGTGATAATAAAGTATAAACAACTTAACTGGGTCATTGTTAATTAACAATTAGCTCTGTTATAAACTAGCAAAAATGACGGCTATTGTACGGAATGGCTCTAACCATTTTCTTATCGGGGTGTGTGTGGGATGCTGGCATTGAGGGAAGAAATATCTTAAATTTTTTTTTTAATTTATTGATATTTAGTTGTATTATATTTTGGAGTTGTACATTCATAGCTTCTAAACTAGGACTAAAATTTTATTTCATTAAATGCAGTCACTATTTATATAAAGCTTAATAGTGAAATGAACAGTCCTTACAAAAAAAATCACACTCATGAACAAACTGGCATAAAAAGAAACAAAATTATATCTCGCTTTGGTATGAACTTGCCAAAACTGGCAAATTTCCCATTACTGCTCATTTTTAAGGAGTTTTTGACAGAAGTACTATCATCTCAAGGCCCAATTATCTTAAGTACATTTATTGCATCTGCAACTAGTTTACTAACACATTTACTCCCAGCATGCATCAGATTAGAAAATAAATACTTTTAGTATTAACCCATGCCAGCAATGTAACCGACTTGGCCGCTGGTGTAAAATTGACCAATTCATCTTACATACACTATTTTTCTACATACAAGAATGTCTACCAGTTCTAGTTTTATACATTTTGACCCCTTCATTACACCCAAAACCTAAAACAGGAGTTAATTTACATTAAAGCATATTCTACTAAGTGCGGACCACTAAATACCCCAAAATTTGATAAAATATTACATTTACATAATACCATGTTTAGGCTGAAATTTGACATCCCTTAGGTTTAGGCTCGGATAAGCAGTTAAAATTATTGTCTTGGGGATTTACCCCCTTTCTGTACTATTTTTATCAAAAGTAATAAAGTTGATATAATTGTCTATTGCCTCTTACAGGTGTAAGACCACAATTGTTTTAGACTCTTCGGCTAAATAAAATTTGACGATTTTGACTTATCCTAGAAAATTTATCTTTATTTCAAATAAAGTGATACTTATTTTGATGCTGCTGGGTTTTTCTTAATCTTTCTGCCTTAGCTATGTCTTTTTTTAATCTTTATTGCGCAAATGTAAGCATTGACAACGCCACAAACAAAATCATGACTAAAAAACTGTCATAGCTTGGAAGAATCACGTGAACCAAAATACAAAAATTTCCAGTACAGTTGTCATAGCTTGGAACTATCACGTATTCACAAAGACATATCATAGCTGGGAAAAATCACGTATTCACAAAGACATGTCCCTAAAGCTGTTATAGCTATATAAGATCATATGAACATGAGATTAAAAAATTCTATAGTATGTATTATGTCACAACCGATGCAATTAACAACTGCTTTTTGTTCGATGTTCTTTTTTATCTTTTTTTTAATTTTAAAGGGAGGATTTTGGAACAACCAAACACGATACTATAAGGACCTTTTTTGTCATAAACAGAATCGCATAACTATATACTCTGGTGGTTTTAACATGTTTAACATGACCAGGCTTAATATTCATGATATTGAAAAATAATCACCTTATCTTCCCATTTCAAAAACGACAATTAAGTATAGTAGATATGAAAAAATTCTTATTCGTAATGTTTTATAAATTACTTCCGGGTCTGTGCCTTCACGTGACCTTACTATGTACATTATGTATTCAATATCAACTACTATCGAATTGCATAATTTATCAAACAAAAAATAATAATACACAAATTAAAATAGTGGCGTTTGATTAGATAATTATACAGAGCTTCCTGATCAGACTAGCGTTTTAATTGCAATTAATAATTGAAATAAGGAAGTTAGAAATTAAACCCGACTTCCTTCTTCATGCTTTCTTGTTTTTGCCGTTTAATCAGTAAGTTTATTTATAGACTGTTTGAAATATTTAAGCCGGAATGTCTAGCTAATTAAAAGGTTGATTAGAAGAAAATATCGTATGTCGTATTATTTTCATTTAACATCATGATTCCAAAACAAAAACCAAGACAGAGCGTTTTACACAACGGGCTGATAAACTACTGATTGTACACACGGGGTAAGGGGGGTGTAACTTGGTATTTATAGGGTAATACGGATGTGCGGCCCGAAAAGGTAATTTTTTAAGATCTCCAAAATATATTAAAAAAGTACCTTTTTTCATTTAAAATTATATCACTTGGTAGTTGTAAATTTATATATTTAAATTGAGCCATGCCTCAATTCTCATCTTACGCCCATGTAAACCACGGTGATTTTACAAACAAAGTGTTCCATTACCATTTATAAAGCATTTTTGAAGTAAATGAACTATTTTGTCAATGGGGATATGCAATAATAAAATATATGAATAGGTCTGATTTAATCATTCAATATATGATTAGGTTCCGTTTCATTACGTCCGAGAATATATGAATAGGGTGGATTTTCAAATCTCCGCCCGCAGACCTGTACCTAAAAGTATCCCCAGGGCCCCCCCCCCCAAAAAAAAAACAAAAAAAAAACACTTTTATCCATTACAGAAGTTCCATCTGTTCTATTAAACAGTTTCCTTTTATGTGAGAAGAATGGAAGAATGTTTGTGCGAAGTCAACTTAAAAAATATCTGTTTATATTTTCAGCTATTAGGCCTTGGTTAACTAAAATATAAAAAAAGAAGTCTGAGCCCAACATGCCTTATTCTCATTTAACTACAAAAGTATTGACATGTATTTGGTGTAAAACGTCTGATTTTCAAAAAAATCTTTGTTGATTTTTCGAACAAAGTTTTACCCATTTTCTATTGCAGGCAAAATTAGCATGAGTAGACACTGTTAGCTGAGGTTGAAATCTAGCACGAATTGTCCAAACTCCAAAACACATTCTGTGCTTGTGAAAAACATAATCGTCCTGGGATGTCCATGATTAAATATAGTTCCCAATTCATATTTTATCAAACTTGTAAAATTCATAATTAAAAATTGATACACAAAAAAATGATGTTTTAAAATAAATCAAAGTAATTGAACTCTAAATGTCTGACAACAAAAACACCTCCTACTTAACTGAAATGCATTTCCTTACAATTTGAACATAAATGCCTCAATGTTTTATTCACTGACATTTCCGTGTATTTTAAAACGCCTTGTTCTAAATACCTGTCACAGATTGACCCCCGAAACCATATCATACTGTTTGTTAACTTAGAAAAAAAATATTATCCGGATTTTGAAAGGAAAATTGTATCTGTGATATGTTACCTCAATCAGCATTTGGTAATCCGTGAATTTTGCTCATGTCTTAAAATAGCATGTTTTGCAAGAACCATGTGCAACAGAAGATCCTTGGTGGCGAAGTGAAGGTAGTTAGTCATCTTCTATTGATCACGCGCCTGTCAACTATGCAAGATTGCTATTTCGAGCCAATAGAGCATGGTCGTCTCCAACGTTAGTTGGCAAGTTTTTTTATGACACGTGTCAGTAGTTTTTCGCCTCCCACAATAGAACTGAATGCCATTATTTATATATATTGCCGGAACCCATTCATACAAACAATTTACCGAAATCAACCAACAAAAACAAGATATAATTCATAAGGAATCGGAATCATCAATATTTCGAACGAAAGTTAACAGAGAGGTCTAGCCGTAAATTGGTACAGTCTCAATCATGTCCAGAGCGGAAAAAGAAAGGTTCCGACAAGCAACAACAAAGAATTCTTCCGTAAATGGCCGATTTCTGGTACAGATGACCCAGTACAGATGAGCTCATGCGAACACATCTGTACTTGCTGCGTCATCCAATCAAAACGCCAGAGACATAACGTTGTTATGGAAGCATAACAACGTTCTTGTTTGACGTTCTTGTTTCCGGCGTTCTGATTGGACGTCAGAGACAATGGAGTCTAAAACAATGGAGAGTCTATAGGTTATAGCGATGTGAAAGTTGTTGGTTTACGGAAGAAGTAGGTACTTTCATACGTTTTGGGGAAAGTCCGTGTGATCTTTCACTCGTGATAGAAATTTTTATGTCTTTTAGCTCGTTTCGCTGCGCTCCAATCGCAAAAAGGCATAAAATTTCTATCACTCGTAAAAGATCAACCGGTCTTTCCCAAAAACGTATGAAAGGACCTATTAGTCTTTTTTAAACGTCGGATATGGCTTTGGTTCTTTAAATGGTCTTATTGCTAGTGAGAGCCAAACAATAAAATAAATGTGTTTTGGTTTGTTTTAACAAGATGATGGTTTTCTGCAAAACATATTTAACAAGTTTACTATTTTTTTATTTACCGTTTAAAGGTTTCAGTTATTAAGTTTACTTAACCGGAAGTGGACAAAACTTAAGTAACAGCATGCTCCAGCCACCAATGAAATGGCTTCAAATTAAACGTACGTGTATGACCCAAAACTAGTCCCCAATTAGTGTTATAATTCATTCATTGAACATTTCTTTGTTTGTTTGAATAGAGTTTAAAGCTATGGAATTTTAGCAAGTTTTTAAAGCTATATCATAGGGTCGAGTTTTAGTTCGGAGAAGGGGGAGCCGGAAAACCCCGTTGGACACTTAATGATTTTCAGAAACACAATAGAAAATAATCGTTACTCTATACTTGTTTTTAACTCTGTCAATACTAAGCCGTATGTTTATAATGTGTTTACCAGTTTTCCTTCCGCAGGTCGGGGTTTTCTCCGGGTACTCCGGCTTCCTCCCCCCATTAAAAACTGGACGCAATAATATAGCTGAAAAATTTCCGAAAGTGGCGTTAAACACCATCAAACAAACAATATACCGGTAATGTGTTTAACTCTGTGAATACTTATTCGTATCTTTATAATGTTGTAACTGTATCAACACTTAGACGTATCTTGTATTAATTGTATCAACACTAGGCCCTATCTTTATAATATTTTAACTGCATCGATACTGCGATACGCGATTTCTGTATTGACCTAGTTTTAGGTCCAGTATTTGCTGTTTTGTGATATATTTATTTATTAACCGGGCCATTATCTGTATCAATACTAATATTGTCTGTTTCTGATGAATGAACAATTAGCGGTTGTTTTTATGTTTTAACACGTACATACCTTCAGCACATACTCCTTTCTGTTGTGACTGATAAGAAATACCAACGAACAACTTCCGTCTCTATCGCCATCCGTTGAAAAGTTCAAAGGTTTATCACCTAATAAGGTGAAATCCTTTCCTACTTTCCATTCCTTATTTGGAATGTCTAATGAGGTAGCAGGAGATTGAGTTAAAAACCTTGACTTCAACACCTCCTTCAGAGTTTGTAAACTTTGTTCATCTCCTCTCCACCCTTGACTCCTTTTCTGTAGTAATTTTAAAGCTTCTAAAATACCTAGATGTTCACAAATTGCATTGTAATTGAGTTTCCGATGAGAACTCTTGGCAGTGAGTAATATATCACAATTTTCAGGTCGCTTCAGTTTATCGTTTTCTTCTTTCAACTGCTGACAAATAAGACTTAAGTGTCTTGACTTTTCATTTTGTAGCTTAAGTGCTTCTTTCAGTTCAGTTATCGTTTTATCTTTTATTTCTGCCTCTTCAATTTTTTTGACAAGCTGAATTTGTAGAGTTTCAGCAAAATTCTCCATTGCTTCACGACCTGACACATCAAGTGGTATTTTATTGTTATTTAACATTTTCCATGTAACGTTCTGAATATTTTCGTGTCCATTTCGATGACCGTTATGAAGATTTTTAATTCCGTTTTCTATTCCAACTGAATCTTTTTCCTGCCGACTTTCGCTTTCGACAGGATGGCTTTTAGGTCTATTTAGTGTCAAAAATGGACTATTGTTTGATTCAGTGTTAGTAACTGGCAAAGACTGCCGAGTGAAACGTGTTAAATCTTTACTGTACCGTACAAAGTTGTCTTGTGGTACAGTCAACGGTAAGGACATAGACGAAGCCGAATGCACACTAGGAGGCAAAGCACTTGCCAAACGAGCAGGAACTTCTCTAGTTTGATGATTTGATGTGTTTACAATCTTTCGTTGAATTGCTGAAAGTTCACAAAAATATATGTTACTGCTTTTTTAAAAGTTAAGCTATATATTGTGTTTCTTAAGATAAAATAAATGTCAAGTAATCATTTTTAAACCAATAAGTATTTATTAGATTACATTGAATGTTGTTTAACGCCACTTTCAACAAGTTTCCAGCTATATCATGGCGTCCAGGTTTTATTGTGGAAACAGTCAAATTTCCTAGAGATCTTTTATATAAATAAGTGTTCGGTGGACACAGTCAAATTACATGGGGATTTTTTCCAGAAATTTTTTAATGAAAGGTTTTCCACAATGCATATTCGGCAACTACGCCTTTAATACGAACCATTAAAATTCAGGGTTTTCTATACGGACTAAATTTAAATAAATAGCACCAGTCAACGTGTTTTTTGCATTAGAAATGAAAACTGCTTACGCATTTTTAACGCTTATGCTCGTTTTGTAGATCTAAGAAGGTTAAATTTAAAATTTATTGTCCAGCGTTTTTGAGATGCAGCCGGTTTTTTTTACATTTTTAAGTGCTATATTTCCGTAGTAAATGTTTCGCTTAATTAGAACAAAATATATGCAAGGAGCAGGTGATTGTTGTCTGTTGGATACCAATCGGGCTATAGCGTTTGCAATTTACGCGGGGAATGTCGTTTGTGGTTTACGCGGGGAAAGTCCGAATAGTATAGAACATTAAAAAAGCAGACAAACCTTTGTGAATAACGTTAGATCCCGTTGGAAATAACAATGTCTGACTTACAATGTGAAATTCCTGTAGCAAAAGTCAAGGACGATTTGTGACATGTAAACATCAGAGGCATTGTATTAAATATAGACGTGTTTTTGTTAAACATTTTTTTCTATTGTATTTTCGTTCTAAAAGGTATAATATGGAATAATAAAAATGCAAGCAAAAATACTGCATTACACGGGCGTGTGACTTTAGCAGAGTAATCAAGTAAAACAATACGTTTAAATACTAACTAATCATATTTTGACGAAGCAGCTGTGCTGTGTTAAGGTGATTGTTGCTTTCAGCCTCGTCTGATGGTGTTTTTTCATTGTTGTTCTTAACAAACAAATCACTTTTACACTGTATTAGAAGTCTAACAATTTCTATGTAGCCTCTGTATGCACACAGATGTAGTGCCGTATCTCCTCTGTTGTTCTGGATTGATAAGTCGGCACCACTACAACGAAATGTTAAGGTAGCTATATACTACAAATTCAAAGAGTAAACTAAACAAGCGACACCTAATTATACGACACAAGGCAGGTCGCATCGTGATGTGATGTCTTTGGTCTCGTCTTTAAACGACGCATGTCTGATCGCATCAAAATGCGTGGTCTTTGATCTCGTCTTTAAACGACACTTGTCTGGTCAAATCATGATGCGAGGTCTTTAGTCTCGTCTTTAAACGACACAAGTCTGGTCAAAGCATGATGCTTGTCTTTGGTCTCGTCTTTAAACGCGACAAGTCTGTCAAAGCATGATGCTTGTCTTTGGTCTCGTCTTTAAACGACACAAGTCTGGTCAAATCATGATGCGAGGTCCTTAGTCTCGTCTTTAAACGACACAAGTCTGGTCAAATCATGATGCGAGGTCTCTAGTTTCGTCTTTAAACGATACAAGTCTGGTCAAAGCATGATGCTTGTCTTTGGTCTCGTGTTTAAACGACACTTGTCTGGTCAAATCATGATGCGAGGTCTCTTCTCTTCTTTAAACGACAAAAGTCTGGTCAAAGCATGATGCTTGTCTTTGGTCTCGTCTTTAAACGCGACAAATCTGTCAAAGCATGATGCGAGGTCTTTAGTCTCGTCTTTTAACGACACAAGTCTTGTCAAATCATGATGCGAGGTCTTTAGTCTCGTCTTTAAACGACACACGTCTGGTCAAAGCATGATGCTTGTCTTTGGTCTCGTCTTTAAACGACACAAGTCTGTCAAAGCATGATGCTTGTCTTTGGTCTCGTCTTTAAACGACACAAGTCAGGTCAAATCATGATGCTTGTCTTTGGTCTCGTCTTTAAACGACACAAATCAGGTCAAATCATGATGCGAGGTCTTAAGTCTCGTCTTTAAACGACACAAGTCAGGTCAAATCATGATGCTTGTCTTTGGTCTCGTCTTTAAACGACACAAGTCTGTCAAAGCATGATGCTTGTCTTTGGTCTCGTCTTTAAACGACACAAGTCAGGTCAAATCATGATGCGAGGTCTTAAGTCTCGTCTTTAAACGACACAAGTCTGGTCAAAGCATGATGCTTGTCTTTAGTCTCGTCTTTAAACGACACTTGTCCGGTCAAATCATGATTTGAATGTCTAGTCTAGTGCAGTAGTATACCAGATGATCGACCTATTTAATGACATCCTCACAGTACAGAAAAAAATGTTAAACTTCAGTAATTAAATACTGCTATGGCGCCTAAACGTTTCAATGATATTAATAACAGAGCTAATAAGAGTTTTAATAATCCAAATTATGTGAAACGATTCAATATTAATAGGCTGTTTATCAATTGGAACCCGGATGTGAATGTTAGTTTATCAACCAATAAGAAATTATTGTGTGTTTACATCTTCTATCAAGGTCACAAAGTCAATTAATTTTGTAACAGTGCTTTCCTCAAAGTTAACATTAAAGCTTTCATATACCTCTGACTCCAGGTTTCGATACGGAGTTTTACGGGGTAGTGGCTTGGATTTAAAAAGGAAAATATGCCATGTTTGTACAGTGTTAGAGTATACAAAATATATTGCGCGCGGTAAAGAAACAAGCAGAAATGATATGCTGTGTCATGCACTGCACGCCTTGTGCAAATAAACTATATTTTCTGTCAATGTAAGAATGTATTTTTATGTTGTAACAATGCATTTTCAAAAGCACGAAAAAACATTTCTTATTGGTTTCTGGGTATTATGATGTCACAAACAATAAATATCTTTGAAAGTAGGAACAATAGTATTAGAAGACTTTACCGAATAACCAAACATTTGTTGTGCAGGAAATGTAATGACGTCATGTAACCACAGGATTACACTTCAAATTTTGTCATTCAGAAGCTGTTAAATAATATCATATTCTTATTTTACGAGCCTTAGGAACATGTGGACTTCGATGTTTAAAGAAAACATTAACAATCACTGTTTACTAACTTTATCATATTTGTTTTAATTAGGACATCATAACTTTAACATTCTCATTAAGAAATAATTCCTTAACGTAAGCTGTGTTTTATCGTAGTTTTACCACTGGAATGCGACAAATGGCTAGTAGCCTGTGGTAAAACAGTGATAAACCACAGTCTCTGTGATTCTAATATGATACATACGGTACAGTTAGGATATTTGCGTTACTTTTAGCCATAAACTGGCTTTTCTGGCACAAAGTTGATTGCGACGTCATTGAAATATATGGGAAAATCTTGATGTGACGTAGCAATTAATTTTTTTGAGCTTTTATGACATTGCTCGCGTGTTGCTCATACATAAATCATTATTTACCACGGTCAAGGTCTCAAAGAAATATTTTTAAGGACGTCGTATTAGAATTGGTAATTTCTTTTTGATTCCTTAATACAATATACTATTCTATCAGTAGATTGTCGATCTTTCTGAACCACGCGTAACGGCTACATATACAAATAGTTTATACCAATAAACCCATTTCTTTCAAAGTACTTAATATATAAATTTACGACTGAATACTAAAAAACTCATTAAGAAGCACAGTACCTTTGAATTAAAAGTTTGACACAGTCTATATGACCACGGTCAGCGGCGGCGTGAAGAGCAGTAGATCCCCACTGAACACGTGCATTGACGTCACTTCCGTATTGAATCAGAGCATAGCTGATTTGACAGTAACCGTTGCAACAACTGTAGTATAAAGGAGTAGCTTGTTTTGAATCACGAATGTGCACTGAAAAATTCCGTTGTAATAACTGAAGAACCTTTTCATAATAGCCACCTTTACATGCTTCTATTAAGTCATCGCTATCACACATTGTTCATTCCGTTCGCCCTGTGTTGCGGGAATTACATCACGACGACTACAGGCGACCATCTCTTGGAGAAATTCCTTGGTTGATGCTTAGAAAACTGAAAAGATATACATCGTATATAAAACCTTGGTACATATAACGAGACACAAATCTGAAACAATAAATGGTGGATCAAGAAAAGGAAATTAATGTCAAATGTAAAGTAAAATGTCAAATCGTTATATAAGTCTATTTATGACAAGTAGAGGAACCAAGACAATCATTAATAGAACACGGAAATCATTAGGTATGTTATTTATGGCATAAAAACAGTATTGATCTATTAATTCTCAGATCAACAATGCATAAAACCACGTCACTGGTAATGTTACGACAACGTGTTCCTAGTAAATTACGACATTGTGGTTTCTATAACCCACATGCTCTCAGGAGCCTACACGCTTAAGGGAGACGGTTCCTAAAAAAACCTGTTTCTATGTTATACCTATGAGTCCCATATGAACCTATGTTTCACGGTGGCGACATCCTGTATTTAGGATCAAAACAGTAGAGGTACATGTCTACAATATGACGATTCAATCTGCAAAACAGTTTGTCAAAAGATTTTTGAAATTTCAGCATTAACAGTGTTTGTTGCCGCGTTGAGTTTTTAATCTAACTTGTGTAGATTATGTGTGCAGCTTATCTTGTGTTGTTATACAGAGGGTAGATTTTGTGTGATAGCATGGCGAAATTTCGGTCTGGGGCCAATATCTTATAAAATTCCAATTACTTTTGTTTTGACCTATATTAATACCAGACAGGAGAAAATGTATTAAATACAACCTATGCTAGAATCCAGCTAACCTAAGATAATATATACGTATTCCATAATCCAGCTAACCTATGCGCATATGCCATAAACCAGTTAACCTAAGATAATATATACGTATTCCATAATCCAGCTATCCTAAGATAATATATACGTATTCCATAATCCAGGTAACCTATGATTATATATACGTTTTCCATAATCCAGCTAACCTATGATAATGTATACGTATGCCATAATCCAGCTAACCAATGATTATATATACGTTTTCCATAATCCAGCTAACCTATGATAATATATACGTATTCCATAATCCAGCTAACCTATG
The DNA here is from genome assembly GCA_944474755.1 of Limnoperna fortunei. NCBI lineage: Eukaryota > Metazoa > Mollusca > Bivalvia > Mytilida > Modiolidae > Limnoperna > Limnoperna fortunei. The sequence goes on from OX104119.1 coordinate 2,629,035, forward strand.
ATTATATATACGTTTTCCATAATCCAGCTAACCTAAGATAATATATACGTATGCCATAATCCAGCTAACCAATGATAATGTATACGTATGCCATAATCCAGCTAACCTATGATAATGTATACGTATGCCATAATCCAGCTAACCTATGATAATATATACGTATTCCATAATCCAGCTAATCTAAGATAATATATACCCATGCCATAATCCAGCTAACCTATGATTATATATACGTATGCCATAATCCAGCTAACCTATGATTATGTGTACCCATGCCATTATCCAGCTAACCTATGATAATGTATACGTATGCCATAATCCAGCTAACCTAAGATAATATATACCCATGCCATAATCCAGCTAACCTATGATTATATATACGTATGCCATAATCCAGCTAACCTATGATTATGTGTACCCATGCCATTATCCAGCTAACCTATGATAATGTATACGTATGCCATAATCCAGCTAACCAATGATAATATATACGTATTCCATAATCCAGCTAACCTATGATAAAATATACGTATGCCATAATCCAGCTAACCTATGATAATGTATACGTATTCCATAATCCAGCTAACCAAAGATAATATATACGTATTCCATAATCCAGCTAACCTATGATAAAATATACGTATACCATAATCCAGCTAACCTATGATAATATATACGTATGCCATAATCCAGCTAACCTATGATAATGTATACGTATTCCATAATCCAGCTAACCTATGATAATGTATACGTATTCCATAATCCAGCTAACCAAAGATAATATATACGTATTCCATAATCCAGCTAACAAATGATAATGTATACGTATGCCATAATCCAGCTAACCAATGATAATATATACGTATGCCATAATCCAGCTAACCAATGATTATATATACGTATTGCATAATCCAGCTAACCTATGACAATATATACGTATTGCATAATCCAGCTAACCTATGATAATATTTAAATATAGACAATTTGAGTGCAGTTAACATATGAAGTTTCGTCAGTGAAATAATAAAGACATGATCGGGAAAGTATGATGCTGCAAAGATATCAGAGAGCAGACTTGTAAAACGTACCTTATCGCTCACTATTGTCTGTTTCAGATTCCCAAAATATTTAGCATAAAAAGACTTCAAGAAAAGTTTTAAAATCGTGCCATATAAATTTACCATTAAATGTTAATTACGCAGAAGCATTTAGTTGGTATACTTTATATTTAAGATTTTTGTTCATCGTCCAATAAAAATCAATCCAATTAACGAGATAGTTACAACAAACCAATCAGAAACATCACAACTTCTACACTATTGCACAAAATATTAGAATTTCACTGTAAAATTACATAATTAGCATCTCGATATTATTTTCTACACTTACGAAAAGTGGAAAGAGGCCAATGATCGCTAGGTCCGGCTTGTTTGGAGAAAACAATGATCGCTCTGATAGTGCATTCTTACTTAAACAAAAGAGTTTATATGACAACCAGGACATTGTACAGATAATTTACGATTGGTTGGCGTTAACTACTTATTATGTTAGACTACACAAATTCCTCAGATTTCCTAGTGTAAGGCAATACACATTCCTCAGATTTCCTATTTACTGCAAAGAGTCAGTAATATTACTATTATGACGGAAAATAAGTTCAGTGTTGAGTTTCATCAGATCTCGATTTTACTACCAAAGAATTTACTGGTACTTTTCTGATGACGGAATTTGTCTCCATATACTTACAAACCACAATAGAGGTTTATTTTTTTAGCATTAAATCATACGCGGTCCAGTGTTGTAATTTCTACCTTATTAATGTTTAGTTATTAAAAATTCCATACGAAAATAAAGCATTCGGCAAAATTGAAGCAAACAAACATAAATAAAATTTTCAGTGCTGTTTCGTCTTTTAACAGTGAATACAATATTAGCGGCTGGTTTGGATGATCTCGGCTTTTAACATAGAATACAATATTAGCGGCTGGTTTGGATGATCTCGGCTTTTAACATTGAATACAATATTAACGGCTGGTTTGGATGATCTCGGCTTTTAACAGTATAATACAAAAGTAGCGGCTGGTTTGGATGATCTCGGTTTTTAACAGTATAATACAATACTAGCGGCTGGTTTGGATGATCTCGGCTTTTAACAGTATAATACAATACTAGCGGCTGGTTTAGATGATCTCGGTTTTTAACAGTATAATACAATACTAGCGGCTGGTTTAGATGATCTCGGTTTTTAACAGTATAATACAATACTAGCGGCTGGTTTGGATGATCTCGGCTTTTAACAGTATAATACAATATTAGCGGCTGGTTTGGATGATCTCGGTTTTTAACAGTATAATACAATACTAGCGGCTGGTTTGGATGATCTCGGTTTTTAACAGTATAATACAATACTAGCGGCTGGTTTAGATGATCTCGGTTTTTAACAGTATAATACAATACTAGCGGCTGGTTTGGATGATCTCGGCTTTTAACAGTATAATACAATACTAGCGGCTGGTTTGGATGATCTCGGTTTTTAACAGTATAATACAATACTAGCGGCTGGTTTGGATGATCTCGGTTTTTAACAGTATAATACAATACTAGCGGCTGGTTTGGATGATCTCGGCTTTTAACAGTATAATACAATACTAGCGGCTGGTTTGGATGATCTCGGCTTTTAACAGTATAATACAATACTAGCGGCTGGTTTGGATGATCTCGGCTTTTAACAGTATAATACAATACTAGCGGCTGGTTTGGATGATCTCGGCTTTTAACAGTTTAATACAATACTAGCGGCTGGTTTGGATGATCTCGGCTTTTAACAGTATAATACAATACTAGCGGCTGGTTTGGATGATCTCGGTTTATAACAGTACAATACAATACTAGCGGCTGGTTTGGATGATCTCGGCTTTTAACAGTATAATACAATACTAGCGGCTGGTTTGGATGATCTCGGCTTTTAACAGTATAATACAATACTAGCGGCTGGTTTGGATGATCTCGGCTTTTATCAGTATAATACAATACTAGCGGCTGGTTTGGATGATCTCGGCTTTTAACAGTATAATACAATACTAGCGGCTGGTTTGGATGATCTCGGCTTTTAACAGTATAATACAATACTAGCGGCTGGTTTGGATGATCTCGGCTTTTAACAGTATAATACAATACTAGCGGCTGGTTTGGATGATCACTGCTAGTTTCCTCATCTGTGTAGCAACAACTAATTTTATTTGCGGAGGAATGTGGCGATTTGGTTCCTGGAGAGAACAAGTATGGTTGCGACTTATTTTATTACTGGCGGAATGTGGCGACTAATACAACTACCATGCAAGATCGTAAAATTTGCAACTGGATGTGGCACTACCACAACTGGATGTGGCACTGATTTACCATAACTGGATGTGGCACTGATTGCAACAACTTTATGTAGAACTGATGGCTATACATTATAAGAGAGGAAAGTAGAATAATGTACTGCCCTCAAGCTTCGTCAAAACTCTTCATCTAAATCAACCATGACAGTTTGCATAGTGTAAATCTACCTGTATAAATAATCAGCTAGAATTAAGATTAAGTTATCAACCAGGTAAAGATCATATTACACGAGAAAATGTTTCATGAATACATAAAACGTGTTGGTTTGTACCAGAGGCAAACTCGTGAATATGTAAAACGTGTTGGGGTGGGGTTTGTACCAGAGACAAACAAATGAATATATAAAACGTTTTGGATGGGCACATACCAGAGATACATAAAACGTGTTGGGTGGGGTTCATACCAGAGACAAACTCATGAATAAATAAAACGTGTTGGGGTGGGGTTTGTACCAGTGACAAGCTCATGAATGAATAAAACGTTTTGGGGCGGGGTTTGTAGCAGAGACAAACTCATGAATAAAAAAACGTGTTGGGGCGGGGTTTAGACCAGAGACAATCTCATGAATATATAAAACGTGTTGGGGGTTTAGACCAGAGACAAGCTTATTAATATATAAACGAAATTGGGTAGGGTACCGTAAATCGGCTTATTTGGTTGTCGTTTTATTTTGGTTTATTTTGGCGCTTTCCGTGAAACACCAAAATTAAACACACCAAAATAAAATACATGGTTTTTGAGAGAAAAACGCAAAATAACCCTACTTACGGTAATTTATAATGTTTGTATCGGATGTTATATTTAGAGGCTGAAGGATGAGGTGAATATCCGTGTAGAAAGATAATACAAGTATTTGTACCAAATATTGACTATAAAAGACGTTTGAAATGTTTTTAATTTTTTAGAAGTAATAAGATACACATGAGCACAAAGCAAACAATAACAAAAAATAAAAGTGCATGAAAAAAATTATTAAATAAAAAAAACTTACTTCACTAATCCACTTGTGTATGTATTTGATAACGTATAGTCCTTAAAAATGGAGCGGTCCATATAGAAAAAAATAAATCCTTCAAATAGATATTATAAAAGAATCACATTCTGAATCTCATTTCAAAATGATTACTCAACGAACTCAAAAATGTTATCCCCTTATCTTCCCACGCATTTCCATAACTAAACATTGAGGACTAACACATGAGGTGAAAAACCATATATAACCCATTATACAGTACTGACAAAAGACCTTTCTTTACTGAACGACTTCCGCGTTTAGGATCAATAGTTCTAAAAAAAAGTCGACAGATATTTAAATTGTATCATAGTATCTAATAATGAATATATGTGTCCTGTTGCCATCTAGAATGTTCAGGTAGTTAAAATAAAAATATAGTGTCTGATCCAGGTTATAAAAAACATAGTTGTATGTTGCTACATAAAAATTCAAGGCGAATAAAATAACGTTAAGGGTCATTTCCCGCTAGGGGTCTCGATTTGCTCAACAGTTCCCGCCTTTTCTACGTTAAATAAAGATCCAGTAAAATAGAAATCTATTCTTAGTTCAGATAAGGAAGCTATTATGTTTACTTATTTGTATTGTTTGTTTAAGGTCTAACTATATTTTCAGCAATTGATTAGCTAAATAATTATTTGGGGAGGAAGCCAGAGAATCCTAAAACTTTGGCAATATAACTGCATGGCAATCGTTTCAATTACATAGCCAGAGCTCCCGTTAAGAATCCTGAAACGTAGGCAATTACAGATATCTTAAGTATGAACGTTATAGACTTACATCCGAACAATACACAAATCATCTTTGTACCGTAAGTACGAATGTTATTGCCGTACAGCCAAAACACAGCAACATGATCTTAGTACCGTAAGTATGAATGTTATTGCCGTACAGCCAAAACATAGCTACATGATCTTAGTACTGTAAGTAAGAACGTTATAACCATACAGACATCATATTAGTACCGTAAATATGAACGTTACTGTCGCACATCACAAACATAGATAAATTATCTTCGTACTGTAAGATTGAACGTTATAACCATATAGCTCAAACATACATCATCTTAGCACCCTAAATATGAAAGTTATTGCCGTACAGCCAAACCATAGATACTTAGTACCGTAAATATGAACGTTATAGCCGCACATCTAATACATACAGACATCAGCTTTGCACCGTAAATATGAACGTTATAGCCGTATAGCTAAAACATGCAAACATCGTCTTAGCACTCTAAGTATGAACTTGAGAAGAGATGAAAACTTACAGCTTTATTATTTCTAAATTATATTTCTTTGTATTAGAACATCTCTATACATTGAGCAAAAGTTTTGATATTGTACAACTTTATTATACAACTACTGGTTTTTATTTTTGGCAAAAATCACTTACTCTCAACACATTGAATATGATTTAATTTGTTTATTTAGAACAAAACAAAAACATACAAAAATTCGATTTTTTAATGTACATGAGGTAAATCGTGTTGTGATTAAAGGAACACGAGGTTCAAAATGACAAATACAAACGTAAGCGAAAAAAAAAACATGAAACACATAATCAAACAATTCCCCATTACAAACCCGTCGAAGCAAATGGGTCCATTTTTTTCTGGACAAAGGGTTGATAATCCTTCTATTGACTAGACAAAGGGTTGATAATCCTTCTACTGACTGGTCAAAGGGTTGATAATCCTTCTATTGACTGGTCAAAGGGTTGATAATCCTTCTATTCACTGGACAAAGGGTTGATAATCCTTCTATTGACTAGACAAAGGGTTGATAATCCTTCTATTGGCTGGTCAAAGGGTTGATAATCCTTCTATTGACTGGTCAAAGGGTTGATAATCCTTCTATTCACGGGATGACAAAGGAACGATATCCTTCTGTTTGTTATAGTTTTTATGACGGTTTTCTCTCGTGAATGTCACTTTAGAGATACCGAATTTATTTTGCTTATCTATAGCATATATTTGATAACATTTTCTTTATTTCTTCTTGGTTGTATAAGGAAGTGAACTTTTTAGGATCACGCAATTGATAACAACAAGGAAATGCATGATTAATTCTATGGGAAATCAGAGTTCTGTTAAAAACAACAAAGCAGTCTGCATTTCTAACAAATCTCTATCAGATAGGTTCAAATCAGTCTGCATTTCTGACAAAATCCTCTGTCAGTTGAGTGCCAAACTTATAATTAATGTTGAAACAATTACAAACGACATTACAATGAAATGGACTACAAAAACATTCAGAGAGGATACAAAACAGTACGCCAGGATATATCCAAACCACAAAATACTTAATACTAAGTACACTCAAGACACGTAAACTAATAGTACACATCTGTAAGACCACGTAAACTAATGGTACACAACGGTAAGACCACGTAAACTTAATAAGGTACAGATCTGTAAGACCACCACGCAAACTCGAGGTGCAGATCTGTAAGACCACGTAAACTCAAGGTACAGATCTGTAAGACCACGTAAATTCAAAGTACAGATCTGTAAGACCACGTAAACTCAAGGTACAGATCTGTAAGACCACGTAAACTCAATAAGGTACAGATCTGTAAGACCACCACGTAAACTCAAGGTACAGATCTGTAAGACCACGTAAACTCAATAAGGTACAGATCTGTAAGACCACGTAAACTCAAGGTACAGATCTGTAAGACCACGTAAACTCAAGGTACATATCTATAAGACCACGTAAACTCAGGGTACAGATCTGTAAGACCACGTAAACTCAGGGTACAGATCTATAAGACCACGTAAACTCAAGGTACAGATCTATAAGACCACGTAAACTCAATGTACATATCTGTCAGACCACGTAAACTCAAGGTACAGATCTGTAAGACACGTAAACTCAAGGTACAGATCTGTAAGACCACGTAAACTCTAGGTACAGATCTGTAAGACCACGTAAACTCAAGGTACAGATCTATAAGACCACGTAAACTCAAGGTACAGATCTGTAAGACCACCACGTAAACTCAAGGTACAGATCTGTAAGACCACGTAAACTCAAGGTACAGATCTGTAAGACCACCACGTAAACTCAAGGTACAGATCTGTAAGACCACGTAAACTCAATAAGGTACAGATCTGTAAGACCACGTAAACTTAATAAGGTACAGATCTGTAAGACCACCACGCAAACTCGAGGTGCAGATCTATAAGACCACGTAAACTCAAGGTACAGATCTGTAAGACCACGTAAACTCAATAAGGTACAGATCTGTAAGACCACTTAAACTCAATAAGGTACAGATCTGTAAGACCACGTAAATTCAAAGTACAGATCTGTAAGACCACCACGTAAACTCAAGGTACAGATCTGTAAGACCACGTAAACTCTAGGTACAGATCTGTAAGACCACGTAAACTCAATATACAAATATGTACGTAAACTCAAGGTACAGATCTGTAAGACCACCACGTAAACTCAAGGTACAGATCTGTAAGACCACGTAAACTCAAGGTACAGATCTGTAAAACTACGTAAACTCAAGGTACAGATCTGTAAGACCACGTAAACTCAAGGTACAGATCTGTAAGACCACGTAAACTCAAGGTACAGATCTGTAAGACCACGTAAATTCAAAGTACAGATCTATAAGACCACCACGTAAACTCAAGGTACAGATCTGTAAGACCACGTAAACTCAATGTACAGATCTGTAAGACCACCACGCAAACTCGAGGTGCAGATCTATAAGACCACGTAAACTCAAGGTACAGATCTGTAAGACCACGTAAACTCAATAAGGTACAGATCTGTAAGACCACTTAAACTCAATAAGGTACAGATCTGTAAGACCACGTAAATTCAAAGTACAGATCTGTAAGACCACCACGTAAACTCAAGGTACAGATCTGTAAGACCACGTAAACTCAAGGTACAGATCTGTAAGACCACGTAAACTCAATATACAAATATGTACGTAAACTCAAGGTACAGATCTGTAAGACCACGTAAACTCAATAAACAGATCTGTAAGACCACGTAAACTCAAGGTACAGATCTGTAAGACCACGTAAACTCAAGGTACAGATCTGTAAGACCACGTAAACTCAATGTACAGATCTGTAAGACCACGTAAACTCAAGGTACAGATCTGTAAGACCACCACGTAAACTCAAGGTACAGATCTGTAAGACCACGTAAACTCAAGGTACAGATCTGTAAAACTACGTAAACTCAAGGTACAGATCTGTAAAACTACGTAAACTCAACAAGGTACAGATCTGTAAGACCACGTAAACTCAAGGTACAGATCTGTAAGACCACGTAAACTCAAGGTACAGATCTGTAAGACCACGTAAACTCAAGGTACAGATCTGTAAAACCACGTAAACTCAAGGTACAGATCTGTAAAACTACGTAAACTCAAGGTACAGATCTGTAAAACTACGTAAACTCAAGGTACAGATCTGTAAGACCACGTAAACTCAGGGTACAGATCTGTAAAACTACGTAAACTCAAGGTACAGATCTGTAAAACTACGTAAACTCAATGTACAGATCTGTAAGACCACGTAAACTCAACAAGGTACAGATCTGTAAGACCACGTAAACTCAAGGTACAGATCTGTAAGACCACGTAAACTCAAGGTACAGATATGTAAAACTACGTAAACTCAAGGTACAGATATGTAAAACTACGTAAACTCAACAAGGTACAGATCTGTAAGACCAAGTTAACTCAAGGTACAGATCTGTAAGACCACGTAAACTCAAGGTACAGATCTGTAAGACCACGTAAACTCAAGGTACAGATCTGTAAGACCACGTAAACTCAACAAGGTACAGATCTGTAAGACCACGTAAACTCAAGGTACAGATCTGTAAGACCACGTAAACTCAAGGTACAGATCTGTAAGACCACGTAAACTCAAGGTACAGATCTGTAAGACCACGTAAACTCAAGGTACAGATCTGTAAGACCACGTAAACTCAAGGTACAGATCTGTAAGACCACGTAAACTCAAGGTACAGATCTGTAAAACTACGTAAACTCAACAAGGTACAGATCTGTAAGACCACGTAAACTCAAGGTACAGATCTGTAAGACCACGTAAACTCAAGGTACAGATCTGTAAGACCACGTAAACTCAAGGTACAGATCTGTAAGACCACGTAAACTCAAGGTACAGATCTGTAAGACCACGTAAACTCAAGGTACAGATCTGTAAAACCACGTAAACTCAAGGTACAGATCTGTAAGACCACGTAAACTCAAGGTACAGATATGTAAAACCACGTAAACTCAATAAGGTACAGATCTGTAAGACCACGTAAACTCAACAAGGTACAGATCTGTAAGACCACGTAAACTCAAGGTACAGATCTGTAAGACCACGTAAACTCAAGGTACAGATCTGTAAGACCACGTAAACTCAAGGTACAGATCTGTAAGACCACGTAAACTCAAGGTACAGATCTGTAAAACTACGTAAACTCAACAAGGTACAGATCTGTAAGACCACATAAACTCAACAAGGTACAGATCTGTAAGACCACGTAAACTCAAGGTACAGATCTGTAAAACTACGTAAACTCAAGGTACAAATCTGTAAGACCAAGTAAACTCAAGGTACAGATCTGTAAGACTACGTAAACTCAATAAGATACAGATCTGTAAGACCACGTAAACTCAAGGTACAGATCTGTAAGACCAAGTAAACTCAAGGTACAGATCTGTAAGACCAAGTAAACTCAACAAGGTACAGATCTGTAAGACCACGTAAACTCAAGGTACAGATCTGTAAAACCACGTAAACTCAAGGTACAGATCTGTAAGACCACGTAAACTCAAGGTACAAATCTGTAAGACCAAGTAAACTCAAGGTACAGATCTGTAAAACTACGTAAACTCAAGGTACAGATCTGTAAGACCAAGTAAACTCAACAAGGTACAGATCTGTAAGACCACGTAAACTCAAGGTACAGATCTGTAAGACCACGTAAACTCAAGGTACAGATCTGTAAGACCAAGTAAACTCAACAAGGTACAGATCTGTAAGACTACGTAAACTCAAGGTACAGATCTGTAAGACCACGTAAACTCAAGGTACAGATCTGTAAAACTACGTAAACTCAACAAGGTACAGATCTGTAAGACCACATAAACTCAACAAGGTACAGATCTGTAAGACCACGTAAACTCAAGGTACAGATCTGTAAAACTACGTAAACTCAAGGTACAAATCTGTAAGACCAAGTAAACTCAAGGTACAGATCTGTAAGACCACGTAAACTCAAGGTACAGATCTGTAAGACCACGTAAACTCTAGGTACAGATCTGTAAGACCACGTAAACTCAAGGTACAGATCTGTAAGACCAAGTAAACTCAAGGTACAAATCTGTAAGACCACGTAAACTCAAGGTACAGATCTGTAAGACCACGTAAACTCAAGGTACAGATCTGTAAGACCACGTAAACTCAAGGTACAGATCTGTAAAACTACGTAAACTCAAGGTACAGATCTGTAAGACCAAGTAAACTCAAGGTACAGATCTGTAAGACCACATAAACTCAACAAGGTACAGATCTGTAAGACCACGTAAACTCAAGGTACAGATCTGTAAGACCAAGTAAACTCAACAAGGTACAGATCTGTAAGACCACGTAAACTCAAGGTACAGATCTGTAAGACCACGTAAACTCAAGGTACAGATCTGTAAGACCACGTAAACTCAAGGTACAGATCTGTAAGACCACGTAAACTCAACAAGGTACAGATCTGTAAGACCACGTAAACTCAATGTACAGATCTGTAAGACCAAGTAAACTCAACAAGGTACAGATCTGTAAGACCACGTAAACTCAATGTACAGATCTGTAAGACCAAGTAAACTCAACAAGGTACAGATCTGTAAGACCACGTAAACTCAAGGTACAGATCTGTAAGACCACGTAAACTCAAGGTACAGATCTGTAAGACTACGTAAACTCAACAAGGTACAGATCTGTAAGACCACGTAAACTCAAGGTACAAATCTGTAAGACCAAGTAAACTCAAGGTACAGATCTGTAAGACCAAGTAAACTCAACAAGGTACAGATCTGTAAGACCACGTAAACTCAAGGTACAGATCTGTAAGACCACGTAAACTCAATGTACAGATCTGTAAAACTACGTAAACTCAAGGTACAGATCTGTAAGACCACGTAAACTCAAGGTACAAATCTGTAAGACCACGTAAACTCAAGGTACAGATCTGTAAGACCACGTAAACTCAAGGTACAGATCTGTAAGACCACGTAAACTCAATGTACAGATCTGTAAAACTACGTAAACTCAAGGTACAGATCTGTAAAACTACGTAAACTCAACAAGGTACAGATCTGTAAGACCACGTAAACTCAACAAGGTACAGATCTGTAAAACTACGTAAACTCAACAAGGTACAGATCTGTAAGACCACGTAAACTCAAGGTACAGATCTGTAAAACTACGTAAACTCAACAAGGTACAGATCTGTAAGACCACGTAAACTCAAGGTACAGATCTGTAAGACCACGTAAACTCAAGGTACAGATCTGTAAGACCACGTAAACTCAACAAGGTACAGATCTGTAAGACCACGTAAACTCAAGGTACAGATCTGTAAGACCACGTAAACTCAAGGTACAGATCTGTAAGACCACGTAAACTCAAGGTACAAATCTGTAAGACCACGTAAACTCAACAAGGTACAGATCTGTAAGACCACGTAAACGTAAACTCAAGGTACAGATCTGTAAGACCACGTAAACTCAACAAGGTATAGATCTGTAAGACCACGTAAACTCAAGGTACAGATCTGTAAAACTACGTAAACTCAACAAGGTACAGATCTGTAAGACCACGTAAACTCAAGGTACAGATCTGTAAGACCAAGTAAACTCAAGGTACAGATCTGTAAGACCAAGTAAACTCAAGGTACAGATCTGTAAGACCACGTAAACTCAAGGTACAGATCTGTAAGACCACGTAAACTCAAGGTACAGATCTGTAAGACCACCACGTAAACTCAAGGTACAGATCTGTAAGACCACGTAAACTCAAGGTACAGATCTGTAAGACCAAGTAAACTCAAGGTACAGATCTGTAAGACCACGTAAACTCAAGGTACAGATCTGTAAGACCACGTAAACTCAAGGTACAGATCTGTAAAACTACGTAAACTCAAGGTACAGATCTGTAAGACCACGTAAACTCAAGGTACAGATCTGTAAGACCACGTAAACTCAAGGTACAGATCTGTAAGACCACGTAAACTCAAGGTACAGATCTGTAAAACTACGTAAACTCAAGGTACAGATCTGTAAGACCACGTAAACTCAAGGTACAGATCTGTAAAACCACGTAAACTCAACAAGGTACAGATCTGTAAGACCACGTAAACTCAAGGTACAGATCTGTAAGACCACGTAAACTCAAGGTACAGATCTGTAAAACTACGTAAACTCAACAAGGTACAGATCTGTAAGACCACGTAAACTCAAGGTACAGATCTGTAAGACCACGTAAACTCAAGGTACAGATCTGTAAGACCACGTAAACTCAAGGTACAGATCTGTAAGACCACGTAAACTCAACAAGGTACAGATCTGTAAGACCACGTAAACTCAAGGTACAGATCTGTAAAACTACGTAAACTCAACAAGGTACAGATCTGTAAAACTACGTAAACTCAAGGTACAGATATGTAAAACTACGTAAACTCAAGGTACAGATCTGTAAAACTACGTAAACTCAACAAGGTACAGATCTGTAAGACCACGTAAACTCAAGGTACAGATCTGTAAAACTACGTAAACTCAACAAGGTACAGATCTGTAAGACCACGTAAACTCAAGGTACAGATCTGTAAGACCACGTAAACTCAAGGTACAAATCTGTAAGACCAAGTAAACTCAAGGTACAGATCTGTAAGACCAAGTAAACTCAAGGTACAGATCTGTAAAACCACGTAAACTCAAGGTACAGATCTGTAAGACTACGTAAACTCAAGGTACAGATCTGTAAAACTACGTAAACTCAAGGTACAGATCTGTAAAACTACGTAAACTCAAGGTACAGATCTGTAAAACTACGTAAACTCAACAAGGTACAGATCTGTAAGACCACGTAAACTCAAGGTACAGATCTGTAAAACTACGTAAACTCAACAAGGTACAGATCTGTAAAACTACGTAAACTCAACAAGGTACAGATCTGTAAGACCAAGTTAACTCAAGGTACAGATCTGTAAGACCACGTAAACTCAAGGTACAGATCTGTAAGACCACGTAAACTCAGGGTACAGATCTGTAAAACCACGTAAACTCAAGGTACAGATCTGTAAGACCACGTAAACTCAAGGTACAGATCTGTAAGACCAAGTAAACTCAAGGTACAGATCTGTAAAACCACGTAAACTCAAGGTACAGATCTGTAAAACCAAGTAAACTCAAGGTACAGATCTGTAAGACCACGTAAACTCAAGGTACAAATCTGTAAGACCAAGTAAACTCAAGGTACAGATCTGTAAGACCACGTAAACTCAAGGTACAGATCTGTAAGACCACGTAAACTCAATGTACAGATCTGTAAGACCACGTAAACTCAATGTACAGATCTGTAAGACCACGTAAACTCAAGGTACAGATCTGTAAGACCACGTAAACTCAATAAGGTACAGATCTGTAAAACCACGTAAACTCAAGGTACAGATCTGTAAGACCAAGTAAACTCAAGGTACAGATCTGTAAAACCACGTAAACTCAAGGTACAGATCTGTAAAACCACGTAAACTCAAGGTACAGATCTGTAAGACCAAGTAAACTCAAGGTACAGATCTGTAAGACCACGTAAACTCAAGGTACAGATCTGTAAAACTACGTAAACTCAAGGTACAGATCTGTAAGACCACGTAAACTCAACAAGGTACAGATCTGTAAAACTACGTAAACTCAAGGTACAGATCTGTAAGACCAAGTAAACTCAAGGTACAGATCTGTAAGACCACGTAAACTCAACAAGGTACAGATCTGTAAAACTACGTAAACTCAACAAGGTACAGATCTGTAAAACTACGTAAACTCAAGGTACAGATCTGTAAGACCAAGTAAACTCAAGGTACAGATCTGTAAAACTACGTAAACTCAAGGTACAGATCTGTAAGACCACGTAAACTCAACAAGGTACAGATCTGTAAGACCACATAAACTCAACAAGGTACAGATCTGTAAAACTACGTAAACTCAAGGTACAGATCTGTAAAACTACGTAAACTCAAGGTACAGATCTGTAAGACCACGTAAACTCAAGGTACAGATCTGTAAGACCACCACGTAAACTCAAGGTACAGATCTGTAAGACCACGTAAACTCAAGGTACAGATCTGTAAAACTACGTAAACTCAACAAGGTACAGATCTGTAAAACTACGTAAACTCAACAAGGTACAGATCTGTAAGACTACGTAAACTCAAGGTACAGATCTGTAAAACTACGTAAACTCAAGGTACAGATCTGTAAGACCACGTAAACTCAACAAGGTACAGATCTGTAAGACCACGTAAACTCAAGGTACAGATCTGTAAAACTACGTAAACTCAAGGTACAGATCTGTAAGACCACGTAAACTCAACAAGGTACAGATCTGTAAGACCACGTAAACTCAAGGTACAGATCTGTAAGACCACGTAAACTCAAGGTACAGATCTGTAAGACCAAGTAAACTCAAGGTACAGATCTGTAAGACCACGTAAACTCAAGGTACAGATCTGTAAGACCACGTAAACTCAAGGTACAGATCTGTAAGACCAAGTAAACTCAACAAGGTACAGATCTGTAAGACCACGTAAACTCAAGGTACAGATCTGTAAGACCACGTAAACTCAACAAGGTACAGATCTGTAAGACCAAGTAAACTCAAGGTACAGATCTGTAAAACTACGTAAACTCAAGGTACAGATCTGTAAGACCAAGTAAACTCAAGGTACAGATCTGTAAGACCACGTAAACTCAAGGTACAGATCTGTAAGACCACGTAAACTCAATGTACAGATCTGTAAGACCAAGTAAACTCAATGTACAGATCTGTAAAACTACGTAAACTCAAGGTACAGATCTGTAAGACCACGTAAACTCAAGGTACAGATCTGTAAGACCACGTAAACTCAAGGTACAGATCTGTAAGACCACGTAAACTCAAGGTACAAATCTGTAAGACCACGTAAACTCAAGGTACAGATCTGTAAGACTACGTAAACTCAAGGTACAAATCTGTAAGACCACATAAACTCAACAAGGTACAGATCTGTAAGACCACGTAAACTCAACAAGGTACAGATCTGTAAGACCACGTAAACTCAAGGTACAGATCTGTAAAACTACGTAAACTCAAGGTACAGATCTGTAAGACCAAGTAAACTCAAGGTACAAATCTGTAAGACCAAGTAAACTCAAGGTACAGATCTGTAAGACCAAGTAAACTCAAGGTACAGATCTGTAAAACTACGTAAACTCAACAAGGTACAGATCTGTAAGACCAAGTAAACTCAAGGTACAGATCTGTAAAACTACGTAAACTCAAGGTACAGATCTGTAAGACTACGTAAACTCAAGGTACAGATCTGTAAGACCAAGTAAACTCAAGGTACAGATCTGTAAAACTACGTAAACTCAAGGTACAGATCTGTAAGACCAAGTAAACTCAAGGTACAGATCTGTAAGACCACGTAAACTCAACAAGGTACAGATCTGTAAGACCAAGTAAACTCAAGGTACAGATCTGTAAGACCAAGTAAACTCAAGGTACAAATCTGTAAGACCACGTAAACTCAAGGTACAGATCTGTAAGACCACGTAAACTCAAGGTACAGATCTGTAAGACCACGTAAACTCAAGGTACAAATCTGTAAGACCACGTAAACTCAAGGTACAGATCTGTAAGACCACGTAAACTCAATGTACAGATCTGTAAGACCAAGTAAACTCACAGTATCACGTGATTTTTATCACGTATATGTTTGTAGCACGTGCATGGTTTGTATCACTGGTTACACGTTGAGCAAAATGAATGACAACATTAAGTGTAATTTTAAAAATCATTCGGAAAAAATCATTATGATTTTTTGTAACGAATGAAGTCGAAGTTTCTGTGGTGCCTTTGCACAATAAGGGCGTAGTGACGTTGCAATGTAACAGAACTTTATGTACCTACTGGTCAGAGAGTAGTTCTCGCCATTATGACAGGAGCAATTCTCGCCATTTTGGCGACTGTGCCGTTATTTCTTCTTTAAAATTGATGGCAAATGCTTCATTTGATAGATTTCACTATCTCCCATCAAAAACTAGTTACGTTTATCACTTTTATGATGCCAATTTTTCACAAAAACTATCAAAAGATCGGGTGGCGAGAATAACTTGCCGGCGCGAGAACTACTCCGTGACCAGTAATGAAATTTTCCTTTTATGTGAACATTGTATCGCATTTATTAATTTTACAGTTACCATTTTGTATCGAAATATTCATAGAATCTCTACTTAGAGGAAATAAAGACGTGAATGAATGAATGTGTCTTTAGTTACTATAGAAAAGGGAGATAATCAAATAATAGATATGTGTTTGACATGATTTGGGTAAATATACTGTACCTTAAAGTTCTACGATTTTAGCTTCCCGCTAAGTTACATTAAATAATTTTATAAATAAATAAATTAAAAGGATTAAGAAGTAAACGTTAGGACATTTGTTCTTAGATTATTTGAATTGAATAAAATATTGTCGATAGAGTTCATCTTTAAACATGTTAAAATACTTAACACAGTTAAAAACTGGCATCAATATTTACTAAGTTATTTATATTTTTTTATTAGTACAGTACACAAGTGATAAGGAAAATCCAAAATGATTCAATAACAGGTGACCCAGTACTGGCTTCGTAGTAATAAATTTCGACATTTATCCTCGCATTATAAATTTTCAATTAAATGTTTTTATATATTTTAGCGAATGTAGTATATCTTAACATTATAAACACTATTTTTCTTGTCAGATATTCTCTTTTATAAAGTTTTCAAGATGTGGGACAATTGCAATCAGCCTGTAAGTTTATTTACTTTTAGGTACAGATAATATTAATAAAGGACCTTTGTCAGGAGAACTGGCAATTCTTACGTAGAGCACGAACTCACAACTCTATTAAATACGTTTTTTTTATCTTATGTATCAGAGAAGTTGTTGGGGTTGATCTTATTGTGCAGAAAAAATATACAAAAAGAGAAATACTGCAATGACTATTAAGACCTTACTAGTCAGACGTCAGTCATTGCCGATGATGTCATCTTCTTCAGCAAATGACCGATTTT
Source organism: Limnoperna fortunei (assembly GCA_944474755.1). Lineage (NCBI taxonomy): Eukaryota > Metazoa > Mollusca > Bivalvia > Mytilida > Modiolidae > Limnoperna > Limnoperna fortunei. The sequence goes on from OX104119.1 coordinate 2,646,790, forward strand.
TGGTACAGATGACGTCACGCGCCCTCATCCAATTAAAATTGAAAACAGTGTTACGGTATAATAACGTTCTTGTCTCGGGCGTTCTCATTGGATGTCGGATATTAAACAACGAAGACTCTATATGATGTCGCGATTTGAAAGTTGATTTACGGAAGATAAAGATATTTTCATGCGCTTTTGTGTGATGAGGGTATCGCCATCTTAGTAGTCAGACGTCGGTGACGAGGGTATTACCATTTAATAGACAGACGTAATGGTGACCAAGTTATCACCATTTTAGTGGTCAGGCGTCGGTGACAAGGATATCACCATGTTAAGAGTCAGACGTCGGTGAGAGGGTATCACTTTCTTAGTAGTCAGGCGTCGGTGACGAGGATATCACCATTTTAAAAGTCATACGTCGGTGACGATGGTATCACCATTTTAGTAGTCAGACGTCGGTGATGAGGGTATCATCATCTTAGTAGTCAGACGTCGGTGACGAGGGTATCACCATCTTAGTAGTCAGACGTCGGTGACGAGGGTATCACTGTCGTAGTAGTCAGACGTCGGTGACCAGGGTATCCCCATCTTAGCAGTCAGATGTCAGTGACGATCACTGCCTTAGTAGTCAGGCGCCGGTGTCGGGGATATCACCATCTTAGTAAACAGACGTCGGTGACGGGGGTATCGCCATCTTAGTAGTCAGACGTCGGTGACGAGGGTATCACCATCATAGTAGTCAGACGTCGGTGATGAGGGTATCACTGTCTTAGTAGTCAGACGTCGGTGACGAGGGTATCACCATCTTAGTAGTCAGACGTCGGAGAGAGGGTATCACTGTCTTAGTAGTCAGACGTCGGTGACGAGGGTATCACCATCGTAGTAGTCAGACGTCGGTGACGAGGATATCACTGTCTTAGTAGTCAGACGTCGGTGACGAGGGTATCACCATCTTAGTAGTCAGACGTCGGTGACGAGGGTATCACTGTCTTAGTAGTCAGACGACGGTGACGAGGGTATCACTGCCTTAGTAGTCAGACGTCGGTGACGAGGGTATCACCATCGTAGTAGTCAGACGTCGGTGACGAGGATATCACTGTCTTAGTAGTCAGACGTCGGTGACGAGGGTATCACCATCGTAGTAGTCAGAAGTCGGTGACGAGGATATCACTGTCGTATTAGTCAGACGTCGGTGACGAGGATATCACCATCTTAGTAGTCAGAAGTCGGTGACGAGGATATCACTGTCGTATTAGTCAGACGTCGGTGACGAGGGTATCACCATCTTAGTAGTCAGACGTCGGTGACGAGGATATCACTGTCTTAGTAGTCAGACGTCGGTGATGAGGTATCACCATCTTAGAAGTCCGACGTCGTCGATGAGGGTATCATTGTCTTAGTAGTCAGACGTCGGTTACGAGGGTATCACTGTCTTAGTAGTCAGACGTCGTCGACGAGGGTATCACCATCGTAGTAGTCAGACGTCGGTGAAGAGGATATTACTGTCTTAGTAGTCAGACGTCGGTGACGAGGGTATCACCATCATAGTAGTCAGAAGTCGGTGACGAGGATATCACTGTCGTATTAGTCAGACGTCGGTGACGAGGGTATCACCATCTTTGTAGTCAGACGTCGGTGACGAGGATATCACTGTCTTAGTAGTCAGACGTCGGTGATGAGGTATCACCATCTTAGAAGTCCGACGTCGTCGATGAGGGTATCATTGTCTTAGTAGTCGGACGTCGGTTACGAGGGTATCACTGTCTTAGTAGTCAGACGTCGGTGACGAGGGTATCACCATCGTAGTAGTCAGACGTCGGTGACAAGGATATCACTGTCTTAGTACTCAGACGTCGGTGACGGGGGTATCACTGTCTTAGTAGTCAGACGTCAGTGACGAGGATATCACTGTCTTAGAAGTCAGACGTCGGTGACGAGGGTATCTCTGTCTAAGTAGTCAGACGTCGGTGACGAGGGTATCACTGTCTTAGTAGTCAGACGTCGGTGACGAGGGTATCACTGTCTTAGTAGTCAGACGACGGTGACGAGGATATCACTGTCTTAGTAGTCAGACGTCGGTGACGAGGGTATCACCATCTTAGTAGTCAGACGTCGGTGACGAGGATATCACTGTCTTAGTAGTCAGACGTCAGTGACGAGGATATCACTGTCTTAGAAGTCCGACGTCGTCGATGAGGGTATCATTGTCTTTGTAGTCAGACGTCGGTGACGAGGGTATCACTGTCTTAGCAGTCAGACATCGGTGACGAGGGTATCGCTGTCTTAGTAGTCAGACGTCGGTGACGAGGGTATCACCATCGTAGTAGTGAGACGTCGGTGTGACGAGGATATCACTGTCTTAGTAGTCAGACGTCGGTGACGAGGGTATCACCATCGTAGTAGTCAGACGTCGGTGACGAGGAAATCACTGTCTAAGTATTTAGACGTCGGTGACGAGGGTATCACTGTCTTAGTAGTCAGACGTCAGTGACGAGGATATCACTGTCTTAGTAGTCAGACGTCGGTGATGAGGTATCACCATCTTAGTAGTCAGACGTCGTCGATGTGGGTATCACTGTCTTAGTAGTCAGACGTTGGTGACGAGGGTATCACTGCCTTAGTAGTCAGACGTCGGTGACGAGGGTATCACCATCGTAGTAGTCTGACGTCGGTGACGAGGATATCACAGTCTTAGTAGTCAGAAGTCGGTGACGAGGATATCACTGTCTTAGTACTCAGACGTGGGTGACGAGGGTATCACCATCGTAGTAGTCAGACGACGGTGACGAAGATATCACTGTCTTAGCAGTCAATGGTCGGTGACGAGGGTATCACCATCGTATTAGTCAGACGTCGGTGACGAGGGTATCACCATCTTAGTAGTCAGACGTCGGTGACGAGGCTATCACTGTCTTAGTAGTCAGACGTCGGTAACGAGGGTATCACCATCGTATTAGTCAGACGTCGGTGACGAGGGTATCACCATCTTAGTAGTCAGACGTCGGTGACGAGGGTATCACCATCGTATTAGTCAGACGTCGGTGACGAGGGTATCACCATCTTAGTAGTCAGACGACGGTGACGAGGGTATCACCATCGTAGTAGTCAGACGTCGGTGACGAGGGTATCACCATTGTAGTAGTCAGACGTCGGTGACGAGGCTATCACCATCGTAGTAGTCAGACGTCGGTGACGAGGCTATCACTGTCTTAGTAGTCAGACGTCGGTGACGAGGGTATCACCATCTTAGTAGTCAGACGTCAGTGACGGGGGTATCCCCATTGTAGTAGTCAGACGTCGGTGACGAGGCTATCACCATCGTAGTAGTCAGACGTCGGTGACGAGGGTATCACTGTCTTAGTAGTCAGACGTCGGTGACGAGGGTATCACAATCTTAGTAGTCAGACGTCGGTGACGAGGGTATAACTGTCTTAGTAGTCAGACGTCGGTGACGAGGCTATCACCATCTTAGTAGTCAGACGTCGGTGACGAGGGTATCACTGTCTTAGCAGTCAGACATCGGTGACGAGGCTATCACCATCGTAGTAGTGAGACGTCGGTGTGACGAGGATATCACTGTCTTAGTAGTCAGACGTCGGTGACGAGGGTATCACCATCGTAGTAGTCAGACGTCGGTGATGAGGAAATCACCATCTTAGTAGTCAGACGTCGTCGATGAGGGTATCACTGTCTTAGTAGTCAGACGTTGGTGACGAGGGTATCACTGCCTTAGTAGTCAGACGTCGGTGACGAGGGTATCACTGTCTTAGTAGTCAGACGTCGGTGATGAGGTATCACTGTCTTAGTAGTCAGAAGTCGGTGACGAGGATATCACTGTCTTAGTACTCAGACGTCGGTGACGAGGGTATCACCATCGTAGTAGTCAGACGACGGTGACGAAGATATCACTGTCTTAGTAGTCAGAAGTCGGTGACGAGGATATCACTGTCTTAGTACTCAGACGTCGGTGACGAGGGTATCACCATCGTAGTAGTCAGACGACGGTGACGAAGATATCACTGTCTTAGCAGTCAATGATCGGTGACGAGGGTATCACCATCTTAGTAGTCAGACGTCGGTGACGAGGATATCACTGTCTTAGTAGTCAGACGTCAGTGACGAGGATATCACTGTCTTAGTAGTCAGACGTCGGTGATGAGGTATCACCATCTTAGAAGTCTGACGTCGTCGATGAGGGTATCATTGTCTTAGTAGTCAGACGTCGGTGACGAGGATATCACTGTCTTAGTACTGAGACGTCGGTGATGAGGTATCACCATCTTAGTAGTCAGACGTCGGTGATGAGGATATCACTGTCTTAGTAGTCAGACGTCGGTGACGAGGGTATCACTGTCTTAGTAGTCAGACGTCGGTGACGAGGGTATCACTGTTTTAGTAGTCAGACGTCGGTGACGAGGGTATCACTGTCTTAGTACTCAGACGTCGGTGACGAGGGTATCACTGTTTTAGTAGTCAGACGTCGGTGAAGAGGGTATCACCATCGTAGTAATCAGACATCGGTGACGAGGATATCACTGTCTTAGAAGTCAGACGTCGGTGACGAGGATATCACTGTCTTAGTAGTCAGACGTCGGTGATGAGGATATCACTGTCTTAGTAGTCAGACGTCGGTGACGAGGGTATCACTGTCTTAGTAGTCAGACGTCGGTGACGAGGGTATCACTGTTTTAGTAGTCAGACGTCGGTGAAGAGGGTATCACCATCGTAGTAATCAGACATCGGTGACGAGGATATCACTGTCTTAGAAGTCAGAAGTCGGTGACGAGGATATCACTGTCTTAGTACTCAGACGTCGGTGACGAGGATATCACTGTCTTAGTAGTCAGACTTCAGTGACGATGATATCACTGTCTTAGTAGTCAGACTTCAGTGACGATGATATCACTGTCTTAGTAGTGAGACGTCGGTGACAAAGGTATCAACATTATTTGACTCATAAAATTAGTTTTAATAACGCGTTTCTGAGTATTAAATTTTTATACATTGGTATCTTTGATTGTTTATTTCTTACATTGTCCTCGCTGTTGGGATTTGGGTTTTCTGCTTGATAATATTGTTTGTTACTACGTGTATTTCTGTTTACCGATTATAATATGAACTTCGTGTTGTATATCAGTATTGAGGCTTATTATATAGAGCAATAAATATTATCTGTTTTCGGATGACGGAGCATAAAAATAACACATAATTAAACTTTTATATGTCTTATTTAAAATTCAATTGAAAGTATCATGGGAGAACTTAAAACGTGAAGGATTGCGTAAATATTCAATATTATCTGATGTATATTAAATGTTATTCATATCCGTTTGGTTGGCATCATACGAGAAAGGAAGCGCTCAGAAGGACGAAAGCGGTCTAGTTAAAAACAAACTCTTCTCACTTTTGTGCCTTAGGAGGAAAACAAGATAAAACACATGCATTTATTGCAGCTGATAACATCTAATCGCACCAGAATTGAACCAATCAAATTCTTTAAACGCAGAATTTAATAGTTTAAACCCAGACAGGAAAATGACAAGCTCGAACCAATGAAATCAAACCAAACAACAGGGATAGTAGCTCTGTCCTGCCCTAGAACGGTTCCGGCATCTCTGTACTAGAACGGTTTTGACAGCTTATTTTACTCCAAAAATTACACAAAGTGTTTGCAATATTTGCTAAAAAATTAACAAATGTGCATGCATGGTAGCTTCAAGTCTTAATATAAAAACCGTTTGAAACTTGTCAGTCAATAATTCTTTGCCGGGTAATAGTTCTGAAAACTGTTTACTGGTAGAACAGAAAAGGGTTAAAATAGCAAATTAATGATAGATACAAATTTGATGTCATTTATAAACTGAGGTATAATAATATGGATCTATTTATACATTTGAGTAAATATTGTTTTCCACTAGTATTATAATCGAACAAAGAGCATTGATATAAATTTACATTCGGTATAATAATTTAAAAGTACAATACATTTAATTCCTGTTTATAAGTTTGCGGTACACAAGAGGTTAATATTATTTAAGATAAAGATGGTGGTAAATACTACCGGGTACACGTGTACCTAACAATCTTCCAAGTTAAAATCTTTTAACACGAAGATCGTACATGTACTACTTTGCGACTAACCCGTTTTCGTATCTGGATCGTCTGCTTAGGGACAAACCCGTGTTCTTATCTGAGGTCGTCTCGGATATTTGTGAGAAAACATATTTCGTCGTTTGAACAACAACAACAAACATTTTTCCAACATCCACATTTCTCCATATAACCCATATGGAAAATGGTCGACTCCCAGACGAGAACATTTTTGAGTAGGACTGAACATCTCACAGACCCGCCAGATAAGAAAATAACCGTTCCCTTATTTTGTCACAGAAGCAAAACCCTACATGTTTACGAACTTTTTAACATCGAACAAACTTTCCCGAAATAACACGATAAGTATTTGTCTTGTGATAACTAGTTCAATAAGTAAGCTCGATGTTTCTCATCTGATAACTTCGCAAGTACTCGTTAGTACATGTACACCCGGAAGTGCTCTGTGCTACCTTCGGATAACCTCGCAAGTACTTGTAAGTACATGTGCACCCGGTAGAGCTCTTTACTACCATTTAACTAAGCTGTTGCAGTTAAATCTATCAAGTTAATGAACTGTAAACTTATTTTCAATCAACTGCCTTTCATATTCCAAGCTTTAATTATAATTTAATAATCGCAGCCCAATTTGTGCTTTGAGATGATCGGTAAAGCTGATTCGAACTATATCATTTATATAATACAAAGAACGTCAACAAAAAATAGATAACTAGACTGTTTTTATCATCACTTATCATTATATTATAATGTCTAAATTTCAAAGGAGGAATGTTAGAAAAGCTTCATCAACGAAGTATTTACTAACCAATCATTTGCTAGAATCTTATGGAGAGGATTGATATCTACCACGAGCCTTTGGGGTGAGGATACTTTGTTTACAGAATATAAATGAGTTTAAAGTGTGTATTTACTCGTTTGGCAACCATCATTGCGCCATATTGCCATAAGAAAAATGATAAATTTCACTGTTATTACACCACAATAAAAGAGAAATTTCTGATTTTTCTGAGAGCAATATTTCGCAACGATGTCAGACTGGTTACCACGCGCGTGAATACATTCTAAAAACGACCAGTAATTGATTGGCATTTTATTCTATACACAAAATATGTTGACCCCAAATGCCTGCGACATCTACTTCTTGTTCGGAACAAACGTGTTGTTTTGCGTAAAATGGCCCTTGGCTTTTGTTCAATGTTATTTAAAACATATACTAGTATAGGAAAAAGAGGGTAGAGCAATTGTGAAGAATTAGACATTCGTCAGACGTACACATAAGAAAAATGTTGATGCCTTTTGAGTAATAATAATGAATAGTCCCTCGAGAGTGGTTGCACTAAATTTTTAAGCCTTTGGGTTGGTCTTTAAAAGTTATGATTGTGATATAGATTCTTGTTTTTTTTTTCGAACAAATGGCATTAAACAACATACACTCGCGGGAAGGAAATTAAGTCCGAACTGTAGAAGGACTAGAAGAATAAAAGACTCAGTACTTAGGAAGGTTAAAAATGCTGGCGATCATTTGGTATTAAGCATTCAAAAATGTGCAAGGCCCATTACAACATAATAATTCAATATCAAAAGCTTACCTTATTTGACACTCTAGGAAAATGGCCACCAAGTATTTTAACAAAAGATGTAGGGGAATTTTCAAGAAAATTACCCTAGCCCTGATAGCTAATTGATTGACAAGTAAGGGATGTCAAGCTGTCTAGGTGTGCACGTCCGATTTTATTAAATAACCCAGCAGAAAGTCAAATCTATATAAACTACATGTATACGTCTAACAGTGTCAGTTAAGAGGGGATTAATTAATTGTGTTGATCTAGGTTATTCTGTTCTTTTGAAGTAATTTCTGTTATTGTCTAATAAAGGGCATCCTTAACACATAATCTAATTATTACTAAGGTAATAAAACGAAAGGTTCCAAAACTCCGGAATGCCACAGATAATACTATAGAAACAAGAAAAACACATACATTGAGTTAGGATTTATTCTGTCCCTCTCATTATTGTCATTATAATTTAAACAATATCTTTTCTATTTCTAAAACGTTCCGTCAAACTTAAAAGGACATAGTCCTTTAGCTACAGTAATTATTAATTGATTGATTTTCAATAATAATAATAATAATAATAATAATAATAATAATAATAATAATAATAATAATAATAATAATATCTATCTGAATTTATGAAAAAGGTTGCTGGTGTTTCATTTTATAAATATTTTGCGCTTCAACAGATAAACATTTTTTCTCAATTATAAGCAGAAAAAAGGACGAATTTTTAAGAACTGCTTTGTCCTGACAAGAAACAAGGTAGCACCAACCCACCAAACCATCTATCCCAATTAGACAAAGTAACACCAAACCCCCCTCCTCACCACCCCCCCCCTATTACACACGGTAACACCAAACCCCCCTCCTCACCACCCCCCCCTATTACACACGGTAACACCAACCCCCTCTATCAACACACACACGCTTCGCCCCAACAAGACAACGACTGAGCCTAAAATTACAATTATCAAATGAAAATAAAAAAAAATAATAAAACAACAAGACTAAAAAACACCATTACCTTCACAGTCACATTCACAGGCTAATTTAGTATTTTGTTGATAATAACGACACATTTCCGTCAATCAAATCACGGTTCAATATATATGTGTTAACGTGAAATATATTTTAAACACGGTTAATTGACTTAAAGCCAAAAGTAAACGATGCGTCAAAAGAGTTAATATACTTTAAAACGTCAGTTTTGGTTGGTTCATAATTATCCAACTAAAACACAAGAAAATACGGAAAGATTAAATCTGTAATGTGTTTCACTTTCAGTATCAAAAGTATTCACAATATATATGCATGGTGATTTATATAAAACAGGACATGTGATCTCTAATTTTGTAATTTTTTAGTCATTCCAACTGTCTTTGACCAAACAACTTATAAAGGAAAGAGAGAAATTTACGCCACGTTTTGGAAGATGATTTTGTATTTAGATATCTCGTAGTTAAACAGTGTCCTTTATTCCATTCCTAATGAAATGCACATATGTATGCCAAATTCAACTGTCCTAAAAGTAAAATCTGAAAATTAGAAGCCAAGCAAATTGTATTTTAAGCACGTCTCTCCACCAGGGATTTATTTAATATACAGTACTTATCTTTAAATGATTTACACATGGAATGATCCGTATACGATTGATTTATCGATTTGATGTTTGCTTGGCGTCAAACTAGCAATATTTCAACAATATTCAGGCAGAGAAAAATTATTTAAAAAAACAACAAAAAACTACAAAACGAATCTTTATCGAGCAAGAAACGTGTCATTCTCGAAATAAGTTACCCACTACGGGTGTGACACCCCCAGACCCCCACCCCCCACCAAGAAGAGGGCTTCCACTATCCGCCGCCTGGGGACGCACTGGGCAGCTCTCAGGATCGAGCACTGTTTGGTCCCACGCTACATAGTTACAAGACAGGAGAGGCGATGTCATAATGATTAATGGATAAGATTTGTGAACTGAGACGTTTATCCCACTTAGACGGTACCAAGGTGTATGGTTAATATTTTTTCAGCTGCTGATTGAACTATTTAATCCCGGTACCGTTAATTAAATATTTTATTTAAATTAAAGTCGTTTGTACTCTAATTAAATCATGGTTACCTTTTTTAAACAAAATTATTTCATATAATGTACCTTCGTTTAATTATTAAGTCCAAAGATCCTGAATTTAAAATAAATCGGGCATGCAGCAAACATTTTTTTCCAGACGGGAAAAACCTCGGTTTACTGGATTACTCTTCGTCGAACAGTTAGATAAAACTTCGGATGACTCCACTACTCGTTGTCGAACAGTTAGAAATATACTCAGTCGACTCTACTACTCTTCATCGAATAGTTAGATAAAAGAACAGACCAAAAACAGAATTTCATCAATTACATAAAATGAAGGTAATAACAAAATACCGAACACTAAGGAAACTGTCAAAAAAAGACAATCAACCAATTGAAGTCAAAGAAACCGGAAAACTCGAGAACCAAAAACCAAAACTATAGTAACTACAGCAATGGTCCTGACTTGGTATCTTAGGCATTTCAAAAGAATTGTGGGTTAAACCAGGTTTTATGGCATGCCAAAACCCGCGCCCATTAATGTAGTATGTGAGTTGGTTTGTTGATGAAAATGGTTGGGTATGGCACGCCGTTCTCTTCAAAAGTATGGTTCAAAATATCATCACAAATTACACACTCAAAATTTTAAATTACACACTCAAAATTAAAAATATGCACTCAAAATTTTAAATTTCACACTCAAAATTAAAATATGCACTCAAAATTTTACGAAAACACTCTCAAAAGATAGATTGAAATTACAAACTCAAAATTTTAATTCATGCACTCAAAACTGAAAATTACGCACTCAAATTTGTGCGCATTTTTTTTGCGCAAAACTCATAAATATTCATAAAGATATAAATAAATAAAATATCATCTGGGTGGTTTTTGAGTTTAAAGCGAACCGGAAGTGCTGAAATCCAAATGTCAATCCACAACACAGTAGATTTGCTCGAGTTTTTTCAATCCTTGTTGCACGTGTATGAAAATACAATGCAACTTGTACACCCCTTAACACAAGACAACAATGCTTTAGAACCTACTGTTCGAAAGCTTTCAAGCTGTAGGGAAGTGTTGTATGTAATGGCTACAAGAGTTCCTGTTGAAATTCAATTATATCAGAAACTAGAACGAATTTATTAATTTAATTTGCATGATATAGCTGTAAATCACCTATTTTGATAAGCCCGTTGATAAAACTATTTGTTTTACCATAAAACATAATTCAATAATGGAATAAATCACACTCTATAGTTAATATGAGTCTGAGATAAAGGGCCGAGGGTATGAGATAAAAAAAAAAATTAAAAAAATTTTCGTCTGTTTCGTTCGTTGCTTTACAGGGACCCGTTTCAAGCTTAAAAAACCAGGATTGAAATATTCTAATCAATTTAATGAATATTTATAAGTCCTGCGTAAAAAGGTGCGCACAATTTTGAGTGTATGAGTGCGTAATTTTCAGTTTTGAGTGCATGAATTAAAATTTTGAGTGTGTAATTTCAATCTATCTTTTGAGTGTGTTTTCGTAAAATTTTGAGTGCATATTTTAATTTTGAGTGCATATTTTAAATTTTGAGTGTGTAATTTAAAATTTTGAGTGTTATTTGTGATGATATTTTGAATCATACTTTTGACGAGAACGGCGTGCCATAGTAGGGAATCATAAACCACTGGTATGTAATAGGTCATCGCAGCACAATAACTCTGTATTGATACTGAGAGTGTTACAAACATGACAAAACACAGTCATATCTTCGACTTTATTGTGATAAGTCAATAAAGACGAGTCGGTAATAGATTATGTTACGCGATAAAAAAATATTGTCCACCGAAACGAAGTCATCTATAGATATGTCAGCATTTTCATGTTGTTATTTTTGTTTATGTGTTTATAAATGATTAAATTGACGCTGTGTTGGTAAATAAAGAATAAAAGTCATAAATATCCACTTAATTTTAATAGTTGTTGGTACAATTTAAAAACCTAATTTTAGCATCAAGATTTTGCTGGTAAATGAAGGAAATGAAGCCACTATAAGCACTTTCTATTTTCGTGCACCAATTTAGCGGGAGAGGTATCGACGAGAAGATCAGTAAGTATAATGATCGAACTGTCCTATTGGTTTGATTAACGTGTAAAAACAACCCATAATTTGTTTTCTCAACACTAATGATTTACGACAATAACCAACACAACAACAATAACCACCACTACACATTTAATGATGTACGACAATAACCACCACGACAACTATAACCACCACGACACACTTAATGATGTACGACAATAACCACCACAACACAAATAATGATCTGTGACAATAACCACCACAACACAAATAATGAATGATCTGTGACAATAACCACCACGACACACTTAATGATGTACGACAATAACCACCACAACACAAATAATGATCTGTGACAATAACCACCACTACACATTTAATGAACTACGACAATAACCACCACGACACAGTTAATGATCTACGACAATAACCACCACAACACAAATAATGATCTGTGACAATAACCACCACGACACAGTTAATGATCTACTACAATAACCACCACGACACAGTTAATGATCTACGACAATAACCACCACGACACAGTTAATGATGTACGACAATAACCACCACGACACAGTTAATGAACTACGACAATAACCACCACAACACAAATAATGATCTGTGACAATAACCACCACGACACAGTTAATGAACTACGACAATAACCACCACAACACAAATAATGATCTGTGACAATAACCACCACGACACAGTTAATGATCTACGACAATAACCACCACAACACAAATAATGATCTGTGACAATAACCACCACGACACAGTTAATGAACTACGACAATAACCACCACAACACAAACAATGATCTGTGACAATGACCACCACGACACAGTTAATGATCTACGACAATAACCACCACAACACAAATAATGATCTGTGACAATAACCACCACGACACAGTTAATGATCTACGACAATAACCACCACAACACAAACAATGATCTGTGACAATGACCACCACAACACAGTTAATGATCTACGACAATAACCACCACGACACAGTTAATGATCTACGACAATAACCACCACGACACACTTAATGATGTACGACAATAACCACCACAACACAAATAATGATCTGTGACAATAACCACCACGACACACTTAATGATCTGTGACAATAACCACCACGACACAGTTAATGATCTACTACAATAACCACCACGACACAGTTAATGATCTACTACAATAACCACCACGACACAGTTAATGATCTACGACAATAACCACCACAACACAAATAATGATCTGTGACAATAACCACCACGACACAGTTATTGATCTGTGACAATAACCACCACGACACAGTTAATGATCTACGACAATAACCACCACAACACAAATAATGATCTGTGACAATAACCACCACGACACAGTTAATGATCTACTACAATAACCACCACGACACAGTTAATGATCTACGACAATAACCACCACGACACAGTTAATGATCTGCAGCAATAACCACCACGACACAGTTAACGACCTGCAGCAATAACCACTACGACACAGTTAATGATCTGCGGCAATAACCACCACGACACAGTTAACGACCTGCAGCAATAACCAAATCGAAACACTTAATGATCTACAACAATAACCAACACGACACAGTTAACGACCTGCGGCTATAACCAAATCGAAACACTTAATGATCTGCGGCAATAACAAACACGACACACTAAATGATCTGCGGCAATAACCACCACGACACACTTTTAAAATGCACATGAAGGGAGAGTTTATTTATTAGAGCCACGTGTTTTTTTTAAGGAACAGATACTTAAAACTGGTACAGATGCTGAAGCTACTTTTATTGCGAGAAAAGAACTTACAAATAAATTAATAGTGATGAGTACTACTAGTTTAATCTTATGGTGGAATGTTGCTTTGAATACTTTTGGCATTATAAGTACATTTGATCCAATACATACGACAATTAAAATTTATTTCGTCCACAATATCAACCTGTTAAAGCTTATCAGAAGATCTCGAACATACGTGTACAATAAATCATAGTAAAAAACACGTTTCATTTAAACGTTTTATGTATATCAGAGTACAAGATAATTATTAATGCTGAAAATGATATCAGATTTTCTTTATTAAGGTTTTAAGTTACCTTCAGCAATAGTTCAGCTATATAATGGAGTTAAAAAAATATTGGTTGAAAACCCCGGACCCTCACCGGGTAAACTGACAATCCTTGTTAAATAAGTCGAGAACACCTACACTAAAATCAGTTCTAAATACACCCAGTAATTCAGTTAAATATACTTTTTTCAAATTCAGTTTGCTTATAAAAAATATTCTGCTTCATTTTCAATTAAATAACAAACGCATTAAAACCAAACTAAATGCCTTCTTATATCTTATATTAGTACAGATTTCAGCCAATTAGTTTAGGAATAGCCATTGTTAACCGGTGTTAGTACAGATTCCACCCAATTACTTTAGGAATAGCCATTGTTTACCGGTGTTAGTACAGATTTCACCCAATTACTTTAGGAATAGCCATTATTTACCGGTGCTATAATAAATTAATAAAATTATATCTACTGTTTAAACAGTCACTTTTTTCTTTTAAATTTGGGGTGATTAGACGCGTTTTTAGGGACAAAAATGTCTGTCCGCACAGGAAATACTTCACGAAGACAATTGTTTGCCATAACTACAATATAGTTAACCAACCTGTTCCAAGTTTTCGATCGTACATCGTTTTAATGCTCATTCTGGGCCCACGAATCCCCACCGTGTGACTTCAAAAAAAAACGTATGGTTCCAACGATTTCCAAAATTGACAAATACTATTGCAAAATCCATTCATGTCTAATTAGTAATATGAATGTAGGCGCAGCTTAAATGCGAGCATCGCACATTGTTCATGGCGTTACTTCAGAGCCCCTTAACAGTGCCTCTACATTCCATCGATGACGTGACGTCTTATCTAATGTGTTGGTGACGTCACAAACTCAATTTCAAATACAACGTTTCAGATTGAAAAAAAATTGTCTGGCATTTTTGTAGTAATTTAAAAAATAAACACTTTAATTTTATCGGTGTCAAAATTATTTTTGTCTACTTTTATATTATATATTTTTTCGTTCGTCTACAATATTTTCTTCGGATAGCTCAGCTACCATCTGAAATGGATTTGTTCATATGGATCACGTGACTTTTTTTTACACACACGCATGTAACCGTATAGCTCGCATCTGCGATGCTCGCTATAATTATATCGACGCGAAAATCCTATTTTAGTTTCGTTATGTGTTGGATTAAGTGTACGACTATTCGTTTTAAATCCACCACAATGCATTACAAATTAAAATATAATTCTTTAGTACACCAGGAAGTGATGCGTTCTTGGAACGGGATAATTATTATTCTATTCTTAAACTGTGTTACTCGGAATCTACTCCAAGATTTCATTACAATGGTTATAAAACCACCCGATTTTCTTTATGTTTTTATCATAGATTACCTTTGTTTTTTCATGACCTATGTTTTGTTTTAACAGAAGACATTTGTACTTGTAAACTACCTTTCACGACCTTTGTTTATTTCATAGATGACTTTGTTTTCATCACAGATTACTTTTGCTTTTATCATCGGTGACCTTTCATAGAACATACATGACCATTGGCAGTTATGTGTTTTGACGCAAGTTTCAACAATTATTAAAATTATTCAAGGCATCCATTTTTTATTTGGTGGGGGGATATATGCGCTTACAGTCATTAAGTAAATCTATCCTCCTATATACATATTAATACATACGCTGAAATTGAAAAATTAGGTACTTTGACGCTTTAGTTAATATTTTAAATACTAGGACAGTGTCAATAGTGAGAGTCCGGATTCATGTAACCTTTCTTCTGAACACGGGGGGAGGGGGGGGGGTAACTATGGATACTTTTAGGTACAGGTCGGAGAATGGAGATTTGAAAACCCACCCTATTCATATATTTCGGACGTTATAAAACGAGACCTAATCATATATTGAATTATTAAATCAGACCTATTCATATATTTTATTACAGCACATCTCTATTGGCAAAATAGTCCATTCACTACCAAAATGATCAAATGATGTTAATGGAACAATTTGTTTGTAAAATAACTGTGGTTTACATAGGCTTAACATGCTCAAGATGAGAATTTAGGCATTGATATATTTTTCAATGAAAAAAACTACCTATTCATATATTTTGGAGAGGTAAAAAATTGACCCATTCGGGCCGCACACCCCGTATTACCCAATATATACCAAGTATCCCCCCCCCCGTGCTTCTGAATCCACCACAGCGAATCTATAAATATGCCACGGTTTTGCTTCGAACAGTACTAATTATAAAAGAACATCGGGATGGTTAAATTGACATTAGAAATACGTAAGCACGTTGTTTTTCTTTTTGTTAGATCCGTTTTAAATGACGCAAAATTGTGTCCCTCCTGTACAATCCAATATGTGAATAATAATATACTGACCACTATTCAATCATATTGCTTGAATAATTAATTTATTATAATTTATCATTTGTGTACTAACAGGCGAGTTTAGGTATAATGCCGCTATATTGATACTTATTATCGGGGATTTCGAAGCTCGTTGTAGATACTAGGTAAATCCCAAATTCAAGTATTCAACGGAATACAATTTTTCTGATATCAGCAGATGATATAACCACGAATTTCTTTCGTCAATAAAACCTTGATATCAAATCAAATAAATACACAGTGTTAGAGGTGTGGTTTTTCTACATTCTGATAGTATTATGTTAGAAATATTCAAATTTCAGTTAATCCAATCAGAAATGTAAAAAACATGGGTTTTACGAAAACTTTCTGAAAACATAGCTTTAAATGCGAATTAGGATTGTACGAACAAAGCTTGTTTTATGTTTTCTTAAAATAATGTACGAATATTTTCTGAAAACACTGATAAAACCGAATATTTTCTTAAGGAAAACATTTATAGTTTTCGCGAATAATTTCTGAAAACAATTAAAGCTTGCACGAATAAGTTATGAAAACACGAATATTTACATAAATTCAATTATACTAGATGCGCGTTCACATCGCACACGAGTCTTTTTTATTAATGTAAATGCGAGTTCACACCGCACACGAGTCTTTTTACCCCTAATTATTCTAGCATTGTTACTTACATTTAAATTCAACATTGAATGATATATAGCCAGAAATATAAATAAATTTACATTAAATTAACATCAAACGAATAAAATTAGTTTTTTTAAGTTACACGCAGATGTTTAATAAATATCGATTAAAATGAGACATATAATTTAAAGAAAGAAATAAACTTACCACAATATACTTGTATACAAATCCGAACGTTTATCTTTCTTGTAAGCAGTCCATTCAATATATTGATCAACTCGTACGCGGAAGTGTAACCGCGGAATGTATTGGATAAAATAACACGGGGAATTCCCTTTGTTTACATGTAAACAATACAACGAATCTGGAGAAACCTTTGGATTTCTTAAACAATATAAATATATATAACATAATATATCTTGTATTGTTTTAATTTTATTAGAAATACATAAAAATCAAAAATAACATAAATTTTTTAATAGCAGGTAATAGACTCGCTTATTTTACAGTGAGACTTTAATCCATTAAAACACTTTTTTATTTATAGCATATATGTTTGGGGAAGATTATACAATAATATTACATGTCAAAATTTATATCCCATGCTGTATCAGCCCCAGAAACCTATATTGCCTTAGGGTGATATGTGATACAGGCCAGCTATAAACATTGATAGTGCTGTATTTTACTGTAAATATATATGATATATAATAATAGTAAGGGTTGGCATGCTTTTTAATTATAAGAAAAAATTTACTTCATGGTTAAATGCAGTAGATAATTTTATTTTTCTTTGATAAACGCGTCATATAACCTAAACAAATTTTGAGTGGTCGACAGACCCCTTAGTATGAAATAAATATGAACGTGTTTTTTTCAAATTTATTTGACTATGTAATTAAGCGTGTTTATTGGTATTTTCCCGGTTGTTTTGTTTATTGAAATGCCCTATCTGCATTAAGCGTGTGTATTGGTAATTACCAGTTTTTATGTTTATAGAGATGCCCTATCTGCATTAAGCGTGTGTATTGGTAATTACCCGTTTTTATGTTTATTGAAATGCCCTATCTGCATTAAGCGTGTGTATTGGTAATTACCCGTTTTTATGTTTATTGAAATGCCCTATCTGCATTAAGCGTGTGTATTGGTAATTACCCGTTTTTATGTTTATAGAGATGCCCTATCTGCATTAAGCGTGTGTATTGGTAATTACCAGTTTTTATGTTTATAGAGATGCCCTATCTGCATTAAGCGTGTGTATTGGTAATTACCCGTTTTTATGTTTATAGAGATGCCCTATCTGCATTAAGCGTGTGTATTGGTAATTACCAGTTTTTATGTTTATAGAGATGCCCTATCTGCATTAAGCGTGTGTATTGGTAATTACCCGTTTTTATGTTTATTGAAATGCCCTATCTGCATTAAGCGTGTGTATTGGTAATTACCCGTTTTTATGTTTATTGAAATGCCCTATCTGCATTAAGCGTGTGTATTGGTAATTACCCGTTTTTATGTTTATAGAGATGCCCTATCTGCATTAAGCGTGTGTATTGGTAATTACCCGTTTTTATGTTTATAGAGATGCCCTATCTGCATTAAGCGTGTGTATTGGTAATTACCCGTTTTTATGTTTAAAGAGATGTCCTATCTGCATTAAGCGTGTGTATTGGTAATTACCAGTTTTTATGTTTATAGAGATGCCCTATCTGCATTAAGCGTGTGTATTGGTAATTACCCGTTTTTATGTTTATAGAAATGCCCTATCTGCATGCATTAAGCGTGTTTATTGGTATTTTGGTATTTTTCCCGGTTAATTTAGCCATGCAAAGCCTTCAAACATGAGTTGAATTTATGAGTGTTGAACCTGTTCTCATGTCATTTTTGTTAAGTCGGTAAAATCTACGGGTTGTGCAGAGTTTCAAATTTTATTGAGTATTATAATACACGTTATGTAGTAACCACACTGGACAAAATAACTTGGAGTAAATTCAGATCATTGTGTAGATGTCTTACCATAGTGAATGATGTCTATATTGCATACTTGCCAACATATTTTTGGTAGAATTCCTGATAATTTCGCCAAGGGGTATGAGGCCGCTAAAAGTCCCCAGTGGGTCCTAGGAAAAGCTTTGGTGGGGGCAGAGGGGGGCCAAAAACGATTTTAGAGTATTTGTATGGTATTTGAGAGGGTCTCCAGGTTTTTTAGCTGACATACGCATGTATTTTGATAATGCAGGATTAGAAAGGCTGTTTTAACATAAATTTTATAATTATTCCTGAAAAAAAGAAGAAATCCCGGAGATTCCAACATCCTACCCGGTAGCCCGGAAACGGGTAACAAATGCCGGAGGTTCCGGGCAAATTCTGGAACATTGACATGTATGTAAATTGAGAGGGGGAGGCTAGAAGGGTCCATTAACAGGTTTACAATTTTGTATTTTTCCCAAAACAGATAACAGTAAATTTAAAATAATGATAACATATAACAGCAATTTACATGAGAAAACAGAAAACAGTGATTTCAAAAATTGAAAAAAAACAGATAACAGCAGAATCTCATCGAAGAGCAATATACTAT
This sequence comes from Limnoperna fortunei, assembly GCA_944474755.1. NCBI lineage: Eukaryota > Metazoa > Mollusca > Bivalvia > Mytilida > Modiolidae > Limnoperna > Limnoperna fortunei. Next base: position 2,666,304 of record OX104119.1, read on the forward strand.
TAACAGCAAACTTGGTTTTTATTTTCATTATAACAACAGTGACATTTTTTAAGAAAACATGTAACAAGATACAAGATACAAGATATTTTATTAAGCTAATCACAGCGCCCTGCATTGAGCATATTAATCATACAAATAAACATAATAACAGCAACAGTATAAAAAGTGGGAAACATAGAAATAAAGTTAATAATTTGCTCATTGTTATACATAGCTTCATGAAATAATAATGGAAAATACTAAACTTAAGAAAACAGTAAACTTAAAAATTACATGTACAAAAGTTAATTAGTGTCCATCACTGCCTCCAGGAAATATACACTGACAAGTATTATTATTATTTTTTTAAATAAAAACATTGTTAGCTTTGGTCAAAACTATTTCTTTTTTGGATAAATAATATCAAGATAATTAAATAGATGTTTTATGACAACTTGGTCTTCTGATGACATAATCCATATAAATTTATTTTCATCTGAAAGTTGTTGAATATTATTATTATGTTTATATAGTAGTGATAAAAAATTATTACGTTCTTGTTTGTATTGACTACATTTAAGCAGGAAGTGAATCTCATCTTCTAATTCCAACTTACATATAGTGCAGATACGATCGTTTACCTGTTGACCTGTGTATCGACCCTTTTCAATTTGAAGAGGATGGTCACTGATTCTTAATTTTGCCAATGTTTGCCTTTGTTCAGTGCTACCTATTAGGAGATATGGTTCAAATTTAAAATTTGTTTTAAATTTTCATTTTGCCTTAATTTATTTCCACTATGGGGATTTTTCCTACTATCATTACATAATTTTGATTTCCATATGTTACAAAATTTAGTGAAAAGTTTTGATTTTACTATATTTATTATGTAGTTTGGTTTAAAATTGCCTGGGTTATCAAAATATGTTTCATTTTTAAATATTTAAAAAATATCATGCACACATCTAACCCAAGAATCTTTATTCTCTTTAGCCATATTCTCTGAACCTTTGAAGGCTTCATATATCAAGGAATTTTCTTGATTATCTGTAACAGCTAATAGCTGAAAAACAGTTAACAGTTCCTTTATTTTCAAAAAAAACAGTTAACACACCTGTACAAATGCCCAAAACACATCAATAGAAAATGACTTGGGGAGTTTTTTACGTCCTACACCGACAACTTAATGCCCTTGGTCGGACGGTCCTTACGGACATGGTTTTGGTGGGTTTAATAATGTGGCTATTATAGAATTTAATAATTTGAGTTTATTAATAGAAAAGATCTTGCCCCCCCCCTTTTATGTTATGCACGTGCCACGTGTAACAGTGCGTCGTTGTTATTTTTGCGGCTTTCAGATAGTCTTTTGCCAAAGGGTAAATTTCGAGGAGTTCCAAACAGACAAAAAATGGAAGCGGGAATGATTTATTGAATGGACACAGCAGACTTTCCAAATTTATATCTAAATATAAGGTGGTTTTGACAAATAAAATCAAAATTTTCAAACAGCATCAAACATAACAAATGGTCGTTTGCCTACATTTAAGAATAACACTCGGGTATAACTTATTACCATAAAAATCAAACAAAAAACTATCATCGTCCAAAAATTATACTGTATCCGATTTTTGATTATATTTATCTATTTGATTGATAAAGAGTGATCAAGAGGGTCTTAATTTTTTTAAGTGGTATTTTCCGGTATTTTAATGTTATGTGATGCCATATTGTATGAGCTTTGTGTTATGCAAATGTCAACTGACAGACATTAGCGAAACTATTTCTCGGCTTGCCGGACATTAACACAAATACTGCCGGACCAATTTAACATTTCTGTTGTAAATTTAACAAATTTGCCGGACCTGAGTTAAATTTGCCTGTTTTTTGCCGGTTGGGTCTGGCGGACCGGCACATTTCGGGAAGACTGAACTGATTTTCTATATCTTTTATTAAAAGGGTCCGCCTTTAAAATTTTTAAGTATCTTGGGTAAAATGGGACAAGATTTTTGCTCAGTAGTTTTTTGATAGGATATGTATAATTGGAATTCTTGTTTTATTACTAATATGTTATATGTCAGCAGATTCTTTTATATTTACTGTTTTCAAAAGAATATTAAAGGGGCCCAGCATTTATTCCCAACAATTTTCTAATTTTACAATAATTTCCTTGAACTCTTCCTTGAAAGTGTTTTCAGTAATCTTATGCCCAAGAACCAGAAAGCCACTACTAAAAACAAATTGCCGTATATTCTTTAGAGACCTAAATTCAAAGTCAAAGAGCAGATAACTTCCAATAATTTTGTTTGCACATAACTGAACTTTTCTACTGTTTTGGTGCTGTTGCTTTATGGCCTTCAGTTGAAACAATAATAATCGGAGAGTATCAAATGTAGTTTATGAATATTCATGAGGGATTACATCACATTTACCGTATATCTGCTTCAATTTGTGGTCGTGATTAGGTTGGAAAAACTGGAATTCAAAATTTCGTTGCTTGTTTAAAGTTAGTTATTTGCACAGTAAATAAATGAAACTTCTACAGAACAATATTTTATATATCTTTTAAAAGTTTTGCTAATAAAAGTAAATTTAACCCACAGTTTTCATAGGTATCCCATTTTGTCATGATGGAATTACCTCCCGTGTTATACATGATCATACATCATAAATTGCTCTTTAATGTGAAAACACAAAAAGACTGCTTTTGTACATGACAATCTTGCAGACAGATCAAGACAATTGTTGTCAAACTACTTGCTATTAAAGCAATAATTTGAATTGATATTTATGTAGGTTAAGTTAATTTTATTCAAACCAATCATTAATTTCAATTTATATTACAATTTTAAATTTTTTTTCAAGGAATACTTCAAATTTCTGAACAGCCTTCAACAGGTTATACAATATAATATGGTTTGGGTCTGTTTATGCCTAATAAACCACGAAGCTATAAACTATAAATCTTAACAATTTTTATGGTAAAAGGGTCGATGATGTCATGGAACTATTTGAATTTTAACGGCTTCAGAATAGGTCATAGGTCACACAAGTTATATCTTATAATATGGGTTGCTCTATTTGAATAGACCAATAAGATTTCAGCTTACAATGCAGATTAAATTATATATGATTGTTTTGTGGAAACAGTTTTGTGCCAAAATCGAATATATCGAAAAAATTTAAATGTAAAATTAATTGTATCTTTGATATAAAAAGAGATATGTGAAAAAAATTTAGCTGTTTTAAAATTGTCATGAATTAATTTCCTGTTTCAAATGAGGTGTTGAATTTAAATTTTGCAAGACTTTTAAAATTTTATTCTGTATTAACCTATTTACCTACATGGTTATTTGTATTACTATTTATATAAATTTGTGTACATTAAATGTGAAAACACGTGTTTTTCTGTGCAGAATTTTGCAAAAAATGTCATAGTAGTCAGGGGTCACCACACTCTAAAAAAGTAGGGAGAAGTGACTTCTCCCTGGCAGCCAAACAGGGAGAAGTCAGGCCCTGATAGGGAGACTTCAGGAGACACTAGGGAGAAGTCAGGGGGACCGTACAATAATTAATTTCGCAGTAGTTACATACATTTTTATTATTTACATCAATTTCCAGGATTATTTCGCTGGTGTTTTAAAACCATAACACACTTAGATTCAGTTTTTTTCTTTCTTTTTCATTATAATTCATGTTATGCAATATCAAACAGCACATAACATTTATCATTAATCAAAGTTGTACTGATCCAAATTGCTTCATCATGGACCCCCATCTACAGAACTTATCATGATGTCAATAATTACTATACATCTTTATTCTTTCAAGTGAAGCTCAAATACTTATCAAAGAAAATTGTTAAAGTACAATACTCTTTGAAAGAACTGAAGTTTGAAACCAATTAAAAGTGTTTGTTTATCAAAAATATTACGATTTTTCATTATGGGCCGTTGTACATTTTTTTCCTTCGTTGTTCACTTCCGGTAATTAGTCACATCCGGTAAATAAACAAATGGCGCGTAATACATTTGAAAGACGTAAATCGTTTGAAAATATGTTAAATACGCATATTGTTTGCAGTTTTTTATTGGAATTACACATTTACTGATAAATTGGTAGTCGGGGTGAAGTATTTGGACCAGATTTACAAGTATCTTATGCGAACCATCGGGCGACTTAAGGGAAATGACAGGGCGACTTCGACTTCGCTTTTGAGGAGCCTTAGGGCGACTTCAGGTCCTAGTAGGGCGACTTTGTCGCCCACTTCGCCCAGTGTGGTGAGCCCTGGTAGTAGTTCAACACGTTTCCACAGTTTACACACTTTGTAATTCATGGGCATACATTTTTGTATTGTTGGCAAAATCATAAATTTGTTGCAGGACAGGTGCATCTTTTTTCCACAGAATACCACAGAACACCACAAAATACCAAAGAACACCACTATAAAATACATTTTTTTCTTTGATGAAACTAAATAAAATATTATTTATGTGTAGTGCCTTATTTTATAAAATTATGACTGAAAACCACATATGTTCACCATTATGTCTTGTCGTATGCAGATGTCTGATGAAGATTTATACTAAGTGTTGACGTATTGTGGAGAGGGATTTTTGCGTGAAAAATGAAAACGGCTTACCGCGTATGGTTCAGCTTATGCTCCTTTTGTAGATCAAGAATACTACTTTTTGAAATCAATAATTATTTCCTTGAGATATTCAGCGTTTTGAAATATGGAAGTTTTTAAATTTTGAAATGGCGATTTTCCATACTAAAATTTGACCTAATTGGAACGGAAGTGTACTTTATGAACAATTGCTTGTTGTCTCCTCGAAATCCTTCGGGTGAAGTCGTCTGCAGTTAAGGCGGGAAAAGTCTTGCGGTTTGTCCGAATACCATTGAACGTCACGAAAGCAGACGAACATTTGTAAACATCGTAATGTCCCTTTAGAAACAAAAATGGCTGACTTATTATGTAAACTTCCCGTAGCAAAAGTCAAGGACGATTTGTAACAACTTTATACCAGAGGCATATTATAAAACACGGACAGGTTATCATATCTACATTTTTTCTACTGAATTTTCGTAATAAAAAGGTAAAATATAGAATAATGAAAAAATGCAAGCAAACTTATTTTCCCAGGTAGGGTTGGCATTTAGTATAGTTCTAAACAGCCATACCACAGAACTCTATAAAGTATACTTTTTATTGATGAAACTAATTAAAAATGTTATATGCATATAAATATTCCTTATTGTATAAAAAATATGTCTTTAAACCTCAAAATGGTTCCCAGATTTGTTCATCCTTATGACTCGTTGAAGAGCTTGTGACATAGTACATATGTTCTAAAATTTGGCTGTCACTTGTTATTTATTCATTTTATATTTTTATTTATTTTTATGTTACACCCATTATGCATGGGTTGTTTTTTTAAGAATGTTTATCACTCCCCATTCACTAGATCACGATTATTCATATTAAATATGGAGAAACAATTGCTTCGTCTTTAATAATAGCATCGGACATTCTTGCTAAAAAACAAGTCACTGGTATTTTATCATTGGTCATGTATTGTTTGAAGAAATTATTAATATAAACACAATTTAATCATTTCAGTTTCCTTTTTAAAATATTAGGGTATTTTGTTTATTAGTTTTGTAACTTCTGTGGTATCGCCGTTTTCAGCAAAAACTTCAGCAGCGTACAATGCGTCATAATGGTGAACAAAAATGTGGTTTTTAGACATTTTTATTTACTCAATATTTATAAGTATGCAGCAGTTGTATATTTTTCTTTTTGTATTTAAGGGACTTGTAAATGCAGTACATACAGTCAAGTAAAATTAAAAATGGAAGAAAAATTGAGGATTCTTTTGAAAAAAACTGATAACGTCAAAAAGGAAATTACAGATTTGTATGTCAAAGTTCAACAGTCAAAGTTAACATTGGAACAAATTTCATTTTCATCAGCATGCTGTGACCTAGATGAAGCATTAGAACTCGTACATAAAGTGTCCACTTTATTTAATACAAATATTATCAGCGGTACAGGCACTGATGAGGAAACAGAATTTTTCACCAATGACGAAAGTTTGTTTTCTGATCCGTCAACAGACAGAACCGAAACAAATGATGATCTCATAGAAAGCTCCAAAACTAAATTAAATGACAACGAGTCTGATGTGACAGATGATTTGGAAAATTTTGATCATTACAATATAGATGATGATGGTCCATCGACATCAAAGACTAGTGTACAAAATAATCAACAAGATGAAGATTCAACAGTATGTTACTTGACCTTTGCAGGTTACATTTGTATAGGGTCATGTTACTTGACCTTTGCAGGTCACATTTGTATAGGGTCATGTTACTTGACCTTTGCATGTCACATTTGTATAGGGTCATGTTACTTGACCTTTGCAGGTTACATTTGTATAGGGTCATGTTACTTGACCTTTGCAGGTCACATTTGTATAGGGTCATGTTACTTGACCTTTGCAGGTCACATTTGTAAAGGGTCATGTTACTTGACCTTTGCAGGTCTAATTTGTATAGGGTCATCTTACTTGACCTTTGCAGGTCTCATTTGTATAGGGTCATGTTACTTGACCTTTGCAGGTCACATTTGAATAGGGTCATGTTACTTGACCTTTGCAGGTCACATTTGTATAGGGTCATGTTACTTGACCTTTGCAGGTCTTGTTTGTATAGTGTCATGTTACTTGAACTTTGCAGGTCACATTTGTATAGGGTCATGTTACTTGACCTTTGCAGGTCTAATTTGTATAGGGTCATCTTACTTGACCTTTGCAGGTCTCATTTGTATAGGGTCATGTTACTTGACCTTTGCAGGTCACATTTGAATAGGGTCATGTTACTTGACCTTTGCAGGTCTCATTTGTATAGGGTCATGTTACTTGACCTTTGCAGGTCACATTTGTATAGGGTCATGTTGCTTGACCTTTGCAGGTCACATTTGTATATGGTCAACATTTAAAATCACTATACTGGTAATTCATTTAGTTTTTGAAACGGGCCCCAGTACAGTCTGCGAAATTAGCACATGTCCGCTGGCCCCTGGCCAGTAAAAATCCTTTCGGGCAAGTGAAATTTTGATAAAATTTATATTGAATATATATGAGAAAATCCAAAAGTTCAGGATTCGGGCAAGTGAGTTGCAAATCCTAATTTCAAGCACTGCCAGTAAATTAATTCTTGTAGTACATGTATATATACACTTTACAAGGGTTGTTGGAAACATATAAATGTATATCAATGGGTAAAGCAGATTTAATTAGGGTATAAAGTAGTTGAACATGTTACAGGCATACACAAAATGCCCCCAAATAGCACCAAAGCAATTTTTAGATAGCCTTGACAGCTAGGGTCTGATATTTATATATTTTCAGAAAGAAAGTGAACCAGATGATTTTAGAGACGAGTTTGGTGATGGTGATTTTGATGAGTCTGCTTTAATGGTAATGTAAAAAAAACCAATTTAAACTATAAATGTTTAAAAAACAGGACACTGGTCATCTGAACTAGAGTGGTTGACTTCAGCCTATCAGCCCCCAAAGTATTTTACTTAATTAGGCCACACCAATTTAATTTCTTGTTTTTCAGATTTTTGTCATTTGAGGATTGTTTTCAATTGTTGGTTAAATTATTGGATATAAACGACTTTGGGTCGATTTACGCTGAACAAATTCGCGATTTATGTTGCAGTGTAAATCGATCCAAAGTCGTTTACAGTACGCCCAGAGTGTATGGTCACTCAAACACTCTACTCAGTGTAGAGTGTTTCACGGTGTTACACCGAAAATTTTGAGTGTAGACACTCAAAATCACCCACAGCTTATCTCTACCCCAAATTGCAAAAAAATAATTGTTTATTCAATTTGTTGTTAGTCACTCTTGCATTACCAACAGCTATATACTGGTAAAGTCATGTCAATACGAAGAATTTAGAACTTTAAATTTTTTTAATAATTTTCGTAAATAAATCGGAACTTGCACTAGAACTGATTTTTTAAAAGAACAACTTAATATACGGTAATTAAAGAATGAGACTATATACAGTCCTTAGTTCAAGTAACAACAAACGGTATACCAGTGATAATGTGTTTTGTCCTTATTATTTCATATACATCATATCAATTGGGGTTTTTTTTTGCCGGCAATAAACTAATGTTAACGTTTTCTCTAGACAAGGTGCACGTAACAAAAATAAATACACAACTGTTTAACCACGCGGTCAGCAGAAAGTAATCGAGGTCAAATATACATTTACATCTTTAATGTACGAAAACCATGAAATAAAAACAGAAGTTTTATTTAAAAAACATTATCCGTATACACATTAAAAATGTCAATTTTGTTACACCGAATTTGACCCATATTAGAGATAAAAATAGATCGATTGGTTTGGATTGATGTGCCAAGTAACTGTTACCGGTATAACGATGATTGTTGTTTTTATCGTTATAGTTTCATTATGTTTTCACTGAAATAATATGCGAATTTAGTTTCGTTTGTCCAAAAAATTGACAATAGGCATACACTTAAAATATTTTTCTCCCTACTCTAGACTAAAACCACGTGTAACATGTACATAAATACACAACTGACCTGTTAAACCGTGTGCTTTGCATGAAGTATAATTTGGAATAAAAGCTTTACATTTATATTGCCGAAATTATAATAAGTAAGTTCTGTTTGAAAAAAATTCTTATTCACGTAAAATAGTTTTGAAAATACAATGCCGACCGAAATAGAAATAAATAAAAATAGGTTTCCAGACATGCGCACGATTTGCATAAATTCGCGAAGTGAAAGAAGCTGAACTGTGATTGTACTAGCACAGCTCACTCTCCTCAGACTTCCAGGATTGCAATAAATCAAATTGTTAACGTTGTTGAAACCACTAAAGACGCTAATTATTAATAATTATTTCTACATGCGCAAAACAAAAGTTGAAAAGAAAAATCGTGAAAGTTCGAAGATTGAACACATTTTAATTTTGTACATGTAGTAATGAGAAAAGCAAGACATTAGTTGGTTCTTTGCTTGCAATAAACAATCGATACAATATATTTTCTACACCCTGAAAATCCGAAAAACACAGTGTCACACCGTGTTACACCCGAAAGTCGGTACACTACAGCCAAAACGGATTACGCCAAGTCCGTGAGTCCATGATGGACAACGATTGTAGTACGCGGACATTCCCGATGGACAGAAGTTCATCATTCGCGGACACTTCAGATATAATGTCCCCAATGGATCCGCGATTTCTTCCATATGTCCGCGAACGTAAACGTTATTGTCATGGACTGAATTCGATAAATACTTTATTTGAAGATAGTGTATTGTTCCAATCATTAAACCATTCAGTTGTGTATTAATTCTTTATAGATCGTCAGTAAAAACATGTTCAAGAAGGGTACTTTATTAATTATTTTACATAATAAATATTTTAATATTAATTTGTAAAAAAGGGGTAACAAAAAACAGATTTAGTTAACTTTTATACAATAAAGGTGTGTTTAAACTCTTATAATAAACAGTAGGTATTAATAAAACGCTGGCGTAAAACACCTTTCCTTATGGTGCCCCGAGGAATTAGGATACCTGTCGTCCACCGGATGCAAAATAGAACGGTCCATTGATCAAGGAACACCTGCGATTTTATTGCGGGGTTAACTAATATACGCGTGTATAAATGTGTTTAAGAGTTGAAAGGTATGAATTACGGTAAATTTCATAATTGTAATAAAAAATTGTCCCGCTGGCTTCCTGTTCAGGTGACTGGTGTTAATTGATGAAGGTAACCAACACGTGGACTTTCCGTGTAATTAATACTACGCCGACCGCAAAGTTTTATTGCTCAAACACATTGGAGCAATATTTTTCCCACACGTTTTCAAAACTTTGGCAGTCGTAGATTAAGTGGAATGTTGTTAAAAAGGCATATTTACTTTAATTTTTTTAAGGAATTTTGTACAATTAGTTGCAACCTCGAATTTTGATGTCGTCAGCCAGCGACACGTGTCACTTATAGTTTTTTGCTCCTCCCATTCATTGAGTGATTCCCGCCTCACCTATTGATATTTTGGTAATAGGTGTGTTAGTTTTGGCACACCTATCTGTCCATAAATCTAATCTCATCAGGTATTCAAAGAGACCAATAATTGACACATGATTTCTCAATCCGTGCATGTCCGATTGTTATAGAATTTACACAACGTAGAATCTGTTGAATGAACAATTATGTAAAACGAACATAAAATAAAGACATATGAGTAACGAGGTTTCTAAAATGTTACTGCCTTTCTGCAACAAAATACTTTCATTACGAATTTCTGCAGTTACAACATATGCCTTGTACAAAAACCGTGTTTATCGCGGCAATACCGCGAAGTCCATTAATAGACGATTCTGCAGTCATTTTGGTCACGGAACGTTCGCGGACAATTATCACTAAAAAAATTGATTGCCGCGTCGCGTTCGGCCGTGTTTTTTCGCGGACTTTGCGGAATCCATCTTGGCCGCAGTGTACATCACATCAAGGGGATTAATTTTAAGGTGGTGATAGATAACAACACTCTGAAACACTGTGATTCTCCGAGAAAATTTCGGTGATACACCGTGTAACACTGAGAAATTTCTCTAATTTGAGTGTTTGAGTGACCACACACTCTGGGCGTACTGTATATCCAATAATCGATAAACTATATCAAGAAACAGGGTGGGAAACACTTTCGGCAAGGAGGGAGAAACACAGACTTATAATTTTATATAAGATTATTAACAAAGAAGCTCTGGATTATCTATGTGACCTTATTCCAAATTTAGTTGGAGTTCAACACAACCATTTTACTCATCAGGTCAACAATATTGTGAACATTCGCATGCAAACAAGCTTCTATCGGAATATTTTGGTCCCTCTCCTATTAGTATTCGGAATAACTTACCACTAGGTGTCCTCTACTCTACCTTGCTTTGTGCTTTTAAAAATAAGCTAGAGCCACGTAGTATTGTCAGTCCAGAATATTATTATTCCTGATCTAGACAGGGGCAAATATTGCACACAAGGCTTCGCATGAACAGTAGCTCTCTAAATGAACATCTGTTCATGCGAAACGTAATGGATTCTCCAAACTGTACATGTGGTCAGGTCGAATCAACTCAACACTTTCTCTTGCATTGTAACAAGTACAATCAAATCAGAGCAGAAACATTATATATATACTATTAATTATAACTTACCTGTAAATGTAAAATTGTTATTGTATGGGTCAGACCACTTATCACATGTATCATTAGACCAAAATATCAATGTATTTAAACTTGTTCAAAGCTTCGTCATGTTCGTTGTTCGAAGCAAACACTTCTGAATAACTGCACTTCATAATTTTCATGATCTTCATTATGTTCCATTGATTTTCAATTTTCTTCCGTAATATGTATTGTGTGAATTTTCCTTCTCATGATGTAAACTTATAAAATGTTTGAAATCTAATAGGAGATGGATTAACAAAAGCTAAACAAAGCTTATTTCCAATCCTGTCATAATATATTTTTTGTATATGTTGTATTTAAATATGAATTTACGAATAAATATGTTTAAACTTAATAAATCGCAGTGTTTTGGACAACCATGCCTGCCTTTACGACAAATATCCACACTACTAAAACGGCATGGTTGTTTCTTTTCCTTTTTCAAAATACACCAAAGTGCTCAAAAGATTAGGATTTCAAAGAGTAAAATACAAAAAAATTCTGGACAATTTTCTGGGAGCAGGGAGCGGAAATTTTTTTTTAATATTATTTTTTCGATTTGGATAAAATATGTGCAGTCGGGTCCGTAGAACAAGAAATGTATTTGGTGTGGCCTTACTTGAAATTAATGACCACAAAACTCTATACATTTACACTAATATGTTTGTAATCAGTAACATGCTACATAGGGATTACTGCCATGTAAAATCATTAAATCATATTTATGCAATTAAAAAACCAAATTAACAGTTGGTCTGACAATCTTAAGTTGAGTTAGAACTGATTATGTTTGTTGTTCCTTAGGAATTAGATGAAGCAGAAAAAAGTCTGGTGGATGATGTTCAGGAAGATGATGAAGATGGTGAGCTTTTTTATTTACATCTTTTTAGCTCTCCTGGACCGAAGGTCCATGTGAGCTTTTGCTATCACTTAGCGTCCGTTACTTCAAATTGATTCTATTAAGGTCTACAGTTGCTATTTGTGTGAAGTTGTGTATTGGGTTCTTGTAGGAGTTATTGCCCTTTATTGATGATTTTTGACAAAATTTTTGGTATTTACAATATAACCTGAAAACTATACCAGGTAGAGTGAAACTGTAAATGGCAAAAATGATCAGCAATAAAAGCCCTACAATTCACTTGATTGGTCTGAAATTGTCAGATGACTCCTTATATGAGTTATTTCCCTTAAATGGTAATTTTTTTATGAAATTTTCCGTTTTTGTCCTGTAACTTTAAAACTATAACAGCTAGAGTAAAACTGTAAATAGCCAAAATGATCAACAATACAAGCCCTACAATTCAATGTATTAGTCTGGAATTGTCAGATGACTCCTTATAAGAGTTATTGCCCTTAAATGGCAATTTTTTATGAAATTTCCCATTTTTTTCCTGTAACTTGAAAACTATAGCAGCTAGATTGAAACTGTAAATTGCACAAATGATCAGCAATAAAGGCCCTACAATTCACTTGATTATTCAGAAATTGTCAGACAACTCCTTATATAAGTTATTGCCCATAAATGACAATTTTTTATGAAATTTTCCGTTTTTGTCCTGTTACTTAAAAACTGTAACAGCTATACTGAAACTGTTAATAAGAAAAATGATCAGCAATACAAGCCCTACAATTCACTTGATTGGTCTGAAATTGTCAGATGACTCCTTATAGGGGTTATTGCCCTTAAATGACAATTTTGTTATGAAATTTTACATTTTATTCCTATAACTTGAAAACTATAGCAGCTAGATTAAAACTGTAAATTGCACAAATGATCAGCAGTAGAAGCCCTATAAAAAATGATTGCTTAGTCCAAAATTGCAAGATGACTCTTTATAGGAGTTATTGCCCTTTCATTATGAATTCGGACAAATGAACAGTTTTTAAATTAAAAATTATTCTATAACACACCTATTAGTAGAGTAAAACTGTAAATTTTTAAAGTACCCTAAAGGACAATGCCTAAAAACCATTTAATTTTCAGAAATTGTCTTATGGCACCTTATAGGAGTTATTGTATTTAACAAAAATTTTTGAAGAAATGTTTAGTTTTTGCACAGTAACTTAAAAGCTATAACAACTAGCATGAAACTGTTAATTTCAAAAATTTTAATATAGTTGAAGTCATTTGGATTCCAGGTGAGCGATTACAGGCTTCTGGGAGCCTCTAGTTTAGTTTTTATTCCCATTTTAAAATCCAAGATGGCTGACATCCTTTTGCATTTCAACCCACTAAAGGAAAACTATTTTTTTTGCTCACATAAACTTTTGTTGTCACTTGGCATCTATCATCTGTTGTCTGTCTGTAATCTGTTTATCTTTAACTTTGTTAAAAAATCTCTAAAACCACTTGGCCAAATGTTAGAAAAGCTAGAACTAACATGACAATATTGAGATTCTATTTTATTTTCAGACCCCCAGAATCAGCCTCATGACCAGAAATACTTGGAGGTTCTAAAGCAGTACTTTGGATATTCTAAATTTAGACCGTAAGTATATAAATACAGTCAAACCTGTCTTAAGCGACCTTTGAAGGGAAATCGTAAAAAAGGTCACATAAGACAGGGGGTCTTTATACACAGGTCATGATGTTTGCAGACCAAACAACAAAATCATGTTGTCAGCATGTGAAAGAGTTAATTGAAGACCTGCATTGTTTGTTTTATTAAGTAAACAATAACATATGACATTTATTTTATGTAAATAATGCAAGTACAAAATATACAACAATAATGAGTGTTTTGATTTCCGATTGAATTAACGCAGGTCAACTTTGTTCCCCCATTTAGTTGTTGTATTTTTCTTTGTACCGGTTTTACTGGTTTCCTTGTGTTTTAACAATAAGCTCTATGTAGAAAGTGCAAGTCGGTTTAGAACCAGTGTACACCGGTTTCGTATTGATTATTTCCCTTTGTAAAACAAAATGGCGTGATTATACAATAAACACGCCGTTATGAGAAACATCATCATTTCCAACCCGAATGGCAACAAAATCGAATGTCGACATTGACGACTATTCAAATTTTACAGGGAATCTGAACTTCGCTTCTAAGATAATAAAACAGTTTTTGATCGCTTCATACTTTAGTTTTCCGTTTCGAAGAACCTTGATAATTGACAACAATGCCAATGGTCTACGAATCTTCTTTTCGTCCGACAGGGTTTATTTATTGCTTAATGATTTTAACAGTCCCGAGAGTCGTTTTAGACAGGTTTTTTTTTGTCAAAACGAACGGAAAACACGGTCGTTAGTCGCGTAAGACAGGGAGTCGTTATATACAGGTAAAATGAATGGGAAAATGCTCGGGAGGAATAAATACGGTCGCATAACACAGGAAGTCGTTATATGGAGGGGGTCGCTAAGACAGGTTTGACTGTAAGGGCTTTTTTTGTGTGTTGGACATTTGGTGAGACAACATTCGGCATGACCAAACCAAAAATTGTCTCAGGGCTATTCCAGAAAAAAATGTCTCCTGGGGACAGAACACACTTGAAATTAAGGGGTACCACCAATAGATTTAAATTAAAATTTAACCCCCCACCTACAATTTTCCTATATCAATTATTATTTTATTTTTTTTGACACCCTACAAAACAAATTCCAATATGCAATTTTACCCCCACCTACACATTATTTTATCAACTGCGTCCTGCCCCGGGGGTATATATTTTTCTGGAATAGCCTTCACAGGTTGGGCACATTTTGGGAAGACTGGAATTAAAGTAGTGTCTGCTTGGCATTTAGCCATATTTTTATAATTTTACAGTAAAAAATCCTTTTTAACTAATACATTGTTGGAGGCTTTTAAACATAAAACTAAGTACAAACCATTATGATAATATACAAAGGCCTCAAAAAGTAAAACTGGTAGGAATAGGCCACTCACCAACCACTTTTATTAGCTCACCTGGCTCAAAGGGTCCGTGTGAGCTATTCTCGTCACTTGGCATCCGTTGGCGGAGGCGTCGGCCGTAAACTTTTCACATTTCAATCTTCTTAGCCAATTGGAACCGAACTTGGCAGGAATGTTTATAGGGTGGTTCTTAACAAAGTTTGAGTTTTTGGTGCTGATCAAATATGAAACATGGCTGCCAGGGCCATTAATGCATTCTGATTGGCTGAATTTAAAAAATCTTCTTATAAACTGCACAGCAGATTGATTTTAAATATTGCAGAAATGTACCTTAGATGGTCCTCTACTTAGTTTGAGTTTTTTGTGGTGATCCAAAATCCAAGATGGCCGCCATCACAGGACATAGTTTAACATAGGACCCTATGGGAAAAACATACAAACAACTTTTTCTCTGAAACTGTCCCACACAATGAAGCCAACTTATGAAGAAATCAAGGTTGGATAGTTATCTTATTATTTTGAGTTTTTTGAGCCGATTGCAAATTCAACATGGCTTCCAGGGCCACTAATGTGTTCTTTTTGGCTGAATTTCAAAACTCTTCTTCTCATAAACTGCATGGCAGATTGATTTAAAATATTGCATATGTACATTAGATGGTCCTCTACAAAGTTTTAGTTTTTTGTGACGATCCAAAATCCAACTTGGCCACCACTGTGGAACACAGCTTAAAATAGGACCCTATGGGAAAAACATACAAACAGCTCTTCTATTAAACTGTTCCACTCAATTAAACCAAATCATGCCGAAGTGAAACTTGGATAGTAATCTTATTATACCCCCCCCCCCCCCCCCTGCAAACTTGTTTGGGGGGTATATAGGAATCACCCTGTCTGTCTGTCTGTCCATCTGTCCACATCCCTTGTAAGCGCAACTCCTCCTAAACGCTTGATGAAATTGAATGAAACTTAGCATAAAGGAAGTACATTATATGTAGATGTGCATGAACTATTTTTTATTGACCTTGGATATCATTAAGGGGAGATACTTGGACTTGAAAGCGAAGCGGGGGTATCGCTTTGTGAGCGTGTTCACAGTCCACACTTGTTATTTTAAGTTTTTCGAGCCGAAATGAAACATGGCTGCCAGAGCTGCAAAAGCGTTCTGATTTGCTGAAATTTCAAAATTTGTTTCCTCACAAACCGCTTGGCAAAAGGATATGTGATATTGTATGGTCCGATACTAATTTCTAGTTTTTTGTTTCAATCCAAAATACAAGATTGTTGCCACCATGGAACATCACTTAACATACTAACCTATGAAAAACATAAAATGGTTTCTTCTCAGAAACTGTCCTACAAATTGCTGCTGATTGGAAATTCAACATGACAACATTCATAGAAACAGCATCTTACCATAAATTCTCTTTAACATTTAATATAATATAAGAAAAGTCTTGTCTCTTAAAAAGTTTTTTTGTAAGTCAGGTGAGTGATACAGGCTCTTAAGAGCCTCTAGTTTATCTATTATATTTCCTTTTTAAATTTATGTCTTAAACCGTCTCTTACACTTTTTTATAATACCCTGCATTGTAGAAGAGGGGAGTGTACTGTTTTACCCTTGTTCGTCCTGCATCGTAGAAGAGGGGAGTGTACTGTTTTACCCTTGTTCGTCCTGCATCGTAGAAGAGGGGAGTGTACTGTTTTACCCTTGTTGTAGAAGAGGGGAGTGTACTGTTTTACCCTTGTTGTAGAAGAGGGGAGTGTACTGTTTTACCCTTGTTAGTCCTGCATCGTAGAAGAGGGGAGTGTACTGTTTTACCCTTACCCTGCATCGTAGAAGAGGGGAGTGTACTGTTTTACCCTTGTTCGTCCTGCATTGTAGAAGAGGGGAGTGTACTGTTTTACCCTTGTTGTAGAAGAGGGGAGTGTACTGTTTTACCCTTGTTGTAGAAGAGGGGAGTGTACTGTTTTACCCTTGTTGTAGAAGAGGGGAGTGTACTGTTTTACCCTTGTCGTAGAAGAGGGGAGTGTACTGTTTTACCCTTGTTGTAGAAGAGGGGAGTGTACTGTTTTACCCTTGTTGTAGAAGAGGGGAGTGTACTGTTTTACCCTTGTTCGTCCACCCTGCATCGTAGAAGAGGGGAGTGTACTGTTTTACCCTTGTTCGTCCGTCCTGCATCGTAGAAGAGGGGAGTGTACTGTTTTACCCTTGTTCGTCCACCCTGCATCGTAGAAGAGGGGAGTGTACTGTTTTACCCTTGTTCGTCCGTCCTGCATCGTAGAAGAGGGGAGTGTACTGTTTTACCCTTGTTCGTCCGTCCTGCATCGTAGAAGAGGGGAGTGTACTGTTTTACCCTTGTTCGTCCGTCCTGCATCGTAGAAGAGGGGAGTGTACTGTTTTACCCTTACCCTGCATCGTAGAAGAGGGGAGTGTACTGTTTTACCCTTACCCTGCATCGTAGAAGAGGGGAGTGTACTGTTTTACCCTTGTTCTACCCTGCATCGTAGAAGAGGGGAGTGTACTGTTTTACCCTTGTTCGTCCTGCATCGTAGAAGAGGGGAGTGTACTGTTTTACCCTTGTTGTAGAAGAGGGGAGTGTACTGTTTTACCCTTGTTAGTCCTTTCGTTCTTGCTGTCCTTCACAAAAAATTCTGTCACAGTTTCCTAAGCAACTATAGGATGCAGAAGCCTGATATTTTGCATATTGCTTTATCTTATAGTACCATATGGTGTATAGCGATTTTATGCTCCTTTGTTATCTACTTCCTGTATCAGTGGGGGTATCACAAGTGAGCATTAGCTCACAGATTAACCTTGTTGTACATGCATTACCAGCATTGCTTGATCTGTATTTTTGTCTTATCACTGTTTTGCAGTATTTCCCTTTGATCTTTATGTCAGGTATTATCCCATCTCAAGTGAGATGGGCCCTTCTTCCGTAAATGGCTGATTTCTGGTACAGATGACCCAGTACAGATGAGCTCATGTGCACACATCTGTACTTGCTGCGTCATCCAATCAAAAGGCCAGAAACAAGAACGTTGTTATGGAAGCATAACAACATTCTTCTATGACGTTCTTGTTTCCGGCGTTCTGATTGGACGTCAGAGACAATGGAGTCTTAAACAATGGAGAGTCTCTATGTTATAGCGATGTGAAAGTTGTTGGTTTACGGAAGAAATAGGTACTTTTATACGTTTTTGGGAAAGTCCGTGTGAACTTTCACTCGTGATAGAAATTTTTATGTCTTTTGGCTCGTTCCGCTGCGCTCCACTCGCGAAAAGACATAAAATTTCTATAACTCGTGAAAGATCAACCGGTCTTTCCCAAAAACGTATGAAAGAACTATTAATGTCACCTTACTGTCAAGACGTTGTTAACTAAACACCATGACATCACAGTGTTACAAAACAGCGATAAACAGATTATTTACATTTATGAAACTCGATGTATTTTCTCGTCATCTCACAGTGATTCCGAAGGTTCGTCGGACATTGGCAAAAGTCCGATGAAAACGGCCTCGGGCCGATAAAACTTGTCCCAGAATCGGACCGAGTGTCCGATTGACAATTTTGTTGCGATGCAGTATTAACCAGACTATTTATGGAAAACACCGTGCTATTTTTAGTAAACTAATGTTCCGCAAATAGATGTTTTCTGAATCGGGGTTTCCTTTTTTCTTCGCACGGGTTTTTTTCCCAATCTTTATCAATCGTGCGTTTTGAAGCTATACGGAAAATAATTGATAATACGGAAATATGTTTCGACTTTGACCGACATTGACCTTGGTATCTAAACAATGTTTGGGTTAAAATTTGTTCCGGGGGCTATACCTGGAAAGCCATTGAAAAAGAAATTAAATCCAACTGAGGAAGAACTTAAAGAAAAAAGGAAAAAATATGAAGCAAGCAGGACACGAAAATTTAACGAAAAATGGAGAAAACAATTTGAATGGCTAACTTACAACGTCGTGGAGGGTGTTTGAATTTGGCAGAGAATAAAATTTGATTGTTGAAAAAGTGTTTTATTTATACAAAAAAGGAAAAAAAAAATTGGTCCAGTAATAGTTGTGTCGGTCCAGTAATATCTCAATTATTACTGGACCAAATGTCCAGTAAATACTAAAACAACTTGGGAACCACTGATCTCATCTCAGGGCTGTCTCCCTTCGATGAGATAAGAACGAGAAAATGCATCTCGTTTCAAAAACCGTAAATAATCTATAAAAAAAAATCTATAAATATCATACATGTATTATGTCAAGTTCAATATTGTGTCTTTCAGAATGCAGTGGAAAATTGTTAATTCTGTGTTGAATGAAAAAAGAGATAATTGTGTAGTCATGGCAACAGGTAAATAAGTACAGTGAACCCTTGTTACATTGACATTCAATTTAACGGAATATTCGACATCCGACCGGATTTCAGTGGTAACAAACGTGTCCAAATGTTGTTTATGCTCGATACAATGACTTATTCGGTTTACGACTCCGATTGCACATGTCGGTAATAAATATACCAGAGCAAGCATGAAATAATTTGTTACAACGATGAATGATCAAGATTTACCTGTGAAAGATTATCTTTGTCCAGCGAATTAATTTAACGGTTGATTGCACAGGTGAACACCTGTTGCTATTGCGTAATTAACCTTGAGTGATATTTCTGTTACAAAACTAATCAACGACAGGGATATGGATTTATTAAAAAGGTGTCAAAGGCTATTTATTATTTTAATCTTCAAATATTTCATAAAATTATTGGCTAAATTACAAGTGTGTTGAGACTGACTTGGCACATCTGAAATAGGATAATTACCAAAAATCTGTCTAATGTAAATAATCATTATTTACAATTTATTTTTTTTTGTTACAAAAAGAAAAACAAATTTTTAATTAAATATCGGCAAGAAAACAAGCATTTTATTATTTTTTGTTATTAAGCTTGGGTACTGAGCAGACTTGAACGATTTTCAAATAAAGTACAAAAATACAAATTCATTATAACAGCAAATTCAGTTTAACGTCAATGCTGGTGGGAAACTAACATGGTCGTTGTAAAGAGGGTTGACTGTATTACAAACACAAATGACCTTTTTGTGAGTTTTAACCACAAACAACATGGTTAGTACAGTCATCTGAGAACCATTAATATACTTCTTACTGACTGGTAGGGTCAGATTAGAAAACAGTGATAACCACCAAACAACAGGGTTAGTACAGTCATCTCAGAACCATTAATATACTTCTTACTGACTGGTAGGGTCAGAATAGAAAACAGCGATAACCACCAACAACATGGTTAGTACAGTCATCTGAGAACCATTAATATACTTCTTACTGACTGGTAGGGTCAGATTAGAAAACAGTGATAACCAACAAACAACATGGTTAGTACAGTCATCTCAGAACCATTAATATACTTCTTACTGACTAGTAGGGTCAGATTAGAAAACAGTGATAACCACCAACAACATGGTTAGTACAGTCATCTGAGAACCATTAATATACTTCTTACTGACTGGTAGGGTCAGATTAGAAAACAGTGATAACCACAAACAACATGGTTAGTACAGTCATCTGAGAACCATTAATATACTTCTTACTGATTGGTAGGGTCAGATTAGAAAACAGTGATAACCACCAACAACATGGTTAGTATAGTCATCTGAGAACCATTAATATACTTCTTACTGACTGGTAGGGTCAGATTAGAAAACAGTGATAACCACCAACAACATGGTTAGTATAGTCATCTGAGAACCATTAATATACTTCTTACTGATTGGTAGGGTCAGATTAGAAAACAGTGATAACCACCAACAACATGGTTAGTACAGTCATCTGAGAACCATTAATATACTTCTTACTGACTAGTAGGGTCAGAATAGAAAACAGTGATAACCACCAAACAACATGGTTAGTATAGTCATCTGAGAACCATTAATATACTTCTTACTGACTGGTAGGGTCAGATTAGAAAACAGTGATAACCACCAACAACATGGTTAGTACAGTCATCTGAGAACCATTAATATACTTCTTACTGACTGGTAGGGTCAGATTAGAAAACAGTGATAACCACCAACAACATGGTTAGTACAGTCATCTGAGAACCATTAATATACTTCTTACTGACTAGTAGGGTCAGATTAGAAAACAGTGATAACCACCAAACAACATGGTTAGTATAGTCATCTGAGAACCATTAATATACTTCTTACTGACTGGTAGGGTCAGATTAGAAAACAGTGATAACCACCAACAACATGGTTAGTACAGTCATCTGAGAACCATTAATATACTTCTTACTGACTGGTAGGGTCAGATTAGAAAACAGTGATAACCACCAACAACATGGTTAGTACAGTCATCTGAGAACCATTAATATACTTCTTACTGATTGGTAGGGTCAGATTAGAAAACAGTGATAACCACCAAACAACATGGTTAGTACAGTCATCTGAGAACCATTAATATACTTCTTACTGACTGGTAGGGTCAGATTAGAAAACAGTGATAACCACCAAACAACAGGGTTAGTACAGTCATCTCAGAACCATTAATATACTTCTTACTGACTAGTAGGGTCAGATTAGAAAACAGTGATAACCACCAACAACATGGTTAGTACAGTCATCTGAGAACCATTAATATACTTCTTACTGACTGGTAGGGTCAGATTAGAAAACAGTGATAACCACAAACAACATGGTTAGTACAGTCATCTGAGAACCATTAATATACTTCTTACTGATTGGTAGGGTCAGATTAGAAAACAGTGATAACCACCAACAACATGGTTAGTATAGTCATCTGAGAACCATTAATATACTTCTTACTGACTGGTAGGGTCAGATTAGAAAACAGTGATAACCACCAACAACATGGTTAGTATAGTCATCTGAGAACCATTAATATACTTCTTACTGATTGGTAGGGTCAGATTAGAAAACAGTGATAACCACCAACAACATGGTTAGTACAGTCATCTGAGAACCATTAATATACTTCTTACTGACTAGTAGGGTCAGAATAGAAAACAGTGATAACCACCAAACAACATGGTTAGTATAGTCATCTGAGAACCATTAATATACTTCTTACTGACTGGTAGGGTCAGATTAGAAAACAGTGATAACCACCAACAACATGGTTAGTACAGTCATCTGAGAACCATTAATATACTTCTTACTGACTGGTAGGGTCAGATTAGAAAACAGTGATAACCACCAACAACATGGTTAGTACAGTCATCTGAGAACCATTAATATACTTCTTACTGACTGGTAGGGTCAGATTAGAAAACAGTGATAACCACCAACAACATGGTTAGTACAGTCATCTGAGAACCATTAATATACTTCTTACTGACTGGTAGGGTCAGATTAGAAAACAGTGATAACCACCAAACAACATGGTTAGTACAGTCATCTCAGAACCATTAATATACTTCTTACTGACTAGTAGGGTCAGATTAGAAAACAGTGATAACCACCAAACAACATGGTTAGTACAGTCATCTGAGAACCATTAATATACTTCTTACTGACTAGTAGGGTCAGATTAGAAAACAGTGATAACCACCAACAACATGGTTAGTACAGTCATCTGAGAACCATTAATATACTTCTTACTGACTGGTAGGGTCAGATTAGAAAACAGTGATAACCACCAAACAACATGGTTAGTACAGTCATCTGAGAACCATTAATATACTTCTTACTGACTAGTAGGGTCAGATTAGAAAACAGTGATAACCACCAACAACATGGTTAGTACAGTCATCTGAGAACCATTAATATACTTCTTACTGACTGGTAGGGTCAGATTAGAAAACAGTGATAACCACCAAACAACATGGTTAGTACAGTCATCTGAGAACCATTAATATACTTCTTACTGACTAGTAGGGTCAGATTAGAAAACAGTGATAACCACCAACAACATGGTTAGTACAGTCATCTGAGAACCATTAATATACTTCTTACTGACTAGTAGGGTCAGATTAGAAAACAGTGATAACCACCAACAACATGGTTAGTACAGTCATCTGAGAACCATTAATATACTTCTTACTGACTGGTAGGGTCAGATTAGAAAACAGTGATAACCACCAACAACATGGTTAGTACA
The DNA here is from genome assembly GCA_944474755.1 of Limnoperna fortunei. Taxonomy (NCBI): domain Eukaryota; kingdom Metazoa; phylum Mollusca; class Bivalvia; order Mytilida; family Modiolidae; genus Limnoperna; species Limnoperna fortunei. Next base: position 2,689,558 of record OX104119.1, read on the forward strand.
GTCATCTGAGAACCATTAATATACTTCTTACTGACTGGTAGGGTCAGATTAGAAAACAGTGATAACCACCAAACAACATGGTTAGTACAGTCATCTGAGAATCATTAATATACTTCTTACTGACTGGTAGGGTCAGAATAGAAAACAGTGATAACCACCAAACAACATGGTTAGTACAGTCATCTGAGAACCATTAATATACTTCTTACTGACTAGTAGGGTCAGAATAGAAAACAGTGATAACCACCAAACAACATGGTTAGTACAGTCATCTGAGAACCATTAATATACTTCTTACTGACTAGTAGGGTCAGAATAGAAAACAGTGATAACCACCAAACAACATGGTTAGTACAGTCATCTGAGAACCATTAATATACTTCTTACTGACTAGTACGGTCAGAATAGAAAACAGTGATAACCACCAACAACATGGTTAGTACAGTCATCTGAGAACCATTAATATACTTCTTACTGATTGGTAGGGTCAGATTAGAAAACAGAGATAACCACCAAACAACATGGTTAGTACAGTCATCTCAGAACCATTAATATACTTCTTACTGACTAGTACGGTCAGAATAGAAAACAGTGATAACCACCAACAACATGGTTAGTACAGTCATCTGAGAACCATTAATATACTTCTTACTGACTGGTAGGGTCAGATTAGAAAACAGTGATAACCACCAAACAACATGGTTAGTATAGTCATCTGAGAACCATTAATATACTTCTTACTGACTGGTAGGGTCAGATTAGAAAACAGTGATAACCACAAAAAAACAAGATTAGTACAGTCATCTGAGAACCATTAATATACTTCTTACTGATTGGTAGGGTCAGATTAGAAAACAGTGATAACCACCAACAACATGGTTAGTACAGTCATCTGAGAACCATTAATATACTTCTTACTGACTGGTAGGGTCAGAATAGAAAACAGCGATAACCACCAAACAACATGGTTAGTACAGTCATCTCAGAACCATTAATATACTTCTTACTGATTGGTAGGGTCAGATTAGAAAACAGTGATAACCACCAAACAACATGGTTAGTACAGTCATCTGAGAACCATTAATATACTTCTTACTGATTGGTAGGGTCAGATTAGAAAACAGAGATAACCACCAAACAACATGGTTAGTACAGTCATCTCAGAACCATTAATATACTTCTTACTGACTAGTACGGTCAGAATAGAAAACAGTGATAACCACCAACAACATGGTTAGTACAGTCATCTGAGAACCATTAATATACTTCTTACTGACTGGTAGGGTCAGATTAGAAAACAGTGATAACCACCAACAACATGGTTAGTACAGTCATCTGAGAACCATTAATATACTTCTTACTGACTGGTAGGGTCAGATTAGAAAACAGTGATAACCACCAACAACATGGTTAGTACAGTCATCTGAGAACCATTAATATACTTCTTACTGACTGGTAGGGTCAGAATAGAAAACAGCGATAACCACCAAACAACATGGTTAGTACAGTCATCTCAGAACCATTAATATACTTCTTACTGATTGGTAGGGTCAGATTAGAAAACAGTGATAACCACCAAACAACATGGTTAGTACAGTCATCTCAGAACCATTAATATACTTCTTACTGACTAGTAGGGTCAGATTAGAAAACAGTGATAACCACCAAACAACATGGTTAGTACAGTCATCTGAGAACCATTAATATACTTCTTACTGATTGGTAGGGTCAGATTAGAAAACAGCGATAACCACCAAACAACAGGGTTGGTACAGTCATCTGAGAACCATTAATATACTTCTTACTGATTGGTAGGGTCAGATTAGAAAACAGAGATAACCACCAAACAACATGGTTAGTACAGTCATCTGAGAACCATTAATATACTTCTTACTGACTAGTACGGTCAGAATAGAAAACAGAGATAACCACCAAACAACATGGTTAGTACAGTCATCTGAGAACCATTAATATACTTCTTACTGATTGGTAGGGTCAGATTAGAAAACAGAGATAACCACCAAACAACATGGTTAGTACAGTCATCTGAGAACCATTAATATACTTCTTACTGATTGGTAGGGTCAGATTAGAAAACAGAGATAACCACCAAACAACATGGTTAGAACAGTCATCTGAGAACCATTAATATACTTCTTACTGACTAGTAGGGTCAGATTAGAAAACAGTGATAATCACCAAACAACATGGTTAGTACAGTCATCTGAGAACCATTAATATACTTCTTACTGACTGGTAGGGTCAGATTAGAAAACAGTGATAACCACCAAACAACATGGTTGGTACAGTCATCTGAGAACCATTAATATACTTCTTACTGACTGGTAGGGTCAGATTAGAAAACAGTGATAACCACCAACAACATGGTTAGTACAGTCATCTGAGAACCATTAATATACTTCTTACTGACTAGTAGGGTCAGATTAGAAAACAGTGATAACCACCAACAACATGGTTAGTACAGTCATCTGAGAACCATTAATATACTTCTTACTGACTGGTAGGGTCAAATTAGAAAACAGTGATAACCACCAACAACATGGTTAGTACAGTCATCTGAGAACCATTAATATACTTCTTACTGACTGGTAGGGTCAGATTAGAAAACAGTGATAACCACCAAACAACATGGTTGGTACAGTCATCTGAGAACCATTAATATACTTCTTACTGACTAGTAGGGTCAGATTAGAAAACAGTGATAACCACCAACAACATGGTTAGTACAGTCATCTGAGAACCATTAATATACTTCTTACTGACTAGTAGGGTCAGATTAGAAAACAGAGATAACCACCAAACAACATGGTTGGTACAGTCATCTGAGAACCATTAATATACTTCTTACTGACTAGTAGGGTCAGATTAGAAAACAGTGATAACCACCAAACAACATGGTTAGTACAGTCATCTGAGAACCATTAATATACTTCTTACTGACTGGTAGGGTCTGATTAGAAAACAGTGATAACCACCAACAACATGGTTAGTACAGTCATCTGAGAACCATTAATATACTTCTTACTGATTGGTAGGGTCAGATTAGAAAACAGAGATAACCACCAAACAACATGGTTAGTACAGTCATCTGAGAACCATTAATATACTTCTTACTGATTGGTAGGGTCAGATTAGAAAACAGAGATAACCACCAAACAACATGGTTAGTACAGTCATCTGAGAACCATTAATATACTTCTTACTGACTAGTACGGTCAGATTAGAAAACAGTGATAATCACCAACAACATGGTTAGTACAGTCATCTCAGAACCATTAATATACTTCTTACTGACTAGTAGGGTCAGATTAGAAAACAGTGATAACCACCAAACAACATGGTTAGTACAGTCATCTGAGAACCATTAATATACTTCTTACTGACTAGTAGGGTCAGATTAGAAAACAGTGATAACCACCAAACAACATGGTTGGTACAGTCATCTGAGAACCATTAATATACTTCTTACTGACTAGTAGGGTCAGATTAGAAAACAGTGATAACCACCAACAACATGGTTAGTAGTCATCTGAGAACCATTAATATACTTCTTACTGACTGGTAGGGTCAGATTAGAAAACAGTGATAACCACCAAACAACATGGTTGGTACAGTCATCTGAGAACCATTAATATACTTCTTACTGACTGGTAGGGTCAGATTAGAAAACAGTGATAACCACAAACAACAGGGTTAGTACAGTCATCTGAGAACCATTAATATACTTCTTACTGACTGGTAGGGTCAGAATAGAAAACAGTGATAACCACCAACAACATGGTTAGTATAGTCATCTGAGAACCATTAATATACTTCTTACTGACTGGTAGGGTCAGATTAGAAAACAGTGATAACCACAAACAACAGGGTTAGTACAGTCATATGAGAACCATTAATATACTTCTTACTGACTGGTAGGGTCAGATTAGAAAACAGTGATAACCACAAACAACAGGGTTAGTATAGTCATCTGAGAACCATTAATATACTTCTTACTGACTAGTAGGGTCAGATTAGAAAACAGTGATAACCACCAACAACATGGTTAGTACAGTCATCTGAGAACCATTAATATACTTCTTACTGACTAGTAGGGTCAGATTAGAAAACAGTGATAACCACCAACAACATGGTTAGTACAGTCATCTGAGAACCATTAATATACTTCTTACTGACTAGTAGGGTCAGATTAGAAAACAGTGATAACCACCAACAACATGGTTAGTACAGTCATCTGAGAACCATTAATATACTTCTTACTGACTGGTAGGGTCAGATTAGAAAACAGTGATAACCACCAACAACATGGTTAGTACAGTCATCTGAGAACCATTAATATACTTCTTACTGACTAGTAGGGTCAGATTAGAAAACAGCGATAACCACCAACAACATGGTTAGTACAGTCATCTGAGAACCATTAATATACTTCTTACTGACTAGTAGGGTCAGATTAGAAAACAGCGATAACCACCAACAACATGGTTAGTACAGTCATCTAAGAACCATTAATATACTTCTTACTGACTGGTAGGGTCAGATTAGAAAACAGCGATAACCACCAAACAACATGGTTAGTACAGTCATCTGAGAACCATTAATATACTTCTTACTGATTGGTAGGGTCAGAATAGAAAACAGCGATAACCACCAACAACAGGGTTAGTACAGTCATCTCAGAACCATTAATATACTTCTTACTGATTGGTAGGGTCAGATTAGAAAACAGCGATAACCACCAACAACAGGGTTAGTACAGTCATCTCAGAACCATTAATATACTTCTTACTGACTAGTAGGGTCAGAATAGAAAACAGTGATAACCACCAACAACATGGTTAGTACAGTCATCTCAGAACCATTAATATACTTCTTACTGACTAGTAGGGTCAGAATAGAAAACAGCGATAACCACCAACAACAGGGTTAGTACAGTCATCTCAGAACCATTAATATACTTCTTACTGACTAGTAGGGTCAGAATAGAAAACAGTGATAACCACCAACAACATGGTTAGTACAGTCATCTCAGAACCATTAATATACTTCTTACTGACTAGTAGGGTCAGAATAGAAAACAGCGATAACCACCAAACAACATGGTTAGTACAGTCATCTGAGAACCATTAATATACTTCTTACTGACTAGTAGGGTCAGATTAGAAAACAGTGATAATCACCAAACAACATGGTTAGTACAGTCATCTGAGAACCATTAATATACTTCTTACTGACTGGTAGGGTCAGATTAGAAAACAGTGATAACCACCAAACAACAGGGTTGGTACAGTCATCTGAGAACCATTAATATACTTCTTACTGACTGGTAGGGTCAGAATAGAAAACAGTGATAACCACAAACAACATGGTTAGTACAGTCATCTGAGAACCATTAATATACTTCTTACTGATTGGTAGGGTCAGATTAGAAAACAGTGATAACCACAAACAACATGGTTAGTACAGTCATCTGAGAACCATTAATATACTTCTTACTGATTGGTAGGGTCAGATTAGAAAACAGTGATAACCACAAACAACATGGTTAGTACAGTCATCTGAGAACCATTAATATACTTCTTACTGACTGGTAGGGTCAGATTAGAAAACAGTGATAACCACCAAACAACATGGTTAGTACAGTCATCTGAGAACCATTAATATACTTCTTACTGACTGGTAGGGTCAGATTAGAAAACAGTGATAACCACCAAACAACATGGTTAGTACAGTCATCTGAGAACCATTAATATACTTCTTACTGACTGGTAGGGTCAGATTAGAAAACAGTGATAACCACCAACAACATGGTTAGTACAGTCATCTGAGAACCATTAATATACTTCTTACTGACTAGTAGGGTCAGATTAGAAAACAGTGATAATCACCAAACAACATGGTTAGTACAGTCATCTGAGAACCATTAATATACTTCTTACTGACTGGTAGGGTCAGATTAGAAAACAGTGATAACCACCAAACAACATGGTTAGTACAGTCATCTGAGAACCATTAATATACTTCTTACTGACTGGTAGGGTCAGATTAGAAAACAGTGATAACCACCAACAACATGGTTAGTACAGTCATCTGAGAACCATTAATATACTTCTTACTGACTAGTAGGGTCAGATTAGAAAACAGTGATAACCACCAAACAACATGGTTAGTACAGTCATCTCAGAACCATTAATATACTTCTTACTGACTAGTAGGGTCAGAATAGAAAACAGTGATAACCACAAACAACATGGTTAGTACAGTCATCTGAGAACCATTAATATACTTCTTACTGACTAGTAGGGTCAGAATAGAAAACAGTGATAACCACCAACAACATGGTTAGTACAGTCATCTGAGAACCATTAATATACTTCTTACTGACTAGTAGGGTCAGATTAGAAAACAGTGATAACCACCAACAACATGGTTAGTACAGTCATCTGAGAACCATTAATATACTTCTTACTGACTGGTAGGGTCAGATTAGAAAACAGTGATAACCACCAAACAACATGGTTAGTACAGTCATCTCAGAACCATTAATATACTTCTTACTGACTGGTAGGGTCAGATTAGAAAACAGTGATAACCACCAAACAACATGGTTAGTACAGTCATCTGAGAACCATTAATATACTTCTTACTGACTGGTAGGGTCAGATTAGAAAACAGTGATAACCACCAACAACATGGTTAGTACAGTCATCTGAGAACCATTAATATACTTCTTACTGACTGGTAGGGTCAGAATAGAAAACAGTGATAACCACCAAACAACATGGTTAGTACAGTCATCTGAGAACCATTAATATACTTCTTACTGATTGGTAGGGTCAGAATAGAAAACAGTGATAACCACCAAACAACATGGTTAGTACAGTCATCTGAGAACCATTAATATACTTCTTACTGATTGGTAGGGTCAGATTAGAAAACAGTGATAACCACCAAACAACATGGTTAGTACAGTCATCTCAGAACCATTAATATACTTCTTACTGACTAGTAGGGTCAGAATAGAAAACAGTGATAACCACCAAACAACATGGTTAGTACAGTCATCTGAGAACCATTAATATACTTCTTACTGACTGGTAGGGTCAGATTAGAAAACAGTGATAACCACCAAACAACATGGTTAGTACAGTCATCTCAGAACCATTAATATACTTCTTACTGACTAGTAGGGTCAGATTAGAAAACAGTGATAACCACCAACAACATGGTTAGTACAGTCATCTGAGAACCATTAATATACTTCTTACTGACTAGTAGGGTCAGATTAGAAAACAGTGATAACCACCAAACAACAGGGTTAGTACAGTCATCTGAGAACCATTAATATACTTCTTACTGACTGGTAGGGTCAGAATAGAAAACAGTGATAACCACCAAACAACATGGTTAGTACAGTCATCTGAGAATCATTAATATACTTCTTACTGACTGGTAGGGTCAGATTAGAAAACAGTGATAACCACCAAACAACATGGTTAGTACAGTCATCTGAGAACCATTAATATACTTCTTACTGACTAGTAGGGTCAGATTAGAAAACAGTGATAACCACCAAACAACATGGTTAGTACAGTCATCTCAGAACCATTAATATACTTCTTACTGACTAGTAGGGTCAGATTAGAAAACAGTGATAACCACCAACAACATGGTTAGTACAGTCATCTGAGAACCATTAATATACTTCTTACTGATTGGTAGGGTCAGATTAGAAAACAGTGATAACCACCAAACAACATGGTTAGTACAGTCATCTGAGAACCATTAATATACTTCTTACTGACTAGTAGGGTCAGATTAGAAAACAGTGATAACCACCAACAACATGGTTAGTACAGTCATCTGAGAACCATTAATATACTTCTTACTGACTAGTAGGGTCAGATTAGAAAACAGTGATAACCACCAACAACATGGTTAGTACAGTCATCTGAGAATCATTAATATACTTCTTACTGACTAGTAGGGTCAGATTAGAAAACAGTGATAATCACCAAACAACATGGTTAGTACAGTCATCTGAGAACCATTAATATACTTCTTACTGACTAGTAGGGTCAGATTAGAAAACAGTGATAACCACCAACAACATGGTTAGTACAGTCATCTGAGAACCATTAATATACTTCTTACTGACTGGTAGGGTCAGATTAGAAAACAGTGATAACCACCAAACAACATGGTTAGTACAGTCATCTGAGAACCATTAATATACTTCTTACTGACCAGTAGGGTCAGATTAGAAAACAGTGATAACCACCAACAACATGGTTAGTACAGTCATCTGAGAACCATTAATATACTTCTTACTGACTAGTAGGGTCAGATTAGAAAACAGTGATAACCACCAAACAACATGGTTAGTACAGTCATCTGAGAACCATTAATATACTTCTTACTGACCAGTAGGGTCAGATTAGAAAACAGTGATAACCACCAACAACATGGTTAGTACAGTCATCTGAGAACCATTAATATACTTCTTACTGACTGGTAGGGTCAGAATAGAAAACAGTGATAACCACCAAACAACATGGTTAGTACAGTCATCTGAGAATCATTAATATACTTCTTACTGACTAGTAGGGTCAGATTAGAAAACAGTGATAACCACCAAACAACATGGTTAGTACAGTCATCTGAGAACCATTAATATACTTCTTACTGATTGGTAGGGTCAGATTAGAAAACAGTGATAACCACCAACAACATGGTTAGTACAGTCATCTGAGAACCATTAATATACTTCTTACTGACTGGTAGGGTCAGAATAGAAAACAGTGATAACCACCAAACAACATGGTTAGTACAGTCATCTGAGAACCATTAATATACTTCTTACTGATTGGTAGGGTCAGAATAGAAAACAGTGATAACCACCAAACAACATGGTTAGTACAGTCATCTGAGAACCATTAATATACTTCTTACTGATTGGTAGGGTCAGATTAGAAAACAGTGATAACCACCAAACAACATGGTTAGTACAGTCATCTCAGAACCATTAATATACTTCTTACTGACTAGTAGGGTCAGAATAGAAAACAGTGATAACCACCAAACAACATGGTTAGTACAGTCATGTGAGAACCATTAATATACTTCTTACTGACTGGTAGGGTCAGATTAGAAAACAGTGATAACCACCAAACAACATGGTTAGTACAGTCATCTCAGAACCATTAATATACTTCTTACTGACTAGTAGGGTCAGATTAGAAAACAGTGATAACCACCAACAACATGGTTAGTACAGTCATCTGAGAACCATTAATATACTTCTTACTGACTGGTAGGGTCAGATTAGAAAACAGTGATAACCACCAAACAACATGGTTAGTACAGTCATCTCAGAACCATTAATATACTTCTTACTGACTAGTAGGGTCAGATTAGAAAACAGTGATAACCACCAACAACATGGTTAGTACAGTCATCTGAGAACCATTAATATACTTCTTACTGACTAGTAGGGGTCAGATTAGAAAACAGTGATAACCACCAACAACATGGTTAGTACAGTCATCTCAGAACCATTAATATACTTCTTACTGACTAGTAGGGTCAGATTAGAAAACAGCGATAACCACCAACAACATGGTTAGTACAGTCATCTGAGAACCATTAATATACTTCTTACTGACTAGTAGGGTCAGATTAGAAAACAGTGATAACCACCAAACAACATGGTTAGTACAGTCATCTGAGAACCATTAATATACTTCTTACTGACTAGTAGGGTCAGATTAGAAAACAGTGATAACCACCAACAACATGGTTAGTACAGTCATCTGAGAACCATTAATATACTTCTTACTGACTAGTAGGGTCAGATTAGAAAACAGTGATAACCACCAAACAACATGGTTAGTACAGTCATCTGAGAACCATTAATATACTTCTTACTGACTAGTAGGGTCAGATTAGAAAACAGTGATAACCACAAACAACATGGTTAGTACAGTCATCTGAGAACCATTAATATACTTCTTACTGATTGGTAGGGTCAGATTAGAAAACAGTGATAACCACCAAACAACATGGTTGGTACAGTCATCTGAGAACCATTAATATACTTCTTACTGACTGGTAGGGTCAGATTAGAAAACAGTGATAACCACCAACAACATGGTTAGTACAGTCATCTGAGAACCATTAATATACTTCTTACTGACTGGTAGGGTCAGATTAGAAAACAGTGATAACCACCAAACAACATGGTTAGTACAGTCATCTGAGAACCATTAATATACTTCTTACTGACTAGTAGGGTCAGATTAGAAAACAGTGATAACCACCAAACAACATGGTTAGTACAGTCATCTGAGAACCATTAATATACTTCTTACTGATTGGTAGGGTCAGATTAGAAAACAGTGATAACCACCAACAACATGGTTAGTACAGTCATCTGAGAACCATTAATATACTTCTTACTGATTGGTAGGGTCACAATAGAAAACAGTGATAACCACCAACAACATGGTTAGTACAGTCATCTGAGAACCATTAATATACTTCTTACTGACTAGTAGGGTCAGAATAGAAAACAGTGATAACCACCAAACAACATGGTTAGTACAGTCATCTGAGAACCATTAATATACTTCTTACTGATTGGTAGGGTCAGAATAGAAAACAGTGATAACCACCAAACAACATGGTTAGTACAGTCATCTGAGAATCATTAATATACTTCTTACTGACTGGTAGGGTCAGAATAGAAAACAGTGATAACCACCAAACAACATGGTTAGTACAGTCATCTGAGAACCATTAATATACTTCTTACTGACTGGTAGGGTCAGATTAGAAAACAGTGATAACCACCAACAACATGGTTAGTACAGTCATCTGAGAACCATTAATATACTTCTTACTGACTAGTAGGGTCAGATTAGAAAACAGTGATAACCACAAACAACATGGTTAGTACAGTCATCTGAGAACCATTAATATACTTCTTACTGACTAGTAGGGTCAGATTAGAAAACAGTGATAACCACCAAACAACATGGTTAGTACAGTCATCTGAGAACCATTAATATACTTCTTACTGACTGGTAGGGTCAGATTAGAAAACAGTGATAACCACCAACAACATGGTTAGTACAGTCATCTGAGAACCATTAATATACTTCTTACTGATTGGTAGGGTCAGATTAGAAAACAGTGATAACCACCAACAACATGGTTAGTACAGTCATCTGAGAATCATTAATATACTTCTTACTGACTAGTAGGGTCAGATTAGAAAACAGTGATAACCACCAACAACATGGTTAGTACAGTCATCTGAGAACCATTAATATACTTCTTACTGACTAGTAGGGTCAGATTAGAAAACAGTGATAACCACCAAACAACATGGTTAGTACAGTCATCTGAGAACCATTAATATACTTCTTACTGATTGGTAGGGTCAGATTAGAAAACAGTGATAACCACCAACAACATGGTTAGTACAGTCATCTGAGAACCATTAATATACTTCTTACTGATTGGTAGGGTCAGATTAGAAAACAGCGATAACCACCAAACAACATGGTTAGTACAGTCATCTGAGAACCATTAATATACTTCTTACTGACTAGTAGGGTCAGATTAGAAAACAGTGATAACCACCAAACAACATGGTTAGTACAGTCATCTGAGAACCATTAATATACTTCTTACTGACTGGTAGGGTCAGATTAGAAAACAGTGATAACCACCAAACAACATGGTTAGTACAGTCATCTGAGAACCATTAATATACTTCTTACTGACTAGTAGGGTCAGAATAGAAAACAGTGATAACCACCAACAACATGGTTAGTACAGTCATCTGAGAACCATTAATATACTTCTTACTGACTAGTAGGGTCAGATTAGAAAACAGTGATAACCACCAAACAACAGGGTTAGTACAGTCATCTGAGAACCATTAATATACTTCTTACTGACTAGTAGGGTCAGATTAGAAAACAGTGATAACCACCAACAACATGGTTAGTACAGTCATCTGAGAACCATTAATATACTTCTTACTGACTAGTAGGGTCAGATTAGAAAACAGTGATAACCACCAAACAACATGGTTAGTACAGTCATCTGAGAACCATTAATATACTTCTTACTGATTGGTAGGGTCAGATTAGAAAACAGTGATAACCACCAACAACATGGTTAGTACAGTCATCTGAGAACCATTAATATACTTCTTACTGATTGGTAGGGTCAGATAAGAAAACAGCGATAACCACCAAACAACATGGTTAGTACAGTCATCTGAGAACCATTAATATACTTCTTACTGACTAGTAGGGTCAGATTAGAAAACAGTGATAACCACCAAACAACATGGTTAGTACAGTCATCTGAGAACCATTAATATACTTCTTACTGACTGGTAGGGTCAGATTAGAAAACAGTGATAACCACCAAACAACATGGTTAGTACAGTCATCTGAGAACCATTAATATACTTCTTACTGACTAGTAGGGTCAGAATAGAAAACAGTGATAACCACCAACAACATGGTTAGTACAGTCATCTGAGAACCATTAATATACTTCTTACTGACTAGTAGGGTCAGATTAGAAAACAGTGATAACCACCAAACAACAGGGTTAGTACAGTCATCTGAGAACCATTAATATACTTCTTACTGACTAGTAGGGTCAGATTAGAAAACAGTGATAACCACCAAACAACAGGGTTAGTACAGTCATCTGAGAACCATTAATATACTTCTTACTGACTAGTAGGGTCAGATTAGAAAACAGTGATAACCACCAAACAACAGGGTTAGTACAGTCATCTGAGAACCATTAATATACTTCTTACTGACTAGTAGGGTCAGATTAGAAAACAGTGATAACCACCAAACAACAGGGTTAGTACAGTCATCTGAGAACCATTAATATACTTCTTACTGACTGGTAGGGTCAGATTAGAAAACAGTGATAACCACCAACAACATGGTTAGTACAGTCATCTGAGAACCATTAATATACTTCTTACTGACTAGTAGGGTCAGATTAGAAAACAGTGATAACCACCAAACAACATGGTTAGTACAGTCATCTGAGAACCATTAATATACTTCTTACTGATTGGTAGGGTCAGATTAGAAAACAGTGATAACCACCAAACAACATGGTTAGTACAGTCATCTGAGAACCATTAATATACTTCTTACTGATTGGTAGGGTCAGATTAGAAAACAGTGATAACCACCAAACAACAGGGTTAGTACAGTCATCTGAGAACCATTAATATACTTCTTACTGACCAGTAGGGTCAGATTAGAAAACAGTGATAACCACCAAACAACATGGTTAGTACAGTCATCTGAGAACCATTAATATACTTCTTACTGACTGGTAGGGTCAAATTAGAAAACAGCGATAACCACCAACAACATGGTTAGTACAGTCATCTGAGAACCATTAATATACTTCTTACTGACTAGTAGGGTCAGATTAGAAAACAGTGATAACCACCAAACAACAGGGTTAGTACAGTCATCTGAGAACCATTAATATACTTCTTACTGACCAGTAGGGTCAGATTAGAAAACAGTGATAACCACCAAACAACATGGTTAGTACAGTCATCTGAGAACCATTAATATACTTCTTACTGACTGGTAGGGTCAGATTAGAAAACAGTGATAACCACCAAACAACATGGTTAGTACAGTCATCTGAGAACCATTAATATACTTCTTACTGACTGGTAGGGTCAGATTAGAAAACAGTGATAACCACCAACAACATGGTTAGTACAGTCATCTGAGAACCATTAATATACTTCTTACTGACTAGTAGGGTCAGAATAGAAAACAGTGATAACCACCAAACAACATGGTTAGTACAGTCATCTGAGAACCATTAATATACTTCTTACTGACTAGTAGGGTCAGAATAGAAAACAGCGATAACCACCAACAACATGGTTAGTACAGTCATCTGAGAACCATTAATATACTTCTTACTGACTAGTAGGGTCAGAATAGAAAACAGTGATAACCACCAAACAACATGGTTAGTACAGTCATCTGAGAACCATTAATATACTTCTTACTGACTAGTAGGGTCAGAATAGAAAACAGCGATAACCACCAACAACATGGTTAGTACAGTCATCTGAGAACCATTAATATACTTCTTACTGACCAGTAGGGTCAGATTAGAAAACAGTGATAACCACCAACAACATGGTTAGTACAGTCATCTGAGAACCATTAATATACTTCTTACTGACTAGTAGGGTCAGATTAGAAAACAGTGATAACCACCAAACAACATGGTTAGTACAGTCATCTGAGAACCATTAATATACTTCTTACTGACTAGTAGGGTCAGATTAGAAAACAGTGATAACCACCAAACAACATGGTTAGTACAGTCATCTGAGAACCATTAATATACTTCTTACTGACTAGTAGGGTCAGATTAGAAAACAGTGATAACCACCAAACAACATGGTTAGTACAGTCATCTCAGAATCATTAATATACTTCTTACTGACTAGTAGGGTCAGATTAGAAAACAGTGATAATCACCAAACAACATGGTTAGTACAGTCATCTGAGAACCATTAATATACTTCTTACTGACTGGTAGGGTCAGATTAGAAAACAGTGATAACCACCAACAACATGGTTAGTACAGTCATCTCAGAACCATTAATATACTTCTTACTGACTGGTAGGGTCAGATTAGAAAACAGTGATAACCACCAACAACATGGTTAGTACAGTCATCTCAGAATCATTAATATACTTCTTACTGACTGGTAGGGTCAGATTAGAAAACAGTGATAACCACCAAACAACATGGTTAGTACAGTCATCTCAGAATCATTAATATACTTCTTACTGACTGGTAGGGTCAGATTAGAAAACAGTGATAACCACCAAACAACAGGGTTAGTACAGTCATCTGAGAACCATTAATATACTTCTTACTGACTAGTACGGTCAGATTAGAAAACAGTGATAACCACCAACAACATGGTTAGTACAGTCATCTGAGAACCATTAATATACTTCTTACTGACTAGTAGGGTCAGAATAGAAAACAGTGATAACCACCAAACAACATGGTTAGTACAGTCATCTGAGAACCATTAATATACTTCTTACTGACTAGTAGGGTCAGAATAGAAAACAGTGATAACCACCAAACAACATGGTTAGTACAGTCATCTCAGAACCATTAATATACTTCTTACTGACTAGTAGGGTCAGATTAGAAAACAGTGATAACCACCAAACAACATGGTTAGTACAGTCATCTGAGAACCATTAATATACTTCTTACTGATTGGTAGGGTCAGATTAGAAAACAGTGATAACCACCAAACAACATGGTTAGTACAGTCATCTGAGAACCATTAATATACTTCTTACTGATTGGTAGGGTCAGAATAGAAAACAGTGATAACCACCAAACAACATGGTTAGTACAGTCATCTCAGAATCATTAATATACTTCTTACTGACTGGTAGGGTCAGAATAGAAAACAGTGATAACCACCAACAACATGGTTAGTACAGTCATCTGAGAACCATTAATATACTTCTTACTGACTGGTAGGGTCAGAATAGAAAACAGTGATAACCACCAAACAACATGGTTAGTACAGTCATCTCAGAATCATTAATATACTTCTTACTGACTGGTAGGGTCAGATTAGAAAACAGTGATAACCACCAACAACATGGTTAGTACAGTCATCTGAGAACCATTAATATACTTCTTACTGACTGGTAGGGTCAGATTAGAAAACAGTGATAACCACCAACAACATGGTTAGTACAGTCATCTGAGAATCATTAATATACTTCTTACTGACTAGTAGGGTCAGAATAGAAAACAGCGATAACCACCAAACATTTTAATTATAATTAAATAGTATTTTAAGTTAGACATACTGTACAGGCCCCGTAAATTGTAATTTCTCCACTAATCACGGCAGTGGTGAAAGAGGTGGAGAGAGTCCCCTCTACTGTTACTCAACTCTACTAGACAGAGTTATGGTGTTTTGTCTATGGATTGGTAGCCTGAAGACAGTAAAATCACATCAGGACAATTTGTATGGATGTTAAGTTTCTGTTTCCTCTCTCCAGAAAATGTTCCGTCTTTTATTTTCTTCAATGTTGACAAATATGAACAAAACATCTTTATCTGTGTACCATATATATTTTAATGGAATAGCCCTACATACCATTTTATCATTTTTGACAGGTTATGGAAAAAGCTTGTGCTATCAATATCCATCGGTGTTTACAGGAAGAACTACCGTGGTTGTCTCCCCACTCATATCATTGATGCAGGATCAAGTCCTGGGGCTCAAGTAAGGATAGCTTCGACACTAGAATGGAAAATCAAGACAGATGACTCGTGTACACAGTCACAGCAGCCGTATATTACAGAAAATGACTGGGTGTTTCATTGTTTTATAAGCAGGCCAACATTTTTTATTGTTTGTTTTACGGGATTTTTTTCAAAAAAATTTAGTCGGGGGGTCAAAATAAAAATAAAAATAAAATCCACTTTTTGGTAGAGTCGACAAAAAAAAAATAAAAATAAAATTGAAAATCGGTCAGCATATTTTTATTTTTCAGAAAACTTATTTTTGAGAAACTTTATTGCTATGATCACAAATACTATTGACATAAGTTCAGTTAGTATAAACATCCATTGTTAAAATATTCATTTTATATTATATATTAAAGAATAAATCTAAATGATTTTTGTTTATTATGAAGTTCTTGTATACATCATAATATTTCTAACAATTTGTTATGAACATGTCATGTTTATCTGAGCAAAATTTTCAAAGAAAATAGATAAACTAAAATAACATTAAACCCAGAAATAATTTTTCTGTTCAGCACACTTCCACTTGGACAAAGTTGTGCTGATCAAAATTGCTACATGGGCACCCATCTACAGAACTTTTCATGATGTCAATAATTACTATACATCTGTATTCTTTCAAGTGCAGTTCATATGTTTATCAAAGAAAATTGGTAAAATACAATAAACTTCGAAAGACCTGACATTTGAAACCAATTCAAAGTGTTTTTTTTTTAATCAAACAAATTACGATTTTTCATTATGGGCCGTTGTACTATACTTTTCTTCGTTGTTCACTTCCGGTAATTAGTCACATCTGGTAAATAAACAAATGGCGCGTAATCCAGTTGAAAGACGTAAATCCTTTGAAAAAATGTTAAATACGCATATTGTTTGCTATTTTTATTGGAATTACACATTTACTGATAAATTGGTAGTCTGGGTGAATTATTTGGACCAGATCATATGCAAGTATCTACTGTGAACTTTAGGGAAATAACAGGGCGACTTCGACTTCGCTTTTGAGGCGCCGTAGGGCGACTTCAGGTCCCACTTCGCCCAGTGTGGTGAGCTCTGATAGATCGTGGGTAATTTTATTTTGCAAGGAAGGGAATTCATCAAGTCGGCGGAGAGAAGAAAAATAAAAGAAAAATTTGCTTCTTTTATTTTTATTTCATTTTGCCAGAAATTAGGGTCGGCGCTCCCGTAAAACATAAAATATAAAAATGTTTGCCTAAGCTGATGTTAATTCCTGTTGTACACAGTAGTATAGTGTGTTATGATATTTTCTGTGACCCAGGACATCTTGTGTCACATATAATCCAAAGTTACTCAGATAGTACAGTCCTGTAATAGATTAGTCAATAGTACATCATACTTAATGGAATATTTAAGCTTTTTATAGACCAGTTGTGAGTGGACTTGATGGCAGAATGGTTAAGGTAGTTTGTCTTCTATTGATCACGTGGTCTGTCAACACAGAGGTTGCGGGTAGTCTCAATGCTGGCAGGGTGCACTCGACTCCAATCTTAATTGACAAGGGTTGCCAGTTTTCCTACTGAAGGTCAGAGATTTTCTAAGGGTACTCTGAACTGGACACCATTCTATAGCTGAAAAATTGCTGAAAATGGCATTTAACCCATTGAAACAAACAAACAAATATAAACCAGTTGTGTAATATTGGTTAATTTGTTTATTAGTTTTAATTATTTACCAGAAAATGAGCATTTTTACCAACACCAATATAAAGAAATTCCTCCATGAATCTGGACTCCAACATTGTAGTCATAGGAATACATTTGTATGTCTTCTCTGTAGGGTAGCTAATATAGAGGCCTGTTTACTGGGGTCTGCACAGGAAAATACAGCCCAAGTCAAGAAGGATATGAACAGGTTTGTAAAATAAAAGAGCTAAGAAGTTTTTTAAAGATTTTATGAAGAATCAGACTTCCTGTATTTCTTACTGTGGCTATACTAACAGCTGTTAAGTTAACATAGTGATACATGTTAGCCTCAATGTATAAATTTTAGAAGTACATCAGTATTTCAATGTAACAGATCTTAATATTCAGTTATGTAAATTAAATAGATTTTAATTGTGTGCCATGTGTGGGAGGTTATTGTATGAGTATACTTTTCCACACTGTTAAGTCTGTTTAGTGTTATAGCCCAAATTATAATATGAGTTAAGCCTTGCTTGGGTTTACAACTGAATTGTATTTGTTTAAATGATTTAAAAGAATTTATTGTGAAATCATTTAAGTACAGTTTAAAACTTGGAACATTTCAACAGGCCAAAGCAAGGAATGATAACTTGAGTGGTCTCGCACAGATGAAACCCTTAAATTCTTGGTGTTTGTACTCTTGTTTGCAAATGGATTAACCCTTTGTACTCAAAGTCTAAGAGTTGTACAATAAATAATGAACCACCTTCTTTAAAGATAAGGGTGTTTGACAAGGAGATTCTTTGTCACCTTAGCTGTTTATATTGTCACTAGTATTAAAGAGCATTTTTTTACAAAATAATCATAGCATTAATGACATTGAAATGAATTACTCTTAATACCTGTGGAGTCAACTCTAATCCAGGATAACAATAAAAAGGGACTGGTTTTTGCCCCAAGAGAGGCCATGATTTGTGACATTTTCAATTTTTTTTTGTATTTAAACCACATTGAATGTTTTTATACCCCCCGCAAACTTGTTTGGGAGGGTATATAGGAATCACCCTGTCTGTCTGTCTGTCTGTCTGTCTGTCAACTTCTCCTAAACCGCTGGATGAAATTTAATGAAATTAGCATAAAGGAAGTACATTATATGTAGATGTGCATGAAGGATTTTTATTAACCTCGAATATCATTAAGGGGAGATAATAGGACTTGAAAGTAAGCGGGGGGTATCCCTTTGTGAGCATGCTCACAGTCCACACTTGCTGAATTTAGGACTTACTTCACACAACAGAAAAATTTGCACACCTGTTACTGGAGGTAAACAGTTCATAGGACTGTTCCATTTTGACATTTATATGAGCAAAAAAGACATTTAAGTAGCAGTAATTAAATAACTTTTTTTTCTTGCAGAGGGAAATACAGATTGATTTATATTACGCCAGAGTTTGCCAACATGGGGATGAATACTCTGAAGGAACTTGACCAGAATATTGGTAAGTTTTGTCTGTTATTTCATATATTACGCCAGTTTGCCAACATGGGGGTGAATACTCTGAAGGAACTTGACCAGAATGTTGGTAAGTTTTGTCCGTTATTTCATATATTACGCCAGTTTGCCAACATGGGGGTGAATACTCTGAAGGAACTTGACCAGAATGTTGGTAAGTTTTGTCTGTTATTTCATATATTACGCCGAAGTTTGCCAACATGGGGATGAATACTCTGAAGGAACTTTACCAGAATGTTGGTAAGTTTTGTCTGTTATTTCATATATTACGCCAGAGTTTGCCAACATGGGGGTGAATACTCTAAAGGAACTTGACCAGAATGTTGGTAAGTTTTGTCTGTTAGTTCATATATTACGCCAGAGTTTGCCAACATGGGGATGAATACTCTAAAGGAACTTGACCAGAATGTTGGTAAGTTTTGTCTGTTATTTCATATATTACGCCAGAGTTTGCCAACATGGGGATGAATACTCTGAAGGAACTTTACCAGAATGTTGGTAAGTTTTGTCTGTTATTTCATATATTACGCCAGAGTTTGCCAACATGGGGGTGAATACTCTAAAGGAACTTGACCAGAATGTTGGTAAGTTTTGTCTGTTATTTCATATATTACGCCAGAGTTTGCCAACATGGGGATGAATACTCTAAAGGAACTTGACCAGAATGTTGGTAAGTTTTGTCTGTTATTTCATATATTACGCCAGAGTTTGCCAACATGGGGGTGAATACTCTAAAGGAACTTGACCAGAATGTTGGTAAGTTTTGTCTGTTATTTCATATATTACGCCAGAGTTTGCCAACATGGGGGTGAATACTCTGAAGGAACTTGACCAGAATGTTGGTAAGTTTTGTCCGTTAGTTCATATATTACACCAGAGTTTGCCAACATGGGGATGAATATTCTGAAGGAACTTGACCAGAATGTTGGTCAGTTTTTTCCGTTATTTCATATATTACGCCCGAGTTTGCCAACATGGGGGTGAATACTCTGATGGAACTTGACCAGAATGTTGGTAAGTTTTGTCCGTTAGTTCATATATTACGCCAGAGTTTGCCAACATGGGGATGAATACTCTGAAGGAACTTGACCAGAATGTTGGTAAGTTTTGTCCGTTATTTCATATATTACACCAGAGTTTGCCAACATGGGGATGAATACTCTGAAGGAACTTGACCAGAATGTTGGTAAGTTTTGTCCGTTATTTCATATATTACGCCAGAGTTTGCCAACATGGGGATGAATACTCTGAAGGAACTTGACCAGAATGTTGGTAAGTTTTGTCCGTTATTTCATATATTACGCCAGAGTTTGCCAACATGGGGATGAATACTCTGAAGGAACTTGACCAGAATGTTGGTAAGTTTTGTCCGTTATTTCATATATTACACCAGAGTTTGCCAGCATGGGGATGAATACTCTGAAGGAACTTGACCAGAATGTTGGTAAGTTTTGTCCGTTATTTCATATATTATGCCAGAGTTTGCCAACATGGGGTTGAATACTCTGAACTAACTTGACCAGAATGTTGGTAAGTTTTGTCCGTTATTTCATATATTACGCCAGAGTATGCCAACATGGGGTTGAATACTCTGAAGGAACTTGACCAGAATGTTGGTAAGTTTTGTCCGTTATTTCATATATTACGCCAGAGTTTGCCAACATGGGGATGAATACTCTGAAGGAACTTGACCAGAATGTTGGTAAGTTTTATCCGTTAGTTCATATATTACGCTGAAGTTTGCCAACATGGGGATGAATACTCTGAAGGAACTTGACCAGAATGTTGGTAAGTTTTGTCTATTATTTCATATATTACGCCAGAGTTTGCCAACATGGGGATGAATACTCTGAAGGAACTTGACCAGAATGTTGGTAAATTTTGTCCGTTATTTCATATACTACGCCCGAGTTTGCCAACATGGGGGTGAATACTCTGAAGGAACTTGACCAGAATGTTGGTAAGTTTTGTCCGTTATTTGAATTCATATATTACACCGGAGTTTGCCAACTTGAGATGAATTATCTTGAGCCATTTATGGCTTAAACAGAAAGCTATTTGGTTAAAGCAGCTGTATATTATAAGTTATATACGTTCATATCCGTAGATATGGACATTTTAACACCTGAAGTGCCCCAAGTATGCCATGAGGTATTTATCCCCGGTTTTTTGTTTGAAATGATGGATTTTTACGTACTGTGTCAACGAAATGGCGGACGTTTTCATCATTATCAAAGAAAGTTTGATTGAAATTTGATAACAATTAGGCTTTCTTACAAGGTGTAGGGTACTGCCTTTGGTAGAACCCTACAGTTCTCAAAAAAAAAAAGTTTTTTGTTGGATTCAAACAGATATTTAAGAAATAAATTTTGGCGCTGAACGCCAAATAATAGTGTGACGTCAATGTTTTTCAAACAGCATATCTTTTGTTTCGTTTTTTCTTTTTAAAATAAAACATATTTGGACCTTTTGTGAAAGATTTCATCATCCTATATATGACACAAACCAATTACCATTTATAATATAAACGCATCTTTTGTGCAACTAACGCTTAGCAACACCCGGGTATATGACTTAGCAACGCCCCGGGTATATTGGTTTTGTAAAGCCGTGTAACTGACCAATCAAAATCCAGGAATACTACTGATACGGGGATAATATTATTTGTTTAGAGAAATACATACATACAATACATACAAGAAAATATTTTAAGAGTACACTTTGCTTTGGATTCATTATTCACATTACTGAATGAAGGGAAATACTCTAATCTGAGTGTGGACAAAATGCGAGTGTGAAGGCATATATAAAAGATAATTGTGGATTTGCATTTCTATTAAATAAAACATTTTAAATACGCACATAGCCGTAAAACTATCTCCTATTTTCTCAGTCACATCAAATCAGTGAGATGAGCAAGATGCATGGCTTTGCCACCAACTCCATGTTTCAGCTCTGCTCCTTCCATTTTTCACTGATAACTCCATCGAATAATGACAACTTTTGTTTTTCCTGTTCATATTAAAGAAAGAATGTCTAGCTAGGTTTACGTTTTGTTTGAAAAGCTATGACGTTACATATAAACTGCAGAAAATATTGTTTGTTGTTCTTTTGTTTTCAGTAATAACCTTTTCAGAAAATCATCAAATATATGTTGTCAATGCCAGTTATTCCCTCCAAACCGACCACATCTTTCATGTCTTTGTCTTCAGTTCGTTGAGTATATTCCTAAGCATCACACATGTATAATGGAATTTTATGATGCGAAAAGATTGTTAATCTTTAAAAACAATTTTGGAAGAATTATAAGGATTAAATGCATACATGTATTTTCGATAATTCATTGATGTATGAATGAGATAGACTCACTCATTTGTGAGTGAGTCGACCTTGTTCATGCATCGATTAATTACCGAAAATAAGCGTTTAATCCTATATTAACCCTTTCAGTAAATTTTCTTTTAAAAGTTAACCTTTTTGTTTCAGGTATTGACTTGATAGCTATAGATGAGGCGCATTGTGTGTCACAATGGGGTCATGACTTCAGGTCAGCTTATAGGTCACTAGGTCAACTGAAGAACGTTTTTCCTATGGTAAGGCTTTTAGTATATTTTACTAAGAAGTAATGCGAGATATTGTTTTGTGATTTTATTTTACTAAAACCCTATGACACAACTATGTTTTTCTAAAACCAAATTATTTTAAAAAGTTTTGACAACTTCAGTCAAACTTGTCTTTATAGTGGCCCCCTCCATATAACGACTTCCTGTGTTATCCCACCGTATTTATTTCTCCCCAGTATTTTTCCATCCATTTCACCTTTATATAATGATACAAATATATGTATAAATATACATGTCCTACTATACTAACAACTGTGTTTTCTGTTAAAAACTGTCAAAAACAACTATTGAGATGGATAAAGTCCTTCAAAGATAAAAAATACCCTGTCAGACTTCCAAATTGTGGTTTCAAACTTACAAACCTATTGCCACCTGCCAGAACTAATTTGCTCTGTAATGGCCCAATTCAATTGTGCGATAGGTCGCAAGGAAAATTAATTGGACATCAATCGGAAATCAGACAAAAAATACAGAACTACTATAATTTTATATTTGTTTAAGTGCAGAAAAAAAAAATTCAGCTGGTTTTTAAAAATTAAAATAAAATCAATGGCCTAAACTCCTAAATCAGGGCTTTCAAAAGTAGGCGGTAGGCGGCGGAATTCCGCCGCCTACTCTCACCAAAAGCGCCGGCTACTTTAATGTCCAAAAAGTAATAAAAGTTACAAAAAATATGTGTCGTAATTCTCCTTATCTTAATTTATCGATGCCGGTAAATATCATTAGCATTGAGGAAGTAAAACATGATGTTTATTTACGCTAAATTTAGATGAGATATTTACCGGTCGCTGATTGGTCGTCTATAATAAGGGTTGATTACTCGGAAGGTTTCAACAGATATGGACGTTTATAAAACGAAAAGACCTTGAGGTATTCCGAAAAATTAATAAAACACGAGATGTTTTCATGAAATGATCAAATACAACCCTGTTTGGTTTTGGTTTTAAGAAAACCCAAAGAGATCACAGGGGTATGTTTCAAAGCAACAGAAACATTGAATATGAAGTTTATTTTTATGTTACCAGTTACCAAATCTGTAAAAACCGCCTTTATCAGGCGAACAACTTCCACAACGGATGTGTCAGTCCTAATCCTTATAAAATCCTCAGTAGAATAAAAGTAATATAAGCTGACTTGCGTCGACTAATATGTGCACTTAAGAAAATCTCCAAGTAACAAACGGAAATATGATGTAATAAATTAAATAGAAGAACAGTTGACACTTGTTACTTGTTGTCTTTTTTATAAAGCCCGGCCCACGTGCCCACGTGGCCCAAAATATAATTTCAGTGAGACAGAAAATGTACTACAAAGTAAAAATATGAAACTCTCTGTATTGTGTAAAATGTGAGAAAAAGATGTCCATCTGAAGGACTTGTCTTTCTTGTCAACTTGGTTGAAAAGGGGGATGCACCCCCAAAATATATCTATTTGGTACACTGTATCTGCCCAAATTGAAAAAAAAATATATATAATTTGCATTGAATTTGCTGCTTGTTCTATTGCAAAAAACATGAAAACTGCTGACAGTCAACTTTTATTTCATAAATGCTAATACATGTCAATAACATCACAATCATGTCAATAGAACAGAACATGAAAAAAAAATGTTTTGATAAACATGATAAAGAAAAGAAACCAAACAATTTTGAATTAATACACTTTAAAACAACTTAATTCTGAAAATGTTGTCTACTTGTCTCAAAACATCAAGCACTGAAAGAAAAAGCAACAATGAACATCTAAAAATTTGAAATCATAATAAATTGAAAATACAACCTAAACCTGGCATCTCATTTGTTGATATGAGATATACAAATTTCTAAGAAGATAGGCAAAAAGTTAAAAATTTTAAGTAAAAAAGGGTCATTTGAAAAACTAAAGTTTAGTTCCAGGAGACTACCAGAATGCAGGATTTTGCGTTATTTACCCCAGAGCTTCTGGGAGCGGCCCCCAGACCCCCCGCCAGTCGTCTTGTGTGGTTGCCTACTTTTTCTTTTGGAGACACCTACTCTAAAATTGATTCAAAGCCCTGCTAAATGAGTAATACAGTAGTCCCCCTCTTATACGATCCCTTTGCCAGCGACCACCCGCTTTATCCGGCCAAAACCCTGATGCATTAGGTGTTTCTAACGTAAAATTACCTCTGGCAAACGACCAACCCTCAAACGCGACCAGCGACCACGTTTTTTTGACACAACAACGTAAATTCCCCTCACAAACGACCATTTTCACTCACCGGATGTTTATTTTGGAAGTCTCGAATACAACGAGATTTGGTTTTATTATCGTAAACCAGTTCGGAAACAGTTCAACACCCGGTAAACAAAATGTCGAAATCATGCAAAAGAAATGTTTTTAAGCTGGAAAACAAGTAATATATTGTAGATCAGTTTGATTTCGGCATTACGGAAATCGATTTTATTACAAGAAGACTGAAATATTCAACAAGGAGATAATAAAACACATGAATTCTTTTTATTTATATTTATACTGAATAATAAAATACAAATACTTATTTTGTGTGATTCTTAATCACTTCACAGCTTTTGCTGCTAATCAACCGACCAAGCTCTATATATACCTGTATAAATTGTATCCCCTCAAGAAAGACCACCCCCATTATAAGACCACTTTCATGACTCAGATGGGGTGGCCTTATAAGAGGGGGACTACTGAGCCTATCTGGCCAAATATGTATTCTTTTAGTGCTGTCCATTCATCCCTACAAAAAAATTATATTGTGCAACAAATCCTCCATTTTGAATGAGAATTCCATGAAGGTCTGCATGCATGCTTTCACATAATGGTTCTGATATCGTTATGATAGTGTGATTTGGTGAAGGAGTACACTGCTTCATTTGACTATTCATCAAAATGTTTCAGTACACCACTTCTTTATTCTAAGTAGGAATTCGTTGCAGTTGATTCATTGACAATTACAAAGATTTGTTTATCATAATGGCAGTTTGGTTGGGCCATTTTGAATGGAGTTATATCCCTTTTTGACTTGGAATTAGTAGCATATACTACTCTGTGTTTGTGTCAAAAACAATGTTTAATTAAACACCTTCTTCCAGGAAGAGGGGTATACTTATTTACTTCATGTAAATTAATTCGTCTGTTTGTTTGTTCACCTGTTCATTCTTCGTCTGTTCATATATTTGTGTGTCTGTCCGTAAGAAAAATTTCTGTCACAGTTTTCTAAGCAGCTATAGGATGCAGAAGCTGATATTTTGCATATTGCTTTATCCTATAGTACCATATGGTGTATAGCGATTTTATCTACTTCCTAATAACCGAATAATTTTTGTGAAAGTGGGGGTATCACAAGTAAGCATTAGCTCATAGATTTAGTAATGTCATATTTGCCTTTCATACTTAACAAAGGTGAATAATAGGTGCAAACTGTTATTTTTATATTCAGGTTCCTGGATACTGGCAATAAATCAAACTGTTTCTATATATTCAGATTCCTGGATACTGGCAATAAATCAAACTGATTCTATATATTAAGATTCCTGGATACTGGCAATCAATCAAACTGTTTCTATATACTCAGGTTCCTGGATACTGGCAATAAATCAAACTGATTCTATATATTTAGGTTCCTGGATGCTGGCAATAAATCAAACTATTTCTATATATTCAGTTTCCTGGATACTGGCAATAAATCAAACTATTTCTATATATTCAGGTTCCTGTATACTGGCAATAAATCAAACTGTTTCTATATATTCAGATTCCTGGTTACTGGCAATAAATCAAACTATTTCTATATATTCAGGTTCCTGTATACTGGCAATAAATCAAACTGTTTCTATATATTCAGATTCCTGGATACTGGCAATAAATCAAAGTATTTCTATATATTCAGTTTCCTGGATACTGGCAATAAATCAAACTATTTCTATATATTCAGGTTCCTGTATACTGGCAATAAATCAAACTGTTTCTATATATTCAGATTCCTGGATACTGGCAATAAATCAAACTATTTCTATATATTCAGGTTCCTGGATACTGGCAATAAATCAAACTGTTTCTATATACTCAGGTTCCTGGATACTGGCAATAAATCAAACTATTTCTATATGTTCAGGTTCCTGTATACTGGCAATAAATCAAACTGTTTCTATATACTCAGGTTCCTGGATACTGGCAATAAATCAAACTATTTCTATATATTCAGTTTCCTGGATACTGGCAATAAATCAAACTATTTCTATATATTCAGTTTCCTGGATACTGGCAATAAATCAAACTATTTCTATATATTCAGGTTCCTGGATGCTGGCAATAAATCAAACTATTTCTATATATTCAGTTTCCTGGATACTGGCAATAAATCAAACTGTTTCTATATATTCAGTTTCCTGGATACTGGCAATAAATCAAACTATTTCTATATATTCAGGTTCCTGGATGCTGGCAATAAATCAAACTATTTCTATATATTCAGGTTCCTGGATACTGGCAATAAATCAAACTGTTTCTATATATTCAGTTTCCTGGATACTGGCAATAAATCAAACTATTTCTATATATTCAGGTTCCTGTATACTGGCAATAAATCAAACTGTTTCTATATATTCAGGTTCCTAGATACTGGCAATAAATCAAACTATTTCTATATATTCAGTTTCCTGGATACTGGCAATAAATCAAACTGTTTCTATATATTCAGGTTCCTGGATACTGGCAATAAATCAAACTATTTCTATATATTCAGTTTCCTGGATACTGGCAATAAATCAAACTATTTCTATATATTCAGGTTCCTGTATACTGGCAATAAATCAAACTGTTTCTATATATTCAGTTTCCTGGATACTGGCAATAAATCAAACTATTTCTATATATTCAGGTTCCTGGATACTGGCAATAAATCAAACTATTTCTATATATTTAGGTTCCTGGATACTGGCAATAAATCAAACTATTTCTATATATTCAGGTTCCTGTATACTGGCAATAAATCAAACTATTTCTATATATTCAGGTTCCTGGATACTGGCAATAAATCAAACTATTTCTATATATTCAGGTTCCTAGATACTGGCAATAAATTAAACTATTTCTATATATTCAGTTTCCTGGATACTGGCAATAAATCAAACTGTTTCTATATACTCAGGTTCCTGGATACTGGCAATAAATCAAACTGTTTCTATATATTCGGGTTCCTGGATACTGGCAATAAATCAAACTATTTCTATATATTTGGATTCCTGGATACTGGCAATAAATCAAACTGTTTCTATATATTCAGGTTCCTGGATACTGGCAATAAATCAAACTATTTCTATATATTCAGGTTCCTGTATACTGGCAATAAATCAAACTGTTTCTATATATTCAGGTTCCTGTATACTGGCAATGAATCAAACTATTTCTATATATTCAGGTTCCTGGATACTGGCAATAAATCAAACTGTTTCTATATATTCGGGTTCCTGGATACTGGCAATAAATCAAACTATTTCTATATATTCAGGTTCCTGGACACTGGCAATAAATCAAACTGTTTCTATATATTCAGGTTCCTGGATACTGGCAATAAATCAAACTATTTCTATATATTCAGGTTCCTGGACACTGGCAATAAATCAAACTGTTTCTATATATTCAGGTTCCTGGACACTGGCAATAAATCAAACTGTTTCTATATATTCAGGTTCCTGGATACTGGCAATAAATCAAACTATTTCTATATATTCAGGTTCCTGGACACTGGCAATAAATCAAACTGTTTCTATATATTCAGGTTCCTGGATACTGGCAATAAATCAAACTATTTCTATATATTCAGGTTCCTGGACACTGGCAATAAATCAAACTATTTCTATATATTCAGGTTCCTGGACACTGACAATAAATCAAACTGTTTGTATATATTCAGGTTCCTGGATACTGGCAATAAATCAAACTATTTCTATATATTCAGGTTCCTAGATACTGGCAATAAATCAAACTATTTCTATATATTTGGATTCCTGGATACTGGCAATAAATCAAACTATTTCTATATATTCAGGTTCCTGGACACTGGCAATAAATCAAACTATTTCTATATATTCAGGTTCCTGGACACTGGCAATAAATCAAACTATTTCTATATATTCAGGTTCCTGGACACTGGCAATAAATCAAACTATTTCTATATATTCAGGTTCCTGGATACTGGCAATAAATCAAACTATTTCTATATATTCAGGTTCCTGGACACTGGCAATAAATCAAACTATTTCTATATATTCAGGTTCCTGGATGCTGACAATAAATCAAACTATTTCTATATATTCGGGTTCCTGGACACTGACAATAAATCAAACTATTTCTATATATTCAGGTTCCTGGACACTGACAATAAATCAAACTATTTCTATATATTCGGGTTCCTGGACACTGGCAATAAATCAAACTGTTTGTATATATTTGGATTCCTGTATACTGGCAATAAATCAAACTATTTCTATATATTCAGGTTCCTGGATACTGGCAATAAATCAAACTGTTTGTATATATTCAGGTTCCTGGATACTGGCAATAAATCAAACTGTTTCTATATATTTGGATTCCTGTATACTGGCAATAAATCAAACTATTTCTATATATTCAGGTTCCTGGATACTGGCAATAAATCAAACTATTTCTATATATTCAGGTTCCTGGATACTGGCAATAAATCAAACTATTTCTATATATTCAGGTTCCTGGATACTGGCAATAAATCAAACTGTTTCTATATATTTGGATTCCTGTATACTGGCAATAAATCAAACTATTTCTATATATTCAGGTTCCTGGATACTGGCAATAAATCAAACTGATTCTATATATTCAGGTTCCTGGATACTGGCAATAAATCAAACTATTTCTATATATTCAGGTTCCTGGATACTGGCAATAAATCAAACTGATTCTATATATTCAGGTTCCTGGATACTGGCAATAAATCAAACTATTTCTATATATTCAGGTTCCTGGATACTGGCAATAAATCAAACTATTTCTATATATTCAGGTTCCTGGATACTGGCAATAAATCAAACTGTTTCTATATATTCAGGTTCCTGGATACTGGCAATAAATCAAACTGATTCTATATATTCAGGTTCCTGGATACTGGCAATAAATCAAACTATTTCTATATATTCAGGTTCCTGGATACTGGCAATAAATCAAACTATTTCTATATATTCAGGTTC
This sequence comes from Limnoperna fortunei, assembly GCA_944474755.1. Lineage (NCBI taxonomy): Eukaryota > Metazoa > Mollusca > Bivalvia > Mytilida > Modiolidae > Limnoperna > Limnoperna fortunei. Next base: position 2,719,964 of record OX104119.1, read on the forward strand.
CTGGATACTGGCAATAAATCAAACTATTTCTATATATTCAGGTTCCTGGATACTGGCAATAAATCAAACTGTTTCTATATATTCAGGTTCCTTGATACTGGCAATAAATCAAACTATTTCTATATATTCAGGTTCCTGGATACTGGCAATAAATCAAACTATTTCTATATATTTGGATTCCTGTATACTGGCAATAAATCAAACTGTTTGTATATATTCAGGTTCCTGGATACTGGCAATAAATCAAACTGTTTCTATATATTTGGATTCCTGTATACTGGCAATAAATCAAACTATTTCTATATATTCAGGTTCCTGGATACTGGCAATAAATCAAACTGTTTCTATATATTCAGGTTCCTGTATACTGGCAATAAATCAAACTATTTCTATATACTCAGGTTCCTGGATACTGGCAATAAATCAAACTATTTCTATATATTTGGATTCCTGTATACTGGCAATAAATCAAACTATTTCTATATATTCAGGTTCCTGGATACTGGCAATAAATCAAACTGTTTGTATATATTCAGGTTCCTGGATACTGGCAATAAATCAAACTGTTTCTATATATTCAGGTTCCTGGATACTGGCAATAAATCAAACTGATTCTATATATTCAGGTTCCTGGATACTGGCAATAAATCAAACTATTTCTATATATTCAGGTTCCTGGACACTGGCAATAAATCAAACTATTTCTATATATTCAGGTTCCTAGATACTGGCAATAAATCAAACTATTTCTATATATTCAGGTTCCTAGATACTGGCAATAAATCAAACTATTTCTATATATTCAGGTTCCTGGATACTGGCAATAAATCAAACTATTTCTATATATTCAGATTCCTGGATACTGGCAATAAATCAAACTATTTCTATATATTCAGGTTCCTAGATACTGGCAATAAATCAAACTGTTTCTATATATTCAGGTTCCTGGATGCTGACAATAAATCAAACTATTTCTATATATTCGGGTTCCTGGATACTGGCAATAAATCAAACTATTTCTATATATTTGGATTCCTGGATACTGGCAATAAATCAAACTATTTCTATATATTCAGGTTCCTAGATACTGGCAATAAATCAAACTGTTTCTATATATTCAGGTTCCTGGATACTGGCAATAAATCAAACTATTTCTATATATTCAGATTCCAATAGTGGCATTGACAGCAACAGCTACCCCAGAAGTCAGACGAGACATATGTAAAAGTTTAAATCTGAGGGAACCAGTAGTTACCTGCACAGGGTTTGACAGGTACATACAGGTGTAAATCTCTGGGAACCAGTTATAAATAACCTAACTCTCAGGAAACCAGTAGTATCCTGAACATGGTTTGACAGACACACCAATTTGTATCAATATTATGACTTGCCTCACAGTGTGTCTGACAATTTTAGTTCAGTAATTCCTCTCTAGAAGACAAGACAATGTCACAACATTACACACAGAAGCAGCAAGTATCGTATATTTCAGACTATAAGGTTGATACTGTACTATCATATAGGTGAGGACTTTTGTGTCATAAAAAATGTTTTGTCCCCACCATGCTGTAGAAAATACTGTATTAATTTTAATTGTTGGTTTTACCATCTGTTCCAGTATGAATCTGTCGATTATATTATGCTGTATTATCAATCTTATATTCCAGACCAAATCTATTTTTGTCAGTCAGCAGCAAGAGCAGTGATACTTCCAAGGACCTGAAAGGTCACATGACAAGGAATGGGTCAAAGTTTGAGTTTGATGGTCCAACGATTATATACTGTCCAACAAAGAAGGCTACCATGGAGACTGCAGCTATAGTAAAAGGTGAGTTATTTGTGGATAATTAAAACCATGATGGATTTTAAATAAAAGTAACGACTTTAGCAATACAGTTTTGTAGAGAACAGTGTATTGGTTATGAATTTACTCTCTTTTTTAGCTCACCGTGAGCTATTGTCATCACTTTGCATCCGTTGGCATCTGTAAACTTTTTACATTTTAATCTTCTTCTCTAAAAACCATTTGGCCAATTGAAGCCAAACTTGGCCATGATGTTCAATGGATGAACCCTTACAAAGTTTGTGTTTTTGTCTGGAGGCGAGACATATGTATGGGAATTCGGCGGCGGCGGCGGCGTAAACACTTGACATCTTGCTTCATATCTTTGTAAGCTCAAGCCCTAGGTCCATCAAATTTGGTCCAGAGGTAGCTTATGATGAGTACTTGCCAGTCAGTCACCTGTCACCTGACCTTGACCTCAATTTCACGGTCCAGCGACTACGTTAAAGTTTTTGGGTTACGACAGTTCCTCTGTAACTACGCATGGTAGGATGACAATATTTGGTGTGTAGGTTGCTGATGACTAGTACATGACTGTCTGGTAGGTGTCACCTGACCTTGACCTCAATTTCACGGTCCAGAGACTACGTTAAAGTTTTTGGGTTACGACAGTTCCTCTGTAACTACGCATGGTAGGATGACAATATTTGGTGTGTAGGTTGCTGATGACTAGTACATGACTGTCTGGTAGGTGTCACCTGACCTTGACCTCAATTTCACGGTCCAGCGACTACGTTCAAGTTTTTGGGTTACGACAGTTCCTCTGTAACTACTCATGGTAGGATGACAATATTTGGTGTATAGGTTGCTGATGACTAGTACATGACTGTCTGGTAGGTGTCACCTGACCTTGACCTCAATTTCACGGTCCAGCGACCTGACCTTGACCTCAATTTCACGGTCCAGCGACTACATTAAAGTTTTTGGGTTACGACAGTTCCTCTGTAACTACGCATGGTAGGATTATAGGTTGCTGATGACTAGTACATGACTTTCTGGTAGGTGTCACCTGACCTTGACCTCAATTTCAGGGTCCAGCGAATAGTAGGATGACAATATTTGGTGTATAGGTTGCTGGTGACTAGTACATGACTGTCTGGTAGGTGTCACATGACCTTGACCTCAATTTCACGGTCCATCGACTACGTTAAAGTTTTTGGGTTCCGGCTGTTCCCCTGCAACTATGCAGGGTATGGTGACAATATTTTGTATACAGGCCGCTGCTGATATTTAATGCTATTTACGTAATGCTTATGACGAAATTTATTTTCGTTACTGATGCGGAATACAGGCGAGACGTTTTTCTGTGTCCACACTTGTTTATTTGGATTGGAAAACTGATATGGCCACCACCACAGGACTTAGTTTAACATAGGTTTCTATGGGAAACAAGTTAAAAAAGGCTTCTCCTCTGAAACCAGTTAAACAATAGAAACAAAACTAACTACCAATGTGCGTTTGATGGTCCTTTATAAAGTTCATGTTTTTTATCCCAATCAGAAATTCAAAATTGCTGCCACCACAGGACGTGGTTTAACATTGGACCCTATGGGAAAAAGTTTAAAATATCTTCTTCTCTGAAACCGGTTAACCAATGGAAACAAAACTTACTAGCAATATTGTTTGGATGGTTCTCTTTGAAGTTTATGTTTTTTTATGTCAAAGGGAAAATCAAAATGGCCACCACAGCATTACATAGATTAACATTGGACCCTATGGAAAAAGTTTTAAAAGGCTTCTTCTTTGAAACCGATTAACCTATGGAAACAAAACATACTGGCAATATTGTTTGGATGGTCTTCTTTGAAGTTTATGTTTTTTATTGCCAATTGGAAATTCAAAATGGTCCCCACCGCAGGACATATTTTAACATAGGACCCTATGGGCAAATTTAAAAAAAACTTTTTCTCTAAAGCCAGTTAACCAATGGAAACACAACTTGCTTGCAATATTGTTTGGAATGTCCTCTTTAAAGTCACAGGACTTAGTTTAATATCAAGGAAATGCCATTTTCATTGCCTATCAAATCAGGTGAGCGATACAGGCTCTCAAGAGCCTCTGGATTGTTGCGATCCGCTATCTGTTTTTTATGAATTATTGTCGGCATCTGATTGGGCAATAATATTCATTGTAACAACATTTTTGATTGGTCAACCCTTATCGTTCATTTAGCCAATTGGTTAAGATAGTTAGTCATTTATTATCTGTCAACACCGGGGCTGCAGGTTTGAGTTTTACTTCGAGAACTAATTTACAAGGATAACCAGTTTCCTATCGAAGGTTGGGTTTTCTGGCTTCCTCCCCAATAAAAGCTGTATGCCATGATATCTAGCTCAAAATTGCTGAAAGTGGTGTTAACCACCATTCAAACAAACAAAGAATGGTTTATTTTTCGATGAAAGGATCTAGTGAATGTATATATGTTGCAATAAAATAGTGCATTTATTTATATAAAATAAAAGGTCTGAAAATGAAAAATAGTTCTTAAATTAATAGAAGATTTTTTTAAGGAATTCGTCGATTTATGAATTTGCTAACTTACTCACAAACTGCATGAAGCTGGGCTTCATTTACTTTGTGAGTGAATTGGTCTCGTTCATACACCTATGAATTCTTCCATAAAAGTTTGTTTTACTATATTCAATAAGTAGTCACTGTCTTATAACACCACCTCTTCTGCACTAAAAATGTGGCCTTCAGCATGAATATTTTAGAAGCATTATATCAATGTTATGTGATGTGGTCATGGGTCCACCATAGAGCTACATTGATTAACAGCTATTTATGACAACAGCAGAAAATTTAATTACAGACATAGCATAAGCTACTCTCTTTCCTTGTCCTATACGGATGTGTTGTTCTTTGTCTCCCTCTTTCTCACCCTGAAGAAGGTCTTTGGACCGAAGGCACGGGCCCATCTTTATTGTTGTTTGATTTATAATTTTTATTTTTATTTGTCTTTTCGATTTTACCTTTTAATCTTGTGGCGTACATGACCTTTATTACTACTCTTATTATTTATCTCGCCACCACACAACCTTTATTATTATTCCATGGCATAAGCTGATTAGCTAATCAGCAGCAGCATTTCCAGAGAAGTTTTTACAAAATTTGTAAATAATGAAGGGCATCCTATATTTTCTTTAATTATGAAATAACTATTAGAAAAAATTATAATAAAGTACATACTTTTATTTTTGTTATTTAATTACCTTTTCAGTGTGGGGGGCCTTGGTGGCCAAGTTGTTAAGGTAGTTCGTCTACTGTTGATCACGTGGTCTGTCAACACTGAGATTCTGGGTTCGAGCCTCACTGCGGGCAGGGTGAACTCAACTCCAATCTTAATTGACAAGAATTGCCAGTTTTCCTATCGAAGGTCGGGGGTTTTCTCCTGGTACTCCAGCTTCCTCCCCCTATAAAAATGGCATGTCATGAAATAGCAGAAAAATTGCTGAAAGTGGCGTTAACATCAAAACAAACAAACAATCTAACAATCATAGGGTATAATCAACAAAAGGCTTTTGAATGGTATGGTAATACTGAGCTGTCTCACACAAAACACCATATAATTTTATGACTTTCAGGAATGAATGTTTCTTGTTTGCCGTACCATGCAGGTCTTCTAACACCATATAATTTTATGACTTTCAGGAATGAATGTTTCTTGTTTGCCGTACCATGCAGGTCTTCTAACACCATATAATTTTATGACTTTCAGGAATGAATGTTTCTTGTTTGCCGTACCATGCAGGTCTTCTAACACCATATAATTTTATGACTTTCAGGAATGAATGTTTCTTGTTTGCCGTACCATGCAGATCTTCTAACACCATATAATTTTATGACTTTCAGGAATGAATGTTTCTTGTTTGCCGTACCATGCAGGTCTTCTAACAGTAACACCATATAATTTTATGACTTTCAGGAATGAATGTTTCTTGTTTGCCGTACCATACAGGTCTTCTAACACCATTTGATTTTATGACTTTCAGGAATGAATGTTTCTTGTTTGCCGTACCATGCAGATCTTCTAACACCATATAATTTTATGACTTTCAGGAATGAATGTTTCTTGTTTGCCGTACCATGCAGGTCTTCTAACACCATATAATTTTATGACTTTCAGGAATGAATGTTTCTTGTTTGCCGTACCATGCAGGTCTTCTAACACCATATAATTTTATGACTTTCAGGAATGAATGTTTCTTGTTTGCCGTACCATGCAGATCTTCTAACACCATATAATTTTATGACTTTCAGGAATGAATGTTTCTTGTTTGCCGTACCATGCAGGTCTTCTAACAGTAACACCATATAATTTTATGACTTTCAGGAATGAATGTTTCTTGTTTGCCGTACCATACAGGTCTTCTAACACCATTTGATTTTATGACTTTCAGGAATGAATGTTTCTTGTTTGCCGTACCATGCTGGTCTGTCTTTGGAGGCCAGAAAGGAAGCTCATCACCAGTTTGTAAATGATAAAATTCAGGTAGGCTTTGGGCACATGCTTGACCTATTTTTGATATCATTTCTATAAGTTTCTCGGATCTCGTCAACAATCGTGTAGTTCATTGCACAAGAACCATACCTCTACCTAATTTATGTTTCTTGTACTGAAAATAACTGAAAACCTGCTGGAAAACTTCAAAAATGATAGATAGGGACCTGTTGAAATGTGGAAGTGCAGTTCACAAGAACCATTACTCGACCTACGTTAATTTTTTAGTTATCTTTCTTAATTTATTTTTCTTGTCTGTCATCATAGTTTGTCCGGAGCATATCTCCAAAACCATTTGACATTTTGACTTGGAACTTTGAGGTTAGATAGATCATGATGAGTAGGAGTGAACTGCACAAGAACTATAATTCTAATATTGTTGAGTTATTGTCCTTACTTTAGTCTGGTTTTTTTTTTGTCCCAAAAAAAAACTTGAAAACCTGATTGATGAATTCACTTCAAACTTGGTATATACGTAGCTGGTGATCAGTAGACATGTTTTCTTATGTTTACTGTGTATTATGTACTTAAAAATCATTTAGCTAAAAAAAACCAAATATATTGTGACATCTGGATATCATTCTGTGATAACACATATATTAGGATGTATTGTCCACAACAGGTGAATAGTTGAATACAATGTAAATTGTACTGCTCTTTTATTATACCGCCTGCTTGAAAAGGTGTATATATAGTAAATAGGTTGTCCATCCTTCTAAAGGTTACACTATTTTTTATTCGCTACTTATTTTACACCACTGAATGCAATTTGATGAAACTTTAACAGTATTTCTGTTTCATAGTGCCATTGTGCACCTTTTGATTTGAATGGTATTTGGTTTTCCCATATCAAAACATGGACCTTTGGGAATACCCTTCTCCTATTTGCAACTCCACTTATACCACTGAATGCAATTTGATGAAACTTTAACAGTATTTCTGTTTCATAGTGCCAATGTGCACCTTTTGATTTGAATGGTATTTGGGTTTCCCATATCAAAACATGGACCTTTGGGAGTACCCTTCTCCTATTTGCAACTCCACTTATACCACTGAATGCAATTTGATGAAACTTTAACAGTATTTCTGTTTCATAGTGCCATTGTGCACCTTTTGATTTGAATGGTATTTGGGTTTCCCATATCAAAACATGGACCTTTGGGAGTACCCTTCTCCTATTTGCAACTCCACTTATACCACTGAATGCAATTTGATGAAACTTTAACAGTATTTCTGTTACATAGTGCCATTGTGCACCTTTTGATTGGATGTGATATTTGGGTTTCCCATATCAAAACATGGACCTTTGGGAGTACCCTTCTCCTATTTGCAACTCCACTTATACCACTGGATGGAATTTGATGAAACTTTAACAGTATTTCTGTTACATAGTGCCATTGTGCACCTTTTGATTGGATGTGATATTTGGGTTTCCCATATCAAAACATGGACCTTTGGGAGTACCCTTCTCCTATTTGCAACTCCACTTATACCACTGGATGGAATTTGATGAAACTTTCACAGAATCTCTATCACATGGTGCCATTGTGCACCTGATATTTAACATTTTGAATTTTTGTAAAAATCAACAGGGTGGCCACGCACCCAGGAAAACGGGAAAAGTCCTTAAATTTCGAAATTTGCGTTCCAGGTCGGGAAACATCCGTGAAAACGTGCAAAAACGAACAAATCCGGGAAAAATCCTTAATTTTCATCGCGATTAGTAAGTTTGGCATGAGTTGTCTTCCCCTTGCTTAAGTACAACAGTTCGCCCCATACGGAAGATCGTCCTTTACATTGAAAATAATGGAAGTTTTTGTGGCGAAATGTATGGGTCGAGATTTATAAGATTCTGAGTCTTTCCAGCGTTTGATACTAAGGAATTTGTAGAGCATAATGCGGTCGTCAAATAGATCCAGATAATATGGCGGGTTTCATGAAATCATATTTTGATTACCAGTTGAAAGGCTCAAATTTATTCCCTCCTACGCTCACTATAAACTCGAATACCATATTAGACGATTTGTTGATCCCATATATTAAAACTGTATCTGGTAAAAGCATCAAACAACTGGATTTTCTTCCAAGAACTTTGACAATTGCAAATCAGTACTCAGAATCCAGAATGGCTCATACAGGGAGTATAATTTGATTTACTTTTTTGGTTATTAAATAATTGTTTTAAAATATGTATTTTTGATTTAAGGTCTGAAGACATCATACCCCCTAAAATTTGTTTTTGACACATAAATGCATAAAAAGGCGATTAATTTAAGAAAGGGAAACAGTCGACATTTTGGGTATATTTATATCAAATTCATTGTCTCAGCAACCACTTACCAATGCATAAACTGGAAATTGTCACATGCTGGATAAGCATTTATTGTATTGGGTAACATTTCTTCATCAGCATTCAAACCACATCAATTGGAAATTATAAATTAAGATCTACTAGGAGATAAATGCTTTATACTTAGCAATCCAAAGGAAGCGGGTTTGAATTTCAAAACAGCTGTAAATTTTGATAACATATACATGTATAGTTTATCTAGTGTACATGCATTTATAAATCAAAACCAGTAGACATACATGTATTCTAAAACATGCAAAAGCCAATCCATGAAATACTGTGACAATGTATGCTGGTCAACCTGTTCACATAGAAAAGGAGGGATATAGATCTACTTTCATGCCCTAAACATAATCTGCAACAAAATCATATGATCTACCAAAGACTTCCATCCCGTACGTGTACATGAACACATAGCTATTTCCTTATTTATTTATCAAATCAGAGAAATAGAAAACATGTATATCATGTCTCTGGTCAAATAATGAAGACACACAGTTTTCAGACTGAAGATTGGCGAGAGTTGTGAATTAATAAGGTAAATCTGCATTGAAAACCACTTGTAGCTTTACACAAAGTCTGCATCATGTCACACTGGAAGGGTGTATAGGAAATTGAATAGACATATGGAGTGAATGTGTAAGTGACAAAATTAATAGCTTAAAGGATATTGGTATCTATAAATCACCTTAGAAATTCATTTGAAGTTATCCTGGAAAAATTATGAAAACCCTTGAAAAACCCTTGAAAAGTCCTTGAATTTTGTGTCAAGAAAAGAGTGGCAACTGTGAATCAAACACATCTTTACGCTTGTAACATTACTGTATTGGACCTGATGTTCACAGTTTTTTTCCACTAAAGTTCCTAATTCCTGAAGCATCCAAAAGTTTGTATTAGTCTTTTATGGTTTTAAGATATATTGGACTAAAGAGGCCATTTTTGTTTTTGCCATTTCATTGAATATTTATACCTACGCTTCTAAGAAAACGGGGTATACTGTTTTATCCTTGTTCGTTTGTGCATTCGTCATCTGTTCGTCAGTAACAAAAATTTTTGTCACAGTTTTCTCAGCAACTATACGATGAAGAAGCCTAATATTTTGGATATTGCTTTATCTTATAGTACCATATGGTGTACATCAATTTCATTCTCCTTGGTGATATACTTCCTTTTTACCGAATACTTAGATTTTTTACACATAGTTAACATTCATGCAAAATTTCTTGGGGCCTTGGTGGCCAAGTGGTCAAGGTAGTTTGTCTACTATTGATCACGTGGTCTGTCAACACTGTGATTGCGGGTTCGATTCTCACTGCAGGCAGGGTGTACTCGACTCCAATCTTAATTGACAAGGATTGTCAGTTTTCCTACCGCAGGTCGGGGGTTTCCTCCCGGTACTCCGGCTTCCTCCCCCAATAAAAACTGGACGCCATGACATAGCTGAAAAATTGCTGAAAGTGGCATTAAACACCATCAAGCAAGCAAGCAAGCAAAATTTCTTTTGCAGTTTACTGAATACTTATGAAAGTCATATTTGTGAAAGCGGGGGTATCACTAGCTCACAGTCCACATTTGTTTATGTTTTCTATGATACATACATTATGGTTTTTATGTCTTCACCCCTTTCTATATGGGTTTTTTGTCTAGTTGTCTGTCCATCGCTAAGCTTTAAAAACATACATTATTTTTTTCACCTGATCGATTTTGGCATTTCCATGGTAAAACATTTAATACATTTATCTTTTGAGAAGTTTTTTGTTGGTTTTTCAAAGTTTTCACATTGTCATTTGTGAATATTTTACAGGTTGTAGTTGCCACAGTGGCCTTTGGTATGGGTATAGATAAACCTGATGTCAGGAAGGTCATTCACTATGGAGGTAAGGTGGCACAGTGGCCTTTGGTATGGATATAGATAAACCTGATGTCAGGAAGGTCATTCACTATGGAGGTAAGGTGGCACAGTGGCCTTTGGAATGGGTAAATATAAACCTGAATTTCGGAAAGTTCATTCACTATAGAGGTAAGGTGGCACAGTGGCCTTTAGTAAGATATAGTTAAACCTGATGTCAGGAGGGTCATTCACTATGGAGGTAAGGTGGCACAGTGGCTTTTGATAAGATATAGATAAACCTGATGTCAGGAAGGTCATTCACTATGGAGGTAAGGTGGCATAGTGGCCTTTGGCAAGATATAAATAAACCTGATGTCAGGAAGGTCATTCACTACGGAGGTAAGGTGGCATAGTGGCCTTTGGTATGGGTATACATAAATCTGATGTCATGAAGGTCATTCACTATGGAGGTAAGGTGGCACAGTGTCCTGTATGACCAATTGACCTCAAAGACTCTAATTTTACTTGGTGTAGGCAGATTTTAAGTTGTCTGGCAAAAACGTGTTAACAGCCTCAGTAAAATGGCATTGTGTGACAATAAATTTGTCAGTTCATACAAATTTGATTGATATGCCGGGTCAAATGTCCAGCAGTTCTGGTTAAGTATTATCCTGAATGCATAGAGGCTTATTCTTCTTGTAACAAAATATCATTGGTCATTGGCTTTTTATGCTATTTTCAACAAATGCAACAGACATCTGCATGGCATCATGGAAAAATATTTTTGGTGGGAACATGAAACTAACTCTGAATACAGTATTACAATAATATTTTTGTAGCACCAAAAGATATAGAGTCCTACTACCAGGAGGTGGGTCGAGCTGGAAGAGATGGTCTCCCCAGTAGTTGTCATGCTTTTTATTCTCCAGCTGATTTTAATACGTCAAGGTAGGCTGATACTCGTTATGGTATTTCTAGATGAGACTTCATATTAGAATAAATAAAAACCTACCCTTATTTATACCTCTATAAATGTACCATAAACTGTTTATTGGCAACTTGGTACAGGCAGCAAGAAAATCTGTTGTATTTTCTATCATGTATTACTCTATCAAATGTAATCATCTGATCATGTATTACTTTATCAGAATGCAAGAAACTTTATTATACCCCCGCTTCGAAGAAGAGGGGATATACTGTCGCATATCTACTTCCTGTTTATTGACTTAGTCAATTTTCAACATTAGTGGTCAGTGGATGAAAATTTTCGTCACAGTTTTCTCAGCAACTACTTATCACAACCAGTTGAAATTTTATATATATATATGACCTTACCATGTGGTCCTATATTGCGAGTACCAATTTCAGGTCTGTGGCATATCTCCTTCCTGTTTACCCACTTGGTCAATTCAATGATGTGAATAGCGGGGGTATACTGAGTGAGCAGTAGCTCACAGGTTCCTTGTATTGTTAAAATTAATCAGTAATTGCTATTGTTTAGACTAGAAATAACTTTAATAAAATTAAATCTAAATTTGATTGTTCTAGTTAAAGGAGTTAAAGGATAAGTTTAATAAGTCCTTCATATAATAATTATCTTGTTTCAGACATTTTGTAAATGAAATAACAAATCCAGTATTCAAAGCACACAAGATGAAGATGTTATCCAGAATGCAGGAATATTTAACAACTGGAAAATGTCGCAGGAGGTAATTGTCCTATGTCTTATATTAAACAATAAGAATGGTTCTCTACTATTTTGCTTTGTCATCTACTATTGATCACATCACATGAAAATAAAAAAAAACCTTAAAATTTAAGACATTGAAATAGGAAAACCATAAAAGTTAAGATGTTGTCGAAATAGAAAAACCTTAGAAATCGAAAAAGAAAGACCTTAGAATTTAAGGTGTTGTTGTAATATAAACCTTATTATTTAAGACATTGTCGATATAGAAAACCTTAAAATTTAAGATGTTATGGAATTAGAAAAACAAAAAAATGTATATTTAAGTCACTGCCGAAATAGAAGCACCTTAGAAATTAAGAAATGGCTGAAATAGAAAAACCTTTAAATTTAGGTGTTGTCGAAATAGAAAAATAAAAATTAAGATGTTGTTGAATTAGAAAAACCTTAAAATTGAACAAATTGTCGAAATAGAAAAACCTAAAAATTTAAGATGTTGCCAAAATAGAATAGCCTTTTATTTAAGACATTGTTGAAATCGACAAACCTTAAAATAAAAATATTAAAATTGACGACATTGTCGAAAGAGAAAAACTTAAAAATTTAAGATTTTGTAGATATAGAAAAACCTTAAAATTTAAGATGTTTAAGAAATGTCACTGCATTCAATGTAGTCCATGAATGTATTACTAACTGAATGATGACTGTTCTACCATATTCTGATAACATCTACCAAATCATAAAATATGTCTATGTCTTATAGATTATTACTGGCTCACTTTGAGAACCGAAATCTCGATGATATTGGAGGAACAGAAAACTGCTGTGATAATTGTAGAAAAAGGTAGTAATTACTTGTTATGTCAGGAGGGGTGGGTAATGACTTCAGTGGGACACATGTTATGTCAGGAGGGGTGGGTAATGACTTAAGTGGGACACATATTATGTCAGGAGGGGTGGGCAATGACTTCAGTGGGACACATATTATGTCAGGAGGGGTGGGTAATACTTCAGTGGGACAGGGGTTGAAAATTTTTTTGGGCAAGCCAAAGCCCTGGGCTTTTTTAACTTTGAAACCCTAAGCCCCAACATAAATTAACCAAGCCCTTGTCATGTTTGTTTTAATAAAAGTGTACCATGTTATTGTTTTGCAGAAAGATCAGCATGTTTCTCGTGCAACTTAAGGGGGTCAATTCGTAAATTGTGTACCCCTAGTAAGGCATCCTTTCTGTCTGAGAGATTGGGGTATTTTCTAAAATATTTCCAATTCATTTCTTTTAACCCAGGGAATCGAGTCCTACCATGATGGTAAGAACGTCCTTTTCCATTTGTCTCTTTCATATTTGAGGTCTTTATTTTGTGGGGGATTAATTTCATTGTTTGACCCCTTTTGGTCTTCCCATGCTTCTGACTCGTCATCTGCGTTCCTTTTTTCTGTTTTCTTAACCGTAAAGTTAAAGTTTAACAACGACATTTCTCGAATTTGTAACCAAAATTAATTGGGGGATATTTTGTACAGGAAAAGGAAATACACTTGAATTGTTATTGATCAACATTGCTAAAGCGCAGAGAAGATTAAGATCTGTCATGAATAGAAAATAAATAATGATTTGTTTTAGAATTTAAAATAGATTTATGAGTATTTATAGGACAATTTTGATGGTATACACTTTAAGAAACATTGAAAATGAAAAAAGGGTTAAATTTTTTGAAGAAAGATCGAGCCCGACGGGTTTTTTTCACAGAAAATCGGAAAGCCAGAGGTTTCAGTTTTTTAAGCCCCGGGCGTCGGACTTTAGGAATTGTCAATCCCTGTGGGACACATGTTATGTCAGGAGGTGTGGGTTTTGACTTAAGTGGGACACATGTTATGTCAGGAGGGGTGGGTAATGACTTCAGTGGGACACATGTTATATCAGGAGGGGTGGGTAATGACTTCAGTGGGACACATGTTATGTCAGGAGGGGTGGGTAATGACTTCAGTGGGACACATGTTATGTCAGGAGGGGTGGGTTTTGACTTAAGTGGGACACATGTTATGTCAGGAGGGGTGGGTAATGACTTCAGTGGGACACATGTTATATCAGGAGGGGTGGGTAATGACTTCAGTGGGACACATGTTATGTCAGGAGGGGTGGGTAATGACTTCAGTGGGACACTTGTTATGTCAGGAGGGATGGGTAATGACTTCAGTGGGGCACTTGTTATGTCAGGAGAGGTGGGTAATGACTTCAGTGGGACACATGTTATGTCAGAAGGGGTGGGTAATGACTTAAGTGGGACACTTGTTATGTCAGGAGGGATGGGTAATGACTTCAGTGGGACACTTGTTATGTCAGGAGGGGTGGGTAATGACTTCAGTGGGACACTTGTTATGTCAGGAGAGGTGGGTAATGACTTCAGTGGGACACATGTTATGTCAGGAGGGGTGGGTAATGACTTAAGTGGGACACATGTTATGTCAGGAGGGGTGGGTAATGACTTCAGTGGGACACATGTTATGTCAGGAGGGGTGGGTTTTGACTTCAGTGGGACACATGTTATGTCAGGAGGGGTGGATAATGACTTCAGTGGGACACATGTTATGTCAGGAGGGGTGGGTTTTGACTTCAGTGGGACACATGTTATGTCAGGAGGGGTGGGTAATGACTTCAGTGGGACACATGTTATGTCAGGAGGGGTGGGTTTTGACTTCAGTGGGACACATAATATGTCAGGAGGGGTGGGTAATGACTTCAGTGGGACACATGTTATGTCAGGAGGGGTGGGTTTTGACTTCAGTGGGACACATAATATGTCAGGAGGGGTGGGTAATGACTTCAGTGGGGCATATGTTATGTCAGGAGGGGTGGGTAATGACTTCAATGGGACACATGTTATGTCAGGAGAGGTGGGTAATGACTTCAGTGGGACACATGTTATGTCAGGAGGGGTGGGTAATGACTTCAGTGGGACACATGTTATGTCAGGAGGGGTGGGTAATGACTTCAGTGGGACACATGTTATGTCAGGATGGGTGGGTAATGACTTCAGTGTGGCACATGTTATGTCAGGAGGGGTGGGTATTGACTTAAGTGGGACACATGTTATGTCAGGAGGGGTGGGTAATGACTTCAGTGGGACACATGTTATGTCAGGAGGGGTGGGTAATGACTTCAGTGTGACACATGTTATGTCAGGAGGGGTGGGTAATGACTTCAGTGGGACACATGTTATGTCAGGATGGGTGGGTAATGACTTCAGTGTGGCACATGTTATGTCAGGAGTGGTGGGTTATGACTTCAGTGGGACACATGTTATGTCATGTGAGGTGGGTTATGACTTCAGTGGGAGACATGTTATGTCAGGTGAGGTGGGTAATGACTTCAGTGGGACACATGTTCTGTCAGGAGGGGTGGGTAATGACTTCAGTGGGACACATGTTATGTCAGGAGGGGTGGGTAATGACTTCAGTGGGACACTTGTTATGTCAGGAGGGGTGGGTAATGACTTCAGTGGGACACATGTTATGTCAGGAGGGGTGGGTAATGACTTCAGTGGGACACATGTTATGTCAGGAGGGGTGGGTAATGACGTCAGTGGGACACATGTTATGTCAGGAGGGGTGGGTAATGACTTCAGTGTGACACATGTTATGTCAGGAGGGGTGGGTAATGACTTCAGTGGGACACATGTTATGTCAGGAGGGGTGGGTAATGACTTCAGTGGGACACTTGTTATGTCAGGAGGGGTGGGTAATGACTTCAGTGGGACACATGTTATGTCAGGATGGGTGGGTAATGACTTCAGTGTGGCACATGTTATGTCAGGAGTGGTGGGTTATGACTTCAGTGTGGCACATGTTATGTCAGGAGTGGTGGGTTATGACTTCAGTGGGACACATGTTATGTCATGTGAGGTGGGTTATGACTTCAGTGGGAGACATGTTATGTCAGGTGAGGTGGGTAATGACTTCAGTGGGACACATGTTCTGTCAGGAGGGGTGGGTAATGACTTCAGTGGGACACATGTTATGTCAGGAGGGGTGGGTAATGACTTCAGTGGGACACTTGTTATGTCAGGAGGGGTGGGTAATGACTTCAGTGGGACACATGTTATGTCAGGAGGGGTGGGTAATGACTTCAGTGGGACACATGTTATGTCAGGAGGGGTGGGTAATGACGTCAGTGGGACACATGTTATGTCAGGAGGGGTGGGTAATGACTTCAGTGTGACACATGTTATGTCAGGAGGGGTGGGTAATGACTTCAGTGGGACACATGTTATGTCAGGAGGGGTGGGTAATGACTTCAGTGGGACACTTGTTATGTCAGCAGGGGTGGGTAATGACTTCAGTGGGACACATGTTATGTCAGGAGGGGTGGGTAATGACTTCAGTGGGACACATGTTATGTCAGGTGAGGTGTGTTATGACTTCAGTGGGAGACATGTTATGTCAGGAGGGGTGGGTAATGACTTCAGTGTGACACATGTTATGTCAGGAGGGGTGGGTAATGACTTCAGTGGGACATATGTCAGGAGGGGTGGGTAATGACTTCAGTGGGACACTTGTTATGTCAGGAGGGGTGGGTAATGACTTCAGTGTGACACATGTTATGTCAGGAGGGGTGGGTAATGACTTCAGTGGGACACATGTTATGTCAGGAGGGGTGGGTAATGACTTCAGTGGGACACATGTTATGTTAGGAGGGGTGGGTAATGACTTCAGTGGGACACATGTTATGTCAGGAGGGGTGGGTAATGACTTCAGTGGGGCATATGTTATGTCAGGAGGGGTGGGTAATGACTTCAGTGGGACACATGTTATGTCAGCAGGGGTGGGTAATGACTTCAGTGGGACACTTGTTATGTCAGGAGGGGTGGGTAATGACTTCAGTGGGACACTTGTTATGTCAGGAGGGGTGGGTAATGACTTCAGTGGGACACATGTTATGTCAGGAGGGGTGGGTAATGACTTCAGTGGGACACATATTATGTCAGGAGGGGTGGGTAATGACTTCAGTGTGACACATGTTATGTCAGGAGGGGTGGGTAATGACTTCAGTGGGACACATATTATGTCAGGAGGGGTGGGTAATGACTTCAGTGTGACACATGTTATGTCAGGAGGGGTGGGTAATGACTTCAGTGGGACACATATTATGTCAGGAGGGGTGGGTAATGACTTAAGTGGGACACATATTATGTCAGGAGGGGTGGGTAATGACTTCAGTGGGACACATATTATGTCAGCAGGGGTGGGTAATGACTTCAGTGGGACAGTTGTTTTGCCAGGTGGGGTGGGTAATGACTTCAGTGGGACACATGTTATGTCAGGAATGGTGGGTAATGACTTAAGTGGGACACATGTTATGTTAGGAGGGGTGGGTAATGACTTCAGTGGGACACATGTTATGTCAGGAGGGGTGGGTAATGACTTCAGTGTGACACATGTTATGTCAGGAGGGGTGGGTAATGACTTCAGTGTGACACATGTTATGTCAGGAGGGGTGGGTAATGACTTCAGTGGGACATATGTTATGTCAGGAGGGGTGGGTAATGACTTCAGTGTGACACATGTTATGTCAGGAGGGGTGGGTATTGACTTAAGTGGGACACATGTTATGTCAGGAGGGGTGGGTAATGACTTCAGTGTGACACATGTTATGTCAGGAGGGGTGGGTAATGACTTCAGTGGGACATATGTTATGTCAGGAGGGGTGGGTAATGACTTCAGTGGGACACATGTTATGTCAGCAGGGGTGGGTAACGACTTCAGTGGGACACATGTTATGTCAGGAGGGGTGGGTAATGACTTCAGTGGGACACTTGTTATGTCAGCAGGGGTGGGTAATGACTTCAGTGGGACACATGTTATGTCAGGAGGGGTGGGTAATGACTTAAGTGGGACACATGTTATGTTAGGAGGGGTGGGTAATGACTTCAGTGGGGCATATGTTATGTCAGGAGGGGTGGGTAATGACTTCAGTGGAACACATGTTATGTCAGGAGGGGTGGGTAATGACTTCAGTGGGGCATATGTTATGTCAGGAGGGGTGGGTAATGACTTCAGTGGAACACATGTTATGTCAGGAGGGGTGGGTAATGACTTTAATGGGACACATGTTATGTCAGGAGGGGTGGGTAATGACTTCAGTGGGACAGATGTTATGTCAGGAGGGGTGGGTAATGACTTAAGTGGGACACATGTTATGTCAGGAGGGGTGGGTAATGACTTCAGTGGGGCATATGTTATGTCAGGAGGGGTGGGTAATGACTTCAGTGGAACACATGTTATGTCAGGAGGGGTGGGTAATGACTTTAATGGGACACATGTTATGTCAGGAGGGGTGGGTAATGACTTCAGTGGGACAGATGTTATGTCAGGAGGGGTGGGTAATGACTTCAGTGGGACACATGTTATGTCAGGAGGGGTGGGTAATGACTTAAGTGGGACACATGTTATGTCAGGAGGGGTGGGTAATGACTTAAGTGGGACACATGTTATGTTAGGAGGGGTGGGTAATGACTTAAGTGGGACACATGTTATGTCAGGAGGGGTGGGTAATGACTTCAGTGGGACACATGTTATGTCAGGAGGGGTGGGTTTTGACTTCAGTGGGACACATGTTATGTCAGGAGGGGTGGGTAATGACTTTAATGGGACACATGTTATGTCAGGAGGGGTGGGTAATGACTTCAGTGAGACACATGTTATGTCAGGAGGGGTGGGTAATGACTTCAGTGGGACACATGTTATGCCAGGAGGGTGGGACACATGTTATGTCAGGAGGGGTGGGTAATGACTTTAATGGGACACATGTTATGTCAGGAGGGGTGGGTAATGACTTCAGTGGGACAGATGTTATGTCAGGAGGGGTGGGTAATGACTTCAGTGGGACACATGTTATGCCAGGAGGGTGGGACACATGTTATGTCAGGAGGGGTGGGTAATGACTTTAATGGGACACATGTTATGTCAGGAGGGGTGGGTAATGACTTAAGTGGGACACATGTTATGTCAGGAGGGGTGGGTAATGACTTCAGTGTGACACATGTTATGTCAGGAGGGGTGGGTAATGACTTCAGTGGGACATATGTTATGTCAGGAGGGGTGGGTAATGACTTCAGTGGGACACATGTTATGTCAGCAGGGGTGGGTAACGACTTCAGTGGGACACATGTTATGTCAGGAGGGGTGGGTAATGACTTCAGTGGGACACTTGTTATGTCAGCAGGGGTGGGTAATGACTTCAGTGGGACACATGTTATGTCAGGAGGGGTGGGTAATGACTTAAGTGGGACACATGTTATGTTAGGAGGGGTGGGTAATGACTTCAGTGGGGCATATGTTATGTCAGGAGGGGTGGGTAATGACTTCCGTGGAACACATGTTATGTCAGGAGGGGTGGGTAATGACTTCAGTGGGGCATATGTTATGTCAGGAGGGGTGGGTAATGACTTCAGTGGAACACATGTTATGTCAGGAGGGGTGGGTAATGACTTCAGTGGGACACATGTTATGTCAGGAGGGGTGGGTAATGACTTCAGTGGGACAGATGTTATGTCAGGAGGGGTGGGTAATGACTTAAGTGGGACACATGTTATGTCAGGAGGGGTGGGTAATGACTTCAGTGGGGCATATGTTATGTCAGGAGGGGTGGGTAATGACTTCAGTGGAACACATGTTATGTCAGGAGGGGTGGGTAATGACTTTAATGGGACACATGTTATGTCAGGAGGGGTGGGTAATGACTTCAGTGGGACAGATGTTATGTCAGGAGGGGTGGGTAATGACTTCAGTGGGACACATGTTATGTCAAGAGGGGTGGGTAATGACTTAAGTGGGACACATGTTATGTCAGGAGGGGTGGGTAATGACTTAAGTGGGACACATGTTATGTTAGGAGGGGTGGGTAATGACTTAAGTGGGACACATGTTATGTCAGGAGGGGTGGGTAATGACTTCAGTGGGACACATGTTATGTCAGGAGGGGTGGGTTTTGACTTCAGTGGGACACATGTTATGTCAGGAGGGGTGGGTAATGACTTTAATGGGACACATGTTATGTCAGGAGGGGTGGGTAATGACTTCAGTGAGACACATGTTATGTCAGGAGGGGTGGGTAATGACTTCAGTGGGACAGATGTTATGTCAGGAGGGGTGGGTAATGACTTCAGTGGGACACATGTTATGCCAGGAGGGTGGGACACATGTTATGTCAGGAGGGGTGGGTAATGACTTTAATGGGACACATGTTATGTCAGGAGGGGTGGGTAATGACTTCAGTGGGACACATGTTATGTCAGGAGGGGTGGGTAATGACTTAAGTGGGACACATGTTATGTTAGGAGGGGTGGGTAATGACTTAAGTGGGACACATGTTATGTCAGGAGGGGTGGGTAATGACTTCAGTGGGACACATGTTATGTCAGGAGGGGTGGGTAATGACTTTAATGGGACACATGTTATGTCAGGAGGGGTGGGTAATGACTTCAGTGGGACACATGTTATGTCAGGAGGGGTGGGTAATGACTTTAATGGGACAGATGTTATGTCAGGAGGGGTGGGTAATGACTTCAGTGAGAATTTGTGATAGTTTTATATACATACACTACAGATCACATGTCATGTCTGCTTCCGGCATGATGACTGTGGCCCTGGACATTGCTGTTAACTCTTGTCTGCGGCCACATTGGCACCCATGTTATGTCCGTGGTGGCACACCTGAACACGTGGGCAGTGGTAACATGTTTTTTTATTAAACCTGTGTTATTGATATCAAAAGTTTCAGACAGATAATAAAAACAATACATTGTAGAAAGTTATGTGTGGTATGGGAATGTGTTAGTGTTACCTTGTATAAAAACGTGGGGGGCCTCTGTGGCTGAATGGTTAAGGTAGTTTGTCTACTATTGATCATGTGGTCTGTCAACACTGAGGTTACCGGTTCACTTCTCACTGCAAGCAGTGTGTACTTGAATCCAATTTTAATTGACAAGGATTGCGAGTTTTCCTAGGAAGGTAGGAGGTTTTCTCCGGTTACTCTAGCTTCCTCCATCAATAAAAACTGGACACCATGATATAGCTGAAAAAATGCTGAAAGTGGTGTTAAACATAAAAAATAAACAATTATAAAAATGTGTACATCTAGAAAATAAAATTCTTCACTTTCACTTTTTAAAATTATAAATATATAGTTTGTGTTGCTTGTTTATTATGACATCTTGATGACAGGAATCCATTTGAGTCCGTGACTGTTTATCAAAAATAATTGTACAGTCCATGCACTTTGCCATAATATTGTGATTACAATCAATACATTTTAAGCTTTAATGTTGCCATTGCATGGTAAATTTCTTACACAATAATCAGTCATAAACCATTACATGTATATAATCTGTAGGAGTGAAATGAGCAGGAACCAGTC
This sequence comes from Limnoperna fortunei, assembly GCA_944474755.1. Taxonomy (NCBI): domain Eukaryota; kingdom Metazoa; phylum Mollusca; class Bivalvia; order Mytilida; family Modiolidae; genus Limnoperna; species Limnoperna fortunei. The sequence goes on from OX104119.1 coordinate 2,741,586, forward strand.
CTGGACAGTAGACAGAAGTGTACCAGATTCTGGAGAAGTCGACCTGGCAAAGGAAGCCAAACTGCTATTTACTGTCATACAAGTAAATATTGAGCAATAGTTTAATGGCAGATCAGGAAATATTGTATATTGAATTTTTGGAAAACAGTTTATTAATGATTGTATGCAGTGAAAGAAGGACATCAAAAATACTGTGAAACTGTTTAGTCACAAATTTTAAAGAAGTTTTGGACAATTTAAAATCAAGATCGATACTTTAAATCTGCCTTTTTTTGTTGTAGTTTAATTTTGGTTTATTTGGAGCTTTCAGTTAAAATGTGCCAAAATATAACACCACAATAAAGCCTGCACAAACATTTTACACCCCAAAATAGCAGACTGCTAAGACAATATAGTAATTTATGGTTAAATACCAGTAATACACAAAGAATGTAGGACAGAAAGTCACAGGACAAAAAGTCACAGACAAAAAGTCACGGACTAAAAGTCACAGGACAAAAAGTCACAGTTAAGATTTTGTACATTGACAAAATGTATAGGACAAAAAGTCACAGGACAAAAAGTCACAATTAATTTTTCCCTTATATTTTGTTATGAAAAAACCATGGATTTCAAAATAAAACTGAGAAAAATTATTGAAAAATTTTAAGTAAATTATTGTATAAACACCACTTTAATCAGTAATTATTATAATTAATTGGTTGTCTAATTGGCTTGTTGTTTTAGTTAAAAAGAAAGAATAACATCCTACCTTTCATGTATACCCACAAGAGTCATATATGTTTTGACAGAACTTTCAACCCCCTTATAGAAATTATGGCTTCTTATTCTGAGTAATGAATACCAGATGTTGTTCTTTTAGAAAAAAAGAATAAAAAGACTTTTTATTATTATTTGGTTATCAGTTAAAATGGAAATTCTACAGAGTAACAAAGGTGGTTCCAAGCTATGCTATGATGGTTATATATACACAAGACATGCCTTACGCAAGACCAAACAGTGGTGGAAATGCAGTCTCAAATCCAGCCAAGGTTGCAGAGCCAGTTTGTCAACAGATCTTGAGTACAACAATCCAGTACCAGGGCAACCATACAACCATGCACCAGACGAATCCGCCATCAGCTTAGCCAAAGTCAGACACAACATGAAAGAAAAAGCACAATCTTCACACAACGCACAAGCCAGATTTTTGCTGAATCCGTGTCCAACTGTTCAGATGCCGTCAAAGCCATGCTTCCAGTTGAAGATAACTGCAAGAGATCCATCAGACGCTATAGACCTCAACTACCTACGCCTGCACACTTAGGGGAACTTACCATCCCAGCAGAGTTCACCACTACACTAGAACAAGACCCACAGCCATTCCTACTGTACGACAATGGACCAGAAGCTGCTAACAGATTGATTGCTTTTGCAACTGAAGAAAACATCAGACTATTAGCTAACGCAGACACATTCTTCATGGATGGAACATTTGACACAGCACCACCACTTTTTAAACAGATATTTACAATAAGAATAGCATTCAGTACGACCTACATAACTACAGTGTACTGTCTTTTACAGAAGAAAGCCCGAGCTGGGTACCAAGAACTTTTCCAGGCCATAGTCGACAAGTGCGAGGAACTTGGTCTGACCCTGCGTGTAACCAAAGTAGTGTCTGATTTCACACAAGAAGTATATTCCGATAATATAGTGTTAAGACATTCAATATTTTTCATTTTGACTCTAAATAGTGCATTTTATGTTAAAATAGTAGCTTATATGTTTTCGACTATATTCTTGATATTGTTATGTTTTATGGAGTAAGTTGTTACTATTACAAAATGTAATATATAAATGTTAAAATATCTGTGACTTTTTGTCCTGTGACTTTTTGTCCCCCAAAGAAAAAATACTGATTGTGACTTTTTGTCCTGTGACTTTTTGTCCTAGGTGTTTTGTGACTTTTTGTCCTGTGACTTTTTGTCCTGTGACTTTCTGTCCGTTTACCTACACAAATGCAGGTGAGGGGAAATTACAGGTATACTTTTGTATGTATATTTCCTTATTTTCTGATAAATTGTTAAGGAAACACCATGTATGAATTTCCATTTCTGGATTACCATTTCCTTATTAGATGTTGTTATCCATTTCCTTATTAGATGCTGTTATAAAAACATCTTTTCGAGATGAATAATAGCCTGAAGACTAAATGTGTGATTGTAATTTACTGACATCAATCATGAACATTCGTTTTGTATGATATGTGTGGTAATTACACAATCTAATAAAACTTAATTAACACATTTATGCCATGTTGCCTCATGATAAACTAAAATCCTTTCTAAGGAAATCATAAATAAAGCCTTGGCTTCCACATATGCCTACAATTATGAAGTTTTAGGTTTACAACAATTCATTATTTTCTACTAAAGAACTTAAAGGCAAATTATTCTTCAGCGAGGAACAGGTTTACAGTATGCTAGATATTCTGATCAACAACATATTTGTAACTTTTAGAGGACATGTTTTTCAGCAGGTAATTGAAATTCCTATGGGTACAAACTGTGCCCCACTCCTTGTCAATTTCTTCCTGTATTCTTATGCAACTTAATTTCTTCAACGGCTTATTAAAGACAAGAAAATAGCAGAAGCTAGGTCTTTAATTTCACTTAATAAAGATATAATGATGTTGTATTTTTAATCACCAACCCTCAATTTGTTGAGTGAATTCGGATAATATATCCTTCAGAACTGGAAATGAAAGAAGCCTTGACAACCATCCCTTCTAAGGAAGTGTTTGATTTAACTTGTTCTTTAAAAAATGCCAGAACTCCCAATTAATGAAATGCAACTACATTACTGTTTATAGTTTATGCAAATTATAGTGGAAATACCTCTACATATATATCTATGTTTAATTTTTTACAGACCCTTGGTGAACGGTATGGTTTAACTACACCTGTGCAGTTTTTGATGGGATCAAATTCTCAGAAATTATCCAGATATTTTAAGCACCAGATGTTTGGAAGTGGGAAGTAAGTACAAATAAGTCACGACTGTTGGTATGTATGTACTGAGTCTACATTCTATCTTCACACAAAATATTCTGACCCAAGATGATGTTAACACTCATCTTTCCAGAATATACTTGACCCTAAGACATGACAGGCAAACTTTAATTAGTCATGCAAATGTTAAATTCTCTCTGAATCCAATACCGGCAGGGCTCGAAATAAGTTTAAAATGGAAACCTGTAAATATAAATAATAACAAATTTTGGTTTACTTTACCTTCCAAAATATCTTGAAAATCTGAAACCTTGCTCTACCTTCTATAAAATATCTGAAACCTTGCTCTACCTTCTATAAAATATCTGAAACCTTACTCTACCTTCTATAAAATATCTAGATTCTATGATTTATTGCTGATAAGACTTAGAAAAAATAAACATGGCTGCCATTTAAGTTTGTACCTACATTGGTCATCTGTTTTAGGTTTGATATAGTGTCTTACAGACTTATTTGTCAAGTTCAATATTTGGATATTTCAGGTTCAGAAAATTGAACTGGTGGAAAGCCTTCGGTAAATAATAAATAAATCTCTTAGGATGATAGAAGTAGTCCTATGCTTTAGACATGTATTCGTCCATATACAAGGACCCTTTTTTAATTAATTGTTATGGAATAAGCAGTTGTAAAACTTATTTTGGATAAATGAAGGTATCTGGACCACAATTGACCACATGATCATATTTGGTGTCCCGGATGTCCATTGTTTTTCAAAGGAGCAGTCCTCGGTAATGTTCGGCAAACATTGGAAATACTATTTGAGTAACTAACTTTTTTTTGCTCTAAACTGTTAACATTGACTCAAAGTAAAACAATATATTTAATTTGTATCATTAATTAGCAATACATTGATTTAATAAAGCTGCATTTCTTGGTCGAACATTAAAATTAAACGGTGACTTCAATTATGGGTCAGATACCTTAACTATAACCACTTCAAAGCATACGAAACCTTTGTATATTTACATTACACAAACAGACTGAAAACATGAACAAACAAGTTAAATATAGAAGCTTCTATGTTAATGCTCTTGTTAACCATATATTTCATCACTGATCAAAAATTAGCTATAGCGCCATCATTTTCACAATTTCGATGCACTTATGATATCTTGGGAATGTTTTGTGTCATGGCAAAAAAGAAATGTTATATGGAGAAGAAATAAATGCCTCGTGCGTGTACTGAATAAGAATGTTCGTTTGATGGACAGTTATTTCTTTCAAAGGGAAATCTCTTTAACAGCTACATGTATATAGATTATTATGGTACACATGTTTAAAGTTTCTTCTTGTAATCCACTGAACCAATAAAACCAAAGATAGAAAGCAATATTCATTGAATGGTACTCCCAAAATGTTTTTTTTTGCCTTACGAGACTTAGTTAAAATGGGATCTTATGAAATGCTGGGATACCTCAAAGGTGGTTGAAGCTGTACTATATATAAATTTTTATTGAATCGTTGTTGATGAAGTTGATCCAGCATGGCAGCAACTGCAGGAATTAGTTTTACCATATAAGAGAAAATGTTGAAAAATACCTACTTTGTTAGGAAAGTATTTGTAAAAAAATATTTGGTAAATAACCTGACTTAGGAAAAACTTCAATATTAATGGTAACAAATATATTTCTGAAGTGAAAAGAACAGATTAAGCTTTGGTGGAAGAATTGAATAAACTTGCTCTGACTGCTGTCTACTATGGGTAAAGTGTTGCTAGGTTACTCTGACTGTCTAATATAGGTAAAGTGTTGCTAGGTTACTCTGACTGTCTACTATAGGTAAAGTGTTGCTGTATGAAGGTTACCTGGAGGAGAAGGCAGTAGAGAATGGCTTTGGTGCTACAGTACACCTGTCCAAGAAAGCTAAGACATGGATGACTGATTCCCATCCTCTGAAAGTTGTACCAAACAGCGACATGATTGCTGCAGACAATAAACCTTTGGTGGATGTCAAAATACTGTAAGTACATTGAGGCAGTTTAGAGTTCATTGTCCATAGTTCATGGCTCAAAGTAAAAGTGTATGGTCCATATATGAAAATTCTTTCTTCATGGTTCATAGGTCATGGTTCATGGTTTGGAGGTCATAGCTTAAGGTTCATAGCCATTGGTTAAAGTCATGGTTCATAGCTCATAGTTTTCTAGAAGCAATTAGACCAATTGGAACATTTGGCTTTATGCTAGCCTTTCACAAGTGTTTCTCTAGTTTACCCTACATCCAATTAAATTTAAAAGTAAACAAAATTGTTTAATAACTAACTAATGTTACAATTCATTTTAACAATTCCATACTTGTAGTGTAAAGTAAATTGAGGTGTACATGTATCTCTATCAGCAACTTTTTCTATGTTCTTCATTTGTTCGGAGAATTAATGGTTCTTAACAAATGAATGTGTATCTCATCCAGCAACTTTTTATCTCAGCTGGACCAAAAGTCCATGTGAGCTTTTGCCATCAATTGTCGTCCATCATAAATTTTTTCAAAAATCTTCAACTGTAAAACCACTGGGCCAATTTTTTTCAACTTGGCTACAATCATTCTTATGGTTCCTAGTTTCAAATTAGTATCCAGGGTGTTAATCAACCGACAAAGATGACAGCTGTTACTAATAATAGAACATGGGTGTCAACGCATGTTTTTTGCCACTATCTCAAAAATTATAATAGCTATAGAGAAAACAGTACTTCAAATTTCTCAGCACATTGAGGTCCACAATAGTTGCTATTAGTGTGAAGTTGTGTAATGGCTTCCCAGCATTCTGGACAGTGGTATTGCCTTCAACAGTGATAATACCCTCGCCTTTGGCTCAGGCATTATCAATGTTTTGGACAATACGACTCTCCCTTGTGCAGTCAATATATCATGACAATGTCCTCTATATAAGCAACTATTGTATAAACCAAAATTTTTTTAAGAAATGTTAAGTTTTGCCCAGTAACTTGAAAGCTATAACAACTAGACTGAAACTGTAAATAGTTGACATCATTTGTGTTCCAGGTGAGGGATAACAGGCTCCTGGGAGCCTCTTGTTCTATGTTATTCATTTGTTTCGAGGATTAGTGGTTCTTTACAAATAAAGGTGTGTCTCTTCCAGGAACTTTTTATACTTTCTTCATTTGTTCGGAGGATTAGTGGTTCTTAACAAATGAAGGTGTATCTCATCCAGCAACTATTTCTACATTTGTCATATGTTCTGAGGAAAGACAGGTGTACATATTTTTGCAATCATTGTTTTAACTGAAAAAGCAGTTGGATACAAAACTTTTTCAGAATCCCCATCTTATTCACAGGTAAACTTTCCATATAACAGAGGTGTTTACCATTACAGATTTTAGGGAATTATTCTGAATTTGGGTCTAAAAATACACATCACGGAAATGCACCCGGGAATTACGCATTTCCGCCGGTATTACAATTAACTTTCAAATGCTTTTGGTTGTGATTTTGTGACATTGTAAAGGTATTACAATATTGAATAAAAATGCTTTTATTAATGTTTGATCAATAAAATGTGAATCAGAAAGATGTTTTATAGTAAAAGAAACTCTTAATATTGTTCTAAGTTTGGACATTTTACTGCAAAGTATCAGACTACGGATAAATGTGCCAAATTACTGAAAAAAATCATTTGGATTACTGGGAGTACTGCAAAGGGGTAAACACCTCTGATATAACAGCCTTTATCTGGGTAATTTTTTTTATACTATTCACTCTAACTTTTCATGTTGTTTTCAGCCTGGTTTCATCCTTAATTTTGCATCTAAGTCATGCAATGTTTGTACTTGTTTGCTTGGTATGGAGGCATTAACAACTACTATTAGTATGTTAGTTAACTAAGACCAGTTATAAAATAGTCCCTGTCTTATCCATGGTATGTCATGAAGCCCTATTATCAGAGTTATAAAATAGTCCCTGTCTTATCCATGGTATGTGATGAAGCCCCATTATCAGAGTTATAAAATAGTCCCTGTCTTATCCATGGTATGTGATGAAGCCCCATTATCAGAGTTATAAAATAGTCCCTGTCTTATCCATGGTATGTCATGAAGCCCCATTATCAGAGTTATAAAATAGTCCCTGTCTTATCCATGGTATGTCATGAAGCCCTATTATCAGAGTTATAAAATAGTCCCTGTCTTATCCATGGTATGTGATGAAGCCCCATTATCAGAGTTATAAAATAGTCCCTGTTTTATCCATGGTATGTGATGAAGCCCCATTATCAGAGTTATAAAATAGTCCCTGTCTTATCCATGGTATGTGATGAAGCCCCATTATCAGAGTTATAAAATAGTCCCTGTCTTATCCATGGTATGTCATGAAGCCCCATTATCAGAGTTATAAAATAGTCCCTGTCTTATCCATGGTATGTGATGAAGCCCCATTATCAGAGTTATAAAATAGTCCCTGTCTTATCCATGGTATGTGATGAGGCCCCATTATCAGAGTTATAAAATAGTCCCTGTCTTATCCATGGTATGTCATGAAGCCCCATTATCAGAGTTATAAAATAGTCCCTGTCTTATCCATGGTATGTCATGAAGCCCCATTATCAGAGTTATAAAATAGTCCCTGTCTTATCCATGGTATGTGATGAAGCCACTTTATTAGAGTTATAAAATAGTCCCTGTCTTATCCATGGTAAGTCATGAAGCCCCATTATCAGAGTTATAAAATAGTCCCTGTCTTATCAATGGTATGTCATGAAGCCTCATTATCAGAGTTATAAAATAGTCCCTGTCTTATCCATGGTATGTCATGAAGCCCCATTATCAGAGTAATAAAATAGTCCCTGTCTTATCCATGGTATGTGATGAAGCCCCATTATCAGAGTTATAAAATAGTCCCTGTCTTATCAATGGTATTTCATGAAGCCTCATTATCAGAGTTATAAAATAGTCCCTGTCTTATCCATGGTATGTCATGAAGCCCCATTATCAGAGTTATAAAATAGTCCCTGTCTTATCCATGGTATGTCATGAAGCCCTATTATCAGAGTTATAAAATAGTCCCTGTCTTATCCATGGTATGTGATGAAGCCCCATTATCAGAGTTATAAAATAGTCCCTGTCTTATCCATGGTATGTGATGAAGCCCCATTATCAGAGTTATAAAATAGTCCCTGTCTTATCCATGGTATGTGATGAAGCCACTTTATTAGAGTTATAAAATAGTCCCTGTCTTATCAATGGTATGTCATGAAGCCTCATTATCAGTTATAAAATAGTCCCTGTCTTATCAATGGTATGTCATGAAGCCCCATTATCAGAGTTATAAAATAATCCCTGTATTATCCATGGTATGTCATGAAGCCCCATTATCAGAGTTATAAAATAGTCCCTGTCTTATCCATGGTATGTGATGAAGCCCCATTATCAGAGTTATAAAATAGTCCCTGTCTTATCAATGGTATGTCATGAAGCCCCATTATCAGAGTTATAAAATAGTCCCTGTCTTATCCATGGTATGTCATGAAGCCCTATTATCAGAGTTATAAAATAGTCCCTGTCTTATCCATGGTATGTGATGAAGCCCCATTATCAGAGTTATAAAATAGTCCCTGTCTTATCCATGGTATGTCATGAAGCCCCATTATCAGAGTTATAAAATAGTCCCTGTCTTATCCATGGTATGTGATGAAGCCCCATTATCAGAGTTATAAAATAGTCCCTGTCTTATCCATGGTATGTGATGAAGCCCCATTATCAGAGTTATAAAATAGTCCCTGTCTTATCCATGGTATGTGATGAAGCCCCATTATCAGAGTTATAAAATAGTCCCTGTCTTATCCATGGTATGTGATGAAGCCCCATTATCAGAGTTATAAAATAGTCCCTGTCTTATCCATGGTATGTCATGAAGCCCCATTATCAGAGTTATAAAATAGTCCCTGTCTTATCCATGGTATGTGATGAAGCCACTTTATTAGAGTTATAAAATAGTCCCTGTCTTATCCATGGTAAGTCATGAAGCCCCATTATCAGAGTTATAAAATAGTCCCTGTCTTATCCATGGTATGTGATGAAGCCCCATTATCAGAGTTATAAAATAGTCCCTGTCTTATCCATGGTATGTGATGAAGCCCCTTTATCAGAGTTATAAAATAGTCCCTGTCTTATCAATGGTATGTCATGAAGCCTCATTATCAGAGTTATAAAATAGTCCCTGTCTTATCAATGGTATGTCATGAAGCCCCATTATCAGTTATAAAATAGTCCCTGTCTTATCCATGGTATGTCATGAAGCCTCATTATCAGAGTTATAAAATAGTCCCTGTCTTATCCATGGTATGTCATGAAGCCCCATTATCAGAGTTATAAAATAGTCCCTGTCTTATCCATGGTATGTCATGAAGCCTCATTATCAGAGTTATAAAATAGTCCCTGTCTTATCCATGGTATGTGATGAAGCCCCATTATCAGAGTTATAAAATAGTCCCTGTCTTATCCATGGTATGTCATGAAGCCCCATTATCAGAGTTATAAAATAGTCCCTGTCTTATCCATGGTATGTGATGAAGCCCCATTATCAGAGTTATAAAATAGTCCCTGTCTTATCCATGGTATGTCATGAAGCCTCATTATCAGAGTTATAAAATAGTCCCTGTCTTATCCATGGTATGTGATGAAGCCCCATTATCAGAGTTATAAAATAGTCCCTGTCTTATCCATGGTATGTGATGAAGCCACTTTATCAGAGTTATAAAATAGTCCCTGTCTTATCCATGGTATGACATGAAGCCCCATTATCAGAGTTATAAAATAGTCCCTGTCTTATCCATGGTATGTCATGAAGCCTTATTATCAGAGTTATAAAATAGTCCCTGTCTTATCCATGGTATGTGATGAAGCCCCATTATCAGAGTTATAAAATAGTCCCTGTCTTATCCATGGTATGTCATGAAGCCCCATTATCAGAGTTATAAAATAGTCCCTGTCTTATCCATGGTATGTGATGAAGCCCCATTATCAGAGTTATAAAATAGTCCCTGTCTTATCCATGGTATGTGATGAAGCCCCATTATCAGAGTTATAAAATAGTCCCTGTCTTATCCATGGTATGTGATGAAGCCCCATTATCAGAGTTATAAAATAGTCCCTGTCTTATCTATGGTATGTGATGAAGCCCCATTATCAGAGTTATAAAATAGTCCCTGTCTTATCCATGGTATGTCATGAAGCCCCATTATCAGAGTTATAAAATAGTCCCTGTCTTATCAATGGTATGTCATGAAGCCTCATTATCAGAGTTATAAAATAGTCCCTGTCTTATCCATGGTATGTGATGAAGCCCCATTATCAGAGTTATAAAATAGTCCCTGTCTTATCAATGGTATGTCATGAAGCCTCATTATCAGAGTTATAAAATAGTCCCTGTCTTATCCATGGTATGTCATGAAGCCCCATTATCAGAGTTATAAAATAGTCTCTGTCTTATCCATGGTATGTCATGAAGCCCCATTATCAGAGTTATAAAATAGTCTCTGTATTATCCATGGTATGTCATGAAGCCTCATTATCAGAGTTATAAAATAGTCTCTGTCTTATCCATGGTATGTCATGAAGCCCCATTATCAGAGTTATAAAATAGTCTCTGTCTTATCCATGGTATGTGATGAAGCCCCATTATCAGAGTTATAAAATAGTCTCTGTATTATCCATGGTATGTCATGAAGCCTCATTATCAGAGTTATAAAATAGTCTCTGTCTTATCCATGGTATGTGATGAAGCCCCATTATCAGAGTTATAAAATAGTCCCTGTCTTATCAATGGTATGTGATGAAGCCCCATTATCAGAGTTATAAAATAGTCCCCGTCTTATCCATGGTATGTGATGAAGCCCCATTATCAGAGTTATAAAATAGTCTCTGTATTATCCATGGTATTAAGCCTCATTATCAGAGTTATAAAATAGTCTCTGTCTTATCCATGGTATGTCATGAAGCCCCATTATCAGAGTTATAAAATAGTCCCTGTCTTATCCATGGTATGTCATGAAGCCCCATTATCAGAGTTATAAAATAGTCCCTGTCTTATCAATGGTATGTCATGAAGCCCCATTATCAGAGTTATAAAATAGTCCCTGTCTTATCCATGGTATGTCATGAAGCCTCATTATCAGAGTTATAAAATAGTCCCTGTCTTATCAATGGTATGTGATGAAGCCCCATTATCAGAGTTATAAAATAGTCTCTGTATTATCCATGGTATGTCATGAAGCCTCATTATCAGAGTTATAAAATAGTCTCTGTCTTATCCATGGTATGTGATGAAGCCCCATTATCAGAGTTATAAAATAGTCCCTGTCTTATCCATGGTATGTGATGAAGCCTCATTATCAGAGTTATAAAATAGTCCCTGTCTTATCAATGGTATGTCATGAAGCCTCATTATCAGAGTTATAAAATAGTCCCTGTCTTATCCATGGTATGTGATGAAGCCCCATTATCAGAGTTATAAAATAGTCTCTGTCTTATCCATGGTATGTCATGAAGCCCCATTATCAGAGTTATAAAATAGTCCCTGTCTTATCCATGGTATGTCATGAAGCCCCATTATCAGAGTTATAAAATAGTCCCTGTCTTATCAATGGTATGTCATGAAGCCTCATTATCAGAGTTTTAAGCAGTCCTTCTTAACATTTTGGTTAATAATGAGTAGCTTTTAAGAGTTATTAATCTCCAGTTACACAGACCCACAAATTATTTTTTTTATACCCCCAGGGTTTTACCCTTGTCCGTCGCAGTTTTCTAAGCAACTGTAGGATGCAGAAGCCCGATATTTTGCATATTGCTTTATCCTATAGTACCATATGGTTTATATTGATTTTATGCTCCTTGGCCATCTACTTCCTATTTACTGAATACTTTTTGTGAAAGTGGCTCTATCGCTTGTGAGCATTAGCTCGCAGATTTACCTTGATTTATACTTAATAAATATATTTTGAACTATTTTTAGGCCAGCACCTCAGTCTGTAGATTCTTCTCCTAGAAGTTTATTAACGTCAACCACCTGGAGACCTTCTAATTATTGGTACAGTCCTGTTGGTAAAAAATCTCCTGCTAAACCCCAGCCTGTTGTACAGGTAGATGAAAGAGTTGCCAAATTACAGGTAAGTATGAAGCAAGCATCTTTGTTTACTTATTTGGTCTCTTTTTGCCAGCAGACAATATGTTAAATTTGTGCTGAGCTATCTTTAATAAAATCATTTTATGGTTACGGTTAAATAATTAGGTATGCTAAACCAATCCGATTTCATTTAGTTTTTTTATTTGTAAAATGCGTATTTATGTATTATGCATGCCCCCTTTTCCATCTTCCATCATCGGGAGCCTCGGTGGCCGAGTGGTCAAAGTAGTTTGTCTACTATTGATCACGTGGTCTGTCAACACTGAGGTTGCGGGTTCAATTCTCGATGCAGGCAGGGTGTACTGGACTCCCAATCTTAATTGACAAGGATTGCCAGTTTTCCTACCGCAGGTCGGGGGTTTTCTCCAGGTACTCCGGCTTCATCCCCCAATAAAAACTGGACACAATGATATAACTGAAAACTTGCTGAAAGTGGGATTAAACGACATCAAACAAACAAAAAACAAAACCATCTTGATAATTAAAACAAAGTCCAGTTGTATAAAATGCACAGACTTCAAACAGGAAATTGTCACAATCTGATAAACAAGAAGTTTTCAAAGCAACTATAAAATGAAACCAAGTCAGGTAGGATCTATAAGGAATAGTATAAACATTTTATTGAACAAACGATACCATTGGTATTGAATAAAATAAAGGAAGCAGTTTTGAGACAAAAGTGGGCAACGCCTTCACAGAAAAATCAGCACTGTTAACGTTTTGATTAAAATCAAAATTAACCTGTTCTTGTTATCTATATTCTGCTAGAAACACATGTGGTTGTTTTTAAAATTTTGACACAGACCTGGTACTTGATCATCACTAACCGGAATCCCCAATGATTTTTGACCAAGTTATGGCCTTTAATCTGTAGACAATTTCTTAAAAATAACAGTTTTCCAGACTTTTTTTCTAAATGCTTACAGATATTGAGCTGATATTTGGTATGTTAGTCAACCATGGTTAGTTACTGATCAAGTTTGAATATAGTTCCAGTCCAATGATTTGTATACACCGCCACACGAAGTGGCGAGGTATTATGTTACACCCTCAGTTTAGTTCGGTGTCTGTCCGTCTGTCTGTCCGTCCCCCGAAGGTTTCCAGATGATAACTTGAAAACTCCTCAAGGGATTTGAAAAATATTTTGCACAGCTGGTCAGTACAATAAAATACAGGTCAAGTTCAATTTTCAGGATGATCCGAAAAATATTATTGAAGTTTTGCCACTTTATAAATTTTCAAATACCCCCGAAGGTTTCCAGATGATAACTTAAAAACGCCTCAAGGGATTTGAATAATATTTTGCACAGCTGTTCAGTACAATAAAACACAGGTCAAGTTCAATTTTCAGGATAATCGGAAAAATATTATTGAAGTTTTGCCACTTTATAAATTTTCTAAATTTGACAATAATGAAATTTTCTGGTCTAAGAAAGATAACTCATTTCTTTCTGTCTCTATATACTAGTGGATGTATAGTATATACAGTATAGTATACTAGTATATACAAATATATTTATCTATTGATGAATATCGTGGCGGGGTATCATTTAATGTCCCATTAGATGCCCTATTTTTTTTATGAAATTCTGGCCTTTGGACTTTGAAAAAATTTATTTGCTGGTAGGGGACTTAGTATTGTTCAAACTTGGCCACAATCATCCTTAGGGTTCCTAGTTTCAAATTTGTACCCAGGGGTTGATCAAAGGACAAAGATGGCCACGGTTACTAAAAATATAATATAGGTGTCAACACACATTTTTAATCAATATACTAAAAATTATAATAGCTATAAAGAAAACCATTATCTCAAATTGATCAGCACATTAAGGTCTACAATAGTTGCTATTAGTGTTAAGTTGAGTAATGGCTTCCTACAGGAGTTATTGCCCTTTAATGACAATTTATGACAAAATTTCAGTTTTTACAATATAACTTGAAAACTATAAGATCTATATTGAAATTGTAAATTGCTACTCTTGGTATTGCAGGCTGATCTTTATACTAAACTTATCAAACAGAGAAATGAAGTGGCAAACGACACTGGATACACTCCACACTCAATAGCTAGCAATAAAGTCCTGCTAGACATGGCAAAGATAAGGTAATGACACTGGATACACTCCACACTCAATAGCTAGCAATAAAGTCCTGCTAGACATGGCAAAGATAATGTAATGACACTGGATACACTCCACTTTCAATAGCTGGCAATAAAGTCCTGCTAGACATGGCAAAGATAAGGTAATGACACTGGATACACTCCACACTCAATAGCTAGCAATAAAGTCCTGCTAGACATGGCAAAGATACGGTAATGACACTGGTTACACTCCACACGCAATAGCTGGCACTAAAGTCCTGCTAGACATGGCAAAGATAAGGTAATGACACTGGATACACTCCACACTCAATAGCTGGCAATAAAGTCCTAATAGACATGACAAAGATCAGGTAATGACACTGGATACACTCCACATTCAATAGCTAGCAATAAAGTCCTGCTAGACATGGCAAAGATACGGTAATGACACTGGTTACACTCCACACGCAATAGCAAGCAATAAAGTCCTGCTAGACATGGCAAAGATAAGGTAATGACACTGGATACACTCCACACTCAATAGCTAGCAATAAAGTCCTGCTAGACATGGCAAAGATAAGGTAATGACACTGGTTACACTCCACAATCAATAGCTGGCAATAAAGTCCTGCTAGACATGGCAAAGATACGGTAATGACACTGGTTACACTCCACACGCAATAGCTGGCACTAAAGTCCTGCTAGACATGATGAAGATAAGGTAATGACACTGGTTACACTCCACATTCAATAGCTGGCAATAAAGTCCTGCTAGACATGACAAAAATAAGGTAATGACACTGGATACACTCCACATTCAATAGCTAGCAATAAAGTCCTGCTAGACATAACAATGATAAGGTAATGACACTGGATACACTCCACTTTCAACAGCTATCAATAAAGTCCTGTTAGACATGACAAAGGTAAGGTAATGGCACTGGATACACTCCACTTTCAATAGCTGGCAATAAAGTCCTGCTAGACATGGCAAAGATAAGTAATGACACTGGATACACTCCACATTCAATAGCTGGCAATAAAGTCCTGCTAGACATAACAATGATAAGGTAATGACACTGGATACACTCCACTTTCAACAGCTATCAATAAAGTCCTGTTAGACATAACAATGATAAGGTAATGACACTGGATACACTCCACTTTCAACAGCTAGCAATAAAGTCCTGCTAGACATGGCAAAGATAAGGTAATGACACTGGTTACACTCCACATTCAATAGCTGGCAATAAAGTCCTGCTAGACATGGCAAAGATAATGTAATGAAACTGGATACACTCCACATTCAATAGCTGGCAATAAAGTCCTGCTAGACATGACAAAAATAAGGTAATGACACTGGATACACTCCACACTCAATAGCCAGCAATAAAGTCCTGCTAGACATGACAAAAATAAGGTAATGACACTGGATACACTCCACACTCAATAGCTGGCAATAAAGTCCTGCTAGACATGACAAAAATAAGGTAATGACACTGGATACACTCCACACTCAATAGCTAGCAATAAAGTCCTGCTAGACATGACAAAGAGAAGGTAATGACACTGGATACACTCCACATTCAATAGCTGGCAATAAAGTCCTGCTAGACATGGCAAAGATAAGGTAATGACACTGGATACACTCCACACTCAATAGCTAGCAATAAAGTCCTGCTAGACATGGCAAAGATAAGGTAATGACACTGGATACACTCCACACACAATAGCTGGCAATAAATTCCTGCTAGACATGGCGAAGATAAGGTAATGACACTGGATACACTCCACATTCAACAGCTGGCAATAAAGTCCTGCTAGACATGGCAAAGATAAGGTAATGACACTGGATACACTCCACACTCAATAGCTAGCAATAAATTCCTGCTAGACATGATAAAGATAAGGTAATGACACTGGATACACTCCACATTCAATAGCTGGCAATAAATTCCTGCTAGACATGATAAAGATAAGGTAATGACACTGGATACACTCCACACTCAATAGCTGGCAATAAATTCCTGCTAGACATGATAAAGATAAGGTAATGACACTGGATACACTCCACACACAATAGCTGGCAATAAATTCCTGCTAGACATGGCAAAGATAAGGTAATGACACTGGTTACACTCCACATTCAATAGCTGGCAATAAATTCCTGCTAGACATGATAAAGATAAGGTAATGACACTGGATACACTCCACACTCAATAGCTGGCAATAAATTCCTGCTAGACATGATAAAGATAAGGTAATGACACTGGATACACTCCACACACAATAGCTGGCAATAAATTCCTGCTAGACATGGCGAAGATAAGGTAATGACACTGGATACACTCCACATTCAACAGCTGGCAATAAAGTCCTGCTAGACATGGCAAAGATAAGGTAATGACACTGGATACACTCCACACACAATAGCTGGCAATAAATTCCTGCTAGACATGGCGAAGATAAGGTAATGACACTGGATACACTCCACATTCAACAGCTGGCAATAAAGTCCTGCTAGACATGGCAAAGATAAGGTAATGACACTGGATACACTCCACACACAATAGCTGGCAATAAATTCCTGCTAGACATGGCGAAGATAAGGTAATGACACTGGATACACTCCACATTCAACAGCTGGCAATAAAGTCCTGCTAGACATGGCAAAGATAAGGTAATGACACTGGATACACTCCACATACAATAGCTGGCAATAAATTCCTGCTAGACATGGCGAAGATAAGGTAATACCATTATGATGCCTTTGCTAAGATTGACTTGTGTAGTTATACAGTTGAACCTCGTTGCCTCGAACTTGGTTGACTCGATACCTTGTTCATTTCGATATAATTTTTATGTCCTTGCTTTTTTACCATATCAACAATGAATTTATCCCTCGTATTTATGTCGATCTCTGTTGTTTCGATATTTTGCTGAACTTGATGGTTTTTTGTTGTCGGTACAATATTGGTTAGTGTAATCATTGTCTCGAAGTTAACTTTGCTCTCAACATGCTCAATATCATATGTCAAAACTAACAAATTCATTTGAATTGTTACTTAATTCGCGTCTATTTATTTTACACACCTGTCAAACAGTAAACACCATTATTGATTGGCTATTACAATTTGAATTAGCAATTTAATCAAACGAATTGATAATCCAAAGCTTTCATGCATTACTAAGATAATTGATAATCCAAGCTTTCATGCATTACTAAGATAACTGATAATCCAAGCTTTCATGCATTACTAAGATAACTGATAATCCAAGCTTTCATGCATTACTAAGATAACTGATAATCCAAGCTTTCATGCATTACTAAGATAACTGATAATCCAAGCTTTCATGCATTACTAAGATAACTGATAATCCAAGCTTTCATGCATTACTAAGATAACTGATAATCCAAGCTTTCATGCATTACTAAGATAACTGATAAGCCAAGCTTTCATGCATTACTAAGATAATTGATAATCCAAAGCTTTCATGCATTACTAAGATAATTGATAATCCAAGCTTTCATGCATTACTAAGATAACTGATAATCCAAGCTTTCATGCATTACTAAGATAACTGATAATCCAAGCTTTCATGCATTACTAAGATAACTGATAAGCCAAGCTTTCATGCATTACTAAGATAATTGATAATCCAAAGCTTTCATGCATTACTAAGATAATTGATAATCCAAGCTTTCATGCATTACTAAGATAATTGATAATCCAAAGCTTTCATGCATTACTAAGATAATTGATAATCCAAAGCTTTCATGCATTACTAAGATACTTGATAATCCAAGCTTTCATGCATTACTAAGATAATTGATAATCCAAAGCTTTCATGCATTACTAAGATAACTGATAATCCAAGCTTTCATGCATTACTAAGATAACTGATAATCCAAGCTTTCATGCATTACTAAGATAATTGATAATCCAAGCTTTCATGCATTACTAAGATAATTGATAATCCAAGCTTTCATGCATTACTAAGATAATTGATAATCCAAAGCTTTCATGCATTACTAAGATACTTGATAATCCAAGCTTTCATGCATAACTAAGATAATTGATAATCCAAGCTTTCATGCATTACTAAGATAACTGATAATCCAAGCTTTCATGCATTACTAAGATAATTGATAATCCAAAGCTTTCATGCATTACTAAGATAATTGATAATCCAAAGCTTTCATGCATTACTAAGATACTTGATAATCCAAGCTTTCATGCATTACTAAGATAATTGATAATCCAAAGCTTTCATGCATTACTAAGATAACTGATAATCCAAGCTTTCATGCATTACTAAGATAACTGATAATCCAAGCTTTCATGCATTACTAAGATAATTGATAATCCAAAGCTTTCATGCATTACTAAGATAACTGATAATCCAAGCTTTCATGCATTACTAAGATAACTGATAATCCAAGCTTTCATGCATTACTAAGATAATTGATAATCCAAGCTTTCATGCATTACTAAGATAATTGATAATCCAAGCTTTCATGCATTACTAAGATAACTGATAATCCAAGCTTTCATGCATTACTAAGATAATTGATAATCCAAGCTTTCATGCATTACTAAGATAATTGATAATCCAAAGCTTTCATGCATTACTAAGATAACTGATAATCCAAGCTTTCATGCATTACTAAGATAACTGATAATCCAAGCTTTCATGCATTACTAAGATAATTGATAATCCAAGCTTTCATGCATTACTAAGATAACTGATAATCCAAGCTTTCATGCATTACTAAGATAATTGATAATCCAAGCTTTCATGCATTACTAAGATAATTGATAATCCAAGCTTTCATGCATTACTAAGATAATTGATAATCCAAGCTTTCATGCATTACTAAGATAACTGATAATCCAAGCTTTCATGCATTACTAAGATAACTGATAATCCAAGCTTTCATGCATTACTAAGATAACTGATAATCCAAAGCTTTCATGCATTACTAAGATAACTGATAATCCAAGCTTTCATGCATTACTAAGATAACTGATAATCCAAGCTTTCATGCATTACTAAGATAACTGATAATCCAAGCTTTCATGCATTACTAAGATAACTGATAATCTAAGCTTTCATGCATTACTAAGATAACTGATAATCCAAGCTTTCATGCATTACTAAGATAACTGATAAGCCAAGCTTTCATGCATTACTAAGATAACTGATAATCCAAGCTTTCATGCATTACTAAGATAACTGATAATCCAAGCTTTCATGCATTACTAAGATAATTGATAATCCAAGCTTTCATGCATTACTAAGATAATTGATAATCCAAGCTTTCATGCATAACTAAGATAATTGATAATCCAAGCTTTCATGCATTACTAAGATAATTGATAATCCAAGCTTTCATGCATTACTAAGATAACTGATAATCCAAAGCTTTCATGCATTACTAAGATAACTGATAATCCAAGCTTTCATGCATTACTAAGATAACTGATAATCAAAGCTTTCATGCATTACTAAGATAATTGATAATCCAAGCTTTCATGCATTACTAAGATAATTGATAATCCAAGCTTTCATGCATAACTAAGATAATTGATAATCCAAGCTTTCATGCATTACTAAGATAATTGATAATCCAAGCTTTCATGCATTACTAAGATAACTGATAATCCAAAGCTTTCATGCATTACTAAGATAACTGATAATCCAAGCTTTCATGCATTACTAAGATAACTGATAATCCGCTCAGTACTGTCCGAATTTTTTTGTCATGTGTAATTAAAAATGTTAATTATTGAAAATTTCCTTCGATCTCATCAATGATGTATGTGGTTTTTTAAAAACATTCTGTTATTTGTGTTGACTTGTGTGTTGTTTTCAGTTACGTAAAAAAAATTCTGCATTGTTGAATTAGTTCTTTCGGACTGTAAGTTGTTAAGTGTTTCTTACAATGTTTTTCTATGATTTCGCAATAAAGTTTATAAATTTGATAACAATTTTCATACCCCCACTTCATAGAAGATGGGGTATACTGTTTTACCCTTGTCTGTCCATCTATCCGTCGTCCATCCGTCCGTAACAAAAATTTCCATCGCAATTTTCTAAGCAACTATAGCATGTGGAAGCCTGATATTTTGTATATTGCTTTATCCTATGGTGCCATATGGTGTAAAGCGATTTCATGCTCCTTGGTCATCTACTTCCTGTTTACAGAATACTTAGATTTTTACACATAGTTGACATACATGCAAAATTTTCGTCGCAGTTTTCTCAGCAACTATAGGCTGCAGAAGACTGATATTTTGCTTATTGCTTTATTCTATAGTACTATCAAACAAAAAATGCACCAGTTTAAACGGAGGCAAAATATTTCAAATGGATGCAATACATTTCTGATCATTTATTTTCTAATTTCCATCATAGGATGCACTAGATATTGGGTCCATTGATATCAACATGGGGGTCATTGGGATCGTTTGGGTCATTTATAACCAAACAAGGACCATTAATATCAACTTGGGACTATCATCATCAACATTAGGACCAATAATATCAAGATTGAGTCCTTTAATATAATGAGGACCGTTAATATCAGCATTTTGCTTTTTAGATGTTTTCATTTCAATTGACATGATATCTCTCACATCTTCAGTGTATCACTGTCTTCCAGAAGCTTTAGTGAATCACTGTCTTCCAGAAGCTTTAGTGAATCACTGTCTTCCAGAAGCTTTAGTGATTTAACAACATAGTATTTGGACTGCTTTCTAACAAAAATGTTCATTTATAGGCCCAGTACAAAGAAGAATTTACTTAGATTAGAAGATTTTCCAGAAGCCAAAGTGGAAAAGTTTGGAGATATATTTTTAAGTATGCTGATCTCTTATTGTTCAACTAATAATCTGAAAATGGACGACTT
This sequence comes from Limnoperna fortunei, assembly GCA_944474755.1. NCBI lineage: Eukaryota > Metazoa > Mollusca > Bivalvia > Mytilida > Modiolidae > Limnoperna > Limnoperna fortunei. The sequence continues at coordinate 2,762,763 of OX104119.1, forward strand.
CCCCGAGATGGGCGACAATCAGCCTGTTGTAAGTTTTATCTCAAGGTATTTCTGATAAACCAAAAAACTATAAATAAAATAACAGCTGTAGTTTAGGGGGGACAAGATTGTAAGGAACTATAAAGAGGGTAGGGGATGTGACTTAAATCATCAGTGTTGTAAGGGGCAGGGTGACTGATTTTCGACATTGTTAGGAGGGGAAGGACAACTATATTTGACAATACTGTCATTCACAGGGTATGCTACAAGGTAGGGTGAATGACTGTCTGCTATTTTATTAAGGGTGACTGTTATGTGTTTTATGAGGATGTTATGATCTTGCTGTAAAATTACTGAATATGGAATAGAAACTTGTTAAAACAAACTTACACTAATGCCAGCGATTAACTGTTAACCTTATGTAAAAAAAAATATGTGTGTTTCCTGTTACATAGAATTATAAAATAGGTAGGTAGGTCTATTTTTTTTTGTTGTTGTTTGTTGGGGCGGAAGTTTGAAAATAGAAATTAAACCCGGAACAATACTGGGCATAAGCCAGATTTTTTCCCGTTCAAAGTAATCTCAGTTAAAAACGCAACAAAAAATTTTGGGACTGGATTTTGGCCTTAAAAAAATAGGTGGGGTTGGGTAATCGGAAACACACTTTTTTTTGGCCTTATATGGAGATTTTAGACATTATAGGAGTGACATGTATATAATAATTGACTGGCCATAGTATTTGTAGGAAAATGATTGTGGTGAAGGCGATGTCATTTGGAAGTTAACAGAAACACAGAGACTGTCATATGTCATGTTCCAGAGGCAGCATAAATCTATTGTAAGTTTATTACAGTCAATCGACTGTAAACATGGAAATATAATGGTGATGTGTTTCTACCTTTGTTTATTATGACTTGTACAGTGTTTGTGGTCTGACAAGGGGCCTCAGTGGCAGAGTGGTTAAGGTAGTTCGTCCGTCTGTTGATGTAACATGTACCTGATTTCCCACCTAAAATTAGTAGTAAATTGTAAAACATTGGTATCTTTTATGACATTTTATACATCTGGAGATTGTTTAAATGAAACTGCATCACACTGTCAGAGGTCATTAAACAAACTGTCAGCATTAATTATTATCATTACATATCATGTTAAATGCCGATTATTTTAACTGTATTACATATTTATTTATAACTTAGAAAAATAAAATCAGAATGAAACAATATGATAAAAACAGACATCCATATGATTGTAATTTTAAAACACAAATAAATATAGAATTTGATCTAAGATATCTGCTTCATATTTTCCTGCCACCAAGATTGAAGCAACAAATTAATTCAATGAAAACAAAGACTGTATACAGAGACTCTATCAAAATAAGAACATTTTATACAGAAAATTTTAATTGCACAAAAAAAACCCACCACTTTCAGCAAACTTGCAGCTATATCATGTCTTCTAGTTTTTATTGAGGGAGGAAGCCGGAACTCCTGGGGAAAAATCCCGACCTTCTGTAGTTAAACTGTCAATCATTGTCAGTTAAGATTGGAGTCGAGTGCACTATACCTGCAGTGAGAATCAAACCTGTAGATCAAAAAGATAAAAAAGTTATAGCTTGGACACAATTCCCTTCTGTGTTACCTGCAATTACTTCAAGTGAGGAACATATTGCATTAGGATTATGGTATTATAGATCTCTGCAAAGTTTCATGATAAAAGCTCTACCACATCTTAATCATTTGAACTTAGAATATCTTTTGGATTTGAGCACCACTTATGTTGCGTGTCTAGCATAGTAAATTTTATATCCATGGTATCTAGGATGACATTTTATGGCACCGCCACTTCGTGCCCTATAGTGATCAGTCTGTCCATCCGTCCGTCCGAAGCTAATCGTGTCCAAGCTATAACTTTTTTATCTTTTGAGGTAGGCTTTTCATATTTGGTATGTGGGTAGATAATATCAAGGCGATGTGTCGCATACCAGGGTTGATGACCTGTGACCTTTACCTCAAGGTTGGCGGGACCCACAGAGATGATTGATACCTTCATACTAATATCTAGTTTACTCTCTGTTTTTTGGTTTTTATTTCTTATTTTGTGAATACGTAATTCTCCCTTGCCATCTGCTCTTGCTGGGTCTAGCCTTAGTTTCATAAAACTTCTCAAATTGAAATTGTCCTTAAATCCTTGAGTTTTTCCTCAAATTTGAATTTTCCAGCAATCTGTCCAATATTTGAGTTGTGGAAATCCTCAAATTTGAGATGTTTTATGAAACCGGGCCCAGTTTCTTTGCTATTTTTCTTAGAAGAATTCTTCAATCATTACTTTATGACTTGTATATTATACAAGATTTTATTCCCTTACAAAGGATAGAGTTGTTTCCCCTTCCAAAGGATAGAGTGTTTCCTCTTCCAAAGGATAGAGTTGTTTCCCCTTCCAAAGGATAGAGTGTTTCCTCTTCCAAAGGATAGAGTTGTTTCCCCTTCCAAAGGATAGAGTGTTTCCTCTTCCAAAGGATAGAGTTGTTTCCCCTTCCAAAGGATAGAGTTGTTTCCCTACCAAACAATAGAGTTGTTTCCCCTACTAAGGGATAAAGGTGTTTTCGTTACCAAAGGATAGAGTTGTTTCCCCTTCCAAAGGTTAAAGTTGCTAGATCCCGTGCAGATATTGCCATCTCAAAATGTGTTAAGCTTCACAGTGTTTTTCAACAGCTATGCACCATGTGATTCAGTGAAATCTGAAAAATCTTTTCTTTGACCTAGTTATCTACACAAGGGGCTCAGAGTTGTGATGTTTAGTTTTGTATGTTAGCACAAAATTTTTTTGCCAGTGGTACCAAGGATATATAGAATACAGGATGTTTGATCTTGAGATATTTTGGCACCTGCCTCCTCCACACATTTTAGACAAGTAGATTGTAGATGTGTGACATGAAGTTTGGTAACGGAATCAATTGCCTACGAGTATATAAGATTATCAAGAATGTAACAAATATTATTAAGAATGTAACACCAATTGGAGGAAAGTCCACATGTAACATCTCTTTTCTAGGAGGACGTAGCATCCTTACGAGGTCTGAAGACCACAACTATTGTTGGTCATATTGCTGATGCCATGAAAGCTGGATTAAATGCTGATACCAGTCGACTGGGACTGACCAATCAGATGCAGAGGATTATAACAGAAGCCATAAGGAATCCACCGGTAAATTCAGGTATGACAGTTTGTAACTTTACATTTATGGACTAGGTTTATGTTACCTTGGGAACAGAAAACAGTGCACAACATTGAGCAGGTGCTTTATGTACAGGTTTACATATATAACTCAGGAAATTAACCTCCCTTTATAGACAATGATTTGTTGAGGTGCCCTTTAGAGTAGGTTCTGTTATTTAAGAAATAGATTATTGCGAGTGGGCTCTATGTGAATTAGAACATGGTCAGACCTTATATTAGTCAATATTTTAAACCGAGCGACAGCGAGGTATAAAATGAGGACAAATATAAGGTCTGACCATGTTCTAATTCGCATAGAGCCCAATTGCAATAATCTATTTCGATTCTAATATGTCTAACAATTGTTTTAAAATTTCGAAGTGGCTCTAAGATGACGCTTTCAATGGTAATACTTTTTTTGTTTAAAACTAATAAGATATATCCCAAAACAGTATGTTAAAGCAAATAAAATTGACATAAACATATATTCTAGTCATTTTATTGTTTTAAACAAATATTTTGAGAAATCTCAACGAAATTGCATTGTTCCAGTTTGAAATTTTCAGTTGAGGGTAATAGGACGTTGAAATTCTAAATGTGATGTCATATTAATTCGAATGTATAATTGTAAAAGAAAATAATTTATCCGGATTAGTTTAAATTATATAAATCTCAGAATTCAGACTAAAAATAACTGCATTATTAACAATAACGAAAGTTAAGGATAACACATAACAAACTGCATTTTCAAGTCAGTTTTTACATTTACACAAACACACTGCTTACGCATGTGCGAACTAAACTTATTGGAATTTTGACACGGCTTTGTTTACATAGCTAAAGCAGGACATCATATTAGAATGACATTTTAACTACAGATGTCCAGACTTTTAATTGAATATTGCTTCAGTAGTCCTTAAATAAAACTCACAAAGAGTAGCCTAGAACGAACAAACTATTTTTAACGAGGGAAAGAATTTAGTCCCATGTAGCACCGTGGGAGTGAGTCACTCCATGCACTTTAATGTGGAAAAACAGTTGCATATATAATTGTCCATGAACAATCTTGATATCATTCAACAGTGTCTCCGTGTTATTAATTTGGTGTTTGATTCTTGATGATATAAATCTTGTCATTTTTTAATAACCTCTATGCATTATGTCTTAATTGACATTTGTGTCTGTTTTGTTTTGTTTTTTGTTTATTAACTGAAAAACATTGAGAACCCGAAATGGTCACCTGATAGTATGCATCCCTATAGCAAGGTCTGTGTGGACAAGGATCATCAAAATTTGTTATAAAAATCCTTCTCACGATGCCGATACAGTATGAAGCAGACTTTCAAGCTTTCTCACGATGTTGATACAGTATGAAGCAGACTTTCAAGCTTTCTCACGATGTTGATACAGTATGAAGCAGACTTTCAAGCTTTCTGTAGCATAGCCTTGTTCTCACTATGACATACATTCAGCAGAAAAATAACTTAACATGTCTTGTTTATAGTCAGTGTTCGTAGAGAGTTATTATCTTACATAATCCGAAAGGTTAAGTGAGCTATTGCATCCTTCGCTGTCTGTAATCTTCTTATCTGAAACCACTCAGATAATTTTGAAACCAAACTTGGATGGACATTTACACAAATTGTGTTTTTTATTCTGATTGGAAGACCAATATGGCCACCACCATTGGACTTAGTTTAACATTGCTTCTTCTCTGAAACCAGTTAACCAATTAAAACAAAACTCATCACCATTATTCATTGGCTGGTTCTCTATAAAGTTTAATTTTTTATGACAATCAGAAATTCAAAATGGCCACCATTGCAGGAGGAAGTGTAACATAGGACCCTATGGTACAAAGTTAAAAAAGACTTATTTGAAACTAGTAAACCAATTGAAACAAAACTTAATAAATAGCAGATTGTACTCTACACAATTTTGTATGCCTGTTAAAATGGCCACCAATACCATTACAGTCTAAGTTTAACATAGGACTCCATAGGAATAATTTTCAAATGCAATCTTTTCTGAAACTTCAAAGCTGATTCAAGCCAGTGTATATTGAATTGTTCTCTTAAACCTTTATGCTTGGTTATTTGATCGAAAATCCTTGATGGCTGCAATTGTTGGAACATAGAAATCTATTGGAAAATGTAAGAATCGCTTCCTATCTAAAACTATTGAACCAGTTAAAACCAGATGGCAAGATTCATTGTATGGTTTTAACAAAGATAATGTTATTTATGCCAGTAGAAATTGAAAATCACAATAGCTCTGTGAAAAAACTACAATTCAACAGCTTTTGAAAATAACTGACTACAGATAAATAAAATGGATGGCATAAATTAAGAGATAATTATGAATGTATTAATAATAAACTTACTTTAACTGCAGAGGAACCATAGGTCAGCCGATGTAACTTTATGTACTTGTATCGTATAATTTATTAGCTCACCTGACCCAAAGGGTCATGTGAGCTATTGCCATCACTTGGCGTCCGTCGTCGTCGTCGTCGTCATCGTCGTCGTTAACTTTTCTTCAAAAATCTTCTCCTCCAAAACCACTGAAGGGATTGCTTTGAAACTTTGCATACATCATCAGTAAAATGCCCTCAACCAAGTTTGCCCAAATCATGGCCTCAGACCAACCAACATGGCCGCCATGGCTAAAAATAGAACAGAGGGGTCAAAATACAGTTTTTTGCTTATAGTTCAAAAAGTATAACAGATACAGGAAAACCGAAGAGACCTTCCTTCTTCAGCATCTAAAGCTCTACAAGACACTCCATTGGGTCAAAGTTGTATGATGACTCCTTGTAGGAGTTATTGCCCTTTAATTGTCAAAATTGATGATTTTTGCCATTTTTGCCTCAAAATCTTGAAAATTATTAGAACTAGAGAAAAAGTTAGCATTGTTTAATTGTTCTGCTCTATGAGGGCTACAAAAATGACTTAAGGGTCAAGATTGTCTGATTAACCGTTTAAGAGTAATTCCCCTTGAACTGTTTTTTTTAATCGGTTTTAATTGATTTTTTAAAATCTTCTCCTCTGAAACAACTGAAAGTACTGCTTTGAAACTTTGTACACATCATCTGTCAAATGTCCTCAACCAAGTTTGCACCTACCATGGCTGCAGATTAACCAACATGGCCACCATGGCTGAAAATAGGATTGGGGGGGGGGGGGGGGGGGGGGGGCGGTAAAATACAGTTTTTGGCTTATATTTAAATAAGTGTAACAGATACAGGAAAACCGAAGAGACATGCCTTCATCTGCATCAAAAGCTCTACGAAACACTCCATCGGGTTGACGTTGTATGATGACTCCTTATAGGAGTTATTGCCCTTTAATTGTCGAAATTGATTATTTTTGACATTTTTGCCTCAAAATCTTGAAAATTATTAGAACTAGAGAAAAAGTTAGCATTGTTTAATTGTTCTGCTCTATGAGGGCTACAAAAATGACTTAAGGGTCAAGATTGTCTGATTAACCGTTTAAGAGTTATTCCCCTTGAACTGTTTTTTTTAATCGGTTTTAATTGATTTTTTAAAACCTTCTCCTCTGAAACAACTGAAAGTACTGCTTTGAAACTTTGTACACATCATCTGTCAAATGTCCTCAACCAAGTTTGCACCTACCATGGCTGCAGATTAACCAACATGGCCACCATGGCTAAAAATAGGATGGGGGGGGGGGGGTGGTAAAATACAGTTTTTGGCTTATATTTAAAAAAGTGTAACAGATACAGGAAAACCGAAGAGACATGCCTTCATCTGCATCAAAAGCTCTACGAAACACTCCATTGGGTTGAAGTTGTATGATGACTCCTTATAGGAGTTATTGCCCTTTAATTGTCGAAATTGATTATTTTTGACATTTTTGCCTCAAAATCTTGAAAATTATTAGAACTAGAGAAAAAGTTAGCATTGCTTAATTGTTCTGCTCTATGAGGGCTACAAAAATGACTTAAGGGTCAAGATTGTCTGATGAACCGTTTAGGAATTATTCTCCTTGAACATTTTTTTAATCAATTTTACTTGATTTTAAAAAATCTTCTCCTCTTAAACCAATGAAAGGACTGCTTTGAAACATTGCACACATCATCTTTAGGATGTCCTCTACCAAAATTGTGCAAATCATGACACCTGACTACCTACATAGCTACATTGGATTAAAATAGAAAAAATGAAAAAAAGGGGGGGGTGGGGGGGTAGTTGAGAGAGTTTTGGATTGATAGTTAAAAAAGTATAACAGGTACAGCAAATTTGAAGTGAACCTCCCTTCTCCCTCTAAGCATCAAAAGCTCCTCCTTATAGGAGTTATTTCCCTTAAAAGGTCAAAATTAATGATTTTTGCGGAAGTGTTGGGCAATTCCTAATAGCAAAGAAAAGCTGGATAAAAAAGGGTTGTTTGGTTTCAGGTTCAGGTGAGCAACACAGGCTCCTGGGAGCCTCTAGTTTCTTTTTATACTGCATTTTAATTAAAATTTAGTCTGACACTTGTCACCCCTAACTTTTTCTGTTGTGGCTTCGGTGATAATAGAAAAAGGGGAGCAAGTAAAATATTTAATTAGATTGGTTGTAATGTGGAGTAGATTTTTATACCACTGCTCCCCATAGAGCACGGGGTTTGTTTGCAGTCTTTGTTGGTAGGTGTGCACCATCCGTAACTATTTTTGATCACATTTTTCTCAGATAAATTAAACAATACGGTAATTTTGTCACTAGCTTGTATGATCATGCCTTATTGTGGGATTCAATTTCAGACCACTTCAACTCCTACTCTCTGTTTACCAACATTTATTACTATTTAGTCCACATTTGGTTTCCGGATGATAATGCAAAAAGTTTGCATCCAATTTGAATAAAACTTTGGGATATTGTTATATATCAGGTTGGTAAGAAGCCTATTGAATTTTGGGGAATCCATCAAATTTCAAGGTTGCAGTCCACAAAAAACTTTAGAAATTTACAAAAATGTTGTTTCCAGACAATATCTCAAAAAGTTTGAATTTGATTTGAATGAAACTGTGGGATATTGTTATATATCGGGTTGGTAAGAAGCCTATTGATTTTGGGGGAAATCTGTAAAATTTCAAGGTCGCAGTACAAGAAAACCGTTAGAAATTTTTTTTAAAGCAGGTGTATCAGTGATCGCTAGATAGACTTTTGTCTAGTTTGCCTTTTGCAATCTTTATTGTTTTATATAAAGCTGTAGTGGATCATATCATCATGGAGCCTTTTGCAATCTTTATTGATTTATATAAAGCTGTAGTGGATCATATCATCATGGAACTTTAGCTTACAGTAATACTTGTTCATTTTAGAAATTGGCAAGCTAACAAAAATAAAGGAGGCACTGCCACCAGACATAGAGTACAACCAGATCAAAATTGTGATAGCGTTACTGGTTCAGAAATACGGACAGGAATTAAGACCTACAGGAGAGCTTATTGTATGCCAATCACCACAGGAGAGTTCTACTCAGGGGACATCATCCCAGAAAATAGAGATAAAAGAAGAATTGGAATGGTCATCTCAGGTACAGGGTAGATCAATTGTTTACAAAAAATGTATTTGATTCAGTTTCCTGAACTGAGCACCTTTCTCAGACTGAGATGTTATTATGTTATGCTCGCTTAAAATTGGATTCTAATACGACGTCCTTCAAATGCTTTGGAAACAATCTCTATTTAAATGTTCAATAAATACTGCTGTTCCAGGCATTTCAAAAATCACTCCTCCATGTGCTCATGCTTTATTCCCCCGTCTTTTTTATTATTCCATATTGTACCTTAGCTTTGTATTACGAAAATCAAATAGTAAAAATGTTTCCACAATAACTATGTTGTGTTTTTAAGCGACCTTGAATAATAATAATAATATTTATTCAGGTAAAAGAGGCTTTACAATTACAACATCACAATGGCACAGTTTATAACACTCATTAATTAAAAGACAAACAAAATTTAAAAATCAAACAAATAGCACCTTAGTCAAAACATATAAAAAACGTAGGACAGATTAAAAAAATTAAAGAATAGCATTTGGCATACTAAAATGTATGTGATCTATGTAAATTCACATGTATGACTATTAAATATAAATTAAGCGGTAGCCCAACCATTGCTCTTTACCTGGGATAACCCGCAAAAGCTCAAAAGCTTATTTCCAGTAGGGTCCCTGACCTTGCGTTGTTTACAACTACTTTCATGACATTCAGTGGTAATCAGATAAACCGCAAGATTTCCTGCCTCCACTGCAAACGAATTTTGTCTGTATCAAAATGAAAACACAACGGAATTTTAAAATGCTAATAAGATGTTGAAAAAAAATTAATTGCACCATTTTGGATCTACAAAAGGAGCATACATGTAAGCTCGACCAAATGTGGTAAGCAGTTTTCATTTGTCACGCAAAAACAGCAACACAGTCACAGATACAGTTACTCAGACTGATGTAACGAAGCTCAATTTTGTGGTTCTTTCTTCTGATTGTTTAATTATAATATAGTTAATATTATATATATGTTAGTTTGTTTTTAATGTATTTTTCTTCCTTTTTCTACCAAGTTTTACATGAGAAAAATAATATAATTTAGTAAAAGGGAGGAACAGCCAAAATAAACCTTTAACTATGTAGGTGCGAAATATACAATTTCATTATTTTCATAACAGAATCATAATTATACATGGCTGCTCATATTTAAATAATCCATAAAATTGTGACAGCCATGCATGTATTATTTCTTTAATAAAATACAGATAAAAATCTATACAACACAATTACAATTTGTCATAGAGCTAAACTATAAGTTATATGCCAATATCAGTTTGTTTACAATTCTTGATTAAATTGAAATTTTGTATGGTACAACTTGCTGGTTTTAGTTTTGATGCCACAGAGCAGGCCACCGGCTGGGAATTTAGACCTTTGGTAATCATATTCCTTGGTGCATTACATACAATTTTTTCATATATGTTCTTGAAATATTACACTAATTAGCTCACCTGACCCATTGTTAGTGCATTTGTCTGTAAACTTTTAAATTTCAATCTTCTCCGAGTCCACTGGGCCAATTAAACCAAACTTGGTCGCAGTATCAATTGGATGGACCTTTATCCTGATTAGTAGGGGAAACAACTCTATTCTTTGATAGGGGAAACAACTCTATTCTTTGATAGGGGAAACAACTCTATTCTTTGATAGGGGAAACAACTCTATCCTTTGGTAGGGGAAACAACTCTATCCTTTGATAGGGGAAACAACTCTATTCTTTGATAGGGGAAACAACTCTATTCTTTGATAGGGGAAACAACTCTATTCTTTGATAGGGGAAACAACTCTATTCTTTGATTAGGGAAACAACTCTATTCTTTGATTAGGGAAACAACTCTATTCTTTGATAGGGGAAACAACTCTATTCTTTGATAGGGGAAACAACTCTATTCTTTGATAGGGGAAACAACTCTATTCTTAGATAGGGGAAACAACTCTATCCTTTGGAAGTAGTCTCGATCATCCAGACGCTTAATTGCATTTGTGCGTCTGGATTTATCTCTACATTGAACTCGTTATCATTACGCCCAAAACTGGGCATCATTTTTGATTGGATGATATTTTTATTGTCTAAAAAATTACTTCCGTTCATATCAAGAAGTGTAAAAAAAAATTGTACCAAAGTTTATATTTGAATATTTGTTATAGAATATTACTTTATCAATTAATTAAACAAATATTGTTATGCACAATCAAGAGAAAATCTTACTGTGAAGTCATTTTATTAGTTTAGACATGTTTGCATGGTTTTCCTGGTCTAAAATTAGGGCCCTAAAAATAGAATCATTGTTTTGTCTCCACCTATTGGTAGCAAAATTACAACAAGGTGATCCCAGTTACTATTATATATGCGTCTGGGTGATGGAGACTACTTTGGAAGGGGAAACAATTCTATCCTATGGAAAACATTTTTAATAAGGCTTTTTCTCTGAAACTAGTTAACCAGTTAAGGTGCTATATAAAGTTTTTTTTTTAAGTATTTTTTTACATAGGACCCTTCGAGAAAAGGTTTAAAATGCTTCTTCTCTGAAACCAGATAAAGAATTGAGTTAAAACTTATAAGAAATATTGTTTGGATGGGATGGTCCTCTTTAAAGTTTGTTTTTTATGCTGATAGTAAATTCAAAATGGCCACCACTGCAGGATTTAGTTTAACATAGGATCCTATGGGAAACAAGTTTCAAAAAGCTTCTTCTCTGAAACATGTTAACCAATGGAAACAAAATTTCTTACAAGTATTCATTGGAAGGTCTTCTTTAAGTTGATGTTTTTTATGCCAATCGGAAATCTAAATGTAAGATGGATGCCATTGTAGGAATTAATTTAACATAGAAACCTATTCGAAAATTTCTAAAATGACTTCCTATCTGACACCATTGAATCCGTTGAAACCAAACAGCAATATTAATTGTATGGTCTCAAGAAAGATAGTTTTGTTTATACCAGTAAAAAATTGAAAATTACAGGACTTAGTTTAGCATTGGGGAAATGCCTTCTTCATTACCTATATAAATCAGGCGAGCGATACAGTCTGGTTTTTTTTTGGTTAAAATAACAAAAGAGAAAAACAATATTCTTGTACCAATAATTGTTCTTATTCCTTAATAAAAAAATATAATCCTTAATTTAGTTATTAATTTATTACAATTTATGTAGGATGAAGATGAAATACTATTGGACAGTTGTCAGGATAATTCCAGCCAATTAAAACCTTCATTACAAAAGTGTTTATCAGCCGACAGCAATACATCCCAATCAAAGCCAGTGTTGCAGAAATCATTATCTTCTGGTTTACATAGCCAGTCACAAACGTCAAATGAAGTCACATCAACAGGAAATGAGTTTGTTCAATCTGAAACAATGTCACAAACAGTTATGGGCAAAAGAAAGCTACCTGATTGGATGTCTGGTAAAAAGCCTTTAATGAGTAAAAAGATGAAGTCCAACAGTTTGTTTAGATAATAAATATTGTTATTGAAATGTCTTCCTCTTTAACTTTAGACACATGAGCTAATGCCTCAGAACCTAGACAGCCGTTTATTCTAAACTAAAGATGTTCATTAGCTCACCTGGACCAAAGTTAAGTTAAGCTTCATGTTTTTGCCTTTGATGTTGTTGAAGGCAGTAAAATTCCTGTTTCTTAATTGGAGGTTGTTGAAGGCACTAAGCTTCCTGTTTCTTCTTTAAGGTTGTTGAAGGCAATAGGCTTCCTGTTTCTGCCTTGGATGTTGTTGTAGGCACTAAGCGTCCTGTTCTGCCTTAGAGGTTGTTGAAGGCACTAAGCTTCCTGCTTCTTCTTTAAGGTTGTTGAAGGCACTAAGCTTCCTGTTTCTTCTTTAAGGTTGTTGAAGGCACTAAGCTTCCTGCTTCTTCTTTAAGGTTGTTGAAGGCACTAAGCTTCCTGTTTCTTCTTTAAGGTTGTTGAAGGCACTAGGCTTCCTGTTTATGCCTTGGATGTTGTAGGCACTAAGCTTCCTGTTTCTGCCTTGGATGTTGTTGTAGGCACTAAGCTTTCAGTTTCTGCCTTGGATGTTGTTGTAGGCACTAAGCTTCCTGTTTCTGCCTTGGATGTTGTTGTAGGCACTAAGCTTTCAGTTTCTGTCTTAAAGGTTGTTGAAGGCACTAAGCTTCCTGTTTCTGCCTTGGGGGTTGTTGGAGGCACTAAGCTTCCTGTTTCCGCCTTGGAGGTTGTTGTAGGCACTAAGCTTTCTGTTTCTGCCTTGGAGGTTGTTGTAGGCACTAAGCTTCCTGTTTCTGCCTTGGATGTTGTAGGCACTAAGCTTCCTGTTTCTGTCTTAAAGGTTGTTGAAGGCACTAAGCTTCCTGTTTCTGCCTTGGGGGTTGTTGGAGGCACTAAGCATCCTGTTTCTGCCTTAGAGGTTGTTGAAGGCACTAAGCTTCCTGTTTCTTCTTTAAGGTTGTTGAAGGCACTAAGCTTCCTGTTTCTTCTTTAAGGTTGTTGAAGGCACTAGGCTTCCTGTTTATGCCTTGGATGTTGTAGGCACTAAGCTTCCTGTTTCTGCCTTGGATGTTGTTGTAGGCACTAAGCTTTCAGTTTCTGCCTTGGATGTTGTTGTAGGCACTAGGCTTCCTGTTTATGCCTTGGATGTTGTTGTAGGCACTAAGCTTTCAGTTTCTGTCTTAAAGGTTGTTGAAGGCACTAAGCTTCCTGTTTCTGCCTTGGGGGTTGTTGGAGGCACTAAGCTTCCTGTTTCCGCCTTGGGGGTTGTTGGAGGCACTAAGCATCCTGTTTCTGCCTTGGAGGTTGTTGTAGGCACTAAGCTTCCTGTTTCTGCCTTGGATGTTGTAGGCACTAAGCTTCCTGTTTCTGTCTTAAAGGTTGTTGAAGGCACTAAGCTTCCTGTTTCTGCCTTGGGGGTTGTTGGAGGCACTAAGCATCCTGTTTCTGCCTTAGAGGTTGTTGAAGGCACTAAGCTTCCTGTTTCCGCCTTGGAGGTTGTTGTAGGCACTAAGCTTTCTGTTTCTGCCTTGGAGGTTGTTGGAGGCACTAAGCATCCTGTTTCTGCCTTAGAGGTTGTTGAAGGCACTAAGCTTCCTGTTTCTGCCTTAGAGGTTGTTGAAGGCACTAAGCTTCCTGTTTCTGCCTTAGAGGTTTTTGAAGTCTCTAAGGTTTTTCCTGTGTTCGATGTTGTTTAAGGCACTAAGCTTCCTGTTTCTACATGGAGGTTGTTGAAGGCACTAAGCTTCCTGTTTCTAAAGATGTTCATTAGCTCACCTGGACCAAAGTTAAGTTAAGCTTCATGTGTTTGCCTTTGATGTTGTTGAAGGCAGTAAAATTCCTGTTTCTTAATTGGAGGTTGTTGAAGGCACTAAGCTTCCTGTTTCTTCTTTAAGGTTGTTGAAGGCACTAGGCTTCTAAGGTTTCTGTTCCTGTGTTTGATGTTGTTGGAGGCACTAAGCTTCCTGTTTCTGCCTTTTAGGTTGTTTAAGGCACTAAGCTTCCTGTTTCTACATGGAGGTTGTTGAAGGCACTAAGCTTCCTGTTTCTACATGGAGGTTGTTGAAGGCACTAAGCTTCCTGTTTCTACATGGAGGTTGTTGAAGGCACTAAGCTTCCTGTTTCTACATGGAGGTTGTTGAAGGCACTAAGCTTCCTGTTTATACATGGAGGTTGTTGAAAGCACTAAGCTTCCTGTTTATACATGGAGGTTGTTGAAAGCACTAAGCTTCCTGTTTCTACATGGAGGTTGTTGAAGGCACTTAAGCTTCCTGAACTTTAGTACTTTGACCATACTGGGAGTGTTCCCAGGGCTCGACGGACAGAACAGCCCAGCTCGTCCCCTGGTGGGGGTCCTTTTGTTCGGGTGTTGCAGTGTTATAGTACACAGACTGACCACGGACTATAGTTGGTAACGTGTTTTGAGAGTACCACACTGCCTGCACGATAAAGATCCCTTTTGTAGATTTTGGGATAAGAGTAGGATTATTGTATCTGCTATAAAAGGCTACATTTTCTGTCTCTACCCAACACTCCATACTTTTTAATTATTGATTCCCGTTGGTCCATCTTGTTTCCCTGTTGATTTATTGTCTCGCCTGCGACGAAAGTCGCTGGAGGCGAGACATATGTATGGGAATCCGGCGGCGGCGTAAACACTTGACATCTTGTTCATATATTTGTAAGCCGAAGCCCTAGGTCCATCAAATTTGGTCCAGAGGTAGCTTATGATGAGTACTTGCCAGTCAGTCACCTGTCACCTGACCTTGACCTCAATTTCACGGTCCAGCGACTACGTTAAAGTTTTTGGGTTACGACTGTTCCCCTGTAACTACGCATGGTAGGATGACAATATTTGGTGTATAGGTTGCTGATGACTAGTACATGACTGTCTGGTAGGTGTCACCTGACCTTGACCTCAATTTCACGGTCCAGCGACTACGTTAAAGTTTTTGGGTTACAACAGTTCCTCTGTAACTACGCATGTAAGATGACAATATTTGGTGTATAGGTTGCTGATGACTAGTACATGACTGTCTGGTAGGTGTCACCTGACCTTGACCTCAATTTCACGGTCCAGCGACTACGTTAAAGTTTTTGGGTTACGACAGTTCCTCTGTAACTACGCATGGTAGGATGACAATATTTGGTGTATAGGTTGCTGATGACTAGTACATGACTGTCTGGTAGGTGTCACCTGACCTTGACCTCAATTTCACGGTCCAGTGACTACGTTAAAGTTTTTGGGTTACGACTGTTCCTCTGTAACTACGCATGGTAGGTTTGACAATATTTGGTGTATAGGTTGCTGATGACTAGTACATGACTGTCTGGTAGGTGTCACCTGACCTTGACCTCAATTTCACGGTCCAGTGACTACGTTAAAGTTTTTGGGTTACGACTGTTCCTCTGTAACTACGCATGGTAGGTTTGACAATATTTGGTGTATAGGTTGCTGATGACTAGTACATGACTGTCTGGTAGGTGTCACCTGACCTTGACCTCAATTTCACGGTCCAGCGACTACGTTAAAGTTTTTGGGTTACGACAGTTCCTCTGTAACTACGCATGGTAGGATGACAATATTTTGTGTATAGGTTGCTGATGACTAGTACATGACTGTCTGGTAGGTGTCATCTGACCTTGACCTCAATTTCACGGTCAAGCGACTGTGTTAAAGTTTTTTGGGTTACAGCTGTTCCCCTGTAACCATGCATGTTAGGATGACAATATTTGTTATATAAGTTGCTGATAAATAGTACATGACTGTCTGGTAGGTGTCACCTGATCTTGACCTCAATTTCACAGTCCAGCGACCACGTTAAAGTTTTTGTATTAGGACAGTTCCTCTGTAACTATGCATGGTATGGTGACAATATTTGGTATACAGGCAGTTGCTGATATTTGATGCTATTTACGTAATGCTTATGACGAAATTTATTTTCGTTACTGATGCTGAATGCAGGCGAGACATTTTTCTGTGTCCACACTTTTTATTCTCGTTCTGAATATAGCTTAAATACTGCTCGCTGGACGTACAGCAAATATCCAGTAACAGGATTTATGGTCGAACTCCAAATATTTAAACCCAGTTTTGTTGTTCTGACGTGTAAAGCTGACGTGAAAACATTTGTTGTCATGTAGTACATTACATTATCAGTTATTATGGCTTACAAGACATAGGTAATTATAGGCTGGATATACAACATAATCGTACTAGGGTTCTGGATTGATTGATTTTTGTTTTACGTCCAGCAGGCAATATTTCAGCTATATTTAGGATGTAGAGTTCTGGATAGTTTATATGAGAATCATACAAGAATACTAAATATTACAATCAATCGAACTGCTTACATTTGAACTTTTCATAAAGATGCATCATTAACCAAAACAAGAAACAATCAATACTTTTACAGTTCTAAGACATCGGGGTGTTACGGTCCATTTGTAGTCCGTGATTTGGCAAAAAATTAAAACTGATTGTTATGATCAGTATTTCGCAAAAGGAATAAGTAGAAATGTTGTTCTAATATTATGTAATCCTTTTACAAATCTTTCTCAATTTAAATGAAAGCATCAGTTTGGCCGAAAAATATTTAAAAGCAGTGATTTTCATAACTAATCTGCAGAAATAGGAAATATTCAACACATGATTTATTATGTGAAAAAAAATATTTGGAGGTTTTTAATTGTTTAAAAACTTTATTGATTTTTTGTTGAAATTAAACGATTTTTGTCAAAACAGATTTTTATCCCATTTCATGAGTACAGTCTTTTATCAGTATAAAGTAGCTAAATATGGTAAAGTATTATTAGGATATTTTTCTGTTTTGCAGCAAACTTTAATATGATTATTTGAGATTTCAAAATTTGGGCCTTTAATGCAAAATATATATTGACAAAAGCATTTTCAAGAAGTTCATGTTAAAAAAAATTAAAATGCTTACATGTATGTTATTTATGTTGGACTTAAAAAAAACAGAAGTAGCTGAAAATCATAATGAAAATCTCCAGTTTCATTTCTTCTGTAACTACTTATTAGATAAATTTAAAATAAAGCAAAACTGGCAATATGCAGTCATTGAATTCTTATGAATACTGTTGTTAGATATTGTATTCTTGTAAAACTCTATTTACTTAAAATTAGGTGCTATAATCGCAATGGCAACGGTGATATTCTACAAATATGAACATATTCTTCAATATTTCACAAGATGTAAACATTGATATAATGATAGTTTGTAAATTGCTCATTATTGTTGCTATTGTGTATAAAATTGTCCAGAAAACATAAAAGGGATAAATTTGTAAGCATTTTATTTAATGTCAACCAAGAGGTACCACAGTTTCAACTATCCGTTCTGTAGTGATATGAAGTTTTTGTTTGGTGCTATGGTTTTAGAAATGAATGCCTATTATTCAGGTTTTCTTAATTAACTTTATATTCTCCCTCACTACGTTCGTCGAATATAAAATAATTCTATTCTATAGGCTGAATATAACAAAGATCGAATGTAGGTGTGCGATTCGCTATAACCTTTATTATCAAAATAATTATTAATACATTCTACTACATTTTACATAAGAGTGAACTAAATAATTTAATTCAACACCATGATCAAATAAACGTGTTTACTCTTGAGGTTATAGCGAAAGTCGGTAAGTACATAAAAAAAGCACGGGTTTTAAATTTATAAGAATATGTCACGTGACATGAGTATTCATGAACGGTCAACGAAATGAATTAAATGTATACATGTATATATAAAAACTTTTATACATAGACAAGTGACAGCTCCTCCCCATGTGGGGGAATGGTTGGAGCAATGTATAAAAGTTTTAAGTTCAGTTAAAGTGAGAATGTTCAAGACTAATATTTTATGACTTGTTTACGTCATTTATTTTTCTCCGGGTACTCCGGCTTCCTCCCCCAATAAAAACTGGACGCCATGATATAGCTTAAAATTTGCTGAAAGTGGCGTTAAACATCATTCAAACAAACAAACGTCATTTATTTATATTGACACTCAATGATTAAGGCCATTCGTTGGTCAGTCTGTGTCTATAGTCTTGACAAAAACGGTCAACTGTATCGTTGCATACCCTTCTAGACTTGTATATAATTTTTTTTGTTTATGCTGTATCGTCATGTTTGTCGATCCGATACTTAATAATTTTTTACTGGTTGGTACTTTCGTTAGACTATTTATATAATATTTTGAACTAACTGTATTGTGTATTTACACGATCCCAGTGGGCCAATCTCCAAAATGAAACAAAATACGTTAAACATTTAGAGTTAAACGCCACTGATGAGTCTGGAGTAGACGAAACACGCGTCTGGCGTAATGAATTAATCACCTTGGTAATTTTGATAACATTTTGTTGGAATATTTGAGCAAAGCCAAGTGACAGCTCCTTCCCAGGTAGGGAAATGGTTGGAGCAATGTTCAAAAGTTTTAAGTTTAGTTAAAGTGAGAATGTTCAGGACTAATATTTTATGACTTGTTTACGTCATTTAATTATTTTGAGACTCAATGATTAAGGCCATTCGTAGGTAAGTCTGTGCCAATAGTCTTGACAGATTTTAAATTAATGTTTGCTTACCCTCAGCGGTATTCGAACTCACCTTTGTGACACTGTAGCCGCACCAATCCAGCAGTCGAGACCCCTCAACCAAATCCGCTGTATACAAATATTGTAAGATTAATATGTATTGGTTACGAAAATTCCATCGTCACACGCTAGTACACATGTACTATGTCTATGTCTATGATTCACCCCGGTTAATGAAGCTATATTTTTTATATCCTGATCAACGGCATGTTATAGTTGTATTTAAAAGTTTGCCAAGATTTGAACCTCATGGAAAGCGATTTAATCATTCGTGGTTATTTTTGAAATCTACACTCAAATTTTAGAATTCCTATACAAACCTTTTCAACCGACAGTCAAATGTTAAGGAAGTTTAGCTCAAACGGAGAAATTTCTGAATAGTGAACGTACTCTTTTATTTGCTACAACTTTAAAATACTAGTAATTTGCTGTTGAATACTAATTTAATTTAATGTCATATTTCGTAATTTCAAACATTCCATTCTAAATATCAGCTTGGTAAAATGTAAATTCGTTTATAATTCGGCAAATTTCCGCAAGTCTTGATTTTATCAAGAAAAGAATTGTCGCACTCCAAAAAAAATTTGACTATTACAAAGGAGACAAATGCTACTCCGTGTAAATTTTACGAGAAACTGTTCAGGGGGGGGGGGGTGGAGGGCAAGATCTTTTCTGTTAACTTTAGTGTGTTTGGGGGCATTTTCACAGAATGTTAACTGTTTTTTTAGAAAATAAATCCAACTGTTAACTGTTTTTCAACCATTTTTAGCTGTTGACTGTTTTCTTATAAATTGACCTGCATTGTCTTACAATTGTTTGTAATTTTACAATTTTCTGTAATGTACCGGACTTTTTAATATTATTACTGTTATCTGTTGTTTATTGGATAATTTGATCGAGATGAAATTAAACAAAGTGATGGTCATTAACATTATTCCCGTCCTGGAATGTCAATATTGCTTCCTCCCAAGTCATGGGTTCTGATTCCACGTTCGCTCCATCCTCCCAAGTCAAGGGTTCTGATTCAACGTTTGCTCCTACCTCCCAAGTCAAGGGTTCTGATTCCACGTTCGCTCCATCCTCCCAAGTCAAAGGTTATGATTCCACGTTCGCTCCATCCTCCCAAGTCAAGGGTTCTGATTCCACGTTCGCTCCATCCTCCCAAGTCAAGGGTTCTGATTCCACGTTCGCTCCATCCTCCCAAGTCAAAGGTTATGATTCCACGTTCGCTCCATCCTCCCAAGCCAGAGGTTATGATTCCACGTTCGCTCCATCCTCCCAAGTCAAGGGTTCTGATTCCACGTTCGCTCCATCCTCCTAAGTCAAAGGTTATGATTCCACGTTCGCTCCATCCTCCCAAGTCAAAGGTTATGATTCCACGTTCGCTCCATCCTCCCAAGTCAGAGGTTCTGATTCCACATTCGCTCCATCCTCCCAAGTCAGAGGTTCTGATTCCACGTTCGCTCCATCCTCCCAAGTCAAGGGTTCTGATTCCACGTTCGCTCCATCCTCCCAAGTCAAGGGTTCTGATTCCACATTCGCTCCATCCTCCCAAGTCAGAGGTTCTGATTCCACGTTCGCTCCATCCTCCCAAGTCAGAGGTTCTGATTCCACGTTCGCTCCATCCTCCCAAGTCAAGGGTTCTGATTCCACGTTCGCTCCATCCTCCCAAGTCAAGGGTTCTGATTCCACGTTCGCTCCATCCTCCCAAGTCAGAGGTTCTGATTCCACGTTCGCTCCAACCTCCCAAGTCAAGGGTTCTGATTCCACGTTCGCTCCATCCTCCCAAGTCAAGGGTTCTGATTCCACGTTCGCTCCATCCTCCCAAGTCAAAGGTTATGATTCCACGTTCGCTCCATCCTCCCAAGCCAGAGGTTATGATTCCACGTTCGCTCCATCCTCCCAAGTCAAGGGTTCTGTTTCCACGTTCGCACCATCCTCCTAAGTCGAGGGTTCTGATTCCATGTTCGCTCCATCCTCCCAAGTCAGAGGTTCTGATTCCACGTTCGCTCCATCCTCCCAAGTCAAGGGTTCTGATTCCACGTTCGGTCCATCCTCCCAAGTCAGAGGTTCTGATTCCTCGTTCGCTCCATCCTCCCAAGTCAGAGGTTCTGATTCCTCGTTCGCTCCATCCTCCCAAGTCAGAGGTTCTGTTTCCACGTTCGCTCTATCCTCCCAAGTCAAGGGTTCTGATTCCATGTTCGCTCCATCCTCCCAAGTCAGAGGTTCTGATTCCTCGTTCGCTCCATCCTCCCAAGTCAGAGGTTCTGATTCCACGTTCGCACCATCCTCCCAAGTCAGAGGTTCTGATTCCACGTTCGCTCCATCCTCCCAAGTCAGGGGTTCTGATTCCACGTTCGCACCATCCTCCCAAGTCAGAGGTTCTGATTCCACGTTCGCTCCATCCTCCCAAGTCAGGGGTTCTGATTCCACGTTCGCACCATCCTCCCAAGTCAGAGGTTATGATTCCACGTTCGCTCCATCCTCCCAAGTCAAGGGTTCTGTTTCCACGTTCGCACCATCCTCCCAAGTCAGAGGTTCTGATTCCACGTTCGCACCATCCTCCCAAGTCAGGGGTTCTGTTTCCACGTTCGCACCAAGGTCCCAAGTCAGTGGTCTGATTCCACGTTCGCTCCATCCTCCCAAGTCAGAGGTTCTGATTCCACGTTCGCTCCATCCTCCCAAGTCAAGGGTTCTGATTCCACGTTCGCTCCATCCTCCCAAGTCAGAGGTTCTGATTCCACGTTCGCTCCATCCTCCCAAGTCAAGGGTTCTGGTTCCACGTTCGCTCCATCCTCCCAAGTCAAGGGTTCTGATTCCACGTTCGCTCCATCCTCCCAAGTCAGAGGTTCTGATTCCACGTTCGCTCCATCCTCCCAAGTCAAAGGTTATGATTCCACGTTCGCTGCATCCTCCCAAGTCAAAGGTTATGATTCCACGTTCGCTCCATCCTTCCAAGTCAGAGGTTCTGATTCCACGTTCGCTCCAACCTCCCAAGTCAGGGGTTCTGATTCCATGTTCGCTCCAACCTCCCAAGTCAAGGGTTCTGATTCCATGTTCGCTCCATCCTCCCAAGTCGAAGGTTATGATTCCACGTTCGCTCCATCCTCCCAAGTCAAAGGTTCTGATTCCACGTTCGCTTCATCCTTCCAAGTCAGAGGTTCTGATTCCACATTCGCTCTATCCTCCCAAGTCAAGGGTTCTAATTCCACGTTCGCTCCATCCTACCAAGTCAGAGGTTCTGATTCCACATTCGCTCTATCCTTCCAAGTCAGGGGTTCTGATTCCACATTCGCTCCATCCTCCCAAGTCAAGGGTTCTGATTCCACGTTCGCTCCATCCTCCCAAGTCAAGGGTTCTGATTCCACGTTCGCTCCATCCTCCCAAGTCAAGGGTTCTGATTCCACGTTCGCACCATCCTCCCAAGTCAGGGGTTCTGATTCCACGTTCGCACCATCCTCCCAAGTCAAGGGTTCTGATTCCACGTTCGCACCATCCTCCCAAGTCAGAGGTTCTGATTCCACGTTCGCTCCATCCTCCCAAGTCAGAGGTTCTGATTCCACGTTTGCTCCAACCTCCAAGTCAGGGTTCTGATTACACATTCGATCCAACCTCCCAAGTCGAGGGTTCTGATTCCACGTTCGATCCAACCTCCCAAGTCAGGGGTTCTGATTACACATTCGATCCAACCTCCCAAGTCAAGGGTTCTGATTCCACGTTCGCTCCATCCTCCCAAGTCAGGGGTTCCGATTCCACGTTCGCTCCATCCTCCCAAGTCAAGGGTTCTGATTCCACGTTCGATCCAACCTCCCAAGTCAGGGGTTCTGATTACACATTCGATCCAACCTCCCAAGTCGAGGGTTCTGATTCCACGTTCGCTCCATCCTCCCAAGTCAAGGGTTCTGATTCCACGTTTGCTCCAACCTCCCAAGTCAGGGTTCTGATTACACATTCGATCCAACCTCCCAAGTCGAGGGTTCTGATTCCACGTTCGATCCAACCTCCCAAGTCAAGGGTTCTGATTCCACGTTTGCTCCAACCTCCCAAGTCAGGGTTCTGATTACACATTCGCTCCTTCCTCCCAAGTCGGGGGTTCTGGTTCCATTTTCGCTCTATTCTCCCAAGTCAGAGGTTATGATTCCACGTTCGCTCCATCCTCCCAAGTCAAGGGTTCTGTTTCCACGTTCGCACCATCCTCCCAAGTCAGAGGTTCTGATTCCACGTTCGCACCATCCTCCCAAGTCAGGGGTTCTGTTTCCACGTTCGCACCAAGGTCCCAAGTCAGTGGTCTGATTCCACGTTCGCTCCATCCTCCCAAGTCAGAGGTTCTGATTCCACGTTCGCTCCATCCTCCCAAGTCAAGGGTTCTGATTCCACGTTCGCTCCATCCTCCCAAGTCAGAGGTTCTGATTCCACGTTCGCTCCATCCTCCCAAGTCAAGGGTTCTGGTTCCACGTTCGCTCCATCCTCCCAAGTCAAGGGTTCTGATTCCACGTTCGCTCCATCCTCCCAAGTCAGAGGTTCTGATTCCACGTTCGCTCCATCCTCCCAAGTCAAAGGTTATGATTCCACGTTCGCTGCATCCTCCCAAGTCAAAGGTTATGATTCCACGTTCGCTCCATCCTTCCAAGTCAGAGGTTCTGATTCCACGTTCGCTCCAACCTCCCAAGTCAGGGGTTCTGATTCCATGTTCGCTCCAACCTCCCAAGTCAAGGGTTCTGATTCCATGTTCGCTCCATCCTCCCAAGTCGAAGGTTATGATTCCACGTTCGCTCCATCCTCCCAAGTCAAAGGTTCTGATTCCACGTTCGCTTCATCCTTCCAAGTCAGAGGTTCTGATTCCACATTCGCTCTATCCTCCCAAGTCAAGGGTTCTAATTCCACGTTCGCTCCATCCTACCAAGTCAGAGGTTCTGATTCCACATTCGCTCTATCCTTCCAAGTCAGGGGTTCTGATTCCACATTCGCTCCATCCTCCCAAGTCAAGGGTTCTGATTCCACGTTCGCTCCATCCTCCCAAGTCAAGGGTTCTGATTCCACGTTCGCACCATCCTCCCAAGTCAAGGGTTCTGATTCCACGTTCGCACCATCCTCCCAAGTCAGGGGTTCTGATTCCACGTTCGCACCATCCTCCCAAGTCAAGGGTTCTGATTCCACGTTCGCACCATCCTCCCAAGTCAGAGGTTCTGATTCCACGTTCGCTCCATCCTCCCAAGTCAGAGGTTCTGATTCCACGTTTGCTCCAACCTCCAAGTCAGGGTTCTGATTACACATTCGATCCAACCTCCCAAGTCGAGGGTTCTGATTCCACGTTCGATCCAACCTCCCAAGTCAGGGGTTCTGATTACACATTCGATCCAACCTCCCAAGTCAAGGGTTCTGATTCCACGTTCGCTCCATCCTCCCAAGTCAGGGGTTCCGATTCCACGTTCGCTCCATCCTCCCAAGTCAAGGGTTCTGATTCCACGTTCGATCCAACCTCCCAAGTCAGGGGTTCTGATTACACATTCGATCCAACCTCCCAAGTCGAGGGTTCTGATTCCACGTTCGCTCCATCCTCCCAAGTCAAGGGTTCTGATTCCACGTTTGCTCCAACCTCCCAAGTCAGGGTTCTGATTACACATTCGATCCAACCTCCCAAGTCGAGGGTTCTGATTCCACGTTCGATCCAACCTCCCAAGTCAAGGGTTCTGATTCCACGTTTGCTCCAACCTCCCAAGTCAGGGTTCTGATTACACATTCGCTCCTTCCTCCCAAGTCGGGGGTTCTGGTTCCATTTTCGCTCTATTCTCCCAAGTCAGAGGTTCTGATTCCACGTTCGATCCAACCTCCTAAGTCAGGGGTTCTGATTCCACGTTCGCTCCATCCTCCCAAGTCAAGGGTTCTGATTCCACGTTCGCTCCAACCTCCCAAGTCAGGGGTTCTGATTCCACGTTCGCTCCAACCTCCCAAGTCAAGGGTTCTGATTCCACGTTCGCTCCAACCTCCCAAGTCAGGGTTCTGATTCCACGTTCGCTCCAACCTCCCAAGTCGAGGGTTCTGATTCCACGTTCGCTCCATCCTCCCAAGTCAAGGGTTCTGATTCCATGTTCGCTCCATCCTCCCAAGTCAAGGGTTCTGATTCCACGTTCGCTCCATCCTCCCAAGTCAAGGGTTCTGATTCCATGTTCGCTCCTACCTCCCAAGTCAAGGGTTCTGGTTCCACGTTCGCTCCATCCTCCCAAGTCAAAGGTTCTGATTCCACGTTCGCTCCATCCTCCCAAGTCAAGGGTTCTGATTCCACGTTCGATCCAACCTCCCAAGTCAAAGGTTATGATTCCACGTTCGCTCCATCCTCCCAAGTCAGGGGTTCCGATTCCACGTTCTCTCCATCCTCCCAAGTCAGGGGTTCCGATTCCACGTTCGCTCCATCCTCCCAAGTCAAGGGTTCTGATTCCACGTTCGATCCAACCTCCCAAGTCAGGGGTTCTGATTACACATTCGATCCAACCTCCCAAGTCGAGGGTTCTGATTCCACGTTCGCTCCATCCTCCCAAGTCAAGGGTTCTGATTCCACGTTTGCTCCAACCTCCCAAGTCAGGGTTCAGATTACACATTCGATCCAACCTCCCAAGTCGAGGGTTCTGATTCCACGTTCGATCCAACCTCCCAAGTCAAGGGTTCTGATTCCACGTTTGCTCCAACCTCCCAAGTCAGGGTTCTGATTACACATTCGCTCCTTCCTCCCAAGTCGGGGGTTCTGGTTCCATTTTCGCTCTATTCTCCCAAGTCAGGGGTTCTGATTCCACGTTCGATCCAACCTCCCAAGTCAGGGGTTCTGATTCCACGTTCGCTCCATCCTCCCAAGCCAGGGGTTCTGATTCCACGTTTGCTCCATCCTCCCAAGCCAGGGGTTCTGATTCCACGTTCGCTCCAACCTCCCAAGTCAGAGGTTCTGATTCCACGTTCGATCCATCCTCCCAAGTCAGGGGTTCTGATTCCACGTTCGATCCAACCTCCCAAGTCGAGGGTTCTGATTCCACGTTCGCTCCATCCTCCCAAGTCAGGGGTTCTGATTCCACGTTCGCTCCATCCTCCCAAGCCAGGGGTTCTGATTCCACGTTTGCTCCATCCTCCCAAGCCAGGGGTTCTGATTCCACGTTCGCTCCAACCTCCCAAGTCAGAGGTTCTGATTCCACGTTCGCTCCATCCTCCCAAGTCAGAGGTTCTGATTCCACGTTCGCTCCATCCTCCCAAGTCAGAGGTTCTGATTCCACGTTCGCTCCAACCTCCCAAGTCAAGGGTTCTGATTCCACGTTCGCTCCATCCTCCCAAGTCGAGGGTTCTGATTCCACGTTCGCTCCATCCTCCCAAGCCAGGGGTTCTGATTCCACGTTCGCTCCAACCTCCCAAGTCGAGGGTTCTGATTCCACGTTCGATCCAACCTCCCAAGTCAGGGGTTCTGATTCCACGTTCGCTCCAACCTCCCAAGTCAGAGGTTCTGATTCCACGTTCGCTCCATCCTCCCAAGTCAGAGGTTCTGATTCCACGTTCGCTCCATCCTCCCAAGTCAAAGGTTCTTATTCCACGTTCGCTCCATCCTCCCAAGTCAAGGGTTCTGATTCCACATTCGCTCTATCCTCCCAAGTCAAGGGTTCTGATTCCATGTTCGCTCCATCCTCCCAAGTCAAGGGTTCTGATTCCACGTTCGATCCAACCTCCCAAGTCAGGGGTTCTGATTACACATTCGATCCAACCTCCCAAGTCGAGGGTTCTGATTCCACGTTCGATCCAACCTCCCAAGTCAGGGGTTCTGATTACACATTCGATCCAACCTCCCAAGTCGAGGGTTCTGATTCCACGTTCGATCCAACCTCCCAAGTCAGAGGTTCTGATTCCACGTTCGGTCCATCCTCCCAAGTCAGTGGTCTGATTCCACGTTCGCTCCATCCTCCCAAGTCAAGGGTTCTGATTCCACGTTTGCTCCAACCTCCCAAGTCAGGGTTCTGATTACACATTCGATCCAACCTCCCAAGTCGAGGGTTCTGATTCCACGTTCAATCCAACCTCCCAAGTCAAGGGTTCTGATTCCACGTTCGATCCAACCTCCCAAGTCAGGGGTTCCGATTCCACGTTCGCTCCATCCTCCCAAGTCAAGGGTTCTGATTCCACGTTGGATCCAACCTCCCAAGTCAGGGGTTCTGATTACACATTCGATCCAACCTCCCAAGTCGAGGGTTTCTGATTCCACGTTCGATCCAACCTCCCAAGTCAGAGGTTCTGATTCCACGTTCGGTCCATCCTCCCAAGTCAGTGGTCTGATTCCACGTTCGCTCCATCCTCCCAAGTCAAGGGTTCTGATTCCACGTTTGCTCCAACCTCCCAAGTCAGGGTTCTGATTACACATTCGATCCAACCTTCCAAGTCGAGGGTTCTGATTCCACGTTCGATCCAACCTCCCAAGTCAAGGGTTCTGATTCCACGTTTGCTCCAACCTCCCAAATCAGGGTTCTGATTACACATTCGCTCCTTCCTCCCAAGTCGGGGGTTCTGGTTCCATTTTCGCTCTATTCTCCCAAGTCAGAGGTTCTGATTCCACGTTCGATCCAACCTCCCAAGTCAGGGGTTCTGATTCCACGTTTGCTCCTACCTCCCAAGTCGGGGATTCTGGTTCCATTTTCGCTCTATTCTCCCAAGTCAGGGGTTCTGATTCCACATTCGCTCATTCCTCCCAAGTCGAGGGTTCTGATTCCACGTTCGCTCCATCCTCCCAAGTCGGGGGTTCTGGTTCCACATTCGCTCCATCCTCCCTTGTCAAAGGTTCTTATTCCACGTTCGCTCCATCCTCCCCAGTCAGGGGTTCTGATTCCATGTTCGCTCCATCCTCCCTTGTCAAAGGTTCTGATTCCACGTTCGCTCCATCCTCCCAAGTCAAGGGTTCTGATTCCACGTTCGCTCCATCCTCCCTTTTCAAAGGTTCTTATTCCACGTTCGCTCCATCCTCCCCAGTCAGGGGTTCTGATTCCATGTTCGCTCCATCCTCCCTTGTCAAAGGTTCTTATTCCTCGTTCGCTCCATCCTCCCAAGTCAGGGGTTCTGACTCCACGTTCGCTCCATCCTCCCAAGTCAGGGGTTCTGATTCCACGCTCTTTTCAACCCCCCAAGTCAGGGGTTCTGGTTCCACGTTCGCTCTATCCTCCCATGTCAAGGGTTCTGATTCCGCGTTCGCTCCTACCTCCCAAGTCAGGGTTCTGATTACACATTCTCTCCTTCCTCCCAAGTCGGGGGTTCTGGTTCCATTTTCGCTCTATTCTCCCAAGTCAGAGGTTCTGATTCCACGTTCGATCCAACCTCCCAAGTCAGGGGTTCTGATTCCACGTTCGCTCCATCCTCCCAAGCCAGGGGTTCTGATTCCACGTTTGCTCCATCCTCCCAAGCCAGGGGTTCTGATTCCACGTTCGCTCCAACCTCCCAAGTCAGAGGTTCTGATTCCACGTTCGATCCATCCTCCCAAGTCAGGGGTTCTGATTCCACGTTCGATCCAACCTCCCAAGTCGAGGGTTCTGATTCCACGTTCGCTCCATCCTCCCAAGTCAGGGGTTCTGATTCCACGTTCGCTCCATCCTCCGAAGCCAGGGGTTCTGATTCCACGTTTGCTCCATCCTCCCAAGCCAGGGGTTCTGATTCCACGTTCGCTCCAACCTCCCAAGTCAGAGGTTCTGATTCCACGTTCGCTCCATCCTCCCAAGTCAGAGGTTCTGATTCCACGTTCGCTCCATCCTCCCAAGTCAGAGGTTCTGATTCCACGTTCGCTCCAACCTCCCAAGTCAAGGGTTCTGATTCCACGTTCGCTCCATCCTCCCAAGTCGAGGGTTCTGATTCCACGTTCGCTCCATCCTCCCAAGCCAGGGGTTCTGATTCCACGTTCGCTCCAACCTCCCAAGTCGAGGGTTCTGATTCCACGTTCGATCCAACCTCCCAAGTCAGGGGTTCTGATTCCACGTTCGCTCCAACCTCCCAAGTCAGAGGTTCTGATTCCACGTTCGCTCCATCCTCCCAAGTCAGAGGTTCTGATTCCACGTTCGCTCCATCCTCCCAAGTCAAAGGTTCTGATTCCACGTTCGCTCCATCCTCCCAAGTCAAGGGTTCTGATTCCGCATTCGCTCTATCCTCCCAAGTCAAGGGTTCTGATTCCATGTTCGCTCCATCCTCCCAAGTCAAGGGCTCTGATTCCACGTTCGATCCAACCTCCCAAGTCAGGGGTTCTGATTACACATTCGATCCAACCTCCCAAGTCGAGGGTTCTGATTCCACGTTCGATCCAACCTCCCAAGTCAGGGGTTCTGATTACACATTCGATCCAACCTCCCAAGTCGAGGGTTCTGATTCCACGTTCGATCCAACCTCCCAAGTCAGAGGTTCTGATTCCACGTTCGGTCCATCCTCCCAAGTCAAGGGTTCTGACTCCACGTTCGATCCAACCTCCCAAGTCAGGGGTTCTGATTACACATTCGATCCAACCTCCCAAGTCGAGGGTTCTGATTCCACGTTCGATCCAACCTCCCAAGTCAGAGGTTCTGATTCCACGTTCGGTCCATCCTCCCAAGTCAGTGGTCTGATTCCACGTTCGCTCCATCCTCCCAAGTCAAGGGTTCTGATTCCACGTTTGCTCCAACCTCCCAAGTCAGGGTTCTGATTACACATTCGATCCAACCTCCCAAGTCGAGGGTTCTGATTCCACGTTCGATCCAACCTCCCAAGTCAGGGGTTCTGATTCCACGTTTGCTCCTACCTCCCAAGTCGGGGGTTCTGGTTCCATTTTCGCTCTATTCTCCCAAGTCAGAGGTTCTGATTCCACGTTCGATCCAACCTCCCAAGTCAGGGGTTCTGATTCCACGTTTGCTCCTACCTCCCAAGTCGGGGGTTCTGGTTCCATTTTCGCTCTATTCTCCCAAGTCAGAGGTTCTGATTCCACGTTCGATCCAACCTCCCAAGTCAGGGGTTCTGATTCCACGTTTGCTCCTACCTCCCAAGTCGGGGGTTCTGGTTCCACGTTCGCTCCTACCTCCCAAGTCAGGGGTTCTGATTCCACGTTCGCTCCATCCTCCCAAGTCAGGGGTTCTGATTCCATGTTCGCTCCATCCTCCCTTGTCAAAGGTTCTGATTCCACGTTCGCTCCATCCTCCCAAGTCAAGGGTTCTGATTCCACGTTCGCTCCATCCTCCCTTTTCAAAGGTTCTTATTCCACGTTCGCTCCATCCTCCCCAGTCAGGGGTTCTGATTCCATGTTCGCTCCATCCTCCCTTGTCAAAGGTTCTTATTCCTCGTTCGCTCCATCCTCCCAAGTCAGGGGTTCTGATTCCACGCTCTTTTCAACCCCCCAAGTCAGGGGTTCTGGTTCCACGTTCGCTCTATCCTCCCATGTCAAGGGTTCTGATTCCGCGTTCGCTCCTACCTCCCAAGTCAAGGGTTTTGATTCCACGCTCTCTTCATCCTCCCAAGTCGGGGGTTCTGGTTCCATTTTCGCTCTATTCTCCCAAGTCGGGGGTTCTGATTCCACGTTCGCTCCATCCTCCCAAGTCAGAGGTTCTGATTCCACGTTAACTCCAACCCCCCCCCCCCAAGTCAGGGTTCTGATTCCACATTCGATCCAACCTCCCAAGTCGAGGGTTCTGATTCCACGTTCGCTCCATCCTCCCAAGTCAGGGGAGGGGTTCTGATTCCACGTTCGCTCCATCCTCCCAAGTCAGGGGTTCTGACTCCACGTTCGCTTCATCCTCCCAAGTCGAGGGTTCTGATTCCACGTTCGCTCCATCCTCCCAAGTCGAGGGTTCTGATTCCACGTTCGCTCCATCCTCCCAAGTCAAGGGTTCTGATTCCACGTTCGCTCCATCCTCCCAAGTCAGGTGTTCTGACTCCACGTTCGCTCCATCCTCCCAAGTCAGGGGTTCTGATTCCACATTCGCTCCATCCTCCCAAGTCAGAGGTTCTGATTCCACATTCGCTCATTCCTTCCAAGTCAGGGTTCTGATTCCACGTTGGCTCCATCCTCCCAAGTCAAGAGTACTGATTCCACGTTCGCTCCATCCTCCCAAGTCAGGGGAGGGGTTCTGATTCCACGTTCGCTCCATCCTCCCAAGTCAGGGGTTCTGACTCCACGTTCGCTTCATCCTCCCAAGTCGAGGGTTCTGATTCCACGTTCGCTCCATCCTCCCAAGTCGAGGGTTCTGATTCCACGTTCGCTCCATCCTCCCAAGTCAAGGGTTCTGATTCCACGTTCGCTCCATCCTCCCAAGTCAGGTGTTCTGACTCCACGTTCGCTCCATCCTCCCAAGTCAGGGGTTCTGATTCAACATTCGCTCCATCCTCCCTTGTCAAAGGTTCTTACTCCACGTTCGCTCCATCCTCCCCAGTCAGGGGTTCTGATTCCATGTTCGCTCCATCCTCCCTTGTCAAAGGTTCTGATTCCACGTTCGCTCCATCCTCCCAAGTCAGGGGTTCTGATTCCATGTTCGCTCCATCCTCCCTTGTCAAAGGTTCTTATTCCATGTTCTCTTCATCCTCCCAAGTCAGGGGTTCTGATTCCACGTTCGCTCCATCCTCCCTTGTCAAAGGTTTTTATTCCTCGTTCGCTCCATCCTCCCAAGTCAGGGGTTCTGACTCCACGTTCGCTCCATCCTCCCAAGTCAGGGGTTCTGATTCCACGCTCTTTTCAACCCCCCAAGTCAGGGGTTCTGGTTCCACGTTCGCTTCATCCTCCCAAGTCGAGGGTTCTGATTCCACGTTCGCTCCATCCTCCCAAGTCGAGGGTTCTGATTCCACGTTGGCTCCATCCTTTCAAGTCAAGAGTACTGATTCCACGTTCGCTCCATCCTCCCAAGTCAGGGGAGGGGTTCTGATTCCACGTTCGCTCCATCCTCCCAAGTCAGAGGTTCTGATTCCACGTTAACTCCAACCCCCCCCCCCCCCCCAAGTCAAGGGTTCTGGTTCCACGTTCGCTCCATCCTCCCAAGTCAAGGTTCTGATTCCACGTTAACTCCAACCCCCCCAAGTCAGGGGTTCTGATTCCACGTTCGCTCCATCCTCCCAAGTCAAGGTTCTGATTCCACGTTAACTCCAACCCCCCCAAGTCAGGGGTTCTGTTTCCACGTTCGCACCATCCTCCCAAGTCAGAGGTTCTGATTCCACGTTCGCACCATCCTCCCAAGTCAGGGGTTCTGTTTCCACGTTCGCACCAAGGTCCCAAGTCAGGGGTCTGATTCCACGTTCGCTCCATCCTCCCAAGTCAGAGGTTCTGATTCCACGTTCGCTCCATCCTCCCAAGTCAAGGGTTCTGATTCCACGTTCGCTCCATCCTCCCAAGTCAGAGGTTCTGATTCCACGTTCGCTCCATCCTCCCAAGTCAAGGGTTCTGGTTCCACGTTCGCTCCATCCTCCCAAGTCAAGGTTCTGATTCCACGTTAACTCCAACCCCCCCCAAGTCAGGGGTTCTGATTCCACGTTCGCTCCATCCTCCCAAGTCAAGGTTCTGATTCCACGTTAACTCCAACCCCCCCAAGTCAGGGGTTCTGATTCCACGTTCGCTCCATCCTCCCAAGTCAGAGGTTCTGATTCCACGTTCGCTCCATCCTCCCAAGTCAAGGGTTCTGATTCCACGTTCGCTCCATCCTCCCAAGTCAGAGGTTCTGATTCCACGTTCGCTCCATCCTCCCAAGTCAAGGGTTCTGGTTCCACGTTCGCTCCATCCTCCCAAGTCAAGGTTCTGATTCCACGTTAACTCCAACCCCCCCAAGTCAGGGGTTCTGATTCCACGTTCGCTCCATCCTCCCAAGTCAGAGGTTCTGATTCCACGTTCGCTCCATCCTCCCAAGTCAGGGGTTCTGATTCCACATTCGCTCATTCCTTCCAAGTCGAGGGTTCTGGTTCCACGTTGGCTCCATCCTTTCAAGTCAAGAGTACTGATTCCACGTTCGCTCCATCCTCCCAAGTCAGGGGAGGGGTTCTGATTCCACGTTCGCTCCATCCTCCCAAGTCAGGGGTTCTGACTCCACGTTCGCTTCATCCTACCAAGTCGAGGGTTCTGATTCCACGTTCGCTCCATCCTCCCAAGTCGAGGGTTCTGATTCCACGTTCGCTCCATCCTCCCAAGTCGAGGGTTCTGATTCCACGTTCGCTCCATCCTCCCAAGTCGAGGGTTCTGATTCCACGTTCGCTCCATCCTCCCAAGTCAGGTGTTCTGACTCCACGTTCGCTCCATCCTCCCAAGTCAGGGGTTCTGATTCCATGTTCGCTCCATCATCGTAATGGACGATTAATGCAATTTTCGCTTTTATCGGATTTACCAGTAATTTGCGAAAATAAGATCCCGCGAAATATGTTGATAGTTATACAACACTTACAGAAATACTTGATCGCTAAAATTGAATACGACTAAAAATGATCTTCAGTCTATTTCATAAAAATACCGCTAAATTTAGCTACAGCGGCAAAAAAAAACATCCTGAATGTATTCGCACTAAATAGCTTTATCATAAAGATAAGTATCATCTTGTTGAAATTGTTTAAGGTTTTATGTCGACGAAAAATGTTCCACTTCTAAAAACGTAAGTTTTATATTTTTGAGTTTCAGATCGAAAAAGATTGATTGATTGATTGATTGATTGATTGATTGATTGATTGATTGATTGATTGATTGATTGATTGATTGATTGATTGATTGATTGATTGATTGATTGATTGATTGATTGATTGATTGATTGCATTACGCCCAACGAGCAGTATTTCAGAAATATTCAGATATGAGAACAAGCTAATAAATAAATCTATTTAAATATGGACCAAAGGGCAAAAATTTGGAATGCCACTATAAACGTATATGAGGTTAGGGTTGGGGCAGAAAATGTAGACTATTGAAGCAGCTATAACGAGCCTACTCTTATCGACATCTAGAAAAGGGGTCTTTTTCGTGCAAGGAGCGTGGCACTGTCCAGACACGTTACCCACTGTTGGGTTACACAGTCAGGCTTTATGAAATGACAACCCCTTCTCCCAACTAAGAGGGCATCCACTTTCCGCCACGTGGAGACGCGGTCGAGCACTGTGAACCCTCACATTATTCTCCCAGCGTACATACGGCATTTACAATGTCATGTTTTTCATTCTTGCTTTAAGTTAAATGCTAGATATAAGAAAATAAGCAGGCTAAAAAAGCACTAATAAAACAAACCAAAAAAACGCTTAAAATATTTCAGTCAGTATGTTATACAACAGTAAATATGTCTAATTTACTTACAACAGCTTATACCTAAAAGCTGAATTAAGAGCACACATTGTATTTGTATAAGTTGATATTGCACGTACTTGTTAATTTTGGATATTAATTTGTTTCATGTGTAGAAGCATTTGGTAACTCATTCCATAGTAGAACGAATAGTCGTACCCTCGCTTTTTTTCGTTAATCCGACAAATCACAAAACTAAGTTCGGATTATAATGGCAGTAAAATTCGGCCTAATTCCATAGTACATGTACTGCATCATAAAATCTAAACGTTTGTCCATTCCTTGTAGTTCTTACCGATAGAATTTGTACGAAAGAATAAGCTTGCATGTTTTTTTTAATTAATAAAAATCGGGTAAATTGCAAGACATACGCATAAAATCTTCAAGGTTTTTATAGCGATGATCTTAATCAGCTGAATTTTATGGTTGGTAACATTGGTTTTTCTCATGTAACTCTTAATTATATACTCCCTAGACAACCCTGTGGATTCAAATCAAGTACGTGACAGTGGTGTAGTTAGACTAGTTACACTGTGGAATCAAGTCAAGGACGTAACAGTGGTGTAGTTAGACGAGTTACATTGTGGATTCAAGTCATGTACGTAACAGTGGTGTAGTTAGACTAGTTACACTGTGGATTCAAGTCAAGTACGTAACAGTGGTGTAGTTAGACTAGTTACACTGTGGATTCAAGTCAAGTATACGTAACAGTGGTGTAGTTAGACTAGTTACACTGTGGAATCAAGTCAAGGACGTAACAGTGGTGTAGCTAGACTAGTTACATTGTGGATTCAAGTCATGTACGTAACAGTGGTGTAGTTAGACTAGTTACACTGTGGATTCAAGTCAAGGACGTAACAGTGGTGTAGTTAGACTAGTTACACTGTGGATTCAAGTCAGTACGTAACAGTGGTGTAGATAGTTACACTGTGGAATCAAGTCAAGGACGTAGCAATGGTGTAGTTAGACTAGTTACATTGTGGATTCAAGTCAAGTACGTAACAGTGGTGTAATTAGACTAGTAACACTGTGGATTCAAGTACGTAACAGTGGTGTAGTTAGACTACTTACACTGGAATCAAGTCAAGGACGTAACAGTGGTGTAGTTAGACTAGTTACATTGTGGATTCAAGTCATGTACGTAACAGTGGTGTAGTTAAACTAGTGATACTGTGGATTCAAGTCAAGGACGTAACAGTGGTGTAGTTAGACTAGTTACACTGTGGATTCAAGTCAAGGACGTAACAGTGGTGTAGTTAGACTAGTTACACTGTGGATTCAAGTCAAGGACGTAACAGTGGTGTAGTTAGACTAGTTACACTGTGGATTCAAGTCAAGTACGTAACAGTGGTGTAGTTAGACTACTTACACCCTGGAATCAAGTCAAGGACGTAACAGTGGTGTAGTTAGACTAGTTACATTGTGGATTCAAGTCATGTACGTAACAGTGGTGTAGTTAGACTAGTTATACTGTGGATTCAAGTCAAGGACGTAACAGTGGTGTAGTTAGACTACTTACAACTGTGGATTCAAGTCAAGGACGTAACAGTGGTGTAGTTAGACTACTTACAACTGTGGATTCAAGTCAAGGACGTAACAGTGGTGTAGTTAGACTATTTACACTGTGGATTCAAATCAAGTACGTGACAGTGGTGTAGTTAGACTATTTACACTGTGGATTCAAGTCAAGGACGTAACAGTGGTGTAGTTAGACTAGTTACACTGTGGATTCAAGTCAAGGACGTAACAGTGGTGTAGTTAGACTACTTACAACTGTGGATTCAAGTCAAGGACGTAACAGTGGTGTAGTTAGACTACTTACAACTGTGGATTCAAGTCAAGGACGTAACAGTGGTGTAGTTAATATAATAATAATAATAATAATAATAGTTTATTCAATAAAATATCAACCACAGTACGAAGTCACAAAACAAAACATATACCAAAACCCGTATAAAAAACAAGTGTATGTGCACTTGCCAATTTTGGAGAGTTGACATTTTATCTGGGATGATCCATAAAAGCTCTAGAGCTTGTTTCCAATGGGGTTCCATTATGTAAACATCTTAAATTGATAAACAGCACATATACCTTAATTGTTTCAGGTGAATATAAGTTTAAAGGAATAAACATGCGTACCTTAAAACAGTAGGATATTTATTTTCAATAAAATATGAATGGCTGAGATGAAGAACTACCCGAGTTTTCCATCAGATGATCTTTTAAACTATTTTTAAATCTATCTAGATTTTTAATACATTTTATGTTATTTGGTAAAGAATTCCAATCAATTATGCCATTATAATAAAATGTGTTTTTCTGGTTGCTCTTGACTGGTGGGACCCAGAAGTTATATTCACTATTTCTTGTGGCATAATTATGCTTATGTCGTACCTTTGTAAAATGCTGATACATATAACTTGGACAATTATGGTTATATATTTTATGTACATGGTTAAGTCTTAATTGCTTTACACGATTTTCTACATTTACATATCCAATACTTTTTAATACATTATCATCTATTGTAGATCTATATCCACTCTCTTTTATTAGTTAGACTAGTTATACTGTGGATTCAAGTCAAGGACGTAACAGTGGTGTATATAGTTACACTGTGGAATCAAGTCAAGGACGTAACAGTGGTGTAGTTAGAAAAGTTACACTGTGGATTCAAGTCAAGTACGTAACAGTGGTGTAGTTAGACTAGTGGATTCACAGAATAACTAAGAGGTCTTTTTGTATGTCGGTAAAAAGCTCTACAG
This sequence comes from Limnoperna fortunei, assembly GCA_944474755.1. NCBI lineage: Eukaryota > Metazoa > Mollusca > Bivalvia > Mytilida > Modiolidae > Limnoperna > Limnoperna fortunei. Next base: position 2,799,620 of record OX104119.1, read on the forward strand.
AGCTCATGTTGTTAAATATGATCAACCCACTTAAAATAAAATTTTCTTGTCTTCGTTCTTTGTCCTGTCTTGTCTAGAAGATGTCCGGGGAAGTAGTGGAAACAATGGTCAATTTGGTGAAGATTTCTAATGTGCTTTAGTACTGAAAATGCATAGACAGTTTAGTGACTGCAGCCGATAGATAGATTTCTTGTGGTCAAAATCATGTTGATTCAACCGCGTACTTGCTTACTCGCTTGCATAACTATTCTTTTTAAAGCCCTAAGCAGTTCATGTTTACCACAAGCAGCTTAACAGCTTTTAACACTCAATTAAATAAAAGCAAATGTTTTTATTTAAAGTTTTTCCCTCGTTGCCCGTTGCAAAGGCCTGAAACGTATTGTTCGTATATTTTTTTTTTTTTTGGGGGGGGGGGGGGGTTGCGGGGTAGCTACACTATTCAAGTAATATTTATTTAAAGTCGGTGCAACATGTAACAAAATAACTTAAGCTCTATAGAGCTTTCTATAGCTAGTTACATTGATGTATTCACAAAATAACTAGGGGTCCAGGGAAACATTGTGAAAATAAAGACCTGTGTGCATTTTGGAGATTTCTACTGTGCTTGATTTAGTACTGAAATTTTTATATGTATACATTAAATTGTAATAAAACCGGTCCTAAATGGCTCTGACCTTACTTTAATTTTAAAGTATAGTTTAAATTTAATAGGAACTGCAGTTCTTTAGTTATTAATACCCTTTAGTTATTAATAATTACTATTCGAGCTATGCAAAAACAAATAGATTTGTTTCTATCGTTAAGGATTTACTTCCCCTGAAAGCTTGATCACATGACCAAGCCTAACAAAATGGTAACTAGTTTATGCAAAGGAAAAACCGCAAGGCGTTTTGTACTGTAAGTTTGAAACTATGATATGATAACATTGCAAAACATTGGTTAATGTCGCAGTTAGGCAATCGCTTTTAAACTGTATTAATGACGCGGTGATTTTGCTCACAAGTTAAAAACGAAACTAACACAGGCACTTTGCCATGCCCATAGCAATGGCTATTTCGGGTTAGGATATTTTTTGTTAAATAAAATGTCAATAACTGAGTTCATAGGGTTTTTCTTTACTCGCTTGCCGTTTGGTAACCAGTTTGTCATGTCTGGTGAAATCGCTTTCGAAACATATAGGATCTAACACCGGTGGGAGGGCAAGACGGGAAAATCTCAGACACCCAAGTGAAAAGATTTCTGGTCTCCAACGAGGATCTGCCGAGTTGGAGACCAAAAGAAATCTTTCATGCGCGTGTCTGAGATTTTCCCGTCTTGCCCAACCACAGGTGTTTGATTCTATTTCTCACTAAAGTAATTCGTTAAAAAAAATCCAGTTCTGTTCTATTGAAAGATGGCAACAAATAGAGTTATCTACACTGAGTAATCTCCAGTGTACACATGTTGCATCACCGTGTTTGTTTTGATGTTTACCGCTATCATATTGTGGCATAAATTGTGTCATGGAAGCTCAGATATGTTCTTTTCATGTTAATATTTAAAAGGGCATAGTAAATATTTTATCAATTTTTTTTGCTGAACCGACAGTTGACGTCGCAATACATTTTTACTGAAAAAGGAGCGTGAAATTCTTATCTCACCCATGGGTTGAGATAAGGATATCTCAGCCGGCTAAAATTGGTACCACGCTGTCTCATTAGTGAGAAACCTCGGTCATAGTCACCTCAGCCCTAGACTAGTAAAGATCGGCCATACTTTAATACGACATATCGGCCATGTATTGAATCAGGAACCTATAAATCATCGGGACTGGAATCTAAGGATATCGTCTACTTTTCATTGTCGCGCCAATACTTAATTACCGAACAAGTGTCGACAGGGGATATTATCGTGTTTTTCAGCTTTCGAAAGACGCCTCTCGGAAATAAGCTGTCTGTTTAAGATTCTGGTTACCGGTACTATGTGTATATATTAATAAATTTGTGTATTGAATGAAAGATAATTAAAAAAGAAAAAAAATACAAAGAAAAAAAACTTACAGATTTTATGAATTATAAAATTATATGAACTGGTCCCAGTGAGTTAAAATCGAAACTGTTTTGTATTCTTGTATATTTTTTTTTGGTGTTTAAAGGAACCTATAAATCAACTTATACCAGTTAAACTAGTGCCAGATTTTTATGGCTTTAACCAATTAGACAAATAATATGATGACATGCATGGGTATTAGCTACCTAGGGATTTACACCTTATATGACATCGTTGTTTATTGAACCATTTGTTCTTCACACCTGTGATTACATAACGAGTGCAGCAGGTGGGCACAACATTAAGAGAATGGGTTGCAATAAATATTAATTAAAATTTGAAAATTGTGTTTGTAGTATTAATTAATTACAACTTAATTAGGGTAATTACAGTACTAACTTAAATAAATTTGCTAAAATAGCTCCTTTTAATCAGAGTTCTGAGATCAAGAGAAATTAAATTAATTAATAGGTGTATAAAAAGGTAATTTGTAACTGCTGATATTAATCCCCCAATGTTTGTTTGTGTATACAAGTTTTTCTATTATGCTTATTACCAATCACAAGCATAACACAAAATGAATAGAGATGTTTTTAATGGTTTATTCACGTTTCTCCAACATTGTCACTTCGACTAAAACAACAACCAATTAAGACAGGGGATTAAGAGGCGTTCAAAGGGAGAGGTTAAGGATTATCCAACAGATAATATTAAATACAGATTTTAGATAAAATGATCGATGATTAAATTTTTGCTCTTTTTTTATTATTATGTTTTTTATTAGTTTCATTATCATTATTATTATTGTGATTTTTTTTAAAATTTTATAATATTTTATGCATAGCAATACTATAGTATGGCTAGCACTTACGTGCACGTTATCCCATTTAAATTGCATGGGATAACTAGCGATCGCTTTATGAAACGGCACCCAGGACTGAGATATTCCTGCTTGTACATTGAGTCGGTTGTCACTGTTTTTCTATTTCTTTTGCTCGCCTGAATATAGCTGAAATATTGCTGCTCGGGCGTTAAACACCATTAATCAATCAATCTATTTCTTTTGCTCTGGTCTGATGCCACCTGAGTCTGGTTTGCCTCTGTATTTGTCTGCGACTTATTTCGAATTTGTATCAGCTGAAAAATATTGTGGTGAGCGTGCATGCCAGTTTCTTTGGCTTTTTGCGCTATCCTTAGATGTGGTTGGTGATACATGGTCCTTCAGTTGTGGAATGGTTCTATTGGGTGTTTTTTTGTTCGCCGTCTTCGTCTGCTTGTAATAATCGTCGTCAAGTTATATACTTCCGTGGTTATACTTTTTAATATTGATTTGAATGTAATATATTCATTTTTAATCATTTCGTAATTATAGACAAAACATTAATGTTTTTTATATTTCTGTAGATGATTTTTCCTTTTATGTAAACGAAATGCAAAATATTGAGTTAAGACACAAAGCTTATAACCTATTGAAGTTTATTAAACAGGTATAGGTTACAGGTAAATATCACCATGATAATCCTTCAGATGCCCCTTAATCCCCACACTTAATTGGGTGTTGTTTTAATTAATTATCAAATGTTGGAGAAACGTGAACACACCTTTTTAATAATGGACAATCATGAACTGTAATTCAGTTTTTGTAAAACATAAAGTGATTTTTTATGTCCTCAATTATGACCTATCTGTTTACAATCTTAAAACATTTATCTTTCAGAATATGAAAGAAAAATGAATACTGCTTTCATAATACAGAAGTATATTGGTTGTATTCAAGGGGACTGTTTAAAAATCTGCTCGACTTTCCAAAAACCTGTAAATATTTCATGCTACCTAATCCGAAAATATACGGGGAATCACAACAAAAAAACTATATGCTGCAACACGACACAAAAAACCTAATTGGTTGGTCTATACCTTTTAAATGTGTAATATTGCATTATGATAATATATGGGCATAAAATATAAAGTTTGCCAAAATGACATACCAAAATGGCTACCGGTAAAAGAGGCTCACGATTTTTCGCTGATTTTAACATTTTTTAATTGATAAAACATGGTCATTGTAATACAATAAGGTAAATAAGACACACAAAATTTTAAAAAATTACAACATATTTACCATGTTTACTGTCACAGAAAATTGGCAACAAATTTAACTAAAATGTTGGTATCATATTACATTTGTCTATGTCACTAATGCATTCTCGCTTAATCTTGTTCAGGTCTTGTCGCAACAAAGAAATCGTACTTCCTTAGCTGAAGACTTAGCGAGTGTCCAATCCCGTTAGTTATACTAGTCCCAGATTGAATACATATATTTTTTTAATAAAGTTATTTAAAAAAAAAAAATTGAGTGAAATAAATGATATTACCAATGAAAACTTAGATATTAATCCTAAAATAAAATCATTATATTAATCATGTTTCTATGTTCAAATAGCGTAAGTAAAAATATTGCTGCAACCAGAACAAACCAACTGAAAATACGGAAATCTCCAAAACGGATATGAACTTAGTTCTGGAACTTTCAAATACAATGCTGCTTGTGTTGAAGTTACAACCACAAAGATTGAAAGACAGTATTTTGGGAGTCACTTTTCAATTAATTAAATGTACAAATATATTTAAAAATGTATTTAAAACAGCAAACAGAACAGATTCAAATAATAATAACAATAGTGCCATAAACAATCACACACAAAAATATGCAAATGCGCGAAAAAGTGCCCTTCTCATGCCCCTCTCTATTTTCAAATCCTTGCTGGAACACTGTATTTTAATAGTAAATCATTGTCAGTCTTTGATTGATTAATTGATAAATTAAATAAATGATTAAAAAATAATTATAAGAAATTAAACACCACTTAGACAAAGAAAAAAACCTCTTTGATGTCAATTAACCAAAACAACGTTGTTAAATATCAAGAGATAAACCAAGCTAAAGAACAAGCCAACTTTGCAGCTCAACCTCGTTAGCGAGCAGCAACTTACCAGATACCAGACCACCACTTACCGTTCCCTGCATGGTCGCCTTACCGAGTACTGGGACAAGCTACAGGAGCAACAGATGTCCACCTCTGACCTCCTGAGAGCCGTCGGCCATCTGTACTCTCCAGCAGTACCATACGCAGAAGACCTCCCAGACTCAGAAGCAGAATCGGACTGCGAATAAAAGTTAACCCAGATTCATTGACATTTTGATTAATTATAGTATCATGTCTAAAATAGTGCTCTGTTATATCCTTATTTGTTATTGCTTATGAAACAATACAACAAAGCCTTATTAAATTGGTATTTACTTTGATTATTTTACCATACAAAAACAAATCATCTTTGAAATATTTAAAGATAACTAACTAAAATAGTTCATTTTAATCCATGTACATACTGAATAAATCAACAATATACCAACATAAATAGTATGGCAGGGGTGGAAAAATGTGTTAGTCAGACGCCCGGGGCAGTGCAGTTGTATCTACAGGCACGCTTTTTTCCATAGAAAATAGTCCAGGCCTTTCTATTCAAATAAAAAATGTTTCTTTAATTTCATTTTACATCTTGATTGATAGTTTGCCTTTAATTTTGTATTAATTTTAGTATAACAACATCGAGAGATTACTTCCTGGTTTAGTCTATTTACGATATTGGGAATAAATATAGGTGTCAAGACACTAAAGGGGACCATTCAAATTTGGAACATATAGGAAAATAGTACTTAAAAACAAAATAATCCTGTTGATCTTAGTGTATATTAAAAACTGGATTTTAATGAATGAAAGTTTTTGTGAAAGGTGAATGTTTGAAAAATTTTGAGTCCTAACTTGCTCTGTTCTAATGGTGTTTAGCATGTTTTATGTCTCATGCACTACATGACCTATAAACCAAGATTTTCTGCAAAGAAAAAAGAGCTATTTTTAGAGTGGGGTTTACCCCGGAAGCTGGTTTTCTCTTGGAAGGTTTTAAAGAGGTCATGAAATTTTTGGGAGAACATAGGCCTGTCACGTACGATTCTGGATATATATGATGTCCGTCAAGTTGCACTTAGGTAAAAGAGCTGCGCTAATTAAAAAAAATAACAAATTTAGTAGAAAATCTTAAAGAATAGGATTAGTGTTTACACCCCTTTAATACATAAACACCATTTTTTCATATTCTCTCCCTTTGCCTGAAAATGTTTGAGAATGAAAGATTATGACCCATTTACTCATTTTAAATGCATATTTGGTTCTAAACCATGCTAGTGTCAAATTTCAGCCTAAATATTATATTATGTAACATTTTAGATTTTTTTTGCAATAAAATTTGTATTCTCTGCCTAGAACAGTGTGTTTGGAGTAAAAAAATATATTATTTCAGTGTTTCTCAGTAGCAGGTATGTCAGACAGTCTAAATATTGGGTCACAAAGACATCTATGTTGCCACAAATAGTTAATATGGTGCCTATTTTGTATTTTCTAGACACAGAATTTGTCAGTTGATACTATAGGATAGAGTCATGCTAAAATTGTTCTTTTTTTAATCTTATTGTTTGTTAAGGTGCAATTCTATCTTGTTGAGCAACAAGAAATATGAAATGGTTTAGTAGGAATGTTACAGATATTTAAAGTTTATACTAGTAAGCAGGGATCCTCGCAACGCGTCTAGATGCGTATTGTACGCGTCTTTTCAGTTCTGGAGGCGCCTTTTCAACATCTAACGCATCCCAGTACGCGTCCGTGTCAGTTGTCAGACACGAATTTCTGTCATGTCAATTCCGTCTCCGATGCGTGATTACGTATCCTGATATTTACCTGTCATCCGATTCTCAGCAGGTAGCAATCACTCGGGCGGCAAATATGCTTTAATTAAAATGTTTATTAAACAATAAGCGTGCAGTGTTGATGGACACTCTTTATGGTTAAAATTAAGCGTTGATAATACACTCGTTTCAAGTTTTAATACACGTTCGAACCTTGCATTGCAGTTGCACTCCTTACGATTTTTTTATATATATATTGCAAATAATGCATTACTTGATCTGTAAACACAGTTTGTTCTGATTATGTATGTGCGCCGTCATTAAATCTTTTTCTGGGATTCTCTGTTATATACATGTAGAATTCAAAGAAATTTTAGGGTGTTGGTCAGATATATTTAGGCTACAAATAGGCAAACTTTTGTACAAATTGATGGAGAAATACATGCTCTTTAGGAGTCAAGACACTAAAGGGGACCAATCAAATTTGAAACATATAAGAAAATAGGTCATGAAATTTTGAGAGAACATAGGCCTGTCACGTACGATTCAGGATATATATGATGTCGGTCAAGTTGCACTTAAGGTAAAAGAGCTGCGCTAATTAAAAAAATAACAAATTTAGTAGAAAATCTTAAAGAATTGGATTAGTGTTTACACCCCTAAATGAATATTCTAATTAGAATCCGAATCATTTCGGCGTTTAAAAGTTAACCGGTTTTTGGGTTTTGATTCAAGCGCTTACTTGTTGTTGTTTTATTAAATGTAGTTGATAGGGTCAGGAATGATAAATGTCGCTCTTCAATTTCAAGTGTACTTCAAGTAAACAGAACGTGACCACAGGATCGGAACAGAATAAAAGAAAGGCCTCTGATGACAATGATGATTATCGTGAATCTAAACATAAAAAGTATGATCGTGAAAAACGAGTCTGAACTTTCAAAACATCTTTAAGACTAAAATCTACAAACTCTGAACCAATACTTTATTACATGCAATAAATAAAACATGTTGATAACATAAACTGTTTTTATTACAGACGAAATTGCTAATTTCAGCTGATGCCGCTGATAATTTTCCAGATTGGCAAATATCACTCGTAAACTGCGGCTGGTTCCGGTGATAATTTTCCAGTTCGGCAATCTCCAGTCTGAGTGGGTGTTTTTTTTTATATCACCTGTCGGGAGGAAATCACGAGGAATTAACACCCGTTGCTTTAATGGGTGGGGCTAAAACTAGAAGCAGTAGATATTAACACATGGTTACTGTCCAATAAAAAGACTGCATTTTTGCATGAAGTATAATATATTTTATTGTGTTAAAATCTTTGCAGTTGTAATTTCAAGTAGTAACATCATATTAGAAATCTCTGTTACCAAATTCATAGCCACTCCGGGGAGAGCCGTATTTTATTTGCTTTGCACTAGTTTCCATCAGTATATTTCTCTGTGTTGTATATTTACCAAGTTTATGTCAAACAGGAACCAGATTACGCTGTTTTGATTATTCTCCTTTGCTAAAATTGAAGATTTTCAATGCAAATGATAATTAAATTTTTCTATCTATTCTGAATCATAATTATGCTGCTTTACCTAATATTAGACGCACACAAAACTTTGCTTGTAACAACATTTTTTAAGGGACAAAATTTAAAATGTAAATGCAAAATGCGTCTTAGTGTTTGTTGGTCTCTGCATCGTACTACACGTTACGTTGAATAACACACTCAATTAAATCAAAAAGTTTTTAAAATAATGAGTTATACAAATCAGGAAATAAACAGTTGTCAAAATAATGCAAAACCACAGTGCTTTCCAAAATTCTGCGGAGAACCCTGATAATGCTCTATTATAGCTTAGAAGTATTCAGAATTACTGTGTTATCACTTATCAGGCTTATTTTTTTTTATTTTAGTGTAAGAAGCTGTTAAACATGGCAACACAGGAACAGGAAAACTTTTACCGCCATTCAACAGTAATTGTAGATGAAACAAAAGAGTCATTTTTACATCTACTGGATTTTTATTTGACAAAAGAAAACATAACACTCCAGGGGTTCATTGAAATAAATGCACATGTAATCTACCACATGTGTTTCAATCGTTATCCATGTTGTCAGTGTCCACCATATATACGTACAGCAATGAGTGGCAGTAGAGTACTTCAGCAGCAACAACTAGACATTCTCTTTGATCCAGGTGGTGACAGGTTACCAGGACATAACCGTAGCAGTAAATCAGCTCCACACTGCTGTTGTCCTGTCAATCCACACCTCCAGCTACAAAACCTTGACTTCACTCTAGCTAGACTTCTTCTGGTTAGCTTTACTAACATAGTGCCAAATGGCTCTGAAGAAAGGAATGCCCTTGATAACCTTGTGAAAATTAGGAATGAATCTTTTGCACATGCCAAGGTAGGGAGCATCCCAAATGATGAATACAGGAAGTCCATGGAAGACATAGAGAAGTCATTAATAGTCTTAGCAAAGATTTATGGAAAGGAAGAAGAAACCAAACAGAGACTGAGAAATATTGCCAAACAACCCTTAAATACCACTATTTGTCTACAACTACAAAGTACACTTTTGCAGATAGACGAGGTAAGATACATGTACACTGTACATTATCATCCTGATCATGAGCAGTATAAACATCTAGCTGATGTATGTAGTCATTCATGTACATATAGCTATGGCTCTATGCACTGACATGTACATTGTATTTGAACAAAAAGACATAAGTCATAAAATGTGGTAATCTTTCATTTTCTAAACCAACAAAAAGGTCATGTATAAAAGGTGGCACTCTTCAAACATGTTACCAACTTATACTAGTATCCAAGTTTTTTCTGCACTTAAAAAAATTCCAAGCAATTTCTGAGCTAAAAAGCTAGAATACTGTGCTAAGTAGTATGGAATTATGTGCTGGCTACGGAATCTCAGCTAGGGGTAGTCTGCTTACTAGCTTTCCAAATTGTAACTGAACAACGTCTAAAAGAGGACATTAATAGCAGGTGGGATGTTGGACACCACTGTAGAAGTAGTCCTTTCAGTATACATTGATATCGAGGCTCATCAAAATCAATCTCGCCTGAATATAGCTGAAATAATGCTGCTGGGGCTTTAATCAATCAATCAATCAAATTTAATCATTTTCATTTTGTTTTATTTACAGGCAATAAAACAATTTTTTGCAGAAAAGAAATTACCAGGTATATATAAACTCTTCATTATGTTTGGCAATTAACACGAGTGGGTAGAACTAAACTAGTTGAATGTTGGTTATCTTTTTCAAATATTAATCAATTACATTTGTGTATGTTGTAAAAGACATGTAACTTAAATGCATTCCTTGGTTGACATCCAGGTTCTTTGCCTGGGAGAATTCATTTGAACAACACCTGGCTTGTACGATCATTGAAATTTATAAAATTGGTAAGCCGACATGGATAGCCTTTGGGTTTTTTTTTCATTAAAATTTCAAATTAAATAGTTTGTTAGACATGTACAGTAGTCAATGAATACGTTTGTACATCTAGAAATGTATGTGATTTTGGAAAATTTGACTTGTACAGCACAACAAGTACCAGTATGTTAAATTATAAGAAACATGTACTAGTATATTAAAAAATGCAAATCGACAAGCAAGGCCTAGCACTGAAGTATGTTTTATTTACATTTACAATATATACATGATTTACAGAATATGTTTGCTGTGTTTCTAGGGATCTTTTTTTAAAGAATATCATTTTGATCTATCCAGATTGTTTGACCACAGATCTCTGTGATGTCACTGTTACTGAAGGTTGTGACGCTCACTTTGAGATCAGGACAAAGGAATGTGGGCTGTGCTCATTATGGTTACAAGATGGGGTGGAGATTGTAAGATCAGAGAAGTTTATAGCAGGAACGTCTGGTAAAATCCACAGTCTGGACATAAGAAACACTTTACTCACTGATAACGGACAGTACACAGTCAGGATAAAGGACATTGAAAGACAGGCACATCTATATGTAGAAGGTGAATCATTTTTTAAGTTTAAAATTAGATGTGTTAATATTTCAATATTTGATAGAGTTCTCATTTTGAGGATCAGTATTCATTTGACTTTGTGGTTCATCTTTACTAACAAAAGATTCAGTAGTAAAAAGACTTTCTAGTTTCTCTTTACTTACAAAAGCCTCTGTTTTCAAGCAAGCTTTATAAGTTGTTAACACTGGGCTCAGTAAACAAGTTTACTTGGTAAATTGTGATTATACAGAGCTGGTAATCCAGTTGACTGGTAGTTACAGGGCTCGCGTTGGAGGGCGACTCGGGCGAAGAAGTCGCCTTATCGTGGTCCCACTTCGCCGTCGATCATCTTCAAAAGCGAAGTGAAGTCGCCCTTTCATTTTGTAGAATCGCCTAATGTCGCCTTTCAAATTTTATTCCCATTTTGGTAAGAAATCTTCATATTTTTGATACCGCGTCATGTTTATTATGTTTACGCGCCAAAGTTGAACTGGTACCCATTTAACTTTTATTTGGTATATAAAGCGTAGGTTTACAATATAACCGAAAACCAGTTCAGAGCACAAGAATTTGTGAAAATTTCCGGAGCGGATATGAATTTGGTGCCGGAGATTGCAAATATACTACGCCGATAGTGGTGAAATGAGTTTTGCAATGATAGACACGTAATTAAAATAGTATTTTGGCAGTTACTTAAAACAAATTTTAGTTAAATATGTTTCAATACTTTTTAATAGTGAATTTTACAATTTTAAATAATATATTATGTGTCACAATGATGTAATTTTCTTCTTCTAGTTCTAATAGTACTTCATTATAAATCAATCAAATTGTGTATCAATGACAAAGAAACATTTATTTTAATGAACAAACTGTGACAGTTGATTCTTTTTTTTATTGTTATGTTTAATACATGTATTTTTGAAAATGTATGAAATAAGTATACTGAATAGTTAATCAAATCTTTGATAGTTTATCCTCAATAAATTAAACTGCTAAAAAAACATAATAAAAATGCAAATGCCAACACTAATTTAAAAAAAAACAAAGTAAACAGGATGCTATTCGTGACATATAATGCAACTTCTCCCTGTTTTCCACCCACTTCTCCCTGTTCTATCCTCACTTCTCCCTGTCAGCCACCCAAAAGAGAAGTGACTTCTCCCTATAATTTTGACCCAGCGTGAGCCCTGAGTTAATGTCTCTCCCCACTTGAGGAGACACATTTTGCATGCAATTGAACTGAGTTTTATTAATCTTGTTATAGATTGAGAGCACAATTTATAGTGCATCTTCAAATAACAATTTTTTATCCGGTGAATTTTCACTTAGAAATTTCACAAATATACCAAAAATCAGCTTTTCAGCCTAACCCCTCTGCAACTACTGAATAGAATTTTATGACATTTGGTTTGATTACGAGAACAATATGTAGTTTTGCATATTACAGCAATTGTTAGAGTTTTATTTTTAATTGACTTTCAATGTTTTATTTTTATTTTTATTAGCTCACCTGACCCGAAGGTTCATGTGAGCTATTGCCATCACTTGGCGTCCGTCGTCATCCGTCGTCGTCGTCGTTGACTTTTCTTCAAAAATCTTCTCCTCCAAAACCACTGAAGGGATTGCTTTGAAACTTTGCATACATCATCAGTAAAATGCCCTCTACCAAGTTTGTCCAAATCATGGCCTCAGACCAACCAACATGGCCGCCATGGCTGAAAATAGAACAGAGGGGTCAAAATACAGTTTTTTGCTTATAGTTCAAAAAGTATTACAGATACAGGAAAACTGAAGAGACCTTCCTTCTTTAGCATCTAAAGCTCTACAAAACACTCCATTGGGTCAAAGTTGTATGAGGACTCCTTGTAGGAGTTATTGCCCTTTAATTGTCAAAATTGATGATTTTTGCCATTTTTGCCTCAAAATCTTGAAAATTATTAGAACTAGAGAAAAAGTTAGCATTGCTTAATTGTTCTGCTCTATAAGGGCTACAAAAATGACTTAGGGTCAAGATTGTCTGATTAATCATTTAAGAGTTATTCCCCTTGAACATTTTTATGCCCCCGCGACGACATGTCGGGGGCATTAAGTTTTACTCATGTCCGTCCGTCCGTCCGTCTGTACGTCCGAACAAATTTCCGTCAAGCTTTTCTCAGAAGCAGTACATGAGAACAATTTTAAATTTGGCAGAGTGGTTCAGTATCACAAGTTGTATGTCCTAAGCGAATTTCAGACCTTTCAAACAACTACTTCCTGTTTGGGACTTCATTTGTACGTAAATACGTCCGTCTGTATGTACAAATTTCCGTCAAGCTTTTCTCAGAAACCGTACATGAGAACAATTTAAAATTTGGCAGGGTTGTTCAGTATCACAAGTTGTATGTCCTAAGCGAATTTCAGACCTGTCGGACAACTACTTCCTGTTTGGGACTGGGCCGATATGAAAATGTGTTGACACAAGTATGAAAATTTCCGTCAAGCTTTTCTCAGTAACCGTACATGAGAACAATTTGAAATTTGGCAGGGTGGTTCAGTATCACAAGTTGTATGTCCTAAGCGACTTTCAGACCTGTCGGACAACTACTTCCTGTTTGCGACTGGGCCGATATGAAAATGTTCTAACATGAGTATGAAAACTTCCGTCAAGCTTTTCTCAGAAAGCGTACATCAGAACAATTTGAAATTTGACAAGGTGGTTCAGTATCACAAGTTGTACGTCCTAAGCGACTTTCAGACCTGTCGGACAACTGCTTCCTGTTTGGGACTTGGCCGATATGAAAATGTGTTAACATGAGAATGAAAATTTCCGTCAAGCTTTTCTCAGAAACCGTACATCAGAACAATTTGAAATTTGGCAGGGTAGTTCAGTATCACAAGTTGTACGTCCTAAGCAACTTTCAGACCTGTCGGACAACTACTTCCTGTTTGCGACTGGGCCGATATGAAAATGTGTTAACATGAGTATGAAAATTTCCATCAAGCTTTTCTCAGAAACTGTACACAAGAACAATTTGAAATTTGGCAGGGTGGTTCAGTATCACAAGTTGTATGTCCTAAGCGACTTTCAGACCTGTTGGACAACTACTTCCTGTTTGCGACTGGGCCGATATGAAAATGTGTTAACATGAGTATGAAAATTTCCGTCAAGCTTTACTCAGAAACCGTACATTAGAACAATTTGAAATTTGGCAGGGTGGTTAAGTATCACAAGTTGTACGTCCTAAGCGACTTTCAGCCCTGTTGGACAACTACTTCCTGTTTGGGACTTACTTTAGCGGGGCATCCGTGTCCCATGGACACATTCTTCAATTTTTTTTAATCAATTTTACTTGATTTTAAAAAATCTTCTCCTCTTAAACCAATGAAAGGACTGCTTTGAAACATTGCACACATCATCTTTAGGATGTCCTCTACCAAAATTGTGCAAATCATGACACCTGACTTCCTACATAGCTACATTGGATTAAAATAGAAAAATGAAAAAAGGGGGTGGGGGGGTTGAGGGAGTTTTTGACTGATAGTTAAAAAAGTATAACAGGTACAGCAAATTTGAAGTGAACCTCCCTTCTCCCTCTAACCATCAAAAGATCCTCCTTATAGGAGTTATTTCTCTTAAAAGGTGAAAATTAATGATTTTTGCAGAAGTGTTGGGAAATTCCTTATAGCAAAGAAAAGCTGGATAAAAAAGGGTTGTTTGGTTTCAGGTTCAGGTGAGCGATACAGGCTCCTGGGAGCCTCTAGTGTTTCATTACGTAAGGAAGGTTTGCATGCTGCCACAAAACCAGGTGTGACTCACCATACAGTACAGTCAACGTGATGCTGTGATTTTCCCTGCATTTGCAAATGAGTGGAAAATGCATAGTAATTTGTAGGTTTGATGCATTTGGGCGGAATCACGCAAACTACATGTAGATTCTGCCCATGATAATGCCACGAATAATATGTCCACGCAAAATTCGTGGATGATGCAATGACCACGCAAACTAATCTATATAAAAATTCACTGTGTAACATGAACAATGTTTTTTAACTTGACCTGCAAACATATTTGTTCAATCGTATATACGTTATATACAATGTTTATATTTCTTTTCCAGGTACAACAGAATTGTTACTTGTCATACATAATAATAAAAATATCAATTTATTCTTTCTTTCTTAAATCTATCTTTCTTCCTTTAGTTATTCATGTATGTTGGTAAAATAAACATGGTGTCCATAAATTTTCTTTTTTTAGCTCACCTGACCCAAAGGGTCAGTGTGAGCTATTCTCATCACTTTGCGTCCGTCGTGGTCGTCGTCGTTGGCCGTAAAGTTTTTACATTTTAATCTTCTTCTCCACAACCACTTGGCCAATTGAAACCAAACTTGGCAGGAATGTTTATTGGGTGGTTCTTAACAAAGTTTGAGTTTTTGGTGCTGATAAAATATGAAACATGGCTGCCAGGGCCATTAATGCGTTCTGATTGGCTGAAATTCAAAAATCTTCTTCTCATTAACTGCTTGGCAGATTGATTTGAAATATTGCAGAAATGTACCTTAGATAGTCCTCTACAAAGTTTGAGTTTTTGTGCCAATCCAAAATCCAAGATTGCCACCATTGCAGGACATAGTTTAACATAGGACCCTATGGGAAAAACATATAAACAACTTCTCTGAAACTGTTCCACACAATGAAGCCAAATTAATAAGGAAATGAAGGTTGCATAATTATCTTATTATTTTGGGTTTTTCGAGCCAATTGCAAATTCAACATGGCTTCCAGGGCCATTAATACATTCTGATTGGCTGAAATTCGAAAGTCTTCTTCTCATAAACTGCTTGGCAGATTGATTTAAAATATAGCAGAAATGTTCCTTATGTGGTCCTCTACAAGATTTTAGGTTTTTGTTCCTATCCAAAATCCAAGATGGCCGCCATCACAGGACATAGTTTAACATAAGACCCTTTGGAAAAAACATAGGACCCTATGGAAAAAACATACGACCCTATGGGAAAAACATACAAACAACTTCTTCTCTGAAACTGTTCCACACAATGAAGCCAAATTATGAAGAAATGATTAATGGATATTTATCTTATTATTTTGAGCTTTCTTAGCCAATTGCAAATTGAACATGGCTTCCAGGGCAACTAATGGGTTCTGATTGGCTGAAATTTAAAAAATCTTCTTTTTACAAACCGCTTAGCAGATTGATTTGAAAAATTGCACAAATGTTCCTTAGATGGTCCTCTACAAAATTTGAGTTTTTTGTGGCGATCCAAATTCCAAGATGGCCACCACAGTGGAACACAGCTTAACATAGGACCCTATGGGAAACCCATACAAACAGCTTCTTGTGTGGAACTCAGTTCCACACAAGTTAACCAAATAATGCAGAAGTGAATCTAATATAGTAATCTTATTATTTTAAGTATGTTTCGAGCCGATAGGAAACTCAACATGGCTGCCAGAGCTGCAAATTCATTCTGATTGGCTGAGATTTTAAAATTTGTTTTTTAAGAAACAGCTTGCAGATTTTAGGATGTGACAGTGTGATATTGTTTGGTCTACCAATTTTGAGTTTTTTGTTTCGATCCAAAATACAAGATTGCTGCCACCATGGAACATCACTTAACATACTAACCTATAAAAAAACAAAAACTGCTTCTCAGAAACACTCCTACTGCTGATTGTAAATTCAACATTGCAACATTCATAGAAACAGCATCTTCACATAAACTCTTTAGCATTTAATATCAAAATTTGCAATAAGAGCCTTATCTTAAAAAGTTTTTTTTTTGTAAGTCAGGTGAGCGATACAGGCTCTTAAGAGCCTCTAGTTAAATATACGGTTTGTTAATTTTCAAGGCTCCATAAATGCTACTTACTTTCAGTAAATTTACTTGAAGTAATAAATATAAACTAAAAATTTTAGATACTTTGTATTATACAAACTACCAAAAACTTATATACCTACAAACGGGGATTGTTAAGTTTCAAATATTGTATTTCCGAACGATCACAATTTAAAACAAAAAAAAAATATATCGTTAGTATTGCTCAATTGTAAGGAATATTTCAAATATCCGAACCAAATGTTATATCTTCTGTGCTTGTCTTCATCATTTTAGACAAGCTCGTAAAATTAAATATTAACAGAAATCCTTCCAATTGAGTTGCACCTTATAACTAAGTACGATTAGTGTGATTTATTAAAGATTTATTATCATTCAAGGTTTGCAATCCCACTCTTATGTACTACTCTCCAGCATTCAACACCTTATGGCAGGAGACAACTTTGTTTAATTGCCATATTGCATTATACGCAGGTTTCAATATAAACAAATCTACTTCCAACACTGCACGAGGCATCCTACATAAATGTTTTGCATTTATTTAGATACGTGCACCTGTGTTAAATGTACTTTATATTTTTGTTGCTATGCTACATATGTAGCTATGACATACAGTTGAACCTACCTATTCAACACTATCTATAATTTTCAGATCATATTTGTTTCCATCTCCACCCATGATGAACATTGTTCGCCATAGACCACTTCTTCTGCCTCATTGGTGCAAATATTTAACAATTTCCGTTTTCATTTACTATTTGAATGTGCCTTTTTTGTTTATTTTTATTCATTTATTTTATTTTTTTGGCCCGGGGGGTGGGGGGGGGGGAATTGTGACATATTTCCACCAAAGAGGTCGAAGAATTCTGCCTATGTTGTTCATCAAATATGTTCCACTGAGCTATCGTTATAATAATTTTAGAATGTACATAATTGTATTTTCCTTTATTTGGAAGAAATACACCTGCTGCGAAAGCAGACGTTGCCTTCCATTACACGAATGCTCAGTAGAATTTGACTGAAATATACAAGAAACTGCGGTATTAAAAACGAGGAGCATTCACAGAATATTTTTACAATGTACTGTCGATGACAAATTTTCAACTTCAAAGATTTTTCATAATAATTGGGACCGCACTCCTAACCACGTGTTGACTTGATCAATTCCGAAGGCAGTAAATAAATCTTTACAAAGAATTTGCTAAATAAACAATACTTCATTCCGAAATAATATAAGGAATCATTCAATTAAATATATTTTAATACATCCACAGTTTCTGTATATTTCTTGAAAATTCATAGAGAAAATATAAGTATGTTGTTCGAAGACAACTTCTGCATATCGCATTATGTGTTTCCTGCCTTGAGAATTGGCTCGTGCAGTTTATGTAATTACAAAAGGTGTGTCGGTCAAGAAATGAATACACACGTTTAAAATAAATGTACGATCCTCATTTGTATTAATAAAAATTATTTTTACTATAATTAATATTTATAATAATAAAGATATAAACAAGATTTTTCGACAGAATTGCAAAACTTCATTCCCAAGTAGCAAAACCATATTAAAACTGTACGACAGTTGTATTTGATTATTTACTGTCCCATTCGTTGGTTGTATGGGTCGCATCCCGTGGCAAGTTGAAAATAAACTCAATATTGTTCCATGCAAATTTGCGTGGGTAAAAAATTAGTGATTTGCGGGCATAATTTGAGTGGTTTTTGCGTGATGATTACGTGTGGGCTATGGAAAATCACAGCATTCCATTGACTGTACTGTATTTATGTATAACAAGTCAGGACCATTGCTATTTTCATACTCCTGTATGTAAAGAAGTTGATCACCAAACCATATCTGGATTTTTTAAGTTCTGTTCATTGAATCTTTTAAATATTCTTATTTTCAATAGGGTAATCAAAAAAAATTATAGGGGAAATTTTTAGTTCAGGATCTAAAAAATATATGTCTCCAAACCATCCAGATTCCCAGATTTCTTGTTTTTTTATATTTGTTTTTCAATAGACAGGGTTTAACAATTCCCCTACGACCCCACCTGACTAGGGTGTGACAATGATAAAAATGACAATTCAAAAAAAAACCACATTAATATTGATTAATCCATATAAATAGTGCAAATTATATTAAATCCATCTAATGTAGTATGAAAAATTTGTAACATATACAAAATTAAGAATATCAATTGACAATATTTCATTAATATTCTAAGCACAAATGACCCAAAGGGTCAGCTGGGACCATACTGGGAGGGTTCCCAGTGCTTGACTCACAGAGCAGCCCAGCACGTCCCCGGGTGGTGGATAGGGGAGACCCTCTCGTTGGGGGGGTTGTCAGGTCATAATACGGAAAGCCTGACCACGGACCGTAGTGGGTAACGTGTTTGGAGAGTGCCAAGCTCCTTGCACGATAAAGACCCCTTTTGTAGATTTCGAAAAAGAGTAGGCTCATTGTAGCCGCTACAAAAGGCTAAATTTTCCGCCCCTACCCAAAACGACATACTTTCCAGTGGCAGTCAAAACTGTATTCCCTGTGACCCATCCCACAACCATTTTCCGTTGATTTATTGTTTGTTAACTTGTTCCCGTCCTGAATCTAGCTGAAATACTGCTCGCTGGACGTAAAGCAGACATCCAATCAATCAATCCCAAGGGTCAGTGTGAGCTATTCTCATCACTTTGCGTCCGTCGTTTTCGTCGTCGTCAGCTGTAAACTTTCACATGTCAATCTTCTTCTCCAAAACCCCTTGGTCAATTAGAACTTGTTTATTGGGTGGTTCTTTACAAAGTTTGAGTTTTGGGTGCTGACCACATATTAAACATGGCTGCAAGAGCCATTAATGCGTTCCGATTGGCTGAATTTAAAAAATCTTCTTCTCATAAACCCCTTGTCAGATTAATTTGAAATATGGCAGAAATGTACCTTAGATAGTCCTCTACATAGTTTTTTGTGCCAATCTAAAATCCAAGATGGTCACCATCGCCGGACATAGTTTAACATAGGACCCTATGGTAAAAACATACAAACAACTTCTGTTCAGAAACTGTTCCTCACATTGAAGCTAAATTATGAAGAAATGAAGGTTGGATGGTTATCTTAATATTTTGAGTTTTTGGAGCCAATTGCAAATTAAACATTGTTTCCATGGCCACTAATGCGTTCTGATTGGCTGAATTTCAGAATTCTTCTTCTCATAAACAGTTTGACAGATTTATTTGAAATATTGCATTAATGTACCTTAGATGGTCCTCTACAAAGTTTGATTTTTTGTGAAGATCCAAAATCCAAGATGGCCGTCATTGCAGGACATAGTTTAACATAGGACCCATGGGAAAAACATACAAACAACTTTTTCTTGGAGACCGTTCCACACAATGAAGCCAAATTATAAAGTAATGATGGTTGGATATTTATCTTATTATTTTGAATTGTTCGAGCCAATTGCAAATTGAACATGGCTTCCAGGGCTATTAATGGGTTCTGATTGGCTGAAATTTCCAAAATGTTCAGCATCATCATGTAAACTCTTGAGCATTTTATATCAAAATTTGTAAGACAAGGAATGTCTCTAAAAAGTTTTTTGTAAGTCAGGTGAGCGATACAGGCTCTTAAGAGCCTCTAGTTTTATAAAGTAAAGATAATTGTATTGTTTGACTAAAGGCAGAGTTTATCACATCTTGAAGTTTTGTATATCCTTCTCAAGATTTGATGTCGGCTGTTTTTCTTCTCTTGTTTTGGATATACTATAAGTTTGTTTCACTTCTGACCTTAAGAAACTCAAAAATACTTGATCATTACACCTAAGTTATACATTTAAAGGCTCATTAATATCTCCTGACAAGTAATATTCAGACACTGTATCCATAATACAGGCTTTATTATATAAATTACATCTCTAAGTAACTGGGAATTAAATTTCCAATAACCATGATAACATCTTTCCCTCTTGGCAAGGCTGGAAGAAAATGTAAAAGTAATTTCTAAATAATCAGTTTTATACCCTAGAATTTTTTTGTTCATGATTGAAAAAAGATCCTCAGATACTAGAAAAAAGTCCAGAAGACTTTGTTTTATTGGGGAACATTGGCAGCAAGTATATTTTCTGTCATCTGGCAAACAGGTCCTCCATGCATGGGTCCAGTAGTTCAAAAGTTTCTTTCATTTCTACAATTTTTTCTTCTAGAATTTTGGTTCCTAGCGCATGTAATGTTATATGTATCTGTGCTATTATCTTGAACAACATTCCAAAAAAAACAGCAATATGGTACTTTACAGTCGAACTTCGATGGCTCGAACTAAATGGTGCAGACGAAAATTGTTTGAGAAATCGGGAGTTTGGGAAACCGGGGTCTTGTGATTTGCATAAATGGGTCATGATCAAACAGGAATCGGTATCATTTTAAATATTTCAATTAATTTCTTGTAAAGTTTGATTAATAAAACTGTTTTTCTTCATTGTATTGGTTATAAATCTTGATTATTGCGTACATATTGTGAAAATGAAATTGTTTACTTTGATGTTTCTGGTTTAATTTTGTATTAATAAAAAGATTGTATTACGTAATTGTGTCATTGACCTCAATTTGGATTGTGTATTAATTAATTAGAACCTTTCCCAAAAATTACTTTGTCAATTGAAACCAATTTTGGAAGAAATGATTATTAGGTTTTACTTTCTTTACAAAATTTGAGTTTTTGGTACTGACCAAATATTCAACATGCCTATGGCTGCCAGGGCCATTATTGTGTTCTGATTGGCTGAATTTAAAAAGCCTTCTTACAAACCTCTTTGCAGATTGAGTAGAAATATTGCAGATGCTCCTCTTCAAAGTTTGAGTTTTTTGTGACAATCTAAAATCCACCGCAGAACACACATTACATAGGACTCAATGAGAAAACAAACAGTTTTTTCTTTGAAAATTTTGCAGAGTTCTCTTATTGTGAGTTTTTCAAGCCAGTTTAAAATTCAACGTGGCTGCCAGGGCCATTAATGTATTTTGATTGGCTAAAATTTAAAAATTCTTATCATTAACTGTTTTGTAGATTGATTTATAATATGTTAGAAAGATCTCTACAAAGTTCGAGTTGTTGTACTGATTGAATCCAAGATGACTATCACTGTGGAACACACCTTAACATAGGCCCATGTTAAAAATAAAAAAAATATTCTCTAAATAAACTTCCACACAAGCCAACAATTTTTAGAGTACCATCTTAGGTACACTTCTGCAATGTTTTCAATACATCTGACAAGAGTTTTACTGGAAAAAGATTTTTTTTAATTCTGCTAGAACACATTAGCAACCCTGGCAGCCATGCCAATTTCCAATCGAAAAACTCAAAATAATAAGATAACTGTCCAAGCCTCTTTTTTTCATAATTTGACGTGGTTACAAAGTTTTCCTTGTTCTATAAAGACTAAGCTAAGTAGTTGTAACAAAACACAGAGTTCAGCAGTGTAGATTTTATAGTTTCACTGTACCAAGCAGACAGAGCTCAGTAATCAGACACAGGGTTCAATAATCGGCTAGGCTGTTGATTCCTGGGGTTCACATAAGACTATGTCGTGCACGTCTAAACTGATTCCTAAAATGAGCAAATTTTGGCATGAATAAGTATGAAGTTGAATATTTCCCTATATGTATTTATATCTGTCAGGGCTAAACTGAATTAAAGATAGAACTACTACAAAAATTCCAACCCTAGGGATCAATTACAGTTTCTTCTGAGCCTCCTTTATCATTGCCATGGCCTGTAAAGCATGGTTGACAATTATGTTTGATATCTAACTTTTTGTACAGAATACTTTACGAAGGACCATGTTTTTGTAGGGGTACTTATTCAACTTTCATGTAAATGTATATATATATTCAATGTTGTCGCCTGAATAGCGCTTTCATTTCTTCATATATTTTCATGAAACGTTGAAAAATTGTCATTTTACATGTTGTAAGTGCTTGCATGGGACTGATTTTCAGGGAATTTCATGTACATTCAATGTTGTCACCTGGATAGGTCTTTCGTTTCTTCATGGATTATCATGACACTTCAATATACCAATTTAAATACAAAATATGATGTAATGGGAACACATGGGATATTGTGAGCTTTCTCACTAAGGTTCTTTTATTCTAAATCTACTAAAAATATTAGTAATTTGTTGTATAAAAAAAGTACACTTTTGTTGTTTGCATGTATTTTTACAGAATATTTTACAAAGAATATGAGAAGCACCTATGAGTACACCGAGGGAGACATTGTTGAACTGTCATGTGCTGTCTTAGATGACAATGTTACAGCTTACTGGGAGAAAGATGGTGTTGGTGTTCAACATGGTGACAGATACAAGATAACAGATGAAGGGAAAAACCATAAGCTGGCCATACAACATATAAATCTGCAAGATGCTGGAGACTACTGTGTCAAAATATGTGACAGAATGAGGTCAACATCTCTCAATGTAAAAGGTTTGTTAAATGTAAACATATGTAGGTTAGAAAAGTGCAATTATTTGCCAGTAGGAACCCATGCTGTTAAAGTGAAGACATCTTGAAGAGTGAACACTGTAGAAAAATTGGATAGCATTTCCTGTCACACACAGTATTTGGTCATTTTTCTACATCTGCACCTTATGAAAAATGAAAAGATTTGAATAGACATGAATAAAACGAAATATTTCTCCACCACTTTGTAAAATATGCATTTAATTATTATTCATTTTTAAACATAAATGGATAAGCTTTCAAATAAAAATAATTCCAACACTGCACCAGCCAATCAGAAGCTTCACACTTTTTCATTCTTGGGTGTGAGAAGGGATTGCTGCTAATTTAATATAAAACACTGTTGATATAAATGATATTGCCCAAATTAATATTTACATTACGTATTTCATCAATATTCTAGATTTCTATTGGTTAAAACTGTTACAGATGATGTAAAATCATACATTGCATTTCTCAAGGAAACCTGTAGCCATGAAGAGCATGCGCTACATTGATGTCAACTGTAAACAATCAACACGGAGTAAATTAAATTAGGAAAAATGAAGACCCCTGCATTTTTTTAATGAAATTACATGTAACTATAAGAATTGAATGCATTCTTTTGAAGTTTCATTGACATATGAAAGTGTTGACCAAATTTCATTTTCATCATGAATCACTACTGTTCTATATTGAAAATGTGCTTTTGTCACTGCTTTCATACGTCAAGGAAACTTGGAAAGAATGCATTCATTTCTTTAATAATATTATGGTTTGTACATTCATTGCTCTTATTTGTCCCTAGAATATTTCACTAAACCATTGGGTACTATGACATGTATGGAGGGTGAAACTGTCCAGTTTGAATGTGAAGTACTTGATGATAAAACAGCCGTGTGGTTCAAAGATGGCTCTAAAGTGAGCACATCAGACAGATATAAAGTAGAGACACATGAAAGACTTCACAGACTTGTTGTAATCAGTACAAGACTTGCTGATATGGGAGAATACTCTGTGAAGATAAAAAACTGTGTTCGACATTCTCAGCTCATTGTACAAGGTAAGACATTAAGATTTCAGGTTGCTCATCTGTACTAGTTGTGTCATCCAATTAAAATGCCTGAAACAGAATGTTGTTACGGTACATTTATGTTTCAGGCATTTTGATTGGATGTCAGATATTAACTGGATAGTCTATTGGATATTGCAATATGAAATTTGTTTGAATACAGAAGAAATAGGTACTTTCATATGCTCTTACGAAAGTATGTGGGATCTTTCACTTGTGATAGAAGTTTGATAATTTCTTTTCGATCATTTCTGGAGCACTAAACTCGTGAAAAGATGACAATTTTGTTACCACTTATAAAAGATCACCTGGTCTTGTCCAAATATGTATCTTTTAAAGACATTTTTTTTATCTTCATCAACCTTCACTGTGGTAAAACTTTCTGTTTATCAAAATTATGTAATAAGTTGGTGTGTGATATGCACTAGCTATATTATTTTTGATTTTGAAAGCACGTTTTATCAGAGAAAAGCAAATTTTTACTTTTTAATATTACATTTTAAAAGCGTGGTTATCTGTATATGGATAACGGTGACTTAATGTTAGTAAAATTTAGCTTATTTGCATACCGTAATAACCATTCCGTAGTAAGGATCCAGTAATTTATACGAGATGCAATGCAAACACAATTTTAGGTTTTCAAGTAATACATAACGTACAGGGGGTTATTAAATACGGCAATAATTAACTTCAGGTATCAATAATTATCTATCTTAAACGCCAAGTTGATAACAAAATGTTGGCACTGTCGAAAGATATCAAGAATGACCATGACTGATTTTATATCCAACTACTTTTGGACATCAAAGTTCCAACAGTGATTCAATCCCGCTCTGCTACATTACGAGTAATGGGACTAAATTCGTACCTTCCCTAGAAAAAGCAGTTAGGGCAGGCTTATTCATTCTTGCCTTTCATATCAATCAAAATTTGCCTGCTGTCTGTCGTCATCATCTTATGTCATCTTGTTCTCCAAACTCATTTAACCAATTTCAGTCAAGCTTGGCACAAAGTATCTTTGGATGAATGAGATTCACGTTTATTTAAATCAAAAGCCCCACCCCTTTCTAAGGAGTTTTTAATAAGAAAAGAAAGGGGAGATAATTTAAAAATTGTTTAAATATGGTGTTAATATTAAACAATCTTCCTCTAAGGTACTATTGTGATGATTTCTTTCAAACTGGTCACAAAGTATTATTTGGTGAAGAAAGTTCTACTTTGTTAAACTAAAGGGCCATGCCTTTTTCAAAAAGGAAGATTAAAAAATTTTTAAAGGTCCAACAAACATATTTCTGAATAGATCATATTTCATTTTATTAAATCATTTCAAATTAATACCTTTTGTTCAACAGTATTCTTACAATATTGCGTTGTGTAACAAGAAGGCTTAAAAATTGGGTAAGTGTTGTTGGCCTCTTGTTTGCTTGTCCTCATTAGAATTTTAAGGATTATTCTTTATATTTTCTTGTATAATGCTGCAGTGTCCTTCCAAAAGTCAGGAGTCAGATGTACACATGTAATACCTGTATTGTGTTAAAATAGAAACAAGTAATGAACATTTGATCTGTTAATATTTACTGGTTTATTACTTTATAATAGAAATACCGGCTGCTATCAAACATTTAAGTGATGAAGATAAAGAATTATACATAAATATCATCAAAACGGGAACTGAGATACGCAACTACATTCGAATTGTTATCCTTGGAGAAAATGGTGTTGGCAAAACCTGTTTGCTGAGACGCCTTCTAAAACAGAGTATCACAGGAGTCCAAAGTACAGATGGGATTGACATGCATCGATGTAAAATTAAAATTAAGGATGGTCAATGGGTCTTTGATGAAGGTAATCATGTTAAAAGAATTTGAAGGGGCCTCTTTTTAAGGTAGTTTTTCTACTATTGATCATGTACGTGGTCTGCCAACACTGAAGTCACGGGTTCAAGTCTCATTGTGGGCAGGTTGCTTCCTCCCCAATAAAAACTAGACACCATGATATAGCTGAAAAATTGCTGAAAGTGTGTTAAACACATACAAACAAACAAACAATAAAAGAATTTGCAAAAAACTGCTGAAAGTGGAATAAAACCTAAAAACAGAACAACAAACAAGATAATAAATATAGGTTCTGGTTTGTTCTGATGTCTCTTTGAAAATATTAAACATCAGATTGAATAAAGAATATTCATGTAATAAATTATTATGCAACACATGTGAATTAGTTACTTGGGGATCCTTATTTAGCTCAAATTGGATGAGTATATTGTAGGGTACTTGTTTGATGTACAGAGCAAGAAGCATGGTTTTTAAATTTTCTTTCATGCCTCTCGACAATTAAGTAAATCATGCTAGGCCTGGTTTGTAGTAAATTCTTGTGCTAGATGACCGTTGTGTCATATTCGAGGTCTAAAAATGTTGTTTCTGTGGTTTCTTTAATTTCCAGTTCTGATGGATAAGCCACTCAAGCAAATTGGCAGTTGTTAATTGAAAGGACATCATTAATATATTTAAATGTGAAATTAAAGATCTAGCTTTACATGTATTATTTTAAAACTAATATAAAAATATTTCTTATCAAGTGTATATCTATATAATCTATTCTGTTGAGCAATTCTAACAGTTGTGTACGTAGCTCTTAAAATCACTAGTTAAGGTACACAAAAATCATATATATATTGTCATTAAAGTATCCTTATTTAGCTGGTTTATTTGCTGTAATTGGAGTGTATGTTCAACCATAATTGACAGTACAGCTGTAGGTCCAAATATAAATAAACTGTAATTACTAGGAAGGTTTTCCTTGATTGAAAACTGTCAAAGATACAACTACTTTTCCTATAAGTATATTTAAAATACAAAAATTCTTTTTGTTAACGTTCGACTTGCGCAACATTGGGAAATGTGTGACTTAGCTCTGTGTTGGACAGCAGATATTTTTTTATGCGTTATTCTAGATCCTACGATCCGTATTCCTTTTTTCTAGACCAATCACTGTTGTTGACTGCTAAACTAATCAAAAAAGAGTTGTTGTCACCATGACTTAATTGATCATTTTGGGAAATCAGCGTCGCAAATACGATCTGACATTTTTGCTGAGTCATAGATAATGTTTCCTATTCATGTGGTCTGTCAACACTGAGATTGCTGGTTCGATTCTCACTGCAGGCAGGGTGTACTCGACTCCAATCTTAATTGACAAGGATTGCCAGTTTTCCTACCACAGGTCGGGGCTTTTCTCTGGGTCCTCCGGCTTCCTCCCCCAATAAAAACTGGACACCATGATATAAATGAAAAATTGCTGAAAGTGGCGTTAAACACCATCAAACAAACAAACAAAAACTATTCCTGGATTAGACATCACAATTAGCAACTCGACGGGTGTCTAATTAGATGCAGACACTGCTTGCTCATCCCGAGCACCTGGGTGCATCCATGGTTTTTATTGGGTTCAGGTTACTCTCTCTCTGTTTTTTGTGTTTTTCGTTTTTGTGTTGCGTTTGCCTATATCCGGATTTGTAATTGCCCCTTGACATTTGGCTCTTGTTGTTCTTTGTCATTTATGAAATGAACACTTGTAACAACAACAACGATGTTGACCAAAAAAATTGAAAACCTGCAGGCAAATACTTCCGTCATCATATGATTAAAATTACATCACAAAAGTATGTCAATTTAACATTTACCAGTCAGATATAGGG
Organism: Limnoperna fortunei; assembly: GCA_944474755.1. Taxonomy (NCBI): domain Eukaryota; kingdom Metazoa; phylum Mollusca; class Bivalvia; order Mytilida; family Modiolidae; genus Limnoperna; species Limnoperna fortunei. Next base: position 2,827,503 of record OX104119.1, read on the forward strand.
TACCGTTAGTCCAATTATTCGGCCAATAAGGAAAACTAATACACTATAGTGCAACATTTATATATTTTATACATCATTTGAACATTTCTGTATACAACTTATAAGATGAATATGTCAATTATGACAGTTTTACCTAATGGTTCTTGGTATATAAAAAAATAAATGTGTTGTATGCATTCACAAAATGCCAAGCATTGGTAGTTCTACCATGGAAGTGGTTCACTTAGGTTAAGATTGAATTATTACCTTTAGTCAGATATGTTCTTTATGATACACTGTAGTGTAGAATTTGCATATATTTGCCTAGTATTATATTCTTGTACTGAATTTTTGGTCTTGGTATTTTGCAGTATCAGATAAAAAGAAAGCATTGTTGGCTAGGATAAAAACAGCTAGTCAACCAATCACTGTAGAAGATGAGACTTTACAACAGAAAGACGACAGTTTAAAAGCAAGTGGTTTACAAGATGATGATGGCAGTAAGAATATTAACAGAGAAGCTGTCGGTACCAGTCTTAATATATCAGTAAGAAAAAGGAAGACTAGACAGGATAAGCTAGAAGATGGATCAGTTAAAAGAAGAAAAAGGAAAGACCAGTCATTTACAACAATTCATAATGTGTCACAAGATGTGGAAGTGGATAGTCAATCCCCATTAAAACACAACAACACAATAACTAAATTACTGACTGATAAAGTTATACAAGGTCTGGATGATTTCCTGGATGGCATAGAAAAAGTGGATGTTCCAGCTGACAAGTTTGTGGAATGTGGAATTTTGGATTTTGCTGGAGAGAAGGAATACTATGCCACTCACCCAGTATTCCTCAATCCAAATGCATTACATATTCTAGTTACAAATATCATGAAAGATGTCAAACCAATCACCACTGAAGTTGGCTTTGATAAGATTGGAGGTTTGAAGCTTTTTTAATTAGATAAAATATAGCTTGATATAATTAATTTGGCCTGTTTAGCTCACCTTACTAAAAGTCTTGATGAGCTGTTGCCATCACTATGATATTATCTATCATATTCTATCCATCCACGCATTTTATTCTAATCTAAAACCACTGTGCCATTTGGTATCAGATTTGATAATAGTTAGTCTTTGGGTTGTCTTCTTTCATAATATTTACTGGCATCCCCACTATGCTACCATTAAAGATGCCAAAAAACCTTTTTTAGCAAGACTGGAGCTGGTTGAAAAGGAGTCATTTAACATGTTCTGTGCTTTTTAGTGCACTTGTGAAATATAGCTGAACATAGGACCTTATATGATAAGTATAGAAACTTCTTTTCCCAGAAAATTTTATACTTGAGCATTTAAAATCAAATTTACATGAAAATGCATGTCTTCTAACATGTCCAAAATGGTTTTTTTGGAATCTCAGGTGAGCATTGCAAGCTCTTTAGAGCGTCTTGTTTAATGAATTAGTCTTTTTTATTTGACAAAATTAAGTCTAACTAACCGAGATCGATCAAATTTGAGACAACTGCCCTGTCAGTCTGAAACATGAAGTGTAATTTTGGCAAGTTAAACAATCATGGTCACAATAGTTTTTGGATGGTCGTCTGGAAAGTGTATGATTTTGGATGGTCCTCTGGAAAGTGTATGGTCCTCTACAATACATGTCTTCTGTTCTGATATAGCCTCTAGTACAACAAGTTATATAAACCTTTGTGAATGTTTAGAAGGCCTCTTCTCTAAAATAATTGTACGAGTTGAAACCAAACTTATCAGCAATATTCATTAAATGGTCCTCAACAAAGTTTATATTTTGTTTATGCTAAACAAAAATTGGCACCACTGGACGTCTAACAGTGGAAATACCCTCTTTATGGGCTGAAATCTAGAGAGGTATACAAGCTCTGCATGATTTTAAGATTTTTTACTTTTCCTTTTTAGCTCACCTGACCCAAAGGGTCATGTGAGCTATTGCCATCACTTGGCGTCCGTCATCGTCCGTTGTCGTCGGCTTCGTTAACTTTTCTTCAAAAATCTTCTCCTCCAAAACCACTGATGGGATTGCTTTGAAACTTTGCATACATCATCAGTAAAATGCCCTCTACCAAGTTTGCTTAAATCATGGCCTCAGACCAACCAACATGGCCGCCATGGCTAAAAATAGAACAGAGGGGTCAAAATACAGTTTTTTGCTTATAGTTCAAAAAGTATAACAGATACAGGAAAACCGAAGAGACCTTCCTTCTTCAGCATCTAAAGCTCTTCAAAACACTCCATTTGGTCAAAGTTGTATGATGACTCCTTGTAGGAGTTATTGCCCTTTAATTGTCAAAATTGATGATTTTTGCCATTTTTGCCTCAAAATCTTGAAAATTATTAGAATTAGAGAAAAAGTTAGCATTGCTTAATTGTTCTGCTCTATAAGGGCTACAAAAATGACTTAAGGGTCAAGATTGTCTGATTAACCGTTTAAGAGTTATTCCCCTTGAACTGTTTATTTTAATCAGTTTTAATTGATTTTTTAAAATCTTCTCCTCTGAAACAACTGAAAGTACTGCTTTGAAACTTTGTACACATCATCTGTCAAATGTCCTCAACCAAGTTTGCACCAACCATGTCTGCAGATTAACCAACATGGCCACCATGGCTTAAAATAGGATGGGGGGGGGGCGGGCGGTAAAATACAGTTTTTGGCTTATATTTAAAAAAGTGTAACAGATACAGGAAAACCGAAGGGACATGCCTTCATCTGCATCAAAAGCTCTACGAAACACTCTATTGGGTTGAAGTTGTATGATGACTCCTTATAGGAGTTATTGCCCTTTAATTGTCAAAATTGATTATTTTTGACATTTTTGCCTCAAAATCTTGAAAATTATTAGAACTAGAGAAAAAGTTAGCATTGCTTAATTGTTCTGCTCTATGAGGGCTACAAAAATTACTTTAGGGTCAAGATTGTCTGATAAACCGTTTAAGAATTATTCTCCTTGAACATTTTTTTAATCAATTTTACTTGATTTTAAAAAATCTTCTCCTCTTAAACCAATGAAAGTACTGCTTTGAAACATTGCACACATCATCTTTTGGATGTCCTGTACCAAAATTGTGCAAATCATGACACCTGACTACCTACATAGCTATGTTGGATTAAATAGAAAAAATGAAAAGGGGGGGGGGGGGGTCGAGAGAGTTTTTGACTGATAGTTTAAAAAGTATAACAGATACAGCAAATTTGAAGTGAACCTCCCTTCTCCCTCTAACCATCAAAAGATCCTCCTTATAGGAGTTATTTCCCTTAAAAGGTCAAAATTAATGATTTTTGCAGAAGTGTTGGGCAATTCCTTATAGCAAAGAAAAGCTGGATAAAAAAAGGGTTGTTTGGTTTCAGGTTCAGGTGAGCGATACAGGCTCCTGGGAGCCTCTAGTTTTTTTTCCTTACTTCCATGTACAGATACCACACACAATTTTGATATGATTTCTTGACTAGATTGTGTTAGTTGAATTGGCTGATATTCAAGATTAATAATAATAATAATAATAATAATAATGACTTTATTTAAAGAGGGTTACACAGTTAGTAATACAAGTAATCTTCCCTGAGGCCACCTTAACCCTATCATTGGTCAAATAATAAAGTCTTCCTAAAATAAACCATTGGGACAAATAAACAATTGGCCGAGTTTATCCTGAGATAGTCACCTGTTGGGATCATTTATTACCCAGTCTGTGATCCTTAGCATATGCTGGGTACTGATTATTGTTCCATCCCCTGATTACTGGCTATTGTTCCATTTCCAGGGTACTCACTGGTTATTGTTCCATTTCCAGGGGACTCGCTGGCTATTGTTCCATTTCCAGGTACTCACTGGCTATTGTTCCATTCCCAGAGTACTCACTGGCTTCTGCTCCATCCCCTGGGTACTGGCTATTGTTCCATTTCCAGGGTATTCACTGGCTATTGTTCCATTTCCAGCATACTCACTGGCTATTGTTCCATTCCCAGGGTACTCACTGGCTTTTGCTCCATCCTCTGGGTACTGGCGATTGTTCCATTCCCAGGGTACTCACTGGTTTTTGCTCCATCCCCTGGGTACTGGCGATTGTTCTATTTCCAGGGTACTCACTGGCTATTGTTCCATTTCCAGGGTACTCACTGGCTTTTGTTCCATTCCCAGGGTACTCACTTGCTTGTGCTTCATTCCCCTGTGTACTGGCTATTGTTCCTTTCCCAGGGTACTCACTGGCTCTTGTTACATTTCCAGGGTACTCACTGGCTCTTGTTACATTTCCAGGGTACTCACTGGCTTTTGTTCCATTCCCAGGGTACTCACTTGCTTGTGCTTCATTCCCCTGTGTACTGGCTATTGTTCCTTTCCCAGGGTACTCACTGGCTCTTGTTACATTTCCAGGGTACTCACTGGCTTTTGTTCCATTCCCAGGGTACTCACTTGCTTGTGCTTCATTCCCCTGGGTACTGGCTATTGTTCCTTTCCCAGGGTACTCACTGGCTCTTGTTACATTTCCAGGGTACTCACTGGCTCTTGTTACATTTCCAGGGTACTCACTGGCTTTTGTTCCATTCCCAGGGTACTCACTTGCTTGTGCTTCATTCCCCTGGGTACTGGCTGTTGTTCCTTTCCCAGGGTACTCACTGGCTCTTGTTACATTTCCAGGGTACTCACTGGCTCTTGTTACATTCCCAGGGTACTCATTGGCTATTGTTCCATTCTTACGGTACTCACTGGCTAGTCACCTGTTGGGATCATTTATTACCCAGTCTGTGATCCTTAGCATATGCTGGGTGCTGATTATTGCTCCATCCCCTGATTACTGGCTATTGCCCCATTTCCAGGGTACTCACTGGTTAGCTCACCTGACCCAAAGGGTCATGTGAGCTATTGTTATCACTTTGCGTCCGTCGGCGTCGTCGTCGTCGTCGTCGTCGTCGGCGTCTGTAAACTTTTTACATTTTAATCTTCTTCTCTGAAACCACTTGGCCAATTGAAACCAAACTTGGCCATAATGTTCATTGGATGGACCTTTACAAAGTTTGTGTTTTTTATTTTGATTGGTAAACCAATATGGCCGCCACCTCAAGACTTAGTTTAACATAGGACCCTATGGGAAAAAAGTTAAAAAGGGCTTCTTCTCTGAAACCGTTTAACCAATCAAAACAAAACTTACTAGCAATATTGTTTGGATGGTCCTCTATAAAGTTTGTGTTTTTGATGGGAATTGGAAATTCAAAATGGCCGCCACCGCAGGACTTAGTTTAACATAGAACCCTATGGGAAAAAGTTTTAAAAGGCTTCTTCTCTGAAACCGGTTAATCAATGGAAACAAAAACTTACTAGCAATATTGTTTGGATGGTCCTCTATAAAGTTTGTGTTTTTTATGGCAATTGGAAATTCAAAATGGCTGCCACCGCAGGACTTAATTTAACATAGGACCCTATGGGAAAAAGTTTGAAAGGCTTCTTTTCTGAAACCAGTCAACCAATGGAAACAAAACTTACTAGCAATATTGTTTGGATGGTCCTCTATAAAGTTAATGTTTTTCATCCCAATCGGAAATTCAAAATGGCCGCCACCGCAGGACTTGGTTTAACATTCGACCCTATGAGAAAAAAGTTTAAAAGGGCTTCTTCTCTGAAACCGTTTAACCAATCAAAACAAAACTTTCTAGCAATATTGTTTGGATGGTCCTCTATAAAGTTTATGTTTTTTATGGCAATTGGAAATTCAAAATGGCCGCTACCGCAGGACTTAGTTTAACATAGGACCCTATGGGAAAAAGTTTTTAAAGGCTGCTTCTCTGAAACCGTTTAACCAATCAAAACAAAACTTTCTAGCAATATTGTTTGGATGGTCCTCTATAAAGTTTATGTTTTTTATGGCAATTGGAAATTCAAAATGGCCGCTACCGCAGGACTTAGTTTAACATAGGACCCTATGGGAAAAAGTTTTTAAAGGCTGCTTCTCTGAAACCGGTTAATCAATGGAAACAAAAACTTACTAGCAATATTGTTTGGATGGTCCTCTATAAAGTTTATGTTTTTTATGGCAATTGGAAATTCAAAATGGCCGCTACCGCAGGACTTAGTTTAACATAGGACCCTATGGGAAAAAGTTTTTAAAGGCTTCTTCTCTGAAACAGGTTAATCAATGGAAACAAAAACTTACTAGCAATATTGTTTGGATGGTCCTTTATAAAGTTTATGTTTTTTATGGCAATTGGAAATTCAAAATGGCCACCACGGCGCAGGACTTAGTTTAACATAGGACCCTATGGGCAAATAAAAAAAATCTTCTCTATACAACCGGTTAACCAATGAAACAAAGCTTTCTAGTAATATTGTTTGGATGGTCCTATTTAAAGTTTATTGAAAATTACAGGACTTAGTTTAACATCAGGGAAATGCCATCTTCATTGCCTATAAAATCAGGTGAGCGATACAGGCTCTTAAGAGCCTCTGGTTATTGTTCCATTTCCAGGGTACTCACTGGCTATTGTTCCATTTCCAGGGTACTCACTGGCTTTTGTTCCATTTCCAGGGTACTCACTGGCTTTTGTTCCATTCCCAGGGTACTCACTTGCTTGTGCTTCATTCCCCTGGGTACTGGCTATTGTTCCTTTCCCAGGGTACTCATTGGCTATTGTTCCATTCTTACGGTACTCACTGGTTATTGTTACATTTCCAGCATACTCACTGGCTATTGTTCCATTCTCAGGGTACTCACTGGCTTTTGCTCCATCCCCTGGGTACTGGCGATTGTTCCATTCCCAGGGTACTCACTGGCTTCTGCTCCATCCCCTGGGTACTGGCTATTGTTCCATTTCCAGGGTACTCACTGGCTATTGTTCCATTTCCAGCGTACTCACTGGCTTTGGCTCCATCCCCTGGGTACTGGCGATTGTTCCATTCCCAGGGTACTTACTGGTTTTTGCTCCATCCCCTGGGTACTGGCTATTGTTCCATTTCCAGGGTACTCACTGGCTATTGTTCCATTCCCAGGGTACTCACTTGCTTTTGCTCCATTCCCCTGGGTACTGGCTATTGTTCCATTCCCAGGGTACTCACTGGCTTTGGCTCCATCCCCTGGGTACTGGCGATTGTTCCATTCCCAGGGTACTCACTGGCTTCTGCTCCATCCCCTGGGTACTGGCTATTGTTCCATTTCCAGGGTACTCACTGGCTATTGTTCCATTTCCAGCGTACTCACTGGCTATTGTTCCATTCCCAGGGTACTCACTGGCTTTGGCTCCATCCCCTGGGTACTGGCGATTGTTCCATTCCCAGGGTACTTACTGGTTTTTGCTCCATCCCCTGGGTACTGGCTATTGTTCCATTTCCAGGGTACTCACTGGCTATTGTTCCATTCCCAGGGTACTCACTTGCTTTTGCTCCATTCCCCTGGGTACTGGCTATTGTTCCTTTCCCAGGGTACTCATTGGCTATATATTGTTCCATTCTTAGGGTACTCACTCACTTTTGCTCCATCCCCTGGGTACTGGCTAATGTTCCATTCCCAGGGTACTCACTGGCTTTTGCTCCATCCCTGGGTACTGGTGATTGTTCCATTCCCAGGGTACTCACTGGCTTTTGCTCAATCCCCTGGGTACTGGCTATTGTTCCTTTCCCAGGGTACTCATTGGCTATATATTGTTCCATTCTTAGGGTACTCACTCACTTTTGCTCCATCCCCTGGGTACTGGCTATTGTTCCATTCCCAGGGTACTCACTGGCTTTTGCTCCATCCCTGGGTACTGGTGATTGTTCCATTCCCAGGGTACTCACTGGCTTTTGCTCAATCCCCTGGGTACTGGCTATTGTTCCATTCCCAGGGTACTCACTGGTTTTTGTTCCATTCCCTTTCCTAATTTATTTAAAGTTTGGTCTTGTCTTGTATTGATCGCTTGACATAAATCAACTATTCAGTCAATCTGGTCAGTATGCTGCTAACTTGTTTTTGTTTCAGATTAGATGAACTTGTGGATAGTCTTGCCAGATTACCAGTAGTCATTTGTGAGGGAAATTATGTTGTTGTGTCAAAAATGTGGCTGTTGGTTGCGTTTGATGTTTGGTTGTTTGCAACAAATAATCTTATGTTAGAAACATTTAATGTATCTGCATTTTGGCCAGATAAAGCGAGTGGTCACTGGCAAGGGGAAAGTTCAAGAGGGGGACTTCTGTACCAATTTTTTTTTATTCACACAATCGTACTAAAAGAACCAAATCTTATGATTAATAATAACTCGAGTACCTCTTCTGGAAATTATCAACAGGACAATATTGAGCAAACATAATCATTCTAGTAATTATATTGGCACATTAGTATTACAGCCTGACTGTAGGCACATAAGTATTACAGCCTGACTGTAGGCACATAAGTATTACAGCCTGACTGTAGGCACATCAGTATTACAGCCTGACTGTAGGCACATCAGTATTACAGCCTGACTGTAGGCACCTAAGTATTACAGCCTGACTGTAGGCACATAAGTATTACAGCCTGACTGTAGGCACATTAGTATTACAGCCTGACTGTAGGCACATTAGTATTACAGCCTGACTGTAGGCACATTAGTATTACAGCCTGACTGTAGGCACCTAAGTATTACAGCCTGACTGTAGGCACATTAGTATTACAGCCAGACTGTAGGCACATCAGTATTACAGCCTGACTGTAGGCACATAAGTATAACAGCCTGACTGTAGGCACATAAGTATAACAGCCTGACTGTATGCACATAAGTATTACAGCCTGACTGTAGGCACATTTATTACAGCCTGACTGTAGGCACATTAGTATTACAGCCTGACTGTAGGCACATAAGTATAACAGCCTGACTGTAGGCACATAAGTATTACAGCCTGACTGTAGGCACATTAGTATTACAGCCTGACTGTAGGCACATTAGTATTACAGCCTGACTGTAGGCACATCAGTATTACAGACTGACTGTAGACACTTTAGTATTGCAGCCTGAATGTAGGCACATTAGTATAACAGCCTGACTGTAGGCACATCAGTATTACAGCCTGACTGTAGGCACATAAGTATTACAGCCTGAATGTAGGCACATTAGCAGTGTTCAATCTAGAATTTTTTCACAGGGGGCCTGCCTGGCCCATGCAAGATCACAAAGGGGGCCCTGGATGGGATTTGGGGGCCACTGTTAAGTTTAAAAATTTGTATGCGATACTAAGGATCCATCCGTGTAATACTACTTATTTCAAGACAAGTCACAACAGACACAAAGTGATGGCATCTTTCAAGATAGTACTAGAGAACAGCTAGACACAATCATGCCATTATTCATGATGATGAGATGACATCTTTGCTAAATAGACGACTGCGAAATATGACGAAATTCGCTTCATATTTTGACAATTTCTTGAAAATGATCGTTGTCAAAATCTACGATAAATTTTTCACTGGTATTCAAAAAGACAGTGACTTTAAACACTCAAAAGATTCAGACTACACACCAGTACCGTACTGGGACTGAATTGAAATTCCGTATTTTGACGATCTAATATAGTGCGCCCGGAGAGGCCCGCGGAACGTTTTCTACTGCGCCAAATAGAAAAAAAATGCGGCAATGGCGCAATGGCGCAGCCTAGATTGAACACTGCATTAGTATTACAGCCTGACTGTAGGCACATTAGTATTACAGCCTGACTGTAGGCACATTAGTATTACAGCCTGACTGTAGGCACATAAGTATAACAGCCTGACTGTAGGCACATTAGTATAACAGCCTGACTGTAGGCACATTAGTATTACAGCCTGACTGTAGGCACATAAGTATAACAGCCTGACTGTAGGCACATTAGTATAACAGCCTGACTGTAGGCACATTAGTATTACAGCCTGACTGTAGGCACATTAGTATTACAGCCTGACTGTAGGCACATTAGTATTACAGCCTGACTTTAGGCACATTAGTATTACAGCCTGACTGTAGGCACATTAGTATTACAGCCTGACTGTAGGCACATTAGTATTACAGCCTGACTTTAGGCACATTAGTATTACAGCCTGACTGTAGGCACATTAGTATTACAGCCTGACTGTAGGCACATTAGTATTACAGCCTGACTGTAGGCACATTAGTATTACAGCCTGACTGTAGGCACATTAGTATTACAGCCTGACTGTAGGCACATCAGTATTACAGACTGACTGTAGACACTTTAGTATTACAGCCTGACTGTAGGCACATCAGTATTACAGACTGACTGTAGACACTTAAGTATTGCAGCCTGAATGTAGGCACATTAGTATAACAGCCTGAATGTAGGCACATTAGTATCACAGCCTGACTGTAGGCACATTAGTATAACAGCCTGACTGTAGGCACCAAAGTATAACAGCCCGACTGTAGGCACATTAGTATTACAGCCTGACTGTTGGCACATTAGTATTACAGCCTGACTGTAGGCACATTAGTATTACAGCCTGACTGTAGGCACATTAGTATAACAGCCTGACTGTAGGCACATAAGTATTACAGCCTGACTGTAGGCACATAAGTATTACAGCCTGACTGTAGGCACATCAGTATTACAGCCTGACTGTAGGCACATTAGTATTACAGCCTGACTGTAGGCACCTAAGTATTACAGCCTGACTGTAGGCACATAAGTATTACAGCCTGACTGTAGGCACATAAGTATTACAGCCTGACTGTAGGCACATTAGTATAACAGCCTGACTGTAGGCACATAAGTATTACAGCCTGACTGTAGGCACATTAGTATTACAGCCTGACTGTAGGCACATTATTATTACAGCCTGACTGTAGGCACTTTAGTATTACAGCCTGACTGTAGGCACATTATTATTACAGCCTGACTGTAGGCACATTAGTATTACAGCCTGACTGTAGACACATTAGTATTACAGCCTGACTGTAGGCACATTAGTATTACAGTCTGACTGTAGGCACATTAGTATTACAGCCTGACTGTAGGCACATTAGTATTGCAGCCTGACTGTATGCACATTAGTATTACAGCCTGACTGTAGGCACCTTAGTATAACAGCCTGACTGTAGGCACATCAGTATTACAGCCTGACTGTATGCACATTAGTATTACAGCCTGACTGTAGGCACCTTAGTATTACAGCCTGACTGTAGGCACATTAGTATTACAGCCTGACTGTAGGCACATCAGTATTACAGCCTGACTGTAGGCACATTAGTATTACAGCCTGACTGTAGGAACATTAGTATTACAGCCTGACTGTAGGCACATTAGTATTACAGCCTGACTGTAGGCACATTAGTATTACAGCCTGACTGTAGGCACATTAGTATTACAGCCTGACTGTAGGCCCTTTAAATAGTTTACTATCTGATTGTTTCCTCATATGGCAACCTATTTTTGTAGAATATATAGATTTCTGGCTTGACACTATTCACTCCTGTGGGGTTATTGAAGAAATAAAAGAGGAGACAAAGACAGAATTTCTATACCCTCCAGCTGTCATTGTTTATACAAGAGTTGATGAGTGTGGTGGACATGTAAGTGTTTTGAAAAAATATGCTATTTAACTGCATGTAAATATATAATTATATTCAACCAATTTTACTTGGAAATTTAAAGGTATGTGAAAATTTTAATGTCCAAATTTGTATCAATCGCTATACATGTATTAAATTTTGGTGCACTTAATTAAAGAGCACTGATTGTATATAATTTTTATGCCCCCGTGTCTGTACGGATTTCCGTCAAGCTTTTCTCAGAAACCGTATATGAGAACAATTTGAAATTTGGCATGGTGGTTCAGTAATCACAACTTGTACGTCCAAAGCAATTTTCAGACCTGTCGGACAACTACTTCTTGTTTGGGACTTCATTTAGTGTGGGGATCTGTGTCCCATGGACACATTCTTCAATTTTTTTAATTTAATTTGCAATGAATTTAATGCTGTAATGACCAATTGAATAATAATAATAAAAAAATTAAAATTAGAATTAGTTATATTGTATAAGATGCTACTGACAATAAGACCAGTCAATATGACTACTAAATGAGAACTTGAGGAGCAAATGAAAATTGATGCTTGCATTTGCCTTTTTTCTTCTTTTTAGCTGATGGAAAGAAAAAATGAGGTCCGTAAACAGCTACTCTCTGTATTAAAAAACGAACCTAAGAAAAAACATCTAAGAGAGATATGTTTTGTTTCAAACACTGAATCAGCGGAAGAGGATTTTAATGTTTTGCGTGACACAATTTTTAAGTATGGAAAGCAACTGAAGACATTTGCTGAAAAGTTACCATTAAAATGGATTCGTTTAGAGCAATCAGTTGATGTTTTACGAGAGGCTGGGTTGAACATATTATCTTGGCCTGATATTGTTGAACTATCTTCAAAATGTTCAATTGATAGTGAGGATGAAATTAAACTTTTTCTGAAATATCAGCATAAAGTTGGAGGAGTCATATATTTTGAAAGTTTAAAAGAATATATTATACTAAACCAAAAATGGTTGGCAAATGCTTTCAGATGTCTTGTATCAGACAAATTTGATTCCAACCTAAAGCTGACTGATGAATGGAAAGCACTAGAAGACACAGGAAAGCTTGAGTACTCTCTGATTGTAAAACTCTTTGATAAAGAACCAGAACTTGACTTTAACAAACATAGTGGTCATTTACTAAATGTAATGGAAATATTTGGCATTATAGTAAGACTAACAACTTTAAATGAAAATGGACAAAGGACAATCTTACCTACTTATTATATGCCTTGCATGATCTCTGAGAAAGCTTCAGTTTCAGATATTATTGATAGGTTCAGTGTGAAGAAAGGTAACTGTAATCGCACGCCATGGTTGTTTATTGAGTTTGATTTTATGCCGTTTGACTTTTTCAACCATATTTTATGTTATTATATCAGTCAACATGCTATTAGCACAGAACCACACACTGGCCGGATGGCTATTTATCATGGCATGGGAGTATTCTTTCTTGACAGAACCAAGTCCGTAAAATTCATTTTGTGTTTCTGTAAAAACACAATAGCATTACAGATATGGCAATGGAAAAATGTGGAAAAAGGAACTTGTAAAACAATGCTAGAAGAATTGGGGGGAGCAATTGAGAAAGTCAAAGAAAGATTTGAAACAAGGAGTGTGTCTTACACTGTTAAGTCAAAGTGCTCTGATGGCAACATACACATGCCTGCTGGTCGCCATAGCTACATTGAGTTACTGGATTCAGGAGATGACTACTTCTGTGAAGAACATAATGATCACCATAAAACTCAAGATTTCTGTCAGACATGGTTTGAAGACTATACAGAGGTATGAAATCTTATCAATGTTTTCAGTCTCCTACTGGCATTGCTGAATGGTACTAAAGGTTTGCACTCTGTACATCAATCCGTTTGTCAGTCCGTCACACAAATGTTTCCCGTACTTTCTATGTTTACGCTTAGAGATATTGAGCTGTCAACAATCATGAGTTAAGATCAAGGTTGAATTTTGTCCAGTCCATTGATTTTTTACCAAATTATTGCCCTTGGACTTGGATAATTACTTCAAAATAACAGTTTTCCATCCCTTTTTCTAAAAGCTTGAAGATATTGAGCTCATATTTGGTATTAATTTCAATTAGGAGATACAGGTAACTGTATTGTATTTGAAGATTTTCAAGAACTCTGAATCAGGATGTCTCTTAACAACATACACAAATTATAACTGTATATGCAGCATGAGGTATAGCAAGAACTCGGAATCAGGATGTCTCTAAACAACATACATAAATTATAACTATATATACAGCATGAGGTATAGCAAGAACTCGGAATCAGGATATGTCTCTAAACAACATACATAAATTATAACTATATATACAGCATGAGGTATAGCAAGAACTCGGAATCAGGATATGTCTCTAAACAACATACATAAATTATAACTATATATGCTAAATAAACTTTATCAAGTTATTAGTAATTTAATATTTCTACTTAAATGTTAATTTCCTCTTGGACAGATACTGTTTACATTCAGTTGACTTTTCCATTTCCATGTGCGTAACTAATACAAACCTACATTTATATGTACAGATTATACAGAAATACCTGTAATAGAGAATGTTAAACACCATTAATCAATCAATCAATCAATAACTCGGAATCAGGATGTCTCTTAACAACATACACAAATTATAACTTATTAGTGATTTAATATTTCTACTTTAATGTTAATTTCCTCTTGGACAGATACTGTTTACATTCAGTTGACTTTTACATTTCCATATGTGTAACTTATACAAACCTACATTTATATGTACAGATTATACACAAATACTTGAAATAGTTTATGTTGATTCAAATATGTTGATAAATATTTATTTTATTTTTTCTAGAAAAAAGATTATGTACCAGCAGGTAAGAAATTAAAAATTAAGGAAGGTGACATATATATTTTAGACAACACATAGTATCAGAATAGTTTTAGATATATAGATAATTTGCAGACAAGAAACAATTATTTTGTTTGTGTTAATTGCACATACCACAGCCAATAAATTTATTATTATGTCAAGTTACATGTATGTCTATTGCATACCTTTTAAACACTTTGAAGAATAATAATGATTCTTTGTATTTGTCTTGCCCAACACCAGAGGGAGTGTCAGGAATGAGGTTGAAATGTCTGGTCTTTACTGTAACACCAGAGGGGAGTCAGGAATGAGGTTGAAATGTATGATCTTTGCTGTAACACCAGAGGGAGTGTCAGGAATGAGGTTGTAATGTCTGGTCTTTACTGTAATACCAGAGGGAGTGTCAGGAATGAGATGTCTGGTCTTTACTGTAACACCAGAGGGAGTGTCAGGAATGAGGTTGTAATGTCCGGTCTTTACTGTAACACCAGAGGGAGTGTCAGGAATGAGGTTGTAATGTCTGGTCTTTACTGTAACACCAGAGGGAGTGTCAGGAATGAGGTTGTAATGTCTGGTCTTAACTGTAACACCAGAGGGAGTGTCAGGAATGAGGTTGTAATGTCTGGTCTTTACTGTAACACCAGAGGGAGTGTCAGGAATGAGGTTGTAATGTCTGGTCTTTACTGTAACACCAGAGGGAGTGTCAGGAATGAGGTTGTAATGTCTGGTCTTTACTGTAACACCAGCGGGAGTGTCAGGAATGAAATGTCTGGTCTTTACTGTAACACCAGAGGGAGTGTCAGGAATGAGGTTGAAATGTCTTTACTGTATAAATTAAAAATATAAAAATAAAATGGTCCACACAGAACTTATTCAACGATCAAAGAAACAGATAAGTCATGTTTCACTGTAACCATGAAAATAATGTAAACAACAGAGATGGAGTTCTGAACAAAGAATACACGTATCTTTGGGGAAAAAGAAGAACACAATAATGTCAAAATTGTTTATTATAACAAATAAACAATTAAAAACAGTTCAATTCATTTCTTATCAAACAAAAACATGGTAATACAATGTACAACTGTTGTAGTGGCACCAAAACTGGAACACATGTTATTACGTCATCAAAATCAATACTTGATTTCCTGAAATGTCAAATCGGATCAAATCGGATATCCTGCATAATCGGATATTTTTTCTTGACAAACTTGATATCCAATTACCAGGAGTCTACTATTAACGTTGTATACAGCAGCAAATCAATCTATTGAGGATGAATACAGTTATTGAAATATTGTTCTGAGACTGTCATGGTCCAGAAATGAACTTAGTCTAAAAGTTTATTCCTATATTGTTGACAATATCTGACATTTTGTTTGTATTTTACAGGGATTCAAGATAGCAGATTTAAACAGAAGTAAAGAATTGAATGCTAAAACAGTACATATCAGGTATTTTTCATATTGGCCTCAATTTGAGCAATAATGACATTGATTTCCAAAGGAAGGTCAGGTCAAGGTCATATGTAAAAAATGTTAGTAAGTGGCCTCAGTGGCCAAGTGGTTAAGGTAGTTCGTCTACTATTGATAACGTGGTCTATTAACACTGAGGTTGCAGGTTCGAGTCTCACTGCGGGCAGGGTGTACTCAACTCCAATCATTATTGACAAGGATTGCCAGTTTTCCTACCGAAGCTCCGGGGTTCTCTCCGGGTACTCAGGTTTCCTCCCCAATAAAAACTGGACACATGATATAGCTGAAAAGTTGCTGAAAGTGGCATTAAACAACAATCAAACAATCTTTATGACATACCATTTTTAGTCGGTAACAATGAACACATTACAACAAAAGTAAAATTAGGTCATCAAATTACAATGCAAACATGTTACACCACTTTATCTATAATAAAAATCGGGCTTATTCATGTATTGTGACATGGGTAGTAAAAACCTTAGAGGGGGTCTAGGAAAAATGCACCCCAGACAATTGTTCCCTTATGACAACTGCTTCCTGTACAATTGCCCCTTTATGACAACTCCCCCGAGGACAATTGCCTCCTTATGATAACTGACCCTGGATAAATATCCCTTATGACAACTGCACCATGCACAATTGCCCCCTTATCACAACTACCCCATGGAAAA
The DNA here is from genome assembly GCA_944474755.1 of Limnoperna fortunei. Lineage (NCBI taxonomy): Eukaryota > Metazoa > Mollusca > Bivalvia > Mytilida > Modiolidae > Limnoperna > Limnoperna fortunei. Next base: position 2,844,026 of record OX104119.1, read on the forward strand.
TTGCCCCTTATGATAACTGACCCTTTCAAATTGCATCCTAATGGCAATTGTCACCATGTGACAACTGACCCCTGACTATTGTCCACTTATGACAACTACCCTGGACAATTATCCCCTTATGACAACTCCACCCCCTCCCTTTGGGCAACTGCCCCTTATGACAACTACACTTGGACAGTTGCTCCATTATGACAATTGCCCCTTTGAAAATTGCCTTTCGTTACATTTCCCCCCTTTGGGAAAATTAATTGCCCCCTTATGACAATTCAATTGTCCCTTTATGGCCCACCCTGGACAATTGACCTTTATGACAGCTCCCCCGCCAGGACAATTGCCCTCTTGTGACAACTGCCCAATGCACAATCGCCCCTTATGACAACTGCTTCATGGACAATTGTCCCCATATGACAACTGGACCCTGACTGTTGTCCCCTTATGACAACTGCCCCTGGACAATTTTTCCCTTATGACAACTACCCTTGGACAATTGCCCCTTATGACAGCTCCCCCTGGACAATTGTCCCCTTGTGAAAATTGCCCCCAGACAATCACCCTCTTATGACAACTGCTCATGGACAATTGTACCAATATGACAACTGGCCCCTGACAATTGCCTTTGATGACAGCTCCCCCTGGACTAGTGTCCTCTTATGAAAATTGCCTTTTGTGACACTTCCCTTTTTGGGACCATTAATTGCCCTCTTATGACAACTGCTCCCGTAGCATTGCCCCTTTATGGCAACTTCTCCACCCTGTACAATTGACCTTTATGACAACCCTCCACCCTACCCCTGAATTACCCCTTATGACTACGCCATGCACAATAGCCCCCTTATGACAACTCTATCCCTCCCCTGGGCAATTACCCCTCATGGCAACTGCCCTTGGATAACAACTCCCTTTTGACAATTGCCCCTTATGACAGCTCTCCCTGGACAATTGTCCCCTTGTGAAAATAGCCCTTGAGACACTACCCCCCCCCTTTGGGACAATAAATTGTCCCATTATGACAACTCCTGCAAGACAAATACCCCCTTGTGATAACTGCCCCCAGACAATTGCCTCCTTATGATAACTCCCCTGGTCAACTGCCCCCAGACAATTGTCCCTTATGGAAATTGCCCTTAGTGACACTCCCCCAGGACAATTGCACACTGATGACAACTTAGTGGGTGTGACATAGTAAGTACCTCACAGTGGTCACATGGACTGATTTGTATATAAAACCTGTCCATGTGACTGCCTATAAGGAACATAACTGCTGATTCGTTAACTTGACCTCTGTCATTATTACAAACATCCTATTTACAAGTCCCCACTCCTGAGGACAATTTTTTTAACATGACCCCACAAGTTTTGAATATTTAATTATTCAAGTTAGTGTAGTTTTAATTTACTGATATTAATCATGAAGTCATCTCTGTGTCAGGACTATAACTATCAACACATTAAATGTTTATTTCATTGTACACTTTGATTGTTAATACCACACAACTTTAAAGATTCAAGTTGTCAAACTGACCTATTTAAATACAGACATTGTAACTAACACACAAGTTTAAGCATTCAAGTTGTCATCATGTGACCTATTTATATACATACATATTGTAACTGTTATTTTATTATGTTTACTTTATATAATTGTACAATAATAGCTTGAATCATTAGGATATTATATTTATATAAATTAATGCTGATTTGAGGTCATCCTTGGATCTATTTAAATGTAGAGACACACAACATGGTGTTTTGTTTACTTTATATAATTTAAAGTTCAATTGTTTTTATGTCAGAATTATATTACATTTATATAAATCCTTTACAGGTGTCATGTCTGTGACAAGGAACCATCTGTATACTGGTGTCATGGCTGTCAGAGATCTATGTGTCAGGACTGTAACAATCAACACAGGAAATCAACAGATACTAAATATCACATTGTACAACATTTACAGGACATGTATTCACTGGATTATAACTTCAAGGTCAATGTAAAGTACATCAGTGATATAAAGGTGTTACATGATGATGTGTTAGTTATAGCTGATTATAGTGGTAAACAATTAGTAACATGTGATATAACAGGACAACAACAACATACCATTCCATTACCTGATGATCCAGACCGTATAGCTGTAGTAGACAACAACACTGTAGCTGTTATATTATATCTTACTACTACTGTAGTGATAGTAGATGTCAGACAGAGACAAGTTATACAACGTACTGATGTAAAGGTGTGGTGTTATTGTATCATGTACAGAGATAACCAGCTGTTTGTAGGCTGTGATGATAGAACAATAAAGGTAATGAACATGTCAGGGGAGGTAACACGTACAATACCAGTGTGTGTAATACCTTGGTATATCTGTGGTGGTGAGGCAGGACGTATCTACTATACTGACCATGATAAGTTGTACTGTATTGATACAGTGGGGAACACTTTGTTTACATTTACTGATCCTAACATGAGGGGACCAGGGGGAATCACAACAGATGATGAAGGACATGTACTTGTTATATGTTACAGGTCTAACAATGTACTCAGGATTAGTCCTGATGGTAAACAGAGTCAGGTTATTATTACACAGGTACCACCATCATCTTATATGACTCCATACATATGTTATATTTCACTGTCTAAATCTGTTGTTATTGGTCGTCATGACAATGTTCATGTTTATAAGAAAGTATAAATAATCCACATTACAATATATTCTGATTGACACCAGGAAGTGATCATGTAGTTTACATATGTCTGACTTATCTGTTGTTATTGGTTGTCATGACAATGTTTATGTTTATAAGAAAGTATAAATAATCCACATTACAATATATTCTGATTGACACCAGGAAGTGATCATGTAGTTTACATATGTCTGACTTATCTGTTGTTATTGGTCGTCATGAAAATGTTTATGTTTATAAGAAAGTATAAATAATCCACATTACAACTGTACAATATATTCTGATTGTGATCATGTAGTTTACAACTGTCTGACTTATCTGTTGTTATTGATCACAGGATGTAAACAATGTGTATCAATACATGTAATGTGAACTAAAAAATCAAATATTGTGAATATGTAAAGAATTAAAGATAATATTCTGTCTAATGAACTCTTAAAAAAATGTCCAATATAGTATGAAATATGACATGATGACATGTTTAGAATGATTGAATTGACCTATTGACCTAAATATCTATAATTAGACATCTTATATAAATAGTTACTATTTAAAGGTCATGTCAATTTCTGTGTACTCTTTTGAAATCAATATAATTACTCAGTTAACTAGGTTTTACATGAACAGGTCCAGTAATGATTGATAATTGTAGGACTTCTCCTCGAATGTATTGAATATTGTGAATATGTAAAGAATTAGTGAAAGATAATATTCTGTCTAATAATAACATCATGTAAACAATTTACATATTTTTTTTATTTAAATGACAAGGTCAACAGTACATGTATTATATTCACTGTCTTGGTTATTTTACAATAACATCATTTATCGCTATTTTGCAGTATTTTCCTTTGATCTTTATGTGCGATATTATTCCATCTCACTCTACTAGCGTGGGATGGGCCCATCTCAGCTCGCTGTCAAGACGTCGTTATGTAAACACTGTGACTTCACAATGTTACAAAACAGCGATAAACAGATTATTTACGTTTTTTGAAACTCGATGCACTTTCTCGACATCTCATCACAGGGCTGTCGCCCTTCGATGAGATACGACGAGAAAATGCATCTCGTTTAAAAAAATGTAAATAATCTATAAGTATTTTACTGTCTAGTGATACCATGTAATAAAAATTTGTAAATTATTTTGTATTCTTTTGTAATCAGTGTGATTACTCTGTTAAATGATTTACTTTAAATAAAATATGTACATGAAATGATTAAAATAATTGGTTACTTATTCACAAAAGTGGATTTTCTATTATGTTTTTCCAAAGACTAGACTACAAGGTGACACCTGTCCCTGTGGGATGATATATCTCATTGTGAGATGTGTCGGTGTGATGTCATGTGAGATGTGTTGGTGTGATGTCATGTGGGATGTGTCGGTGTGATGTCATGTGAGATGTGTCTGTGTGATGTCATGTGGGATGTGTCGGTGTTATGTCATGTGAGATATGTTGGTGTGATCTCATGTGAGATGTGTTGGTGTGATGTCATGTGAGATGTGTCAGTGTGATGTCATGTGATATATGTCAGTGTGATGTCATGTGAGATGTGTCAGTGTTATGTCATGTGAGATCTGTCGGTGTGATGTGTGTGAGGTGTTGGTGTGATATCATGTGAGATTTTTTGGTGTGATGTCATGTGAGATTTTTTTTGTGATGTCATGTGAGATTTTTTGGTGTGATGTCATGTGAGATGTGTCACTGATGTCATGTGAGAAGTGTCACTGTGAGATGTGTCAGTGTGATGTCATGTGAGATTTTTTGGTTTGATGTCATGTCAGATGTGTTGGTGTAATGTTATGTGAGATGAGATGTGTCGATGTGATTTCATGTGAGATGTGTTGGTGTGATGTCATGTGAGATGTGTCGGTGTGATGTCATGTGAGATGTGACGGTGTGATGTCATGTGAGATGTGTCGGTGATGTCTTGTCAGATGTGTTGGTGTAATGTCATGTGAGATGTGTTGGTGTGATGTCATGTGAGATGTGTCACTGTGATGTCATGTGAGATGTGTCGGTGTTATGTCATGTGAGATATGTTTGTGTGATCTCATGTGAGATGTGTTGGTGTGATGTCATGTGAGATGTGTCAGTGTTATGTCATGTGAGATGTGTCGGTGTGATGTGTGTGAGGTGTTGGTGTGATGTCATGTGAGATTTTTTGTTGTGATGTCATGTGAGATTTTTTTGTGATGTCATGTGAGATTTTTTGGTTTGATGTCATATGAGATGTGTCACTGATGTCATGTGAGAAGTGTCACTGTGTGATGTCATGTGAGATGTGTCAGTGTGATGTCATGTAAGATTTTTTGGTTTGATATCATGTCAGATGTGTAGGTGTAATGTTATGTGAGATGAGATGTGTCGATGTGATTTCATGTGAGATGTGTTGGTGTGATGTCATGTGAGATGTGTCGGTGTAATGTCATGTGAGATGTGTTGGTGCGATGTCATGTGAGATGTGTCACTGTGATGTCATGTGAGATGTGTCACTGTGATGTCATGTGAGAAGTGTCAGTGTGATGTCATGTGAGATGTGTTGGTGTGATGTCATGTGAGATGTGTCAGTGTGATGTCATGTGATATATGTCAGTGTGATGTGATGTGAGATGTGTCAGTGTTATGTCATGTGAGATGTGTCGGTGTGATGTGTGTGAGGTGTTGGTGTGATGTCATGTGAGATTTTTTTGTTGTGATGTCATGTGAGATTGTTTTTGTGATGTCATGTGAGATTTTTTTGTGTGATATCATGTGAGATGTGTCACTGATGTCATGTGAGAAGTGTCACTGTGTGATGTCATGTGAGATGTGTCAGTGTAATGTTATGTGAGATGAGATGTGTCGATGTGATTTCATGTGAGATGTGTTGGTGTGATGTCATGTGATATATGTCAGTGTGATGTCATGTGAGATGTATGTCAGTGTGATGTCATGTGAGATGTGACGGTGTGATGTCATGTGAGATGTGTCGGTGATGTCTTGTCAGATGTGTTGGTGTAATGTTATGTGAGATGAGATGTGTCGATGTGATTTCATGTGAGATGTGTTGGTGTGATGTCATGTGATATATGTCAGTGTGATGTCATGTGAGATGTGACGGTGTGATGTCATGTGAGATGTGTCGGTGATGTCTTGTCAGATGTGTTGGTGTAATGTCATGTGAGATGTGTTGCTGTGATGTCATGTGAGATGTGTCACTGTGATGTCATGTGAGATGTGTCACTGTGATGTCATGTGAGATGTGTCACTGTGATGTCATGTGAGAAGTGTCACTGTGTGATGTCATGTGAGATGTGTTGGTGTGATGTCATGTCAGATGTGTTGGTGTGATGTCATGTCAGATGTGTTGGTGTGATGTCATGTGAGATGATATTACTTCATGTGACACATGTCTATGAGATGATGTGTGGAATGTGCCAGAGTTGAGTTTGTGAGAGATGACGTGTGTCCTTGGTCGGTGTGATGTCATGTGAGATGTGTCGTTGGTCGGTGTGATGTCATGTGAGATGATATTACTCCATGTGACACATGTCTATGAGATGATGTGTGGAATGTGCCAGAGTTTAGTGTTTGTGAGAGATGACATGTGTCCTTTGGTCGGTGTGATGTCATGTGAGATGATATTACTCCATGTGACACATATGAGATGATGTGTGGAATGTGCCAGAGTTGAGTGTTTGTGAGAGATGACATGTGTCCTTGGTCGGTGTGATGTCATGTGAGATGATATTACTCCATGTGACACATATCTATGAGATGATGTGTGGAATGTGCCAGAGTTGAGTGTTTGTGAGAGATGACATGTTTCATTGGTCGGTGTGATGTCATGTGAGATGATATTACTCCATGTGACACATATGAGATGATGTGTGGAATGTGCCAGAGTTGAGTGTTTGTGAGAGATGACGTGTGTCCTTGGTCGGTGTGATGTCATGTGAGATGTGTCGTTGGTCGGTGTGATGTCATGTGAGATGATATTACTCCATGTGACACATGTCTATGAGATGATGTGTGGAATGTGCCAGAGTTTAGTGTTTGTGAGAGATGACATGTGTCCTTTGGTCGGTGTGATGTCATGTGAGATGATATTACTCCATGTGACACATATGAGATGATGTGTGGAATGTGCCAGAATTGAGTGTTTGTGAGAGATGACATGTGTCCTTGGTCGGTGTGATGTCATGTGAGATGATATTACTCCATGTGACACATATCTATGAGATGATGTGTGGAATGTGCCAGAGTTGAGTGTTTGTGAGAGATGACATGTGTCATTGGTCGGTGTGATGTCATGTGAGATGATATTACTCCATGTGACACATATGAGATGATGTGTGGAATGTGCCAGAGTTGAGTGTTTGTGAGAGATGACATGTGTCATTGGTCGGTGTGATGTCATGTGAGATGATATTACTCCATGTGACACATGTCTATGAGATGATGTGTGGAATGTGCTAGAGTTGAGTGTTTGAGAGATATGACGTGTTTCCTTGACATGAGATACTTATGATGTAAATTATATCTTTTAGGTGACTTTTGACTTGGTTTTATTTTCTGGAGTTTTTTGTTTCTTCTGCTGTGCTCCAAACCAAGAAACCAATTATTGATTACAATACAACTGACCACATAGACAGGTCTAATAATGATTACCATAAAACTGACCACATACACAGGTCTAATACTGATTACCAAACAACTGAAAAAAATAAACGGCCTTGTACTAATTACCAGGCAACTGACCATATAAACAGGTCTAATACTGATAACCATACAACTGACCACATGAACAGGTCTAATACTGATTACCATACAACTGATCACATGAAAAGGTCTAATACTGATTACCATACAACTGATCACAAAAACAGGTCTAATACTGATTACCATACAACTGATCACATAAACAGGTCTAATACTGATTACCATACAACTGACCTTAAAAACAGGTCTAGCACTGATTACAATACAACTGACCACATAAACAGGTCTAATACTGATTACCATACAACTGACCATATAAACAGTTCTTTTACTGATTACCATGCAACTGACCACATAAACAGGTCTAATACTAATTACCACACAACTGATCACATAAACAGGTCTAATACTGATTGCCATACAACTGATCACATAAACAGGTCTAATACTGATTACCTTACAACTGACCACATAAACAGGTCTATTACTGATTACCATACAACTGACCACATAAACAGGTCTAATACTGATTACCATACAACTGATCACATAAACAAGTCTAATACTGATTACCATACAACTGACAACATAAAGAGGTTTAATACTGATTACCATACAACTGATCACATAAACAGGTCTAATACTGATTACCATACAACTGATCACATAAACAAGTCTAATCCTGATTACCATACAACTGACCACATAAACAGGTCTAATACTGATTACCAAACAACTGACCTTAAAACAGGTCTAATACTGATAACCATACAACTGACCACATAAACGGGCCTAATACTGATTACCATACAACTGATCACATAAACAGGTCTAATACTGATTACCATACAACTGACCTTAAAACAGGTCTAATACTGATAACCATACAACTGACCACATAAACAGGCCTAATACTGATTACCATACAACTCACAACATAAACAGGTCTAATACTGATTACCATACAACTGACAACATAAACAGGTCTAATACTGATTACCATACAACTGACAACATAAACAGGTCTAATACTGATTACCATACAACTGACAACATAAACAGGTCTAATACTGATTACCAAACAACTGACAACATAAACAGGTCTAATACTGATTACCATACATCTGACCACATACACAGGTCGGATACTGATTACCATACATCTGACCACATAAACCGTCCAATTCTGATTACCATACCACTGACCACATAGACAGGTATGATAATGATTACCATACAACATAAACAGGTCTAATACTGATTACCATACAACTGATCACATAAACAAGTCTAATACTGATTACCATACAACTGATCACATAAACAAGTCTAACACTGATTACCATACAACTGACCACATAAACAGGTCTAATACTGATTACCAAACAACTGACCTTAAAACAGGTCTAATACTGATTACCATACAACTGACAACATAAACAGGTCTAATACTGATTACCATACAACTGACAACATAAACAGGTCTAATACTGATTACCATACAACTGACAACATAAACAGGTCTAATACTGATTACCAAACAACTGACAACATAAACAGGTCTAATACTGATTACCATACATCTGACCACATACACAGGTCGGATACTGATTACCATACATCTGACCACATAAACCGTCCAATTCTGATTACCATACAACTGACCACATAGACAGGTATGATAATGATTACCATACAACTCACCACATACACAGGTCTAATACTGATGACCATACAACTGACCACATAGACAGGTCTAATACTGATTACCATACAACTCACCACATACACAGGTCTAATACTGATTACCAAACAACTGAAAAAAATAAATGGCCTTGTACTAATTACCAGGCAACTGACCACATCAACAGGTCTAATGCTGATTGCCATACAACTGACCTTAAAAACAGATCTTATACTGATTACAATACAACTAACCACATAAACAGGTCTAATACTGATTACCATACAACTGATCACATAAACAGGTCTAATACTGATTACCATACAACTGACCTTAAAACAGGTCTAATACTGATAACCATACAACTGACCACATAAACAGGCCTAATACTGATTACCATACAACTGACAGCATAAACAGGTCTAATACTGATTACCATACAACTGACCACATTGACAGGTCTAATAATTGTTTCCATACAACTGACCACATACACAGGTCTAATACAGATTACCAAACAACTGAAAAAAATAAAAGGCCTTGTACTAATTACAGGCAACTGACTACATAAACATGTCTAATACTGATTACCATACAACTGACCATATAAACAGGTCTAATACCTATAACTATACAAGTGGCCACATACACAGGTCTAATACTGATTACCATACAATTGACCACATAAACAGGTCTAATACTGATTACCCTACAAATGAACGCATACTCAGGTCTAATACTGATAACCATACAACTGACCATATAAACAGGTATAATACTGTTTACCATACAACTGACCACATAAACAGGTCTAATAATGATTACCATCCAACTGACCACATAAACAGGTCTAATACTGTTTACCATACAACTGACCACATAAACAGGTCTAATACTGATTACCATCCAACTGACCATATAAGCAGGTTTAATCCTGATTATCATACAACTGACAACATAAACAGGTTTAATATTGATTACCATACAACTGACCACATAAACAGGTTTAATACTGATTACCATACAACTGACCATATAAACAGGTCAAATACTGATAACCATACAACTGACCATATAAACAGGTATAATACTGTTTACCATACAACTGACCACATAAACAGGTCTAATAATGATTCCCATCCAACTGACCACATAAACAGGTCTAATACTGTTTACCATACAACTGACCACATAAACAGGTCTAATACTGATTACCATCCAACTGACCATATAAGCAGGTTTAATCCTGATTATCATACAACTGACAACATAAACAGGTTTAATATTGATTACCATACAACTGACCACATAAACAGGTTTAATACTGATTACCATACAACTGACCATATAAACAGGTCAAATACTGATAACCATACAACTGACCATATAAACAGGTCCAATACTGATTACTATACAACTGAACACATAAACAGGTCTAATATTGATTACCATACATCTGACCACATACACAGGTCTAATTCTGATTGCTATACAACTTACAAAACAAACAGGTCAAACACTAATATCAATACAGCTGACCACATACACAGGTCTAATACTGATTACCATACAAGTGAACGCATACTCAGGTCTAATACTGATTACCATACAACTGAACACACAAACAGGTCTAATATTGATAACCATACAACTCTAATACTGATTACCATCCAACTGACCATATAAACAGGTCTAATACAGATTACAATACAACTGACCACATAAACAGGTCTAATACTGATTACCATACAACTGACAACATAAACAGGTCTAATACTGATGACCATACAACTTACCCTATAAACAGGTCAAATGCTGATAACCATACAACTGACCATATAAACAGGTCTAATACTGATTACTATACAAGTGGCCACATACACAGGTCTAATACTGATTACCATACAGGTGACCACATACACAGGTCTAATACTGATTACCATACAAGTGAACGCATACTCATGTCTAATACTGATTAACATTCAGCTGACCACATAAAGAGGCCTAATACTGATTACCATACAACTGATCACATGAACAGGTCTAATACTGATTACCATACAACTGATCACATAAACAAGTCTAATACTGATTACCATACAACTGACCACATAAACAGGTCTAATACTGATTACCATACAACTGACAACATAAACAGGTCTAATACTGATTACCATAAACTGATCACATAAACAGGTCTAATACTGATTACCATACAACTGACCTTAAAACAGGTCTAATACTTATAACCATACAACTGACCACACACACAGGTCTAATACTGATTACCATACAACTGACCACATACGCTGGTCTAATACTGATTACCATACAACTGACCACATACACAGGTCGGATACTGATTACCATACAACTGACCACATAGACAGGTATGATAATGATTACCATACAACTGACAGCATAAACAGGCCTAATACTGATTACCATACAACTGACCACATTGACAGGTCTAATAATTGTTTCCATACAACTGACCACATACACAAGTCTAATACTGATTACCAAACAACTGAAAAAAATAAAAGGCCTTGTACTAATTACAGGCAACTGACTAGATAAACATGTCTAATACTGATTACCATACAACTGACCATATAAACAGGTCTAATACTGATAACTATACAAGTGGCCACATACACAGGTCTAATACTGATTACCATACAATTGACCACATAAACAGGTCTAATACTGATAACTATACGACTGACCACATAAACAGGTCTAATACTGATAACCATACAACTGACCATATAAACAGGTATAATACTGTTTACCATACAACTGACCACATAAACAGGTCTAATACTGATTGCCATCCAACTGACCACATAAACAGGTCTAATACTGTTTACCATACAACTGACCACATAAACAGGTCTAATACTGTTTACCATACAACTGACCACATAAACAGGTCTAATACTGATTACCATCCAACTGACCATATAAGCAGGTCTAATACTGATTATCATACAACTGACAACATAAACAGGTTTAATATTGATTACCATACAACTGACCACATAAACAGGTTTAATACTGATTACCATACAACTTACCCTATAAACAGGTCAAATACTGATAACCAGACAACTGACCATATAAACAGGTCCAATACTGGTTACTATACAAGTGGCCACATACACAGGTCAAAAACTGATTACCATACAACTGAACACATAAACAGGTCTAATATTGATTACCATACATCTGACCACATACACAGGTCTAATTCTGATTGCTATACAACTGACAAAACAAACAGGTCTAACACTAATATCAATACAGCTGACCACATACACAGGTCTAATACTGATTACCATACAAGTGAACGCATACTCAGGTCTAATACTGATTACCATACAATTGACCCTATAAACAGGTCAAATACTGATAACCATACAACTGACCATATAAACAGGTCTAATACTGATTACTATACAAGTGGCCACATACACAGGTCTAATACTGATTACCATACAAGTGACCACATACACAGGTCTAATACTGATTACCATACAAGTGAACGCATACTCAGGTCTAATACTGATTAACATTCAGCTGACCACATAAAGAGGTCTAATACTGATTACCATACAACTGATCACATAAACAGGTCTAATACTGATTACCATACAACTGATCACATAAACAAGTCTAATACTGATTACCATACAACTGACCACATAAACAGGTCTAATACTGATTACCATACAACTGACAACATAAACAGGTCTAATACTGATTACCATAAACTGATCACATAAACAGGTCTAATACTGATTACCATACAACTGACCTTAAAACAGGTCTAATACTGATAACCATACAACTGACCACACACACAGGTCTAATACTGATTACCATACAACTGACCACATAACCAGGTCTAATACTGATTACCATACAACTGACAACATAAACAGGTCTAATACTGATTACCATAAACTGATCACATAAACAGGTCTAATACTGATTACCATACAACTGACCTTAAAACAGGTCTAATACTGATAACCATACAACTGACCACACACACAGGTCTAATACTGATAACCATACAACTGACCACATACACAGGTCGGATACTTATTACCATACATCTGACCACATAAACCGTCCAATTCTGATTACCATACAACTGACCACATAGACAGGTATGATAATGATTACCATACAACTCACCACATACACAGGTCTAATACTGATTACCATACAACTGACCACATAGACAGGTATAATAATGATTACCATACAACTCACCACATACACAGGTCTAATACTGATTACCAAACAACTGAAAAAAAATAAATGGCCATCTACTAATTACCAGGCAACTGACCACATCAGCAGGTCTAATTCTGATTACCATACAACTGACCTTAAAAACAGATCTAATACTGATTACAATACAACTAACCACATAAACAGGTCTAATACTGATTACCATACAACTGATCACATAAACAGATCTAATACTGATTACCATACAACTGACCTTAAAACAGGTCTAATACTGATAAACATCCAACTGACCACATAAACAGGCCTAATACTGATTACCATACAACTGACAACATAAACAGGTCTAATACTGATTACCATACAACTGACCACATTGACAGGTCTAATAATTATTTCCATACAAATGACCACATACACAGGTCTAATACTGATTACCAAACAACTGAAAAAAATAAACGCCTTGTACTAATTACAGGCAACTGACTACATAAACATGTCTAATACTGATTAATATACAACTGGCCATATAAACAGGTCGAATACTGATAACTATACAAGTGGCCACATACACAGGTCTAATACTGATTACCATACAACTGACCACATAAACAGGTCTAATACTGATTACCATACAAGTGAACGCATACTCAGGTCTACTACTGATTACCATACAATTGACCACATAGACAGGCCTAATACTGATAACTATACAACTGACCACATAAACAGGTCTTATACTGATTACCATACAAATGAACGCATACTCAGGTCTAACACTGATAACCATACAACTGACCACAAACAGGTCTAATACTGATTACCATACAACAGACCACATACAAAGGTCGGATACTGATTACCATACATCTGACCACATAAACCATCCATTTCTGATTACCATACAACTGAACACATCAACAGGTCTTATACTGATTACCGTATATCTGACCACATACAAGGGTCTAATACTGATTACTATAAAACGACCAAACAAACAGGTCTAACACCTTTATCCATACAACTAACCACATACCAGGTCTAATACTGATTACCACACAAATGACCACATTTAGGTCTAATAATGATATCAATACAGATGACTACATAAATAGGTGTAATACTGATTACCATACAAATGACCACATAAACAGGTCTAATGCTGATAACCATACAGCTGACCACATAAACAGGCCTAATACTGATTACCATACAACTGACCACATTAAAAGGTCAAATACTTATTACCATACAACTGATCACATAAACAGGTCTAATACTGATTACCATACAACTGACCACATAAACAGGTCTAATACTGATTACCATACAACTGATCACATAAACAGGTCTAATACTGATAACCATACAGCTGACAACATCAACAGGTCTAATACTGATTACCATACAACTGACCACATGAACAGGTCTAATACTGATTACCATACACTTGACCACATAAATAAGGCTTATACTGATGAGCATACAACTGAAAACATAAAAAGGTCTTATACTGATTACCATACAGCTGACGACATAAACAGGACTAATACTGATTACCATACAACTGATAACAAAAACAGGTCTAATACTGATTCCCATACAGCTGACAACATAAACAGGTCTAATACTGATTACCATACAGCTGACAAAATAAACAGGTCTATTACTGATTACCATACAACTGATCACATATACAGATCTAATACTGATTACCATACAACTGTTCACATAAACAGGTCTAATACTGATTACCATACGGATGATAACATACATAGGTCTTATACTGATAACCATACAGATGACAACATAAATTGGTCTATTACTGATTACCATACAACTGATTACATCAGCAGGTCTAATACTGATTACCATACAACTGATTACATAAACAGGTCTTATATTGATTATCATACAACTGAACACATAAACCGTTCCAATTCTGATTACCATACATCTGACCACATAAACAGGTCTTATACTTATTATCATACAACTGAACACATAAACCGTTCCAATTCTGATTACCATACAACTGACTACATAAACGGGTCTAATATTGATTACCATACATCTGACCACATACACAGGTCTAATACTGATTACTATACAACTGACAAAACAAACATGTCTAACACTAATATCCATACAACTGACCACATACACAGGTCTAATACTTATTACCATACAACTGACCACATAAACAGGTCTAATATTGATTACCATACAACTGACCACATAAATAGGTCTAATACTGGTTACCATCCAACTGGCCATATAAACAGGTCTAATAATGATTACAATACAACTGACCACATAAACAGGTCTAATACTGATTACCATACAACTGACCACATAAACAGGTCTAATACTAATGACCATACAACTGACCATATAAACAGGTCAAATACTGATAACCATACAACTCACCACATAAACAGGTCTAATACTGATTACCATACAACTGACCACATAAACAGGTCTAATACTGATTACCATACAAGTTAACGCATACTCAGGTCTAATACTGATTACCATACAACTGACTACATAAACAGGTCTAATATTGATTACCATACAACTGACAAAACAAACAGATCTAACACTAATATCCATACAACTGACCAAATACACAGGTCGGATACTGATTACCATACAACTGACCACATAAACAGGTCGAATACTGATTACCGTATATCTAACCACATACACAGGTCGGATACTGATTACCATACAAGTGACCACATACACAGGTCTTATACTGATTACCATACAAGTGAACACATAAACAGGTCGAATACTGATTACTATGCATCTGACCACATACACAGGTCTAATACTGATTATCATACAACTGAACACATAAACCATTCCAATTCTAATTACCATACAACTGATTACATAAACAGGTCAAATATTGATTATCATACGACTGAACACATAAACCGTTCCAATTCTGATAACCATACAACTCACCACATAAACAGGTGTGATACTGATTACCATACAACTGACCACATAAACAGGTCTAATGCTGATTACCATACAGCTGACCACATAAACAGGCCTATTACTGATTACAATACAGCTGACTACATAAACAGGTGTAACACTGATTACCATACAACTGACCACATTAACAGGTCTAATACTTATTACCATACAACTGATCACATAAACAGGTCTAATGCTGATTACCATACTACTGACCACATAAACAGGTCTAATACTGATTACCATACAACTGATCACATAAACAGGTCTAAAACTTATTACCATACAGCTGACAACATCAACAGGTCTAATACTGATTACCATACAACTGAGCACATGAACAGGTCTAATACTGATTACCATATAACTGACCATATAAACAGGGCTTATACTGATGACCATACAACTGAAAACATAAAAAGGTCTTATACTTATTACCATACAGCTGACAACATAAACAGGACTAATACTGATTACCATACAACTGATCATATAAGCAGGTCTAATACTGATTACCATACAACTGACCACATAAACAGGTCTAAAACTGATTACCATACAGCTGACAACATAAACAGGACTAATACTGATTACCATACAACTGATCACATAAGCAGGTCTAATACTGATTACCATACAACTGACCACATAAACAGGTCTAAAACTGATTACCATACAACTGATCACATAAACAGGTCTAATACTGATTACTATACAACTGACCACATAAACAGGTCTAATACTGATTACCATACAACTGACCACATAAACAGGTCTAAAACTGATTACCATACAACTGACCACATAAACAGGTCTAAAACTGGTTACCCTGCAACTGACAACATTAACAGGCATAATACTTTTTACCATGAAACTGACAACATAAGCAGGTCTGAAACTGGGCATATAAACAGGTCTGATACTGATTACCATACAAATTACCATATAAAATGGTCTAATGCTAATTACCAAAACAAATGACCATATAAACAGGTGTAATACTGATCACCATATAACTGACCATATAAATAGGTTTTAAAACTGATTACCATACAGTAATACTGATCACCATAAGTGATCACCATATAACTGACCATATAAATAGGTTTTAAAACTGATTACCCTACAGTTGACAACATAAACAGGTCTCATACTGATTACCATACAGATGACAACATAAACAGGTCTAATACTGATTACCATACAGATGACAACATAAAAAGGTCTCATACTGATTACCATACAGTTGACAACATAAACAGGTCTAATACTGATACCATACAACTGACAATATAAACAGGTCAATATTGATTACCATACAGATGACAACATACATAGGTCTCATACTGATTACCGTACAACTGACCACATAAACAGGTCTAATACTTATTACCATACAACTGATCACATAAACAGGTCTAATTCTGATTACCGTACAACTGATCACATAAACAGGTCTAATACTGAATACCATACGGATGACAACATACATAGGTCAAATACTGATAACCATACAGATGACAACATAAATTCGTCTATTATTGATTACCATACAACTGATTACATCAGCAGGTCTAATACTGATTATCAAACAACTGATCACATAAACAGGTCTAATACTGATTACCATACAACTGACAATATAAACATGTCTAATACTGATTACAATACAAGTGGCCACATACACAGGTCTAATACTGATTATCATACAACTGAACACATAAACCGTTCCAATTCTGATTAAAATACAACTGATTGCATAAACAGGTCAAATATTGATTATCATACAACTGAACACATAAACCGTTCCACTTCTGATTACCATACATCTGACCACATAAACAGGTCTTATACTGATTATCATACAACTGAACACATAAACCGTTCCAATTCTGATTAGCATACAACTGACTACATAAACAGGTCTAATATTGATTACCATAAATCTGACCACATAAACAGGTCTAATACTGATTTCCATACAAGTGAACGCATACTCAGGTCTAATACTGATTACCATTCAACTGACTACATAAACAGGTCTAATATTGATTACCATACATCTGACCACATACACAGGTCTAATATTGATTACCGTACATCTGACCACATACACAGGTCTAATACTGATTACTATATAACAGACAAAACAAACAGGTCTAACACTAATATCCATACAACTGACCACATACACAGGTCTAATACTGATTATCATACAACTGACCACATAAACAGGTCTAATACTGACTTCCATACAAGTGAACGCATACTCAGGTCTAATACTGATTACCATTCAACTGACTACATAAACAGGTGTACTATTGATTACCATACAACTGACAAAACAAACAGGTCTAACACTAATATCCATACAAATGACCACATACACAGGTCTAACACTGATTACCATACAACTGACCACATAAATAGGTCAAATACTGATAACTATGCAACTGACCACATAAACCGTTCCAATTCTGATTACCATACATCTGACCACATTAACAAGTCTAATACTGATTACCATACACCTGACCACATACACAGGTCTAATACTGATTACTAAACAAATGACCAAACAAACACGTCTAACACTGATTAACACACAAGAGCCCACATACACAGGTCGGATACTGATTACCATACCACTGACCACATAAACCGTCCAATTCTGATAACCATACAACTGAACACATAAACAGGTCTTATACTGATTACCGTATATCTGACCACATACACAGGTCTAATACTGATTACCATACAAGTGACCACATACACAGGTCTTATACTGATTACCATTCAGCTGACCACATAAACAAGTGTAATACTGATTACCATACATCTGACCACATACACAGGTCTAATACTTATTACTAAATAAATGACCAAACAAACACGTCTAACACTGATTAAAACGCAAGAGCCCACATACACAGGTCGGATACTGATTACCATACCACTGACCATATAAACCGTCCAATTCTGATTACCATACATCTGACCACATACACAGGTCTAATACTGATTACCATACAAGTGACCACATACACAGGTCTTATACTGATTGCCATTCAGATGACCACATAAACAAGTCTAATATTAATTACCATACATCTGACCACATACACAGGTCTCATACTGATTACTATACAACTGATAAAACAAACATGTCTAAATCTAATATCCATACAACAGACCACATACACAGGTCTAATACTGATTACCATACAACTGACCACATACACAGGTCTAATACTGATTACTATACAACTGATAAAACAAACATGTCTAACACTAATATCCATACAACTGACCACATACACAGGTCTAATACTGATTACCATACAACTGACCACATACACAGGTCTAATACTGATTACCATACCACTGACCACATACACAGGTCGGTTACTGATTACCATACATCTGACCACATAAACCGTCCAATTCTGATTACCATACAACTGAACACATAAACAGGTCTTATACTGATTACCGCATATCTGACCACATACACAGGTCTAATACTGATTACTATACAACTGACCAAACAAACAGGTCTAACACCTATATCCATACAACTAACCACATACCCAGGTCTAATACTGATTACCATACAAATGACCACATAAACAGGTCTAATACTGATTTCCATACAGATGACTACATAAACAGGTGTCATACTGATTACCATACAACTGACCACATAAACAGGTCTAATGCTGACTACCATACAACTGATCACATAAACAGGTCTTATACTGATTACCATACAACTGATCACATAAACAGGTCTAATACTGATTACCATACGGATGACAACACACATAGGTCTAATACTGATAACCATACAGATGACAACAGAAATTCGTCTATTACTGATTACCATACAACTGATTACATCAGCAGGTCTAATACTGATTACCATTCAACTGATCACATAAAACAGGTCTAATACTGATTACCATATAACTGACCACATAAACAGGGCTTATACTGATGACCATACAACTGAAAACATAAAAAGGTCTTATACTTATTACCATACAGCTGACAACATAAACGGGACTACTACTGATTACCATACAACTGATCACATAAGCAGGTCTAATACTGATTACCATACAACTGACCACATAAACAGGTCTAATACTGATCACCATATAACTGACCATATAAATAGGTTTTAAAACTGATTACCATACAGTTGACAACATAAACAGGTCTCATACTGATTACCATACAGATGACAACATAAACAGGTCTAATACTGATTACCATACAGATGACAACATAAAAAGGTCTCATACTGATTACCATACAGTTGACAACATAAACAGGTCTAATACTGATACCATACAACTGACAACATAAACAGGTCAATATTGATTACCATACAGATGACAACATACATAGGACTCATACTGATTACCGTACAACTGACCACACAAACAGGTCTAATACTTATTACAATACAACTGATCACATAAACAGGTCTAATACTGATTACCATACAACTGATCACATAAACAGGTCTAATACTGAATTCCATACGGATGACAACATACATAGGTCAAATACTGATAACCATACAGATGACAACATAAATTCGTCTATTACTGATTACCATACAACTGATTACATCAGCAGGTATAATACTGATTACCATACAACTGATCACATAAACAGGTCTAATACTGATCACCATACAACTGACAATATAAACAGGTCTAATACTGATTACTATACAAGTGGCCACATACAAAGGTCTAATACTGATTATTATACAACTGAACACATAAACCGTTCCAATTCTGATTAAAATACAACTGATTGCATAAACAGGTAAAATATTGATTATCATACAACTGAACACATAAACCGTCCCAATTCTGATTAACATACATCTGACCACATAAACAGGTCTTATACTGATTATCATACAACTGAACACATAAACCGTTCAGATTCTGATTACCATACAACTGACTACATAAACAGGTCTAATATTGATTACCATACATCTGACCACATACACAGGTCTAATATTTATTACCATACATCTGACCACATACACAGGTCTAATACTGATTACTATACAACAGACAAAACAAACAGGTCTAACATTAATATCCATACAACTGACCACATACACAGGTCTAATACTGATTACCATACAACTGACCACATAAACAGGTCTAATACTGATTTCCATACAAGTGAACGCATACTCAGGTCTAATACTGATTACCATTCAACTGACTACATAAACAGGTGTAATATTGATTACCATACAACTGACAAAACAAACAGGTCTAACACTAATATCCTTACAAATGACCACATACACAGGTCTAATACTGATTACCATACAACTGACCACATACACAGGTCTAACACTGATTACCATACAACTGACCACATAAATAGGTCGAATACTGATAACTATGCAACTGACCACATAAACCGTTCCAATTCTGATTACCATACATCTTACCACATTAACAAGTCTAATACTGATTACCATACACCTGACCACATACACAGGTCTAATACTGATTACTAAACAAATGACCAAACAAACACGTCTAACACTGATTAACACGCAAGAGCCCACATACACAGGTCGGATACTGATTACCATACCACTGACCACATAAACCGTCCAATTCTGATAACCATACAACTGAACACATAAACAGGTCTTATACTGATTACCGTATATCTGACCACATACACAGGTCTAATACTGATTACCATACAAGTGACCACATACACAGGTCTTATACTAATTACCATTCAGCTGACCACATAAACAAGTGTAATACTGATTACCATACATCTGACCACATACACAGGTCTAATAATTATTACTAAATAAATGACCAAAAAAACACGTCTAACACTGATTAAAACGCAAGAGCCCACATACACAGGTCGGATACTGATTACCATACCACTGACCACACAAACCGTCCAATTCTGATTACCATACATCTGACCACATACACAGGTCTAATACTGATTACCATACAAGTGACCACATACACAGGTCTTATACTGATTACCATTCAGCTGACCACATAAACAGGTCTTATATTAATTACCATACATCTGACCACATACACAGGTCTCATACTGATTACTATACAACTGATAAAACAAACATGTCTAAAACTAATATCCATACAACTGACCACATACGCAGGTCTAATACTGATTACCATACAACTGACCACATACACAGGTCTAATACTGATTACTATACAACTGATAAAACAAACATGTCTAGCACTAATATCCATACAACTGACCACATACACACGTCTAATACTGATTGCCATACAATTGACCACAAACACAGGTCTAATACTGATTACCATACCACTGACCACATACACAGGTCGGATACTGATTACCATACATCTGACCACATAAACCGTCCAATTCTGATTACCATACATCTGACCACATACACAGGTCTAATACTGATTACCATACAAGTGACCACATAAACAGGTCTTATACTGATTACCATTCAGCTGACCACATAAACAGGTCTAATTTTAATTACCATACATCTGACCACATACACAGGTCTCATACTGTTTACTATACAACTGATAAAACAAACATGTCTAAAACTAATATCCATACAACTGACCACATACACAGGTCTAATACTGATTACCATACAACTGACCACATACACTGGTCTAATACTGATTACTATACAACTGATAAAACAAACATGTCTAACACTAATATCCATACAACTGACCACATACACAGGTCTAATACTGATTACCATACAACTGACCACATACACAGGTCTAATACTGATTACCATACCACTGACCACATACACAGGTCGGATACTGATTACCATACATCTGACCACATAAACCGTCCAATTCTGATTACCATACAACTGAACACATAAACAGGTCTTATACTGATTACCGCATATCTGACCACATACACATGTCTAATACTGATTACTATACAACTGACCAAACAAACAGGTCTAACACCTATATCCATACAACTAACCACATACCCAGGTCAAATACTGATTACCATACAAATGACCACATAAACAGGTCTAATACTGATTTCCATACAGATGACAACATAAACAGGTCTAATACTGATTACCATACAGATGACAACATAAAAAGGTCTCATACTGATTACCATACAGTTGACAACATAAACAGGTCTAATACTGATACCATACAACTGACAACATAAACAGGTCAATATTGATTACCATACAGATGACAACATACATAGGACTCATACTGATTACCGTACAACTGACCACATAAACAGGTCTAATACTTATTACAATACAACTGATCACATAAACAGGTCTAATACTGATTACCATACAACTGATCACATAAACAGGTCTAATACTGAATTCCATACGGATGACAACATACATAGGTCAAATACTGATAACCATACAGATGACAACATAAATTCGTCTATTACTGATTACCATACAACTGATTACATCAGCAGGTATAATACTGATTACCATACAACTGATCACATAAACAGGTCTAATACTGATTACCATACAACTGACAATATAAACAGGTCTAATACTGATTACTATATAAGTGGCCACATACAAAGGTCTAATACTGATTATTATACAACTGAACACATAAACCGTTCCAATTCTGATTAAAATACAACTGATTGCATAAACAGGTAAAATATTGATTATCATACAACTGAACACATAAACCGTTCCAATTCTGATTAACATACATCTGACCACATAAACAGGTCTTATACTGATTATCATACAACTGAACACATAAACCGTTCCAATTCTGATTACCATACAACTGACTACATAAACAGGTCTAATATTGATTACCATACATCTGACCACATACACAGGTCTAATATTTATTACCATACATCTGACCACATACACAGGTCTAATACTGATTACTATACAACAGACAAAACAAACAGGTCTAACATTAACATCCATACAACTGACCACATACACAGGTCTAATACTGATTACCATACAACTGACCACATAAACAGGTCTAATACTGATTTCCATACAAGTGAACGCATACTCAGGTCTAATACTGATTACCATTCAACTGACTACATAAACAGGTGTAATATTGATTACCATACAACTGACAAAACAAACAGGTCTAACACTAATATCCTTACAAATGACCACATACACAGGTCTAATACTGATTACCATACAACTGACCACATACACAGGTCTAACACTGATTACCATACAACTGACCACATAAATAGGTCGAATACTGATAACTATGCAACTGACCACATAAACCGTTCCAATTCTGATTACCATACATCTTACCACATTAACAAGTCTAATACTGATTACCATACACCTGACCACATACACAGGTCTAATACTGATTACTAAACAAATGACCAAACAAACACGTCTAACACTGATTAACACGCAAGAGCCCACATACACAGGTCGGATACTGATTACCATACCACTGACCACATAAACCGTCCAATTCTGATAACCATACAACTGAACACATAAACAGGTCTTATACTGATTACCGTATATCTGACCACATACACAGGTCTAATACTGATTACCATACAAGTGACCACATACACAGGTCTTATACTGATTACCATTCAGCTGACCACATAAACAAGTGTAATACTGATTACCATACATCTGACCACATACACAGGTCTAATACTTATTACTAAATAAATGACCAAAAAAACACGTCTAACACTGATTAAAACGCAAGAGCCCACATACACAGGTCGGATACTGATTACCATACCACTGACCACACAAACCGTCCAATTCTGATTACCATACATCTGACGACATACACAGGTCTAATACTGATTACCATACAAGTGACCACATACACAGGTCTAATACTGATTACCATTCAGCTGACCACATAAACAGGTCTTATATTAATTACCATACATCTGACCACATACACAGGTCTCATACTGATTACTATACAACTGATAAAACAAACATGTCTAAAACTAATATCCATACAACTGACCACATACGCAGGTCTAATACTGATTACCATACAACTGACCACATACACAGGTCTAATACTGATTACTATACAACTGATAAAACAAACATGTCTAACACTAATATCCATACAACTGACCACATACACAGGTCTAATACTGATTGCCATACAACTGACCACATACACAGGTCTAATACTGATTACCATACCACTGACCACATACACAGGTCGGATACTGATTACCATACATCTGACCACATAAACCGTCCAATTCTGATTACCATACATCTGAACACATAAACAGGTCTTATACTGATTACCGCATATCTTACCACATACACAGGTCTAATACTGATTACTATACAACTGACCAAACAAACAGGTCTAACACCTATATCCATACAACTAACCACATACCCAGGTCTAATACTGATTACCATACAAATGACCACATAAACAGGTCTAATACTGATTTCCATACAGATGACTACATAAACAGGTGTAATATTGATTACCATACAACTGACTACATAAACAGGTCTAATGCTGATTACCATACAACTGATCACATAAACAGGTCTTATACTGATTACCATACAACTGATCACATAAACAGGACTAATACTGATTACCATACGGATGACAACACACATATGTCTAATACTGATAACCATACAGATGACAACAGAAATTCGTCTATTACTGATTACCATACAACTGATTACATCAGCAGGTCTAATACTGATTACCATTCAACTGATCACATAAACAGGTCTAATAGTGATTACCATATAACTGACCATATAAACAGGGCTTATACTGATGACCATACAACTGAAAACATAAAAAGGTCTTATACTTATTACCATACAGCTGACAACATAAACAGGACTAATACTGATTACCATACAACTGATCACAAAAGCAGGTCTAATACTGATTACCATACAACTGACCACATAAACAGGTCTAATACTAATTACCAAAACAAATGACCATATAAACAGGTGTAATACTGATCACCATATAACTGACCATATAAATAGGTTTTAAAACTGATTACCATACAGTTGACAACATAAACAGGTCTCATACTGATTACCATACAGATGACAACATAAACAGGTCTAATACTGATTACCATACAGATGACAACATAAAAAGGTCTCATACTGATTACCATACAGTTGACAACATAAACAGGTCTAATACTGATACCATACAACTGACAACATAAACAGGTCAATATTGATTACCATACAGATGACAACATACATAGGTCTCATACTGATTACCGTACAACTGACCACATAAGCAGGTCTAATACTGATTACCATACAACTGACCACATAAACAGGTCTATTACTAATTATCAAAACAAATAACCATATAAACAGGTGTAATACTGATCACCATATAACTGACCATATAAATAGGTTTTAAAACTGATTACCATACAGTTGACAACATAAACAGGTCTCATACTGATTACCATCCAGATGACAACATAAAGAGGTCTAATACTGATTACCATACAGATGACAACATAAAAAGGTCTCATACTGATTACCATACAGTTGACAACATAAACAGCTCTAATACTGATACCATACAACTGACAACATCAACAGGTCAATATTGATTACCATACAGATGACAACATACATAGGTCTCATACTGATTACCGTACAACTGACCACATAAACAGATCTAATACTTATTACCATACAACTGATCACATAAACAGGTCTTATACTGATTACCATACAACTGATCACATAAACAGGTCTAATACTGAATACCCTACGGATGACAACATACATAGGTCAAATACTGATAACCATACAGATGACAACATAAATTCGTCTATTACTGATTACCATACAACTGATTACATCAGCAGGTCTAATACTGATTACCATACAACTGATCACATAAACAGGTCTAATACTGATTACCATACAACTGACAGTATAAACAGGTGTAATACTGATTACTATACAAGTGGCCACATACACAGGTCTAATACTGATTATCATACAACTGAACACATAAACCGTTCCAATTCTGATTAAAATACAACTGATTGTAAAACAGGTCAAATATTCATTATCATATAACTGAACACATAAACCGTTCCAATTCTGATTACCATATATCTGACCACATAAACAGGTCTTATACTGATTATCATACAACTGAACACATAAACCGCTCCAATTCTGATTACCATACAACTGACCACATAAACAGGTCTAATATTGATTACCATACATCTGACCACATACACAGGTCTAATACTGATTACTATACAACAGATAAAACAAACAGGTCTAACACTAATATCCATACAACTGACCACATACACAGGTCTAATACTGATTACCTTACAACTGACCACATAAACAGGTCTAATACTGATTTCCATACAAGTGAACGCATACTCAGGTCTAATACTGATTACCATTCAACTGACTACATAAACAGGTGTAATATTGATTACCATACAACTGACAAAACAAACAGGTCTAACACTAATATCCATACAAATGGCCACATACACAGGTCTAATACTGATTACCATACAACTGACCACATACACAGGTCTAACAATGATTACCATACAACTGACAACATAAATAGGTCGAATACTGATAACTATGCAACTGACCACATAAACCGTTCCAATTCTGATTACCATACATCTTACCACATTAACAAGTCTAATACTGATTACCATACACCTGACCACATACACAGGTCTAATACTGATTACTAAACAAATGACCAAAACAAACACGTCTAACACTGATTAACACACAAGAGCCCACATACACAGGTCGGATACTGATTACCATACCACTGACCACATAAACCGTCCAATTCTGATTACCATACATCTGACCACATACACAGGTCTAATACTGATTACCATACAAGTGACCACATAAACAGGTCTTATACTGATTACCATTCAGCTGACCACATAAACAGGTCTAATATTAATTACCATACATCTGACCACATACACAGGTCTCATACTGTTTACTATACAACTGATAAAACAAACATGTCTAAAACTATTATCCATACAACTGACCACATACACAGGTCTAATACTGATTACCATACAACTGACCACATACATTGGTCTAATACTGTTTACTATACAACTGATAAAACAAACATGTCTAACACTAATATCCATACAACTGACCACATACACAGGTCTAATACTGATTACCATACAACTGACCACATACACAGGTCTAATACTGATTACCATACCACTGATCACATACACAGGTCGGATACTGATTACCATACATCTGACCACATAAACCGTCCAATTCTGATTACCATACAACTGAACACATAAACAGGTCTTATACTGATTACCGCATATCTGACCACATAAACAGGTCTAATGCTGATTACCATACAACTGATCACATAAACAGGTCTTATACTGATTACCATACAACTGATCACATAAACAGATCTAATACTGATTACCATACGGATGACATTAGACATAGGTCTAATACTGATAACCATACAGATGACAACAGAAATTCGTCTAATACTGATTACTATACAACTGACCAAACAAACAGGTCTAACACCTATATCCATACAACTAACCACATACCCAGGTCTAATACTGATTACCATACAAATGACCACATAAACAGGTCTAATACTGATTTCCATACAGATGACTACATAAACAGGTGTAATACTGATTACCATACAACTGACCACATAAACAGGTCTAATGCTGATTACCATACAACTGATCACATAAACAGGTCTTATACTGATTACCATACAACTGATCACATAAACAGGTCTAATACTGATTACCATACGGATGACAACAGACATAGGTCTAATACTGATAACCATACAGATGACAACAGAAATTCGTCTATTACTGATTACCATACAACTGATTACATCAGCAGGTCTAATACTGATTACCATTCAACTGATCACATAAACAGGTCTAATACTGATTACCATATAACTGACCATATAAACAGGGCTTATACTGATGACCATACAACTGACAACATAAAAAGGTCTTATACTTATTACAATACAGCTGACAACATAAACAGGACTAATACTGATTACCATACAACTGACCACATAAACAGGTCGAATACTGATTACCGTATATCTGACCACATACACAGGTCGGATACTGATTACCATACAAGTGACCAGATACACAGGTCTTATACTGATTACCATACAAGTGAACACATAAACAGGTCGAATACTGATTACTATGCATCTGACCACATAAACCGTTCCAATTCTGATTACCATACATCTTACCACATAAACAGGTCTTATACTGATTACCATTCAGCTGACCACATACAAAGGTCTAATATTGATTACCATACATCTGACCACATACACAGGTCTAATACTGATTACTATACAACTGATAAAACAAACATGTCTAACACTAATATCCATACAACTGACCACATACAAAGGTCTAATACTGATAACCATACCACTGACCACATACAAAGGTCGGATACTGATTACCATACAAATGACCACATAAACAGGTCTAATACTGATTTCCATACAGATGACTACATAAAAAGGTGTGATACTGATTACCATACAACTGACCACATAAACAGGTCTAATGCTGATTACCATACAGCTGACCACATAAACAGGCCTATTACTGATTACAATACAGCTGACTACATAAACAGGTGTAACACTGATTACCATACAACTGACCACATTAACAGGTCTAATACTTATTACCATACAACTGATCACATAAACAGGTCTAATACTGATTACCATACTACTGACCACATAAACAGGTCTAATACTGATTACCATACAACTGATCACATAAACAGGTCTAAAACTGATTACCATACAGCTGACAACATCAACAGGTCTAATACTGATTACCATACAACTGAGCACATGAACAGGTCTAATACTGATTACCATACAACTGACCACATAAACAGGGCTCATACTGATGACCATACAACTGAAAACATAAAAAGGTCTTATTCTGATTACCATACAGCTGACAACATAAACAGGACTAATACTGATTACCATACAATTGATCACATAAGCAGGTCTATCACTGATTACCACACAACTGACCACATAAACAGGTCTAAAACTGATTACCATACAACTGATCACATAAGCAGGTCTAATACTGATTACCATACAAATTACCATATAAAATGGTCTAATACTAATGACCAAAACAAATGACCATATAAACAGGTGTAATACTGATCACCATATAACTGACCATATAAATAGGTTATAAAACTGATTACCATACAGTAATACTGATCACCATAAGTGATCACCATATAACTGACCATATAA
Organism: Limnoperna fortunei; assembly: GCA_944474755.1. NCBI lineage: Eukaryota > Metazoa > Mollusca > Bivalvia > Mytilida > Modiolidae > Limnoperna > Limnoperna fortunei. The sequence goes on from OX104119.1 coordinate 2,874,823, forward strand.
ACAGGTTTTAAAACTGATTACCATACAGTTGACAACATAAACAGGTCTAATACTGATTACCATACAGCTCACAACATCAACAGGTCTAATACTGATTACCATTCAACTGACCACATGAACAGGTCTAATACTGATTACCATACAACTGACCACATAAGCAGGTCTAATACTGATTACCATACAACTGCCCACATAAACAGGTGTAATACTGATCACCATATAACTGACCATATAAATAGGTTTTAAAACTGATTACCATACAGTTGACAACATAAACAGGTCTCATACTGATTACCATACAGATGACAACATAAACAGGTCTAATACTGATTACCATACAGATGACAACATAAAAAGGTCTCATACTGATTACCATACAGTTGACAACATAAACAGGTCTAATACTGATACCATACAACTGACAACATAAACAGGTCAATATTGATTACCATACAGATGACAACATACATAGGTCTCATACTGATTACCGTACAACTGACCACATAAACAGGTCTAATACTTATTACCATACAACTGATCACATAAACAGGTCTAATACTGATTACCATACAACTGATCACATAAACAGGTCTAATACTGAATACCATACGGATGACAACATACATAGGTCAAATACTGATAACCATACAGATGACAACATAAATTCGTCTATTACTGATTACCATACAACTGATTACATCAGCAGGTCTAATACTGATTACCATACAACTGATTACATCAGCAGGTCTAATACTGATTACCATACAACTGATCACATAAACAGGTCTAATACTGATTACCATACAACTGACAATATAAAAAGGTCTAATACTGATTACTATACAAGTGGCCACATACACAGGTCTAATACTGATTATCATACAACTGAACACATAAACCGTTCCAATTCTGATTAAAATACAACTGATTGCATAAACAGGTCAAATATTGATCATCATACAACTGAACACATAAACCGTTCCAATTCTGATTACCATACATCTGACCACAAAAACAGGTCTTATACTGATTATCATACAACTGAACACATAAACCGTTCCAATTCTGATTACCATACAACTGACTACATAAACAGGTCTAATATTGATTACCATACATCTGACCACATACACAGGTCTAATATTGATTACTATTCATCTGACCACATACACAGGTCTAATACAGATTACTTTATAACAGACAAAACAAACAGGTCTAACACTAATATCCATACAACTGACCACATACACAGGTCTAATACTGATTATCATACAACTGACCACATAACCAGGTCTAATACTGATTTCCATACAAGTGAACGCATACTCAGGTCTAATACTGATTACCATTCAACTGACTACATAAACAGGTGTAATATTGATTACCATACAACTGACAAAACAAACAGGTCTCACACTAATATCCATACAAATGACCACATACACAGGTCTAATACTGATTACCATACAACTGACCACATACACAGGTCTAACACTGATTACCATACAACTGACCACATAAATAGGTCAAATACTGATAACTATGCAACTGACCACATAAACCGTTCCAATTCTCATTACCATACATCTTACCACATTAACAAGTCTAATACTGATTACCATACACCTGACCACATACACAGGTCTAATACTGATTACTAAACAAATGACCAAACAAACACGTCTAACACTGATTAACACACAAGAGCCCACATACACAGGTCGGATACTGATTACCATACCACTGACCACATAAACCGTCCAATTCTGATAACCATACAACTGAACACATAAACAGGTCTTATACTGATTACCGTATATCTGACCACATACACAGGTCTAATACTGATTACCATACAAGTGACCACATACACAGGTCTTATACTGATTACCATTCAGCTGACCACATAAACAAGTGTAATACTGATTACCATAGATCTGACCACATACACAGGTCTAATACTTATTACTAAATAAATGACCAAACAAACACGTCTAACACTGATTAAAACGCAAGAGCCCACATACACATGTCGGATACTGATTACCATACCACTGAGCACATAAACCGTCGAATTCTGAGTAGCATACATCTGACCACATACACAGGTCTAATACTGATTACCATTCAGCTGACCACATAAACAGGTCTAATATTAATTACCATACATCTGACCACATAAAAAGGTCTCATACTGTTTACTATACAACTGATAAAACAAACATGTCTAAAACTAATATCCATACAACTGACCACATACACAGGTCTAATACTGATTACCATACAACTGACCACATACACAGGTCTAATACTGATTACCATACAACTGATAAAACAAACATGTGTAACACTAATATCCATACAACTGACCACATACACAGGTCTAATACTGATTACCATACAACTGACCACATACACAGTTCTAATACTGATTACCATACCACTGACCACATACACAGGTCGGAAACTGATTACCATACATCTGACCACATAAACCGTCCAATTCTGATTACCATACAACTGAACACATAAACAGGTCTTATACTGATTACCGCATATCTAACCACATACACAGGTCTAATACTGATTACTATACAACTGACCAAACAAACAGGTCTAACACCTATATCCATACAACTATACACATACCCAGGTCTAATACTGATTACCATACAAATGACCACATAAACAGGTATAATACTGATTTCCATACAGATGACTACATAAACAGGTGTAATACTGATTACCATACAACTGACCACATAAACAGTTCTAATGCTGATTACCATGCAACTGATCACATAAACAGGTCTTATAATGATTACCATACAACTGATCATATAAACAGGTCTAATACTGATTACCATATAACTGACCATATAAACAGGGCTTATACTGATGACCATACAACAGATGACAACAGAAATTCGTCTATTACTGATTACCATACAACTGATTACATCAGCAGGTCTAATACTGATTACCATTCAACTGATCACATAAACAGGTCTAATACTGATTACCATATAACTGACCATATAAACAGGGCTTATACTGATGACCATACAACTGAAAACATAAAAAGGTCTTATACTTATTACCATACAGCTGACAACATAAACAGGACTAATACTGATTACAATACAACTGATCACATAAGCAGGTCTAATACTGATCACCAAATAACTGACCATATAAATAGGTTTTAAAACTGATTACCATACAGTTGACAACATAAACAGGTCTCATACTGATTACCATACAGATGACAACATAAACAGGTCTAATACTGATTACCATACAGATGACAACATAAAAAGGTCTCATACTGATTACCAAACAGTTGACAACATAAACAGGTCTAATACTGATACCATACAACTGACAACATAAACAGGTCAATATTGATTACCATACAGATGACAACATACATAGGTCTCATACTGATTACCGTACAACTGACCACATATGCAGGTCTAATACTGATTACCATACAACTGACCACATAAACAGGTCTAATACTAATTACCAAAACAAATGACCATATAAAAAGGTGTAATACTGATCACCATATAACTGACCATATAAATAGGTTTTAAAACTGATTACCATACAGTTGAGAACATAAACAGGTCTCATACTGATTACCATACAGATGACAACATAAACAGGTCTAATACTGATTACCATACAGATGACAAGATAAAAAGGTCTCATACTGATTACCATACAGTTGACAACATCAACAGGTCTAATACTGATACCATACAACTGACAACATCAACAGGTCAATATTGATTACCATACAGATGACAACATACATAGGTCTCATACTGATTACCGTACAACTGACCATATAAACAGGTCTAATACTTATTACCATACAACTGATCAGATAAACAGGTCTAATACTGATTACCATACAACTGATCACATAAACAGGTCTAATACTGAATACCATACGGATGACAACATACATAGGTCAAATACTGATAACCATACAGATGACAACATAAATTCGTCTATTACTGATTACCATACAACTGATTACATCAGCAGGTCTAATACTGATTACCATACAACTGATCACATGAACAGGTCTTATACTGATTACCATACAACTGACAATATAAACAGGTCTAATACTGATTACTATACAAGTGGCCACATACACAGGTCTAATACTGATTATCATACAACTGAACACATAAACCGTTCCAATTCTGATTAAAATACAACTGATTGCATAAACAGGTCAAATATTGATTATCATACAACTGAACACATAAACCGTTCCAATTCTGATTACCATACATCTGACCACATAAACAGGTCTTATACTGATTATCATACAACTGAACACATAAACCGTTCCAATTCTGATTACCATACAACTGACTATATAAACAGGTCTAATATTGATTACCATACATCTGACCACATACACAGGTCTAATATTGATTACCATACATCTGACCACATACACAGGTCTAATACTGATTACTACACAACAGACAAAACAAACAGGTCTAACACTAATATCCATACAACTGTCCACATACACAGGTCTAATACTGATTACCATACAACTGACCACATAAACAGGTCTAATACTGATTTCCATACAAGTGAACGCATACTCAGGTCTAATACTGATTACCATTCAACTGACTACATAAACAGGTGTAATATTGATTACCATACAACTGACAAAACAAACAGGTCTAACACTAATATCCATACAACTGACCACATACACAGGACTAACAATGATTACCATACAACTGACCACATAAATAGGTCAAATACTGATAACTATGCAACTGACCACATAAACCGTTCCAATTCTGATTACCATACATCTTACCACATTAACAAGTCTAATACTGATTACCATACACCTGACCACATACACAGGTCTAATACTGATTACTAAACAAATGACCAAAACAAACACGTCTAACACTGATTAACACGCAAGAGCCCACATACACAGGTCGGATACTGATTACCATACCAGTGACCACATAAACCGTCCAATTCTGATAACCATACAACTGAACACATAAACAGGTCTTATACTGATTACCGTATATCTGACCACATACACAGGTCTAATACTGATTACCATACAAGTGACCACATGCACAGGTCTTATACTGATTACCATTCAGCTGACCACATAAACAAGTGTAATACTGATTACAATACATCTGACCACATACACAGGTCTAATACTTATTACTAAATAAATGACAAAAAAAACACGTCTAACACTGATTAAAACGCAAGAGCCCACATACACAGGTCGGATACTGATTACCATACATCTGACCACATACACAGGTCTAATACTGATTACCATACAAGTGACCACATACACAGGTCTTATACTGATTACCATTCAGCTGACCACATAAACAGGTCTTATATTAATTACCATACATCTGACCACATACACAGGTCTCATACTGATTACTATACAACTGATAAAACAAACATGTCTAAAACTAATATCCATACAACTGACCACATACGCAGGTCTAATACTGATTACCATACAACTGACCACATACACAGGTCTAATACTGATTACTATACAACTGATAAAACAAACATGTCTAACACTAATATCCATACAACTGACCACATACACAGGTCTAATACTGATTGCCATACAACTGACCACATACACAGGTTTAATACTGATTACCATACCACTGACCACATACACAGGTCGGATACTGATTACCATACATCTGACCACATAAACCGTCCAATTCTGATTACCATACATCTGAACACATAAACAGGTCTTATACTGATTACCGCATATCTTACCACATACACAGGTCTAATACTGATTACTATACAACTGACCAAACAAACAGGTCTAACACCTATATCCATACAACTAACCACATACCCAGGTCTAATACTGATTACCATACAAATGACCACATAAACAGGTCTAATACTGATTTCCATACAGATGACTACATAAACAGGTGTAATATTGATTACCATACAACTGACTACATCAACAGGTCTAATGCTGATTACCATACAACTGATCACATAAACAGGTCTTATACTGATTACCATACAACTGATCACATAAACAGGACTAATACTGACTACCATACGGATGACAACACACATATGTCTAATACTGATAACCATACAGATGACAACATAAATTCGTCTATTACTGATTACCATACAACTGATTACATCAGCAGGTCTAATACTGATTACCATTCAACTGATCACATAAACAGGTCTAATAGTGATTACCATATAACTGACCATATAAACAGGGCTTATACTGATGACCATACAACTGAAAACATAAAAAGGTCTTATACTTATTACCATACAGCTGACAACATAAACAGGACTAATACTGATTACCATACAACTGATCACAAAAGCAGGTCTAATACTGATTACCATACAACTGACCACATAAACAGGTCTAATACTAATTACCAAAACAAATGACCATATAAACAGGTGTAATACTGATCACCATATAACTGACCATATAAATAGGTTTTAAAACTGATTACCATACAGTTGACAACATAAACAGGTCTCATACTGATTACCATACAGTTGACAACATAAACAGGTCTAATACTGATTACCATACAGATGACAACATAAACAGGTCTAATACTGATTACCATACAGTTGACAACATAAACAGGTCTAATACTGATTACCATACAGATGACAACATAAAAAGGTCTCATACTGATTACCATACAGTTGACAACATAAACAGGTCTAATACTGATACCATACAACTGACAACATAAACAGGTCAATATTGATTACCATACAGATGACAACATACATATGTCTCATACTGATTACCGTACAACTGACCACATAAGCAGGTCTAATACTGATTACCATACAACTGACCACATAAACAGGTCTAATACTAATTACCAAAACAAATGACCATATGATATAAACAGGTGTAATACTGATCACCATATAACTGACCATATAAATAGGTTTTAAAACTGATTACCATACAGTTGAGAACATAAACAGGACTCATACTGATTACCATACAGATGACAACATAAACAGGTCTAATACTGATTACCATACAGATGACAAGATAAAAAAGTCTCATACTGATTACCATACAGTTGACAACATAAACAGGTCTAATACTGATACCATACAACTGACAACATCAACAGGTCAATATTGATTACCATACAGATGACAACATACATAGGTCTCATACTGATTACCGTACAACTGACCACATAAACAGGTCTAATACTTATTACCATACAACTGATCACATAAACAGGTTTAATACTGATCACCATACAACTGATCACATAAACAGGTCTAATACTGAATACCATACGGATGACAACATACATAGGTCAAATACTGATAACCATACAGATGACAACATGAATTCGTCTATTACTGATTCCATACAACTGATTACATCAGCAGGTCTAATACTGATTACCATACAACTGATCACATAAACAGGTCTAATACTGATTACCATACAACTGACAATATAAACAGGTCTAATACTGATTACTATACAAGTTTATGATTATAAGAAAGTATAAATAATCCACATTACAATATATTCTGTTTGACACCAGGAAGTGATCATGTAGTTTACATATGTCTGACTTATCTGTTGTTATTGGTTGTCATGACAATGTTTATGTTTATAAGAAAGTATAAATAATCCACATTACAATATATTCTGATTGACACCAGGAAGTGATCATGTAGTTTACATATGTCTGACTTATCTGTTGTTATTGGTTGTCATGACAATGTTTATGTTTATAAGAAAGTATAAATAATCCACATTACAATATATTCTGATTGTGATCATGTAGTTTACAACTGTCTGACTTATCTGTTGTTATTGATCACAGGATGTAAACAATGTGTATCAATACATGTAATGTGAACTAAAAAATCAAATATTGTGAATATGTAAAGAATTAAAGATAATATTCTGTCTAATGAACTCTTAAATAAATGCCCAATATAGTATGAAATATGACATGATGACATGTTTAGAATGATTGAATTGACCTATTGACCTAAATATCTATAATTAGACATCTTACATAAATAGTTACTATTTAAAGGTCATGTCAATTTCTGTGTACTCTTTTGAAATCAATATAATTACTCAGTTAAAAAAAAAGGTTTTACATGAACAGGTCCAGTAATGATTGATAATTGTAGGACTTCTCCTTGAATGTATTGAATATTGTGAATATGTAAAGAATTAGTGAAAGATAATATTCTGTCTAATAATAACATCATGTAAACAATTTACATATTTTTTTATTTAAATGACAAGGTCAACAGTACATGTATTATATTCACTGTCTTGGTTATTTTACAATAACATCATTTATCGCTATTTTGCAGTATTTTCCTTTGATCTTTATGTGCGATATTATTCCATCTCACTCTACTAGCGTGGGATGGGCCCATCTCAGCTCGCTGTCAAGACGTCGTTATGTAAACACTGTGACGTCACAATGTTACAAAACAGCGATAAACAGATTATTTACGTTTTTTGAAACTCGATGCACTTTCTCGACATCTCATCTCAGGGCTGTCGCCCTTCGATGAGATACGACGAGAAAATGCATCTCGTTTCAAAAAACGTAAATAATCTATAAGTATTTTACTGTCTAGTGATACCATGTAATAAAAATTTGTAAATTATTTTGTATTCTTTTGTAATCAGTGTGATTACTCTGTTAAATGATTTACTTTAAATAAAATATGTACATGAAATGATTAAAATAATTGGTCACTTATTCACAAAAGTGGATTTTCTATTATGTTTTTCCAAAGACTAGACTACAAGGTGACACCTGTCCCTGTGGGATGATATATCTCATTGTGAGATGTGTCGGTGTGATGTCATGTGAGATGTGTTGGTGTGATGTCATGTGGGATGTGTCGGTGTGATGTCATGTGAGATGTGTCTGTGTGATGTCATGTGGGATGTGTCACTGTGATGTCATGTGAGATATGTCGGTGTGATGTCATGTGAGATGTGTCACTGTGATGTCATGTGAGATGTGTCGGTGTTATGTCATGTGAGATATGTTGGTGTGATCTCATGTGAGATGTGTTGGTGTGATGTCATGTGAGATGTGTCAGTGTGATGTCATGTGATATATGTCAGTGTGATGTCATGTGAGATGTGTCAGTGTTATGTCATGTGAGATCTGTCGGTGTGATGTGTGTGAGGTGTTGGTGTGATATCATGTGAGATTTTTTGGTGTGATGTCATGTGAGATTTTTTTTGTGATGTCATGTGAGATTTTTTGGTGTGATGTCATGTGAGATGTGTCACTGATGTCATGTGAGAAGTGTCACTGTGAGATGTGTCAGTGTGATGTCATGTGAGATTTTTTTGTTTGATGTCATGTCAGATGTGTTGGTGTAATGTTATGTGAGATGAGATGTGTCGATGTGATTTCATGTGAGATGTGTTGGTGTGATGTCATGTGAGATGTGTCGGTGTGATGTCATGTGAGATGTGTCGGTGTGATGTCATGTGAGATGTGTGTCGGTGTGATGTCATGTGAGATGTGACGGTGTGATGTCATGTGAGATGTGTCGGTGATGTCTTGTCAGATGTGTTGGTGTAATGTCATGTGAGATGTGTTGGTGTGATGTCATGTGAGATGTGTCACTGTGATGTCATGTGAGATGTGTCACTGTGATGTCATGTGAGATGTGTCGGTGTTATGTCATGTGAGATATGTTTGTGTGATCTCATGTGAGATGTGTTGGTGTGATGTCATGTGAGATGTGTCAGTGTTATGTCATGTGAGATGTGTCGGTGTGATGTGTGTGAGGTGTTGGTGTGATGTCATGTGAGATTTTTTGTTGTGATGTCATGTGAGATTTTTTTGTGATGTCATGTGAGATTTTTTGGTTTGATGTCATGTGAGATGTGTCACTGATGTCATGTGAGAAGTGTCACTGTGTGATGTCATGTGAGATGTGTCAGTGTGATGTCATGTGAGATTTTTTGGTTTGATGTCATGTCAGATGTGTTGGTGTAATGTTATGTGAGATGAGATTTGTCGATGTGATTTCATGTGAGATGTGTTGGTGTGATGTCATGTGAGATGTGTTGGTGTAATGTCATGTGAGATGTGTTGGTGCGATGTCATGTGAGATGTGTCACTGTGATGTCATGTGAGATGTGTCACTGTGATGTCATGTGAGAAGTGTCACTGTGTGATGTCATGTGAGATGTGTTGGTGTGATGTCATGTGAGATGTGTCAGTGTGATGTCATGTGATATATTTCAGTGTGATGTCATGTGAGATGTGTCAGTGTGATGTCGTGAGATTTTTTGGTTTGATGTCATGTCAGATGTGTTGGTGTAATGTTATGTGAGATGAGATGTGTCGATGTGATTTCATGTGAGATGTGTTGGTGTGATGTCATGTGAGATGTGTCGGTGTGATGTCATGTGAGATGTGTCAGTGTGATGTCATGTGAGATGTGTGTCAGTGTGATGTCATGTGAGATGTGACGGTGTGATGTCATGTGAGATGTGACGGTGTGATGTCTTGTCAGATGTGTTGGTGTAATGTCATGTGAGATGTGTTGCTGTGATGTCATGTGAGATGTGTTGCTGTGATGTCATGTGAGATGTGTCACTGTGATGTCATGTGAGATGTGTTACTGTGATGTCATGTGAGATGTGTCACGGTGATGTCATGTGAGAAGTGTCACTGTGTGATGTCATGTGAGATGTGTTGGTGTGATGTCATTTCAGATGTGTTGGTGTGATGTCATGTGAGATGTGTTGGTGTGATGTCATGTGAGATGTGTCGATGTGATGTCATGTGAGATGTGTTGGTGTGATGTCATGTGAGATGATATTACTCCATGTGACACATGTCTATGAGATGATGTGTGGAATGTGCCAGAGTTGAGTTTGTGAGAGATGACGTGTGTCCTTGGTCGGTGTGATGTCATGTGAGATGTGTCGTTGGTCGGTGTGATGTCATGTGAGATGATATTACTCCATGTGACACATGTCTATGAGATGATGTGTGGAATGTGCCAGAGTTTAGTGTTTGTGAGAGATTACATGTGTCCTTTAGTCGGTGTGATGTCATGTGAGATGATATTACTCCATGTGACACATATGAGATGATGTGTGGAATGTGCCAGAGTTGAGTGTTTGTGAGAGATGACATGTGTCCTTGGTCGGTGTGATGTCATGTGAGATGATATTACTCCATGTGACACATATCTATGAGATGATGTGTGGAATGTGCCAGAGTTGAGTGTTTGTGAGAGATGACATGTGTCATTGGTCGGTGTGATGTCATGTGAGATGATATTACTCCATGTGACACATGTCTATGAGATGATGTGTGGAATGTGCCAGAGTTTAGTGTTTGTGAGAGATTACATGTGTCCTTTAGTCGGTGTGATGTCATGTGAGATGATATTACTCCATGTGACACATATGAGATGATGTGTGGAATGTGCCAGAGTTGAGTGTTTGTGAGAGATGACATGTGTCCTTGGTCGGTGTGATGTCATGTGAGATGATATTACTCCATGTGACACATATCTATGAGATGATGTGTGGAATGTGCCAGAGTTGAGTGTTTGTGAGAGATGACATGTGTCATTGGTCGGTGTGATGTCATGTGAGATGATATTACTCCATGTGACACATATGAGATGATGTGTGGAATGTGCCAGAGTTGAGTGTTTGTGAGAGATGACATGTGTCCTTTGTCGGTGTGATGTCATGTGAGATGATATTACTCCATGTGACACATGTCTATGAGATGATGTGTGGAATGTGCCAGAGTTGAGTGTTTGTGAGAGATGACATGTGTCATTGGTCGGTGTGATGTCATGTGAGATGATATTACTCCAGGTGACACATGTCTATGAGATGATGTGTGGAATGTGCCAGAGTTGAGTGTTTGAGAGATATGACATGTTTCCTTGACATGAGATACTTATGATGTAAATTATATCTTTTAGGTGACTTTTGACTTGGTTTTATTTTCGGGATTTTTTTGTTTCTTCTGCTGTGCTCCAAACCAAGAAACCAATTATTGATTACAATACAACTGATCACATAGACAGGTCTAATAATGATTACCATAAAACTGACCACATACACAGGTCTAATACTGATTACCAAACAACTGAAAAAAATAAACGGCCTTGTACTAATTACCAGGCAACTGACCATATAAACAGGTCTAATACTGATAACCATACAACTGACCATATAAACAGGTCTAATACTGATTACTATGCAAGTGACCACATGAACAGGTCTAATACTGATTACCATACAACTGAACACATAAAAAGGTCTAATACTGATTACCATACAACTGATCACAAAAACAGGTCTAATACTGATTACCATACAACTGATCACATAAACAGGTCTAATACTGATTACCATACAACTGACCTTAAAACAGGTCTATCACTGATTACAATACAACTGACCACATAAACAGGTCTAATACTGATTACCATACAACTGACCATATAAACAGTTCTTTTACTGATTACCATGCAACTGACCACATAAACAGGTCTAATACTAATTACCACACAATTGATCACATAAACAGGTCTAATACTGATTGCCATACAACTGATCACATAAACAGGTCTAATACTGATTACCTTACAACTGACCACATAAACAGGTCTATTACTGATTACCATACAACTGACCACATAAACAGGTCTAATACTGATTACCATACAACTGATCACATAAACAAGTCTAATACTGATTACCATACAACTGACAACATAAAGAGGTCTAATACTGATTACCATACAACTGATCACATAAACAGGTCTAATACTGATTACCATACAACTGATCACATAAACAAGTCTAATACTGATTACCATACAACTGACCACATAAACAGGTCTAATACTGATTACCAAACAACTGACCTTAAAACAGGTCTAATACTGATAACCATACAACTGACCACATAAAAAGGCCTAATACTGATTACCATACAACTGATCACATAAACAGGTCTAATACTGATTACCATACAACTGACCTTAAAACAGGTCTAATACTGATAACCATACAACAGACCACATAAACAGGCCTAATACTGATTACCATACAACTGACAACATAAACAGGTCTAATACTGATTACCATACAACTGACAACATAAACAGGTCTAATACTGATTACCATACAACTGACAACATAAACAGGTCTAATACTGATTACCATACAACTGACAACATAAACAGGTCTAATACTGATTACCATACAACTGACAACATAAACAGGTCTAATACTGATTACCATACATCTGACCACATAAACCGTCCAATTCTGATTACTATACAACTGACCACATAGACAGGTATGATAATGATTACCATACAACTCACCACATACACAGGTCTAATACTGATTTCCATACAACTGACCACATAGACAGGTCTAATACTGATTACCATACAACTCACCACATACACAGGTCTAATACTGATTACCAAACAACTGAAAAAAAATAAATGGCCTTGTACTAATTACCAGGCAACTGACCACATCAACAGGTCTAATGCTGATTGCCATACAACTGACCTTAAAAACAGATCTAATACTGATTACAATACAACTAACCACATAAACAGGTCTAATACTGATTACCATACAACTGATCACAAAAACAGGTCTAATACTGATTACCATACAACTGACCTTAAAACAGGCCTAATACTGATAACCATACAACTGGCCACATAAACAGGCCTAATACTGATTACCATACAACTGACAGCATAAACAGGTCTAATACTGATTACCATACAACTGACCACATTGACAGGTCTAATAATTGTTTCCATACAACTGACCACATACACAGGTCTAATACAGATTACCAAACAACTGAAAAAAATAAAAGGTCTAGTACTAATTACAGGCAACTGACTACATAAACATGTCTGATACTGATTACCATACAACTGACCATATAAACAGGTCTAATACTGATTACTATACAAGTGGCCACATACACAGGTCTAATACTGATTACCATACAATTGACCACATAAACAGGTCTAATACTGATAACTATACGACTGACCACATAAACAGGTCTAATACTGATTACCATACAAATGAACGCATACTCAGGTCTAATACTGATAACCATACAACTGACCATATAAACAGGTATAATACTGTTTACCATACAACTGACCACATCAACAGGTCTAATACTGATTACCATCCAACTGACCACATAAACAGGTCTTATACTGTTTACCATACAACTGACCACATAAACAGGTCTAATACTGTTTACCATACAACTGACCACATAAACAGGTCTAATACTGATTACCATCCAACTGACCATATAAGCAGGTTTAATACTGATTATCATACAACTGACAACATAAACAGGTTTAATATTGATTACCATACAACTGACCACATAAACAGGTTTAATACTGATTACCATACAACTGACCATATAAACAGGTCAAATACTGATAACCATACAACTGACCATATAAACAGGTCCAATACTGATTACTATACAAGTGGCCACATACACAGGTCAAATACTGATTACCATAAAACTGAACACATAAACAGGTCTAATATTGATTACCATACATCTGACCACATACACAGGTCTAATTCTGATTGCTATAGAACTGACAAAACAAACAGGTCTAACACTAATATCAACACAGCTGACCAAATACACAGGTCTAATACTGATTACCATACAAGTGAACGCATACTCAGGTCTAATACTGATTACCATACAACTGAACACACAAACAGGTCTAATATTGATGACCATACAACTCTAATACTGATTACCATCCAACTGACCATATAAACAGGTCTAATACAGTTTACAATACAACTGACCACATAAACAGGTCTAATACTGATTACCATACAACTGACAACAGAAACAGGTCTAATACTGATGACCATACAACTTACCCTATAAACAGGTCTAATACTGATTAACATTCAGCTGACCACATAAAGAGGTCTAATACTGATTACCATACAACTGATCACATAAACAGGTCTAATACTGATTACCATACAACTGATCACATAAACAAGTCTAATACTGATTACCATACAACTGACCACATAAACAGGTCTAATACTGATTACCCTACAACTGACAACATAAACAGGTCTAATACTGATTACCATAAACTGATCACATAAACAGGTCTAATACTGATTACCATACAACTGACCTTAAAATAGGTCTAATACTGATAACCATACAACTGACCACACACACAGGCCTAATACTGATTACCATACAACTGACCACATACGCTGGTCTAATACTGATTACCATACAACTGACCACATACACAGGTCGGATACTGATCACCATACAAATGACCACATAGAGAGGTATGATAATGATTACCATACAACTGACAGCATAAACAGGTCTAATACTGATTACCATATAACTGACCACATTGACAGGTCTAATAATTGTTTCCATACAACTCACCACATACACAGGTCTAATACTGATTACCAAACAACTGAAAAAAAAACCAATGGCCTTCTACTAATTACCAGGCAACTGACCACATCAGCAGGTCTAATTCTGATTACCATATAACTGACCTTAAAAACAGATCTAATACTGATTACAATACAACTAACCACATAAACAGGTTTAATACTGATTACCATACAACTGATCACATAAACAGGTCTAATACTGATTACCATATAACTGACCTTAAAACAGGTCTAATACTGATAAACATACAACTGACCGCATAAACAGGCCTAATACTGATTACCATACAACTGACAACATAAACAGGTCTAATACTGATTACCATACAACTGACCACATTGACAGGTCTAATAATTATTTCCATACAAATGACCACATACACAGATCTAATACTGATTACCAAACAACTGAAAAAAATAAACGCCTTGTACTAATTACAGGCAACTGACTACATAAACATGTCTAATACTGATTAATATACAACTGACCATATAAACAGGTCGAATACTGATAACTATACAAGTGGCCACATACACAGGTCTAATACTGATTACCATACAACTGACCACATAAACAGGTCTTATACTGATTACCATACAAATGAACGCATACTCAGGTCTAATACTGAATACCATACAACTGACCACATGCAAAGGTCGGATACTGATTACCATACATCTGACCACATAAACCGTCCATTTCTGATTACCATACAACTGAACACATCAACAGGTCTTATACTGATTACCGTATATCTGACCTCATACAAGGGTCTAATACTGATTACTATACAACGACCAAACAAACAGGTCTAACACCTTTATCAATACAACTGACCACATAAACAGGTCTAATACTGATTACCATACAACTGTTCACATAAACAGGTCTAATACTGATAACCATACAGCTGACAACATCAACAGGTCTAATACTAATTACCATACAACTGACCACATGAACAGGTCTAATACTGATTACCATACACTTGACCACATAAACAAGGCTTATACTGATGTCCATACAACTGAAAACATAAAAAGGTCTTATAATGATTACTATACAGCTGACGACATAAACAGGGCTAATACTGATTACTACCATACAACTGATAACAAAAGCAGGTCTAATACTGATTCCCATACAGCTGACAACATAAACAGGTCTAATACTGATTGCCATACAGCTGACAAAATAAACAGGTCTATTACTGATTACCATACAACTGATCACATAAACAGATCTTATACTGATTACCATACAACTGTTCACATAAACAGGTCTAATACTGATTACCATACGGATGATAACATACATAGGTCTAATACTGATAACCATACAGATGACAACATAAATTGGTCTATTACTGATTACCATACAACTGATTACATCAGCAGGTCTAATACTGATTACCATACAACTGATTACATAAACAGGTCTTATATTGATTATCATACAACTGAACACATAAACCGTTCCAAATATGATTACCATACATCTGACCACATAAACAGGTCTTATACTTATTATCATACAACTGAACACATAAACCGTCCCAATTCTGATTACCATACAACTGACTACATAAACGGGTCTAATATTGATTACCATACATCTGACCACATACACAGGTCTAATACTGATTACTATACAACTGACAAAACAAACATGTCTAACACTAATATCCATACAACTGACCACATACACAGGTCTAATACTTATTACCATACAACTGACCACATAAACAGGTCTAATACTGTTTACCATACAAGTGAACGCATACTCAGGTCTAATACTGATAAACATACAACTGACCACATAAACAGGTCTAATATTGATTACCATACAACTGACCACATAAATAGGTCTAATACTGGTTACCATCCAACTGGCCATATAAACAGGTCTAATACTGATTACAATACAACTGACCACATAAACAGGTCTAATACTGATTACCATACAACTGACCACATAAACAGGTCTAATACTGATGACCATACAACTGACCATATAAACAGGACAAATACTGATAACCATACAACTGACCACATAAACAGGTCTAATACTGATTACCATACAAGTCAACGCATACTCAGGTCTAATACTGATTACCATACAACTGACGACATAAACAGGTCTAATATTGATTACCATACAACTGACAAAACAAACAGATCTAACACTAATATCCATTCAACTGACCAAATACACAGGTCTAATACTGATTACCATACAACTGACCACATAAACAGGTCGAATACTGATTACCGTATATCTGACCACATACACAGGTCGGATACTGATTACCATACAAGTGACCACATACACAGGTCTTATACTGATTACCATACCAGTGAACACATAAACAGGTCGAATACTGATTACTATGCATCTGACCACATAAACCGTTCCAATTGTGATTAACATACATCTTACCACATAAACAAGGCTAATACTGATTACCATACAACTGATCACATAAACAGGTCTAATACTGATTACCATACAACTGACCATATAAACAGGTCTAATACTGATTACTATACAAGTGGCCACATACACAGGTCTAATACTGATTATCATACAACTGAACACATAAACCATTCCAATTCTAATTACCATACAACTGATTACATAAACAGGTCAAATATTGATTATCATACAACTGAACACATAAACCGTTCCAATTCTGATAACCATACAACTCACCACAAAAATAGGTCTAATACTGATTACCATACAAGTTAACGCATACTCAGGTCTAATACTGATTACCATACAACTGACTACATAAACAGGTCTAATATTGATTACCATACAACTGACAAAACAAACAGGTCTAACATACAACTGACCACATACAAAGGTCTAACACTGATTACCATACAACTGACCACATAAACAGGTCGAATACTGATTACCGTATATCTGACCACATACACAGGTCGGATACTGATTACCATACAAGTGACCAGATACACAGGTCTTATACTGATTACCATACAAGTGAACACATAAACAGGTCGAATACTGATTACTATGCATCTGACCACATAAACCGTTCCAATTCTGATTACCATACATCTTACCACATAAACAGGTCTTATACTGATTACCATTTAGCTGACCACATACACAGGTCTAATATTGATTACCATACATCTGACCACATACACAGGTCTAATACTGATTACTATACAACTGATAAAACAAACATGTCTAACACTAATATCCATACAACTGAACACATACAAAGGTCTAATACTGATAACCATACCACTGACCACATACAAAGGTCGGATACTGATTACCATACAAATGACCACATAAACAGGTCTAATACTGATTTCCATACAGATGACTACATAAAAAGGTGTGATACTGATTACCATACAACTGACCACATAAACAGGTCTAATGCTGATTTCCATACAACTGACCACATAGACAGATCTAATACTGATTACCATACAACTCACCACATACACAGGTCTAATACTGATTACCAAACAACTGAAAAAAATAAATGGCCTTGTACTAATTACCAGGCAACTGACCACATCAACAGGTCTAATGCTGATTGCCATACAACTGACCTTAAAAACAAATCTAATACTGATTACAATACAACTAACCACATAAACAGGTCTAATACTGATTACCATACAACTGATCACAAAAACAGGTCTAATACTGATTACCATACAACTGACCTTAAAACAGGCCTAATACTGATAACCATACAACTGGCCACATAAACAGGCCTAATACTGATTACCATACAACTGACAGCATAAACAGGTCTAATACTGATTACCATACAACTGACCACATTGACAGGTCTAATAATTGTTTCCATACAACTGACCACATACACAGGTCTAATACAGATTACCAAACAACTGAAAAAAATAAAAGGCCTAGTACTAATTACAGGCAACTGACTACATAAACATGTCTGATACTGATTACCATACAACTGACCATATAAACAGGTCTAATACTGATAACTATACAAGTGGCCACATACACAGGTCTAATACTGATTACCATACAATTGACCACATAAACAAATCTAATACTGATAACTATACGACTGACAACATAAACAGGTCTAATACTGATTACCATACAAATGAACGCATACTCAGGTCTAATACTGATAACCATATAACTGACCATATAAACAGGTATAATACTGTTTACCATACAACTGACCACATCAACAGGTCTAATACTGATTACCATCCAACTGACCACATAAACAGGTCTAATACTGTTTACCATACAACTGACCACATAAACAGGTCTAATACTGATTACCATCCAACTGACCATATAAGCAGGTTTAATACTGATTATCATACAACTGACAACATAAACAGGTTTAATATTGATTACCATACAACTGACCACATAAACAGGTTTAATACTGATTACCATACAACTGACCATATAAACAGGTCAAATACTGATAACCATACAACTGACCATATAAACAGGTCCAATACTGATTACTATACAAGTGGCCACATACACTGGTCAAATACTGATTACCATAAAACTGAACACATAAACAGGTCTAATATTGATTACCATACATCTGACCACATACACAGGTCTAATTCTGATTGCTATACAACTGACAAAACAAACAGGTCTAACACTAATATCAATACAGCTGACCAAATACACAGGTCTAATACTGATTACCATACAAGTGAACGCATACTCAGGTCTAATACTGATTACCATACAACTAAACACACAAACAGGTCTAATATTGATGACCATACAACTCTAATACTGATTAGCATCCAACTGACCATATAAACAGGTCTAATACAGTTTACAATACAACTGACCACATAAACAGGTCTAATACTGATTACCATACAACTGACAACATAAACAGGTCTAATACTGATGACCATACAACTTACCCTATAAACAGGTCAAATACTGATAACCATACAACTGACCATATAAACAGGTCTAATACTGATTACTGTACAAGTGGCCACATACACAGGTCTAATACTGATTACCATACAAGTGAAAGCATACTCAGGTCTAATACTGATTAACATTCAGCTGACCACATAAAGAGGTCTAATACTGATTACCATACAACTGATCACATAAACAGGTCTAATACTGATTACCATACAACATATCACATAAACAAGTCTAATACTGATTACCATACAACTGACCACATAAACAGGTCTAATACTGATTACCATACAACTGACAACATAAACAGGTCTAATACTGATTACCATAAACTGATCACATAAACAGGTCTAATACTGATTACCATACAACGGACCTTAAAATAGGTCTAATACTGATAACCATACAACTGACCACACACACAGGTCTAATACTGATTACCATACAACTGACCACATACGCTGGTCTAATACTGATTACCATAGAACTGACCACATACACAGGTCGGATACTGATCACCATACAACTGACCACATAGAGAGGTATGATAATGATTACCATACAACTGACAGCATAAACAGGTCTAATACTGATTACCATATAACTGACCACATTGACAGGTCTAATAATTGTTTCCATACAACTCACCACATACACAAGTCTAATACTGATTACCAAACAACTGAAAAAAAATAAATGGCCTTCTACTAATTACCAGGCAACTGACCACATCAGCAGGTCTAATTCTGATTACCATATAACTGACCTTAAAAACAGATCTAATACTGATTACAATACAACTAACCACATAAACAGGTCTAATACTGATTACCATACAACTGATCACATAAACAGGTCTAATACTGATTACCATACAACTGACCACATTGACAGGTGTAATAATTATTTCCATACAAATGACCACATACACAGATCTAATACTGATTACCAAACAACTGAAAAAAATAAACGCCTTGTACTAATTACAGGCAACTGACTACATAAACATGTCTAATACTGATTAATATACAACTGACCATATAAACAGGTCGAATACTGATAACTATACAAGTGGCCACATTCACAGGTCTAATACTGATTACCATACAACTGACCACATAAACAGGCCTTATACTGATTACCATACAAATGAACGCATACTCAGGTCTAATACTGAATACCATACAACTGACCACATGCAAAGGTCGGATACTGATTACCATACATCTGACCACATAAACCGTCCATTTCTGATTACCATACAACTGAACACATCAACAGGTCTTATACTGATTACCGTATATCTGACCACATACAAGGGTCTAATACTGATTACTATACAACGACCAAACAAACAGGTCTAACACCTTTATCCATACAACTGACCACATAAACAGGTCTAATACTGATTACCATACAACTGTTCACATAAACAGGTCTAATACTGATAACCATACAGCTGACAACATCAACAGGTCTAATACTAATTACCATAAAACTGACCACATGAACAGGTCTAATACTGATTACCATACACTTGACCACATAAACAAGGCTTATACTGATGACCATACAACTGAAAACATAAAAAGGTCTTATACTGATTACTATACAGCTGACGACATAAACAGGGCTAATACTGATTACTACCATACAACTGATAACAAAAGCAGGTCTAATACTGATTCCCATAATGCTGACAACATAAACAGGTCTAATACTGATTACCATACAGCTGACAAAATAAACAGGTCTATTACTGATTACCATACAACTGATCACATAAACAGATCTTATACTGATTACCATACAACTGTTCACATAAACAGGTCTAATACTGATTACCATACGGATGATAACATACATAGGTCTAATACTGATAACCATACAGATGACAACATAAATTGGTCTATTACTGATTACCATACAACTGATTACATCAGCAGGACTAATACTGATTACCATACAACTGATTACATAAACAGGTCTTATATTGATTATCATACAACTGAACACATAAACCGTTCCAATTATGATTACCATACATCTGACCACATAAACAGGTCTTATACTTATTATCATACAACTGAACGCATAAACCGTTCCAATTCTGATTACCATACAACTGACTACATAAACGGGTCTAATATTGATTACCATACATCTGACCACATACACAGGTCTAATACTGATTACTATACAACTGACAAAACAAACATGTCTAACACTAATATCCATACAACTGACCACATACACAGGTCTAATACTTATTACCATACAACTGACCACATAAACAGGTCTAATACTGATTACCA
Organism: Limnoperna fortunei; assembly: GCA_944474755.1. Classification (NCBI taxonomy): domain Eukaryota; kingdom Metazoa; phylum Mollusca; class Bivalvia; order Mytilida; family Modiolidae; genus Limnoperna; species Limnoperna fortunei. Next base: position 2,897,726 of record OX104119.1, read on the forward strand.
TACAAGTGAACGCATACTCAGGTCTAATACTGATAAACATACAACTGACCACATAAACAGGTCTAATATTGATTACCATACAACTGACCACATAAATAGGTCTAATACTGGATACCATCCAACTGGCCATATAAACAGGTCTAATACTGATTACAATACAACTGACCACGTAAACAGGTCGAATACTGATTACCGTATATCTGACCACATACACAGGTCGGATACTGATTACCATACAAGTGACCACATACACAGGTCTTATACTGATTACCATACCAGTGAACACATAAACAGGTCGAATACTGATTACTATGCATCTGACCACATAAACCGTTCCAATTGTGATTAACATACATCTTACCACATAAACAAGGCTAATACTGATTACCATACAACTGATCACATAAACAGGTCTAATACTGATTACCATACAACTGACCATATAAACAGGTCTAATACTGATTACTATACAAGTGGCCACATACACAGGTCTAATACTGATTATCATACAACTGAACACATAAACCATTCCAATTCTAATTACCATACAACTGATTACATAAACAGGTCAAATATTGATTATCATACAACTGAACACATAAACCGTTCCAATTCTGATAACCATACATCTCACCACAAAAACAGGTCTAATACTGATTACCATACAAGTTAACGCATACTCAGGTCTAATACTGATTACCATACAACTGACTACATAAACAGGTCTAATATTGATTACCATACAACTGACAAAACAAACAGGTCTAACATACAACTGACCACATACAAAGGTCTAACACTGATTACCATACAACTGACCACATAAACAGGTCGAATACTGATTACCGTATATCTGACCACATACACAGGTCGGATACTGATTACCATACAAGTGACCAGATACACAGGTCTTATACTGATTACCATACAAGTGAACACATAAACAGGTCGAATACTGATTACTATGCATCTGACCACATAAACCGTTCCAATTCTGATTACCATACATCTTACCACATAAACAGGTCTTATACTGATTACCATTTAGCTGACCACATACACAGGTCTAATTTGGATTACCATACATCTGACCACATACACAGGTCTAATACTGATTACTATACAACTGATAAAACAAACATGTCTAACACTAATATCCATACAACTGACCACATACAAAGGTCTAATACTGATAACCATACCACTGACCACATACAAAGGTCGGATACTGATTACCATACAAATGACCACATAAACAGGTCTAATACTGATTTCCATACAGACGACTACATAAAAAGGTGTGATACTGATTACCATACAACTGACCACATAAACAGGTCTAATGCTGATTACCATACAGCTGACCACATAAACAGGCCTATTACTAATTACAATACAGCTGACTACATAAACAGGTGTAACACTGATTACCATACAACTGACCACATTAACAGGTCTAATACTTATTACCATACAACTGATCACATAAACAGGTCTAATACTGATTACCATACTACTGACCACATAAACAGGTCTAATACTGATTACCATACAACTGTTCACATAAACAGGTCTAAAACTGATTACCGTACAGCTGACAACATCAAAAGGTCTAATACTGATTACCATACAACTGAGCACATGAACAGGTCTAATACTGATTACCATACAACTGACCACATAATCAGGGCTCATACTGATGACCATACAACTGAAAACATAAAAAGGTCTTATTCTGATTACCATACAGCTGACAACATAAACAGGACTAATACTGATTACCATACAACTGACCTTAAAACAGGTCTAATACTGATAAACATACAACTGACCACATAAACAGGCCTAATACTGATTACCATACAACTGACAACATAAACAGGTCTAATACTGATTACCATACAACTGACCACATTGACAGGTCTAATAATTATTTCCATACAAATGACCACATACACAGATCTAATACTGATTACCAAACAACTGAAAAAAATAAACACCTTGTACTAATTACAGGCAACTGACTACATAAACATGTCTAATACTGATTAATATACAACTGACCATATAAACAGGTCGAATACTGATAACTATACAAGTGGCCACATACACAGGTCTAATACTGATTACCATACAACTGACCACATAAACAGGTCTTATACTGATTACCATACAAATGAACGCATACTCAGGTCTAATACTGATAACCATACAACTGACCACATAAACAGGTCTAATACTGAATACCATACAACAGACCACATGCAAAGGTCGGATACTGATTACCATACATCTGACCACATAAACCGTCCCTTTCTGATTACCATACAACTGAACACATCAACAGGTCTTATACTGATTACCGTATATCTGACCACATACAAGGGTCTAATACTGATTACTATACAACGACCAAACAAACAGGTCTAACACCTTTATCCATACAACTGACCACATAAATGGTCTAATACTGATTACCATACAACTGTTCATATAAACAGGTCTAATACTGATAACCATACAGCTGACAACATCAACAGGTCTAATACTAATTACCATACAACTGACCACATGAACAGGTCTAATACTGATTACCATACACTTGACCACATAAACAAGGCTTATACTGATGACCATACAACTGAAAACATAAAAAGATCTTATACTGATTACTATACAGCTGACGACATAAACAGGACTAATACTGATTACTACCATACAACTGATAACAAAAGCAGGTCTAATACTGATTCCCATACAGCTGACAACATAAACAGGTCTAATACTGATTACCATACAGCTGACAAAATAAACAGGTCTATTACTGATTACCATACAACTGATCACATAAACAGATCTTATACTGATTACCATACAACTGTTCACATAAACAGGTCTAATACTAATTACCATACGGATGATAACATACATAGGTCTAATACTGATAACCATACAGATGACAACATAAATTGGTCTATTACTGATTACCATACAACTGATTACATCAGCAGGTCTAATACTGATTACCATACAACTGATTATATAAACAGGTCTTATATTGATTATCATACAACTGAACACATAAACCGTTCCAATTATGATTACCATACATCTGACCACATAAACAGGTCTTATACTTATTATCATACAACTGAACACATAAACCGTTCCAATTCTGATTACCATACAACTGACTACATAAACGGGTCTAATATTGATTACCATACATCTGACCACATACACATGTCTAATACTGATTACTATACAACTGACAAAACAAACATGTCTAACACTAATATCCATACAACTGACCACATACACAGGTCTAATACTTATTACCATACAACTGACCACATAAACAGGTCTAATACTGATTACCATACAAGTGAACGCATACTCAGGTCTAATACTGATAAACATACAACTGACCACATAAACAGGTCTAATATTGATTACCATACAACTGACCACATAAATAGGTCTAATACTGGTTACCATCCTACTGGCCATATAAACAGGTCTAATACTGATTACAATACAACTGACCACATAAACAGGTCTAATACTGATTACCATACAACTGACCACATAAACAGGTCTAATACTGATGACCATACAACTGACCATATAAACAGGTCAAATACTGATAACCATACAACTCACCACATAAACAGGTCTAATACTGATTACCATACAACTGACCACATAAACAGGTCTAATACTGAATACCATACAAGTTAACGCATACTCAGGTCTAATACTGATTGCCATACAACTGACGACATAAACAGGTCTAATATTGATTACCATACAACTGACAAAACAAACAGATCTAACACTAATATACATACAACTGACCAAATACACAGGTCTAATACTGATTACCATACAACTGACCACATACACAGGTAGGATACTGATTACCATACAAGTGACCACATACACAGATCTTATACTGATTACCATACAAGTGAACACATAAACAGGTCGAATACTGATTACTATGCATCTGACCACATAAACCGTTCCAATTGTGATTAACATACATCTTACCACATAAACAAGGCTAATACTGATTACCATACAAATGATCACATAAACAGGTCTAATACTGATTACCATACAACTGACCATATAAACAGGTCTAATACTGATTACTATACAAGTGGCCACATACACAGGTCTAATACTGATTATCATACAACTGAACACATAAACCATTCCAATTCTAATTACCATACAACTGATTACATAAACAGGTCAAATATTGATTATCATACAACTGAACACATAAACCGTTCCAATTCTGATAACCATACAACTCACCACAAAAACAGGTCTAATACTGATTGCCATACAAGTAAACGCATACTCAGATCTAATACTGATTACCATACAACTGACTACATAAACAGGTCTAATATTGATTACCATACAACTGACAAAACAAACAGGTCTAACATACAACTGACCACATACAAAGGTCTAACACTGATTACCATACAACTGACCACATAAACAGGTCGAATACTGATTACCGTATATCTGACCACATACACAGGTCGGATACTGATTACCATACAAGTGACCAGATACACAGGTCTTATACTGATTACCATACAAGTGAACACATAAACAGGTCGAATACTGATTACTATGCATCTGACCACATAAACCGTTCCAATTCTGATTACCATACATCTTACCACATAAACAGGTCTTATACTGATTACCATTCAGCTGACCACATACACAGGTCTAATATTGATTACCATACATCTGACCACATACACAGGTCTAATACTGATTACTATACAACTGATAAAACAAACATGTCTAACACTAATATCCATACAACTGACCACATACAAAGGTCTAATACTGATAACCATACCACTGACCACATACAAAGGTCGATACTGATTACCATACAAATGACCACATAAACAGGTCTAATACTGATTTCCATACAGATGACTACATAAACAGGTGTGATACTGATTACCATACAACTGACCACATAAACAGGTCTAATGCTGATTACCATACAGCTGACCACATAAACAGGCCTATTACTGATTACAATACAGCTGACTATATAAACAGGTGTAACACTGATTACCATACAACTGACCACATTAACAGGTCTAATACTTATTACCATACAACTGATCACATAAACAGGTCTAATACTGATTACCATACTACTGACCACATAAACAGGTCTAATACTGATTACCATACAACTGATCACATAAACAGGTCTAATACTGATTACCATACTACTGACCACATAAACAGGCCTAAAACTGATTACCATACAGCTGACAACATCAACAGGTCTAATACTGATTACCATACAACTGAGCACATGAACAGGTCTAATACTGATTACCATACAACTGACCACATAAACAGGGCTCATACTGATGACCATACAACTGAAAACATAAAAAGGTCTTATTCTGATTACCATACAGCTGACAACATAAACAGGACTAATACTGATTACCATACAACTGATCACATAAGCAGGTCTAATACTGATTACCATACAACTGACCACATAAACAGGTCTAAAACTGATTACCATACAACTGATCACATAAGCAGGTCTAATACTGATTACCATACAACTGACCACATAAACAGGTCTAATACTGATTACCATACAACTGACCACATAAACAGGTCTAAAACTGATTACCATACAACTGACCACATAAACAGGTCTTAAACTGATTACCCTGCAACTGACAACATTAACAGGCATAATACTTTTTACCATGAAACTGACAACATAAGCAGGTCTGAAACTGGGCATATAAACAGGTCTAATACTGATTACCATACAAATTACCATATAAAATGGTCTAATACTAATGACCAAAACAAATGACCATATAAACAGGTGTAATACTGATCACCATATAACTGACCATATAAATAGGTTATAAAACTGATTACCATACAGTAATACTGATCACCATAAGTGATCACCATATAACTGACCATATAAACAGGTTTTAAAACTGATTACCATACAGTTGACAACATAAACAGGTCTAATACTGATTACCATACAGCCGACAACATCAACAGGTCTAATACTGATTACCATACAACTGACCACATGAACAGGTCTAATACTGATTACCATACAACTGACCACATAAGCAGGTCTAATACTGATTACCATACAACTGACCACATAAACAGGTGTAATACTGATCACCATATAACTGACCATATAAATAGGTTTTAAAACTGAATACCATACAGTTGACAACATAAATAGGTCTCATACTGATTACCATACAGATGACAACATAAACAGGTCTAATACTGATTACCATACAGATGACAACATAAAAAGGTCTCATACTGATTACCATACAGTTGACAACATAAACAGGTCTAATACTGATACCATACAACTGACAACATAAACAGGTCAATATTGATTACCATACAGATGACAACATACATAGGTCTCATACTGATTACCGTAAAACTGACCACATAAACAAGTCTAATACTTATTACCATACAACTGATCACATAAACAGGTCTAATACTGATTACCATACAACTGATCACATAAACAGGTCTAATACTGAATACCATACGGATGACAACATACATAGGTCAAATACTGATAACAATACAGATGACAACATAAATTCGTCTATTACTGATTACCATACAACTGATTACATCAGCAGGTCTAATACTGATTACCATACAACTGATCACATAAACAGGTCTAATACTGATTACCATACAACTGACAATATAAACAGGTCTAATACTGATTACTATACAAGTGGCCACATACACAGGTCTAATACTGATTATCATACAACTGAACACATAAACCGTTCCAATTCTGATTAAAATACAACTGATTGCATAAACAGGTCAAATATTGATCATCATACAACTGAACACATAAACCGTTCCAATTCTGATTACCATACATCTGACCACATAAACAGGTCTTATACTGATTATCATACAACTGAACACATAAACCGTTCCAATTCTGATTACCATACAACTGACTACATAAACAGGTCTAATATTGATTACCATACATCTGACCACATACACAGGTCTAATATTGATTACTATTCATCTGACCACATACACAGGTCTAATACTGATTACTATATAACAGACAAAACAAACAGGTCTAACACTAATATCCATACAACTGACCGCATACACAGGTCTAATACTGATTATCATACAACTGACCACATAACCAGGTCTAATACTGATTTCCATACAAGTGAACGCATACTCAGGTCTAATACTGATTACCATTCAACTGACTACATAAACAGGTGTAATATTGATTACCATACAACTGACAAAACAAACAGGTCTAACACTAATATCCATACAAATGACCACATACACAGGTCTAATACTGATTACCATACAACTGACCACATACACAGGTCTAACACTGATTACCATACAACTGACCACATAAATAGGTCAAAAACTGATAACTATGCAACTGACCACATAAACCGTTCCAATTCTGATTACCATACATCTTACCACATTAACAAGTCTAATACTGATTACCATACACCTGACCACATACACAGGTCTAATACTGATTACTAAACAAATGACCAAACAAACACGTCTAACACTGATTAACACACAAGAGCCCACATACACAGGTCGTATACTGATTACCATACCACTGACCACATAAACCGTCCAATTCTGATAACCATACAACTGAACACATAAACAGGTCTTATACTGATTACCGTATATCTGACCACATACACAGGTCTAATACTGATTACCATACAAGTGACCACATACACAGGTCTTATACTGATTACCATTCAGCTGACCACATAAACAAGTGTAATACTGATTACCATAGATCTGACCACATACACAGGTCTAATACTTATTACTAAATAAATGACCAAACAAACACGTCTAACACTGATTAAAACTCAAGAGCCCACATACACAGGTCGGATACTGATTACCATACCACTGACCACATAAACCGTCCAATTCTGATTACCATACATCTGAACACATACACAGGTCTAATACTGATTACCATACAAGTGACCACATACACAGGTCTTATACTGATTACCATTCAGCTGACCACATAAACAGGTCTAATATTAATTACCATACATATGACCACATACACAGGTCTCATACTGATTACTATTCAACTGATAAAACAAACATGTCTAAAACTAATATCCATACAACTGACCACATACACAGGTCTAATACTGATTACCATACAACTGACCACATACACAGGTCTAATACTGCTTACTATACAACTGATAAAACAAACATGTCTAACACTAATATCCATACAACTGACCATATACACAGGTCTAATACTGATTACCATATCACTGACCACATACACAGGTCTAATACTGATTACCATACCACTGACAACATACACAGGTCGGATACTGATTACCATACATCTGACCACATAAACCGTCCAATTCTGATTACCATACAACTGAACACATAAACAGTTCTTATACTGATTACCGCATATCTGACCACATACACAGGTCTAATACTGATTACTATACAACTGACCAAACAAACAGGTCTAACACCTATATCCATACAACTAACCACATACCCAGGTCTAATACTGATTACCATACAAATGACCACATAAACAGGTCTAATACTGATTTCCATACAGATGACTACATAAACAGGTGTAATACTGATTACCATACAACTGACCACATAAACAGGTCTAATGCTGATTACCATACAACTGATCACATAAACAGGTCTTATACTGATTACCATACAACTGATCACATAAACAGGTCTAATACTGATTACCATACGGATGACAACACACATAGGTCTAATACTGATAACCATACAGATGACAACAGAAATTCGTCTATTACTGATTACCATACAACTGATTACATCAGCAGGTCTAATACTGATTACCATTCAACTGATCACATAAACAGGTCTAATACTGATTACCATATAACTGACCATATAAACAGGGCTTATACTGATGACCATACAACTGAAAATAATAAAAAGGTCTTATACTTATTACCATACAGCTGACAACATAAACAGGACTAATACTGATTACCATACAACTGATCACATAAGCAGGTCTAATACTGATTACCATACAACTGACCACATAAACAGGTCTAATACTAATTATCAAAACAAATGACCATATAAACAGGTGTAATACTGATCCCCATATAACTGACCATATAAATAGGTTTTAAAACTGATTACCATACAGTTGACAACATGAACAGGTCTCATACTGATTACCATACAGATGACAACATAAACAGGTCTAATACTGATTACCCTACAGATGACAACATAAAAAGGTCTCATACTGATTACCATACAGTTGACAACATAAACAGGTCTAATACTGATACCATACAACTGACAACATAAACAGGTCAATATTGATTACCATACAGATGACAACATACATAGGTCTCATACTGATTACCGTCAAATATTGATTATCATACAACTGAACACATAAACCGTTCGAATTCTGATTACCATACATCTGACTACATAAACAGGTCTAATATTGATTACCATACATCTGACCACATACACAGGTCTAATATTGATTACCATACATCTGACCACATACACAGGTCTAATACTGATTACTATACAACAGACAAAACAAACAGGTCTAACACGAATATCCATACAACTGACCACATACACAGGTCTAATATTGATTACCATACAACTGACCACATAAACAGGTCTAATACTGATTTCCATACAAGTGAACGCATACTCAGGTCTAATACTGATTACCATACAAGTGACCACATACACAGGTCTTATACTGATTACCATTCAGCTGACCACATAAACAAGTGTAATACTGATTACCATAGATCTGACCACATACACAGGTCTAATACTTATTACTAAATAAATGACCAAACAAACACGTCTAACACTGATTAAAACTCAAGAGCCCACATACACAGGTCGGATACTGATTACCATACCACTGACCACATAAACCGTCCAATTCTGATTACCATACATCTGAACACATACACAGGTCTAATACTGATTACCATACAAGTGACCACATACACAGGTCTTATACTGATTACCATTCAGCTGACCACATAAACAGGTCTAATATTAATTACCATACATATGACCACATACACAGGTCTCATACTGATTACTATACAACTGATAAAACAAACATGTCTAAAACTAATATCCATACAACTGACCACATACACAGGTCTAATACTGATTACCATACAACTGACCACATACACAGGTCTAATACTGATTACCATACAGATGACAACATAAAAAGGTCTCATACTGATTACCATACAGTTGACAACATAAACAGGTCTAATACTGATACCATACAACTGACAACATAAACAGGTCAATATTGATTACCATACAGATGACAACATACATAGGTCTCATACTGATTACCGTCAAATATTGATTATCATACAACTGAACACATAAACCGTTCGAATTCTGATTACCATACATCTGACTACATAAACAGGTCTAATATTGATTACCATACATCTGACCACATACACAGGTCTAATATTGATTACCATACATCTGACCACATACACAGGTCTAATACTGATTACTATACAACAGACAAAACAAACAGGTCTAACACTAATATCCATACAACTGACCACATACACAGGTCTAATATTGATTACCATACAACTGACCACATAAACAGGTCTAATACTGATTTCCATACAAGTGAACGCATACTCAGGTCTAATACTGATTACCATACAAGTGACCACATACACAGGTCTTATACTGATTACCATTCAGCTGACCACATAAACAAGTGTAATACTGATTACCATAGATCTGACCACATACACAGGTCTAATACTTATTACTAAATAAATGACCAAACAAACACGTCTAACACTGATTAAAACTCAAGAGCCCACATACACAGGTCGGATACTGATTACCATACCACTGACCACATAAACCGTCCAATTCTGATTACCATACATCTGAACACATACACAGGTCTAATACTGATTGCCATACAAGTGACCACATACACAGGTCTTATACTGATTACCATTCAGCTGACCACATAAACAGGTCTAATATTAATTACCATACATATGACCACATACACAGGTCTCATACTGATTACTATACAACTGATAAAACAAACATGTCTAAAACTAATATCCATACAACTGACCACATACACAGGTCTAATACTGATTACCATACAACTGACCACATACACAGGTCTAATACTGATTACTATACAACTGATAAAACAAACATGTCTAACACTAATATCCATACAACTGACCATATACACAGGTCTAATACTGATTACCATATCACTGACCACATACACAGGTCTAATACTGATTACCATACCACTGACCACATACACAGGTCGGATACTGATTACCATACATCTGACCACATAAACCGTCCAATTCTGATTAACATACAACTGAACACATAAACAGGTCTTATACTGATTACCGCATATCTGACCACATACACAGGTCTAATACTGATTACTATACAACTGACCAAACAAACAGGTCTAACACCTATATCCATACAACTTACCACATACCCAGGTCTAATACTGATTACCATACAAATGACCACATAAACAGGTCTAATACTGATTTCCATACAGATGACTACATAAACAGGTGTAATACTGATTACCATACAACTGACCACATAAACAGGTCTAATGCTGATTACCATACAACTGATCACATAAACAGGTCTTATACTGATTACCATACAACTGATCACATAAACAGGTCTAATACTGATTACCATACGGATGACAACACACATAGGTCTAATACTGATAACCATACAGATGACAACAGAAATTCGTCTATTACTGATTACCATACAACTGATTACATCAGCAGGTCTAATACTGATTACCATTCAACTGATCACATAAACAGGTCTAATACTGATTACCATATAACTGACCATATAAACAGGGCTTATACTGATGACCATACAACTGAAAACATAAAAAGGTCTTATACTTATTACCATACAGCTGACAACATAAACAGGACTAATACTGATTACCATACAACTGATCACATAAGCAGGTCTAATACTGATTACCATACAACTGACCACATAAACAGGTCTAATACTAATTACCAAAACAAATGACCATATAAACAGGTGTAATACTGATCCCCATATAACTGACCATATAAATAGGTTTTAAAACTGATTACCATACAGTTGACAACATGAACAGGTCTCATACTGATTACCATACAGATGACAACATAAACAGGTCTAATACTGATTACCATACAGATGACAACATAAAAAGGTCTCATACTGATTACCATACAGTTGACAACATAAACAGGTCTAATACTGATACCATACAACTGACAACATAAACAGGTCAATATTGATTACCATACAGATGACAACATACATAGCTCTCATACTGATTACCGTCAAATATTGATTATCATACAACTGAACACATAAACCGTTCGAATTCTGATTACCATACATCTGACTACATAAACAGGTCTAATATTGATTACTATACATCTGACCACATACACAGGTCTAATATTGATTACGATACATCTGACCACATACACAGGTCTAATACTGATTACTATACAACAGACAAAACAAACAGGTCTAACACTAATATCCATACAACTGACCACATACACAGGTCTAATACTGATTACCATACAACTGACCACATAAACAGGTCTAATACTGATTTCCATACAAGTGAACGCATACTCAAGTCTAATACTGATTACCATTCAACTGACTACATAAACAGGTGTAATATTGATTACCATACAACTGACAAAACAAACAGGTCTAACACTAATATCCATACAAATGACCACATACACAGGTCTAATACTGATTACCATACAACTGACCACATACACAGGACTAACAATGATTACCATACAACTGACCACATAATTAGGTCGAATACTGATAACTATGCAACTGACCACATAAACCGTTCCAATTCTGATTACCATACATCTTACCACATTAACAAGTCTAATACTGATTACCATACACCTGACCACATACACAGGTCTAATACTGATTACTAAAGAAATGACCAAACCAAACACGTCTAACACTGATTAACACGCAAGAGCCCACATACACAGGTCGGATACTGATTACCATACCACTGACCACATAAACCGTCCAATTCTGATTAGCATACATCTGACCACATACACAGGTCTAATACTGATTACCATACAAGTGACCACATACACAGGTCTTATACTGATTACCATTCAGCTGACCACATAAACAGGTCTAATATTAATTACCATACATCTGACCACATACACAGGTCTCATACTGTTTACTATACAACTGATAAAACAAACATGTCTAAAACTAATATCCATACAACTGACCACATACACAGGTCTAATACTGATTACCATACAACTGACCACATACACAGGTCTAATACTGATTACCATACAACTGATAAAACAAACATGTGTAACACTAATATCCATACACCTGACCACATACACAGGTCTAATACTGATTACCATACAACTGACCACATACACAGGTCTAATACTGATTACCATACCACTGACCACATACACAGGTCGGATACTGATTACCATACATCTGACCACATAAACCGTCCAATTCTGATTACCATACAACTGAACACATAAACAGGTCTTATACTGATTACCGCATATCTAACCACATACACAGGTCTAATACTGATTACTATACAACTGACCAAACAAACAGGTCTAACACCTATATCCATACAACTATACACATACCCAGGTCTAATACTGATTACCATACAAATGACCACATAAACAGGTATAATACTGATTTCCATACAGATGACTACATAAACAGGTGTAATACTGATTACCATACAACTGACCACATAAACAGTTCTAATGCTGATTACCATGCAACTGATCACATAAACAGGCCTTATAATGATTACCATACAACTGATCATATAAACAGGTCTAATATTGATTACCATATAACTGACCATATAAACAGGGCTTATACTGATGACCATACAACTGAAAACATAAAAAGGTCTTATACTTATTACCATACAGCTGACAACATAAGCAGGACTAATACTGATTACAATACAACTGATCACATAAGCAGGTCTAATACTGATCACCATATAACTGACAATATAAATAGGTTTTAAAACTGATTACCATACAGTTGACAACATAAACAGGTCTCATACTGATTACCATACAGATGACAACATAAACAGGTCTAATACTGATTACCATACAGATGACAACATAAAAAGGTCTCATACTGATTACCAAACAGTTGACAACATAAACAGGTCTAATACTGATACCATACAACTGACAACATAAACAGGTCAATATTGATTACCATACAGATGACAACATACATAGGTCTCATACTGATTACCGTACAACTGACCACATATGCAGGTCTAATACTGATTACCATACAACTGACCACATAAACAGGTCTAATACTAATTACCAAAACAAATGACCATATAAACAGGTGTAATACTGATCACCATATAACTGACCATATAAATAGGTTTTAAAACTGATTACCATACAGTTGAGAACATAAACAGGTCTCATACTGATTACCATACAGATGACAACATAAACAGGTCTAATACTGATTACCATACAGATGACAAGATAAAAAGGTCTCATACTGATTACCATACAGTTGACAACATAAACAGGTCTAATACTGATACCATACAACTGACAACATCAACAGGTCAATATTGATTACCATACAGATGACAACATACATAGGTCTCATACTGATTACCGTACAACTGACCATATAAACAGGTCTAATACTTATTACCATACAACTGATCAGATAAACAGGTCTAATACTGATTACCATACAAGTGATCACATAAACAGGTCTAATACTGAATACCATACGGATGACAACATACATAGGTCAAATACTGATAACCATACAGATGACAACATAAATTCGTCTATTACTGATTACCATACAACTGATTACATCAGCAGGTCTAATACTGATAACCATACAACTGATCACATGAACAGGTCTTATACTGATTACCATACAACTGACAATATAAACAGGTCTAATACTGATTACTATGCAAGTGGCCACATACACAGGTCTAATACTGATTATCATACAACTGAACACATAAACCGTTCCAATTCTGATTAAAATACAACTGATTGCATAAACAGGTCAAATATTGATTATCATACAACTGAACACATAAACCGTTCCAATTCTGATTACCATACATCTGACCACATAAACAGGTCTTATACTGATTATCATACAACTGAACACATAAACCGTTCCAATTCTGATTACCATACAACTGACTATATAAACAGGTCTAATATTGATTACCATACATCTGACCACATACACAGGTCTAATATTGATTTCCATACAAGTGAACGCATACTCAGATCTAATACTGATTACCATTCAACTGACTACATAAACAGGTGTAATATTGATTACCATACAACTGACAAAACAAACAGGTCTAACACTAATATCCATACAAATGACCACATACACAGGTCTAATACTGATTACCATACAACTGACCACATACACAGGACTAACAATGATTACCATACAACTGACCACATAAATAGGTCAAATACTGATAACTATACAACTGACAACATAAACCGTTCCAATTCTGATTACCATACATCTTACCACATTAACAAGTCTAATACTGATTACCATACACCTGACCACATACACAGGTCTAATACTGATTACTAAACAAATGACCAAAACAAACACGTCTAACACCGATTAACACGCAAGAGCCCACATACACAGGTCGGATACTGATTACCATACCAGTGACCACATAAACCGTCCAATTCTGATAACCATACAACTGAACACATAAACAGGTCTTATACTGATTACCGTATATCTGACCACATACACAGGTCTAATACTGATTACCATACAAGTGACCACATACACAGGTCTTATACTGATTACCATTCAGCTGACCACATAAACAAGTGTAATACTGATTACAATACATCTGACCACATACACAGGTCTAATACTTATTACTAAATAAATGACCAAACAAACACGTCTAACACTGATTAAAACGCAAGAGCCCACATACACAGGTCGGATACTGATTACCATACCACTGACCACATAAACCGTTCAATTCTGATTACCATACATCTGACCACATACACAGGTCTAATACTGATTACCATACAAGTGACCACATACACAGGTCTTATACTGATTACCATTCAGCTGACCACATAAACAGGTCGAATATTAATTACGATACATCTGACCACATACACAGGTCTCATACTGATTACTATACAACTGATAAAACAAACATGTCTAACACTAATATCCATACAACTGACCACATACACAGGTCTAATACTGATTACCATACAACTTACCACATACACAGGTCTAATACTGATTACTATACAACTGATAAAACAAACATGTCTAACACTAATATCCATACAACTGACCACATACACAGGTCTAATACTGATTACCATACAACTGACCACATACACAGGTCTAATACTGATTACCATACCACTGACCACATACACAGGTCGGATACTGATTACCATATATCTGACCACATAAACCGTCCAATTCTGATTACCATACAACTGAACACATAAACAGGTCTTATACTGATTACCGCATATCTGACCAAATACACAGGTCTAATACTGATTACTATACAACTGACCAAACAAACAGGTCTAACACCTATATCCATACAACTAACCACATACCCAGGTCTAATACTGATTACCATACAAAAGACCACATAAACAGGTCTAATAATATTTCCATACAGATGACTACATAAACAGGTATAATACTGATTACCATACAACTGACCACATAAACAGGTCTTATACTGATTACCATACAACTGATCACATAAACAGGTCTAATACTGATTACCATACGGATGACAACACACATAGGTCTAATACTGATAACCATACAGATGACAACAGAAATTCGTCTATTACTGATTACCATACAACTGATTACATCAGCAGGTCTAATACTGATTACCATTCAACTGATCACATAAACAGGTCTAATACTGATTACAATATAACTGACCATATAAACAGGTCTAATACTGATTACTATACAAGTGGCCACATAAAGAGGTCTAGTACTGATTATCATACAACTAAACACATAAACCGTTCCAATTCTGATTACCATACAACTGATTACATAAACAGGTCAAATATTGATTATCATACAACTGAACACATAAACCGTTCCAATTCTGATTACCATACATCTGACCACATAAACAGGTCTTATACTGATTATCATACAACTGAACACATAAACCGTTCCAATTCTGATTACCATACAACTGACTACATAAACAGGTCAAATATTGATTACCATACATCTGACCACATACACAGGTCTAATACTGATTACTATACAACTGACAAAACAAACAGGTCGAACACTAATTTCCATACAGCTGACCACATACACAGGTCTAATACTGATTACCATAAAACTAACCACATAAACAGGTCTAATACTGATTACCATATAAGTGAACGCATACTCAGGTCTAATACTGATTACCATACAACTGACCACATAAACAGGTCTAATATTGATTACCATACAACTGACCACATACATAGGTCTAATACTGATTACCATCCAACTGACCATATAAACAGGTCAAATACTGATAACCATACAACTGACAATATAAACAGGTCTAATACTGATTACTATACAAGTGGCCACATACACAGGTCTAACACTGATTACCATACAACTGACCACACAAACAGGTCGAATACTGATTACAGTATATCTCACCACATAAACAGGTCTAATGCTGATTACCATACAAGTGACCACATACACAGGTCTTATACCGATTACCATACAAGTGAACGCATACTCAGGTCGAATACTGATTACTATGCAATTGACCACATAAACAGGTCTAATACTGATTAACATACAACTGACCACATACACAGGTCTAATACTGATGACCATACAACTGACCATATAAACAGGTCAAATACTGATAACCATACAACTGACCATATAAACAGGTCTAATACTGATTACTATATAAGTGGCCACATACACAGGTCTAACACTGATTACCATACAAGTGACCGCATAAACAGGTCTAATATTGATTACCATACATCTGACCACATACACAGGTCTAATACTGATTACTATACAGCTGATAAAACAAACAGGTCTAACACTAATATCCATACAACTGACCACATACACAGGTCTAATACTGATTACCATACAACTGACCACATAAACAGGTCTAATATTGATTACCATACAACTGACCACATAAATAGGTCTAATACCGATTACCATTTAACTGACCATATAAACAGGTCAAATACTGATAACCATACAACTGACCATATAAACAGGTCTTATACTGATTACCATACAACTGATCACATAAACAGGTCTAATACTGATTACCATACAACTGATCACATAAACAGGTCTACTACTGATTACCATACGGATGACAACACACATAGGTCTAATACTGATAACCATACAGATGACAACAGAAATTCGTCTATTACTGATTACCATACAACTGATTACATCAGCAGGTCTAATACTGATTACCATACAACTGATCACATAAACAGGTCTAATACTGATTACCATATAACTGACCATATAAACAGGTCTAATACTGATTACTATACAAGTGGCCACATAAACAGGTCAAATATTGATTATCATACAACTGAACACATAAACCGTTCCAATTCTGATTACCATACATCTGACCACATAAACAGGTCTTATACTGATTATAATACTACTGAACACATAAACCGTTCCAATTCTGATTACCATACAACTGACTACATAAACAGGTCAAATATTGATTACCATACATCTGACCACATACACAGCTCTAATACTGATTACTATACAACTCACAAAACAAACAGGTCTAACACTAATTTCCATACAGCTGACCACATACACAGGTCTAATACTGATTACCATAAAACTAACCACATAAACAGGTCTAATACTGATTACCATATAAGTGAACGCATACTAAGGTCTAATACTGATTACCATACAACTGACCACATAAACAGGTCTAATATTGATTACCATACAACTGACCACATAAACAGGTCTAATGCTGATTACCATACAAGTGACCACATACACAGGTCTTATACTGATTACCATACAAGTGAACGCATACTCAGGTCTAATACTGATTACCATTCAGCTGACCACATAAACAGGTCTAATACTGATGACCATACAACTGACCATATACACAGGTCAAATACTGATAACCATACAACTGACCATATAAACAGGTCTAATACTGATTACTATACAAGTGGCCACATACACAGGTCTAACACTGATTACCATACAACTAACCACATAAACAGGTCGAATACTGATTACCATATATCTGACCACATACACAGGTTTAATGCTGATTACCATACAAGTGACCACATACACAGGTCTTATACTGATTACCATACAAGTGACCACATACACAGGTCTCATACTGATTACCATACAAGTGACCACATAAACAGGTCTTATACTGAGTATCATACAACTGAAGACATAAACCGTTCCAATTGTGATTACCATACAACTGACTACATAAACAGGTCTAATATTGATTACCATACATCTGACCACATACACAGGTCTAATACTGATTACTATACAACTGATAAAACAAACAAGTCTAACACTAAAATCCATACAACTGACCACATACACAGGTCTAATACTGATTACCATACAACTGACCACACACACAGGTCTAATACTGATTACCATACCACTGACCACATACACAGGTCTAATACTGATTACCATACATCTGACCACATAAACCGTCCAATTCTGATTACCATACAACTGAACACATAAACAGGTCTTATACTCATTACCGTATATCTGACCACATACACAGGTCTAATACTGATCTCTATACAACAGACCAAACAAACAGGTCTAACACCTATATCCATACAACTAACAACATACCCAGGTCTAATACTGATTACCATACAAATGACCACATACACAGGTCTAATACTGATAACCATACAAATGACCACATAAACAGGTCTAATACTGATTTCCATACAGATGACTACATAAACAGCTGTAATACTGATTACCATACAACTGATCACATAAACAGGTCTAATGCTGATTACCATACAGCTGACCACATAAACAGGCCTAATACTGATTACCATACAGCTGACTACATAAACAGGTGTAACACTGATTACCATACAACTGACCACATTAACAGGTCTAATACTGATTACCATACAACTGACCACATAAACAGGTCTAATACTGATTACCATACAACTGACCACATAAACAGGTCTAATACTGATTACCATACAGCTGACAACATAAACAGGTCAGATACTGATTACCATACAACTGACCACATAAACAGGTCTAATACTGATTACCATACAGCTGACAACATAAACAGGTCTAATACTGATTACCATCCAACTGACCACATAAACAAGTCTAATACTGATTACCATACAGCTGACTACATAAACAGGTGTAACACTGATTACCATACAGCTGACAACATAAACAGGTCTAATACTGATTACCATACAACTGACCACATAAACAGGTCTAAAACTGATTACCATACAGTTGACAACATAAGAAGATCTCATACTGATTACCATACAGTTGACAACATAACAGGTGTAATACTGATTACCATACAACTGACCACATACACAGGTCTGAAACTGGGAATATAAACAGGTCTAATTCTGATTACCATACAAATTACCATATAAACAGGTCTAATACTGATTACCATACAAATGACCATATAAAAAGGTGGAATACTGATCACCATATAACTGACCATATAAACAGGTTTTAAAACTGATTACCATACAGTTGACAACATAAACAGGCCTCATACTGATTACCATACAGATGACAACATAAACAGGTCTAATACTGATTACCATACAGATGACAACATAAGAAGGTCTCATACTGATTACCATACAGTTGACAACATAAAAAGGTGTAATACTGATTACCATACAACTGACCACATACACAGGTCAACACTGATTACCATACAGATGACAACATACATAGGTCTTATACTGATTACAATACAACTGACCACATACACAGGTCGGATACTGATTACCACACATCTGACCACATAAAGAGTCCAATTCTGATTGCCATACAACTGAACACATAAACATTTCTTATACTGATTACCGTATATCTGACCACATACACATGTCTAATACTGATTACTATACAACTGATAAAACAAACAGGTCTAACACTAATATCCATACAACTGACCACATACACAGGTCTTATACTGATTACCATACAACTGACCACATAAACAGGTCTAATACTGATTACCATACAGCTGACTACAGAAACAGGTGTAACACTGATTACCATACAACGGACCGCATTAAAAAGTCTAATACTGATTACCATACAACTGATCACATAAACAGGTCTAATACTGATTACCATACAACTGATCACATAAACAGGTCTAATACTGATTACCATACAACTGACCACATAAACAGGTCTAATACTGATTACCATACAACTGATCACATAAACAGGTCTAATACTGATTACAATACAGCTGACAACATAAACAGGGCTTATACTGATGACCATACAACTGAAAACATAAAAAGGTCTTATACTGATTTCAATACAGCTGACAACATAAACAGGACTAATACTGATTACCATACAACTGATCACATCAGCAGGTCTAATACTGATTACCATAGAGGTGACAACATAAACAGGTCTAATACTGATTACCATACAGCTGACAGCATAAACAGGTCTATTACTGATTACCATACAACTGACCACATAAACAGGTCTAATACTGATTACCCTGCAACTGATAACATAAGCAGGTCTAAAACTGAGCATATAAACAGGTCTAATACTGATTACCATACAAATTACCATTTAAACAGATGTAATACTGATCACCATATAACTGACCATATAAACAGGTTGTAAAATTGATTACCATACAGTTGACAACATAAACAGGTCTCATACTGATTACCATACAGATGACAACATAAACAGGTCTAATACTGATTACCATACAGATGACAACATAAAAAGGTCTCATACTGATTACCATACAGTTGACAACATAAACAGGTGTAATACTGATACCATACAACTGACAACATAAACAGGTCAATACTGATTACCATACAGATGACAACATACATAGGTCTCATACTGATTACCATACAACTGACCACATAAACAGGTCTAATACTGATTACCATACAACTGATGACATAAACAGGTCTAATACTGATTACCATACAACTGATGACATAAACGGGTCTAATACTGATTACCATACAACTGATCACATAAACAGGTCTAATACTGATTACCATACAACTGATCACATAAACAGGTCTAATACTGATTACCATACGGATGACAACATAAGTTGGTTTATTACTGATTACCATACAACTGATCACATAAGCAGGTCTAATACTGATTACCATACAACTGATCACATGCACAGGTCTAATACTGATTACCATACAACTGACTACATAAACAGATCTAATACTGATTACCATACAACTGACCACATAAACAGGTCTAATACTGATTGCCATACAACTGACTACATAAACAGATCTAATACTGATTACCATACAACTGACCACATAAACAGGTCTAATACTGATTACCATACAACTGACCACATAATCAGATCTAATACTGATTACCATACAACTGACCACATAAACAGGTCTAATACTGATTACCATACAACTGATCACATAAACAGGTCTAATACTGATTACCATACGGATGACAACATAAATTGGTTTATTACTGATTACCATACAACTGATCACATAAGCAGGTCTAATACTGATTACCATACAACTGATCACATGCACAGGTCTAATACTGATTACCATACAACTGACTACATACACAGATCTAATACTGATTACCATACAACTGACCACATAAACAGATCTAATACTGATTACCATACAACTGACCACATAAACAGGTCTAATACTGATTACCATACAACTGATCACATAAACAGGTCTAATACTGATTACCATGCGGATGACAACATAAATTGGTTTATTACTGATTACCATACAACTGATCACATAAGCAGGTCTAATACTGATTACCATACAACTGATCACATAAACAGGTCTAATACTGATTACCATACAACTGATCACATAAACAGGTCTAATACTGATTACCATACAACTGATCACATAAGCAGGTCTAATACTGATTACCATACAACTGATCACATGCACAGGTCTAATACTGATTACCATACAACTGACTACATAAACAGATCTAATACTGATTACCATACAACTGACCACATAAACAGGTCTAATACTGGTCACCACACAGTTGACAACATAAGCAGGTCTAATACTGATTACCATACAACTGATCACATAAACAGGTCTAATACTGATTACCATACAACTGACAACATAAACAGGTCTAATACTGATTACCATACAACTGACTACATAAACAGATCTAATACTGATCACCAGTTGATCAACTCGTCTTATAGTGATAATCATTGATTGTTAATTCTGTAGTATATTTTTCGTTTGGTACGATTAACCGCTAAACTGGATTTTTGTTAGATATTAACATGAAATGACTTGGTGTCTACAGATATATATATCGTTTTACCTGTCTGTATAAGAAGGGAATATTAAGTACAATGCAAATATCTGCTCTGAAACCATTTAACATGTACATATATTAAAGAACAATGGTTCATATATATTTTAAAAAAATGATAATAACTTTCAAGTTATTTAATCTAGTGCGCGTCGTCGCTAAGCAGTTTGGTCATCACGTAGATTTGAAGGCTCTGTCTTTTAACTTTTCTTTTGAGGTGCTGCTGCCAAACTTTCAAAGTCATTATTCGTGTTTACTGCTTTGCCTAACAGATCAGGTGTTGATTGGAAACTTGGAACTACTGATCCTTGTAGTTTTTACTTACTAGTTCATAACTAGAACCATTTTGTTCAAAATTATACATATAACATTTATTTTAAAGGTAAACAAACAAATTGATCAAAAGATAGAGGAATTCGGATAATAAGTTGCGCAAATTGAACAGCCAACATCCCCTTACATGATAGCAGCATAAACAAAAGATGATAATATATTATAAGTCTAGACGATTATTCAACGAAACAAATAAAGATGTTTCTATCAATGTTTGGATCAAAAATAAATAAATATACATGATATATGGCAGTGATGTTACAATTCTGATTGGCCAAACCAATCACCAAAAAACTGGACGCCATGATATGACTGAAAATTGCTGAAAGTCGCGTTAATCACCAATTAAACATACAAACTAAATAGACCCGTATATATGAGGCTAAATATAGATCCATATTTTCATTATCTATTATGAGTATAAACGGTGACACGAATTACCGGAATCCACCGGAATCCACTTCAAAAAGTGTTATTCGTATGATATTTAAGCGTTAATCACTCCAAATTGTTATTTTTATGTTTTTCAATGTTTCTCATAAAACGTAAGGAGGTATATGTTCAAATTGAGCAATTAAATCGAAGAAAGTGTCTCAGTGCGATAAGAACTGAGATAATCTATTTAAATACATTTATTTTATGTGACAATGAAATAAATGGTCGTACAAGGACATACATAAATGAAATAATATTTACTAGAGTATATAATATTATATTCAAAAAATGAAAAATAAAGATTCGCTATCGATTAATTTGTCTGCACGTGCCAGAAGTTTGGCTGCCAGGTGTTAATTGACACCCCGCAAGGCCAATAACAAGTGTAATCAACATAAACAATTACGATTAATGCAGCGAGAGTTAATTCTTGAATAAACACAATGATAGAGCTGTTTTAGTTGTAATAAAGATTTTGATTAAAGACACATTCTAACGGAAGATGCTGTCACAGTGAAGCAAAGACGGACAATCTTAAAAGACATCTTTGGACCAGATGATTTAATAGAATCAGATGACACTATATGTTTTAACAAAAATGTGATGACCTATCTAAGACAATGAACAACGTGTCAGATCCTTAAATACTTCAATAAAAGACTAAAAGGTTGTTTACAAGAAAAGGTGATGAACATTATTTATGTCGGCAAAGTTAACAGAAAATGGACTAACAACAACTGCGAATAGATGAACCACGTTCTAAAACAGACGGGTGAATGGAAATCTAAAAAGCTACCAGAGTTTGTTCGGCTAGCCCATGAATTGGTCAAAGCACAAAACAAGGGCCTCCGAAGTGCCCTAGTCGGGACTGGTGATTACCGGGTGAGTGACAGTCATAGCGAAGTGCCCTAGTCGGGACTGGTGATTACCGGGTGAGTGACAGTCATAGCGAAGTGCCCTAGTCGTGACTGGTGATTACCGGGTGAGTGACAGTCATAGCGAAGTGCCCTAGTCGGGACTGGTGATTACCGGGTGAGTGACAATCATAGCGAAGTGCCCTAGTCGGGTCTGGTGATTACCGGGTGAGTGACAGTCATAGCGAAGTGCCCTGGTCGGGACTGGTGATTACCGGGTGAGTGACAGTCATAGCGAAGTGCCCTAGTCGGGACTGGTGATTACCGGGTGAGTGACAGTCATAGCGAAGTGCCCTAGTCGGAACTGGTGATTAACGGGTGAGTGACAGTCATAGCGAAGTGCCCTAGTCGTGACTGGTGATTACCGGGTGAGTGACAGTCATAGCGAAGTGCCCTAGTCGTGACTGGTGATTACCGGGTGAGTGACAGTCATAGCGAAGTGCCCTAGTCGGGACTGGTGATTACCGGGTGAGTGGCAGTCATAGCGAAATGCCCTAGTCGGGACTGGTGATTACCGGGTCAGTGACAGTCAT
Organism: Limnoperna fortunei; assembly: GCA_944474755.1. Taxonomy (NCBI): domain Eukaryota; kingdom Metazoa; phylum Mollusca; class Bivalvia; order Mytilida; family Modiolidae; genus Limnoperna; species Limnoperna fortunei. The sequence goes on from OX104119.1 coordinate 2,923,986, forward strand.
ATCGAAATGCCCTAGTCGGGACTGGTGATTACCGAAGTGTCCTAGTCGGGACTGGCGATAACCGGGTGTCCTAGTCGGGACTGGTGATTACCGGGTGAGTGACAGTCATAGCGAAGTGCCATAGTCGTGACTGGTGATTACCGAAGTGTCCTAGTCTGGACTGGCGATTACCGGGTGTCCTAGTCGGGACTGGTAATTACCGGGTGTGTGACAGTCAGCGAAGTGCCCTAGTCGGGACTAGTGATTACCGTAGTGTCCTAGTCGGGACTGGTGATTACAGGGTGTTCTAGTCGGTACTGGTGATTACCGGGTGTCCTTGTCGGGACTGGTGATAACCGATGTGCCCTAGTCGGGACTGGTGATTACCGGGTGAGTGACAGTCATAGCGAAATGCCCTAGTCGGGACTGGTGATTACCGGGTGAGTGACAGTCATAGCGAAGTGCCGTAGTCGGGACTGGTGATTACCGAAGTGTCCTAGTCCGTACTGGCGCTGACCGGGTGTCATAGTCGGGACTGGTGATTACCGGGTGTGTGACAGTCATAGCGAAGTGCCCTAGACGCGACTGGTGATTACCGAAGTGTCCTAGTCTGGACTGGTGATTACCGGGTATCCTAGTCGGGACTGGTGATTACCGGGTGTCCTAGTTTGGACTGGTGATTACCGAAGTGCCCTAGTCGGGACTGGTGATTACCGAAGTGTCCTAGTCGGGAATGGTGATTACCGGGTGAGTGACAGTCATAGCGAAGTACCCTAGTCGGGACTGGTGATTACCAGGTGAGTGAAAGTAACATGGACTACTTAAAAACAATATTGGTGATTACTAGGTGAGTGACAGTCTCATGGACTACTTATAAAAACAATATTGGTGATTACAGTGTGAGTGACAGTCTCATGGACTACTTATAAAAACAATATTGGTGATTACCGGGTGAGTGACAGTAACATGGACTACTTAAAAACAATATTGGTGATTACCGGGTGAGTGACAGTCTCATGGACTACTTATAAAAACAATATTGGTGATTACCGGGTGAGTGACAGTCTCATGGACTACTAATAAACAATATTGGTGATTACCGGGTGAGTGACAGTCTCATGGACTACTTATAAAAACAAAACTGGTGATTACCGGGTGAGTGACAGTCACATGGGCTACTTGAAAACAAAATCAGAATGGACAGTAATGACTGACAAACAAAGACAAAATAATTACAGAAGATTTCGTAGTCCCATTGTTCGAAACAACACACTTGTTACATCGAAGGACGGATAAACCGTAGTTCTGGAACCAAATACCAAAGGTAAAAAACCATATCAGAGGAAACGTAAGCCGAAGACAACTACAATTTCATTTAAATAACCAAGGACCGCAGATACATCCTTGTGAAACAATGACATTGTACAAATTCATATGAGGATAAACTTGGATGACAAGTATTTGTATACAGATTGTATGGTGTTAATTTTAGTTTTCATGTCATTCTTTATTACACGTTAAAAATTGATTTCGATCTTAATAAATTAAATAATACGTGATTGTTGACTTTTCTTTCTTGTATCATTACAACCTTTTTTGTACCAATATAATTGTGGCCGAATACACTTTCTGTACTTTTATTGTTTTATAGTGTATGATGAGTGGCTGTTCATGTCACAATAAGGATACGTCTATAATTATACTTTTTCTATAATTACACTTCTCATTTCTATCATTATACTTTCTGGAAGTATAACGGTACTTTATGGTAATATAATAATACTTTTCAAAAGTGTAATGATACTTCTTAAAAGTTTAATGATACTTCTCAAAAGTATAATGATACTTCTCAAAAGATTAATGATACTTCTTAAAAGTTTAATGATACTTCTTAAAAGTTTAATGATACTTCTCAAAAGTATAATGATACTTCTCAAAAGTATAATGATACTTCTCAAAAGTTTAATGATACTTCTCAAAAGTTTAATGATACTTCTTAAAAGTTTAATGATACTTCTCAAAAGTTTAATGATACTTCTCAAAAGTATAATGATACTTCTCAAAAGTTTAATGATACTTCTCAAAAGTTTAATGATACTTCTTAAAAGTTTAATGATACTTCTCAAAAGTTTAATGATACTTCTCAAAAGTATAATGATACGTCTCAAAAGTTTAATGATACTTCTTAAAAGTATAATTATACTTCTCAAAAGTTTAATGATACTTCTCAAAAGTATATATGATACTTCTCAAAAGTTTAATGATACTTCTTAAAAGTTTAATGATACTTCTCAAAAGTATAATGATACTTCTCAAAAGTTAAATGATACTTCTCAAAAGTATAATGATACTTCTCAAAAGTTTAATGATACTTCTTAAAAGTATAATGATACTTCTCAAAAGTATAATGATACTTCTTCAAAGTTTAATGATACTTCTTAAAAGTTTAATGATACTTCTCAAAAGTTTAATGATACTTCTCAAAAGTGTAATGTTACTTCTAAAAAGTTTAATGATACTTCTCAAAAGTATAATGATACTTCTCAAAAGTTTAATGATACTTCTCAAAAGTATAATGATACTTCTTAAAAGTATAATGATACTTCTCAAAAGTATAATGATACTTCTCAAAAGTTTAATGATACTTCTCAAAAGTATATATGATACTTCTTAAAAGCATAATGATACTTCTCAAAAGTATAATGATACTTCTCAAAAGTTTAATGATACTTCTCAAAAGTATAATGATACTTCTCAAAAGTTTAATGATACTTCTCAAAAGTTTAATGATACTTCTTAAAAGTTTAATGATACTTCTCAAAAGTATAATGATACTTCTCAAAAGTTTAATGATACTTCTCAAAAGTTTAATGATACTTCTTAAAAGTTTAATGATACTTCTCAAAAGTTTAATGATACTTCTCAAAAGTATAATGATACGTCTCAAAAGTTTAATGATACTTCTTAAAAGTATAATTATACTTCTCAAAAGTTTAATGATACTTCTCAAAAGTATATATGATACTTCTCAAAAGTTTAATGATACTTCTTAAAAGTTTAATGATACTTCTCAAAAGTATAATGATACTTCTCAAAAGTTAAATGATACTTCTCAAAAGTATAATGATACTTCTCAAAAGTTTAATGATACTTCTTAAAAGTATAATGATACTTCTCAAAAGTATAATGATACTTCTTAAAAGTTTAATGATACTTCTTAAAAGTTTAATGATACTTCTCAAAAGTTTAATGATACTTCTCAAAAGTGTAATGTTACTTCTAAAAAGTTTAATGATACTTCTCAAAAGTATAATGATACTTCTCAAAAGTTTAATGCTACTTCTCAAAAGTATAATGATACTTCTTAAAAGTATAATGATACTTCTCAAAAGTATAATGATACTTCTCAAAAGTTTAATGATACTTCTCAAAAGTATATATGATACTTCTTAAAAGCATAATGATACTTCTCAAAAGTATAAAGATACTTCTCAAAAGTTTAATGATACTTCTCAAAAGTATAATGATACTTCTCAAAAGTTAAATGATACTTCTCAAAAGTATAATGATACTTCTTAAAAGTATAATGATACTTCTCAAAAGTATAATTATACTTCTCAAAAGTTTAATGATACTTCTCAAAAGTATATATGATACTTCTCAAAAGTTTAATGATACTTCTTAAAAGTTTAATGATACTTCCCAAAAGTATAATGATACTTCTCAAAAGTGTAATGTTACTTCTCAAAAGTTTAATGATACTTCTCAAAAGTATAATGATACTTCTCAAAAGTTTAATGATACTTCTCAAAAGTTTAATGATACTTCTCAAAAGTATAATGATACTTCTCAAAAGTTTAATGATACTTCTCAAAAGTATAATGATACTTCTTAAAAGTTTAATGATACTTCTCAAAAGTTTAATGATACTTCTCAAAAGTTTAATGATACTTCTCAAAAGTATAATGATACTTCTCAAAAGTATAATGATACTTCTCAAAAGTATAATGATACGTCTCAAAAGTTTAATGATACTTCTCAAAAGTTTAATGATACTTCTTAAAAGTTTAATGATACTTCTCAAAAGTATAATGATACTTCTCAAAAGTATAATGATACTTCTCAAAAGTTTAATGATACTTCTCAAAAGTATAATGATACTTCTCAAAAGTTTAATGATACTTCTTAAAAGTTTAATGATACTTCTTAAAAGTTTAATGATACTTCTCAAAAGTTTAATGATACTTCTCAAAAGTTTAATGATACTTCTCAAAAGTATAATGATACTTCTCAAAAGTTTAATGATACTTCTCAAAAGTTTAATGATACTTCTTAAAAGTTTAATGATACTTCTCAAAAGTTTAATGATACTTCTCAAAAGTATAATGATACTTCTCAAAAGTTTAATGATACTTCTTAAAAGTATAATTATACTTCTCAAAAGTTTAATGATACTTCTCAAAAGTATATATGATACTTCTCAAAAGTTTAATGATACTTCTTAAAAGTTTAATGATACTTCTCAAAAGTATAATGATACTTCTCAAAAGTTAAATGATACTTCTCAAAAGTATAATGATACTTCTCAAAAGTTTAATGATACTTCTTAAAAGTATAATGATACTTCTCAAAAGTATAATGATACTTCTTCAAAGTTTAATGATACTTCTTAAAAGTTTAATGATACTTCTCAAAAGTTTAATGATACTTCTCAAAAGTGTAATGTTACTTCTAAAAAGTTTAATGATACTTCTCAAAAGTATAATGATACTTCTCAAAAGTTTAATGATACTTCTCAAAAGTATAATGATACTTCTTAAAAGTATAATGATACTTCTCAAAAGTATAATGATACTTCTCAAAAGTTTAATGATACTTCTCAAAAGTATATATGATACTTCTTAAAAGCATAATGATACTTCTCAAAAGTATAATGATACTTCTCAAAAGTTTAATGATACTTCTCAAAAGTATAATGATACTTCTCAAAAGTTTAATGATACTTCTTAAAAGTTTAATGATACTTCTCAAAAGTTTAATGATACTTCTCAAAAGTATAATGATACTTCTCAAAAGTTTAATGATACTTCTCAAAAGTTTAATGATACTTCTTAAAAGTTTAATGATACTTCTCAAAAGTTTAATGATACTTCTCAAAAGTATAATGATACGTCTCAAAAGTTTAATGATACTTCTTAAAAGTATAATTATACTTCTCAAAAGTTTAATGATACTTCTCAAAAGTATATATGATACTTCTCAAAAGTTTAATGATACTTCTTAAAAGTTTAATGATACTTCTCAAAAGTATAATGATACTTCTCAAAAGTTAAATGATACTTCTCAAAAGTATAATGATACTTCTCAAAAGTTTAATGATACTTCTTAAAAGTATAATGATACTTCTCAAAAGTATAATGATACTTCTTCAAAGTTTAATGATACTTCTTAAAAGTTTAATGATACTTCTCAAAAGTTTAATGATACTTCTCAAAAGTGTAATGTTACTTCTAAAAAGTTTAATGATACTTCTCAAAAGTATAATGATACTTCTCAAAAGTTTAATGATACTTCTCAAAAGTATAATGATACTTCTTAAAAGTATAATGATACTTCTCAAAAGTATAATGATACTTCTCAAAAGTTTAATGATACTTCTCAAAAGTATATATGATACTTCTTAAAAGCATAATGATACTTCTCAAAAGTATAATGATACTTCTCAAAAGTTTAATGATACTTCTCAAAAGTATAATGATACTTCTCAAAAGTTTAATGATACTTCTTAAAAGTTTAATGATACTTCTCAAAAGTTTAATGATACTTCTCAAAAGTATAATGATACTTCTCAAAAGTTTAATGATACTTCTCAAAAGTTTAATGATACTTCTTAAAAGTTTAATGATACTTCTCAAAAGTTTAATGATACTTCTCAAAAGTATAATGATACGTCTCAAAAGTTTAATGATACTTCTTAAAAGTATAATTATACTTCTCAAAAGTTTAATGATACTTCTCAAAAGTATATATGATACTTCTCAAAAGTTTAATGATACTTCTTAAAAGTTTAATGATACTTCTCAAAAGTATAATGATACTTCTCAAAAGTTAAATGATACTTCTCAAAAGTATAATGATACTTCTCAAAAGTTTAATGATACTTCTTAAAAGTATAATGATACTTCTCAAAAGTATAATGATACTTCTTAAAAGTTTAATGATACTTCTCAAAAGTTTAATGATACTTCTCAAAAGTTTAATGATACTTCTCAAAAGTGTAATGTTACTTCTAAAAAGTTTAATGATACTTCTCAAAAGTATAATGATACTTCTCAAAAGTTTAATGCTACTTCTCAAAAGTATAATGATACTTCTTAAAAGTATAATGATACTTCTCAAAAGTATAATGATACTTCTCAAAAGTTTAATGATACTTCTCAAAAGTATATATGATACTTCTTAAAAGCATAATGATACTTCTGAAAAGTATAAAGATACTTCTCAAAAGTTTAATGATACTTCTCAAAAGTATAATGATACTTCTCAAAAGTTAAATGATACTTCTCAAAAGTATAATGATACTTCTTAAAAGTATAATGATACTTCTCAAAAGTATAATTATACTTCTCAAAAGTTTAATGATACTTCTCAAAAGTATATATGATACTTCTCAAAAGTTTAATGATACTTCTTAAAAGTTTAATGATACTTCCCAAAAGTATAATGATACTTCTCAAAAGTGTAATGTTACTTCTCAAAAGTTTAATGATACTTCTCAAAAGTATAATGATACTTCTCAAAAGTTTAATGATACTTCTCAAAAGTATAATGATACTTCTCAAAAGTTTAATGATACTTCTCAAAAGTATAATGATACTTCTCAAAAGTATAATGATACTTCTTAAAAGTTTAATGATACTTCTCAAAAGTTTAATGATACTTCTCAAAAGTTTAATGATACTTCTCAAAAGTATAATGATACTTCTCAAAAGTATAATGATACTTCTCAAAAGTATAATGATACGTCTCAAAAGTTTAATGATACTTCTCAAAAGTTTAATGATACTTCTTAAAAGTTTAATGATACTTCTCAAAAGTATAATGATACTTCTCAAAAGTATAATGATACTTCTCAAAAGTTTAATGATACTTCTCAAAAGTATAATGATACTTCTCAAAAGTTTAATGATACTTCTTAAAAGTTTAATGATACTTCTTAAAAGTTTAATGATACTTCTCAAAAGTTTAATGATACTTCTCAAAAGTTTAATGATACTTCTCAAAAGTATAATGATACTTCTCAAAAGTTTAATGATACTTCTCAAAAGTTTAATGATACTTCTTAAAAGTTTAATGATACTTCTCAAAAGTTTAATGATACTTCTCAAAAGTATAATGATACGTCTCAAAAGTTTAATGATACTTCTTAAAAGTATAATTATACTTCTCAAAAGTTTAATGATACTTCTCAAAAGTATATATGATACTTCTCAAAAGTTTAATGATACTTCTTAAAAGTTTAATGATACTTCTCAAAAGTATAATGATACTTCTCAAAAGTTAAATGATACTTCTCAAAAGTATAATGATACTTCTCAAAAGTTTAATGATACTTCTTAAAAGTATAATGATACTTCTCAAAAGTATAATGATACTTCTTCAAAGTTTAATGATACTTCTTAAAAGTTTAATGATACTTCTCAAAAGTTTAATGATACTTCTCAAAAGTGTAATGTTACTTCTAAAAAGTTTAATGATACTTCTCAAAAGTATAATGATACTTCTCAAAAGTTTAATGATACTTCTCAAAAGTATAATGATACTTCTTAAAAGTATAATGATACTTCTCAAAAGTATAATGATACTTCTCAAAAGTTTAATGATACTTCTCAAAAGTATATATGATACTTCTTAAAAGCATAATGATACTTCTCAAAAGTATAATGATACTTCTCAAAAGTTTAATGATACTTCTCAAAAGTATAATGATACTTCTCAAAAGTTTAATGATACTTCTTAAAAGTTTAATGATACTTCTCAAAAGTTTAATGATACTTCTCAAAAGTATAATGATACTTCTCAAAAGTTTAATGATACTTCTCAAAAGTTTAATGATACTTCTTAAAAGTTTAATGATACTTCTCAAAAGTTTAATGATACTTCTCAAAAGTATAATGATACGTCTCAAAAGTTTAATGATACTTCTTAAAAGTATAATTATACTTCTCAAAAGTTTAATGATACTTCTCAAAAGTATATATGATACTTCTCAAAAGTTTAATGATACTTCTTAAAAGTTTAATGATACTTCTCAAAAGTATAATGATACTTCTCAAAAGTTAAATGATACTTCTCAAAAGTATAATGATACTTCTCAAAAGTTTAATGATACTTCTTAAAAGTATAATGATACTTCTCAAAAGTATAATGATACTTCTTCAAAGTTTAATGATACTTCTTAAAAGTTTAATGATACTTCTCAAAAGTTTAATGATACTTCTCAAAAGTGTAATGTTACTTCTAAAAAGTTTAATGATACTTCTCAAAAGTATAATGATACTTCTCAAAAGTTTAATGCTACTTCTCAAAAGTATAATGATACTTCTTAAAAGTATAATGATACTTCTCAAAAGTATAATGATACTTCTCAAAAGTTTAATGATACTTCTCAAAAGTATATATGATACTTCTTAAAAGCATAATGATACTTCTCAAAAGTATAAAGATACTTCTCAAAAGTTTAATGATACTTCTCAAAAGTATAATGATACTTCTCAAAAGTTAAATGATACTTCTCAAAAGTATAATGATACTTCTTAAAAGTATAATGATTCTTCTCAAAAGTATAATTATACTTCTCAAAAGTTTAATGATACTTCTCAAAAGTATATATGATACTTCTCAAAAGTTTAATGATACTTCTTAAAAGTTTAATGATACTTCCCAAAAGTATAATGATACTTCTCAAAAGTGTAATGTTACTTCTCAAAAGTTTAATGATACTTCTCAAAAGTATAATGATACTTCTCAAAAGTTTAATGATACTTCTCAAAAGTATAATGATACTTCTCAAAAGTATAATGATACTTCTCAAAAGTATAATGATACTTCTCAAAAGTTTAATGATACTTCTCAAAAGTATAATGATACTTCTTAAAAGTTTAATGATACTTCTCAAAAGTTTAATGATACTTCTCAAAAGTTTAATGATACTTCTCAAAAGTATAATGATACTTCTCAAAAGTATAATGATACTTCTCAAAAGTATAATGATACGTCTCAAAAGTTTAATGATACTTCTCAAAAGTTTAATGATACTTCTTAAAAGTTTAATGATACTTCTCAAAAGTATAATGATACTTCTCAAAAGTATAATGATACTTCTCAAAAGTATAATGATACTTCTCAAAAGTTTAATGATACTTCTCAAAAGTATAATGATACTTCTCAAAAGTTTAATGATACTTCTTAAAAGTTTAATGATACTTCTTAAAAGTTTAATGATACTTCTCAAAAGTTTAATGATACTTCTCAAAAGTATAATGATACTTCTCAAAAGTTTAATGATACTTCTTAAAAGTTTAATGATACTTCTTAAAAGTTTAATGATACTTCTTAAAAGTTTAATGATACTTCTCAAAAGTATAATGATAATTCTTAAAAGTTTAATGATACTTCTCAAAAGTATAATGATACGTCTCAAAAGTTTAATGATATTTCTCAAAAGTATAATGATACTTCTTAAAAGTTTAATGATACTTCTCAAAAGTATAATGATACTTCTTAAAAGTTTAATGATACTTCTCAAAAGTATAATGATACGTCTCAAAAGTTTAATGATACTTCTCAAAAGTATAATGATACTTCTTAAAAGTTTAATGATACTTCTCAAAAGTTTAATGATACTTCTCAAAAGTTTAATGATACTTCTCAAAAGTATAATGATACTTCTCAAAAGTTTAATGATACTTCTCAAAAGTATAATGATACTTCTCAAAAGTTTAATGATACTTCTTAAAAGTATAATGATACTTCTCAAAAGTTTAATGATACTTCTTAAAAGTATAATGATACTTCTCAAAAGTTAAATGATACTTCTCAAAAGTTTAATGATACTTCTCAAAAGTATAATGATACTTCTCAAAAGTTTAATGATACTTCTCAAAAGTATAATGATACTTCTCAAAAGTATAATGATACTCATGATACTTCTCAACTGGGACTAGTATAGAATGTTATAAGTACGATCAGCTTCGTTATAGTACCATACATACTCTTAATTTAAACCAACCTGTCGATGTTAACTTATTATTGTATGTGTCAGATTTTCTAACATAAGATGAAAATATCAATGTCTTTAATCTTGTTCAAAAATATATTGTTCAAAGCAAACGCCTTTTTTAACAGCATTTCACTACTCCATCATTTCCATTGTCACATTGACTGTTTCTTTTATTGATTACACTTCCTGACAAAATTTTCATGTCCTTTTTCTATTTCTATTCATTCTCTAAGCATGCTTACAGTTTTGATATTACATTTTGTCGGAATTGTAAGGAGACGGATTTTCAAAAGCTTACATGCTTATTTCCGAATCCTGTATGTTATTCTTTGTATGATTGTATATTTTGTACATATTATTGAAATTTACATTAATAAATATGTTTAAACTAAGGTGTAAATCCCTAGGTAGCTAATGCACATGTCATCATATTATTTGTCTAATTGGTTAAAGCCATAAGCATCTGGCACTAGTTTAACTGGTATTAGTTTATAGGTTCCTGTAAACATCAGAGAAAAAAATCCAAAACAGTTTCGATTTTAACTGGGACCAGTTCATATATAATTTTATAATTCATAAAATCTTTAAGGTTTTTTTTTTTTTTTAATTATCTTTCATTAAATACGCAAATTTATTAATATATAAACATAGTGCCGGTAACCAGAGTCTTAAACAGACAGCTTATTGCCGAGAATCTTGTTCGGTAATTAAGTATTGGCGCGACAATGAAAAGTAGACGATATCGTTAGATTCCAGTCCCGTTGATTTATAGGTTACTGTTCTCAATAATATAATGATACTTCTTAAAAGTTTAATGATGCTTATAAGTACAGTACTTGCACCCGTTAACGTCACACTTTGACTGATTGATAACTGATTGCTGACTGATTTTGGAACGCTGACGGATCGCTAACTGATTGATGATGAATACGTTCAAAATTATGAATCCGTCATTACCTTGGTAACCGTCAGCGATCAGTCCAATCAGTGCGATCCAGAATCCGTCATTTAATTAAATGCATAAATCGGCCAGTTTATTGACGATACGTATAAATTAATAATTTGAAGATAAAACGAATTCTGCATCATTTGTATATCATTTATGCATTTATAATAACACTCATAATAAAATAAACGCAAGTATTCAAATGAATAGTAAATACAATGTTTCATTCTAAAAAATAAAATAAATAAACATATTAAAATAAAAAAAAAAACATTTTCTTAATATTTTATAATTTAGCAAATTTCTTTAAGGCAGGACATATCTGCGGGTCGAGCCATGTAAACCTTAAAAAAAACTTCGATCTAAGGCACATCAGTAGCGACAAGGTAAATATTTTATTTTCGTAATCCATTATTGATTCTCTTTTTTTATTTCCGCGACTCTTGACTTCGGACTATTTTCTTTTCTGCGACCAGGTAAATGTATATTTAAGAAAGGACATGGCCTCTTTTTGACATCATTACTGGTCACTTAAATGTATGCCTGCGTGTTTTTTTTAGTTTGTTTTGTTTGTTTTGATTGGTGTTTAACGCCACTTTCAGTAATTTTTTTGCTATATTATGACGTCCAGTTTTTATTGGGATAGGAAGCCGGAGTACTCAGAGAAAACCCCTGACCTGCGGTAGGAAAACTGGCAATCCTTGTCAATTAAGATTGGAGTCGAGTACACCCTGCCTGCAATGAGACTTGAACCCGCAACCTCAGTGTTGACAGACCACGTGATCAGTAGTTGACGGACTACTTTAACCACTCGGCCACCGAGGCCCCTTTTTATTTAGTTTACAACATTTTAAATACAATGTTAAAACTGTTGTGTATAAACAATTGTTGAACAGTTGAAGCATTAACAATCAAAACACATTGTTTACTTAACAAAAGTATTGTAAAATATATAGCGATTCTTGGCTTAAGATTTATTTCACAGGCAATAAAAGTAGTTTACAAAGTATACAATTACGGTGGATTTTTTCATTTATTTCATGGCGTCCATTTTTATTGGGGTGGTGTAGGTGGAAGCCCGAGTACAGTTTACCGACAAGGCCCCAATAACGCCGGGGAGAAAAGACTGCGAATACTGCAGTTAAGCATAAAAATGTGTTACATATAGACATTTTTTACAGTACGAAATAGTAATTTGTTAACAAAACCTCATGAATTCTTAAGTCTATGAAGATCGATTTTATCAGTGTCATTACAGTCATACGAAAACAAGTTAAACAATAAATCAATTAGAATGGTTTGTTTGTTTGAATATTGTTTAACGCCACTTCCAGCAATTTTTCATCCATTTCATGGCATCCAGATTTTATTGGAGGAGAAGGCCGGAGTACCCGGAGCGTGACACTCTCTATGGTTCGCAGTTATTCTAATATGACCTGAACCACCCTCCCCCCCCACACACACACACAAAAAGAGAGGGAATCCCATATCCCATGTACGCCAGCTGAGGACGCGCTGTGCAGCCCTGTGAAACCTAGTAATTAATTTCAAATACTCCGAATTTTAAGGAAACCATGTATACTTATATATCATTAAATATAGAATGACTATAACAGACATCGTAAAATAAACCAATTGTGACAGGTAAAATGCGAAACCAGAATTGATTGTCATCTTACGCTTACATGTTTGCATGTTTAACTCATAAGCTTTTATATGCAAACTTGTTTAGTAGTTTATTCTTTATTTGAGATTTAATTCTGTGTAAATTCATGTGAAACAATGAGATAGTGAATAAAATACCGGTATATAAATAGATGTTTTCGCTTTTGTCGTAAATCTTATTCAGTATTATACACAGGAATTCTCAGAAATTGTGGCACAGAAATAAAACAAATCAAACTGCGACAAATGAGCCTTTTAAGCGTTTTTAATAAAAAAACCTCGACCTTGGTGGTTAAGGTAGCAGTAATCTAGTATTGATCACCGATCACAGAATTGTCTGTTGAACCCTTACAGCGATAGGCATGCCAAGAATATACTACTAACACTTCCCCTGACCACCTGGGGTCCTCAGGATTGTTTAACTATCTGCTTATAAATTTATGTGGTCAACTGAGTCAGATACATTTACAAAGTATGGCACTGTTATCTCTCGATGAAAGCAACCGTGTAACAAGCTCTACGGGAGCTCTTAACTTTCAGGAGTACTATATTCTTGGCATGGTGTGCTCGACTCGTCCCTAAATTTGCAAAGAGCACCAGTTTTCCTGTAGAAGGTCTGGTGTTTAGGTGAGTACTCCAGCTCTTCCATATAAACACTCGACGTCATATTATATAGACTAATATAATTTTGAAAATAGTCAAACAAACTTTAAACATACAAATAATGCTAACGCGAAAGCGCGAAGTGTTAAAAATGTGACGATTCCTCCTTCACGTTTCTCGTCTTTCTCGCTTTTTCCGCTTTAAAAAATTTCGAAGACAAATATACGAGATAGTTTTTGAATTCATTGTATGTGTTTTTTTTCATTTCTTTTTTAATTACTTTTTTAAATAAAATGACACTATTTGATGTTTATATTCCTTCACAGATGCATTAGTTATAGATTGGTAGAATTTCCATTTATCATTTATAACTTTAGACTAGACTTTTTCCGCTTTAAAAAATTTCGAGACTTACGCCTTGGCGTACATAGTGTGTGTGTTTTTTTTTCCGACGCACTCGGTTTATTTTCGAATTGTGACATTTGAACTAAAAGACGCTTACCCATGGTAACGTTCTGTTATTGAAGACAAGCTTGCATTCTGATTGGACAAAAATAGTAAAAAAATCTGCGTTCGAACAATCCACTATAGCATGCTCTGAAAAGTATCCTTATTTGAATTTCCCAACTATAATTCCAGCATAGTGGTGTTTTTTAAAAAAAAATGGGTAGTCGTAATTAAACTATACCGAATTATTTTTATGCTAAAAGAATGCCATTCAGAGCTGATGGACAATAATGACATGATAAAACCATACGTCTTGTAATTTTTGCGCATTTCGTCTGGGGTAAAATTATATTTCCTTTGTTACCCATCGTATCTTTTAAAAATCCTCACGCCGGTGATGTATTTACACAATATTTCTTTATTATTTGACCTCCTGACACTCTCTCTCTCACTCTCTCTCTCTCTCGTGAAATTATTGTCATACCAAGAAAAGATATAGGTTAAACCCATCTCTCTCTCTCTCTCTCTCTCTCTCTCTCTCTCTCTCTCTCTCTCTCGTGAAATTATTGTAATACCAAGAAAAGTTATGGGTTTAACCCATATCTAGAGATGTTCGATTTATATGTTATAGGTGTATCCTATTTGGTTTAATAGTTTTTTTCAATTTGTTCTATTTAAAATTTCATCATATGCTGTAAAAGCCGGGAAATAATCATCTTGATTATAATATCTCAACTTTGAGAAGTGTACTTTTATAAAAAAAAGCAAAGTTTGGAAAGACAAATGTTTACCAATAAAAATACATTGATCATAGTCACGTGGTTCTGTGGGGGAAAAATGTGACTGCAAGATCGGCAGTTATCGCGTCCTCGGAAAATCAAAGAAAAGATACCGACAAGTTACAATTTCTATTGATTTAATTTTACTGTAATTAAAATTGTTTCAAAAGATTTGCAATTAAATGTATTTCAAACGTCAAACTAGCATTCATGTGCATAAACATTGCTAAGAACTTTATAACATTTTCAGAATTTAAAATAATAAAAAATAAAAAACAAAACAATAAGAAGAAGAGCCTTATTTTCTTTTGTATTAATATATATATCTATTATAGATTGATATTGACACTGAAGAAGGCCATTAGTTCGTCGAAAATGTTGTCATATTTATTAATATAACTATTTTATAGTAGAAACATCTTTATATTTGTATCGTTGCATAATTCTCTAGACTTATATATACCTCTACAAATTAAGCCCTCGGCCAAATCCGCTATTTAAAAATATAGCTTCATTAACCGGGGTGAAACGTAGACATAGACATAGTACATGTGTACTAGCGTTTGACGATGGAATTTTCGTAACCAATACATATTAATTTGACAGTAATCTAATTCAGCATTTTTGTATATATTATATAGGATGACAAAGATACTTGTCATTCAGTCACAGTAAGTATAATATATACAAACGTCTAAGTATTGTGACAACCATATAATATATCTATCCAGCGGATTTCTGAAACATCAGAATATATCAGCAATATATATATAGCGGATTATAGCGGTTATATAGCGGATTTGGCCGAGGGGTCTAGACCGCTGGACATAGTGCAGGCGAATTGGTGCCACAGTGTCACAACGGTGTGAGTTCGAATCCCGCTGAGGGAAAGCAAAAATTTGACAGTGTTAAAAATCTATAATTCAAACAGTGTTGAGCTTAATTTGTAGACGTATATATATATATATATATACATATCTTTATTCTCACAGACCAAATACAGAGAAAAACATAATACAATAATTTTCAATCAATAAATATTACAAATGTACACATGGTGGGCGGATTAATACAAATTATTCATGATTCATAAATGAACATACATGTATATGGACATTAGTAATTTATGATGAAAATTGAGGTTACCCAGGAGGATTCAACATTACATTTATAACTTTGTGAAATGTACATAGATTTACAAGTACGTTAACTTTTGTACTATTCATAAGTTTGCTAAATTTTATTAGTGATACCTGAATTAATATATTGTTTTATTTCCTTTTATTACAACTTACAACTCATAATAAAATGAAACTCATCTCCGATATCACCGGAGTTACACAGAGGACATACCCTTTTTTCCCTATCAATATTTGCCCATCTACCTGTCTCTATAGGCAGTTTCAAATTCAGTGTTCTAAACTGGCACACAATTTTAGCATTCTTATCATTTATAATATTCAAATAGTGTTCGAATTCTAGGTTTTCTTTATATTATCTATAATTAATAGCTTTTGGAGATGTCTGTAAAGATTCATACCAATACTGTCTAAACTGATCAACGAGGTTTTGCTTCAAAGTATTATGCAGAAATGCATTGCTGTCAAAAGTATAGTTATGTCGGACAATCCAGAGTGCTCTAGGATAGCCTTTACATTTCTAATCCAAGGAAAAACACAATTATGGTTAATTCTACTGATAAAATAAAATACCACAGGAAGTATTTTTGTATGATAAATAATATCAATGCGGTGCGTCGCATACCATGGTTGATTACCTTTGATTTGAAATTTGACTTGAAGGTCAGCATGGCCCACAGAGATGGATACCATCTCCGTGATACCTACTTATACTTATTTTGTACATGTACATGTTTATCTGAATCTGTCTGGACTATACCTGCATGTTTATGATAAAGCTTAAAATATTTCTAGAAGTTGGAGACGTGAAGTTCTTTTTGGCGTCTCCCACCTTGAACAGGTGGAAAAAAGCAAATCTACTTGAACTGTAGTGTAGATATTGTTTGTTTGTTTAAATGGGGTTTAATGCCACTTAATCAAATTTTCAGCTGTATCATGGCGTCCAATTTTATTAGGGAGGAAGCCTGAGTGCCCGGAGAAACCTGACCTTCGGTAGGAAAACTGGCAATCCTTTTCACTTAAGATTGAAGTCGAGTACACCCTGCCTGCCGGCAGTGAGAATCGAACCCGTAACTGCAGCATTGACACACACGTGATTAATACTAGACTTAATACCTTAACCACTCAGAGCCTCGATGTCGATACGGGTTTAATGGTGTCTAAAACAAGTAACAAACTGAATTTTAATTTGGCCTATGTATATTGTAGGTTCAAGTTTTAATTCATACTGTACCATACTTGAATTTTATTTCAAGTTTTTGTGACATATCTTTTGTCCATCATTTAATTAATTTATGGTTCTTTGTTCTTCGGGCCATCTGCAAATGCTGTCAGAAATGGAACTTATGTACGTGGCCTCCAAACTTGGATTTGGACACAAATGGCCCTAGCTTTGCGCATTACAAAGCCAGAAATAGAACAGATCAAATTAGATAATCCATATTGGCGGGACAGTTAAAACAATCGGCCACAAGAGGACACTATTAGACAATTGCTCAGAGCGCTAGAAGTGTTATAAATGAGAGATATTATAGATGATCTGAAGGCCAAGTACTTTTCTGAAGAAGGATAAACATGGAACATGACCAAAGAAGTATATTTTTCTAGTCATTTATGTTGAAACGTCCTACAAATAAAATTTTGGGGCCTTGGTGGCCGAGTGGTATCCCCTGGTATGTAAACACTATAAGTCAGCGGGTTCGATTCTTACTGCGGGCAGGGTGTACTTAGCTCCAATCTTAACTGACAAGGATTGCCAGTTTTCCTACCCAAGGTCCGGGGTTCTCTCCGGGTACTTCCTCCTCCAATAAAAACTGGACGCCATGATATAGCTGAAAAATTGCTGATGTGCCATTAAATACCATTCAAAAAACAAAGTTGTGTTGTGATGTTTGAAGGAAAAAATTCATTTCATCAATGTTAGCAAGAAAATCTTGATAGGAAGTACAATATTTGTAGTAACTGATCAACTAGGAGACGTATACTACACATCCTGCTGGAATGTTGCCACCGAAAAATGCCATATAATCGATAAGTTAATTAAAACAATCCTTTTGGTTCTCATTGTAGATCAAGGCAGACCTAGTTGATCTGTCTGTATCCTTAGATCAACATAGTAAACTTTATATAATTAATATCAGCGCACCTTATCTATATAGCAGAAAGTAAACTTGAAGAAGAGCCTAACATTAATTACACATGTATTGTTTATCATTAATTGATACAAATGCACGTATTTCTAATTAATTACACGTGTATTGTTTATCATTAATTGATACAAATGCATGTATTTCTAATTAATGGCCGAGAGATGTTCGATTGACCAGACAGTGAAACAAATAATATACAATTAATGAAGACAAATGAAAGGACCAATACATCTGCTCTACAGAAAACATAATGTGGCGGTCATGAACTGCTTAAAATGGAACCCAAACATTCTCTTAACATTCTAACAATGAAGGTAATAACAAAAGTCCGAACACAACCGTGAACCGCCAAAAAATTCCAAGAAACCGGCAAACTTGAGAACCAACAACCAAAAGTATATGAATCTGATTTAGTAGAGGCATTTTTAAAAATGGTGATTTAACTCGGGATTTATTGCATGCCAAACTTACCAAACAACACAAAGAAAAAAGCAACACAGTAAACTATGACAAACACAAAATATACACATGCGCAATAAAGAAACCGACAGAAGAAATCGCTATTCTCACATCAGACATGCAGAAAATACATTTGTTCTTTGGACAAATTTGTGGACATGAACACCTGTACCATTTTACAGTGCATGCATAGCTACCTATACCTGTAGCAATCGCGGTTTTTTCTCTTTCATCATATGCTATGTATATTAAACTCATCAGAAAAATGCAGAAATGAGATTGATGCTTTTTAGAACTGTCTAAAACAGTTTGTATTTAAGTAGTTTCATTATGTCTAAATGTATCAATGGTGTATGCATGTTGTATTAAATGATATTTTACGACTCAATTTATGGGCCTTTTTAAACAAAGCAATTTACTATATTGAAAATCTTGTATCTTAATATGAATGTTTCCTATACCAATTAGTAAAAATATAATGTCTCATTTCTTTTTCTAACATATTATTTTTACAGCATCAAGATTTATATGTTTTTACTAACTGAGACATTTACAAAAAAATATGTATCTTCTTTATTTATTTTCATTCTCTATGAAAATATACAAAATTAGTCATTTTCGCTAGCCTAGTGTTGTGATCCGGTCCCCCTAACACTTATAAACCGAAGATTGTTTTAAGTATGGGTAAAATATTTTTTCTTAACTACAGATACATTTAAATAGTATAGTTTTATTATTGATTGTAGTACATCTTCATTTCCAAATCTGCTAGATCCTACTTTGCAATTTACTTTGTCGGAACATGTTACCCTCTGAACATGTTCGCAATGTGAACATTGCAGTGTTCTACCTTTTAACATTTTCCCCTTGAACACTTGAAAAAGCTGTTCCAAATCTTTACATTCTTTCTTTGAACATTTGTTCAAAAAGTGTTACAGGGCTTTAGAACACGTCCTGGCATTACATTTTTGAACACATGGATGTGTTCAAAATATTGCACACCAGGTATGCAGAACGTTAATGCTAGCGTTCAAAAACGACACACTTCAATAAGTGTTACAAAAAAGTGTCCATTAGGTGTTCTCAGTTTTAACACTTGAATTTACAGTGTATCTTGTATTGAACAAACAGGGGAAAATTATGTTACTATTACAAAATTTGGTGGTCTAATTGTTCCATTGCAACTGAAATACAGAGCAGAATTAGTTTGCATCATAATAATGAATTATATCGGAGGCTCTTCTTTATGCTAATAAAAAAAATTTGCTGAAAAACCACGTTTTATCCACTGTAGGTAATTTAAAGTACATGCTCTAAAGAACAAATAATTCTGCAAATGGGAGATAAATCTTGTATAACCACAAGTAGAAATTGTTCTAAATAATTGTGTTAGTTGTGTGTATTCATGAACATATTAATCCAAACATTCCAGCCGCAGCACGTGCATACGAAGTTGATATTCCAGTATCTCACACTAATGTTTGTGCCTCCTAACTGAATTATCTGTGTAGTTGTTTGCTGCTTACCAGGAAACTGTTTAAACAGGCATTTATACATTTTTATTGAAGTTGACACAAAATAAAATTTATATCGTGTTTCGTGTTAAGGATGTCGTAGTCTCTGTTCTCTCTCTATGTCCTGTTTGTATTTGTTGGACTTCGATAAATACCTCACGAGACACACGCAGAGAAGGGATTGCTGATTGGTTCGGGGAATGTGAGTGTGTGGCACCGTATTGCGAGGACTTCATACAGTTGTTTTACGTGTTTTATACCAATTTTTCGTATTCATAAATGTTTATACCGAGTTTGGACCATTGTTGTAGTTACTATATATTTTTGGTTGTTGGTTCTGGAGTTTGCCTGTTTCTTGGACTTTGATTTGTGGATTGTCTTTTTTGAAAGTTTCCTCGATGTTGGGTATTTTGTTATAACCTTCATTTATACAAACTGAAAAAATACTAATTTGTCAATTTAAAAATCTTTTGGAGCGCATTTAAATACCTAGCGCACATCGGTAGTTGGCTAAGGTTTTCTTCAAGATTGTATTGAATTATATAAGCAGATAACAAGAAGTTGATGTTTTGTTTGTTTGAATGGTGTTTTAACGCCACTTTCAGCAATTTTTCAGCTATTTCATGGCGTCCAGTTTTTATTGGGGGAGGAAGCCGGAGTACCCGGAGAGAACCCCCGACCTGCGGTAGGAAAACTGGCAATCCTTGTCAATTAAGATCGGAGTCGAGTACACCCTGCCTGTAGTGAGAATCGAACCCGCAATCTCAGTGTTGACAGACCACGTGATCAATGGTAGACGAACTACCTTGACCACTCGGCCACCGAGGCCCCAACAAGAAGTTGAATGGAGAAGCAACAACCAACCTTTTTCACAGCAAAGTGAACGTTGGTATTTTTCCAGTAAAAACTCTTCAAAGGAAAATCAACAATTCATTATATTGAATGAATTCAAGGTAAAGTTAATTCTTTCAAATAGGAATAAATGAACAGCGTGAAGAGAAGCTAATCTCTTTCAGTTTAATAGAGCTTAGTCGAAAGTGGTATTTTTATGAATTCCAGAACAATTTACTATCGTATCTGATGCAAATTAGAACTTCACAGAGAAATTGTAGATAAAAGAACAGACAACAAAAATGAAAATATTTTGTAAAAATCAAGAAGTTCTGACATGTTTTTTGGAAAGAGCTATAGATGTTAGACGAATGATAGAAATTTTGTCTTTTTCCGATTGAACCGCATCGGAACGAGTGAAAAGACATAACAAATTTCTATCACGTGGAAAATCACACGCACTTAAAAGAACTTTTTTCCGTAAATCAAAAAGTTCGCGCGAGGTATAATAGACTATTAATTGTTTAATATCGACATCTTTTAAACAATAACGTAACGGATGCCGGGTAGAGAGTAATTGTACATAGACTCACCTCAAATTTTGTTAATTGTGTGTATTACACCTGAAAGCATCTACCCCATCATGTATGATTTATGGTGAACTAGGGAGTTTTCCATTAGATATTGATAATAAAGTTAGGGTTACATCGTTTTGGTCTAAGTTACTAGCTGGCAATAAATCTAAATTCCCTTTTATCTTATATAGTTTAGCATTAAGTTTGTTAGATCACCAAAGAAATGAATTCAACTGGCTTAACAATTTCAAACGAATATTGAATACCTGTGGACTATCATATGTTTGGGACGATCAACATTTTATGAACACGAATTGGTTAATATCTTCTGTAAAACAAATTCTTATGGACCAATTTATTCAAACCTGGAATGATACTGTACAAAATTAACCAAAAACTCTGAATTATAGACTTTAAAAAATGTCATAGAACTAGATGAGTATTTTAAATTGTTACATGACAAAATGATTATTGACTTATATGAACAGTTAATCATAGATTGCCAATAGAAGAAGGTAGATGGTCAAACATAACCAGAAATAATCGCATCTGTAATATTTTTGTAGACAAAACGATATAGGTGATGAATATCATTATATACTTGTTTGTCCTATTTTTTAGACAGTCGTAAAAAGTTTATTCCTTAATTGTTGCAATTTTAAAGGACCAAGTGTGATTAAATTTAGTGATCTTATGAATAGTCACAGTAGACCAAAATTGATTATGCTTGTCAAGTCTATTAATATAAACAAAACCGCTAACCCCAGGCTGAGTTCAATTGCTTTTAGATTAAGTTTTAAGTTTGTATTTTAGTTTGTATATTAATGTATTTGTGTGTGTTTGTATGTGTGTGTGTGTGTGTTATTTTGTTCTTACGTTTTGTTTCTCTGTACTGCTGTCTTGTGGTTTTAGAGAATAAAGATATTTATCGCTATTTTGCAGTATTTTTCTTTGATCTTTGTGTGCGGTAGTATTCCATCTCACTCTACTAGCATGAGATGGGCCCATCTCGGCTCGCTGTCAAGACGTTGTTAAGTAAACTCTGTGACGTCATAATGTTACAAAACAGCGATAAACAGATTATTTACGTTTTATGAAAAAACGTAAATAATCTATAAATATGTGTAGCCGCTTAAAAGACTAATTATGTTGAGTGATTTTTCTTCTTAAATTAACACAACTCAAATCACAGAACTGACCATTAATTAAAACAATTGTACTATATATTCCATAGAACTGATTTTACCCAGGCTTATTCTTTTTTAATTGCTGAACATGAATTTTACTTTGCATAAGTTCAAGTGTGAATAAATTACGGTTGGCTTAATTAACATTTGCCATATAGTTATATTCCGCTAGATAAATCATTAATTGAAGCAATTAATAACATGCTCTATTTGTATTTGATCTATCCTAGCTTAAAATAAAATAAATATGCAATACACCTTTTTACTAGACATTCTCCCCAAAATAGACTCGAGACGAAAGCTATTTGCTGACAATGTACGAATATATATTTTTATCGTGGAACAATACAATTTATACTGATGCAAACTTGAGAAAAGTGCACCGATCTCTGACATTTTTTTGCGTATTTTTTGGCGCGTATTCTACTGATAGACGGACGTCGCAAAGAAATATTGCATTCGACATGTCGTAAACCAGTACACAATACTAAATAACGTTTGAGGTGAGGACAAGGGTACCAGGAGACTTAATTGGTAGTGGTGAACAAAGCAAAAATTTATTCGGCTATCTTTAATGGTGGTTGATTAATGGTGTTTAACGCCACTTGCTACCTTTATTGATAGAATATATAATGAGTGCAGGATAAAATTTAGAGATTTGCATAACGCAAAGCATTTTTAACATTTTGAAGAAGTTATTGCCCTTTCTTATTTAAACTGTCAAATTTCGCAACATTTAAATCTGAACTCATCAAAACCTTCCATGTATAATATTTTACGATATGGAATAAGAATGTGGTTAGATTGTAAAGAATTTGGGGGTAAAAAACTACATTTAGTTAAATATTCTTTCAAAACTCAATTTATTTTTCATCTTTATACGGCTACAAATTAAGCCCAATACTGTTGGATTTTAATGCTGTCAAATTTGTCGTTTACCCTCAGCGGGATTGGAACTCAAACAGTTGTGACACTGTTGCACCTATTTGCTTGCACTATGTCCAGATCTCTTTACCACTGGGCCAAATACGCTATATTTATTATTGCTTCATTAACCAAGGTAAAACACAGAGGTTAGGTACATAGTGTAGACAAAGCACATTTGTGATGAAATTTACGTAACAAATACGTATTAATCTATGGCAGGGAGTACTCCACACGAATCGTTATTTACAAGGATTGTCAGATTTCATACCGAAGATATTGGGTTTTCTACGAGTAGTCCGGCTTCTTCCGCCAATAAAAGCTGGAGGCCATAATATAGCTAAAAATTGCTGAAGGTGACATTAAACGTCATATAAACAAACAAAACAAAGAAACATAATAATAACAGAAATGTATGTTTGCATTTTTGTATATAGTTGTATGTTAACAGATCTCGTCCCTGTTAGCGATATCCAATACTGTTAGCGATATCCAATGAAAAGGCTAAAATACTGTACAGATGACTAATTTATCAAACTCTTGCACAATAGATTTTATCGAAATGGCATGTAAAGTTGAAATGGTTCTATTAATACTATTATAAATCTATGCTATTTACACTCATAAATTATACACCAATGAGACACCAAAATACTACATAATGGGCATCTAGTTTCCCGCTGTCTAGTGCACAGCTTGCACTAATTGTTAATCGATGCCATTTCAGGTATCCGGACTACATGGATGTCAATTATTTTTCAATGGAGCAGACCTCAGAAATTTTTGGCAAACATCGGAAATACATGAGTAACTAAGTTTTTTGTTCAAAACTGTTAACTTTGACTCAAAGTAAAACAAAATACACTTTGTTTGAAATTTACAGGGATAACTAGGACCATACTGGGAAGATTCCAGGTGCTCGAATCACAGAGCTCACCGGTGCGGACCCTATTCGGTGACGTGTTTGGATAGTGCCACGATACAGGCCCCTTTTGTAGATTTCAATAAAGAGAAGACTCGCTATGAAGGCTAAATTATCTGTCCCTACCCAATACTCCATACTTTTCTGTATGTTCTTGTTGGCCAATCACTTCAATCATTTACTTATTTATTAAGGTCTTTCTCACTACAGTGGAAAGACCTTCTTGTATTTCTTAAGATTTTTCTTTTCTGCCGAAGATGTCAAAAAGGTGTCTTGACGTATTGCTTTGAAACTTGGCACACTTTACCGGCACTATCTGGGTTCGACCTGAGTCACCCTGAGAAACCGATCTATTTTTAGAAACGGAGTTATCTCCCCCGAACACTTTTTACCCTTGTTTTCAATTAAACTCATCAACTGTAAACGATATCAAAATTCTAAGGTGTGGAAATTGTCACCTGATTCCTGACAATGATTAATCACGAAAACCAAAAACATGTTCTATCAACTTTCTGGCTACGCGTTTTTGACGCGAAGTTTGTCGAAAACGTCAAATTTGTTTGATTTCCACAAAACGTGGTTTTCAAGAAGATGTGAGGGTCCTTATTACATATCCGGGATCAAATTTTTTTTTGGTCCATCATTACAAAATGGCCGCCATTGAAATTTTGTTTTCAATATAACTCAAAAATCATAAAAAATTGAAACAGACAATATATCAGAAAAATGTTCCTCTCATTGAGATCTACATTTGATATAAGGGTCGAAAACTGTGCGACAAACCTGTTTTCGAGTTATGGCCATTGACACTTTTCGGTTAATGGTTTTTTGTGACCGTCATAACACAGCCCTTCGATTTAAGACAAAAATCGAATGGCAGGGCAACCATTTTTAAAACAGTTTTTATAGAATAACACGTAAACCGGACAAAATTGAAGCAGATAATACAAGAGAAAAATGTTTGTCACATCTAAATGTACAAAAAATGTTTGAGGTACGAAAGCGTAAAACTTATAGTTTTTGAGTTATTGCTCTTGATTCGTATTTTGAAAATGGTTTTTGGTTTATTACTTTTTAAACGCTAGAGATGATGAATGAAACATATGATACATTTGAAAGCGAATTAAAAGTCCTACAATTTGATCCCAAGAAGTACATGATTCGGTTGAGTGGTTTCAATATGGCGGCCAAAAAACATATCGTAAACTGTGTTATTCAATAACTTTTAAACCGTTACAGATTATATAATAAACATACAAGTTTTTGTGACTGATATGACAAGCCTTTCAATTTAAGACCGTGATTTAAGTAGAATGGTTATAGGCAGCCATTTTCAAAATGGCCGACACCGTAAACAGTTTTTATAAAATAACACTTGAACCCTACACAATTGAAGAGGACAATACATTGGAAAAATGTTCGTAATGTCGATATCTACAGAAAAATATTTCAGATGCGAAATGGTAAAAGATAGTCCCTTTATCAAACTTTTAAAAACATTTTAAAAGTTATAAGCCAAGAAACATAGGGTTCGTTTGAAAGACAAGGAAACCTTAATTTGATGGCAGTCTTCAAGCAGAGTGTTACATTGTAGTTTTCCTTACCTTAAAATGATTACATCGTAAAGTCATTAGCAACCATATACCTAGACATAACACTAACCAAATGCAGGGAAAGACCTCCCATTTGTTCTTTAAACAAATGACTTTTTAATTATTTATATTCTTGTTCTCGTCCTGAATCAATAGCTGATATATTTCTTGCTGGGCGTTAATCAATCAATCCAGAGAGACCTTAGAATCTGGCATTATTGAATAACATTATTTTGTTTTAATCTGGTCCTGTATTAAAAAAAATAAGGTTTGCTTTCTTGAAGTTCTCGTGACCGATGATGGCTCACTTTAGTTTCCGATTTAAACACAGACATTTTTAATTAAGGACATTTCCACCAGAAAATAATATAACTGCGGGTCGAGTGTGCTCGACTTCAACCTTAACAGACAAAGACAAAGAAAGCCAGTTTTCTATTGGAAGGATTTTCATGGGTTACTCCCCAATAATATCATGGACACCATACCTGGGAACCCACTACATCGAGTTATCTAATACTACCTTAACAAATCGACCACCGAGTCCCTCATTAAAAAAGACAGAAGCCTAAAACATATCAGCGTAATTAATTTGATTTAAATCAGACTGTTACGTAAACCATAACACCAAATTAGTATTACCACCGGTGTTCAAACCCGGAATCTCTAGATAACTACCAAGTCGGGAGGAAAGGGGTGGGGGGAGAGCAGGACGTTTTGTGTATTTATATTTGCATCAATAAAAATTGATGAGACTTAAAATCTAAGTAATAATAGAATAAATTACGCATGTTTTCTTCAAATCGATTGACTAATAATGATTAATAATTACCCCGACTCATTGGATAACCTAACACAACACAACAGGGTGCCGTTTCATAAAGCGATCGCTAATTAACGTGCTCGTTATCCCATGCGATTTAAATGGGATAACGTGCACGTTAAGCTAACGATCGCCAGTTATTCACTTCAAACCGACCACGTCTTCGTCTTCAGTTCGTTGTATATATTCCTACGCGTCACACACTTATAATAAAATTTTATTTTGGTACAAGAATGTTAAATATATAAAAACAATTTTGGAAGAATTATAAGGATTAAACGCTTATTTTCAGTAATTCATCGATGTATGAACGAGGTTGACTCACTCACAAACTTATCATAAACGGCCTTCGGCCGTTTTTTTGTTTGTGAGTGAGTCGACCTCGTTCATACATCGATGAATTACCGAAAATAAGCGTTTAATCCTATAATGATTTATATTTTTACCAAGGTAGGATGTCATCTACTATTATATACGGCTGTGTCAAGACTTACCCGGATTTCAGACAAGGTGTACTAGATTCTAACTTTAATTTGCAATGATTGTGTTTTCACTGGGTACTCAGGCTTCCTCACCCAGTAAAAACAGGACGCCATGATATACTAGTAAATGAAAAATGTATAAAAGCAGAAACGTTTAAATAAAAATGAAGGTTTAATATCTAGAATAAACTCAAGCAAATTAAATACATTCTTAACGGACTTCCGGCGTCTTCCCGGTTCAAATAAATATGTTCAACTGTGTCAAGAAACAATTACTGCTTTTGATTTGAACAGAATTCATGCAGAGTTTTTGGCAGAACAATAAGGATATGTTTGCTGAATGGATATACATTTGTGGTCATTACAAGTCTAGTCCATTTAAGGCTGGTTAGATTATCGGAAATAGACGACTTTGTTTCGGTTTACGCTAAAAGAAAGCCGTAAAGAGCTTTATGAACAGCGTAAAGCGATCCAAAGTCAACATTCGATTTGTTTTTTTAAATGAGTTCTCATTATTGTCCTCTCCCCCCTCTCTCTCTCTCTCTCTCTCTCTCTCTCTCTCTCTCTCTCTCTCTCTCTCTCTCTCTCTCTCTCTCTCTCATTTGCATTTAATGTGTCTTCCCATGTTTAAATCAAAGAGCCCGTATAAAACTTGCGGTCATAACTCTGCAGACCTCCATTCAGAATATCAACAGCAGGAGCCTTGGTTGCCGAGTGGTTAGCCATTGATCACCAGTGTCGACAGTAAATTTAAGTGTGCAGTTGACTCTTGACAAGGATTGTCAGTTTTCATTCCAATTTTAATGGTTTCCACCGGGTATTGAAGCAAAGTATAAAATAGCCAAATTTGAACCCCATTTAGCTGAACAAACTAATATCTACCTGCGGTCTGAAATTTGCTGTTTCTCGTCTGCAGTAAGAATATGCTCGACCAGAGCGTTGTACCAATTCCGTCGTGTGTCCAGACAAAAAACGGAAATGTCTAGTGTTTGTACACTCATGCTGTTGCAAAATGTTATCTCTCTCTCTCTCTCTCTCTCTCTCTCTCAAGGATTGATTGATTGATTGATTGATTGATTGATTGATTGATTGATTGATTGATTGATTGATTGATTGATTGATTGATTGATTGATTGATTGATTGATTGATTGATTGATTGATTGATTGATTGATTGATTGATTGATTGATTGACGTATGATATATCCCCAGACCACGTAATTTAGATTAAGATTCCAACGAAGAATAAAGCCTCATTAATAGATCTTAACTGAACAATAATCTGAAACATGTTCGAGATTGGTCATGTATTGCGCATATAATATTTGATTTATGAG
The DNA here is from genome assembly GCA_944474755.1 of Limnoperna fortunei. Classification (NCBI taxonomy): domain Eukaryota; kingdom Metazoa; phylum Mollusca; class Bivalvia; order Mytilida; family Modiolidae; genus Limnoperna; species Limnoperna fortunei. The sequence goes on from OX104119.1 coordinate 2,952,618, forward strand.
GTGTTCCGTACCTTTGTCTTAGCTCGGTATCACAATTTAAAGAAATATGTAAGCAGGTTTTATGTTCGCATTGTTTTTTATTAAATACATGTATCATTTATTTGTAAAGGGTACGAAGAAACATTGATTTCCGGTCATTGAGGGGTGATTTTCGATTTTGAAAAGTAACAAATCAGTATTGACATTATTAGTTTGCTTGCTCCTCTGAACATAAATTAAATAATTTTAAAATGTATTTGAAAGAGGGGTTTTATCTTATTTTCATTCGTGCATATCAACAACACTATTAAGGATATGTTGTGATTACATGATACCGATCATACCACAACTATCAATAAGACTGTTAGTCTACACAGTGCCCGCCCCATCATAAGACTGTTAGTCTGCACCGTGCCCGCCCCATCATAAGACTGTTAGTCTGCACCGTGCCCGCCCCATCATAAGACTGTTAGTCTGCACCGTGCCCGCCCCATCATAAGACTGTTAGTCTGCACCGTGCCCGCCCCATCATAAGACTGTTAGTCTGCACAGTGCCCGCCCCATCATAAGACTGTTAGTCTGCACAGTGCCCGCCCCATCATAAGACTGTTAGTCTGCACAGTGCCCGCCCCATCATAAGACTGTTAGTCTGCACCGTGCCCGCCCCATCATAGGACTGTTAGTCTGCACCGTGCCCGCCCCATCATAAGACTGTTAGGTAACACCCTGCTTCTTCCCCCTCATAGCACAGTTAGGTAACACTCTGCTCCTTCCCTCTCATAAGACTCTTAATTTGCATTATGCCCACCCCCGCATAAGACTGTTAAGTAACACTCTGCCCCTCTCTTATAAGACTGTTTATTTGCACCATTCCCCCCACTCAATAAGACTGTATGTTATCACCCTGCCCCTTCACCTAATAATATTTCGACTCGTACCATGCATCGCCTCCTCCTCATAAGCCTGCTAGTTAGCGCCGTGCTCCTTGCCACTCATAAGAGGTTTTGTTTGCTCCCTGCTCCCCTTTGGAAGACTGTTAGTTAGCACCCTGCCCTTTCCTCTCATAAGACTGTAAGGTAACACAATGCCTCTTCCCTCTCATAAGACTGTAAGGTAAAACCCTGCCTCTTCGCTCTCATAAGAATGTAAGGTAACACCCTGCCTCTTCCCTCTCATAAGACTGTAAGGTAACACCCTGCCTCTTCCCTCTCGTAAGACTGTAAGGTAACACTCTGCCTCTTCCCTCTCATAAGACTGTAAGGTAACACCCTGCTCCTTCCCTCTTATAAGACTGTAAGGTAACACCCTGCTCCTTTCCTGTTATAAGACTGTAAGGTAACACCCTGCCTCTTCCCTCTCATAAGACTGTAAGGTAACACCCTGCTCCTTTCCTCTTATAAGACTGTAAGGTAACACTCTGCTCCTTTCCTCTTATAAGACTGTAAGGTAACACCCTGCCTCGTCCCTCTCATAAGACTGTAAGGTAACACTCTGCCTCTTCCCTCTCATAAGACTGTAAGGTAACACAATGCCTCTTCCCTCTCATAAGACAATAAGGTAACACCCTGCTCCTTCCTCTCATAGAACAGTTAGGTTAGTCCCTGTCTCTTCCCTCTCATAAGACTGTAAGGTAACACCCTGCCTCTTCCCTCTCATAAGACAGTTAGGTTACACCCTGCCTCTTCCCTATCATAAGACTGTAAGGTAACACCCTGCCTCTTCCCTCTCATAAGACTGTAAGGTAACACCTTGCCTCTTCCCTCTCATAAGACTGTAAGGTAACATCCTGCCTCTTCCCTCTCATAAGACTGTAAGGTAACACCCTGCCTCTTCCCTCTTATAAGACTGTAAGGTAACACCCTGCCTCTTCCCTCTCATAAGACTGTAAGGTAACACCCTGCCTCTTCCCTCTCATAAGACTGTACGGCGACACCTTGCTCCTTTCCTGTTATAAGACTGTAAGGTAACACCCTCCGCCTTCCCTCTCATAAGACTGTAAGGTAACACCCTGCCTCTTCCCTCTCATAAGACTGTAAGGTAACACCCTGCCTCTTCCCTCTCATAAGACTGTAAGGCAACACCCTGCCTCTTCCCTCTCATAAGACTGTAAGGTAACACCCTGCCTCTTCCCTCTCATAAGACAATAAGGTAACACCCTGCTCCTTCCCTCTCATAAGACAGTTAGGTTAGTCCCTGCCTCTTCCCTCTCATAAGACTGTAAGGTAACACCCTGCCTCTTCCCTCTCATAAGACTGTAAGGTAACACTCTGCCTCTTCCCCCTCATAAGACTGTAAGGTAACACCCTGCTCCTTCCCTCTCATAAGACTGTAAGGTAACGCCCTGCCTCTTCCCTCTCATAAGACTGTAAGGTAACACCCTGCTCCTTCCCTCTTATAAGACTGTAAGGTAACACTCTGCCTCTTCCCCCTCATAAGACTGTAAGGTAACACACTGCCTCTTCCCTCTCATAAGACAATAAGGTAACACCCTGCTCCTTCCCTCTCATAAGACAGTTAGGCTAGTCCCTGCCTCTTCCCTCTCATAAGACTGTAAGGTAACACTCTGCCTCTTCCCTCTTATAAGACTGTAAGGTAACACCCTGCTCCTTCATTCTCATAAGACTGTAAGGTAACACCCTGCCTCTTCCCTCTCATAAGACTGTAAGGTTACACCCTGCCTCTTCCCTATCATAAGACTGTAAGGTAACACCCTGCCTCTTCCCTCTCATAAGACAATAAGGTAACACCCTGCTCCTTCCCTCTCATAAGACAGTTAGGCTAGTCCCTGCCTCTTCCCTCTCATAAGACTGTAAGGTAACACTCTGCCTCTTCCCTCTTATAAGACTGTAAGGTAACACCCTGCTCCTTCATTCTCATAAGACTGTAAGGTAACACCCTGCCTCTTCCCTCTCATAAGACAGTTAGGTTACACCCTGCCTCTTCCCTATCATAAGACTGTAAGGTAACACCCTGCCTCTTCCCTCTCATAAGACAGTTAGGTTACACCCTGCCTCTTCCCTATCATAAGACTGTAAGGTAACACTCTGCCTCTTCCCTCTTATAAGACTGTAAGGTAACACCCTGCTCCTTCCCTCTCATAAGGCTGTAAGGTAACACCCTGCCTCTTCCCTCTCATAAGACAGTTAGGTAACACCATGCCTCTTCCCTCTCATAAGACTGTAAGGTAACACCCTGCCTCTTCCCTCTCATAAGACTTTAAGGTAACACCCTGCCTCTTGGCTCTCATAAGACTGTAAGTTCGCACCATGCCCCTCCTCGTTTTTGAATGGGTGTATGATACATGTATTAAAAGATAAATTACGGCAACCAGCTGTACGGTATTGCTTTTATACCGATTAAATATGACAACCAGCTGTATTGGTTATTGACAGATAAATTGTTGCCTCAAGTTGAATTGCTTTATATTGACAGACAAATAACGGCCACCAGCTGTTTTGCTTTATTGACCGATAAATTACGACCACCAGCTTTTTTGCTTTATTGACCGATAAATTACGACCACCAGCTGTACGGCTTTATTGACAGACAAATAAACGAAACCATCGTTCTGAAATGATACATAATTGAACTAAAATAAATCCGTTAAAAGCATAGTTTATCTCACGCGTTAGCAAGTTTAATTGATAAATTGGGAATACAAGCTGTACTTACATATATATCATGGACAACTTTTATTAACAGTTGTATAAGGCACACACAAAATATTAACTTAGGTTTTCTAGGGAGACAATCTGTAGTCACATATAAACTTCTGGATGACAACGCAAGACCTCACCGAGCTGCAACTGTACGTGATGTTATCGAAAGGGAAGTTATTGTGCATCTTACATGGCCATCCGTGTCACCCGATATGAATCCAATTGAACATTGGTGGGATATTATTTGCCGTAAAATCAATAACAGAGCAACTGCTTGTAAAAATGTCCAAGAACTACGTATTGCCATTCAAAATGAATGACAGAATTAACCACATGCTTCACTTCGTCGTATAGTCACCAGCATGAGGAGGAGAGTGAATGAACTGTACCGGAAGCGTGGTGGTTACACGACTTAACCGAGTATTTTTGCGTTTAATTAATTAATTTTAAAGTGACTTTTCTTTCCCTGAACGTTGACCTGTGATGATGTGTTTACTTTATGTTCATGAAATTGAAGTATGCAATCAAACTTATTTTTTGACTAATGGAAGTAATATTTGCACTGTTTTTGATGTCATTTCTTTGAACATTTTTGTCATCAAACAATAAGTAAAGCGACTGTAAACATGTTGTTTTCATGTTTTATTTGTCATTAATGTTCAATAAATTGTCATTTCTTCAATATATATTAAAATATATAAAATCTTAAATGAATCCCTGCAAGATAATAGGGTGTTGCTTAACTTATGGCGAGGTTTATAGACTAAATAACAGGCACAAATTTATCATTTATCATTGATTCTTTGCTACTTTAAAAGTATTTCTCATAGGTGACTGGTTGCAGATAGTTAGTCATCTATTGATCACGTGGCTGTCAACGCCGAGGTTGGGGAGTCTCACTGTGAGCAGAATGGGCTGGATTCCAATATTAACTGTCAAGGATTGTAAATTTTCCTACCGAAGGTCGGCGGTTTTTCAATGGGTACTGAGGCTCCCCAAATAAAAAAAAATATGTGTAAAATGGTTTAAAGTGGCGTTAAACGCCATTCAAAGGACCAAAAACTGACGATGAGACGAAAAGACATCCACTTAATTCACTGGTAAAACTAAATATCAATCACTAATCAATACCACTGTATACCATAGAACTAGAAATTAAATGAAATAGATTTTTTCTACAATACACATTTTCGTTTTATCTAACAACGCCGTTTCTACGACAAAATTTGTTTATTTTTACTGACACCGACAAGAAAGTCCAAATCAAACATTTCGCCTGTTTATGAATGTTTACAAAGTGATCTTATGAAGCAGTGTATGAATTAATAACAAGGCACAGGAAATAAATGACAACACATTTTGCGCATGAGATGCACGGATTTTACATACATTTTGTAAGCCAGACCTATTTCTGGGCTATCCACAATGTGTGCTGCTAGGCATGCAATGACGAGACCGTTTACTTCTATAGGAACAGGTGTACTCAATCTGATGAGACCCTGAGTTAGATTGCTACTCTTTACTATACCAAGATAAGTTGTAGCTAAAATCAGCGAACAAATCGAGTATGCTAAACAAAATACGACATGTATATAGACAATCATGTAGGAATTTGGGAATTTCATAAAAACACACAAAATGCGTGCGCAGCACGAGATAACACTGGAATATCTTGTTGAGGTTATGATATGAAACTATATATTAATATTTTAACACATCAAAACAAACATTATAATTATTGGAACATGTTGTAAATTATCAAACGTTACACGTAGTACAATATTTCAACCACATTTAGCCTAGCAAAGCTTTCATAATGGTTTTATCAGTGTTGTTTACAGATCTCGGGTGACCAGTTGTATCTTAACACTGTAACGATCGCAAAAAATAATTCATATATTGTGACAGTAGTAATATTTCTACAAACTGCGAGTTCTCGCTCTCCTTGATATTCCTCCTGGCGTTTCTTCTATTTCTCATTGTAAATAAAATAAACAAACAAATAAATAAATAAATTAATTAATAAAACTGAAAAGCATATGCGTAAAAATAATTCTTGACATCTGGAAAAATGCAATTATCTAAGTGTCGGCAATAAATTACAACTAGACACGTCATTTAAGGGTGTACTCGATATGTAAACTACACATCTTCGGCCATTTCGTTGAAAAAATATATATGTGGGACTTTACAAGCCGAGTGATTAAAGAAGTTAGGCGTTCATTATTGAGCACAAGCGTGTCAGCACTGAGACTGTGAGTTCGAGCCTTACTGTAGTAAGGGTGTGTTCGACTCCTACATTAACTGATAAATAATGCCAGTTTTCTGCCGAATGTCGGTGGCTGTTTTTGTACTCTGAATACTCTTAATACTAGATGTCATGACAAAGCTGAAAAATTGCTGAAAGTTTCGTTCAACCTATTCAATCAAACAATCAAACTTTTTGTATTTACATAATCCTGGACTTCATATTTAGCTGGGGTATAAATCGAAGCGGTGTTAGGTCCCTATCAAAGGTTCATGGATTCTACAGAATTTATGGTTTCTCGGACTTTTCTTTTTATGCAGTTTTTCATTCATGTACCAAGATTTGACTATTTTTAATAGGGTGCATACCTCCCATTCCCCCGACCGAACACGCCCCCAACTGATTCAGCTTCCGCGTAAATATTTAGATCTGACCTTATGTTATAGTAAATAATAGAAGGCATTTTAAGAATCACCGTCATTGTTATGCAACATTTATGTACCACATCTTCTGAATGGACAATATTAATGTGATAAATTTCAAGGCATCGATTGATGCTGTCAGAAGTTAACGCAAACCCAAATGGCATTTTCGGCATAGTCCGTTAATGCAAATTTGATTGCCGTTAGTGTATTTGATCGCCAGTAAACTCAATTTGACACCATCAAATCACCAACCGACACATCTTCAAATACAGTACAGCTAACTTCTAAATATGACATGTATTCAGACATTTTCACACACAAATTGGCGTATGGAATCTTTAGCCCATTAGATAGTAAGGTAAAATTTCAGTATAACATACATTATATATACATCATGTAGAATAAATTGATAAAAAGTCCCCAATAATCTTCTTTGTCAACTTTTATAAAAGACCATCTAGAGTGTATACTAATGCAAATCGAGTGAAACAACGGCATGACATGTCAGGATGAAATGTATACAATCTTCTAACTCAGTTTGCATAGAGTTGTCATAACGGAATAACATATTGATTTTAAATTCATTTGTTGGATTCTAGCACTAAAGCAACAAAAAAGCATACATAAGAGTACCTTTGACAGTATTGTTAGGTCTTTTCATCCTAATCTCCATATGCAACGGTCTTTTCCAGACTGTTTGTACAATTGAACTTATTCTTTTTAGCTTGCTCGGATCCCGGCTTAAGCTTATCTTCCCAGAATTATTATATAACTGCTGATAAATGATGTGTATTATTTAATGAAAAACAAACATTTATTATAAAGCATAGTATTGACTGTATACTATTGGAACCAATAACTTGCCATGAGGTTTATATATTTCGATTGTTGCTGACCACCCACGCTGGCGTGGGTATTGATTTGGATTTCGCAGGCACTTAACAACAGTGAGCCTATCTTATTCCTTTTCTTTCAATTTTCGGTTTATTTTCGAAAGGAATGGTATTCTGTGTTGCATATACTATGTCTGTTATGTAATATACTAACGATATTGGTACAAGACGCGTTGCCCCAATATAAACACATCAAATAGCGAGTCCTTAGTAAGCCTTTATTGTAACGCTGCTCAGACATAGTACCAGTCATCGGAAACATAATATAGCGAGTCATAGTTGAAAACCCTTGTTGTAACGGCTGGTCAGTACATAGTATCAATCATCGGACACATTATAAAGCGAGTCCTAACTGAAAACCCTTGTTGTAACAGCTGCTCAGTACCTAGTAACTCTCATCGGACACATTATAAGGCGAGTCCTAGCTGAAAACACTTGTTGTAACAGCTGCTCAGTACCTAGTTACCAGTCATCGGACACATTATAAAGCGAGTCCTAGCTGAAAACCCTTGTTGTAACAGCTGCTCAGTACCTAGTAACTCTCATCGGACACATTATAAGGCGAGTCCTAGCTGAAAACCCTTGTTGTAACAGCTGCTCAGTACCTAGTAACTCTCATAGGACATATTATAAGGCGAGTCCTAGCTGAAGCCCTTTTAATATGTTGTTAAAATATTGCCAATTCATGACACTGGGTTAACAAATATTCATCACATTACATCATATTGATGGTGTTCAGTGTCTGTTAAATATTGCTAATTAGAGAAAATTGGAAAACCAAAAATATAGTCCTTTACTGCATAGTAAAAGATGTCCTGATGTTGACCATACTGTACTGATCGATATTGCTTAAATACAAATGGATAACAACAATCTATAATGAATAAAATTGTTGTTGTGTATCAAAACAGAAGTTTGTTGGGAACTACGTTATTATATGTAGATATTGAACAATGTTTTGCGAACTTATAAACTTGTCCAATCAATAGACATAGTCACAAACTATCGATCATTAGTTTGATTGATGTTTGTTAAAGTCCATTTCTGAAATGAATCTAGAAAACATGTATAAGATAAATATTCACAAAGCAACTAATTACAAAATAAGAACTCTATTTTAACGTCCCATAAAAATTTAATAATTCTACTACATAACCTTACACTCTATACTGAATGAAGCAAACATCTGGAAGTTGTCTGACAGTATAATATGGTATTAAGAGTTATATTTTGTGGGATGTGTAAACAACATAACCAGTTATCCTTCAGTTGACTGACTGTATAATATTACACGATTGTGTGTTGCTCACCGCATCACAGGATTGTGTGCTCACTATATCACAAGATTGTGTGTTCACCATATCACAGTATTGTGTGTTCACCATATCACAGGATTGTGTGTTCACCATATCACAGGATTGCGTGTTCACCATATCACAGTATTGTGTGCTCACGATATCACAGGATTGTGTGTTCACCATATCACATGATTGTGTGTTGTTCACCGTATCACAGTATTGTGTGTTCACCATATCACATGATTGTGTGTTGTTCACCGTATCACAGTATTGTGTGTTCACCATATCACAGGATTGCGTGTTCACCATATCACAGTATTGTGTGTTCACCATATCACAGTATTGTGTGTTCACCATATCACAGGAGTATGTGTTCACCATATCACAGGATTGTGTGTTCACCATATCACAGTATTGTGTGTTCACCATATCACAGGATTTTGTGTTCACCATATCACAGGATTGTGTGTTCACCATATCACAGGAGTATGTGTTCACCATATCACAGGATTGTGTGTTCACCATATCACAGGATTTTGTGTTCACCATATCACAGGATTGTGTGTTCACCATATCACAGGAGTATGTGTTCACCATATCACAGGATTGTGTGTTCACCATATCACAGGATTTTGTGTTCACCATATCACAGGATTGTGTGTTCACCATATCACAGGAGTATGTGTTCACCATATCACAGGATTGTGTGTTCATGGTAGCATATGATAATACCAATCAATGTTGCTGGTTTCATTTAGTCAGATAGCAATTTTCTCGCACCTTCAGTCAAGCATAATACAAAATACTAGTACCTCACACGGGGTTTATGAGTTCGAGCATAACTTCCGGCAGAGTGTGTTGAACGCTTAACTGAATTTCAGAGGGAGTATTACTTAAACTGATACTCGACACAGTAGCACTCTCATTTCCTCGGGTACTGGGATATTGTATTGACTTGTGAAATAAATATTGCTGAAAGTTTCGTTTTATAGAATCATAAAAGTCAGTTTGCTTTTACCAAATACTGACAATTAACGCCATGTAGAACGAGTTGTTCTGATAAAATAAATGGGGGAGGACAATTGCATAATTAGGTGGACTAAATATCTAGATTATTGGTACCAGTCCAAAACCATTAATACTCCCACGGGCTCACCTATAGATTTATTTATTGAAGTTAAACACGTGTATTTGTTTACACTTATGTTATCTTTTTTGTAGACTGTCATGTACAGCATGGGCCAATGATTTCGCGGAGTAAACTTTTATATTGAGTAATAATTTGCTGCACGCATAGGCGAGCGGTTCGAAGATACACGTGTTTGTTGTTAATGAATAAATACTTTATGTTCGGTTGAGTGATCAGTCAAGTAAAAGGATCCGTCCAGAACAGGGATCAGTCCAGTATAGGGATCAGTCCAGTATAGGGATCGATCAGTCAAGTATAGGGATCAGTCCAGTATATGGATCGGTCCAGTATTTGGATCAGTCCAGTATAGGGATCGGCCAAGTATAAGGATCAGTCCAGTATAGGGATCAGTCCAGTATAGGGATCGGTACAGTGTATGGATCAATCCAGTATATGGATCAGTCCAGTATATGGATCGGCCCAGTATAGTGATCAGTCCAGTATAGGGATCAGTCCAGTATAGGGATCAGTCCAGTTAAGAGATCAGTCCAGTACAAGGATAAGTCCAGTATAGGGATCAGTCCAGTATAGTGATCAGTCCAGTATAAGGATAAGTCCAGTATAGGGTTCGGTACAGTGTATGGATCATTCCAGCATATGGATCTCCAGTATATGGATCATTCCAGTATAGGGATCAGTCCAGTAAAAACGATCTGTTCTTCATAGGGATCAGCCCAGTATAGGGATCAGTCCAGTATAGGGATCGGTACAATGCATGGATCAGTCCAGTATAAGAATCAGTCCAGTGTAGGGTCAGTCCAGTATAGGGATCGGCCCAGTATATGGATCAGTCCAGTATAGTGATCAGTCCTGTATAGGGATCGGTCCAGTATAGGGATCAGTCCAGTATAGGGATCGGCCCAGTATAGTGATCAGTCCAGTATATGGATAAGTCTTGTATATGGATTAGTCCAGTATAGTGTCAGTCTAGTATAAGGATCGGACCAGTATATGGATCAGTCCAGTATAGGGATCAGTCCAGTATAGGGATCGGTACAGTGTATGGATCAGTCCAGTATAAAGATGAGTCCAGTATAGGGTCAGTCCAGTAAAAGGGTCGGACCAGTATATGGATCAGTCCAGTATAGGGATCAGTCCAGTATAGGAATCGGTACAGTGTAGTGAGCAGTCCAGTATATGGATCAGTCCAGTATAGGGATCAGTCCAGTATAGGGATCGGTACAGTGTAAGGATCAGTCCAGTATAAAGATGAGTCCAGTATAAGGATCAGTCCAGTATAGGGATCGGTCCAGTATAGGGATCAGTCCAGTATAGGGATCGGTCCAGTTAAGGGATCGGTACAGTGTATGGATCAGTCCAGTATAGGGATCAGTCCAGTATAGGGATCAGTCAAGTATAGGGATCAGTACAGTATAGTGATCGGCCCAGTATAGGGATCGGTCCAGTATAGGGATCAGTCCAGTATAGGGATCAGTCCAGTATAGGGATCGGTCCAGTATAGGGATCGATACAGTGTAGGGATCAGTCCATGGTTCCTTTTACAAGCACTTAAAACTTTATAGAAAAGTGAGATAAAAGAAAATTAGGAACTATAAATAAAATTTGATAGATCAGTTAGAAAATTTACATGAAAAAAATCCAAAAACATATTGGGACCTCTTAGATCAATTAAAGAATAAGAAAAAACTGAAATAAAACCCAGTCAAATATTAATCTTAATGATTGGGAAGATTATTCAGCTCATCAAAACCTAGCTTTAATGATGAAGTCAGAGAAATGGAACAAGAAATTATCTTTAATGAATTGGACTATAAAATAACTGAAGCTGAGATCAGCAAATGCTATTAAATCTCTTTAAAATGGTAAATCTGCTGGGCTTTCCCAGATTACAAATGAAATGTTAAAGTATTGTCAAACTCATATTATGTTCTTGTTAAATATTAAGTTATTTATCTTAGTATTCTGTAAGGGAATATATCCAAAGTCATGCGGTCTGAGCTATATCACCCCACTTCATAAATCCGATTCAAATTAAAGCATGAACCCACAAATAATAGAGGAATAGCCATTGGGGACAATATAGGGAAATTTTTCAATAGAGTATTGAATAATAGACTAGAAAAGTTTCTTATTTTAAATGATATAATTTGTGCAAAAGAAATAGGTTTTATGGAAGGATGCAGAACCACTGATCATATGTTTGTTGTTAATATCCTTATTTAAATGTATGTTAAAAACTCATCTAAGTCACTATATGCATGTTTTGTAGATTTTACAAGGGCTTTTGATTCTGTATCAAATCTTCATCTTTTATATAAGCTTAGAAAGATAGGAATGGGATCAAAGATCTATCAGATTATTAAGAATATGTATGATCAATCATACCCAATGTGTTAAAGCAAATAATGAAAGATAAAAAATTTTAACTGTGCATTGGGATTACGACCAGGGGACATCTTAAGTCCCAACTTATTTAATATTTTGTGAATGATCTCCCAAAATATTTTGATTAATCTTGCTACCCAGTGCAGCTCATGTCTAAATCAAATAATACTCTTATGTGTGCTGATGATGTTATTCTGTTATCCACATCAGAAAGGGACTGCAAAACTGTTAGGCCGAATTTTACTGCCGTTATAATCCGAAGTTAGTTTTGTGATTTGTCGGATTAACGGCAGAACTCAGTCATATTGCTCGTAATGTAGCAAATAAAACATCTAACTTCGGTCTTTTTATACAAAATTCAAACATGATTTTCATCTTCTTTAATTTATTAAAGCTTTAGACATTGCAAAACTAACGGGAAACGATCTTTATTGAAGAAATTTCTTTTTTCGTATTTTAAAAAGCACGTGGAAATACAGTGTTGATCATTTTTCCGTATATGGATAATGTGACCTAATTTTATTATAAACGTGCTAATTTGCATACTATATAACAACCATTCCGTAGTAAGAATCCAGTAATTTACATATATTGCACAAGATGCAACACGCCATTCATTTGAGGGTTTCTCAATGTTTTTCATGTAGTAAACGTAATTAAAAAGAGACACGAATGCCAATTAATACACTCGCACAGCGGGTTATTAAAAACGACAATAACTATCATCACATATCAATAATAATCGATTTAAAACACGAAACCGATAAAAAAAATGGTGACACTGTCAAAAGATATCAAGATCGATCACCTCTGACTATATGCAACTTCTTTTGGATATCTCTGCAACATTACGAGTAATGGGACTAAATTCGTACCCTCGCCAAAAAAAAAGGGAGAGAGAGAGATTGCACGATTATTCGTTTTACAAAACTATATGTGGTAGTCAGTTATTGTTTTATTATATTGTTGTACTATAATTAGTCATGTTAGTAAGAATACATTATTATTTGTGTTTTATTTCAGTTAGTGCACTTCATATAGTTCACTAGAATAATATTTTGTAAAGAATTAATTATGTTTTAGCTTATTTCGACATTTGGACTTGCCGACGTATGACGATATTTCGTATTAGTCTGGATCATTTATTTCATGGTAATTAAGGGGTCATCCATAATTGTCAACATTTTTCACAAGTTTGCAAAGAGCACTCTTTTTGAAAACCCCCTCCCTCCCTCCAAAAGAGTACGTCAACATTTTTTGCAAGTCTTCACATCCAAATGACCGGAAGATTAAAGAACGTACCGAAAAAATGTTGAAATTGAAACCCACTCCCCTTTATAGTGCTCTTTGCACACTCGTGAAAAATGTTGACAATTATAGATGACCCCTAACTTCAAAGTATTCTGTTCCATGGTTCATTGAACCGCTCACTGTATCTATTTGTTTATTGGTCGTTATATTTTCTCTATTTTTCTATTGGTTGTCATATCTTGGCGCGATATTTCTATTGTTCTCAGCTTAAAACCTGAACACTTTTGCCTGAGATATTGACGGAACTGGCTGTTTACTAAACTGCTCCAAGATTTATACTTTCGATGAGTTTGAACTTTCCTATTGAAAGGTCAGTTCTTTATCCGTAATTTCTTCAATTAATTAACCTACAACGTCGATTGTCCAAATATTAACGTTTTAACCAGTACGAATGATTTTAGCGAGCATTAAATGTTTGAATGTTGAATGAGCGATATGAACGGTCAAAGTATGAATAGTTTAAAGTTTATAAAAGATGGCGCAGTAAATTTTATCAGATTATTATATGACATTTTTGATATCATATGCATTATTAGCCCAAGGTTTGATATTGGCCCAAGAGCCGCAGGCTCGAGGGCCAATATCAACCTAGGGCTTATAATGCATATGATATCAAAAATGTCATGTAATGGTCTTTTTATCATATGCTTCAGCAGGGGAAAATGAAATAGACTTGGATATATCAAAATCTTATCGAGTTCCGGTACCGCTATTCATGTGCTCTGAATTAGTTTTAAAGTCATTTAGATAATATTTTCAGATCACTCACGGTTCGTTTCTATTTGTGTGTAAGTTTTCATTGACTTAAGATAATCCAAAGTATTGTCCATCTCCATGCATTCATATCATGCATGTCGTCTGCTTTATCGTTCGACGTCATATTTGTAAACGATTCCGGTAGTTTCCGATCATTTACGGAAAGGCATGTGATATCACTCACGGAAAAGCGTGTAATAACATTCGGAAGCAGTTAATAACATTTTGATATCAGCCCGCTTTGCCAATCTGGCAAAATATAAAAAATTTGCCCACATTTATTCCTTTATCCATGTTATCATACAGTAAAAAAAATAATAGTTATTTACTATAAGTATATGATAAATCTATTTATTAAATAGGTTTGATATACTGTATATTTTATAAATAGTTTGTTACATAACTGAATTAGATATCGAACGCACCGCGGTTTGAGTGATATAACAAGTTTTTACCTTTTTAGTAACGATCAATTTGATTTATACATGAAGAGTTTTCTTTACAGGTGAATAATCGTGTAAAGTAGTTAGTTAATACAATAAATGTTATTTTGTTATACAGGTCAATTTTGTGATGTAAATGTAGTCCATATCATTCAAGAGACCTTTGCACCTCATGTGAGGTAAGCTGAGTGTTAAATGTTATTGTTAATTTTATGATTTTTGCGTAATCTATTGCTATTTTGCTTACCGCATAATACCGCATAAAGTTTCACGCTTTTAGCTTTTGTTTGCTTTAATTTTGTTGCTTAGTTTATTTGCGAATATTAAAGGTGCTAAACGACAGCAACGAATATGTTGTAGCTGTAAGAAGTGTCTTATTGAAATCTAACTTGTAAATAATCAATATTTACTTGGATTTTTATTAAAGCTAATTGTTTTCAATACAATAATATTGATAAGATATAACGATTACTATTGTAAACTTTAACGTTTTCGTTGCAAAACCTTATGATTGTATTTATTTTCCAGGGTTATAATTTATTGTTAATAAATTTCACCTGATGACGATGAAATAAACTTACGTAACCCTAGAAGTGTTCCTTATTTTTAACTTTGGACTAGAAGGAGCTGCTACGTATAAATAAACTTGAATTTTCTCAAAAGAAGGGAAAATGACTATTAACTTATTAGAAAAAGTATTGGTATTTAATAAAGCTGGCAGAAAAAAGAATTTAAAAATTTAAAAATAATATTTTTCAATAAGATAATTGAAAATGTCAAACAAAACAAATCTCTTGGGATAACTTTCACATCCGAGTACAAAAGCATTTTTCAAATTAAAAAACATAGGAGTCAGCTCCAAATGCGAAGACCTTGATGCATCTATTCAAATTCGTTGCTGGGAATTTTTTATTCTCAATTCCATCCAATCAAAACTTTTGATTTCCTCTGTCGTCATAGTAACTGAGAAAATTCTCATGCTGAGCAAAACATTTTTAGTCAAAATGGTTTAATGGTGTAGAGGCCAGGATTCACCTCATGGCTTTAGCAAATTATCTGCGTTGTAGCATGGTCCCGGGTCGTTTCGCCCCGAATCCTGTTCGCACCGGGTCGTTTCGCCCCGAATCCTGTTCGCACCGGGTCGTTTCGCCCCGACAATAAATTTAAGTGAGTCGTTTCGCCCCGAAATTCAAACTGGGAGTAGTATTGCATTATAATTAATAGTGTATGGTGTTGGCTTCTTTGTTTTTATTTTCTGCTTGTTTTATGACAAAAAACACTTCAAAATTTTTCCAATATTTTATTACTTAAATTACAATGAATATATATATATAAGGACACATATACATCTGAGTTTTTTTGACCGAATGCTGCATGTCCAGGCAACACTGCTCTTGTTTGTCCTCTTTACTCCATAGCTGTATCCATTGCTGCTGATCAGTAGTTTGCCGCCCCTTTTACTGCCGGTCTCTAGTACTTTGTAGGTTATAGGAACATCAATTGGGATATCCTCAGGAAGATCTTGGTCAATGTTGATGGAGCTGCAAAAAAAGTTATGTTATGTTAAAAATATTTATTTATATTTAAATATTTTAAATATTTATTAAACATTCTTGATTATTGAATTAATTTGTGTTGACTTTTCGACGTTGACGGTCGTTAACTATTTAATTGAGTTAATTAATTTGATAATTACATAATTAAGATTAAGATAAAAATTGATTAAAATTGTTTTAACACTCCCATTTTACGACCAAATTAAATTAAAGTTAATTAAAGTCAATTAAAGTTAATTGTTCAAACAATATCTTAATTATTAGAATTTAAAAAAAAATCATTTGACAAAGAAACTCTATTTAAGTGAATTGTTCGAACAATATTTTTTTAAAATGTTAAAATCATATAATTTTTATATTAAGTTAACTTGAAATAAACGATAAAAAAGTCGGGGCGAAACGAATCACTTACCGGGGCGAAACGACCCAGTACGAAACGACCCGAGGCGAACGGGAATCGGGGCGAAACGACCCGGATTCTTGTAGCATTACTTCCCTTGTGCAATTGATCACGTGACAATAAATCACTTGATGAAAACGAAAGTATTAGTGGTTTTTGTAGTTGTAGGGCATCAAATCGTGGACGTCAGTTTATGAAACTACAGATATTGATACAGTAAGGTCAGTGGATTTATATTGTAGTTCACACTTTCCAGGAAAAATTGACAAATAATGGATTTTGAACTCATTTTCTCTTTCGCCCAACTGTTGACCAGTTTATAAATAAAATGTCGCAGTTAAACAATCGCTTTTAAACTGTATTTATGACCCGGTGATTTTGCTCATAAGATAAAAACGAAACTAACACGGGCACTTTGCCATGCCCATGGACATAGACATAGCCGACGTGCATGGCTCTGTGTCTAAGCTTAATGCTATATTAGTGCTAATCGTTTAATGTATTGTTCTCTCTCCACCTTTAGATATGCCGCCTTCAAATTTAGCAATGTATATTTACAATATATCTAGAGTGTCAGTCTGTATGTGCTTTTAGTGTTTTACTTATAAACTGCTTCTCTGTATATCATATGCCTCTAATGTCTGTGCCAATGCTTTCTTTTATTGCTTTGTACTTTTAAGCTTAGTCTTAATCTGCATAGTGCTGACTTTTATTGCTTTGTAACTTTTAGCTTAGTTTTAGTCTGCATAGATTGCTTTGTAACTTTTAGCTTTGTTTTTAGCCTGCTTTAGTGCTAGCTGCTTTATGTTCTTATACATAACTTTCTTGCTCCACCTTTTTAACATGCTTTGCCTACATGAACAGCAATTGTCTTATGTGTTTTGATAGTTTTTATTTAACTATAACACATGTCTTGTACCTATGTCTGTGTCAGTCTATGTCTTTGTATTGTACTGTATGTTTATCATGTAGCCTGTGTCAGCTTATGTTTTGTATTGTACTGTTTGCTTATTATGTCTGTTACATGTATTTGTTATTTATTTCGGTTTCAAAAGCTCTACAGAGCTTATGTTTGTTGTTACATATGTCACCGACTTTAAATAAAATTTACTTGACTTGACTTGACTATTTCGGGTTAGGATATTTTTTTAAAAATAAAATGTCAATAACTAGGTTCATGGGGTTTTTCTTTAATCGCTTGCCGTTTGGTAAATATAGGATCTTACATTCCAATCGAGGTAGTTAAATTATGGAATTTTAAGCATTGGCGAGGACTTACAGTAAGATTCTGTTTCTCTAATTTAAAAAGGAAATAAATTTGCGAAACGAAGTACAAATTCTCCCAACCCCAATTTTACGTTCATGACTTGAAAGCGCAGTAAATGGAAGGTGTTTTGTTTATGACGTCATGAGTTCTTATTGTGACGTTATTATTTTTAACCAATCAACTGCTGAGAACAACAAATTCACTAGTGACGAGAAAAATTTTTTCCACACCGGTCAAGCGGTTGAAATATTACATCAAAATTAGAGAACCAGTTTGTCATGTCTGGTGAAATGCTTTCGGGACGCCTCGGCCATAGTATTAGTCACCTCGGCCCTAGACTGGTAAAATCTGCCATAATTTAATACAACATATCGGCCATGTATTGAATCAGGAACCTTTAAACAAATGATAAATCATCGGGACTGGAATCTAACGATATCGTCTACTTTTTATTGTCACGCCAATACATAAATAACCGAACAAGTGTCGACACGGATATGATCGTGTCTTGGCCATCAAAAGATGCCTCTTGGAAATAAGCTGTCTGTTTAAGATTCTATAATAAATTTGCGTATTAAGGCCACACAAAATTAATTTTAAGGTTCTCAGGCCAAATTTTTCAAAAATAGATGAGGGAGGGAGGCTTTTTTTTATCATTTTATTGGTCTAAAATCAGACGAGGGAGGCATTTTTTTATTCGTTATCTTGCACAAAATTTAACTGGTAAAGATCTCAATCGATGTAAAGAATTTCTATATTAAACATTCATATTTGTATATGAAATGTATTTAAATGTTATTACATAAAAGAACCCCTTTTAAATTGAAAAATTGTTTATGCACCTGGGTTATAGTATAGTGAAATTGAGGGGAGGAGGGCAGGGATCGTCGCAATGCATCTAGATGCGTATTGAACACGTCTTTGCAGCAACTAATGCATACTAGTACAGTTATCGGATGTTTACGAATTTCAGTCGTGTCAATTTCGTCTCCAATGCATGATAACATACAAATGTATCATACAAATGGTGATCGAAATTAACCTGTTTCGTCAGATTTTCTACAGGTAACAATTATTTGGGCAGCAAATATGTTTTAATTAGGATATTTATTAGACAATAAATACATTCAGTATGAACATAAATTAGAGTAAATTAACCTTTAATTTTAATACATTTCAATTCGATTATCTGATTGATATACACAAGATTTAGGACTGTGTCTGTGGTCAGGTTTAACCTTTCTGTTGAAATTGATTGCATTGTATAATGTTCTAAATTACAAATAGTTCATTCTAATTTAATTTACGAGATTATGCTTGGGTATAAAATTAGAAAAAAAAACCTGATATATTTAATAAAGAAAACAATGATAATTTGTTGGGTGGAAAATTCATTTTGAATGTCAGCATCTGCATTATTTTGACATTCATTTCCAAGATGAGCCAGACAAGATACCAGTCTCTCTTTAATGGGGAAACATCAGCATGTTTCAAGTAATGATTGCAGCTCAATATGTCGCCATATTGTATATTTTATAAAATGACATGAATGATTATGGGTGTGTCATCGAAGAAATTGGTTGTATGCAACCACTTAGCTTAACTGCAATATGTGGCACTCATGAAAATTGTTTGGGATTTGCCATTTTCAAAAATGATGAGTCCAAGACTCACCATAAAAAATCCTACAAAGTATCACTGAAAGAGTACATATTTTGTGTAATCAACACTTCCTACAGCTTTTAACTACTATATCCCTAACACTTTCCAGAAGCAGATTGCACATATTATAGTTGCGACCTGCTATTATGGTATCGTTTTATGAGATGTTTCTATATTTGGGAACATCAAATCCTACAGCTTTAAACCCAGATCCCTGAAACATCACAGAATTATTGCACACCTATTGGTTGTGACCTGATATTATCGAATGTGTTTTCCCCATTTTTCCAGGATTGGGAACGTCGTAATTTTTCAATGAGGGTACCATTTTGTGTAATCAACTCCAGCTCGCTACCCAGATCCCTGAAACTGCACCAAAAGATTGCACACATATTAAAGTTGTGCACCTCAGCAGTGTTTTCGTTAAGAACCGGCCGCCGGCCAGAATGTCCGCCTCAGTGAACTTCCTGGCCGGTTCAAATTGCGTTTCCAAAAAAAAAATATTGTGCAATTTTTCGTTTATTGAGTTTCAAGTTGGATGTTTTCACGCAGAGATTATTTTAAGCGTAAATAAACTACTTCCTTGTTGTTGTGAATGACGCTAGCCCTATAGTCTCCGGTATCGATTTTGTCATTGGTCATTTGTAATTTGGATTTTGATTGGCTGTAATTGTTTAATTCTCCGTCGCAGTGGCGTTTGAATGCAACAGAATCCATGTTAATAAGTCATGATGAACAATGACATTGATCAAAAAAGCAAACTATCGTAAATAATACCATGAAACGGAGTATCAAAGATTTTTTTAAAAACGTTCAAAATAAAAGGTCGAAAGGTGAATATAAAGATTTAAATATATATTTGATCATTGTTGTTCGTTTGTTTAATAAACATGCATGATCACCGATGGCACCATTTAAATTTTGACAGTAACTGTGACCTGATCTTATTTAAGGAATGTTTTCCCATGACATGTCCACGAGAACTTCTTTCAGCAAATTTTATAGATGGTACTATTTTTGTGCTATCAACTCTTCCTTTTTTGTCACAAAACTGTAAACGATTCTCCGTTTAATAAAGCACTTGTTTTGCAACGCAGCCATTTAAGACGATTTTTTTTGTTTATTTTCCTCGGCAATCCGATCTCAATAGTCGTGAACACGAACGATTCCGTAACCCTCGCTTGTATGCACTATGTATTCTTTCGGAAGTTATCTTTAGAGTAAGCAAAGATGTCCGATCTTTCCGAATGCAGTGGCGGGAAAATAAGAAGCGGATCGGTCGGATAATTTTTTTAACGGAAACGGCACCGCATTTCCGGATTTTTATTTTATTGAAAACCCGATAAAATCGGCAATGCGGCGGGGTGAAAACGGATGCGCGCGGGCCTGAGAACTGTAAATCTAATTTTATATGGCCTAAATAAAAGATAATTAAAAAAGAAAAAAAAAACTTACAGATACACAGGGCTCACGCTGGGTCAAAATTATAGGGAGAAGTCACTTCTCTTTTGGGTGGCTGACAGGGAGAAGTGAGGATAGAACAGGGAGAAGTGGGTGGAAAACAGGGAGAAGTTGCAGAATATGTCGTGAAAGCGTCCTGTTTACTTTGGTTTTTTTTAAATTAGTGTTGGCATTTGCATTTTTATTATGTTTTTTTAGCAGTTTAATTTATTGGGGATAAACTATCAAAGATTTGATTAACTATTCAGTATACTTATTTCACACATTTTCAAAAATACATGTATTAAACATAACAATAAAAAAAGAATCGACAGTCACAAAACTGTTCATTAAAATAAATGTTTCTTTGTCATTGAGACACAGTTTGATTGATTTATAATGAAGTACTATTAGAACTAAAAGAAGAAAATTACATCATTGTGACACATAATATATTATTTAAAATTTTAAAATTCACTATTAAAAAGTATTTAAACATATTTAACTTAAATTTGTTTTAAGTAACTGCCGAAATACTATTTTTACTACGTGTCTATCATTGCAAAACTCATTTCATCACTATCAGCGTAGTATATTAGCAATCTCCGGCACCAAATTCATATCCGCTCCGGAAATTTTCATAAATTCTTGTGCTCTGAACTGGTTTTCGGTTATATTGTAAACCTACGCTTTATATACCAAATAAAAGTTAAAAGGGTACCAGTTCAACTTTGGCGCGTAAACATAATAAACATGACGCGGTATCAAAAATATGAAGATTTCTTACCAAAATGGGAATAAAATTTGAAAGGCGACATTAGGCGATTGTACAAAATGAAAGGGCGACTTCACTTTGCTTTTGAAGATGATCGACGGCGAAGTGGGACCACGATAAGGCGACTTCTTCGCCCGAGTTGCCCTCCAACGCGAGCCCTGGATCACAGGAATTTGACCCCATATCATTTGGGTCGAAATATGGCCAGACAACGAAAAAAAAGTATTGTCGCGAACGAAGTGAGCGAAGGAGTCTAACGCAAAAGTAAACAATTCCTACCCCCCTACCTTTGTTGTTGAGTTTGCTTTGAGAATTGGCACTGACAACATGATTGTAGGTGCAAAAAATAATTAAAATTAGGATTTAAATATTATTTCATTTACATACAAAGCAAATTTTTTTTTTACCGTTTTATCCCATTTAATTTTTGTCATTTACTACGGAACAATCCACAATGGAAGCTTCCCTGAAGTAAAGAAAGTGTTTCAGTCCAAGAAAAAGTTTCGCGGTTGCAAAAATATGGATATATTAAATGAATCGATGTCATAATCTTAAAGAATAAATGTCCGTGAGTAAGTAGAACACCTACAATCATGTTGTCAGTGCAAATTCTCAAAGCAAACTCAACAACAAAGGTAGGGGGGTAGGAATTGTTTACTTTTGCGTTAGACTCCTTCGCTCACTTCGTTCGCGACAATACTTTTTTTTCGTTGTCTGGCCATATTTCGACCCAAATGATATGGGGTCAAATTCCTGTGCCTGGATACAGAATTGGTTGTATTCAAGGGGACTGTTTAAAAATCTGGGTCAACTTTCCAAAAACCTGTAAATATTTCATGCTACCTAATCCGAAAATATACGGGGAATCACAACAAAAAAAAACTATATGCTGCAACACAACACAAAAAACCTAATTGGTTGGTCTATACCTTTTAAATGTGTAATATTGCATTATGATAATATATGGCCATGAAATATAAAGTTCGCCAAAATGACATACCAAAATTTCAAATGGCTATCGGTAAAAGTGGCTCACGATTTTTGCTGATTTTAACATTTTTTAATTGACCAAAGGGTCATGTGAGCTATTGTTATCACTTTGCGTCCGTCGTCGTCGGCGGCGGCGGCGTCTGTAAACTTTTTACATTTAAATCTTCTTCTCTGAAACCACTTGGCCAATTGAAACCAAACTTGGCCATAATGTTCATTGGATGGACCTTTACAAAGTTTGTGTTTTTTATTTTGATTGGTAAACCAATATGGCCGCCACCTCAAGACTTAGTTTAACATAGGACCCTATGGGAAAAAAGTTTAAAAGGGCTTCTTCTCTGAAACCTTTAACCAATCAAAACAAAACTTACTAACAATATTGTTTGGATGGTCCTCTATAAAGTTTGTGTTTTTGATGGGAATTGGAAATTCAAAATGGCCGCCACCGCAGGACTTAGTTTAACATAGAACCCTATGGGAAAAAGTTTTAAAAGGCTTCTTCTCTGAAACCGGTTAATCAATGGAAACAAAAACTTACTAGCAATATTGTTTGGATGGTCCTCTATAAAGTTTGTGTTTTTTATGGCAATTGGAAATTCAAAATGGCTGCCACGGCAGGACTTAATTTAATATAGGAACCTATGGGAAAAAGTTTGAAAGGCTTCTTTTCTGAAACCGGTCAACCAATGGAAACAAAACTTACTAGCAATATTGTTTGGATGGTCCTGTATAAAGTTAATGTTTTTTATCCCAATCGGAAATTCAAAATGGCCGCCACAGCAGGACTTAGTTTAACATTCGACCCTATGAGAAAAAAGTTTAAAAGGGCTTCTTCTCTGAAACCGTTTAACCAATCAAAACAAAACTTACTAACAATATTGTTTGGATGGTCCTCTATAAAGTTTATGTTTTTTATGGCAATTGGAAATTCAAAATGGCCGCTACCGCAGGACTTAGTTTAACATAGGACCCTATGGGAAAAAGTTTTTAAAGGCTTCTTCTCTGAAACCGGTTAATCAATGGAAACAAAAACTTACTAGCAATATTTTTTGGATGGTCCTCTATAAACATGATAAAGTTTATGTTTTTTATGGCAATTGGAAATTCAAAATGGCCGCTACCGCAGGACTTAGTTTAACATAGGACCCTATGGGAAAATGTTTTTAAAGGCTTCTTCTCTGAAACTGGTTAATCCATGGAAACAAAAACTTAATAGCAATATTGTTTGGATGGTCCTTTATAAAGTTTATGTTTTTTATGGCAATTGGAAATTCAAAATGGCTGCCACCGCCGCAGGACTTAGTTTAACATAGGACCCTATGGGCAAATAAAAAAAATCTTCTCTATACAACCGGTTAACCAATGAAACAAAGCTTTCTAGTAATATTGTTTGGATGGTCCTATTTAAAGTTTATTGAAAATTACATGATTTACTTTAACATCAGGGAAATGCCATCTTCATTGCCTATAAAATCAGGTGTGTGATACAGGCTCTTAAGAGCCTCTGGTTACTCTATTGCTCCAATTAATGTTCTTTTCTAAAATAAAGAGTAATTATAGTGTTTTTATACCTAATTTACTCAAGAGACTATTGTCATTTCCTTATGATTTTAGTGGTAGACAGTGGGGACTCGTACAAGGGTAACATGGTCAGGCTACTTCCAATTATCGAATATCAACTTTGATCCTTTATAGTCAACTATACTTCATAATAAAAAACAAGCCGATATCATCTTTAAACAGCTTTGCATACATGTAAATGGCTATTGGCGATCAGGGTTTGAAATTATCGGACGTTAAACAGTACTGAGTACATTTCAAGTTTTGACACTTCAAAAATATTATTACCTAAAAAATTTGCATGTTCATTGCTTTTGGTAATTTGGCTTAATTATGATCCAGATCAGCAATAGCTAAAACCTTTTTTATTGCCCTTTGCGAGAGATATCTTAGAATATTTGTTTATCATTGAACACGCCATTTTTTTAAACAAAAAGTGAAAGCTGGTACCGGAATTCCTTTTTTTATGTTTAAATTAGCTAAAGTAAAAATACTCACGGCAACCAGAACCAACCAACTGAAAATACGGAAATCTCCAGAACGGATATGAACTTAGTTCTGGAACTTGCAAATACAATGCTGGTTGTGTTGAAGTTACAACCACAAAGATTGAAAGACAATATTTTGGCAGTCACTTTTCAATTAATTAAATGTTCAAAAATATTTAAAAATGTATTTAAAACAGCAAACAGAACAGATTCAAATAATAATAATAACAATAGTGCCACAAACACAATCACACACAAAAATATGCAAATGTGCGAAAAAGTGCCCTTCTCATGCCCCCCTCTATTTTCAAATACTTGCTGGAACACTGTATTTCAAGAGATAAACGAAGCTAAAGAACAAGCCAACTTTGCAGCTCAACCTCGTTAGAGAGCAGCAACTTACCAGATACCAGACCACCACTTACTGTTCCCTGAATGGTCGCCTTACCGAGTACTGGAACAAGCTACAAGAGCAACAGATGTCCACCTCCGACTTCCTGAGAGCCGTCGGCCATCTGTACTCTCCAGCAGTACCATCCGCAGAAGACCTCCCAGACTCAGAAGCAGAATCATGAGAATCAGACAGCGAATAAAAGTTAACCCAGATTCATTGATTAATTATAGTATCATGTCGAAAATAGTGCTCTGTTATATCCAATCCTTATTGTTATTGCTTATGAAACAATAAAACAAAGCCTTATTAAATTGGTATTTACTTTGATTATTTTACCACACAAAAACAAATCATCTTTGAAATATTTAAAGATATTTAAAATAGTTCATTTTAATCCATGTACATACTGAATAAATCAACAATATGCCAACATAAATAGTATGGCCGTATTGTCTGGGGCCGATGTCTACCTGTCTACTTTGGACGACATTTACTATGGACGAAAAAAAATGGTCGAAACATCCAAATACCGTGAAATATTGCCCTCATTCAGAAAAAAATATTAATAGGGATAGAGCTTGGCTTTTTTCCTTCTTCAGTAGCCAGCTGGGCCTCTATAGGCCAAAAGTATCCAGGGGGCCAAACTTTTTTCAGCCCAAGTGTGGTTTAACTATAAACTCATGCTAGTATGATTATGTAAATTAGTTATTTTAGTCTGTCGAACATATGTATTTTGTTTCCTAAAGTTACGATTGATCAAAGAATTATCAGCCAGACACTAAAGCATGTAAAGGGAATGACAATATTTGAACAGATTATCTCGGAATTTAGGTACTCAGCGGGTGTTTGGCAGCCACCTAGCCCCTCCCTTCACCAAAAGCTCCAAGGTATTATACTCAAAATCCTACATTCTTACATTTTTAAGGTACGATTCTACAGGTGCTAACAATAGATATAATAAACACACACATGTATGATTGACATAGCCACAATCTATAGAGTGCTATTTTACTTGTTTTATGTTTTTCATGATTGATTGTTTATTCATATATATGAGTGTTAAAACTATTAACTTTCTATAATAAGAAGTATGATACAAGGTTATTTGTTGTCTGCCTGATTTAGGATTAAACGAATCTTTGAATGTTTTCTTTATTTAAACTGCACAATAAATTAATAAATATTTCTTTATTGTAACTTACTAATACACAAAAAGATTCAATTAATATCATGGATATGGAGTAGGCATTGCCAAAATGCGAGCACAGACAATATAGTCTGTTATTATCAATATATAATGTACATTTCTTAATTGACGTTACTTCCGAACACCCTTAATGTGCCTCTAAATTCCAGTGGTCAAGTGAGGTCTTTCTTTGTAATGGTGACGTCATATGAAATGTAATTTGATTGTCAGTATTTTTGTCTCGCCTGCGACAAAAGTCGCTGGAGGCGAGACATATGTATGGGAATTCGGCTGCGGCGGCGTAAACACTTGACATCTTGCTTCATATATTTGTAGGCCCAAGCCCTAGGTCCATCAAATTTGGTACAGAGGTAGCTTATGATGAGTACTTGGCAGTCAGTCACCTGTCACCTGACCTTGACCTCAATTTCTCGGTCCAGCGACTACGTTAAAGTTTTTGGGTTACGACAGTTCCTCTGTAACCACACATGGTAGGATGACAATATTTGGTATATAGGTTGCTGATGACTAGTACATGACTGTCTGGTAGGTGTCACCTGACCTTGACCTCAATTTCACGGTCCAGCGACTATGTTAAAGTTTTTGGGTTACGACAGTTCCTCTGTAACCACGCATGGTAGGATGACAATATTTGGTATATAGGTTGCTGATGATAGTACATGACTGTCTGGTAGGTGTCACCTGACCTTGACCTCAATTTCACGGTCCAGTGACTACGTTAAAGGTTTTTGGGTTGCGACAGTTCCTCTGTTACCACGCATGGTAGGATGAAAATATTTGGTATATAGGTTGCTGATGACCAGTACATGTACATGACTGTCTGGTAGGTGTCACCTGACCTTGACCTCAATTTCACGGTCAAGCGACTATGTTAAAGTTTTTGTGTTACTGCAGTTTCTCTGTAACATGTGTAACTATGCATGGTAGGATGACAATATTTGGTATATAGGTTGCTGATGAATAGTACATGACTGTCTGGTAAGTGCCGCATGACCTTGACCTCAATTTCACGGTCCAGTGACTACGTTAAAGTTTTTAGGTTACTGCTGTTCCCCTGTAACCAAGCATGGTAGGATGACAATATTTGGTATATAGGTTGCTGATGAATAGTACATGATTGTCTGGTAGGTGTCACCTGACCTTGACCTCAATTTCACGGTTCAGCGACTACGTTAAAGTTTTCCATTGCATTGAACTCATGAAAAATAATATTGGGTTGAATTCAAGGACTGTTTACATGCAATAACTGCAAATAAAAAGGTCATCAGGTGAATTTGTCCCTCCCTGACAATTCCTCAGATGCGAACAGTTCTTTGCCAGGAAGCCGGTTGATTATCTGTACATGTACTTGATGATGCTGCTTTTTGTAACTCTGTCAGCACAAGGTCATTTGCAATTTTTTCCAATTTGGCCTAAAATAAATAACAAATTAAATACATGGAAATCCAAATTTTATTACAATTTTAAAACTTGTACAGTAAATGTTGT
Organism: Limnoperna fortunei; assembly: GCA_944474755.1. NCBI lineage: Eukaryota > Metazoa > Mollusca > Bivalvia > Mytilida > Modiolidae > Limnoperna > Limnoperna fortunei. The sequence continues at coordinate 2,980,392 of OX104119.1, forward strand.
ATATGTAAGTTAATAATGTGCTTATTTTAGAAGAGGTTCATATATTAAATAATTATGATAATGGCAAAAATATTTATCAGTGTTAATATGTGTATTAATATATACAAGTCTAAACAAAGGGTTGCACCAAGACGTGCCAAGTACCCCACTTGACCATTTGGAAAACAGGAAGTAGATGGTCGACTGACCTGGAAAAGAGGCACGTTACAACTCATCATACTATTAAGCTGTGTACCAAATTTGAAGTCTTCTGTAGAAGCTGAGAAATCTGTTACAAAAAATTGTCTATTTTAACCCATAAACTATAGGTACATTACATTAGTACATGTATGTGAATAAATTACTTTTGTTAGTACAGTATGTTAAAAGAAATGAACATGTTTAAAATACCATAGACTATATTTTCACTGTCCTCTGTCATGTCTATTGATGGCTTGGTTTTCATTTTTTTGTTTATGTTATTTGATTTAGATAGGTCTTTCTTCCTTTTTTTGCTAGCTAATTCTTCAGCACGTTCAGCAACATTTTCTACGTCATGTTGAACTTGATTGAAGTTGTAGTTCATCTATCAAACGCTTAAATGAAGGTCCTGCCAGAATATCTGTCAGTTCATGTTTAGTCTTCTCATCTGCACCAAATGAAACAAATTATATTTAGTCATTTATTTATTTGTTAGTTTAATGAGAGATTGGTTTGAAAGTTAATTAGTTGATTACAATATATGCATATGTATTTATCCAATTTGAATGCGATTGCACAAACCATTGAATTTGTTAGTTGGAAAGAGGGGCTGGATTTTTTTTAAATTAAATTCTTTACCAGGTTAATTCTCAGATTAATTGGATCATGCCCAAAGATCATTTTTTGGAAAAGTATAAAATAACTTGAATATTATCAGATTATTTAATCCCCAAAATATAAAATAATAATATATAAAATAATGCTGATATTGAAAAAAAAATAATTTTGTCTTGACACCTTAAAAAAATCTTAAAAAATTTCCGTGCTTTGCGCGGAAAAAAATTGTCTGACCAGAACAAAAAACCAAGGTTCCCCATTCAAGTTCGAAGTTTAGAATTGTTTATTTACAAAACCATCTAATAATAAATGTTAGCAAACTAAATCTGCTATAGTAATTTTCAACAAATATGGTCGGTAGTTACTAATTGACACTTGAAATTTCTTTATGTCAATTGTAACGCCCACAACACAATTTTCCGTCAAAAAGTTATGGGCACGTTGATAATACCAAAATAGGTGTCAAGTGTTAAACCAACAAAATTAATGATTGATATTTTATAATTGTTTATTTACTAAACCATCTAATAATAAATGTTAGCAAAATAAAAATTAATCTGCTATAGTAATTTTCAACAAAAATGGTTCAGTAGTAGTTACTAATTGACACTTGAGATTTCTTTGATTATGTTTCTGGACGTCTCGGCCATACTCCGTTTGTCCATAGTACACTTCGTCCATAGATCAAAGCGGCCATAGTCAATTCAGCCATATTAGATATACAAGTTTAGCTTTTCTAAAAAGCTAACCGTCTCTTAGCTGCATTACAAATTTTATGGATTTATTAAAGTATCTGGTTTTTTTGTAATTTATATGTAGGATAGATAAACAATGTACATGTACCTTGTAAGGACTTTGTTTACGCTAAACTATTATCCAATGGTGCTTGAGAGATTTAAATGCCTGTCGTCACTTCACACGAAAATAAAGATACAGAACATATAATTTTTGACTAACCCAAATGGCTTTAAAGAGTAGGGAGATTTTGGTACAATGTTTACCTTTTAATTGTTCATTGACAAATGCATTGAATGAAATAGAAGTTAATATGTGGAACGTAACATTACTACACTAAAATACCGATTTAACGAAAATAAAGATATAGAACATATAATTTTGTCCAAAACAGCTTTATAAAGTAGGGAGATTTTGGTACAATTCACTGACCAATGCATTGAATGAAATAGAAGTCAATATATGGAACGTAACATTATTACACTAAAATACTGATTACAACCCCGATTCAACGAAAGAATATATCGAAATTTCAGTACACATACTAGTGCGATCCTGACGTAAACCAATGAAATGACAAAAATATTTATAGATTTAGTAAACCACCCAATCAAGTAACAGAGAGTCATTTACTCCGAAGATTGATCGTCATTTGACTATGTATACCGTCTCCCATGGGAGACGGTAATTAACTGTATACAGTTATTACAGGGTATCGTAATTAGCATGATTAAACTTTTGAAATAAATGTAATATTAATGTTATCTTGCATAAAATAGCGTAAATATTTTTCAAAATTTTTGTGTGGGAACTGCTGGCGAATATAAATCACCAACTGCTCGTAGGAAGTCTGATGTTCGTGCTTAAGGACTACTCAAAATTACTTGACTGAGAACAATATTAAAAGAAAGAGTTGGCCAGCACAGTCACCAGACATTAATATAATAGAAAACGTGTGGTTATTTATTAAAAGAAAACTACAAACTCGCGCCGGAACAATTTTTCGTACCTGGATGAACATTCTCCTCTGTTTGTTCAGAGCTTGTATATTTAGTCAATCCCCAAAAGGATTATGAATGTTATTAGGCTTAAAGGACATTTGATTAAATATTAAAGGTATGTGATTAGAAATGTTCTTTTTTGTTGGTTCATTTGTTTTTGCATGATGTTTAAAATGTGATCGTATTTTCTAAGCGGAAAGGCAACGTCGCCATTGTGACCGAATACTTTTGGGACGTCTCTGTATAAATAAATCTGTTGTCGTAATTTTCCACAAAACATTGTTCGGTAGTGACTTATTGACACTCGAAATATGCTTATGTCAAATTGTAACGTCCACAACACACACTTCCTGTCAAAAATAACGATAGTTCATAATTTGCAATATTCGACGATTATCGTGTACACATTCGTAGTAATTTTGAGTTTAAAATATGACTAATGAAGAATTATTGCCTCTGATGACAATAATAACACAATAAGCTATATGGATTTAGAGTTCGGACGTTACGATGCTTGACAGACACACTACTTACCGTCCAGTCTTCCATCCTCTTCAGCGTTCACACAAATAAATGACGTAATATACAAAAGGCGTTACTACGCATTAAAAAAGGCGCGAAAAACTAGCTCGTACTAGTTAGATCCCATAAGGCATAACGAGTTGCAGTTTTTGTGACAATGTTTTAAGTCGAAAGATTCCATGATGTTCCATGCAAAAATTTTTCTAAGTCCAACGATTCCATGATGTTCCATGCTTAATTTGATTAGTTCTACTTTCCATGATAGTTTCCATGTATTAAAATTTCCAAGTCCATTTCCATGCCATATCAATTTCTTTTTCCATGGAATTCCATGGAATTTTTGCCATGGTTTAATAACTTTCCATGGAAATATATTTCTCACCGCTGAACATGGACAATTTTCCATGGAATTCCATGGAAAACCATGGAAAATTATTTATTTTAACATGGAAAAACCTATTATCATGGAAACTCTAGGGATGGGTGTCTGGCAGGTGTCACCTGACCTTGACCTCAATTTCACGGTCCAGCGACTACGTTAAAGTTTTTGGGTTACGACAGTTCCTCTGTAACTATGCATGGTAGGATGACAATATTTGGTGAGTAGGTTGCTGATGACTAGTACATGACTGTCTGGTAGGTGTCACTTGACCTTGACCTCAATTTCACGGTCCAGCGACTACGTTTAAGTTTTTGGGTTACGACAGTTCCTCTGTAACTACGCATGGTAGGATGACAATATTTGGTGTATAGGTTGCTGATGACTAGTACATGACTGTCTGGGAGGTGTCACCTGACCTTGACCTCAATTTCACGGTCCAGCGACAGCGTTAAAGTTTTTGGGTTACGGCTGTTCCCCTGTAACTATGCATGGTATGGTGACAATATTTTGTATACAGGCCGCTGCTGATATTTAATGCTATTTACGTAATGCTTATGACAAAATTTATTTTAGTTTCTGATGCGGAATGCAGGCGAGACGTTTTTCTGTGTCCACACTTGTTTTTAAATATAACATTAACTTTTTATTGTTGTCAAATTTATTTTTAAGTCTTTCTTTAAAATTAAATTTAGTGCTTTGTTCCAGTTTTTTGACGATATCAACTTCCGGACGAAAAAAAATCAATATAGCATTAAGCAGATTTTGATCATGTGATTTCATTTTTATCATGTGACACGTAATTGCCTAGAGCTCATTGTCTTTGTGGGCAGCTTTGCTGCCCCGCTGCGAGCTGTGCTCGCTATAAACAAAGTTGAACTAGAAGTAGAAAATGGCATAATTATATAGCATGTCTATACAATGACAATGTTAAATGCACCATTACAAATTATTAAATAAATTGTAATTTATGATATTGTAATTAAATTAATAAGTTAACAGTGATATGAAAATACTTAAAAAATCATACTGCCTTTGAACATGGATGTTAGGGTAGATTATCACATGAAGAAATTTTTTTTTTGCTTGTAACAACATTTTTAAGGGACAAAACTTAAAATGTAAATGCAAAATGCGTCTTAGCGTTTGTGGGTTGGTGCATCGTACTACACGTTACGTTGAATAACATACTCAATTAAATCAAAAAGTTTTAAAAATAATGAGTTATATACAAAACAGTAAATGAAACAGTTGTCAAAATAATGCAAAACCACAGTGCTTTCCAAAATTCTGTGGAGAACCCTGATAATGCTCTATTATAGCTTAGAAGTATACAGAATTACTGTGTTATCACTTATCATGCTTTTGTTTTTTTTATATTTCAAGTGTAAGAAGCTGTTAAACATGGCAACACAAGAACAGGAAAACTTTTACCGCCATTCAACAGTAATTGTAGATGAAACAAAAGATTCATTTTTACATCTTCTCGAGTTCTCTCTGACAAATCAAGAAATAACACTCCAGAGGTTCATTGAAATAAATGCACATGTAATCTACCACATGTGTTACAATCGTTATCCATGTTGTCAGTGTCCACCATATACCCGTTCAGAAACCAGGGGCAGTAGAGTACTTCAGCAGCAACAACTGGACATTCTTCTTGATCCAGGTGGTGACAAGTTACCAGGGCATAACAGTAGCAGTAAATCAGCTCCACACTGCTGTTCTCCTGTCAATCCTAACCTTCAGCTACAAAGCCTTGACTTCACTCTAGCTAGACTTCTTCTGGTTAGCTTTACTGACATAGTGCCAAATGGCTCTGTTGAAAGGAATGCCCTAGATAAACTGGTGAAAATTAGGAATGAATCTTTTGCACATGCTAAGGAAGGGAGGATCCCAAATGATGATTACAGGAAGTCCATGGAAGACATAGAGAAGTCATTACTAGTCTTAGCAAAAATTTATGGAAAGGAAGCAGAAACTAAACAAAGGCTGAGAGATATTGGTAAACAACCCTACAATACCACACTTTGTCTACAGCTCCAAAATATACTCCTTGAGCAACTTCTTCAACAATGTCAGTTAGACGAGGTATGAATTGTGGTCTATGGCCTGTTGACAGTTAAATTTACAAGATATACATTTACGTTTACAATCTTCTAATACATGAAGATTGTTTTGTTATTTTCAATCCGACTGATAAGTAAAATATCCATACTTTTTTTATGAGTTTGCAAAGCACACTATAGGGTGGAGGGGGTTTCAATTTCAACATTAGTTCCATACGTTTTTTTAAACTTATAGTAATACAGAAAAAACTTTGATCCTGAATGGTTTTCCACTACAGAATAGTCTTGATCGCCCAGACGCAGATATAATTGTGTCTGGGATCACCTTGTTATAATTTCGCTACCAATACAAAATGTAGGTGGAGACAAAACAATCATTCTATTTTTACAGCCCTATTTTTGACCAGGGAACCCATAAAAAACCATATCTATACATAAAATGACGTCACAGTAAGATTATCTTTGATTGTGCATAACAATAATAATAAATTGATAAAGTAATATTTTATAAAAATATTCAAATGTAAACTTTGGTACAATTTTTTATACACTTCTTGATATGAACAAAAGTAATTTTTTAGACAACAAAAGTATCATCCAATCAAAAACTTTCGCCCATTTTCGGGTGTAATGATAACTAGTTCAATATAACCTGGTCCCCTGGCAATATTTTTCATTCACGCAAGCTTCACTTTCAAATATATAAATGTATACTCGAACTGGAAGTCCCCTTACAGTATTGAGAATATTTAGTCAGGACCCCAGACTATAGTTCAATATAGAGATGAATCTAGACGCACAAATGTAAAGCATCTGGGTGATCAAGACTACTTTTGAAACATTTTCAAAGTCGTCTAAATGTTTGGAAAGACAAATGTCCCCTCGGAAAACTGGTTTGCAATTGAGGATTTGTTTTTTGTTTGTTTGTTTGAATGATGTTTTACTGTCCCTTTCAGAGTGCTCTTTGCAAACTTGTGAAAAATGTTGACAATTATGGATGACTGGATTGTAATTATATTATTTCTGTTTGAATGCCAGAACACTGATCAGTTCTGTCTGACATATTAGTTATTATGAAAATATTGTTACATAGTTACAATTTACAACTTAACATTATTTCCTTACCTTCACTAATTTATGAATTTGCTGACAAAATAATTTAACCACTGATCCTGAAATTTTAACTCTTGATTTTGTTTTTAATAACCCATTATTGTATTCATTGTTAAAGAAAAAAAGTTATATTTTCAGACAATAAAAAGACTTTTAGCAGAGAAATCATTACCAGGTATGTAATTACATACAACTGAAATTTAACACTCAAGCTTGATACACTACAGCCAAAACTGAATACACCAAGTTTGCAGGTCCATGATGGGCACCGATTGTATAGTTCTATAACATAAAACCTCCCATTTCATGTTTATATTTATCATTTTCATCCGACTTTTACATTTTTTATTATTATTTGAAATTTGAGGTTTTATCTGTCAGTTGATTTTTCTCGAAGCAAAATTTTTTCATAAGTTCTGCATATTTTAACATGTGAAATATAATGAAACTAACATTAACACAAAGACTATACCTGTTTTCAATGAATTAAACTATGGCAGAATTTACTGGGAGTTGACATTTTGAATTTAACGGTTAATCAACATTACGTAATCAAGTTGTATTTAATGGTGGAACGAATACAATTTGTCGCAATTGAAACAGTCACATGGATAATTCATTTCGTCAAAAACGGAGCCATAAGATTTAATTGGGGGTCAGCCATTGAATGCAATGGGAGTTAAGGGATACCTCAGATAAAGCTTCAAACAGGACTTGAAAAAATCCATGATATACTATAAAGGTAAGACAATTTGTAGAAAATTTAGATATTTTGCTTTAAGTTTAGCGCACGGGAAAATGCATTTAAAGATAAAACCTTGAATTTCACTAAAAACGTAAAATATCAATACCTGATCAAAAATGTTGAAAATAAACATGAAATGAGAGGTTTTATTAATGGAACTAACCGATTGTAGTGCAGGGACATTCCTAATGGACACCTGTGAATTTATTGTGGGGTCAACTACATGTAAAATACGCATGTATAAATGTGTGTAAGAGTTAAAAGTTATGAATTACGGTAAATTTCATACTTATAATAAAAAATGTCCTGCTGGCATGCTTCCTGTTCAGGTGACTGGTGTTAATTGATGAAGGTAACCAACACATGGACTTTGTAAAATTTATTTACCGTGTAATTAAAATACTACGCCGACAAAGATTTACTGGAATAATATTGAAAACACATATTAACTTTTTTTATGGCCCCGCGACGACATGTCGGGGGGTATTAAGTTTTACTCATGTCCGTCTGTCTGTCCGTCCGTCTGTACGTCCGTACAAATTTCCGTCAAGCTTTTCTCAGAAACCGTATATCAGAACAATTTGAAATTTGACAGGATGGTTCAGTATCACAAGTTGTAAGTCCTAAGCGACTTTCAGACCTGTTGGACAACTACTTCCTGTTTGTGACTGGGCCGAAATGAAAACGTGTTAACATGAGTATGAAAATTTCCGTCAAGCTTTTCTCAGAAACCGTACATGAGAACAATTTGAAATTTGGCAGGGTGGTTCAGTATCACAAGTTGTACGTCCTAAGCAACTTTCAGACCTGTTGGACAACTACTTACTGTTTGCAACTGGGCCGATATGAAAATGTGTTAACATGAGTATGAAAATTTCCGTCAAGCTTTTCTCAGAAACCGTACACAAGAACAATTTGAAATTTGGCAGGTTGGTTCAGTATCACAAGTTGTATGTCCTAAGCGACTTTCAGACCTGTCGGACAACTACTTCCTGTTTTCGACTGGGCCCGATTTGAAAATGTGTTAACATGAGTATGAAAATTTCCGTCAAGCTTTACTCAGAAACCGTACATTAATAGAACAATTTGAAATTTTGCAGGGTGGTTAAGTATCACAAGTTGTACGTCCTAAGCGACTTTCAGACCTGTTGGACAACTACTTCCTGTTTGGGACTTCCTTTAGCAGGGGCATATGTGTCCCATGGACACATTCTTCAATTTTTTCTTTTTTAAAGGACTTCGTGGTTCAATTAGTTCCAACCTCGAATTTTGATGTCGTCAGCCATAGACACGTGTCATATATGCTCCTCCCATTCATTGGGGGATTCCCTCCTCACCTATTGATTTTTTGGTAATAGGTGTGTTATTTTTGCCACACCTACATGTACCTGTCCATTAATCTAATTTCATCAGATCTTCAAAGAGACAGATAATTGACACATGAATTCTCACTCGGTGCATGTTCGTTTGTTATAGAATATAAACAACAAGAAGAATCTGTCGAATGAACAATTATATAAATCGAACATGAAATTGAGACATCTTAGTAAAAAGATTTAAAAAATGTTACTGCCTTCCTGCAAGAAATACTTTCATTACAAATGTCTGCAGTTACAACATATGCCTTGTACAAATGCTGTGTTTATCGTTGCAATACAGCGAGGTCCATTAATAGATGATTGTGCAGTCATTTTGGTCATGGAACGTTCGCTGACAATTATCACTAAAAAAATGATTGCCGCATCACAATTGCTCGTGTTTTTTTCCAGAATTCATTTTGGCCGCAGTGTACATGTACTTCATGTTTCAGTCAATGGTTGAATCTTGCCTGTGACCAATGTTCCTGATGGCAAGTCATATATATGGCTTTCTGGCAGTGGCATTAACACATAAAAGGTGACTAAATAGCGCCCAGTACCCTGACCGGCGTGTCAGGTCGGGTTTGCCTAAAGACCGACTGGGATGTGTGCCCCAGGTGGTTGAATGGGGTACCCCTGGCAAGCTGGGGTTGTCAGGCCATAATACGGAAAACCTGACCACAAACCATATTAGTGCATCGTTTTGGGAAAAATGCCACGTTCCTCGCACGTTAAAGAACGCTGCTGTAGTATTTGCTATGAGTAGGGATTTCGATCCCGCTACAGGAGGCTGAATTGCCCGACCCTATTCATCCTCCCATTTGCCAGTGGCAATCTAAAATCCGTTACCCCTATTTTTCCTTGTGTCCCATCCCATTTTCATTCATCATCATTTCATGTTCATTTTATCATCCATTTCATGTTCATCGCCTGAATAGAGCTGAAATAATGCTGCTCGGGCGTTAAAACACCATTAATCAATCAATCAATCAATATACATGTAAAAGTCCAGTGACAATTTAAAAGATTTTGGATAAGGACGGTTCCTCTGTAACCATACATGGTAGGATGACAGAATTTGGTATATAGGTTGCTGATGAATAGTACATGACAGTATTGCCGTTGTGACCCGAACTTGACCTCACTTTCAATGTTCAGTGATCAGTGTTTTTGTATTTAATTAGGTCAGTTTCTCTGTAACCATTCATGGTAGCTTGACAATATTTGGTATATATTGGTTGCTAATGAATAGTATGACAATCTGGTATTCAAAATAATAATTTTTTGTGTTTTGAAAATTAGGTAAAAAATATTATTAAGACAGATTTAGAAACTTTTTGGTGTTTTCTTCAACATTTCATACAATATATGTTTTCCTCTCTTGTTACATGTATAAGCAATTCAGAGTAAATCATATGTTTATTGTTTTGCAGAATACCTGAGCAAAGATCTAGAGGATATCAGAGTAGTTGAAGGCTGTGATGCCAAACTGGAACTGTGGACCAAAGAGAAGGGTGTTAATGTAGAATGGTTTAAAGATGACATCAAAATAGAACAGTCAAACAAATTTATTGTTAAGTCTTCATGTTTGATGCACAGCTTGATTGTAACCAATGCTGACCTAACTGATCGAGGAATTTATTATGCAAAAATTATGGACTCGGAAAGAACAGCTAAGATTGATATCGAGGGTAAATAGTAAATATTTATTAAAATGCCATAATTTTGCATTTGCCATCATTGTCCTGAAACTTCTATTAAAACTGTAAAGGTGTAGAAATTTGGCTGCCACTAATTATAAACTGTGGATTCATTTTTTGTGGAATTCAGTTTACGTGGTTGGAGGAAAAACATTTTATGGGATTCTTAATTTGTGGTTCCTTATTTGGTAAAATTAAAAACAAATCATGACTGAAAGGCCAATAAATTCTGGTATTGACATACAGTGTTATTCTCTTAACTTTCTAATTACCTTTTTTTAAAATACATGAAATAAACAGATGTTGTTTTGTTACCTTATACATAATTAGCAAAATTAATTAACATAAATATAACAGTTGTTGACAGATTGCTTTGTTGATCATTATTTCAGTTAAGATAAGGATTTAGATCAACACTTTACAATGAAAATGCACAACAGGAAACTGACGTGAATACACATTTAAAACTAACAATGTGTTTCCATATAAATGTCATTTCATCTTAAGTGTCACATTAAAGTTGTTCATAATTTAGCATTGTCTCAATCACAGTCAAAAGGATTGATAAACAATGTCCTTTGAAAATCGGTCATTATTATCCTTGTAAATAACCGATAGCAGTTTCTCAGTCCAGTTTACTGTCATACAGATTGTCTGGATGTTATTATTGTAAAATTCCTAATTTCATGGTTTGTCCTCATTCACAAAAACCATGAAAAGTGGTAAAAATAAAACCACAATGTATGAAACTTTGTCAAAAGGTTTGGTAATTTGGGAATATTGATATAATGAGGTCATGTAAGCGATTGTCTTGATTGGGTGAATATGCATGCACATGAGCAATGAATGTTACTGATTTGTTTATGAAGCAGATTTGTTTTGATTGGGTGAATATGCATGCACATGAGCAATGAATGTTACTGATTTGTTTATGAAGCTGATTGTTTTGATTGGGTGAATATGCATGCACATGAGCAATGAATGTTACTGATTTGTTTATGAAGCAGATTTGTTTTGATTGGGTGAATATGCATGCACATGAGCAATGAATGTTACTGATTTGTTTATGAAGCTGATTGTTTTGATTGGGTGAATATGCATGCACATGAGCAATGAATGTTACTGATTTGTTTATGAAGCTGATTGTTTTGATTGGGTGAATATGCATGCACATGAGCAATGAATGTTACTGATTTGTTTATGAAGCAGATTTGTTTTGATTGGATGAATATGCATGCACATGAGCAATGAATGTTACTGATTTGTGTATGAAGCTGATTGTTTTGATTGGATGAATATGCATGCACATGAGCAATGAATGTTACTGATTTGTTTATGAAGCTGATTTGTTTTGATTGGGTGAATATGCATGCACATGAGCAATGAATGTTACTGATTTGTTTATGAAGCTGATTGTTTTGATTGGGTGAATATGCATGCACATGAGCAATGAATGTTACTGATTTGTTTATGAAGCAGATTTGTTTTGGTAACTATATACTTGATATCTGAATTCCTGATTTTGATATCTGCAATCAATATTTATAGCTCACTTTGTCATCAAATCTTGTCTGTCTATGCGGATTATATTAAATGTGCACAACAGAAATTTTCTTATCCCTCGATGAAGAAAATATTGTTTGTAGTTAAGATTTACAAATAAATGTTTTTTTCATCATCAGATAGCAAATATTTTCCAGCCAATCAAAAGTCAGTATTCTCCTAAAATTATTCTTTATTGTTTTAAAATGTTTCCAATAGTATGTGCTGCTAAGATGAAACAAATACATTCTGTAATTAGATCATCACTTATAGACCTTGTTACGGCACATATTGTCGCCCTGCACAAATTGTCGCCGGCGACAATGTGTGCAATCTATAATACAGCATAAATTGTCGTCTGCATATATTGTCGCCGGCACAAATTGTCGCCGTATTTTTACCTCATCTTCGACAATATATACAACATTTAAAGCACACATTGTACGCACAGTTATAACATTTTTCTCAGTTTTCTTAAGTGAGAACTTGCTGCACCAATTAAAAATGAAAAGTACGAGGTTGGGGAAGTTGATATAATAAGAGTAAGGTTCATCAAATTTGGTTTCCTACTTGATTAAAATGTTACCAATGTATGTTTGTCATAAAAACTTGAATTCGATTATGGCTGCCAATTTGAAAATCAAAAATGGATTCTTAAAAATCTGGAATCTAATGCATTTGAATAAAAATTGGTTTATAAGTGGAATAGGATATGCCGCACCTTATGACCCACATGTTGACGTTTTATGGTGGTTATTTCAAATCTGCAAAAATGGAAAAATGCTCAAAACATGGTTTCCTGTTACATTTTTGTACATAAAGATGTCTCGAATGATTATGAAAATGATTATATTATACAAATTTGAAATCAATAATGGCGGCCATCTCGAAATGTCTCTATTGCCTATTGATTTCTGTAAGCCAAATACTTTTTCTTACAGACATGACATTCTGATTTATAACATTTTGTCATGTTAAAGACCCAAGAGAGACAACTAGGTCTGCCTTGTAACTTGAATTACATCCAGAAGTTGACAATAAAGACTGGTTGAAAACAAACATTAACGACAAAAGGGACGATTTTAATTTTAATTTTTTTTGTATTTTAACACTTCACCAGCACCTGCATACATAGTATACATCTCTCAGTTGATCAGGTACTTGAGAGTTTGTATTTCCTATAGAGATTCCATTGATAGAGGGTGTCTGCTGACACAAAACTACTTAACCAGGGTTCATGGTTGTACAAACTTAGAAATATTTACAGTCGCCATCATGACTTGGTTGCCGGTTCCGGATATATGTCACATATGACAACTGATTTGTGAAGTTTGTCTTAACCACATTCCCTCTTTCTTTCTGTAATATGACTACACCCGTATATGACAAATTACGGAATTTTAACCTGACTGATACGACGAGTGACATGCCTGTAGTAAGAGTTGCTTACCCTTCCGGAGCACCTGGGCTTGCACACGGTTTTAAGTGGGGTTCTTGTCACTAGTTTTTGATTTTTGTGTTGTGTTAGTATTGTTGTCCCCTCTTTTGTCTAGCCATGATTTTGTCTCTCCATGACTTTTTGTCCATTAAATATCTCGGATTCTTTTTTGATACAAGTTTTACAACTATTAGCACTGCCATAATAGCACAGTTGGCCCTTTACGTAAAAAACTTTCCGTCAAACACTTGTTCTTGAAAACCGTAAGGCATACAAGCATGGGAGCACCATCATCGGCCATGGGACCCAATAGTGCACTGACTGAAATAAAGGTCAACCCTGATCTTTGACATTGAACCTTGGTATTATTACAACTCGCAGCGTAAAAAGAAAGACTCTAAGTCAAATCACAAAAATACTTTACTCTTAAAGACGCAACATAGTTTTTTTGACTGAACCTATTGAGCGACTCCTTATTGGACTGTTATGATAAAGTCGTTATAACACAAAATGGTGCGAAGTCCTGCATTCTGGGAGTTTCCTGGCACTTAAATTGAAAATGACCAAAAACAGCAATTTTTATTCCTGACTCAGTTGAAAACAGGCATTTTTTATTTCAATTTAAAAAAAAAAAACTGGTGCTGTTTTCCGGTCCAGCAATTTAAAGAAGTACGGTTCAACAGTACCGGGAATACCGCTTGCTACAGCATTGCCTGAGACACTCGCTTGTTGCATAACCCGAATTCGGATTATTTAAAAAAAAAGATTCAAAATCCCTTTTGCGATTTTTGTTGACAAATATTTTAGACAAGTTTTATTCATTATGATGAATGAAATGTAATTACTCCGAAATTAAAGTGAGAGGTATAAGTCTCCATCTCCACTGTTAGAGGTATAAGTCTTCATCTCCACTGTTTGACAGAACCAAAATTGAAATTTAGTAGAAATTTCATGAAAAAACCGATGACTTCTCTCTTATTTTACAATACATACAACGTTATTAAAGCCACAGAAAATTATGTCCTGGCGACAATTTGTGCAGTTAAATATTTTTCAAAGGCATATTTTGTTGCCGAACAACGATAAATAGGTGACCCCAACTTGCGGCACAAATTGTCCCCGACGACAATTTATGCAACCAGCGACAATTTATGCTAACAAATATGTGCACATATTATCTCCAGCGACAATATGTGCAGGCCGACAATATGTGCCGTAACAGACCTTATAATGTAATAACTCGTGTGTGTGTAAAGCAGCTAACTCAATAATGTCAAAGTAACAAGAAATAGCCTAAAGGGGGATTTCATTAAAATAAATGTTTATCTTTGGGAGAAAACATTATCTTTACACATAGCTGTCTTCACATTACTTCGACATTTGATCAGGCAACACAGGTCCACATGTCTGACTGAACACAATTGTGACAGACCAAATTTTTCAATAAAGCAATACATGTATGAAAATTTTAATTACTAAGTATTTGTATTACAGATTACAGATTATTTTCTGAGTCACTGCATTATTTTAATAATTTAAAGATTTTTATCAGAATGTCAATGTCAGAAAGTCAGTGTTTTAATTAGTGTTTTCAATCAATCATTCTAGCTACTCAAGTTAAGTTTAAGAATAATGTTAATCTCTACTATATTCAAATTTTTTTTTCAAAATTCAGAAGCTGAATTTCAAAAAATCAAAACACCAACACCTTTATTACAAAGACTGAATTCCAATCTAATTAAAATTAAATCTTTCACTTACTCATGTCATGATGAACTTCTGTATTGACCAATCAAAAATTGTTTTCACCAGTCTTTGGTGTTAGGGAATTCTCTGTTATTATTGAGCATCTAGTGGTATTTACCATTTTTATCAGTAAACCCAAGTTAAGATAAAAGCCTACTTGTGATTAGTTGATTTTTTGGGGATTTCCAAATCTTTCATTGGATAATATTTATCTCAAAAGTTCAGTCTGTAATGTGATGTTGTTAGATCTTCACAGAGACAATAACAAAAATGGGGGAGCAAGTGAAAGATTTAATTTTAATTAGATTGAATTCGTGAATAAAGGCTGATTCTGGTCCTGACGTATGACACACTGGTTATTATATTTTGAAATTTGTTTTGGCCAATCACAATGTGCAATTAGAATTAAAGGGGAAAAGCCATGGAATACTGGTGTCAAGTAAAATTAACACTATTTATGGGGCATTGGATTAAATTAAGTAAATTAAGACAAGAAAAAGGTCATGGTGAGGCACAGAGCGAACAATCATTGGATTGGAGATATAAATAACATGTAGAATATTAGGAAGTATACAGCTAAAACTAATTTGCAGATGAAGGATGGCACTATAAATGGACTTTACAGAGCTTAATGAAGCATACGAAAAATAGTGAAAAATAAGCTTTATGAATCAGTTTACTAAAAACAAATGCCAGTTATTGTTATTCATTCTAAACTTTATGTTAACTACATTTAAATTCATTTTACAGAATACTTTACAAAGAATATGGCACAAACATTTGATTGCATAGAAGGAGACAATGTGGAATTATCATGTGCTGTTTGTGAGGCCAATATCCCTGCTCAATGGACAAAAGATGATGTTGTTATTCAACAGTCTGCCAAATACACAATAAAAGATATGGGTAAAAGTCACATGTTGTGTATCGTACAGCTTGATCTGCAAGATGTTGGAAACTATTCTGTCACAGTCAACAACCGAACAAGGTCATCTTCAATCCAAGTCAAAGGTTTGTTGTTACTGCTACAGACATTTTTAGATCACCTACCATGAGAGACAATGTGAGTTGGTGCCCAGGTATGTGTCATCAACTTGTTTTCATTTCCACATGGCAGGAATGATGTATAGACGGTCTTCCTCAAACAATCTTCATTAATTGTTTCCTATCTAGTTGACATGGTTCCTGTTAGACAAAAAACTCGATCGAGTGAGATTTTTCAAATTTTCTCTAAGCCTAAAGGTCCACATCAATATTCCTCATTTTATTTTGGTTTGATCAAGACCTGGCTGCATGCATAATTTCATGTGGGTATGTGGGTTACTGATTTCACAGAAATTCTTTTTTCCTTGTTTTTTTTTTTGTAATTTTTAAATGGGATGAGTAAGCAAAATAAAAGTTTCAATATTTTTAATTTGATTTTCATTCAATCATAGGTGAACAAACAAATTCACAGTGAGTGAAATCTTTTTATACTCCCACTCGTAAGAGAGGGTGCTATATTCACTGATATTGGAATCACCTTGTCCATCTATCTGTCCATCCATCTGTCCATCCAGTGCAAAATTGTGTAACAGATTTCTCTGCTTCAACTAAAAGTGTTTTAAATTTGGTGCACAGTTTTTGTCTTCGCGCATATTTTTTTTAATGAAGGGGAATAATCAATGAAAACTGGTTCCCATCTGACTATTACTTTGTACATACAGTGTATTGGAAAAATACCAATTCAAAGCAAATATTGACTATTTCCTTAGCGGATATGAACTCGATGACAGTGATTGTTAAAATATTTAAACGTAATGAAAATGATTCGGCAATCTGTTCCAGAAATTTAATTTTAATGTTTTCAAATATTTGTAAAAGTGTATTTTACAAAAATACATGATTGTCAATGATGCCATTTCCTAACTCCAGTTCTACTTCATTTATAATTCTTTCAACTTGTGTACTAATGACAAAAAATATTCATCTTATTGTACAAAAAATAAAAAAAAAATAAAATGAAAATGCCTTCCTACCTACCCTATTTTTTTCCTAGCATGTAACCTTAAACAGACAGTATACTGTATGGCCTTATTACCAGATTGAAAGTTGATTTAATTTTAATCAAAGTATAAGTGGCAATTGAATTCATGGTCTGACATGCATGTACATGTTTATATTTAATGAAAAATACATTTTCCTAGGTTTGATTCTAATTCCAATATGACGTCCTGCTTTAGCTATGTAAACAAAGCCGTGTCAAAATTCCAATAAGTTTAGTTCGCACATGCGTAAGCTGTGTGTTTTGTGTAAATGTAAAATCTTGACTTAAAAATGCAGTTTGTTATGTGTTATCCATAATTATCGTTATTGTTAATAATGCAGTTATTTTTAGTCTGAATTCTGAGATTTATGATTTGAACTACTCCAATACATTATTTTTTAACAATTCAACATTCGAATTAATATGACGTCACAATTAGAATGCCCATGTCATATAACCCTGAACAGAAAATTTCAAACTGGAACAATGCAATTTCGTTAAGATTTCTCAATATTTGTGTTTAAAAGGTACGTATATTCAATAAAATGACGAGAATATATGTTTATGTAAATTTTATTTCCTTTAACATAGTGTTTTGGGATATATGTTAAACAATTGTTAGACATATTAGAATCGAAATTGATTATTGCAATTGGGCTCTATGCGAATTAGAACATGGTCAGACCTTATATTTGTCCTCATTTTATACCTCGCTATCGCTCGGTATAAAATATTGACAAATATAGAGCCCGCTCGCAATAATCTATTTCTTAATTAATTTTATGGATTAGTGGTTGTCAACATTTTACCACAACTTGTTATGGTGCCGTTTTGTATTGAACAAGGTCGACAGTTGTAAGCTGGTTTACACTTAAGTATTTTGCTATGTTGTATGATCAAAGCTTTTGAAGACTTTGACTGAGGTCAGGTCGGGTTGCTGATGAATACATGTAGTATTATTGAGTATATGACAGTATGGTAGTTGTGAACTTGTCCCTCAGTTATATGGTTTATTGGCTGCATTAAAGTTGTTAGATTTGGTCGGTTCCTACATTATTAAACCTCTTCCACCACTTTTCCTACTAAAGGTCAAGGATTTTCTCCAGGTACTCTGGCTTCCTCCCTCAATCAAACTGGATGCCAGGATATAGCTGAAAAATTGCTGAATCCAAGTCGTGTTAAAACATTCAAACAAACAAACATAACCTCCAAGCTTTCATAAGTCTATTTGTACACTTTAAAACAAACATATATATTAATTATGAATGTAATTTTTTTTCTGTTAATGCCATTTTAAGAAAAAATACTATTTTTGTTGACACATTTTACTTATAAGATGTAAAAAAATGCTTATATTTCCATTACAGAATACTTCACTAAACCATTGGTTTCTATGACATGTATGGAGGGTGAAACTGTTCAGTTTGAATGTGAAGTTCTTGATGACAATCAGAGAGCCATGTGGTTCAAAGATGGCACTAAGTTGAGCGCATCAGACAAATTTAAAGTGGAGAGATATGGTCAACTTCACCGACTTGTTATTAACAATGCACAATGTGATGATAAAGGAGAATACTCCGTCCATATAAAATGCTGTGTTAGACGTACAGAACTTAGAGTTCAAGGTTAGATGATAAACAATAGTGGATAAGACTTAACAAGTACACTGTGTTGACAGGACAGCACGACTTCTAAACTATCTAAAATAATTAATCCCAGCTTTATGTTTTCATTATAAACTGCTGCTGTGCCCAGTTTATGTCAATGCCCTGGCTACTTGTGGTAAGCAAGATTTATCTCCCATATGCATAGCTATATGTTCTTTAGAGCAGATGCAATATTTTACCTACTGTGGGTAAACAGTTGTTTTCCTGCATTTTTTTTATTCACATATAGCAGAGAATGAAAAAAAAACTTTATTATGATGTAAAAACTAATTCTGAATTGTATTTTACTTGCACTGGAACAATCAGGCCACATAAACATGATAAAGTATTTGGAATAAAATATAAACCATAATTTTTCCCTATCTGTTTAATACCAGATACTTGTTTTAAAGACAACAATTTGGAAGTAACTCTGTATTCTGAAAATATGGAATTGCTTTAATTAGTTTTTAAAATAAAAACAAATAAGTAAATACATATTAAAACAGATATAAGCCTGACATCTTGATTAATATCATATAATTCTTTTATTGAGAGGTTATTCCATAGGATCCATCTTGTTGGTAAATCTCTTTCATGTCTACATGTTGTGAACAAAAACCAATAAACTGTTTATGAGTTATAGGGCCAAAATATGCATGATTTGGTCTGGAAACAAATCCATGAATAAATCAATAAAGCAGAACTTTCTTCTGATGTGATGGTGGCTGAGATTCAAGGTGTTTGTTTTAAATATTATCATTTGTACATGTACATAATCCATTCTAAATGTTATTACTGGAATGTTTAATGTTTAAAAGAGTTATGAGTTATAGGGTCAAAATATGCATTATTTAGTCTGGAAACAAACCCATGAATAAATCAAATTGTAAAGCAGCTAAGATTCAAGATGTTTGTTTTAAATATTATCATTTGTACATGTACATTATCCATTCTAAATGTTATTACTGGAATGTTTAATGGAGTTGCCTACCCTGTTTTTATTGGGGTCGTATTGCTGAAGGTTTGGTTTTTGTGTTGTGTCGCTGTGTTTTGTTGTTGTCCCCTCTTTTGTTTAACCACAGCTTTGTCTGCCCCGAGTCCTAGCTTTATGTATGACATTTGTTTAACCACAGCTTTGTCTGCCCTGAGTTCTAGCTATATGTATGACATTTGATTAACCACAGCTTTGTCTGCCCTGAGTTCTAGCTATATATGTCTGACATTTGATTAACCACAGCTTTGTCTGCCCCCGAGTCCTAGCTATATGTATGACATTTGTTTAACCACAGCTTTGTCTGCCCTGAGTTCTAGCTATATGTATGACATTTGATTAACCACAGCTTTGTCTGCCCCGAGTCCTAGCTATATGTATGACATTAGTTTAACCACAGCTTTGTCTGCCCGGAGTCCTAGCTATATGTATGACATTTGTTTAACCACAGCATTGTCTGCCCTGAGTCCTAGCTATATGTATGACATTTGTTTAACCACAGCTTTGTCGCCCCGAGTCCTAGCTATTAGTATGATGTTTGTTTAACCACAGCTTTGTCTGCCCTGAGTTCTAGCTATATGTATGATGTTTGTTTAACCACAGCTTTGTCTGCCCAGAGTTCTAGCTATATGTATGACATTTGATTAACCACAGCTTTGTCTGCCCCGAATCTTAGCTATATGTATGACATTTGTTTAACCACAGCTTTGTCTGCCCTGAGTTCTAGCTATATGTATGACATTTGTTTAACCACAGCTTTGTCTGCCCCAAGTTCTAGCTATATGTATGACATTTGTTTAACCACAGCTTTGTCTGCCCCGAGTCCTAGCTATATATATGACATTTGATTAACCACAGCTTTGTCTGCCCGGAGTTCTAGCTATATGTATGACATTTGTTTAACCACAGCTTTGTCTGCCCCGAGTCCTAGCTATATGTATGACATTTGTTTAACCACAGCTTTGTCTGCCCTGAGTTCTAGCTATATGTATGACATTTGTTTAACCACAGCTTTGTCTGCCCCGAGTCCTAGCTATATGTATGACATTTGATTAACCACAGCTTTGTCTGCCCTGAGTTCTAGCTATATGTATGACATTTGATTCTTTTCTCTGACATCAACAGCTAATATAGATTTCAGTTGGTTGGTTGAATCAATGGGGTTTGATTCCACTATCAGCAATTTTTCAGCTATATCATAGATTAAAGTTTTTATTGTGAGAGAAAGCAGTATTATCTCTTTATAACCCCGGACCTTTAAATCATTTAAAAAATTTCAGGACAGTAAAACTGGAACACTGGCAACCCCTGTCAATTCATGTGACATCACCATTACATAGAAAGATGTCACATGACCACTGGAATTAAGAGGCACTGTTATAGGGTGTTCGAAAGTTATGACAAGTGTTTAATGTGGTGTGAACATTATATAGATAAATAACTTAAAGTCCTATTGCAATGAAAATCATATTGTTAATCTTGAGACATAAAGGACAAATTTTATATTTACTCTTTATGTTTAAAACAAAGATTTACATCAAAACACACTTATTTGACACAATTTTACTGTCTCGACATTTTAACAAACAAGTTGAAAATTTTATAAGTTATACATGTATTTATAGCACAGTCTTCTGGGTTAGACAGATACACATTCGAACGCTTTAGCGTGAGAAGGTGTATTTTTCTAACGAGGAAGGCGGTGCTATAAATTACTTGTAACATGAATAAGCCCCTATATCCCGCACATTAATAATTGGTTTTAAATAAAGAGGACGGTGTCTATTATGGTGCGACCAATATTCGACTTATCAAATGAAAAGCTAATATTGGAAGCCCGTGCTATTCTTTTGCAGTGAAAATCAATAACATTTGACTTAATTAAGGCGGAGTTTTACTGTGCATTATCGGATCTAATTGTAGTTGGTTATTGCATGGCTGTTTTTCCCTTGAGTTTAACCAGCACACGTGACCTTTTATGCAATATTATACAAGTGTTTTAATTTAGAGCATACCTACTCGTCGTCTCTTGTTTATTCGTAGAAAAGAACTAAGGATTCATGTTACAACAATAATAATATCATGAATATAGTACTCTTCTTAAGCACATTCTATGGAAGATAAAGACTTTTTTAAACACAATAATATAATGTTTTGCAATACAACACTTTTAGTCTGCGAGTGGCCTCAGTGGCCGAGTAGTTAAGGTAGTCTACTATTGGTCATGGTGTCTGTCAACACTGAGATTGTGTGTTCGAGTCTCATTGCTGGCAGGGTACGCTCAACTTCAATCTTAATTGACAAGGATTGCCAGTATTCCTACCGAAGGTCAGGTGTTTTCTCTGGGTACTCCAGCTTCCTTCCCACAATAAAAACTGGATGCCATGATATAGCTGAAAAATTGCTTAGAGTGGCGTTAAACACCATTCAAACAACAAAACATTCTGTGATTGTCCATTAATTCGTTGTTTATCAGGTAACTCCACATTCAACAATCTGCGTCCATCACTGACGGATTTTGTGTAATCCACTCTGGCTGTTTTGTAAATTTTTTAACTGTTTTTTGCCAATATTTAATTAAAGGTATTTTGCTTATTTCTAAATATTCAAGCAAAGCGTCACATTTGTTTTTATGGTAAACTCTTGATTGTATGTGTAGTAGTTTTGTTTACTGTTTCTTCATCAACACTCTAATTCTAATTAAATCTTTGGCTATCTTCTTTCTTTTTCTTATTGTTGCTGTGAATATCGAATAACATATCAGAATGAACTTCAGTATTCACCAATGAAAAATTTAAATTACTAAATAAGTTCATGGGTTACATATTTAATAAGTACTGACAGTTTTTAACAAGCGACACAGCCTGGTTGTAGATTTTATGTTTCAAGAAAGGAATATTGGCATTAATGGCAATACACAATTAGTACGGGGTTTCATGAACCGCAATGGATAGGTAGATATAACTTGATGTACATGTAGCATAAAACCACCAACACTCGCTTTCTTTCATAAATCAACTCTTGTGAACGTAAGATTTTTTAGGGAAAATGTACACGTGGAACGATGAATAAATTTAACAGAAAATTGAATTTATATTCATTATCATCTTTAGTTAAAAATGAAATAAATTTAGATCTTTATTAAAAATTTACCCTAGATATACAATATAGTGTTTGGTAGGGACAGCATTTTGTTTTATTTAAAGCATCTGCTGTGTAATACCTGTTCGATACCCTTTATCGCCTTGAGAAATGTAAACAGGTTTATGACAGAAAGTGCGATGTATTGATAGGATGCACCATTTTTTTTTGCATTTTTTACATAACTGTTATTTCTTCAAATGTCTGTGGCTAGATACGTTCTGACAATTTATCAGAATGCATTGAAATATTTCCATAGCGAACTTGATAATTTTTTTCAGTTGGGTAATTTTTTGTACACACACATGTACTGGATATATGCTACAAGAAATAACTGATAAGAAAGACAAATTTATAATCTTTTTCTAGCGTGAACTTTAATCCCTTCCACGTCAGGTTGTTGCGAATTTAATCCTTTCACATGTTCGGATGAAGAATTTTCCGTTTACCTGTTATTTAGGTGACATTTTCTGACGACTTGATGGAAAATTTAAACAATCTGCTTGCTCTGTAGGTCTAATAATCCCACAATCATTATAAAAAATTAAAACGACTGTAACCTGGTGTTGTTTTTCATTGATTATTTCAATTTGTAAATGCTGCCAATCGATAATTGACATGGATCGAACAACGTTTTTGGGTGAAAGTTAATTAATTATCTGCTTCGATTATAAGTCAGGTCATCTCAGAATCAACTTCTGTATTCACCAATCAAAAATTGGTGATGTTGTAGAATCATGTGTTATTATTTGGAATCTTTCCAAATTTTTCGCTAGATAATATTTATATCAAAAGTTCAATCAACCAGTAATGGGATGTTGTTACAGGGACTCAAAAAGGGAAAATATTAGATTTTAATTAGATTGCTTTATCCCTTACAAATACATTAATGTATTAAAATATTTACACATAATGAGCAGTTGAGAAGTTGATAAATACTGGCTTATTACTTTTATATAACAGAAATAGAAATGCCTACTGCCATCCAATATTTAAGTGAAGAAGAGAAAACATTATACATGGACATCATAAAGACTGGTACTGAGATACGGTACTACCTAAGGATTGTTATTATTGGAGAAAATGGTGTCGGTAAAACGTGTCTGCTTAGACGTCTACTAAAACAGAGTACCACAGGAGTGCAAAGTACCGATGGGATAGAGATACATCGATGTAAAATAAGACTTGGGGATGGCGAATGGATCTTTGAAGAAGGTAATAAAATAAAAAGACATTATCTGACAAAGTGAAAATGCAAGATAAGTTATTTCCGCCAACCAACCAAGGTATGCCTGACCAATATTAATAATATTAGTTTTAAGGTTCTCATGCCAATTTGTAGTATTATGTGATACCTTTGCATGGATATGAGTGTCTGTCTGTTCGTCTGTCCTTGCCTCAGTTTTTTCCAGATGGTAACTTGAAAACGAGTCAACCGATTTTATTTAAGCTTTGCACAGCTATTAAAATGAAGATCAAGTTAGATTTTCAGCACAATCCAATTTGTAGTTTTCGACTAGGCCAATTCAAGGTTTATTTTGTTCAACAATTGGTGGTTTCAGATGATAACCTGAAAACGTGTCAACAAATTGTTTGAGTTATGCCAATTTGAAATAACTTTTATATGTTCAAGGGTCAAGGTAAAAAATTGTCTTCCGAGATGGAATTTAGTAAAATGTGTTCATGAATATTAAAAATAATGCAATGTGACAGGGTATCATTTAATGTCCTATTAAATTGTTTAGTAAAATGATGAAGGAAGGACAAAATCAGACGAGGGAGACATTTTTTTAATCTTGATCATGCACATAACTAACTGGTAAAGCTGTCAATCGAAACAACAAACAATGTTAATATTAAACTGTTATACGTGTATATGAATTGTATTTAAAGGTTATTAAATCCAATAAACCACTTTCCAATTGTAACTTATACTTATTGTTATAGTACATAGTGATGTTGGGCGGGCAGGAAGAAAGGGAACATATTAAATGGTCAAAAGATAAAGTTGCTACAGAGAGCATGTTGCCATCTGAGGCACACCTTGTTTTACTCCTCCTATAGCTTTAAACCCAGACTCCTAAAATGTTACAGAAAGATTTGCACACATATTGAAATTGTACACCTGCTATTATAGAATTCCTGTTTTATTTGCATCTCGACTTTTTTGATCACTTTTATTATCTGATAGCCCGGTTCTAATGTTTAGTTCATTAAGATTCTGTTTAGTTCATTGCATTTCAGACTTTTCTCTGTTGCCAGTTAGCATTGGCACCATTCTGTCCTTGTTGAATAATAGAAGTCTTTTTAGCTCACCTGACACAAAGGGTCATGTGAGATATTGCCATCATCACTTGGCGTCCGTCGTTGTCGTTAACTTTTCTTAAAAATTCTTCTCCTCCAAAACCAATGAAGGGATTGCTTTGAAACTTTGCACACATCATCAGTAAAATGTCCTCTACCAAGTTTGCACAAATCATGGCCTCAGACCAACCAACATGGCCACCATGGCTAATAATAGAACAGGGGGTCAAAATACAGTTTTTAGCTTATAGTTCAAAAAGTATAACAGATACAAAAAAACCGAAGAGACCTTCCTTCTTCATTCTTCAGCATCTACAAAACAATCTATTGGGTCAAAGTTGTATGATGACTCCTTGTAGGTGTTATTGCCCTTTAATTGTCGAAATTGATGATTTTTGCCATTTTTGCCTCAAAATCTTGAAAATTATTAGAACTAGAGAAAAAGTTAGCATTGCTTAATTGATTTTTTAAAATCTTCTCTGAAACCAATGAAAGTACTGCTTTAAATCTTTGTACACATCATCCGTCAAATGTCCTCAACCAAGTTTGCACAAACCATGGCGGCAGATTAACCAACATGGCCGCCATATCTAAAAATAAGCGAGGTCAAACTTATCATCCAGCTACAGACATAATGACACATGAAAATTGTTGATTTTTTTTTTAAATCAAGTGTCGAGTTGAACAATTGAAAGCGTTAAAGTTTTTCCATCAAAAAGGCTGAAACGGCTTTGTTTTATTTCGGAATGAGATGGAATTTGGCAGTTTTGCTCATAATATGGGGAATAATACAAGTAAATACAGTAAAAAGTGTGAAAATTGAAAATTGCGTTTTCAATTTGACAACGGCTCTGTAAATGACCTTTGACTGAGGGAGAGGAAATTGGTTCTTATTTTGATATTTGGGTACGCCGAGCTTTAGCATGGACAGTGGATTTATTATTCAATGGAACTTTGATATTAGAGCTGTATTTAAAAAGCAGTTTCATACAGAATTGATAAATAAATTTATTTATATAATTTGTGAAATGTATTGGTTATTTTTCAGCTGATTGTGCAAAGCCCATTTCTGGACTATTTTATAGGTGTATGTGAGTGTCCTTGAGTACCCTTCGGGGTTTCTAAATTTGCGAAAAATTTTATCTGACATGACACCCCGAAAATTTAATGTGATATAGCTGAAATTATTTTGCTCGTTTTGAGGAGTCTCTCATTACTCGACGTAACTTGGTGCCTAGGTCAAAACAAAACAAGTTAATAGTTTCCCCTATACACAAATAATTAAGAGGCCGTTGTCAATTGGGTGGGGCTGGGACACTGGCGGGGCTGAGACAGTGATAAACAGGATATCAAGGATAAACAGGTCTGGCTGGGACAATGTGTCAAGTATAACTTGGTGGGGCTGGGACAACATGTCAAAGATAACTGGGTGGGGCTGGGACAACATGTCAAAGATAACTGGGTGGGGCTGGGACAACATGTCAAAGATAACTGGGTGGGGCTGGGACAACATGTCAAAGATAACTGGGTGGGGCTGGGACAACATGTCAAAGATAACTGGGTGGGGCTGGGACAACATGTCAAAGATAACTGGGTGGGGCTGGGACAACATGTCAAAGATAACCAGGTGGGGCTGGGACAACATGTCAAAGATAACTGGGTGGGGCTGGGACAACATGTCAAAGATAACTGAGTGGGGCTGTTACAACATGTCAAAGATAACTGGGTGGGGCTGGGACAACATGTCAAAGATAACTGGGTAGGGCTGGGACAACATGTCAAAGATAACTGGGTGGGGCTGGGACAACATGTCAAAGATAACTGGGTGGGGCTGGGACAACATGTCAAAGATAACTGGGTGGGGCTGGGACAACATGTCAAAGATAACTGGGTGGGGCTGGGACAACATGTCAAAGATAACTGGGTGGGGCTGGGACAACATGTCAAAGATAACTGGGTGGGGCTGGGACAACATGTCAAAGATAACTGGGTGGGGCTGGGACAACATGTCAAAGATAACCAGGTGGGGCTGGGACAACATGTCAAAGATAACTGGGTGGGGCTGGAACAACATGTCAAAGATAACTGTGTGGGGCTGGGACAACATGTCAAAGATAACTGGGTAGGGCTGGGACAACATGTCAAAGATAACTGGGTGGGGCTGGGACAACATGTCAAAGATAACTGGGTGGGGCTGGGACAACATGTCTAAGATAACTGGGTGGGGCTGGGACAACATGTCAAAGATAACTGGGTAGGGCTGGGACAACATGTCAAAGATAACTGGGTGGGGCTGGGACAACATGTCAAAGATAACTGGGTGGGGCTGGGACAACATGTCAAAGATAACTGGGTGGGGCTGGGACAACATGTCAAAGATAACTGGGTGGGGCTGGGACAACATGTCAAAGATAACTGGGTGGGGCTGGGACAACATGTCAAAGATAACCAGGTGGGGCTGGGACAACATGTCAAAGATAACTGGGTGGGGCTGGGACAACATGTCAAAGATAACTAGGTGGGCTGGGGTTTTTTAACTGCTATGAAATCTAAAAGTCGTTAAACTTATAAGTTGTTACAAAAATATTGGTGTTTCTGCTTAATGCAACTTGATAGCGTAAACGGACCATAAACTATACTAAACCGTAATTTGGCTTGACTTTTATAAATGTAATATAACGTCTGCCTGACAGCTGCAATTTGTTCAAATGTCATAACAATCGTTTATATACCATAATTTTGCATATAGAATGTTTGATCTTCCACACAGCGACAGTAGAAGTAGGTGGGAGCAAGTGCACGATTTAATTTTAATTAGATTGTACGCTACTCCACCTACAGTAAATGGAATTCAATGGAACTTTCACAGAATTGTCACATAGTGCCATTGTGCTCATGATATTAAACTTTTTTGATCGGAATGATATAGGAAAACATGGACTTTGTCTTTGACATTGGGGAGGGTGGGGGGGGGTGTACCCATCTTATCTCCAACTTCACCTACACCACTAAATCTGCTTTGATGAAACTTTCGCAGAATTTTTGTCACATATGCCATTGTTCACCATATGCTATTTAACATTTTGATTAGAAATATATACTTGGGGTTTCATACAGAAAAACATGGACATGTCTATTCTTTGACCCATCTCTTATCTTATCTCTTTTGTTTTTTAAATGCCCACTCAACAGAGATGGTGGTATATAGTGGTCCTCATGTCCCTTCATCCCTTCGCCTGTCCAAATTTGTTTTCCAGGATGATAATTCAAACTTAGCTTGTATCTGATTTAAATGAAACTATGTGATATTGCTACATATCAGGTTGGCAAGAAGCCGATCAGTTTTGAGAGAAATCCATCATAATTCAAGGTCACAGTCAACATAAAAGGTTAGAAATTTTTACAAAAAAGACCTCAGGACAGTGACTCAAAACGCTTGCATTTAATTTCAATGAAGCTTTTGGAATATAGTTTCATAATGGACTGATGGATGGATCAGAAGTCTATCGATTTTCAATCTAATTAAAATTAAATCTTTCACAATTAAGCTCCCCCTGTCGCTGTGAAGATCCCATTACAGGTCATCTCAGGTTGAACTTCTGTATTGACCAATCAAAAACTGTTTTCACTAACCTTTAATGTTTGGAATCCTCTGTCATTATTCGGAATCTCTCGGGTATACTATTGTACCTTTTTTATCAGTAAACCCAAAGTTAAGCTAAAAGCTTATGTTAGATTGGTTAATTTTTTGGGGATACCCAAATTTTTCATTAAATAATATTTATATCAAAAGTTCAATCTGAGATGACCTGTAATGGGATGTTGTTAGATCTTCACAACGACAATAACAAAAAGGGGGAAGCTGGTGGAAGATTTAATTTTAATTAGATTGATCGATATTTTTGGAAATTCATCAAATTTCAAGGTCACAGTTGCCAAAAAAAAAATTTAGAAAAAACTTTGTGGACAATTCCCTACTTGCGGTAGACAAGATTTATCTCCCATTTGCAGAGTTATCTGTTCTTTAGAGCAGGTACTTTGTAGTACCTACTGTGGGTAAAAAGTTGTTTTTCTGCAATATTTTTTTATTCACATATAGCAAAGCATCTGGTAAAATTTATTATGATATGCAAACTAATTCTGCAGTTTTTTTAGTTGTACTGGAAGAGTCAGTCCACAGACATTATTAAAAAAATAAATAAAAACGTGATTTTTTTTCCCTATCTGTTCAATACTAGATACCTGCTGTTATGAAAGACAACTCTTGCAAATGGTAAGTAACTCTTGTATTCCAAAAATAGGGAATTACTCAAAAAGTGTGCATTAGGATATTATTGGAAGAATTCCATCAAAGGTTAAGGTCACCAATTGACAAAAAGCCTTAGAAATTAAAATAAAATTCTGCAAAATTTAATTTTCTATTTTATTTTGCAGTATCAGATAAAAAAGAACTGTTGACTAGAATTAAAATGGCCAGTCATCCAAGAACTACAGAAGACGAAACTTTACAATTGAATGATGACAATTTGATAGGCATTGGCTTACAAGGAAATGATGACACCCATGATACCAGTCTTAAAAGTTCAGCTAGTCAAACCAAGACAAGACAGGATATTTTGGATGATGACCATGTAAAGAGCGAATTAGAGAAAAAAGACCAGTCATCTACAACAATTCCAAATTTGCCACTTGTTTTTGAAATGAAACTGGAGAGTGATTTTCTGCCAAAGCAAAACATCACAATGAGTAAATTAAACATGGAAGAAATTATACAGGGCATGGATGACTTGCTAAATGGTATTAACAAGATTGATGTACCAGCTGAGAAGTTTGTGGAATGTAGAATTTCGGATTTTGCTGGAGAGAAGGAATACTATGCCACTCACCCAATATTCCTTAATCCAAATGCATTACATCTATTAGTTGCCAATATCATGAAAGATGTGAAACCAATTACTGCTGAAGATGGTTTTGATAAGATTGCAGGTTTGAAACTTTTTGAATCAGACAAAATTAGCTCATCTCATTTAAAGTCAAATAATCATCACTCTGTTATCTGTCGTCATTCTGCCATACACTTTAACAGTTCAATCTTTGAATCCACAGTCCAATTAAACCAAAACATGACATGTGGTTGTCCTTGGGTTTTTCATTTCAGTTGCCCAGCCCTCATTCCAAACAGATGTCGTTAACAATTTATTTAATATTAAAACCTGTTTAGCAATATTCAGATTAGGCTTATCCGCATGCAAACAAAACTCTCCTTTTTGGACTTTACACATACTAGCAACAGTGAATAGTTAAAGTAGTCTTTGCATGGTGAGAGCTTATGTATTTTTTAAAGATGTCCTGCATTTCAGTTACTGATCTGAAAATTGAGTTCTACTATTACAGGCTCATGGAGGTCCCCTAGATTACAATACTAGTATGTGTTTCCTATGTAAATGTATTCCAGTAGTATAGATAATCCTCGATCCCATTTTAATTGTAATTAAAATATCATTTTGACCCCGATTGAGATTCAAGTTGGTTTTTTTTTCCAAGAAATTTCAGTGTTTGTAACTTTTACACCTGCTTGTTTTTGAGAAGCAGCTGTTATTTCCTCTAAGCGTGTCAAGTCAAAATAGGTACCACTGCTTGTATTTCCAGTCTTTCATTTTCAACACTCAGATGACCAAACATATTCATTGTTACCTCCGTATTAAATTGATCTCAATTTAAAAACACTATTGGATACTGTCTATTTATCATTAAGTTATCAATGAAATGTCAACAGATGACTATAGTTAAGTGTGGTGTTGCATGAATTTATACTGTTTTTTATCGTGATTTCAATTGATCAAGTATGTTTAAAATCAAAATGATGGACAATTCAAAATGGCAACTACAGCAGGGCATTTTGTCTGCGAATTTTGGACATTATCCCCCATCTTCAGAAATGACAGCATTCCAAGAGTTGGTTTACGGGACTGCCCGTCCCAAATTTGGAGATGTCGGAGCAAAAATAAAATTTAAGAAACAAGATTTTATTTTATATCTTAAAAATGAAATATAATGTAACGTGTGTTTTTCTAAATGGTTGATTTTATTTTCTGCAGAAACTTGTAGAAAACATGTCTGCCATGCCTCAGTAAACTTGTATCAGATGTCATAATAAGTTAACAAAATAAGAATCTTTAGACCATGTCACAGTACTAGTATCTCAACATGTCAGGTTTCACTTTTTAACCAGGAGTGTATTTCTAATGTAATTTTAAACTATACACTTGGAAAAAGTTAAGCATCCCAGAATATTATTGTTTTTCGTTTATTGTAAATACAGTCTAATTTTGATGATTTTGGTCAGTTTTAATTCTTTAACATGTTTAATGTATAATTAAAAGGGTGTGAGCATTCAGGTGTGAAATCAAACACGGTTTTCTGTGCACATAAAGCTTGCTCCCTTCATCACGTCTAAAGTGCACTATTTTTTAGTGTAACATCAGTATTTAAATTCCAAATTTCTAATTGCCAAATCATTTAAAGTAAGCTTGCCGAGGAGGCGGATATCAGAAGCACAGAGATGGCAAATCATCAGCATGCATTCCACTGGTATGTCTTACAAGGCAATCGGACGTAAGCTTGGCTATCATTATACAGTCATTAGTCATTTGGTCATAACTACACCTCCACACAAGATGTTAAAGACCGTTCCGGATCTGGTTGACCATCTTTGACAAGCTAACATGAAGAAAGCAGCCTTGGTAGATTAGTTATGCGAAATCTGTTTGCAGCAAGCACCTGACTCAAGCAGCAATGGTTACCTGGTTATAATCTGTCAACCAGAACAGTACAAAAAAAATAGCAAAGAAAACCGACCGAACAACAAGTGCCAAAAGTCAAGGGACAGTTAAAAATCCAGCTATACACAAAACGCAACACAAAAAAAAGAAAGAGAGTAACCCGAACCCAATAAAAACCATGGGTGCACTCAGGTGCTCAGGACGAGTAAGCAGTGCCTTCCTCTAATTAGACACCCGTCGAGTTACTCATTGTCATGTCTAGGGAAAAGTCAAATTCAGGAATAGGAAACCTATGACTCGGCGAAAATGTCAGATCGTATTTGAGACATTGATTTCCCATAATGATCAATTAAGTAATGGTGATGACCATAGATCTTCTGGAGAGATAACATCAAACTAGGTGCAACAAAAAATCTAAATCGTCTTAAGGCTGCCAGATTGAGGTCAAGAAGAGTCATTAAACACCCAAATGCTTGATGATCGCCATAGCTGGGCATGTTGGCCTGCTGCAGAGCAAGACAAAATTGGAACCTTAGAACCTGGAGACGAATACACTGGCCAGATGAGAGCTGATTTTACTCCATGGAACTGATGGGCTAACCCGTGATTGGAGGCATCAAAACACAGCTTACATGCCAAGAAACATTGTTCCAACGGTACCTTTTGGTGGGGCTCAGTTATGGTGTGGGGCTGTATCTCACATGATTGCAAACTGGATCTGGTAACAATCAATGGCAACCTTAAGAGCGAAAAGTACACCAGGGACGTACTTACACCTGTAGCTATGCCTCATTTTGAAACCCACCCATTAGAGTCAAGACCTGTTTTCATGGATAACAACTCTAGATCTTATTGTTCCATGGCAGTAAGGGCATATTTGGAGAACGAAGCTGTGACCTTTCTTCCTGAACCTGCAAGAGGTCCAGATCTCAACCCAGTAGAGCATCTATGGGATCAATTGGGTAGGTGTTTACGAGCTCTGGAACCTCCTTCACAGAACTTGCAACATTTAGAAGCTTAATAACACAGGGAACTGGATAACGCTTCAATAAATTAGACGCCTTACTGGCAGTATGCGATGCAGGGTTGCAGCAGGCATTCATGCTATTCATGGATGTACTAGATATTGACCCTTTGATGGCTATTATTATCAATTTGGTGTTTATGATTGACATTTTTCAAGTTGGACAATTAAATAACAGTTTGGAGCTTTCAGTGACAATACTTTTTAAAGACTGCGCGAAGGTGCAAAGACCTGTTTTGATGAAATGATATGTAAATAAAGTAATGAGTTGTTTGCTTAAAATAATGTTTCATTGTGCCCAACAATGCATATTGTTGTTTGCTACAGTGTATACAAATTTAAAACGAATGACAGTTTAATACAAGTCCAAAGGTGTTCGAATATGTATGATTTAAAAAAACCAGGGTGTGCTTAACTTTTTTTCCAGGTGTATATAAAGGGTAACCATCAACCCTTACATGTTTATTCTTTAATAAGAATCCTAATTCAAGCATATTTCTGCCTTAGTGATTGTTACTTGTAGAAAAAAAGTTTAAAAAAAGATGTATAAAAAAGACAACTATTATGATGATATCAATTAAATACTTATTCAGAAAACATTAAAATTGATATAGGGTCTTCACCATGTTAAAGATACAAACCCAATACATCCAGTCCTTAATTATACTGTACAGAAACCCCCCATGACCCAGCTTTAGAATTGACCACTCAGTAGGCCAAAACACAAGACTTGCTTATTACAAAGCAATTAAGAAATGCCATAAAAGTCAAAGACAAAAGAAGACGTTGATATGAAAAGTAATAGCTTATTAAAACACTACTGTATATGTATACTGTTTGTGGGATGGTCCTCTACACTTTTTGTTATTTGTTCTGATTGACAATCGTGGGATGACTCGATTTAGTTAAAAAAGGCTCTGTAATCATGTTTAAGAATTTCTTCTCTCAAGCCATAATGTAACAGTTGAAACTAAGCCTATCAGCAATATTCATTCAATGGGTCTCTTCAAGGCTTGTTTTTTTTTATGCCAAACAGGAATTGAAAATTGCTGCCACCAATTTTCAAACAGTCTCTTGTCTGAATTGTGTTTGTGGACTGGTTACAATATTCAAGATGGCCAACATACCCTCTCATTGGTCAAATTAAATAAAACTAGACTAAAAAAAAACCATGGTGTAGTTCATCCAAAGATAGTCCCATATTGGAATCCTTAACGAATACCCAGTCCATAATCCTACAGGTTTCTTTTCAGGGGTTCAAATTAGCATTTGGGACCATAAGGTCCCAGACCTTCTGGTAACATAAGTTGAAGGTCCGCCAGTAAGAGCACTAGGTCCTGCCATTCGTTCAATTTTCATTATGTGAGATTTTAACGTCTGTTAATTTCGGAACCTTTGTAATACCCGCTGTGGTAAACATAAACAGCCTAATAAAGAATGAAGGTCCATAGGGTTCAGCTAACAAATAAACCGCAAGTCGGGTCACAAATGGGAAAGGTCCTTGACCTCTAATTTGAACCCCTGCTCTTTCAGAATTAATGAACTAGTAGTTAAATGTGCTATGTTGGATGTCAGCTGATGTTTTTTAGCTCACCTGACCTCGTCGTTAACTTTTCTTTAAAAATCTTCTTCTCCAAAGCACTGAAGAGATTGCTTTGAAACTTTGCACACATTATCAGTGAAATGTCCTCTACCAAGTCTGCACAAATCATGGCCTCAGACCAACTAACATGGCCGCCATGGCTAAAAATAGAACAGGGGGGTCAAAATACAGTTTTCGGTTTATAGTTCAAAAAGTATAACAGATACAGGAAAACCTAACAGACATTCCTTCTTCAGCATCAACAGCTCTACAAAACACTCCATGGGGTCAAAGTTGTATGATGACTCCTTGTAGGAGTTATTGCCCTTTAATTGATGGAAATTGATCATTTTTGCCATTGTTAACCCTCAAAATAGTGCAAATTATTAAACTAGCAAAATTTAGCATTGCTTTATTGATCTGCTCTATGAGTGCTACAAAAATGGCTTTGGGTCAAGTTTGTCTGATTAACAGTTTAAGAGTTATTCCCCTTGAACTTTTTTTTTAATCGGTTTTAATTGATTTTTTTAAATGTTTTCTCCTCTTTAACCAATGAAAGGACTGCTTTGAAACACTACACACATAATCTTTAGGATGGCTTTACCATAATTGTGCAAATCCTGACAGCAGACTACTTACATAGCTACGATGGCTTAAAATAGAAAAAAAAAGGGGGGGGGGGGGTGTCAAGAGAGTTTTTGGCTGATGGTTAAAAAGTATAACAGGTACAGCAAATTTGAAGTGAACCTCCCTCCTAAGCATCAAAAGCTCATCTTTAAAGGAGTTATTTCCCTTAAAAGGTCAAATTAATGATTTTTGCAGAAGTGTTGGGCAATTCCTTATAGGAAAGAAAAGCTGGATGCCCTAGATTATTTACGTTTTATGAAACTCAATGCATTTTCTCGTCATCTCATCTCAGGGCTGTCGCCCTTCGATGAGATATTGACAAGAAAACACATCTCGTTTCAAAAAAACGTAAATAATCTAGAAGTATCTTCTACATGCATTCTTTTTATACGCCTATAGAAGAAGGGTCATATTATGGGAACACCCATGGTTGGTGGAGGGCGGGCAGGCGGCGTCCACAGCTATGTCCGCTCTCTAACATGAATAGCTGTTGTCTGATCTTCATGAAACTTGGGGGAAATGTTTATGGGCATAATATTTTGGCCAGGAGTGATAAGCAGTCAAATTTCTTCAGCCATTTCAGAGTTATGGTCCTTTATTTTTTGTGCAAAAAAATGGTAAATTTTCAATGAGCTTATTTTGTGACACTTTGGCACTTGTTTCTTATTTTAAATATTCAAATAAAAATTTTACAAATGCTTTAGTTGACAACAGCAAGGTATTGTTTTTCATAACAGACGTGTATTAACAATTATTATACTTTCTGTAAGAAATAGAAATTTTTTAATAGAAATATTTTACTATTTTGACATATTTTTCTAAACGAATTGTGCTCCGTGCACTATGCCCTCATAGTTTCTCCACCTGCCTAACAAAACTATTGATTTAAACGTCAATCAATTGTAATTCATGTGAATGGGCGGGGTTAACTTGTAATCATTGATTGATCACTGCTGCGCTTTAAATAAGGTATTTTTATCCTAGTCAACGAAAGAAGCTGAGTGAAAGCCTGAAAATGTCCAGGTTTGGAAAGGAATACTTTACATCACAACGTGGCGGGGAATCATTTAATGTTCCATTAATGCCCTATTTTTCTTCCTGTTATAATTTTCCAAGTCAAGACAGTCAGTATAATAATTATGATAATGTTGTGTTTAGCATTCACTATGCCAAAATAGTGGCCAGGGTTGAAGACATAGTGCACTTCCCTTCGGGTCGTGCACTATGTCTTCAACTCTGGCCACTATTTTGGCATAGTGAATGCTAAACACAGCATTATTATATAAATGAAAATATACCATAATATTCCTAAAAATTTTGGCCGGTTGCAAAAATTGCAAACCAGGGTTATAATATGGTGAATTTGGGCAGCAGGAGGGGGGGAATGGGGTATCTATTTTGTGTATTTAACTACTCCTATAGTTTTCAGCCCTGGGGTCGATTTCACAAAAAGTTGTTTTATTCCATTAATCCTAAAACATATTAACCTTAGGAATGATGCTGATCAGTTGTCATTTCATTATTAATATTTATTCTAAATATATTTAAAAATATAAAACAAGCAAGTGTTTGGGTGCTCGCCTATAATGACGTGAGCATGAGCATTGTATTTAGAAGTTAATTAGTGTAAACTAAAGTAGTGTTTTCTCTTACTTTCATTTAATATATATGCAATTGATTTAGTCCAGATAAAGGGAAATGACTCGTTTTGGCCAAAACATAACTGCATGTTGATTAATTTGTATTCCAATTTTCTTCTAGTTACCTACAAATTGACAAAAAATATGTTGTCTTAACAAAATCCCATTCATCTGTGCACTTTGAGAATAAACATGTTTCCTCCATACCAAGCATAAAAAATATGCCCTAAAACTGCAAAATCATAACTCAAAAAAAATAGTTTCAGTTTGAACAGCTGGTAATGTTACATACAAAGAGTTGGCAGGTTGAGGGTTATTAAGATGTAAGAAGAAATCATTTTTAAACATTTATTCACAAGAATAAATGTCAGTACTGTGTGTATCCACCACGCTTCCGGTGGAGTTCTTGAACTCGTCTCATCATGCTCTCTGGACAAGTCTCTGAAGTTTACGTTGAGGGAATTAAAGTATCACGCAATTCTTGACATGGAGGGTCACGTTCATTCACTTTCCGACCGAGATAGTCCCAAACATGCTCTATTTGGATTCATACCGTTTTTTTTAACAATTCTACATTCGAATATATATGATGTCACAATTTGAATTCCAAAGTCATATTACGCTCAACTGAAAATGTCAAACTGGAACAATGCAATTTCATTAAGATTTCTCAATATTTTGGTTTAAAAGGTATGTATATTCAATAAAATGACGAGAATATATGTTGATGTCAATTTTATTTGCTTTAACATACTGTTTTTTTGGATATATCGGATTAGTTTCAAAAAACAGTATTACCATTGAAAGCGTCCTCTTAGAGCCGCTTCGAAGATTTAAAACAATTGTCAGACATATTAGAATCGAAATAGATTATTACAATTGGGCTCTGTGTGTATTTAGAACATGGTCAGACCTTATATTTATCCTGATTTTATACCTCGCTCTGACCTTGTACTAATTCGAATAGAGCCTGCTCGCAATAATCTATTTCTTAAATATAATGTTTTCTAGTCATTGGTGCACAAATTGATTTAATTATAATGAAGTACTATTAGAACTAGAAGTAGAAATTACATCATTGTGACACTTAATATATTATGTAGTTAATGTAAAATTGTAAAATTCACTATTAAAAGTATTTAAACATATTTAACTTAAATTTGTTTAAAGTAACTGCCAAAATACCTTTTTTAGCTCACCTGGCTCACCTAACCCATCGTAAACTTTAAAAAAAATCTTCTCCTCTGAAACCACTGTACCAATTTTTTTCAAACTTGGCCCCAATCATCCTTAGGGTTCCTAGTTTCAAGTTTGTACCCAGGGTGTTGATCAACAGACAAAGATGGCCGCTGTATTAGTCTGAAATTGTCAGATGACTCCTTATAGGAGTTATTTCCCTTAAATCGCAATTTTTATGAAATTTTTCGTTTTTGTCCTGTAATTTAAAAACTATAGCAGCTAGATTGAAACTGTAAATTGCACAATTGATCAGCAATAAAAGCCCTACAATTCACTTAATTGGTCTGAAATTGTCAGATGACTCCTTATAGGGATTATTGCCCTTAAATGACAATTTTTAAATGAAATTTTCCGTTTTTGTCCTGTAACTTGAAAACTATAGCAGCTTGTTTGAAACTGTAAATTGCACAAATGATCAGCAATAGAAGCCCAACAAATGATTGCTTAGTCCAAAATTGCAAGATGATTCTTTATAGGAGTTATTGCCCTTTAATTATGAATTTGGACAAATGAACAGTTTTTATACCCAGCCACTCCCAGCCACAAGAAGTGGCGAGGTATTATGTTATACCCTCAGTTCGTTCGGTGTCTGTCGTCCGTCCTTCCCCTGAAGGTTTCCAGATGATGACGTGAAAACGCCTCAAGGGATTTGAATGATATTTTGCACAGCTGTTCAGTACAATGAAATACAGGTCAAGTTCAATTTTCAGGATGATCCCAAAAATATTGAAGTTTTGCCACTTTATAATTTTTTAAATTTGACAATAATGAAATTTTCTGGTTTAAGAAGGATAACTCATTTCTTTCTGTCTCTATATACTATTATATAGTGGATGTATAGTATATACAGTATAGCATACTAGTATATACAAATATATTTAACTATTGATGAATATCATGGCAGGGTATCATTTAATGTCCCATTAGATGCCCTATTTTTAGCCAAGTTGCAACAAAGTTGAACTCGGCTATTGTTATAATGATGTTGGGCGGGCGGGCGGGCATCAACAATTGTTTTCCTGACCATAACTCAGAAAGTAGTGAACCGATTTTAATGAAACTTTAGGATATTGTTACATGCCATAAGAGGAGGAAGCCTATTGATTTTGGGGATAAATCCGGTCAAGGTCACAGTGACAGAAAAAAATGTTAGAAAATTTCTTGAATTGGTGGTTTCCGGACGATAACTCAAAAAGTTCTCAACCGATTTTAATGAAACTTTGGTATATTGTAATTTTACACAATGGTTCAATACTGTTACAGGATTCACATATTCATATTTTATGCAACTTTGAAAAGTTGTTGATAAAGCTTACATTTTTCTGCTGAAACCCTTCCTCACTTTGTCTCCAGTTTACATGTAATGCCTGTAATAACCAATTATGTTAAATCTTAAAAAATGAAGACAAGGAAAGTTTTGGTTAATAAAATACGGCAACTCAGCTTTTGCACCCCTGTGCATATTGATTTTTGTCTCGCCTGCGACGAAAGTCGCTGGAGGCGAGACATATGTATGGGAATCCGGCGGCGGCGGCGTAAACACTTGACATCTTGCTTCATATATTTGTAAGCCCAAGCCCTAGGTCCATCAAATTTGGTACAGAGGTAGCTTATGATGAGTACTTGCCAGCCAGTCACCTGTCACCTGACCTTGACCTCAATTTCACGATCCAGCGCCTACGTTAAAGTTTTTGGGTTACGGCAGTCCCTCTGTAACTACGCATGGTAGGATGACAATATTTGGTGTATAGGTTGCTGATGACTAGTACATGACTGTCTGGTAGGTGTCACCTGACCTTGACCTCAATTTTACGGTCCAGCGACTACGTTAAAGTTTTTGGGTTACGACAGTTCCTCTGTAACCACGCATGGTAGGATGACAATATTTGGTATATAGGTTGCTGATGACTAGTACATGACTGTCTGGTAGGTGTCACCTGACCTTGACCTCAATTTCACGGTCCAGTGACTACGTTAAAGTTTTTGGGTTACGGCAGTTCCTCTGTAACTACGCATGGTAGGATGACAATATTTGGTATATAGGTTGCTGATGACTAGTACATGACTGTCTGGTAGGTGTATCCTGACCTTGACCTCAATTTCACGGTCCAGCGACTACGCTAAAGTTTTTGGGTTACGACAGTTCCTCTGTAACCACGCATGGTAGGATGACAATATTTGGTATATAGGTTGCTGATGACTAGTACATGACTGTCTGGTAGGTGTCACCTGACCTTGACCTCAATTTCACGGTCCAGTGACTACGTTAAAGTTTTTGGGTTACGGCAGTTTCACTGTAACTATGCATGGTAGGATGACAATATTTGGTATATAGGTTGCTGATGAATAGTACATGACTGTCTGGTAGGCGTCACCTGACATTGACCTCAATTTCACGGTCCAGCGACTACGTAAAAGTTTTTGGGTTACGACAGTTCCTCTGTAACCTAGCATGGTAGGATGACAATATTTGGTATATAGGTTGCTGATGACTAGTACATGACTGTCTGGTAGGTGTCACCTGACCTTGACCTCAATTTCACGGTCCAGTGACTACGTTAAAGTTTTTGGGTTACGGCAGCTTCACTGTAACTATGCATGGTAGGATGACAATATTTGGTATATAGGTTGCTGATGAATAGTACATGACTGTCTGGTAGGCATCACCTGACCTTGAACTCAATTTAACGGTCCAGCGACTACGTTAATGTTTTTGTATTAGGACAGTTCCTCTAACTATGCAGGTATGTTGATAATATTTGGTATGCAGGCCGCTGCTGATATTTAATGCTATTTACGTAATGCTTACGACGAAATTTATTTTTGTTACTGATGTGGAATGCAGGCGAGACATTTTTCTGTGTCCACACTTGTTGTATTATAAATTAGTCTATAACACACCTAGAGTAAAACTGTAAATTTCTAAATTTCCCTAAAGGACAAGGCCTACAAACAATTTAATTTTCAGAAATTGTCTGATGGCACCTATAGGAGTTATTGTACTTAACTTAAATTTTTGAAGAAATGTTTAGTTTTTGCACAGTAACTTAAAAGCTATAACAACTAGACTGAAACTGTTAATTTCAAAACTTTAAATATAGTTGAAGTCATTTGGGTTCCAAGTGAGCGATTACAGGCTCCTGGGAGTCTCTAGTTTACTACGTTTCTATCATTGCAATACTAATTTCAACACTATCAGTATCGTATTTTGCAATCTCCAGCATTAAGCTCCAGAAATGTTCATGTTTTTTATCTGAACTGGTTTCCGGACATATTTTAAACCTATGTTTATATACAAAATAAAAGTTAAACGGGTGCCAGTGGCGTGTAAACATAATAAACATGATGCGGTATCAAAATACTAAGATTTTCTACCAAAATGGGAATAAAACTTGAAAGGCGACATCAGGCAATTCTACAAAATGAAAGGGTAACTTCACTTTGCTTTGAAGATGATCGATGGTGATGATCAATGGACCAAGATAAGGCGACTTCTTCTCCCTGCGGCGTCGACTGATTCTAACATGGACATTCCATCGACAACACAACCTGTTTGCAGTGGTAAAAAGGTTGTTGTCTAGCAAGTCTTTGAAGTAGTCTATCTTCTCTCGTTGTTGTCTTCTTCTGTCGCCCTGATCTTGGCCTTTCCCTAACAATACCAGTTTTTAGCCGAGTTGCAACGAAGTTGAACACGCCTATTGTTATGATGATGGCGGGCGGGCGTCAACAATTGTTTTCCTGACCATAACTCAGAAAGTTGTGAACCGATTTTAATGAAACTTTAGGATATTGTTACATGCCATAAGAGGAGGAAGCCTATTGATTTTGGGGTAAATCCGGTCAAGGTCACAGTGACAGAAAAAACGTTAGAAAATTTCTTGAATTAGTGGTTTCCGGACCATAACTCAAAAACTACATCAAGTACATATCTGGTATTTTACACAATGGTTCAATACTTAGTACTGTTAGAGGATTCACATATTCATATTTTATGCAACTTTGAAAATTTGTTGATAAAGCTTACATTTTTCTGCTGAAACCCTTCCTCACTTTGTCTCCAGTTTACATGTAATGCCTGTAATAACCAATTATGTTAAATCTTAAAAAATGAAGACAAGGAAAGTTTTGGTTAATAAAATACGGCAACTCAGCTTTTGCACCCCTGTGCATATTGATTTTTGTCTCGCCTGCGACGAAAGTCGCTGGAGGCGAGACATATGTATGGGAATCCGGCGGCGGCGGCGTAAACACTTGACATCTTGCTTCATATATTTGTAAGCCCAAGCCCTAGGTCCATCAAATTTGGTACAGAGGTAGCTTATGATGAGTACTTGCCAGCCAGTCACCTGTCACCTGACCTTGACCTCAATTTCACGATCCAGCGCCTACGTTAAAGTTTTTGGGTTACGGCAGTCCCTCTGTAACTACGCATGGTAGGATGACAATATTTGGTGTATAGGTTGCTGATGACTAGTACATGACTGTCTGGTAGGTGTCACCTGACCTTGACCTCAATTTTACGGTCCAGCGACTACGTTAAAGTTTTTGGGTTACGACAGTTCCTCTGTAACCACGCATGGTAGGATGACAATATTTGGTATATAGGTTGCTGATGACTAGTACATGACTGTCTGGTAGGTGTCACCTGACCTTGACCTCAATTTCACGGTCCAGTGACTACGTTAAAGTTTTTGGGTTACGGCAGTTCCTCTGTAACTACGCATGGTAGGATGACAATATTTGGTATATAGGTTGCTGATGACTAGTACATGACTGTCTGGTAGGTGTATCCTGACCTTGACCTCAATTTCACGGTCCAGCGACTACGCTAAAGTTTTTGGGTTACGACAGTTCCTCTGTAACCACGCATGGTAGGA
Source organism: Limnoperna fortunei (assembly GCA_944474755.1). Taxonomy (NCBI): domain Eukaryota; kingdom Metazoa; phylum Mollusca; class Bivalvia; order Mytilida; family Modiolidae; genus Limnoperna; species Limnoperna fortunei. Next base: position 3,023,420 of record OX104119.1, read on the forward strand.
TGACAATATTTGGTATATAGGTTGCTGATGACTAGTACATGACTGTCTGGTAGGTGTCACCTGACCTTGACCTCAATTTCACGGTCCAGTGACTACGTTAAAGTTTTTGGGTTACGGCAGTTTCACTGTAACTATGCATGGTAGGATGACAATATTTGGTATATAGGTTGCTGATGAATAGTACATGACTGTCTGGTAGGCGTCACCTGACATTGACCTCAATTTCACGGTCCAGCGACTACGTAAAAGTTTTTGGGTTACGACAGTTCCTCTGTAACCTAGCATGGTAGGATGACAATATTTGGTATATAGGTTGCTGATGACTAGTACATGACTGTCTGGTAGGTGTCACCTGACCTTGACCTCAATTTCACGGTCCAGTGACTACGTTAAAGTTTTTGGGTTACGGCAGCTTCACTGTAACTATGCATGGTAGGATGACAATATTTGGTATATAGGTTGCTGATGAATAGTACATGACTGTCTGGTAGGTGTATCCTGACCTTGACCTCAATTTCACGGTCCAGCGACTACGCTAAAGTTTTTGGGTTACGACAGTTCCTCTAACTATGCAGGTATGTTGATAATATTTGGTATGCAGGCCGCTGCTGATATTTAATGCTATTTACGTAATGCTTACGACGAAATTTATTTTTGTTACTGATGTGGAATGCAGGCGAGACGTTTTTCTGTGTCCACACTTGTTGTATTATAAATTAGTCTATAACACACCTAGAGTAAAACTGTAAATTTCTAAATTTCCCTAAAGGACAAGGCCTACAAACAATTTAATTTTCAGAAATTGTCTGATGGCACCTATAGGAGTTATTGTACTTAACTTAAATTTTTGAAGAAATGTTTAGTTTTTGCACAGTAACTTAAAAGCTATAACAACTAGACTGAAACTGTTAATTTCAAAACTTTAAATATAGTTGAAGTCATTTGGGTTCCAAGTGAGCGATTACAGGCTCCTGGGAGTCTCTAGTTTACTACGTTTCTATCATTGCAATACTAATTTCAACACTATCAGTATCGTATTTTGCAATCTCCAGCATTAAGCTCCAGAAATGTTCATGTTTTTTATCTGAACTGGTTTCCGGTCATATTTTAAACCTACGCTTTATATACAAAATAAAAGTTAAACGGGTGCCAGTGGCGTGTAAACATAATAAACATGATGCGGTATCAAAATACTAAGATTTTCTACCAAAATGGGAATAAAACTTGAAAGGCGACATCAGGCAATTCTACAAAATGAAAGGGTAACTTCACTTCGCTTTTGAAGATGATCGATGGTGATGATCAATGGACCAAGATAAGGCGACTTCTTCTCCCTGCGGCGTCGACTGATTCTAACATGGACATTCCATCGACAACACAACCTGTTTGCAGTGGTAAAAAGGTTGTTGTCTAGCAAGTCTTTGAAGTAGTCTATCTTCTCTCGTTGTTGTCTTCTTCTGTCACCCTGATCTTGGCCTTTCCCTAACAATACCAGTTTTTAGCCGAGTTGCAACGAAGTTGAACACGCCTATTGTTATGATGATGGCGGGCGGGCGTCAACAATTGTTTTCCTGACCATAACTCAGAAAGTTGTGAACCGATTTTAATGAAACTTTAGGATATTGTTACATGCCATAAGAGGAGGAAGCCTATTGATTTTGGGGTAAATCCGGTCAAGGTCACAGTGACAGAAAAAACGTTAGAAAATTTCTTGAATTAGTGGTTTCCGGACCATAACTCAAAAAGTTCTCAACCGATTTTAATGAAACTTTGGTATATTGTTACATACCATAACAGGAGGAACCTTATTGATTTTGGGTAAATCCGTTCAAGGTCAAGGTCACAGTGACAGAAAAACGTTAGAAAATTTCTTGAATTAGTGGTTTCCGGACCATAACTCAAAAACTACATCAAGTACATATCTGGTATTTTACACAATGGTTCAATACTTAGTACTGTTAGAGGATTCACATATTCATATTTTATGCAACTTTGAAAATTTGTTGATAAAGCTTACATTTTTCCTGCTGAAACCCTTCCTCACTTTGTCTCCAGTTTACATGTAATGCCTGTAATAACCAATTATGTTAAATCTTAAAAAATGAAGACAAGGAAAGATTTGGTTAAAAAAATACGGCAACTCAGCTTTTACATTTAACCCATCTGAAACCTGCCGCTGTGTCATTCCAGCCCTTATCATACCAACTGCTTTCCCTCTCTCTGCATCTGCTAGTTTTCGACATACCATGTTGAAATGATTTCAAACAGGATAAATTTTACCTGTTACGCACGTTCACATGATGAAATGAAAAAAAGACGCCAAACTTGGGTTTTCAAAAGCTGAGGGTAGTGTTTTATAATCTTTCTGGAAAAAATGTAAAAATCCAGAAGTATTAAAATCAAGTATCGGACAACCAAAACCAAGTGTCAAATAAAACCATGAAAAATGTCTCAAAACCATGGTAACCTTTCCCAAGATTCCGGCCTAAAATACCAGGTAACTACAACACAATAAAGACTTAATTGACCAAAAATGTCACACCTGAATGAACGTAGTGTAAACACTGACAAGCAACAATTAAAATTAATAATCAACAATGCATACAAATAAAACATCAAATTTCACTCTGCCACAATTATATATAAATATAAGGACAGTTTAATCTAATATTTTGCTTCTCTTCTTTGTTAATTATTAACAGATTAAGCAACAATTAATTTTGGGGTCATTATCAATCAACTAACACATGATTTTGCTATCGTTATCATTTATTAACTACATTTTTTCTTTATTTTAGTTTCAGGAAAAAAAAGAAACCTTTCGCCAACAGCTGCTTACTGTATTAAAAGATGAAGCCAAGAAAAAGCATGTAAGAGAGATATGCTATGTTTCCAACACCGATGCAGATGAAGAGGATTTTAATATTTTGCGCAAAACAATTTTTAAGTATGGAAAACAGGTAAAAACATTTGCAGAAAAATTGCCTCTGCGCTGGATTCGTTTAGAGCAATCACTTGATATTTTAAGAGAGGAGGCTAAAATGAACATATTATCTTGGCGGGATATTGTCGAATTATCTTCCAAATTGTCAATTGATAACCAGGATGAAATCAACCTTTTCTTGAAATATCAACATAAGATTGGAGGTGTCATATATTTCGAGAGTTTAAAGGAATATATTATACTTAACCAAAAATGGTTAGCAAATGCTTTCAGATGTCTTGTATCAGTCAATTTTGATTCTAACCTAAAGCTGTCTGATGAATGGAAAACACTAGAAGAAACTGGAAAGCTTGAGCACTCTCTGATTGTAAAACTCTTTGATAAAGAACCAGAACTTGACTTTAACAAACATAGTGGTCACTTACTAAATGTAATGGAAATATTTGGCATTATAGTAAAGCTAAAAATAATGGAAAATGAACAAAGGCAGATATTACCTACTTATTATTTGCCTTGCATGATCACTAAGAAAGCTTCATTTACAGATATCATTGCTAATTTTATGGCAAACAAAGATAACTGTAAGCGCACACCATGGTTGTGTATCGAGTTTGATTTTATGCCGTTTGACTTTTTCAACCATATTTTGTGTCATTATATCAATCAATATGCTATGTGCACTGAACCACAGACTGGGCGAATGGCTATTTATCATGGTATGGGTGTGTTCTTACTTCACAGTACCAAGTCCGTAAAATTCATTTTGTGTTTCTGTAAAAACACAATAGCACTACAGATATGGCAATGGAAAAATGTGGAGAAAGGAAAATGTAAAACAATGCTAGAAGAATTGGGGGGAACAATTGAGAGAGTCAAAGAAAGATTTGAAACCAGGAAAGTATCCTACACTGTAAAGTCGAAGTGCTCTGATGGCAACATACACATGTCTGCTGGTCGCCATAGCTACAGTGAGTTACTGGATTCAGGAGATGACTACTTCTGTGAAGAACATAGTGATCATCATAAAACTCAAGATTTCTTTCAGACGTGGTTTGAAGACTATACAGAGGTATGAAATCTTATTACAGTTTTCAGTCTCCTACTGGCATTGCTGAATGGTACTAAAGGTTTGCACTCTGTACATCAATCCATTCGTCAGTCCGTCATACACATGTTTCCCGTACTTTCTATGTTAACGCTTAGAGATATTGAGCTGTCAACAATCATGAGTTACAGATCAAGTTTGAATTGTGTCCAGTCCATTGGTTTTTTACCAAATTATTGCCCTTGGACTTGGATAATTTCTTCAAAATAACAGTTTTCCGTCCCTTCTTCTAAAAGCTTGAAGATATTTAGCTTATATTTGGTATAAATTTCAATTAGGAGATACATGTAACTGTATTGTATTTGAAGATTTTCAAGAACTCGGAATCAGGATGTCTCTTAACAACATACACAAATTATAACTATATATACACCATGAGGTAGAGCAAGAACTCAGAATCAGGATATGTCTCTAAACAATATACACAAATTATAACTATATATACAGCATGAGGTAGAGCAAGAACTCAGAATCTGGATATGTCTCTAAACAATACACACAAATTATAACTATATATACACCATGAGGTATAACAAGAACTCAGAATCAGGATATGTCTCTAAACAACATACACAAATTATAACTATATATACAGCATGAGGTAGAGCAAGAACTCAGAATCAGGATATGTCTCTAAACAACATACACAAATTATAACTATATATACAGCATGAGGTAGAGCAAGAACTCCGAATCAGGATATGTCTCTAAACAATATACACAAATTATAACTATATATACAGCATGAGGTATAGCAAGAACTCAGAATCAGGATATGTCTCTAAACAACATACATAAATTATAACTATATATACAGCATGAGGTATAGCAAGAACTCAGAATCAGGATATGTCTCTAAACAACATACATAAATTATAACTATATATACAGCATGAGGTATAGCAAGAACTCAGAATCAGGATATGTCTCTAAACAACATACATAAATTATAACTATATATACAGCATGAGGTATAGCAAGAACTCAGAATCAGGATATGTCTCTAAACAACATACATAAATTATAACTATATATACAGCATGAGGTATAGCAAGAACTCAGAATCAGGATATGTCTCTTAACAACATACATAAATTATAACTATATATACAGCATGAGGTATAGCAAGAACTCGGAATCAGGATGTCTCTTAACAACATACATAAATTATAACTGTATATACAGCATGAGCAAGAACTCAGAATCAGGATGTCTCTAAACAACATACATAAATTATAACTATATATACAGCATGAGGTATAGCAAGAACTCAGAATCAGGATATGTCTCTAAACAATATACACAAATTATAACTATATATGCTAAATAAACTTTATCAAGTTATTAGTAATTTAATATTTCTACTTAAATGTTAATTTCCTCTTGGACAGATACTGTTTACATTCAGTTGACTTTTCTATTTCCATGTGCGTAACTTATACAAACCTACATTTATATGTACAGATTATACACAAATACTTGTAATAGAGAATGTTGATTAAAATATGTTGATAAATGTTGATTTTCTTTTTTCTAGAAAAAAGATAATCTACCAGCAGAGAAGAAATTAAAAGGTCAGAAAGGTAAACATTTTTAAGACAATACATTATCAGAATAGTTGTAGATATATAGATAATTTGCAGACAAGAAACTATTATTCGTTTGTGTTGATTGCACTTACCACAGCCATTAAATTTATTATTGTATCAAGTTACATGTATGTCTATCGCATACCTTTTAAAAACTTTGAAGAATAATAATGATTCTTTGTATTTGTCTTGCCCAACACCAGAGGGAGTGTCAGGAATGAGGTTGAAATGTCTGGTCTTTACTGTATAAATTAAAAATAAAAAATTTAAATGGTCCACACAGAACTTATTCAATGATCAAAGAAACAGATAAATCATGTTTCACTGTAACCATAAAAATAATGTAAACAACAAAGATGGAGTTCTGAACAAAGAATACACGTATCTTTGGGGAAAAAGAAGAACACAATAATGTCAAAATTCTTTATTATAACAAATAAACAATTAAAAAACAGTTCAATTCATTTATTATCAAACACAAACCTGGCAATACAATGTACAACTGTTGTAAGGGCACCAAAACTGGAACACATGTTATTACGTCATCAAAATCAATACTTGATTTCCTGAAATGTCAAATCGGATATCCTGCCTAATGGGATATTTTTTCTTGACAAACTTGTAATCCAATTACCCGGAGTCTACTATTAACATTGTATACAGCAGCAAATCAATCTATTGAGGATGAAAACAGTTATTGAAATATTGTTCTGAGGCTGTCATGGTCCAGAAATGAACTTAGTCTAAAAGTTTATTCCTATATTGTTGACAATATCTGACATTTTGTTTGTATTTTACAGGGATTCAAGATAGCAGATTTAAACAGAAGTAAGTAAAGAATTGAAACGCTAAAACAGTACATATCAGGGCTTTTTCATATTGGTCTCAATTTGAGCAATAAGGACATTGATTTCTAAATGAAGGTCGGGTGAAGGTCACATGTAAAAAATGTTAGTAAGGGGCCTCGGTGGCCGAATGGTTAAGGTAGATCACGTGGTCTATCAACACTGAGGTTGCAGGTTCGAGTCTCACTGCAGTCAGGGTGTACTCGACTCCAATCATAATTGACAAGGATTGCCAGTTTTCCTACCGAACTTCGGTGGTTCTCTCCCGGTACTCAGGTTTCCTCCCCAATAAAAACTGGACACCATGATATAGCTGAAAAGTTGCTGAAAGTGGCGTTAAACAATACTAAAACAAACAATCAAACAATCTTTATGACTTACCATTTTAGTCAGTAACAATGAATACATTACAACAAAAGTAAAATTTAGGTAACCAAATTACAATACAAACATGTTACACCACTTGATCTATAATGGAAATCAGGGGCTCATTCATGTATTGTGACATGGACAAGGTCAGTAGTAAATACCTTAGAGGGGGTCTAGGAAAAATGTACCCTGGACAATTGTTCCCTTATGACAACTGCTTCCTGTACAATTGCCCCTTTATGACAACTCCCCCGAGGACAATTGCCCCCTTATGACAACTGCACCATGCACAATTGCCCCTTATGATAACTGACCCTTTGAAATTGCATCCTAATGGCAATTGTCACCATATGACAACTGGCCCCTGACTATTGTCCACTTATGACAACTACCCTGGACAATTATCCCCTTATGACAACTCCACTCCCTCCCTTGGGGCAACTGCCCCTTATGACAACTACCCTTGGACATATGCTCCCTTATGGCAATTGCCCCATTATGACAACTCCCCCAGGACAACTTCCCCAGACAATTGCCTCCTTATAATAACTCCCCAGGACAATTGTCCCTTATGACAACTGCCCCTAATGGAAACTGCCCCCTGGACAATTGTCCCCATATGACTACTGGCCCCTGACTATTGTCCCATTATGACAAAACGGCGCCTGAAACGGCGCCTGGACAAATTCCCCCTTATGACAACTCCTCATCCTTCGCAACTGCCCCTCATGGCAACTGCCCTTGGAAAATTGCTCCCTTAAGACAATTGCCCCTTATGACAGCTTCCTCCCCCTTATGAAAATTGCTCTTTGTGACACTTCCCCCCCCCCCCTCATTGGGACAATTAATTGCCCTTATGATAACCGACCCTGGAAAATTGTCTCCATATAACAATTGTTTCCTTTATGACAACTGGCCCCTGACTTTTGTCCCATTATGAAAACTGCCCCTAGGGGATTTCCCTTTTGTGACAACTCCAACCTCTCCTTTGGGGCAACTGCCCCTTAAGACAACTACCCTTGGACAATTGCTCCCTTATGACAATTGCCCCTTATGAAAATTGCCTTTCGTTACACTTCCCCCTTTGGGAAAATTAATTGCCCCCTTATGACAATTCAATTGTCCCTTTATGGCCCACCCAGGACAATTGACCTTTATGACAGCTCCCCCGCCAGGACAAATGCCCCCTTATGACAACTGCTTCATGGACAATTGCCCCTTATGATAACTGACCCTGGACAATTGTCCCCATATGACAACTAGACCCTGACTGTTGTCCCCTTATGACAAATGCCCCTGGACAATTTTTCCCTTATGACAACTACCCTTGGACAATTTCTCCCTTGTGGCAATTGCCCCTTATGACAGCTCCCCCTGGACAATTGTCCCCTTGTGAGAATGGCCCCTTTATGACAACTGCCCCCAGACAATCGGCCTCTTATGGCAACTGCTCGTGGACAAGTGTCCCCATATGACAACTGGCCCCTCACAATTGCCTCTGATGACAGCTCCCCCTGGACTAGTGTTCCTTATGAAAATTGCCTTTTGTGACACTTTCCCCCTTTGGGACCATTAATTGCCCCCTTATGACAACCGCTCCCTGTGGAATTGCCGCTTTATGGCAGCTTCCCCATCCTGTACAATTGACCTTTATGACAACCCCCACCCCACCCCCCAGGACAATTGCCCCCTTGTGACAACTGCCCCTGAATTACCCCTTATGACAACTACCCCATGCACACATGCCCCCTTATGACAACTCCATCCCTCCCCGGGCAATTACCCCTCATGGCAACTGCCCTTGGATAATTACTCCCTTTTGACAATTGCCCCTTATTACAGCTCCCCCTGGACAATTGTCCCCTTGTGAAAATAGCCCTTGAGAGACTACCCCCCTTTGGGACAATAAATTGTCCCATTATGACAACTCCTGCAAGACAAATACCCCCTTGTGACAACTGCCCCCAGACAATTGCCTCCTTATGATAACTCCCCTGGTCAACTGCCCCATGCACAATTTCCCCCTTATGACAGCTGCACAATGGACAATTGCCTTCTTATGACAATTATGACTACTGCCCCATGCACAATTTCCCCCCTTATGGAAATTGCCCTTTGTGACACTCCTCCCTTTGGGACAACTCCCCCTGGACAATTGCCCCCTTATGACAACTCCCCCTGGACAATTACCCCCTTATGACAACTACATTCTATTTACAATTCCCGACTCCTGAGGAGGATTTTTTAACATGACCCCACAAGTTTTGAATATTTAATTATTCAAGTTAGTGTAGTTTTAATTTACTGATATTAATCATGAAGTCATCTCTGTGTCAGGACTATAACTATCAACACATTAAATGTTTATTTCATTGTACACTTTGATTGTTAATATCACACAAGTTTAAAGATTCAAGTTGTCATCATGACCTATTTAAATACAGACATTGTAACTAACACACAGGTTTAAGCATTCAAGTTGTCATCATGTGACCTATTTAAATACAGACATTGTTACTGTTATTTTATTATGTTTACTTTATATTATTGTACACAATAACAGCTGGATTCATTGGGATATTATATTTATATAAATTAATGCTGATATGAGGTCATCCTTTCATCTATTTAAATGTAGAGACACATAACATGGTGTTTTGTTTACTTTATATAATTTCAATTGTTTTTTATGTCAGAATTATGATATTACATTTATATAAATCCTTTACAGGTGTCATGTCTGTGACAAGGAACCATCTGTATACTGGTGTCATGGCTGTCAGAGATCTATGTGTCAGGACTGTAACAATCAACACATGGAATCAGAGGATACTGAAGATCACATTGTACAACATGTACAGGACGTGTATTCACTGGATTATAACTTCAAGGTCAATGTAAAGTGGATCAGGGATATAAAGGTGTTACATGATGTGTTGGTTATAGCTGATGTTAGTGGTAAACAATTAGTAACATGTGATATAACAGGACAACAACAACATACCATTCCATTACCTAGTAGACCATACCGTATAGCTGTAGTAGACAACAACACTGTAGCTGTTACATTATATGATACTTCTACTGTAGTGATAGTAGATGTCAGACAGAGACAAGTTATACAACGTACTGATGTAAAGGTGGTGTGTAGAGGTATCATGTACAGAGATAACCAGCTGTTTGTAGGCTGTGGTGATAGAACAATAAAGGTAATGAACATGTCAGGGAAGGTAACACGTACAATACCAGTGGGTGAAGTACCTAGGTATATCTGTGGTGGTGAGGCAGGACGTATCTACTATACTGACTGGGATAAGTTGTACTGTATTGATACAGTGGAGAACACTTTGTTTACATTAACTGATCCTAACATGAGTAGACCATGGGGAATTACAACAGATGATGAAGGACATGTACTTGTTATATGTGACAGGTCTAACAATGTACTCAGGATTAGTCCTGATGGTAAACAGAGTCAGGTTATTATTACACAGGTACCATCATCTTATAATCCATTCATATGTTATAATTCACTGTCTAAATCTGTTGTTATTGGTTGTCATGACAATGTTTATGTTTATAAGAAAGTATAAATAATCCACATTACAATATATTCTGATTGACACCAGGAAGTAATCATGTAGTTTACATGTCTGACTTATCTGTTGTTATTGGTCGTCATGACAATGTTTATGTTTATAAGAAAGTATAAATAATCCACATTACAATATATTCTGATTGACACCAGGAAGTGATCATGTAGTTTACATATGTCTGACTTATCTGTTGTTATTGGTTGTCATGACAATGTTTATGTTTATAAGAAAGTATAAATAATCCACATTACAATATATTCTGATTGACACCAGGAAGTGATCATGTAGTTTACATATGTCTGACTTATCTGTTGTTATTGATCACTGGATGTAAACAATGTGTATCAATGTGTTAAATTACTACATGTAATGTGAACTAAAAAATCATGTCAAATGTTGTGAATATGTAAAGAATTAGTGAAAGATAATATTCTGTCTAATGAACTCTTAAATAAATGTCAATATAGTATGAAAGCTGACATGATGACATGTTTAGAATTTTTGACCTAGTGACCTAAATATCTATAAGTATACATGTTATATAAATAGTTTCTATTTAAAGGTAATGTCAATTTCTGTGTACTCTTTTGTAATCAATATAATTACAGTGACCAATTTATTTACAGTACATGTATCATATTCACTGACTGGTTATATTTGTGTATTCTAATGACAAGTCAACAATTTATTACAGTACATGTATTATATTCAATGATGTGGTTATATTTGTGTATTCTAATGACAAGTCAACAATTTATTTACAGTACATGTATCATATTCACTGACTTGTTTATATTTGTGTATTCTAATGACAAGTCAACAATTTATTTACAGTACATGTATCATATTCACTGACTTGGTTATATTTGTGTATTCTAATGACAAGTCAACAATTTATTTACAGTACATGTATCATATTCACTGACTTGGTTATATTTGTGTATTCTAATGACAAGTCAACAATTTATTTACAGTACATGTATCATATTCACTGACTTGGTTATATTTGTGTATTCTAATGACAAGTCAACAATTTATTTACAGTATATGTATCATATTCACTGACTTGGTTATATTTGTGTATTCTAATGACAAGTCAACAATTTATTTACAGTATATGTATCATATTCACTGACTTGGTTATATTTGTGTATTCTAATGACAACAATTTATTTACAGTACATGTATCATATTCACTGACTTGGTTATATTTGTGTATTCTAATGACAAGTCAACAATTTATTTACAGTACATGTATCATATTCACTGACTTGGTTATATTTGTGTATTCTAATGACAAGTCAACAATTTATTTACAGTACATGTATCATATTCACCGACTTGGTTATATCTGTGTATTCTAATGACAACAATTTATTTACAGTACATGTATCATATTCACTGACTTGGTTATATTTGTGTATTCTAATGACAAGTCAACAATTTATTTACAGTACATGTATCATATTCACTGACTTGGTTATATTTGTGTATTCTAATGACAAGTCAACAATTTATTTACAGTACATGTATCATATTCACCGACTTGGTTATATCTGTGTATTCTAATGACAAGTCAACAATTTATTTACAGTACATGTATCATATTCACTGACTTGGTTATATTTGTGTATTCTAATGACAAGTCAACAATTTATTTACAGTACATGTATCATATTCACCGACTTGGTTATATTTGTGTATTCTAATGACAAGTCAACAATTTATTAACAGTACATGTGTCATATTCACTGACTTGGTTATATCTGTGTATTCTAATGACAAGTCAACAATTTATTACAGTACATGTATCATATTCACTGACTTGGTTATATTTGTGTATTCTAATGACAAGTCAACAATTTATTTACAGTACATGTATCATATTCACTGACTTGGTTATATCTGTGTATTCTAATGACAAGTCAACAATTTATTACAGTACATGTATCATATTCACTGACTTGGTTATATTTGTGTATTCTAATGACAAGTCAACAATTTATTTACAGTACATGTATCATATTCACAGACTTGGTTATATTATTGTATTCTAATGACAAGTCAACAATTTATTAACAGTACATGTGTCATATTCACTGACTTTGTTATATTTGTGTATTCTAATGACAAGTCAACAATTTATTTACAGTACATGTATCATATTCACTGACTTGGTTATATTTGTGTATTCTAATGACAAGTCAACAATTTATTTACAGTACATGTGTCATATTCACTGACTTGGTTATATTTGTGTATTCTGATGACAAGTCAACAATTTATTTACAGTACATGTATCATATTCACCGACTTGGTTATATCTGTGTATTCTAATGACAAGTCAACAATTTATTTACAGTACATGTATCATATTCACTGACTTGGTTATATTTGTGTATTCTAATGACAAGTCAACAATTTATTTACAGTACATGTATCATATTCACTGACTTGGTTATATTTGTGTATTCTAATGACACGTCAAAAATTTATTTACAGTACATGTATCATATTCACTGACTTGGTTATATTTGTGTATTTTAATGACATGTCAACAATTTATTTACAGTACATGTATCATATTCACTGACTTGGTTATATCTGTGTATTCTAATGACAAGTCAACAATTTATTTACAGTACATGTATCATATTCACTGACTTGGTTATATTTATGTATTCTAATGACAAGTCAACAATTTATTTACAGTACATGTATCATATTCACTGACTTTGTTATATTTGTGTATTCTAATGACAAGTCAACAATTTATTTACAGTACATGTATCATATTCACAGACTTGGTTATATTTGTGTATTCTAAAGACAAGTCAACAATTTATTTACAGAACATGTATCATATTCACTGACTTGGTTATATTTGTGTATTCTAATGACAAGTCAACAATTTATTAACAGTACATGTGTTCGACTCCAATCTTAATTGACAAGGATTGCCAGTTTTCCTACCGAAGGTCGGGTGTTTTCTCCTGGTACTCCAGTTTCCTCCACCAATAAAAACTGGATGCCATGATATAGCTGAACAATTGCTGAAAGTGGCGTTAAACACCAAACAAACATATTCACTGTCTTTGTTATAAAATGTATTTGTAGACTGCACATGGATATCATTGATAATAATAAATAAAGGTAGTAAATTATTTTGTATTCTTTTGAAATCACTTAAATTGTTTCACTGTAAATAAAATGTGTACATCAAATGGCAACAATCAGCATGGTTAATGTGTTTCAATTGATGTAAATGACAATAAACCATATCAGATGACACATGTCTTAGTGGGTTGACATCCCATTGTAAGGTGACATGTGCAACATCTCACGTGGGATGATTTCAATGTGAGGTTTTTGATGACATTTTTGATGTGTCCTTGTGACATCTCATATGCCAGGGTAAGATGATTTCCATGCGAGATGACATGTGTGATGATGTGTCCTTGTGACATCTCATGTATCTGGGTAAGATTATTTCAATGTGGTGTGATGTGTGATGATGTGTCCTTGTGACATCTCATGTATCTGGGTAAGATGATTTCCATGCGAGATGACATGCCCTTGTGACAACTCATGTATCTGGGTAAGCTTATTTCCTTGCTAGGAGACATGTGTGATGATGTGCCCTTGTGACATCTCGTGTATCTTGGTAAGATGATTTCCATGTGAGGTGACATTTTTGATGATGTGTCCTTGTGACATATCATGTATCTGGGTAAGCTTATTTCCTTGCTAGGAGACATGTGTGATGATGTGCCCTTGTGACATCTCGTGTATCTTGGTAAGATGATTTCCATGTGAGGTGACATTTTTGATGATGTGTCCTTGTGACATATCATGTATCTGGGTAAAATGATTTCCTTGCTAGGTGACATGTGTGATGATGTGTCCTTGTGACATCTCGTGTATCTGGGTAAGATGATTTCCTTGCTAGGTGACATGTGTGATGATGTGCCTTTCATAGGTTCTTTCATACGTTTTTGGGAAAGACCGGTTGATCTTTCACGAGTGATAGAAATATTATGTCTTTTCGCGAGTGGAGCGCAGCGGAACGAGCCAAAAGACATAAAAATTTCTATCACGAGTGAAAGTTCACACGGACTTTCCCTAAAACGTATGAAAGTACCTATTTCTTCCGTAAACCAACAACTTTCACATCGCTATAACATATAGACTCTCCATTGTTGTAGACTCAATTGTCTCTGACGTCCAATCAGAACGGCGGAAACAAGAACGTCATAGAAGAACGTACTTATGCTTCCATAACAACGTTCTTGTTTCTGACGTTTTGATTGGATGACGCAGCAAGTACAGATGTGTGCGCGTGAGCTCATCTGTACTGGGTCATCTGTACCAGAAATCGGCCATTTACGGAAGAATGTGACATCTCATATATCTGGGTAAGATGATTTCCTTGCTAGGTGACATGTGTGATAATGTGCCCTTGTGACATCTCATGTATCTGGTTAAGATGATTTCCATGTGGGGTGACATGTGTGATGATGAGTCCTTGTGACATCTCATGTATTTGGGTAAGATGATTTCCATGCAAGGTGACATGTGTGATGATGTGTCCTTGTGACATCTCTTGTATCTGGGCAAGATGATTTCCATGCAAGGTGACATGTGTGATGATGTGTCCTTGTGACATCTCTTGTATCTGGGTAAGATGATTTCCATGCAAGGTGACATGTGTGATGATGTGTCCTTGTGACATCTCATGTATCTGGTTAAGATGATTTCCATGTGGGGTGACATGTGTGATGATGAGTCCTTGTGACATCTCATGTATTTGGGTAAGATGATTTCCATGCAAGGTGACATGTGTGATGATGTGTCCTTGTGACATCTCTTGTATCTGGGTAAGATGATTTCCATGTGGGGTGACATGTGTGATGATGAGTCCTTGTGACATCTCATGTATTTGGGTAAGATGATTTCCATGCAAGGTGACATGTGTGATGATGTGTCCTTGTGACATCTCTTGTATCTGGTTAAGATGATTTCCATGTGGGGTGACATGTGTGATGATGAGTCCTTGTGACATCTCATGTATTTGGGTAAGATGATTTCCATGCAAGGTGACATGTGTGATGATGTGTCCTTGTGACATCTCTTGTATCTGGGTAAGATGATTTCCATGCAAGGTGACATGTGTGATGATGTGTCCTTGTGACATCTCTTGTATCTGGGTAAGATGATTTCCATGCAAGGTGACATGTGTGATGATGTGTCCTTGTGACATCTCTTGTATCTGGGTAAGATGATTTCCATGCAAGGTGACATGTGTGATGATGTGTCCTTGTGACATCTCATGTATCTGGGTAAGATGATTTCCTTGCTAGGTGACATGTGTGATGATGTGCCCTTGTGACATCTCGTATGCCTGGGGAATGATTTCCATGTAAGGTGACGTGTGTGATGATGTGTCCTTGTGACATCTCGTGTATCTAGGTAAGATGATTTCCATGTGAAGTGGCATATTTGATGATGTCACCTTGCATGGTGGCATTTCATGTCTCTGGGTAAGCTGATTTCCATGTGGGGTGACATGTGTGATGATGTGTCCTTGTGACATCTCATGTTTCTGGGTAAGACGATTTCCATGTGGGGTGAATTGTGTGATGTGTCCTTGTGACATCTCATGTATCTGGTTTAGATGATTTCCATGCAAGGTGACATGTGTGATGATGTGTCCTTGTGACATCTAATGTATCTGGATAAGATAATTACCATGCGAGATGACATGTGTGATAATGTGTCCTTGTGACATCTCATGTATCTGAGTAAGACGATTTCCATGTGGGGTGACATGTGTGATGATGAGTCCTTGTGACATCTCATGTATTTGGGTAAGATGATTTCCATGCAAGGTGACATGTGTGATGATGTGTCCTTGTGACATCTCTTGTATCTGGGTAAGATGATTTCCATGCAAGGTGACATGTGTGATGATGTGTCCTTGTGACATCTCTTGTATCTGGGTAAGATGATTTCCATGCAAGGTGACATGTGTGATGATGTGTCCTTGTGACATCTCATGTATCTGGTTAAGATGATTTCCATGTGGGGTGACATGTGTGATGATGAGTCCTTGTGACATCTCATGTATTTGGGTAAGATGATTTCCATGCAAGGTGACATGTGTGATGATGTGTCCTTGTGACATCTCTTGTATCTGGGTAAGATGATTTCCATGTGGGGTGACATGTGTGATGATGAGTCCTTGTGACATCTCATGTATTTGGGTAAGATGATTTCCATGCTAGGTGACATGTGTGATGATGTGTCCTTGTGACATCTCTTGTATCTGGTTAAGATGATTTCCATGTGGGGTGACATGTGTGATGATGAGTCCTTGTGACATCTCATGTATTTGGGTAAGATGATTTCCATGCAAGGTGACATGTGTGATGATGTGTCCTTGTGACATCTCTTGTATCTGGGTAAGATGATTTCCATGCAAGGTGACATGTGTGATGATGTGTCCTTGTGACATCTCTTGTATCTGGGTAAGATGATTTCCATGCAAGGTGACATGTGTGATGATGTGTCCTTGTGACATCTCATGTATCTGGGTAAGATGATTTCCTTGCTAGGTGACATGTGTGATGATGTGCCCTTGTGACATCTCGTATGCCTGGGGAATGATTTCCATGTAAGGTGACGTGTGTGATGATGTGTCCTTGTGACATCTCGTGTATCTAGGTAAGATGATTTCCATGTGAAGTGGCATATTTGATGATGTCACCTTGCATGGTGGCATTTCATGTCTCTGGGTAAGCTGATTTCCATGTGGGGTGACATGTGTGATGATGTGTCCTTGTGACATCTCATGTTTCTGGGTAAGACGATTTCCATGTGGGGTGAATTGTGTGATGTGTCCTTGTGACATCTCATGTATCTGGTTTAGATGATTTCCATGCAAGGTGACATGTGTGATGATGTGTCCTTGTGACATCTAATGTATCTGGATAAGATAATTACCATGCGAGATGACATGTGTGATAATGTGTCCTTGTGACATCTCATGTATCTGAGTAAGACGATTTCCATGTGGGGTGACATGTGTGATGATGAGTCCTTGTGACACCTCATGTATTTGGGTAAGATGATTTCCATGCAAGGTGACATGTGTGATGATGTGTCCTTGTGACATCTCTTGTATCTGGGTAAGATGATTTCCATGCAAGGTGACATGTGTGATGATGTGTCCTTGTGACATCTCTTGTATCTGGGTAAGATGATTTCCATGCAAGGTGACATGTGTGATGATGTGTCCTTGTGACATCTCATGTATCTGGTTAAGATGATTTCCATGTGGGGTGACATGTGTGATGATGAGTCCTTGTGACATCTCATGTATTTGGGTAAGATGATTTCCATGCAAGGTGACATGTGTGATGATGTGTCCTTGTGACATCTCTTGTATCTGGGTAAGATGATTTCCATGTGGGGTGACATGTGTGATGATGAGTCCTTGTGACATCTCATGTATTTGGGTAAGATGATTTCCATGCAAGGTGACATGTGTGATGATGTGTCCTTGTGACATCTCTTGTATCTGGTTAAGATGATTTCCATGTGGGGTGACATGTGTGATGATGAGTCCTTGTGACATCTCATGTATTTGGGTAAGATGATTTCCATGCAAGGTGACATGTGTGATGATGTGTCCTTGTGACATCTCTTGTATCTGGGTAAGATGATTTCCATGCAAGGTGACATGTGTGATGATGTGTCCTTGTGACATCTCTTGTATCTGGGTAAGATGATTTCCATGCAAGGTGACATGTGTGATGATGTGTCCTTGTGACATCTCTTGTATCTGGGTAAGATGATTTCCATGCAAGGTGACATGTGTGATGATGTGTCCTTGTGACATCTCATGTATCTGGGTAAGATGATTTCCTTGCTAGGTGACATGTGTGATGATGTGCCCTTGTGACATCTCGTATGCCTGGGGAATGATTTCCATGTAAGGTGACGTGTGTGATGATGTGTCCTTGTGACATCTCGTGTATCTAGGTAAGATGATTTCCATGTGAAGTGGCATATTTGATGATGTCACCTTGCATGGTGGCATTTCATGTCTCTGGGTAAGCTGATTTCCATGTGGGGTGACATGTGTGATGATGTGTCCTTGTGACATCTCATGTTTCTGGGTAAGACGATTTCCATGTGGGGTGAATTGTGTGATGTGTCCTTGTGACATCTCATGTATCTGGTTTAGAAGATTTCCATGCAAGGTGACATGTGTGATGATGTGTCCTTGTGACATCTAATGTATCTGGATAAGATAATTACCATGCGAGATGACATGTGTGATAATGTGTCCTTGTGACATCTCATGTATCTGAGTAAGACGATTTCCATGTGGGGTGACATGTGTGATGATGAGTCCTTGTGACACCTCATGTATCTGGGTAAGATGATTTCCATGTGAGATGACATGTGTGATGATGTGTCCCTGTGACATCTCATGTATCTGGGTAAGATGATTTCCTTGCTAGGTGACATGTGTGATGATGTGCCCTTGTGACATCTCGTATGCCTGGGTAATGATTTCCATGTAAGGTGACGTGTGTGATGATGTGTCCTTGTGACATCTCGTGTATCTAGGTAAGATGATTTCCATGTGAAGTGGCATATTTGATGATGTCACCTTGCATGGTGGCATTTCATGTCTCTGGGTAAGCTGATTTCCATGTGGGGTGACATGTGTGATGATGTGTCCTTGTGACATCTCATGTATCTGGTTTAGATGATTTCCATGCAAGGTGACATGTGTGATGATGTGTCCTTGTGACATCTAATGTATCTGGATAAGATAATTACCATGCGAGATGACATGTGTGATGATGTGTCCTTGTGACATCTCATGTCTCTGGGTATGATGATTTCCATGCCACGCGACGTGTGATGATGTGTCCTTGTGACATCTCATGTATCTGGGTAAGCTGATTTCCATGTGGGGTGACATGTGTGATGATGTATCTTTGAGACATCTCATGTCACTGGGTATGATGATTTCCATGCCAGGCGACGTGTGATGATGTGTCCTTGTGACATCTCATGTATCTGGGTTAGATGATTTCAATGCGAGATGACATGTGTGATGGTGTGTCCCTGTGACATCTCATGTATCTGAGAAGGACGATTTCCATGCGAGGTGACATGTGTGATGATGTGTCCCTGTGACATCTCATGTAACACTATCTGAGAAGGACGATTTCCATGCGAGGTGACATGTGTGATGATGTGCCCTTGTGACATCTCGTGTGCCTGGGTAATGATTTCCATGTGAGGTGACATGTGTGATGATGTGTCCTTGTGACATCTCGTGTGTCTGTTAATGATTTCCATGTGGGGTGACATGTGTGATGTGTCCTTGTGACATCTCATGTGTTTGGGTAAGACGATTTCCATGTGGGGTGACATGTGTGATGTGTCCTTGTGACATCTCATGTGTTTGGGTAAGACGATTTCCATGTGGGGTGACATGTGTGATGTGTTCTTGTGACATCTCATGTGTCTGGGTAAGACGATTTCCATGCCGGTCGACGTGTGATGATGTATACTTGTGACATGTCATGTATCTGAGTAAGATAATTACCATGCGAGGTGACAGATGTAATGATGTGCCTTTGTATTGCTCACGTGTCTTGGTAAGATGATTTCCATGTGTATGCCGATTGTCAGTAGATAAGTATTTAGTCTGCTGATTGTATCGAGCAACCACCTAACACCGTCAGCACATAATTACCAAGTATGTCGAACGTGTCGTACAACCACCTAACACCGTCAGCATGCAATTATCAAGTATGTCGGCTTCCTCCCCCAATAATAACTAGTCGCCATGATAAAGCTGTAAAATTGCTGAAAGTGACGCTAAACATACAAACAAACAAACAATCAAGTATGCCGAACATGTCAACCAACAATCTAACTCCGTCAGCACGCAATTATCAAGTATGCCGAACGTGTCGACCAACCACCTGAAACCGTCAGTACACAATTTTCAAGTATGCCGAATGTGTCAAGCAACCACCATCCACCATCAGTACACGAGTATCATGTATGCCGAACGTATCAAGCAGACACCTATCACCGTCAGAGCAAAATTATCACGGTATGCCGATCGTGCCGAGCAAACACCTAACACAGTCAGTACACAATTATCAAGTATGACGATCGTGTCAAGAAACAATCTAACACAGTCAGTACACAATTATCAAGTATGCCGATGGTATGAAGCTAGCACCTAACACCGTCAGAATTATCAAATACACCTATCTTGGCCAGCAATCACCTAGCGCCGTGTACAATTTATCAAGGATGCCTATTTCGTCAAGCAGCCACCTTACGCCATCAGTACACAATTCAAGCATGATAATCATTACCATAAATCGGGTTCTTTTGGCTTATTTGGCCCAAACAAAAAAAAAGGCATGCACCAATATTTAAAACGTATAAATAGCTGACAGGTTAGACAATATCGTAAATTTTCATGAATGCCGATTGCGACCAACAACCGCCTTGTACCGTTAGTGAAGAATTTCTTTGCGCTGGACTCCAATCTTAATTGACAAGTATTGCCAGTTTTCCTACCGAAGGTCGGGGGTTTTCTCTGGGTACTCCGGCTTCCTCCCACAATAAAAACTGGACGCCATGATATAGCTGAAAAATTGCTGAAACTGGCGTTAAACATTCAAACAAACAAACAAACAAAAACAAATCTAAGTATGCCGATCGTGTTGAGCAACCACCTAACACCGTCAGGACACAATTATCAAGTATACCGATTGTGTCAAACAACCACCTAACACCGTCAGGACACAATTGTTAAGTATGCCGAATGTGTCAAACAACCACCTAACACCGTCAGGACACAATTATCAAGTATGCCGAATGTGTCAAACAACCACCTAACACCGTCAGGACACAATTATCAAGTATACCGATTGTGTCAAAAAACCACCTAACACCGTCAGGACACAATTATCAAGTATGCCGAATGTGTCAAACAACCACCTAACACCGTCAGTACACAATTATCAAGTATACCGATTGTGTCAAACAACCACCTAACACCGTCAGGACACAATTGTTAAGTATGCCGAATGTGTCAAGTAAACACCTAACACCGTCAGTACACAATTATAAAGTATACCGATTGTGTCAAACAACCACCTAACACCGTCAGGACACAATTGTTAAGTATGCCGAATGTGTCAAGTAAACACCAAACACCGTCAGTACACAATTATCAAGTATACCGATTGTGTCAAACAACCACCTAACGCCGTCAGTACACAATTATAAAGTATACCGATTGTGTCAAACAACCAACTAACGCCGTCAGTACACAGTTGTTAAGTCTGCCGAATGTGTCAAACAACCAACCAACACCGTCAGTACACAATTATCAAGTATACCGATTGTGTCAAACAACCAACTAACACAGTATACAATTATCAAGTATACCGAATGTGTCAAACAACCACCTAACACCGTCAGGACACAATTATCAAGTATACCGATTGTGTCAAACAACCACCTTACACCGTCAGGACACAATTATCAAGTATACCGATTGTGTCAATCAACCACCTAACACCGTCAGTACACAATTATCAAGTATACCGATTGTGTCAAACAACCACCTAACACTGTCAGTACACAACTATCAAGTATACCGATTGTGTCAAACAACCAACTAACACCGTCAGTACACAATTATCAAGTATACCGAATGTGTCAAACAACCACCTAACACCGTCAGGACACAATTATCAAGTATACCGATTGTGTCAAACAACCACCATACACCGTCATGACACAATTATCAAGTATACCGATTGTGTCAAACAACAACCTAACACCGTCAGTACACAATTATCAAGTATAGCGATTGTGTCAAACAACCACCTTACACCGTCAGTACATAGTTATCAAGTATACCGATTGTGTCAAACAACCACCTAACGCCGTCAGTACACAATTATAAAGTATACCGATTGTGTCAAACAACCAACTAACGCCGTCAGTACACAGTTGTTAAGTATGCCGAATGTGTCAAAAAACCAACACCGTCAGTACACATTTATCAAGTATACCGATTGTGTAAAACAACCAACTAACACCGTCAGTACACAATTATCAAGTATACCGAATGTGTCAAACAACCACCTAACACCGTCAGGACACAATTATCAAGTATACCGATTGTGTCAAACAACCACCTTACACCGTCAGGACACAATTATCAAGTATACCGATTGTGTCAAACAACCACCTAACACCGTCAGTACACAATTATCAAGTATACCTATTGTGTCAAACAACCACCTAACATCGTCAGTACACAGTCGTTAAGTATACCGATTGTGTCAAACAACCACCTTACTCCGTCAGTACACAATTATCAAGTATACCGAATGTGTCAAACAACCACCTTACACCGTCAGGCCACAATTATAAAGTATACCGATTGTGTCAAACAACCACCTAACACCGTCAGTACACAATTATCAAGTGTACCGAATGTGTCAAACAACCACCTAACACCGTCAGTACACAATTATCAAGTATACCGATTGTGTCAAACAACCAACTAACACCGTCAGTACACAATTATCAAGTATACCGAATGTGTCAAACAACCACCTAACACCGTCAGGACACAATTATCAAGTATACCGATTGTGTCAAACAACCACCTTACACCGTCATGACACAATTATCAAGTATACCGATTGTGTCAAACAACCACCTAACACCGTCAGTACACAATTATCAAGTATACCGATTGTGTCAAACAACCACCTAACACCGTCAGTACACAGTCGTTAAGTATACCGATTGTCTCAAACAACCACCTAACACCGTCAGTACACAATTATCACGTATACCGATTGTGTCAAACAACCACCATCCACCATCAGTACACAATTATCAAGTATGCCGATTGTGTCGAACAACCAACTAACACCGTCAGTACACAATTATCAAGTATACCGTTTGTGTCAAACAACCACCTAACACCGTCAGTACACTGTCGTTAAGTATACCGATTGTGTCAAACAACCACCTAACACCGTCAGTACACATTTATCAAGTATACCGATTGTGTCAAACAACCACCTTCCACCAACAGTACACAATTATCAAGTATACCGATTGTGTCAAACAACCACCTAACACCATCAGGACACAATTATCAAGTATACCGTTTGTGTCAAACAACCACCTTACACCGTCAGTACACAATTATAAAGTATACCGATTGTGTCAAACAACCAACTAACACCGTCAGTACACAATTATCAAGTATACCGATTGTGTCAAACAACCACCTTACACCGTCAGTACACAATTATCAAGTATATCGATTGTGTCAAGCAACCACCTTACACCGTCAGTATACAATTATCAAGTATACCGATTGTGTCAAACAACCACCTAACACCGTCAGAACACAATTATCAAGTATACCGATTGTGTCAAACAACCACCTTACACCATCAGTACACAATTATCAAGTATACCGATTGTGTCAAACAACCACATAACACAGTCAGGACACAATTCTCAAGTATACCGATTGTGTCAAACAACCACCTTACACCGTCAGTACACAATTATCAAGTATACCGATTGTGTCAAGCAACCACCTAACACCGTCAGGACACAATTGTTAAGTATACCGATTGTGTCAAACAACCACTTAACGCCGTCAGTACACAATTATCAAGTATACCGAATGTGTCAAACAACCACCTAACACCGTCAGGACACAATTATCAAGTATACCGATTGTGTCAAACAACCACCTTACACCGTAAGGACACAATTATTAAGTATACCGATTGTGTCAAACAACCACCTAACACCGTCAGTACACAATTATCAAGTATACCGATTGTGTCAAACAACCACCTAACACCATCAGTACACAATTAAGTATACCGATTGTGTCAAACAACCACCTCACATCGTCAGTACACAGTCGTTAAGTATACCGATTGTGTCAAACAACCACCTAACACCGTCAGAACACAATTATAAAGTATACCGATTGTGTCAAACAACCACCTATTGCCGTCAGTACACAATTATAAAGTATTCCGATTGTGTCAAACAACCAACTAACACCGTCAGTACACAATTATCAAGTATACCGAATGTGTCAAACAACCACCTAACACCGTCAGAACACAATTATCAAGTATACCGATTGTGTCAAACAACCACCTATTGCCGTCAGTACACAATTATCAAGTATACCGAATGTGTCAAACAACCACCTAACACCGTCAGGACACAATTGTTAAGTATACCGATTGTGTCAAACAACCACCTAACGCCGTCAGTCCACAATTATCAAGTATACCGAATGTGTCAAGCAACCACCTTACACCGTCAGGACACAATTATCAAGTATACCGATTGTGTCAAACAGCCACCTAACACCGTCAGAACACAATTATCAAGTATACCGATTGTGTCAAACAACCACCTTACACCGTCAGTACACAATTATTAAGTATACCGATTGTGTCAAACAACCACCTAACACCGTCAGTACATAATTATCAAGTATACCGATTGTGTCAAACAACCACCTAACACCGTCAGGACACAATTATCAAGTATACCGATTGTGTCAAACAACCACCTAACACCGTCTATACACAATTATCAAGTATACCGATTGTGTCAAACAACCACCTAACACCTTCTGTACACAATTATCAACTATACCGATCGTGTCAAACAACCACCTAACACCGTCAGTACACAATTATCAAGTATACCGATTGTGTCAAACAACCACCTAACACCGTCAGTACACAATTATCAAGTATACCGATTGTGTCAAACAACCGCCTAACACCGTCAGTGTACACAATTATAAAGTATACCGATTGTGTCAAACAACCACCTAACGCCGTCAGAACACAATTATCAAGTATACCGATTGTGTCAAACAACCACCTAACGCCGTCAGTACCCAATTATCAAGTATACCGATTGTGTCAAACAACCACCTAACACCGTCAGTACACAATTATCAAGTATACCGATTGTGTCAAACAACCACCATCCACCATCAGTACACAATTATCAAGTATGCCGATTGTGTCGAACAACCAACTAACACCGTCAGTACACAATTATCAAGTATACCGAATGTGTCAAACAACCACCTAACACCGTCAGAACACAATTATCAAGTATACCGATTGTGTCAAACAACCACCTAACACCGTCAGTACACAATTATCAAGTATACCGAATGTGTTAAACAACCACCTAACACCATCAGGACACAATTGTTAAGTATACCGAATGTGTCAAACAACCACCTAACACCGTCAGAACACAATTATCAAGTATACCGATTGTGTCAAACAACCACCTATTGCCGTCAGTACACAATTATCAAGTATACCGATTGTGTCAAACAACCAACTAACACCGTCAGTACACAATTATCAAGTATACCGAATGTGTCAAACAACCACCTAACACCGTCAGGACACAATTATCAAGTATACCGATTGTGTCAAACAACCACCTAACACCGTCAGGACACAATTGTTAAGTATACCGATTGTGTCAAACAACCACCTAACGCGGTCAGTCCACAATTATCAAGTATACCGAATGTGTCAAGCAACCACCTTACACCGTCAGGACACAATTATCAAGTATACCGATTGTGTCAAACAGCCACCTAACACCGTCAGAACACAATTATTAAGTATACCGATTGTGTCAAACAACCACCTAACACCGTCAGTACACAATTATCAAGTATACCGATTGTGTCAAACAACCACCTTACACCGTCAGTACACAATTATCAAGTATACCGATTGTGTCAAACAAGCACCTAACACCGTCAGTACACAATTATCAAGTATACCGATTGTGTCAAACAACCACCTAACACCGTCAGGACACAATTATCAAGTATACCGATTGTGTCAAACAACCACCTAACACCGTCTGTACACAATTATCAAGTATACCGATTGTGTCAAACAACCACCTAACACCATCTGTACACAATTATCAAGTATACCGATCGTGTCAAACAACCACCTAACACCGTCAGTACACAATTATCAAGTATACCGATTGTTGTCAAACAACCACCTAACACCGTCAGTACACAATTATCAAGTATACCGATTGTGTCAAACAACCGCCTAACACCGTCAGTACGCAATTATAAAGTATACCGATTGTGTCAAACAACCACCTAACACCGTCAGTACACAGTCGTTAAGTATACCGATTGTGTCAAACAACCGCCTTACACCGTCAGTACACAATTATCAAGTATACCGATTGTGTCAAACAACCACCTAACACCGTCAGTACACAATTATCAAGTATACCGATTGTGTCAAACAACCAACTAACACCGTCAGTACACAATTATCAAGTATACCGATTGTGTCAAACAACCACCTTACACCGTCAGTGCACAATTATCAAGTATACCGATTGTGTCAAACAACCACCTTACACCGTCAGTGCACAATTATCAAGTATACCGATTGTGTCAAACAACCACCTAACGCCGTCAGAACACAATTATAAAGTATATCGATTGTGTCAAACAACCACCTAACACCGTCAGTACACAATTATAAAGTATACCGATTGTGTCAAACAACCACCTAACGCAGTCAGTACACAATTATCAAGTATACCAATTGTGTCAAACAACCACCTAACACCGTCAGTACACAATTAACAAGTATACCGATTGTGTCAAACAACCACCTAACGCCGTCAATACACAATTATCAAGTATACCGATTGTGTCAAACAACCACCTAACACCATCAGTACACAATTATCAAGTATACCGATTGTGTCAAACAACCACCTAACACCGTCAGGACACAATTATCAAGTATACCGAATGTGTCAAACAACCACCTTACACCGTCAGGACACAATTACCAAGTATAACGATTGTGTCAAACAACCACCTAACACCGTCAGTACACAATTATCAAGTATATCGATTGTGTCAAAACACCACCTAACACCATCAGTACACAATTATCAAGTATACCGATTGTGTCAAACAACCACCTAACATCGTCAGTACACAGTCGTTAAGTATACCGATTGTGTCAAACAACCACCTAACACCGTCAGAACACAATTATAAAGTATACCGATTGTGTCAAACAACCACCTATTGCCGTCAGTACACAATTATAAAGTATACCGAGTGTGTCAAACAACCACCTAACACCGTCAGTACACAATTATCAAGTATACCGAATGTGTCAAACAACCACCTCACACCGTCAGAACACAATTATCAAGTATACCGATTGTGTCAAACAACCACCTATTGTCGTCAGTACACAATTATCAAGTATACCGATTGTGTCAAACAACCACCTAACGCCGTCAGTACACAATTATCAAGTATACCGATTGAGTCAAACAACCACCTATCACCGTCAGAACACAATTATCAAGTATACCGATTGTGTCAAACAACCACCTAACACCGTCAGTACAGAATTATCAAGTATACCGATTGTGTCAAACAGCCACCTAACACCGTCAGTACACAATTATCAAGTATACCGATTGTGTCAAACAAGCACCTAACACCGTCAGTACACAATTATCAAGTATACCGATTGTGTAACAACCACCTAACACCGTCAGTACACAATTATCAAGTATACCGATTGTGTCAAACAACCACCTAACATCGTCAGTACACAGTCGTTAAGTATACCGATTGTGTCAAACAACCACCTAACACCGTCAGAACACAATTATAAAGTATACCGATTGTGTCAAACAACCACCTATTGCCGTCAGTACATAATTATAACGTATACCGAGTGTGTCAAACAACCACCTAACACCGTCAGTACACAATTATCAAGCATACCGAATGTGTCAAACAACCACCTCACACCGTCAGAACACAATTATCAAGTATACCGATTGTGTCAAACAACCACCTATTGTCGTCAGTACACAATTATCAAGTATACCGATTGTGTCAAACAACCACCTAACGCCGTCAGTACACAATTATCAAGTATACCGATTGAGTCAAACAACCACCTATCACCGTCAGAACACAATTATCAAGTATACCGATTGTGTCAAACAACCACCTAACACCGTCAGTACAGAATTATCAAGTATACCGATTGTGTCAAACAGCCACCTAACACCGTCAGTACACAATTATCAAGTATACCGATTGTGTCAAACAAGCACCTAACACCGTCAGTACACAATTATCAAGTATACCGATTGTGTAACAACCACCTAACACCGTCAGTACACAATTATCAAGTATACCGATTGTGTCAAACAACCACCTAACACCGTCAGTACACAATTATCAAGTATACCGATTGTGTCAAACAACCACCTAACACCGTCAGTACACAATTATAAAGTATACCGATTGTTTCAAACAACCACCTAACACCGTCAGTACACAGTCGTTAAGTATACCGATTGTGTCAAACAACCACCTTACACCGTCAGTACACAATTATCAAGTATACCGATTGTGTCAAACAACCACCTTACACCGTCAGTACACAATTATCAAGTATACCGATTGTGTCAAACAAATACCTAACGCCGTCAGAACACAATTATAAAGTATACCGATTGTGTCAAACAACCACCCAACACCGTCAGGACACAATTATAAAGTACACCGATTGTGTCAAACAACCACCTAACGCCGTCAGTACACAATTATCAAGTATACCGATTGTGTCAAACAACCACCTAACACCGTCAGTACACAATTATCAAGTATACCGATTGTGTCAAACAACCACCTGACACCATCAGTACACAATTATCAAGTATACCGATTGTGTCAAACAACCACCTGACACCATCAGTATACAATTATCAAGTATACCGATTGTGTCAAACAACCACCTAACACCGTCAGTACACAATCATCAAGTATACCGATTGTGTCAAACAACCACCTAACACCGTCAGTACACAATTATAAAGTATACCGATTGTGTCAAACAACCACCTAACACCGTCAGTACACAATTATCAAGTATACCGAATGTGTCAAACAACCACCTAACACCGTCAGGACACAATTATCAAGTATACCGATTGTGTCAAACAACCAACTAACACCGTCAGTACACAATTATCAAGTATACCGATTGTGTCAAACAACCACATAACACCGTCAGGACACAATTATCAAGTATACCGATTGTGTCAAACAACCACCTTACACCGTCAGGACACAATTATCAAGTATACGGATTGTGTCAAACAACCAACTAACACCGTCAGTACACAATTATCAAGTATACCGAATGTGTCAAACAACCACCTAACACCGTCAGAACACAATTATCAAGTATACCGATTGTGTCAAAAAACCACCTAACACCGTCAGGACACAATTGTTAAGTATACCGAATGTGTCAAACACCACCTTACACCGTCAAGACACAATTATAAAGTATACGGATTGTGTCAAACAACCACCTAACACCGTCAGTACACAATTATCAAGTATACCGATTGTGTCAAACAACCACCTAACACCGTCAGGACACAATTATCAAGTATACCGATTGTGTCAAACAACCACCTTACACCGTCAGGACACAATTATCAAGTACACCGATTGTGTCAAACAACCAACTAACACCGTCAGTACACAATTATCAAGTATACCGAATGTGTCAAACAACCACCTAACACCGTAAGAACACAATTATCAAGTATACCGATTGTGTCAAACAACCACCTAACACCGTCAGGACACAATTGTTAAGTATACCGATTGTGCCAAACAACCACTTAACGCCGTCAGTACACAATTATCAAGTATACCGAATGTGTCAAACAACCACCTAACACCGTGAGTACACAATTATCAAGTATACCGATTGTGTCAAACAACCACCTAACACCGTCAGTACACAATTATCAAGTATACCGATTGTGTAAAACAACCACCTAACAAAATCAGTACACAATTATCAAGTATACCGATTGTGTCAAACAACCACCTAACACCATCAGTATACAATTATCAAGTATACCGATTGTGTCAAACAACCACCTAACACCGTCAGTACACAATTATCAAGTATACCGATTGTGTCAAACAACCACCTAACACCGTCAGTACACAATTATAAAGTATACCGATTGTGTCAAACAACCACCTAACACCGTCAGGACACAATTGTTAAGTATACCGAATGTGTCAAACACCACCTTACACCGTCAAGACACAATTATAAAGTATACGGATTGTGTCAAACAACCATCTAACACCGTCAGTACACAATTATCAAGTATACCGATTGTGTCAAACAACCACCTAACACCGTCAGGACACAATTATCAAGTATACCGAATGTGTCAAGCAACCACCTAACACCGTAAGAACACAATTATCAAGTATACCGATTGTGTCAAACAACCACCTAACACCGTCAGGACACAATTGTTAAGTATACCGATTGTGTCAAACAACCACTTAACGCCGTCAGTACACAATTATCAAGTATACCGAATGTGTCAAACAACCACCTAACACCGTGAGTACACAATTATCAAGTATACCGATTGTGTCGAACAACCACCTAACACCGTCAGTACACAATTATCAAGTATACCGATTGTGTCAAACAACCACCTAACACCATCAGTACACAATTATCAAGTATACCGATTGTGTCAAACAACCACCTAACACCATCAGTATACAATTATCAAGTATACCGATTGTGTCAAACAACCACCTAACACCGTCAGTACACAATTATCAAGTATACCGATTGTGTCAAACAACCACCTAACACCGTCAGTACACAATTATAAAGTATACCGATTGTGTCAAACAACCACCTAACACCGTCAGTACACAATTATCAAGTATACCGGTTGTGTCAAACAACCACCTAACACCGTCAGTACACAATTATCAATATACCGAATGTGTCAAACAACCACCTAACACCGTCAGGACACAATTATCAAGTATACCGATTGTGTCAAACAACCAACTAACACCGTCAGTACACAATTATCAAGTATACCGATTGTGTCAAACAACCACCTAACACCGTCAGGACACAATTATCAAGTATACCGATTGTGTCAAACAACCACCTTACACCGTCAGGACACAATTATCAAGTATACCGATTGTGTCAAACAACCAACTAACACCGTCAGTACACAATTATCAAGTATACCGAATGTGTCAAACAACCACCTAACACCGTCAGAACACAATTATCAAGTATACCGATTGTGTCAAAAAACCACCTAACACCGTCAGGACACAATTGTTAAGTATACCGAATGTGTCAAACACCACCTTACACCGTCAAGACACAATTATAAAGTATACGGATTGTGTCAAACAACCACCTAACACCGTCAGTACACAATTATCAAGTATACCGATTGTGTCAAACAACCACCTAACACCGTCAGGACACAATTATCAAGTATACCGATTGTGTCAAACAACCACCTTACACCGTCAGGACACAGTTATCAAGTATACCGATTGTGTCAAACAACCACCTAACATCGTCAGTACACAGTCGTTAAGTAAACCGATTGTGTCGAACAACCACCTAACACCGTCAGGACACAATTGTTAAGTATACCGATTGTGTCAAACAACCACTTAACGCCGTCAGTACACAATTATCAAGTATACTGAATGTGTCAAACAACCACCTAACACCATCAGTACACAATTATCAAGTATACCGATTGTGTCAAACAACCACCTAACATCGTCAGTACACAGTCGTTAAGTATACCGATTGTGTCAAACAACCACCTTACACCGTCAGGACACAATTATCAAGTATACCGATTGTGTCAAACAACCACCTATTGCCGTCAGTACACAATTATAAAGTATACCGAGTGTGTCAAACAACCACCTAACACCGTCAGTACACAATTATCAAGTATACCGAATGTGTGAAACAACCACCTCACACCGTCAGAACACAATAATCAAGTATACCGATTGTTTCAAACAACCACTTATTGTCGTCAGTACACAATTATCGAGTATACCGAATGTGTCAAACAACCACCTAACACCGTCAGAACACAATTATCAAGTATACCGATTGTGTCAAACAACCACCTATTGCCGTCAGTACACAATTATAAAGTATACCGATCGTGTCAAACAACCACCTAACACCGTCAGTACATAATTATCAAGTATACCGATTGTGTCAAACAACCACCTAACACCATCAGTACACATTTATCAAGTATACCGATTGTGTCAAACAACCACCTAACATCGTCAGTACACAGTCGTTAAGTAAACCGATTGTGTCAAACAACCACCTAACACCATCAGTACACAATTATCAAGTATACCGATTGTGTCAAACAACCACCTAACATCGTCAGTACACAGTCGTTAAGTAAACCGATTGTGTCAAACAACCACCTAACACCGTCAGGACACAATTGTTAAGTATACCGATTGTGTCAAACAACCACTTAACGCCGTCAGTACACAATTATCAAGTATACCGAATGTGTCAAACAACCACCTAACACCGTCAGGACACAATTATCAAGTATACCGATTGTGTCAAACAAACACCTTACACCGTCAGGACACAATTATCAAGTATACCGATTGTGTCAAACAACCACCTAACACCGTCAGTACACAATTATCAAGTATACCGATTGTGTCAAACAACCACCTAACACCATCAGTACACAATTAAGTATACCGATTGTGTCAAACAACCACCTCACATCGTCAGTACACAGTCGTTAAGTATACCGATTGTGTCAAACAACCACCTAACACCGTCAGAACACAATTATAAAGTATACCGATTGTGTCAAACAACCACCTGTTGCCGTCAGTACACAATTATAAAGTATTCCGATTGTGTCAAACAACCAACTAACACCGTCAGTACACAATTATCAAGTATACCGAATGTGTCAAACAACCACCTAACACCGTCAGAACACAATTATCAAGTATACCGATTGTGTCAAACAACCACCTATTGCCGTCAGTACACAATTATCAAGTATACCGATTGTGTCAAACAACCAACCAACACCGTCAGTACAGAATTATCAAGTATACCGAATGTGTCAAACAACCACCTAACACCGTCAGGACACAATTATCAAGTATACCGATTGTGTCAAACAACCACCTAACACCGTCAGTACATAATTATCAAGTATACCGATTGTGTCAAACAGCCACCTAACACCATCAGTACACAATTATCAAGTATACCGATTGTGTCAAACAACCACCTAACACCGTCAGTACACAATTATCAAGTATACCGATTGTGTCAAACAACCACCTT
This sequence comes from Limnoperna fortunei, assembly GCA_944474755.1. Lineage (NCBI taxonomy): Eukaryota > Metazoa > Mollusca > Bivalvia > Mytilida > Modiolidae > Limnoperna > Limnoperna fortunei. The sequence continues at coordinate 3,057,303 of OX104119.1, forward strand.
ACCCCGTCAGTACACAATTATCAAGTATACCGATTGTGTCAAACAAGCACCTAACACCGTCAGTACACAATTATCAAGTATACCGATTGTGTCAAACAACCACCTAACACCATCAGGACACAATTATCAAGTGTACCGATTGTGTCAAACAACCACCTAACACCGTCTGTACACAATTATCAAGTATACCGATTGTGTCAAACAACCACCTAACACCATCTGTACACAATTATCACGTATACCGATCGTGTCAAACAACCACCTAACACCGTCAGTACACAATTATCAAGTATACCGATTGTTGTCAAACAACCACCTAACACCGTCAGTACACAATTATCAAGTATACCGATTGTGTCAAACAACCGCCTAACACCGTCAGTACACAATTATCAAGTATACCGATTGTGTCAAACAACCACCTAACACCGTCAGTACACAGTCGTTAAGTATACCGATTGTGTCAAACAACCGCCTTACACCGTCAGTACACAATTATCAAGTATACCGATTGTGTCAAACAACCACCTAACACCGTCAGTACACAATTATCAAGTATACCGATTGTGTCAAACAACCAACTAACACCGTCAGTACACAATTATCAAGTATACCGATTGTGTCAAACAACCACCTTACACCGTCAGTGCACAATTATCAAGTATACCGATTGTGTCAAACAACCACCTTACACCGTCAGTACACAATTATCAAGTATACCGATTGTGTCAAACAACCACCTAACGCCGTCAGAACACAATTATAAAGTATATCGATTGTGTCAAACAACCACCTAACACCGTCAGTACACAATTATAAAGTATACCGATTGTGTCAAAGAACCACCTAACGCCGTCAGTACACAATTATCAAGTATACCGATTGTGTCAAACAACCACCTAACACCGTCGGTACACAATTAACAAGTATACCGATTGTGTCAAACAACCACCTAACGCCGTCAATACACAATTATCAAGTATACCGATTGTGTCAAACAACCACCTAACACCATCAGTACACAATTATCAAGTATACCGATTGTGTCAAACAACCACCTAACACCGTCAGGACACAATTATCAAGTATACCGAATGTGTCAAACAACCACCTAACACCGTCAGTACACAATTATCAAGTATACCGATTGTGTCAAACAACCACCTTACACCGTCAGAACACAATTATCAAGTATAACGATTGTGTCAAACAACCACCTAACACCGGCAGTACACAATTATCAAGTATACCGATTGTGTCAAAACACCACCTAACACCATCAGTACACAATTATCAAGTATACCGATTGTGTCAAACAACCACCTAACATCGTCAGTACACAGTCGTTAAGTATACCGATTGTGTCAAACAACAACCTAACACCGTCAGAACACAATTATAAAGTATACCGATTGTGTCAAACAACCACCTATTGCCGTCAGTACACAATTATAAAGTATACCGAGTGTGTCAAACAACCACCTTACACCGTCAGGACACAGTTATCAAGTACACCGATTGTGTCAAACAACCAACTAACACCGTCAGTACACAATTATCAAGTATACCGAATGTGTCAAACAACCACCTAACATCGTCAGTACACAGTCGTTAAGTATACCGATTGTGTCAAACAACCACCTAACACCGTCAGAACACAATTATAAAGTATACCGATTGTGTCAAACAACCACCTATTGCCGTCAGTACACAATTATAAAGTATACCGAGTGTGTCAAACAACCACCTTACACCGTCAGGACACAGTTATCAAGTACACCGATTGTGTCAAACAACCAACTAACACCGTCAGTACACAATTATCAAGTATACCGAATGTGTCAAACAACCACCTCACACCGTCAGAACACAATTATCAAGTATACCGATTGTGTCAAACAACCACCTATTGTCGTCAGTACACAATTATCAAGTATACCGATTGTGTCAAACAACCACCTAACGCCGTCAGTACACAATTATCAAGTATACAGATTGAGTCAAACAACCACCTATCACCGTCAGAACACAATTATCAAGTATACCGATTGTGTCAAACAACCACCTAACACCGTCAGTACAGAATTATCAAGTATACCGATTGTGTCAAACAGCCACCTAACACCGTCAGTACACAATTATCAAGTATACCGATTGTGTCAAACAAGCACCTAACACCGTCAGTACACAATTTTCAAGTATACCGATTGTGTAACAACCACCTAACACCGTCAGTACACAATTATCAAGTATACCGATTGTGTCAAACAACCACCTAACATCGTCAGTACACAGTCGTTAAGTATACCGATTGTGTCAAACAACCACCTAACACCGTCAGAACACAATTATAAAGTATACCGAGTGTGTCAAACAACCACCTAACACCGTCAGTACACAATTATCAAGCATACCGAATGTGTCAAACAACCACCTCACACCGTCAGAACACAATTATCAAGTATACCGATTGTGTCAAACAACCACCTATTGTCGTCAGTACACAATTATCAAGTATACCGATTGTGTCAAACAACCACCTAACACCGTCAGGACACAATTATCAAGTATACCGATTGTGTCAAACAAACACCTTACACCGTCAGGACACAATTATCAAGTATACCGATTGTGTCAAACAACCACCTAACACCGTCAGTACACAATTATCAAGTATACCGATTGTGTCAAACAACCACCTAACACCATCAGTACACAATTAAGTATACCGATTGTGTCAAACAACCACCTCACATCGTCAGTACACAGTCGTTAAGTATACCGATTGTGTCAAACAACCACCTAACACCGTCAGAACACAATTATAAAGTATACCGATTGTGTCAAACAACCACCTGTTGCCGTCAGTACACAATTATAAAGTATTCCGATTGTGTCAAACAACCAACTAACACCGTCAGTACACAATTATCAAGTATACCGAATGTGTCAAACAACCACCTAACACCGTCAGAACACAATTATCAAGTATACCGATTGTGTCAAACAACCACCTATTGCCGTCAGTACACAATTATCAAGTATACCGATTGTGTCAAACAACCAACCAACACCGTCAGTACACAATTATCAAGTATACCGAATGTGTCAAACAACCACCTAACACCGTCAGGACACAATTATCAAGTATACCGATTGTGTCAAACAACCACCTAACACCGTCAGGACACAATTGTTAAGTATACCGATTGTGTCAAACAACCACCTAACGCCGTCAGTACACAATTATCAAGTATACCGATTGTTGTCAAACAACCACCTAACACCGTCAGTACACAATTATCAAGTATACCGATTGTTGTCAAACAACCACCTAACACCGTCAGTACACAATTATCAAGTATACCGATTGTGTCAAACAACCACCTAACGCCGTCAGTACACAATTATCACGTATACCGATCGTGTCAAACAACCACCTAACACCGTCAGTACACAATTATCAAGTATACCGATTGTTGTCAAACAACCACCTAACACCGTCAGTACACAATTATCAAGTATACCGATTGTGTCAAACAACCGCCTAACACCGTCAGTACACAATTATAAAGTATACCGATTGTGTCAAACAACCACCTAACACCGTCAGTACACAGTCGTTAAGTATACCGATTGTGTCAAACAACCGCCTTACACCGTCAGTACACAATTATCAAGTATACCGATTGTGTCAAACAACCACCTAACACCGTCAGTACACAATTATCAAGTATACCGATTGTGTCAAACAACCAACTAACACCGTCAGTACACAATTATCAAGTATACCGATTGTGTCAAACAACCACCTTACACCGTCAGTGCACAATTATCAAGTATACCGATTGTGTCAAACAACCACCTTACACCGTCAGTACACAATTATCAAGTATACCGATTGTGTCAAACAACCACCTAACGCCGTCAGAACACAATTATAAAGTATATCGATTGTGTCAAACAACCACCTAACACCGTCAGTACACAATTATAAAGTATACCGATTGTGTCAAACAACCACCTAACGCCGTCAGTACACAATTATCAAGTATACCGATTGTGTCAAACAACCACCTAACACCGTCGGTACACAATTAACAAGTATACCGATTGTGTCAAACAACCACCTAACGCCGTCAATACACAATTATCAAGTATACCGATTGTGTCAAACAACCACCTAACACCATCAGTACACAATTATCAAGTATACCGATTGTGTCAAACAACCACCTAACACCGTCAGGACACAATTATCAAGTATACCGAATGTGTCAAACAACCACCTAACACCGTGAGTACACAATTATCAAGTATACCGATTGTGTCAAACAACCACCTTACACCGTCAGAACACAATTATCAAGTATAACGATTGTGTCAAACAACCACCTAACACCGTCAGTACACAATTATCAAGTATACCGATTGTGTCAAAACACCACCTAACACCATCAGTACACAATTATCAAGTATACCGATTGTGTCAAACAACCACCTAACATCGTCAGTACACAGTCGTTAAGTATACCGATTGTGTCAAACAACCACCTAACACCGTCAGAACACAATTATAAAGTATACCGATTGTGTCAAACAACCACCTATTGCCGTCAGTACACAATTATAAAGTATACCGAGTGTGTCAAACAACCACCTAACACCGTCAGTACACAATTATCAAGTATACCGAATGTGTCAAACAACCACCTCACACCGTCAGAACACAATTATCAAGTATACCGATTGTGTCAAACAACCACCTATTGTCGTCAGTACACAATTATCAAGTATACCGATTGTGTCAAACAACCACCTAACGCCGTCAGTACACAATTATCAAGTATACCGATTGAGTCAAACAACCACCTATCACCGTCAGAACACAATTATCAAGTATACCGATTGTGTCAAACAACCACCTAACACCGTCAGTACAGAATTATCAAGTATACCGATTGTGTCAAACAGCCACCTAACACCGTCAGTACACAATTATCAAGTATACCGATTGTGTCAAACAAGCACCTAACACCGTCAGTACACAATTATCAAGTATACCGATTGAGTAACAACCACCTAACACCGTCAGTACACAATTATCAAGTATACCGATTGTGTCAAACAACCACCTAACATCGTCAGTACACAGTCGTTAAGTATACCGATTGTGTCAAACAACCACCTAACACCGTCAGAACACAATTATAAAGTATACCGATTGTGTCAAACAACCACCTATTGCCGTCAGAACACAATTATAACGTATACCGAGTGTGTCAAACAACCACCTAACACCGTCAGTACACAATTATCAAGCATACCGAATGTGTCAAACAACCACCTCACACCGTCAGAACACAATTATCAAGTATACCGATTGTGTCAAACAACCACCTATTGTCGTCAGTACACAATTATCAAGTATACCGATTGTGTCAAACAACCACCTAACGCCGTCAGTACACAATTAGCAAGTATACCGATTGAGTCAAACAACCACCTATCACCGTCAGAACACAATTATCAAGTATACCGATTGTGTCAAACCACCACCTAACACCGTCAGTACAGAATTATCAAGTATACCGATTGTGTCAAACAGCCACCTATCACCGTCAGTACACAATTATCAAGTATACCGATTGTGTCAAACAAGCACCTAACACCGTCAGTACACAATTATCAAGTATACCGATTGTGTAACAACCACCTAACACCGTCAGTACACAATTATCAAGTATACCGATTGTGTCAAACAACCACCTAACACCGTCAGTACACAATTATCAAGTATACCGATTGTGTCAAACAACCACCTAACACCGTCAGTACACAATTATAAAGTATACCGATTGTTTCAAACAACCACCTAACACCGTCAGTACACAGTCGTTAAGTATACCGATTGTGTCAAACAACCACCTTACACCGTCAGTACACAATTATCAAGTATACCGATTGTGTCAAACAACCACCTTACACCGTCAGTACACAATTATCAAGTATACCGATTGTGTCAAACAAATACCTAACGCCGTCAGAACACAATTATAAAGTATACCGATTGTGTCAAACAACCACCCAACACCGTCAGGACACAATTATAAAGTACACCGATTGTGTCAAACAACCACCTAACGCCGTCAGTACACAATTATCAAGTATACCGATTGTGTCAAACAACCACCTAACACCGTCAGTACACAATTATCAAGTATACCGATTGTGTCAAACAACCACCTAACACCATCAGTACACAATTATCAAGTATACCGATTGTGTCAAACAACCACCTGACACCATCAGTACACAATTATCAAGTATACCGATTGTGTCAAACAACCACCTAACACCGTCAGTACACAATTATCAAGTATACCGATTGTGTCAAACAACCACCTAACACCGTCAGTACACAATTATAAAGTATACCGATTGTGTCAAACAACCACCTAACACCGTCAGTACACAATTATAAAGTATACCGATTGTGTCAAACAACCACCTAACACCGTCAGTACACAATTATCAAGTATACCGAATGTGTCAAACAACCACCTAACACCGTCAGGACACAATTATCAAGTATACCGATTGTGTCAAACAACCAACTAACACCGTCAGTACACAATTATCAAGTAAACCGATTGTGTCAAACAACCACCTAACACCGTCAGGACACAATTATCAAGTATACCGATTGTGTCAAACAACCACCTTACACCGTCAGGACACAATTATCAAGTATACCGATTGTGTCAAACAACCAACTAACACCGTCAGTACACAATTATCAAGTATACCGAATGTGTCAAACAACCACCTAACACCGTCAGAACACAATTATCAAGTATACCGATTGTGTCAAAAAACCACCTAACACCGTCAGGACACAATTGTAAAGTATACCGAATGTGTCAAACACCACCTTACACCGTCAAGACACAATTATAAAGTATACGGATTGTGTCAAACAACCACCTAACACCGTCAGTACACAATTATCAAGTATACCGATTGTGTCAAACAACCACCTAACACCGTCAGGACACAATTATCAAGTATACCGATTGTGTCAAACAACCACCTTACACCGTCAGGACACAGTTATCAAGTACACCGATTGTGTCAAACAACCAACTAACACCGTCAGTACACAATTATCAAGTATACCGAATGTGTCAAACAACCACCTAACACCGTAAGAACACAATTATCAAGTATACCGATTGTGTCAAACAACCACCTAACACCGTCAGGACACAATTGTTAAGTATACCGATTGTGTCAAACAACCACTTAACGCCGTCAGTACACAATTATCAAGTATACCGAATGTGTCAAACAACCACCTAACACCGTGAGTACACAATTATCAAGTATACCGATTGTGTCAAACAACCACCTAACACCGTCAGTACACAATTATCAAGTATACCGATTGTGTCAAACAACCACCTAACACCATCAGTACACAATTATCAAGTATACCGATTGTGTCAAACAACCACCTAACACCATCAGTATACAATTATCAAGTATACCGAATGTGTCAAACAACCACCTAACACCGTCAGTACACAATTATCAAGTATACCGATTGTGTCAAACAACCACCTAACACCGTCAGTACACAATTATAAAGTATACCGATTGTGTCAAACAACCACCTAACACCGTCAGGACACAATTGTTAAGTATACCGAATGTGTCAAACACCACCTTACACCGTCAAGACACAATTATAAAGTATACGGATTGTGTCAAACAACCACCTAACACCGTCAGTACACAATTATCAAGTATACCGATTGTGTCAAACAACCACCTAACACCGTCAGGAGACAATTATCAAGTATACCGATTGTGTCAAACAACCACCTTACACCGTCAGGACACAGTTATCAAGTACACCGATTGTGTCAAACAACCAACTAACACCGTCAGTACACAATTATCAAGTATACCGAATGTGTCAAACAACCACCTAACACCGTAAGAACACAATTATCAAGTATACCGATTGTGTCAAACAACCACCTAACACCGTCAGGACACAATTGTTAAGTATACCGATTGTGTCAAACAACCACTTAACGCCGTCAGTACACAATTATCAAGTATACCGAATGTGTCAAACAACCACCTAACACCGTGAGTACACAATTATCAAGTATACCGATTGTGTCGAACAACCACCTAACACCGTCAGTACACAATTATCAAGTATACCGATTGTGTCAAACAACCTCCTAACACCATCAGTACACAATTATCAAGTATACCGATTGTGTCAAACAACCACCTAACACCGTCAGTATACAATTATCAAGTATACCGATTGTGTCAAACAACCACCTAACACCGTCAGTACACAATTATCAAGTATACCGGTTGTGTCAAACAACCACCTAACACCGTCAGTACACAATTATCAATATACCGAATGTGTCAAACAACCACCTAACACCGTCAGGACACAATTATCAAGTATACCGATTGTGTCAAACAACCAACTAACACCGTCAGTACACAATTATCAAGTATACCGATTGTGTCAAACAACCACCTAACACCGTCAGGACACAATTATCAAGTATACCGATTGTGTCAAACAACCACCTTACACCGTCAGTACACAATTATCAAGTATACCGATTGTGTCAAACAACCACCTAACACCGTCAGAACACAATTATCAAGTATACCGATTGTGTCAAAAAACCACCTAACACCGTCAGGACACAATTGTTAAGTATACCGAATGTGTCAAACACCACCTTACACCGTCAAGACACAATTATAAAGTATACGGATTGTGTCAAACAACCACCTAACACCGTCAGTACACAATTATCAAGTATACCGATTGTGTCAAACAACCACCTAACACCGTCAGGACACAATTATCAAGTATACCGATTGTGTCAAACAACCACCTTACACCGTCAGGACACAGTTATCAAGTATACCGATTGTGTCAAACAACCAACTAACACCGTCAGTACACAATTATCAAGTATACCGAATGTGTCAAACAACCACCTAACACCGTAAGAACACAATTATCAAGTATACCGATTGTGTCAAACAACCACCTAACACCGTCAGGACACAATTGTTAAGTATACCGATTGTGTCAAACAACCACTTAACGCCGTCAGTACACAATTATCAAGAATACCGAATGTGTCAAACAACCACCTAACACCGTGAGTACACAATTATCAAGTATACCGATTGTGTCAAACAACCACCTTACACCGTCAGGACACAATTATCAAGTATACCGATTGTGTCGAACAACCACCTAACACCGTCAGTACACAATTATCAAGTATACCGATTGTGTCAAACAACAACCTAACACCATCAGTACACAATTATAAAGTATACCGATTGTGTCAAACAACCACCTAACGCCGTCAGTACACAATTATCAAGTATACCGATTGTGTCAAACAACCACCTAACACCGTGAGTACAAAATAATCAAGTATACCGATTGTGTCAAACAACCACCTAACACCGTCAGTACACATTTGTTAAGTATACCGATTGTGTCAAACAACCACCTAACACCGTCAGTACACAGTCGTTAAGTATACCGATTATGTCAAACAACCACCTTACACCATCAGTACACAATTATCAAGTATACCGATTGTGTCAAACAACCACCTAACATCGTCAGTACACAGTCGTTAAGTATACCGATTGTGTCAAACAACCACCTAACACCGTCAGAACACAATTATAAAGTATACCGATTGTGTCAAACAACCACCTAACACCGTCAGTACACAATTATAAAGTATAACGAGTATGTCAAACAACCAACTAACACCGTCAGTACACAATTATCAAGTATACCGAAAGTGTCAAACAACCAACTAACACCGTCAGAACACAATTATCAAGTATACCGATTGTGTCAAACAACCACCTATTGCCGTCAGTACACAATTATCAAGTATACCGAATGTGTCAAACAACCACCTAACACCGTCAGTACACAATTATCAAGTATACCGATTGTGTCAAACAACCACCTAACACCATCAGTACACAATTATCAAGTATACCGATTGTATCAAACAACCACCTAACACCGTCAGTACACAATTATCAAGTATACCGATTGTGTCAAACAACCACCTAACACCGTCAGTACACAATTATAAAGTACACCGATTGTGTCAAACAACCACCTAACACCGTCAGTACACAATTATCAAGTATACCTATTGTGTCAAACAACCACCTAACACCGTCAGTACACAATTATCAAGTATACCGATTGTGTCAAACAACCAACTAACACCGTCAGTACACAATTATCAAGTATACCGAATGTGTCAAACAACCACCTAACACCGTCAGAACACAATTATCAAGTATACCGATTGTGTCAAAAAACCACCTAACACCGTCAGGACACAATTGTTAAGTATACCGAATGTGTCAAACACCACCTTACACCGTCAAGACACAATTATAAAGTATACGGATTGTGTCAAACAACCACCTAACACCGTCAGTACACAATTATCAAGTATACCGATTGTGTCAAACAACCACCTAACACCGTCAGGACACAATTATCAAGTATACCGATTGTGTCAAACAACCACCTTACACCGTCAGGACACAGTTATCAAGTATACCGATTGTGTCAAACAACCAACTAACACCGTCAGTACACAATTATCAAGTATACCGAATGTGTCAAACAACCACCTAACACCGTAAGAACACAATTATCAAGTATACCGATTGTGTCAAACAACCACCTAACACCGTCAGGACACAATTGTTAAGTATACCGATTGTGTCAAACAACCACTTAACGCCGTCAGTACACAATTATCAAGAATACCGAATGTGTCAAACAACCACCTAACACCGTGAGTACACAATTATCAAGTATACCGATTGTGTCAAACAACCACCTTACACCGTCAGGACACAATTATCAAGTATACCGATTGTGTCGAACAACCACCTAACACCGTCAGTACACAATTATCAAGTATACCGATTGTGTCAAACAACAACCTAACACCATCAGTACACAATTATAAAGTATACCGATTGTGTCAAACAACCACCTAACGCCGTCAGTACACAATTATCAAGTATACCGATTGTGTCAAACAACCACCTAACACCGTGAGTACAAAATAATCAAGTATACCGATTGTGTCAAACAACCACCTAACACCGTCAGTACACATTTGTTAAGTATACCGATTGTGTCAAACAACCACCTAACACCGTCAGGACACAATTATCAAGTATACCGAATGTGTCAAACAACCACCTAACACCGTCAGGACACAATTATGAAGTATACCGATTGTGTCAAACAACCACCTTACACCGTCAGGACACAATTATCAAGTATACCGATTGTGTCAAACAACCAACTAACACCGTCAGTACACAATTATCAAGTATACCGAATGTGTCAAACAACCACCTAACACCGTCAGAACACAATTATCAAGTATACCAATTGTGTCAAAAACCACCTAACACCGTCAGGACACAATTGTTAAGTATACCGATTGTGTCAAACAGCCACCTAACACCGTCAGGACACAATTGTTAAGTATGCCGAATGTGTCAAACACCACCTTACACCGTCAGGACACAATTATAAAGTATACGGATTGTGTCAAACAACCACCTAACACCGTCAGTACACAATTATCAAGTATACCGATTGTGTCAAACAACCACCTAACACCGTCAGGACACAATTATCAAGTATACCGATTGTGTCAAACAACCACCTTACACCGTCAGGACACAGTTATCAAGTATACCGATTGTGTCAAACAACCAACTAACACCGTCAGTACACAATTATCAAGTATACCGAATGTGTCAAACAACCACCTAACACCGTAAGAACTCAATTATCAAGTATACCGATTGTGTCAAACAACCACCTAACACCGTCAGGACACAATTGTTAAGTATTCCGATTGTGTCAAACAACCACTTAACGCCGTCAGTACACAATTATCAAGTATACCGAATGTGTCAAACAACCACCTAACACCGTCAGGACCCAATTATCAAGTATACCGATTGTGTCGAACAACCACCTAACACCGTCAGTACACAATTATAAAGTATACCGATTGTGTCAAACAACCACCTAACACCGTCAGTACACAATTATAAAGTATACCGATTGTGTCAAACAACCACCTAACACCGTCAGGACACAATTGTTAAGTATACCGATTGTGTCAAACAACCACTTAACGCCGTCAGTACACAATTATCAAGTATACCGAATGTGTCAAACAACCACCTAACACCGTCAGGACCCAATTATCAAGTATACCGATTGTGTCGAACAACCACCTAACACCGTCAGTACACAATTATAAAGTATACCGATTGTGTCAAACAACAACCTAACACCGTCAGTACAAAATAATCAAGTATACCGATTGTGTCAAACAACCACCTAACACCGTCAGTACACATTTGTTAAGTATACCGATTGTGTCAAACAACCACCTAACACCGTCAGTACACAGTCGTTAAGTATACCGATTGTGTCAAACAACCACCTAACACCGTGAGTACAAAATAATGAAGTATACCGATTGTGTCAAACAACCACCTAACACCGTCAGTACACATTTGTTACGTATACCGATTGTGTCAAACAACCACCTTACACCGTAAGTACACAGTCGTTAAGTATACCGATTGTGTCAAACAACCGCCTTACACCATCAGTACACAATTATCAAGTATACCGATTGTGTCAAACAACCACCTAACATCGTCAGTACACAGTCGTTAAGTATACCGATTGTGTCAAACAACCGCCTTACACAATCAGTACACAATTATCAAGTATACCGATTGTGTCAAACAACCACCTAACACCGTCAGTACAGAATTATCAAGTATACCGATTGTGTCAAACAGCCACCTAACACCGTCAGTACACAATTATCAAGTATACCGATTGTGTCAAACAAGCACCTAACACGGTCAGTACACAATTATCAAGTATACCGATTGTGTAACAACCACCTAACACCGTCAGTACACAATTATCAAGTATACCGATTGTGTCAAACAACCACCTAACATCGTCAGTACACAGTCGTTAAGTATACCGATTGTGTCAAACAACCACCTAACACCGTCAGAACACAATTATAAAGTATACCGATTGTGTCAAACAACCACCTATTGCCGTCAGAACACAATTATAACGTATACCGAGTGTGTCAAACAACCACCTAACACCGTCAGTACACAGTTATCAAGCATACCGAATGTGTCAAACAACCACCTCACACCGTCAGAACACAATTATCAAGTATACCGATTGTGTCAAACAACCACCTATTGTCGTCAGTACACAATTATCAAGTATACCGATTGTGTCAAACAACCACCTAACGCCGTCAGTACACAATTATCAAGTATACCGATTGAGTCAAACAACCACCTATCACCGTCAGAACACAATTATCAAGTATACCGATTGTGTCAAACCACCACCTAACACCGTCAGGAGACAATTATCAAGTATACCGATTGTGTCAAACAGCCACCTAACACCGTCAGTACACAATTATCAAGTATACCGATTGTGTCAAACAAGCACCTAACACCGTCAGTACACAATTATCAAGTATACCGATTGTGTAACAACCACCTAACACCGTCAGTACACAATTATCAAGTATACCGATTGTGTCAAACAACCACCTAACACCGTCAGTACACAATTATCAAGTATACCGATTGTGTCAAACAACCACCTAACACCGTCAGTACACAATTATAAAGTATACCGATTGTTTCAAACAACCACCTAACACCGTCAGTACACAGTCGTTAAGTATACCGATTGTGTCAAACAACCACCTTACACCGTCAGTACACAATTATCAAGTATACCGATTGTGTCAAACAACCACCTTACACCGTCAGTACACAATTATCAAGTATACCGATTGTGTCAAACAAATACCTAACGCCGTCAGAACACAATTATAAAGTATACCGATTGTGTCAAACAACCACCCAACACCGTCAGGACACAATTATAAAGTACACCGATTGTGTCAAACAACCACCTAACGCCGTCAGTACACAATTATCAAGTATACCGATTGTGTCAAACAACCAACTAACACCGTCAGTACACAATTATCAAGTATACCGATTGTGTCAAACAACCACCTAACACCATCAGTACACAATTATCAAGTATACCGATTGTGTCAAACAACCACCTGACACCATCAGTATACAATTATCAAGTATACCGATTGTGTCAAACAACCACCTAACACCGTCAGTACACAATTATCAAGTATACCGATTGTGTGAAACAACCACCTAACACCATCAGTACACAATTATAAAGTATACCGATTGTGTCAAACAACCACCTAACACCGTCAGTACACAATTATAAAGTATACCGATTGTGTCAAACAACCACCTAACACCGTCAGTACACAATTATCAAGTATACCGAATGTGTCAAACAACCACCTAACACCGTCAGGACACAATTATCAAGTATACCGATTGTGTCAAACAACCAACTAACACCGTCAGTACACAATTATCAAGTAAACCGATTGTGTCAAACAACCACCTAACACCGTCAGTACACAATTATCAAGTATACCGATTGTGTCAAACAACCACCTTACACCGTCAGGACACAATTATCAAGTATACCGATTGTGTCAAACAACCAACTAACACCGTCAGTACACAATTATCAAGTATACCGAATGTGTCAAACAACCACCTAACACCGTCAGAACACAATTATCAAGTATACCGATTGTGTCAAAAAACCACCTAACACCGTCAGGACACAATTGTTAAGTATACCGAATGTGTCAAACACCACCTTACACCGTCAAGACACAATTATAAAGTATACGGATTGTGTCAAACAACCACCTAACACCGTCAGTACACAATTATCAAGTATACCGATTGTGTCAAACAACCACCTAACACCGTCAGGACACAATTATCAAGTATACCGATTGTGTCAAACAATCACCTTACACCGTCAGGACACAGTTATCAAGTATACCGAATGTGTCAAACAACCACCTAACACCGTCAGGACACAATTATGAAGTATACCGATTGTGTCAAACAACCACCTTACACCGTCAGGACACAATTATCAAGTATACCGATTGTGTCAAACAACCAACTAACACCGTCAGTACACAATTATCAAGTATACCGAATGTGTCAAACAACCACCTAACACCGTCAGAACACAATTATCAAGTATACCAATTGTGTCAAAAACCACCTAACACCGTCAGGACACAATTGTTAAGTATACCGATTGTGTCAAACAGCCACCTAACACCGTCAGGACACAATTGTTAAGTATGCCGAATGTGTCAAACACCACCTTACACCGTCAGGACACAATTATAAAGTATACGGATTGTGTCAAACAACCACCTAACACCGTCAGTACACAATTATCAAGTATACCGATTGTGTCAAACAACCACCTAACACCGTCAGGACACAATTATCAAGTATACCGATTGTGTCAAACAACCACCTTACACCGTCAGGACACAGTTATCAAGTATACCGATTGTGTCAAACAACCAACTAACACCGTCAGTACACAATTATCAAGTATACCGAATGTGTCAAACAACCACCTAACACCGTAAGAACTCAATTATCAAGTATACCGATTGTGTCAAACAACCACCTAACACCGTCAGGACACAATTGTTAAGTATTCCGATTGTGTCAAACAACCACTTAACGCCGTCAGTACACAATTATCAAGTATACCGAATGTGTCAAAACAACCACCTAACACCGTCAGGACCCAATTATCAAGTATACCGATTGTGTCGAACAACCACCTAACACCGTCAGTACACAATTATAAAGTATACCGATTGTGTCAAACAACCACCTAACACCGTCAGTACACAATTATAAAGTATACCGATTGTGTCAAACAACCACCTAACACCGTCAGGACACAATTGTTAAGTATACCGATTGTGTCAAACAACCACTTAACGCCGTCAGTACACAATTATCAAGTATACCGAATGTGTCAAACAACCACCTAACACCGTCAGGACCCAATTATCAAGTATACCGATTGTGTCGAACAACCACCTAACACCGTCAGTACACAATTATAAAGTATACCGATTGTGTCAAACAACAACCTAACACCGTCAGTACAAAATAATCAAGTATACCGATTGTGTCAAACAACCACCTAACACCGTCAGTACACATTTGTTAAGTATACCGATTGTGTCAAACAACCACCTAACACCGTCAGTACACAGTCGTTAAGTATACCGATTGTGTCAAACAACCACCTAACACCGTGAGTACAAAATAATGAAGTATACCGATTGTGTCAAACAACCACCTAACACCGTCAGTACACATTTGTTACGTATACCGATTGTGTCAAACAACCACCTTACACCGTAAGTACACAGTCGTTAAGTATACCGATTGTGTCAAACAACCGCCTTACACCATCAGTACACAATTATCAAGTATACCGATTGTGTCAAACAACCACCTAACATCGTCAGTACACAGTCGTTAAGTATACCGATTGTGTCAAACAACCGCCTTACACAATCAGTACACAATTATCAAGTATACCGATTGTGTCAAACAACCACCTAACACCGTCAGTACAGAATTATCAAGTATACCGATTGTGTCAAACAGCCACCTAACACCGTCAGTACACAATTATCAAGTATACCGATTGTGTCAAACAAGCACCTAACACGGTCAGTACACAATTATCAAGTATACCGATTGTGTAACAACCACCTAACACCGTCAGTACACAATTATCAAGTATACCGATTGTGTCAAACAACCACCTAACATCGTCAGTACACAGTCGTTAAGTATACCGATTGTGTCAAACAACCACCTAACAACGTCAGAACACAATTATAAAGTATACCGATTGTGTCAAACAACCACCTATTGCCGTCAGAACACAATTATAACGTATACCGAGTGTGTCAAACAACCACCTAACACCGTCAGTACACAATTATCAAGCATACCGAATGTGTCAAACAACCACCTCACACCGTCAGAACACAATTATCAAGTATACCGATTGTGTCAAACAACCACCTATTGTCGTCAGTACACAATTATCAAGTATACCGATTGTGTCAAACAACCACCTAACGCCGTCAGTACACAATTATCAAGTATACCGATTGAGTCAAACAACCACCTATCACCGTCAGAACACAATTATCAAGTATACCGATTGTGTCAAACCACCACCTAACACCGTCAGTACAGAATTATCAAGTATACCGATTGTGTCAAACAGCCACCTAACACCGTCAGTACACAATTATCAAGTATACCGATTGTGTCAAACAAGCACCTAACACCGTCAGTACACAATTATCAAGTATACCGATTGTGTAACAACCACCTAACACCGTCAGTACACAATTATCAAGTATACCGATTGTGTCAAACAACCACCTAACACCGTCAGTACACAATTATCAAGTATACCGATTGTGTCAAACAACCACCTAACACCGTCAGTACACAATTATAAAGTATACCGATTGTTTCAAACAACCACCTAACACCGTCAGTACACAGTCGTTAAGTATACCGATTGTGTCAAACAACCACCTTACACCGTCAGTACACAATTATCAAGTATACCGATTGTGTCAAACAACCACCTTACACCGTCAGTACACAATTATCAAGTATACCGATTGTGTCAAACAAATACCTAACGCCGTCAGAACACAATTATAAAGTATACCGATTGTGTCAAACAACCACCCAACACCGTCAGGACACAATTATAAAGTACACCGATTGTGTCAAACAACCACCTAACGCCGTCAGTACACAATTATCAAGTATACCGATTGTGTCAAACAACCACCTAACACCGTCAGTACACAATTATCAAGTATACCGATTGTGTCAAACAACCACCTAACACCATCAGTACACAATTATCAAGTATACCGATTGTGTCAAACAACCACCTGACACCATCAGTATACAATTATCAAGTATACCGATTGTGTCAAACAACCACCTAACACCGTCAGTACACAATTATCAAGTATACCGATTGTGTGAAACAACCACCTAACACCATCAGTACACAATTATAAAGTATACCGATTGTGTCAAACAACCACCTAACACCGTCAGTACACAATTATAAAGTATACCGATTGTGTCAAACAACCACCTAACACCGTCAGTACACAATTATCAAGTATACCGAATGTGTCAAACAACCACCTAACACCGTCAGGACACAATTATCAAGTATACCGATTGTGTCAAACAACCAACTAACACCGTCAGTACACAATTATCAAGTAAACCGATTGTGTCAAACAACCACCTAACACCGTCAGGACACAATTATCAAGTATACCGATTGTGTCAAACAACCACCTTACACCGTCAGGACACAATTATCAAGTATACCGATTGTGTCAAACAACCAACTAACACCGTCAGTACACAATTATCAAGTATACCGAATGTGTCAAACAACCACCTAACACCGTCAGAACACAATTATCAAGTATACCGATTGTGTCAAAAAACCACCTAACACCGTCAGGACACAATTGTTAAGTATACCGAATGTGTCAAACACCACCTTACACCGTCAAGACACAATTATAAAGTATACGGATTGTGTCAAACAACCACCTAACACCGTCAGTACACAATTATCAAGTATACCGATTGTGTCAAACAACCACCTAACACCGTCAGGACACAATTATCAAGTATACCGATTGTGTCAAACAATCACCTTACACCGTCAGGACACAGTTATCAAGTACACCGATTGTGTCAAACAACCAACTAACACCGTCAGTACACAATTATCAAGTATACCGAATGTGTCAAACAACCACCTAACACCGTAAGAACACAATTATCAAGTATACCGATTGTGTCAAACAACCACCTAACACCGTCAGGACACAATTGTTAAGTATACCGATTGTGTCAAACAACCACTTAACGCCGTCAGTACACAATTATCAAGTATACCGAATGTGTCAAACAACCACCTAACACCGTGAGTACACAATTATCAAGTATACCGATTGTGTCAAACAACCACCTAACACCGTCAGTACACAATTATCAAGTATACCGATTGTGTCAAACAACCACCTAACACCATCAGTACACAATTATCAAGTATACCGATTGTGTCAAACAACCACCTAACACCATCAGTATACAATTATCAAGTATACCGATTGTGTCAAACAACCACCTAACACCGTCAAGACACAATTATAAAGTATACGGATTGTGTCAAACAACCACCTAACACCGTCAGTACACAATTATCAAGTATACCGATTGTGTCAAACAACCACCTAACACCGTCAGGAGACAATTATCAAGTATACCGATTGTGTCAAACAACCACCTTACACCGTCAGGACACAGTTATCAAGTACACCGATTGTGTCAAACAACCAACTAACACCGTCAGTACACAATTATCAAGTATACCGAATGTGTCAAACAACCACCTAACACCGTAAGAACACAATTATCAAGTATACCGATTGTGTAAAACAACCACCTAACACCGTCAGGACACAATTGTTAAGTATACCGATTGTGTCAAACAACCACTTAACGCCGTCAGTACACAATTATCAAGTATACCGAATGTGTCAAACAACCACCTAACACCGTGAGTACACAATTATCAAGTATACCGATTGTGTCAAACAACCACCTAACACCGTCAGTACACAATTATCAAGTATACCGATTGTGTCAAACAACCACCTAACACCATCAGTACACAATTATCAAGTATACCGATTGTGTCAAACAACCACCTAACACCATCAGTATACAATTATCAAGTATACCGATTGTGTCAAACAACCACCTAACACCGTCAGTACACAATTATCAAGTATACCGATTGTGTCAAACAACCACCTAACACCGTCAGTACACAATTATAAAGTATACCGATTGTGTCAAACAACCACCTAACACCGTCAGGACACAATTGTTAAGTATACCGAATGTGTCAAACACCACCTTACACCGTCAAGACACAATTATAAAGTATACGGATTGTGTCAAACAACCACCTAACACCGTCAGTACACAATTATCAAGTATACCGATTGTGTCAAACAACCACCTAACACCGTCAGGAGACAATTATCAAGTATACCGATTGTGTCAAACAACCACCTTACACCGTCAGGACACAGTTATCAAGTACACCGATTGTGTCAAACAACCAACTAACACCGTCAGTACACAATTATCAAGTATACCGAATGTGTCAAACAACCACCTAACACCGTAAGAACACAATTATCAAGTATACCGATTGTGTAAAACAACCACCTAACACCGTCAGGACACAATTGTTAAGTATACCGATTGTGTCAAACAACCACTTAACGCCGTCAGTACACAATTATCAAGTATACCGAATGTGTCAAACAACCACCTAACACCGTGAGTACACAATTATCAAGTATACCGATTGTGTCGAACAACCACCTAACACCGTCAGTACACAATTATCAAGTATACCGATTGTGTCAAACAACCTCCTAACACCATCAGTACACAATTATCAAGTATACCGATTGTGTCAAACAACCACCTAACACCATCAGTATACAATTATCAAGTATACCGATTGTGTCAAACAACCACCTAACACCGTCAGTACACAATTATCAAGTATATCGGTTGTGTCAAACAACCACCTAACACCGTCAGTACACAATTATCAATATACCGAATGTGTCAAACAACCACCTAACACCGTCAGGACACAATTATCAAGTATACCGATTGTGTCAAACAACCAACTAACACCGACAGTACACAATTATCAAGTATACCGATTGTGTCAAACAACCACCTAACACCGTCAGGACACAATTATCAAGTATACCGATTGTGTCAAACAACCACCTTACACCGTCAGTACACAATTATCAAGTATACCGATTGTGTCAAACAACCAACTAACACCGTCAGTACACAATTATCAAGTATACCGAATGTGTCAAACAACCACCTAACACCGTAAGAACACAATTGTCAAGTATACCGATTGTGTCAAACAACCACCTAACACCGTCAGGACACAATTGTTAAGTATACCGATTGTGTCAAACAACCACTTAACGCCGTCAGTACACAATTATCAAGTATACCGAATGTGTCAAACAACCACCTAACACCGTGAGTACACAATTATCAAGTATACCGATTGTGTCAAACAACCACCTAACACCGTCAGTACACAATTATCAAGTATACCGATTGTGTCAAACAACCACCTAACACCATCAGTACACAATTATCAAGTATACCGATTGTGTCAAACAACCACCTAACACCATCAGTATACAATTATCAAGTATACCGATTGTGTCAAACAACCACCTAACACCGTCAGTACACAATTATCAAGTATACCGATTGTGTCAAACAACCACCTAACACCGTCAGTACACAATTATAAAGTATACCGATTGTGTCAAACAACCACCTAACACCGTCAGGACACAATTGTTAAGTATACCGAATGTGTCAAACACCACCTTACACCGTCAAGACACAATTATAAAGTATACGGATTGTGTCAAACAACCACCTAACACCGTCAGTACACAATTATCAAGTATACCGATTGTGTCAAACAACCACCTAACACCGTCAGGAGACAATTATCAAGTATACCGATTGTGTCAAACAACCACCTTACACCGTCAGGACACAGTTATCAAGTACACCGATTGTGTCAAACAACCAACTAACACCGTCAGTACACAATTATCAAGTATACCGAATGTGTCAAACAACCACCTAACACCGTAAGAACACAATTATCAAGTATACCGATTGTGTAAAACAACCACCTAACACCGTCAGGACACAATTGTTAAGTATACCGATTGTGTCAAACAACCACTTAACGCCGTCAGTACACAATTATCAAGTATACCGAATGTGTCAAACAACCACCTAACACCGTGAGTACACAATTATCAAGTATACCGATTGTGTCGAACAACCACCTAACACCGTCAGTACACAATTATCAAGTATACCGATTGTGTCAAACAACCTCCTAACACCATCAGTACACAATTATCAAGTATACCGATTGTGTCAAACAACCACCTAACACCATCAGTATACAATTATCAAGTATACCGATTGTGTCAAACAACCACCTAACACCGTCAGTACACAATTATCAAGTATACCGGTTGTGTCAAACAACCACCTAACACCGTCAGTACACAATTATCAATATACCTAATGTGTCAAACAACCACCTAACACCGTCAGGACACAATTATCAAGTATACCGATTGTGTCAAACAACCAACTAACACCGACAGTACACAATTATCAAGTATACCGATTGTGTCAAACAACCACCTAACACCGTCAGGACACAATTATCAAGTATACCGATTGTGTCAAACAACCACCTTACACCGTCAGTACACAATTATCAAGTATACCGATTGTGTCAAACAACCAACTAACACCGTCAGTACACAATTATCAAGTATACCGAATGTGTCAAACAACCACCTAACACCGTCAGAACACAATTATCAAGTATACCGATTGTGTCAAAAAACCACCTAACACCGTCAGGACACAATTGTTAAGTATACCGAATGTGTCAAACACCACCTTACACCGTCAAGACACAATTATAAAGTATACGGATTGTGTCAAACAACCACCTAACACCGTCAGTACACAATTATCAAGTATACCGATTGTGTCAAACAACCACCTAACACCGTCAGGACACAATTATCAAGTATACCGATTGTGTCAAACAACCACCTAACACCGTCAGGACACAGTTATCAAGTATACCGATTGTGTCAAACAACCAACTAACACCGTCAGTACACAATTATCAAGTATACCGAATGTGTCAAACAACCACCTAACACCGTAAGAACACAATTGTTAAGTATACCGATTGTGTCAAACAACAACCTAACACCATCAGTACACAATTATAAAGTATACCGATTGTGTCAAACAACCACCTAACGCCGTCAGTACACAATTATCAAGTATACCGATTGTGTCAAACAACCACCTAACACCGTGAGTACAAAATAATCAAGTATACCGATTGTGTCAAACAACCACCTAACACCGTCAGTACACATTTGTTAAGTATACCGATTGTGTCAAACAACCACCTAACACCGTCAGTACACAGTCGTTAAGTATACCGATTATGTCAAACAACCACCTTACACCATCAGTACACAATTATCAAGTATACCGATTGTGTCAAACAACCACCTAACATCGTCAGTACACAGTCGTTAAGTATACCGATTGTGTCAAACAACCACCTAACACCGTCAGAACACAATTATAAAGTATACCGATTGTGTCAAACAACCACCTAACACCGTCAGTACACAATTATAAAGTATAACGAGTATGTCAAACAACCAACTAACACCGTCAGTACACAATTATCAAGTATACCGAAAGTGTCAAACAACCAACTAACACCGTCAGAACACAATTATCAAGTATACCGATTGTGTCAAACAACCACCTATTGCCGTCAGTACACAATTATCAAGTATACCGAATGTGTCAAACAACCACCTAACACCGTCAGTACACAATTATCAAGTATACCGATTGTGTCAAACAACCACCTAACACCATCAGTACACAATTATCAAGTATACCGATTGTATCAAACAACCACCTAACACCGTCAGTACACAATTATCAAGTATACCGATTGTGTCAAACAACCACCTAACACCGTCAGTACACAATTATAAAGTACACCGATTGTGTCAAACAACCACCTAACACCGTCAGTACACAATTATCAAGTATACCGATTGTGTCAAACAACCACCTAACACCGTCAGTACACAATTATCAAGTATACCGAATGTGTCAAACAACCACCTAACACCGTCAGGACACAATTATGAAGTATACCGATTGTGTCAAACAACCACCTTACACCGTCAGGACACAATTATCAAGTATACCGATTGTGTCAAACAACCAACTAACACCGTCAGTACACAATTATCAAGTATACCGAATGTGTCAAACAACCACCTAACACCGTCAGAACACAATTATCAAGTATACCAATTGTGTCAAAAACCACCTAACACCGTCAGGACACAATTGTTAAGTATACCGATTGTGTCAAACAGCCACCTAACACCGTCAGGACACAATTGTTAAGTATGCCGAATGTGTCAAACACCACCTTACACCGTCAGGACACAATTATAAAGTATACGGATTGTGTCAAACAACCACCTAACACCGTCAGTACACAATTATCAAGTATACCGATTGTGTCAAACAACCACCTAACACCGTCAGGACACAATTATCAAGTATACCGATTGTGTCAAACAACCACCTTACACCGTCAGGACACAGTTATCAAGTATACCGATTGTGTCAAACAACCAACTAACACCGTCAGTACACAATTATCAAGTATACCGAATGTGTCAAACAACCACCTAACACCGTAAGAACTCAATTATCAAGTATACCGATTGTGTGAAACAACCACCTAACACCGTCAGGACACAATTGTTAAGTATACCGATTGTGTCAAACAACCACTTAACGCCGTCAGTACACAATTATCAAGTATACCGAATGTGTCAAACAACCACCTAACACCGTCAGGACCCAATTATCAAGTATACCGATTGTGTCGAACAACCACCTAACACCGTCAGTATACAATTATAAAGTATACCGATTGTGTCAAACAACAACCTAACACCGTCAGTACAAAATAATCAAGTATACCGATTGTGTCAAACAACCACCTAACACCGTCAGTACACATTTGTTAAGTATACCGATTGTGTCAAACAACCACCTAACACCGTCAGTACACAGTCGTTAAGTATACCGATTGTGTCAAACAACCACCTAACACCGTGAGTACAAAATAATGAAGTATACCGATTGTGTCAAGCAACCACCTAACACCGTCAGTACACATTTGTTACGTATACCGATTGTGTCAAACAACCACCTAACACCGTAAGTACACAGTCGTTAAGTATACCGATTGTGTCAAACAACCGCCTTACACCATCAGTACACAATTATCAAGTATACCGATTGTGTCAAACAACCACCTAACATCGTCAGTACACAGTCGTTAAGTATACCGATTGTGTCAAACAACCGCCTTACACAATCAGTACACAATTATCAAGTATACCGATTGTGTCAAACAACCACCTAACACCGTCAGTACACAATTATCAAGTATACCGATTGTGTCAAACAACCACCTAACACCGTCAGAACACAATTATAAAGTATACCGATTGTGTCAAACAACCACCTATTGCCGTCAGTACACAATTATAAAGTATACCGAGTGTGTCAAACAACCAACTAACACCGTCAGTACACAATTATCAAGTATACCGATTGTGTCAAACAACCAACTAACACCGTCAGTACACAATTATCAAGTATACCGAATGTGTCAAACAACCACCTAACACCGTCAGGACACAATTATCAAGTATACCGATTGTGTCAAACAACCACCTTACACCGTCAGGACACAGTTATCAAGTATACCGATTGTGTCAAACAACCAACTAACACCGTCAGTACACAATTATCAAGTATACCGAATGTGTCAAACAACCACCTAACACCGTAAGAACTCAATTATCAAGTATACCGATTGTGTCAAACAACCACCTAACACCGTCAGGACACAATTGTTAAGTATTCCGATTGTGTCAAACAACCACTTAACGCCGTCAGTACACAATTATCAAGTATACCGAATGTGTCAAAACAACCACCTAACACCGTCAGGACCCAATTATCAAGTATACCGATTGTGTCGAACAACCACCTAACACCGTCAGTACACAATTATAAAGTATACCGATTGTGTCAAACAACCACCTAACACCGTCAGTACACAATTATAAAGTATACCGATTGTGTCAAACAACCACCTAACACCGTCAGGACACAATTGTTAAGTATACCGATTGTGTCAAACAACCACTTAACGCCGTCAGTACACAATTATCAAGTATACCGAATGTGTCAAACAACCACCTAACACCGTCAGGACCCAATTATCAAGTATACCGATTGTGTCGAACAACCACCTAACACCGTCAGTACACAATTATAAAGTATACCGATTGTGTCAAACAACAACCTAACACCGTCAGTACAAAATAATCAAGTATACCGATTGTGTCAAACAACCACCTAACACCGTCAGTACACATTTGTTAAGTATACCGATTGTGTCAAACAACCACCTAACACCGTCAGTACACAGTCGTTAAGTATACCGATTGTGTCAAACAACCACCTAACACCGTGAGTACAAAATAATGAAGTATACCGATTGTGTCAAACAACCACCTAACACCGTCAGTACACATTTGTTACGTATACCGATTGTGTCAAACAACCACCTTACACCGTAAGTACACAGTCGTTAAGTATACCGATTGTGTCAAACAACCGCCTTACACCATCAGTACACAATTATCAAGTATACCGATTGTGTCAAACAACCACCTAACATCGTCAGTACACAGTCGTTAAGTATACCGATTGTGTCAAACAACCGCCTTACACAATCAGTACACAATTATCAAGTATACCGATTGTGTCAAACAACCACCTAACACCGTCAGTACAGAATTATCAAGTATACCGATTGTGTCAAACAGCCACCTAACACCGTCAGTACACAATTATCAAGTATACCGATTGTGTCAAACAAGCACCTAACACGGTCAGTACACAATTATCAAGTATACCGATTGTGTAACAACCACCTAACACCGTCAGTACACAATTATCAAGTATACCGATTGTGTCAAACAACCACCTAACATCGTCAGTACACAGTCGTTAAGTATACCGATTGTGTCAAACAACCACCTAACACCGTCAGAACACAATTATAAAGTATACCGATTGTGTCAAACAACCACCTATTGCCGTCAGAACACAATTATAACGTATACCGAGTGTGTCAAACAACCACCTAACACCGTCAGTACACAATTATCAAGCATACCGAATGTGTCAAACAACCACCTCACACCGTCAGAACACAATTATCAAGTATACCGATTGTGTCAAACAACCACCTATTGTCGTCAGTACACAATTATCAAGTATACCGATTGTGTCAAACAACCACCTAACGCCGTCAGTACACAATTATCAAGTATACCGATTGAGTCAAACAACCACCTATCACCGTCAGAACACAATTATCAAGTATACCGATTGTGTCAAACCACCACCTAACACCGTCAGTACAGAATTATCAAGTATACCGATTGTGTCAAACAGCCACCTAACACCGTCAGTACACAATTATCAAGTATACCGATTGTGTCAAACAAGCACCTAACACCGTCAGTACACAATTATCAAGTATACCGATTGTGTAACAACCACCTAACACCGTCAGTACACAATTATCAAGTATACCGATTGTGTCAAACAACCACCTAACACCGTCAGTACACAATTATCAAGTATACCGATTGTGTCAAACAACCACCTAACACCGTCAGTACACAATTATAAAGTATACCGATTGTTTCAAACAACCACCTAACACCGTCAGTACACAGTCGTTAAGTATACCGATTGTGTCAAACAACCACCTTACACCGTCAGTACACAATTATCAAGTATACCGATTGTGTCAAACAACCACCTTACACCGTCAGTACACAATTATCAAGTATACCGATTGTGTCAAACAAATACCTAACGCCGTCAGAACACAATTATAAAGTATACCGATTGTGTCAAACAACCACCCAACACCGTCAGGACACAATTATAAAGTACACCGATTGTGTCAAACAACCACCTAACGCCGTCAGTACACAATTATCAAGTATACCGATTGTGTCAAACAACCACCTAACACCGTCAGTACACAATTATCAAGTATACCGATTGTGTCAAACAACCACCTAACACCATCAGTACACAATTATCAAGTATACCGATTGTGTCAAACAACCACCTGACACCATCAGTATACAATTATCAAGTATACCGATTGTGTCAAACAACCACCTAACACCGTCAGTACACAATTATCAAGTATACCGATTGTGTGAAACAACCACCTAACACCATCAGTACACAATTATAAAGTATACCGATTGTGTCAAACAACCACCTAACACCGTCAGTACACAATTATAAAGTATACCGATTGTGTCAAACAACCACCTAACACCGTCAGTACACAATTATCAAGTATACCGAATGTGTCAAACAACCACCTAACACCGTCAGGACACAATTATCAAGTATACCGATTGTGTCAAACAACCACCTAACACCGTCAGTACACAATTATCAAGTAAACCGATTGTGTCAAACAACCACCTAACACCGTCAGGACACAATTATCAAGTATACCGATTGTGTCAAACAACCACCTTACACCGTCAGGACACAATTATCAAGTATACCGATTGTGTCAAACAACCAACTAACACCGTCAGTACACAATTATCAAGTATACCGAATGTGTCAAACAACCACCTAACACCGTCAGAACACAATTATCAAGTATACCGATTGTGTCAAAAAACCACCTAACACCGTCAGGACACAATTGTTAAGTATACCGAATGTGTCAAACACCACCTTACACCGTCAAGACACAATTATAAAGTATACGGATTGTGTCAAACAACCACCTAACACCGTCAGTACACAATTATCAAGTATACCGATTGTGTCAAACAACCACCTAACACCGTCAGGACACAATTATCAAGTATACCGATTGTGTCAAACAATCACCTTACACCGTCAGGACACAGTTATCAAGTACACCGATTGTGTCAAACAACCAACTAACACCGTCAGTACACAATTATCAAGTATACCGAATGTGTCAAACAACCACCTAACACCGTAAGAACACAATTATCAAGTATACCGATTGTGTCAAACAACCACCTAACACCGTCAGGACACAATTGTTAAGTATACCGATTGTGTCAAACAACCACTTAACGCCGTCAGTACACAATTATCAAGTATACCGAATGTGTCAAACAACCACCTAACACCGTGAGTACACAATTATCAAGTATACCGATTGTGTCAAACAACCACCTAACACCGTCAGTACACAATTATCAAGTATACCGATTGTGTCAAACAACCACCTAACACCGTCAGTACACAATTATCAAGTATACCGATTGTGTCAAACAACCACCTAACACCATCAGTATACAATTATCAAGTATACCGATTGTGTCAAACAACCACCTAACACCGTCAAGACACAATTATAAAGTATACGGATTGTGTCAAACAACCACCTAACACCGTCAGTACACAATTATCAAGTATACCGATTGTGTCAAACAACCACCTAACACCGTCAGGAGACAATTATCAAGTATACCGATTGTGTCAAACAACCACCTTACACCGTCAGGACACAGTTATCAAGTACACCGATTGTGTCAAACAACCAACTAACACCGTCAGTACACAATTATCAAGTATACCGAATGTGTCAAACAACCACCTAACACCGTAAGAACACAATTATCAAGTATACCGATTGTGTAAAACAACCACCTAACACCGTCAGGACACAATTGTTAAGTATACCGATTGTGTCAAACAACCACTTAACGCCGTCAGTACACAATTATCAAGTATACCGAATGTGTCAAACAACCACCTAACACCGTGAGTACACAATTATCAAGTATACCGATTGTGTCAAACAACCACCTAACACCGTCAGTACACAATTATCAAGTATACCGATTGTGTCAAACAACCACCTAACACCATCAGTACACAATTATCAAGTATACCGATTGTGTCAAACAACCACCTAACACCATCAGTATACAATTATCAAGTATACCGATTGTGTCAAACAACCACCTAACACCGTCAGTACACAATTATCAAGTATACCGATTGTGTCAAACAACCACCTAACACCGTCAGTACACAATTATAAAGTATACCGATTGTGTCAAACAACCACCTAACACCGTCAGGACACAATTGTTAAGTATACCGAATGTGTCAAACACCACCTTACACCGTCAAGACACAATTATAAAGTATACGGATTGTGTCAAACAACCACCTAACACCGTCAGTACACAATTATCAAGTATACCGATTGTGTCAAACAACCACCTAACACCGTCAGGAGACAATTATCAAGTATACCGATTGTGTCAAACAACCACCTTACACCGTCAGGACACAGTTATCAAGTACACCGATTGTGTCAAACAACCAACTAACACCGTCAGTACACAATTATCAAGTATACCGAATGTGTCAAACAACCACCTAACACCGTAAGAACACAATTATCAAGTATACCGATTGTGTAAAACAACCACCTAACACCGTCAGGACACAATTGTTAAGTATACCGATTGTGTCAAACAACCACTTAACGCCGTCAGTACACAATTATCAAGTATACCGAATGTGTCAAACAACCACCTAACACCGTGAGTACACAATTATCAAGTATACCGATTGTGTCGAACAACCACCTAACACCGTCAGTACACAATTATCAAGTATACCGATTGTGTCAAACAACCTCCTAACACCATCAGTACACAATTATCAAGTATACCGATTGTGTCAAACAACCACCTAACACCATCAGTATACAATTATCAAGTATACCGATTGTGTCAAACAACCACCTAACACCGTCAGTACACAATTATCAAGTATATCGGTTGTGTCAAACAACCACCTAACACCGTCAGTACACAATTATCAATATACCGAATGTGTCAAACAACCACCTAACACCGTCAGGACACAATTATCAAGTATACCGATTGTGTCAAACAACCAACTAACACCGACAGTACACAATTATCAAGTATACCGATTGTGTCAAACAACCACCTAACACCGTCAGGACACAATTATCAAGTATACCGATTGTGTCAAACAACCACCTTACACCGTCAGTACACAATTATCAAGTATACCGATTGTGTCAAACAACCAACTAACACCGTCAGTACACAATTATCAAGTATACCGAATGTGTCAAACAACCACCTAACACCGTAAGAACACAATTATCAAGTATACCGATTGTGTCAAACAACCACCTAACACCGTCAGGACACAATTGTTAAGTATACCGATTGTGTCAAACAACCACTTAACGCCGTCAGTACACAATTATCAAGTATACCGAATGTGTCAAACAACCACCTAACACCGTGAGTACACAATTATCAAGTATACCGATTGTGTCAAACAACCACCTAACACCGTCAGTACACAATTATCAAGTATACCGATTGTGTCAAACAACCACCTAACACCATCAGTACACAATTATCAAGTATACCGATTGTGTCAAACAACCACCTAACACCATCAGTATACAATTATCAAGTATACCGATTGTGTCAAACAACCACCTAACACCGTCAGTACACAATTATCAAGTATACCGATTGTGTCAAACAACCACCTAACACCGTCAGTACACAATTATCAAGTATACCGATTGTGTCAAACAACCACCTAACACCGTCAGGACACAATTGTTAAGTATACCGAATGTGTCAAACACCACCTTACACCGTCAAGACACAATTATAAAGTATACGGATTGTGTCAAACAACCACCTAACACCGTCAGTACACAATTATCAAGTATACCGATTGTGTCAAACAACCACCTAACACCGTCAGGACACAATTATCAAGTATACCGATTGTGTCAAACAACCACCTTACACCGTCAGGACACAGTTATCAAGTAAACCGATTGTGTCAAACAACCAACTAACACCGTCAGTACACAATTATCAAGTATACCGAATGTGTCAAACAACCACCTAACACCGTAAGAACACAATTATCAAGTATACCGATTGTGTAAAACAACCACCTAACACCGTCAGGACACAATTGTTAAGTATACCGATTGTGTCAAACAACCACTTAACGCCGTCAGTACACAATTATCAAGTATACCGAATGTGTCAAACAACCACCTAACACCGTGAGTACACAATTATCAAGTATACCGATTGTGTCGAACAACCACCTAACACCGTCAGTACACAATTATCAAGTATACCGATTGTGTCAAACAACCTCCTAACACCATCAGTACACAATTATCAAGTATACCGATTGTGTCAAACAACCACCTAACACCATCAGTATACAATTATCAAGTATACCGATTGTGTCAAACAACCACCTAACACCGTCAGTACACAATTATCAAGTATACCGGTTGTGTCAAACAACCACCTAACACCGTCAGTACACAATTATCAATATACCTAATGTGTCAAACAACCACCTAACACCGTCAGGACACAATTATCAAGTATACCGATTGTGTCAAACAACCAACTAACACCGACAGTACACAATTATCAAGTATACCGATTGTGTCAAACAACCACCTAACACCGTCAGGACACAATTATCAAGTATACCGATTGTGTCAAACAACCACCTTACACCGTCAGTACACAATTATCAAGTATACCGATTGTGTCAAACAACCAACTAACACCGTCAGTACACAATTATCAAGTATACCGAATGTGTCAAACAACCACCTAACACCGTCAGAACACAATTATCAAGTATACCGATTGTGTCAAAAAACCACCTAACACCGTCAGGACACAATTGTTAAGTATACCGAATGTGTCAAACACCACCTTACACCGTCAAGACACAATTATAAAGTATACGGATTGTGTCAAACAACCACCTAACACCGTCAGGACACAATTATCAAGTATACCGAATGTGTCAAACAACCACCTAACACCGTCAGTACACAATTATCAAGTATACCGATTGTGTCAAACAACCACCTTACACCGTCAGGACACAGTTATCAAGTATACCGATTGTGTCAAACAACCAACTAACACCGTCAGTACACAATTATCAAGTATACCGAATGTGTCAAACAACCACCTAACACCGTAAGAACACAATTGTTAAGTATACCGATTGTGTCAAACAACAACCTAACACCATCAGTACACAATTATAAAGTATACCGATTGTGTCAAACAACCACCTAACGCCGTCAGTACACAATTATCAAGTATACCGATTGTGTCAAACAACCACCTAACACCGTGAGTACAAAATAATCAAGTATACCGATTGTGTCAAACAACCACCTAACACCGTCAGTACACATTTGTTAAGTATACCGATTGTGTCAAACAACCACCTAACACCGTCAGTACACAGTCGTTAAGTATACCGATTATGTCAAACAACCACCTTACACCATCAGTACACAATTATCAAGTATACCGATTGTGTCAAACAACCACCTAACATCGTCAGTACACAGTCGTTAAGTATACCGATTGTGTCAAACAACCACCTAACACCGTCAGAACACAATTATAAAGTATACCGATTGTGTCAAACAACCACCTAACACCGTCAGTACACAATTATAAAGTATAACGAGTATGTCAAACAACCAACTAACACCGTCAGTACACAATTATCAAGTATACCGAAAGTGTCAAACAACCAACTAACACCGTCAGAACACAATTATCAAGTATACCGATTGTGTCAAACAACCACCTATTGCCGTCAGTACACAATTATCAAGTATACCGAATGTGTCAAACAACCACCTAACACCGTCAGTACACAATTATCAAGTATACCGATTGTGTCAAACAACCACCTAACACCATCAGTACACAATTATCAAGTATACCGATTGTATCAAACAACCACCTAACACCGTCAGTACACAATTATCAAGTATACCGATTGTGTCAAACAACCACCTAACACCGTCAGTACACAATTATAAAGTACACCGATTGTGTCAAACAACCACCTAACACCGTCAGTACACAATTATCAAGTATACCGATTGTGTCAAACAACCACCTAACACCGTCAGTACACAATTATCAAGTATACCGAATGTGTCAAACAACCACCTAACACCGTCAGGACACAATTATGAAGTATACCGATTGTGTCAAACAACCACCTTACACCGTCAGGACACAATTATCAAGTATACCGATTGTGTCAAACAACCAACTAACACCGTCAGTACACAATTATCAAGTATACCGAATGTGTCAAACAACCACCTAACACCGTCAGAACACAATTATCAAGTATACCAATTGTGTCAAAAACCACCTAACACCGTCAGGACACAATTGTTAAGTATACCGATTGTGTCAAACAGCCACCTAACACCGTCAGGACACAATTGTTAAGTATGCCGAATGTGTCAAACACCACCTTACACCGTCAGGACACAATTATAAAGTATACGGATTGTGTCAAACAACCACCTAACACCGTCAGTACACAATTATCAAGTATACCGATTGTGTCAAACAACCACCTAACACCGTCAGGACACAATTATCAAGTATACCGATTGTGTCAAACAACCACCTTACACCGTCAGGACACAATTATCAAGTATACCGATTGTGTCAAACAACCAACTAACACCGTCAGTACACAATTATCAAGTATACCGAATGTGTCAAACAACCACCTAACACCGTAAGAACTCAATTATCAAGTATACCGATTGTGTGAAACAACCACCTAACACCGTCAGGACACAATTGTTAAGTATACCGATTGTGTCAAACAACCACTTAACGCCGTCAGTACACAATTATCAAGTATACCGAATGTGTCAAACAACCACCTAACACCGTCAGGACCCAATTATCAAGTATACCGATTGTGTCGAACAACCACCTAACACCGTCAGTATACAATTATAAAGTATACCGATTGTGTCAAACAACAACCTAACACCGTCAGTACAAAATAATCAAGTATACCGATTGTGTCAAACAACCACCTAACACCGTCAGTACACATTTGTTAAGTATACCGATTGTGTCAAACAACCACCTAACACCGTCAGTACACAGTCGTTAAGTATACCGATTGTGTCAAACAACCACCTAACACCGTGAGTACAAAATAATGAAGTATACCGATTGTGTCAAGCAACCACCTAACACCGTCAGTACACATTTGTTACGTATACCGATTGTGTCAAACAACCACCTTACACCGTAAGTACACAGTCGTTAAGTATACCGATTGTGTCAAACAACCGCCTTACACCATCAGTACACAATTATCAAGTATACCGATTGTGTCAAACAACCACCTAACATCGTCAGTACACAGTCGTTAAGTATACCGATTGTGTCAAACAACCGCCTTACACAATCAGTACACAATTATCAAGTATACCGATTGTGTCAAACAACCACCTAACACCGTCAGTACACAATTATCAAGTATACCGATTGTGTCAAACAACCACCTAACACCGTCAGAACACAATTATAAAGTATACCGATTGTGTCAAACAACCACCTATTGCCGTCAGTACACAATTATAAAGTATACCGAGTGTGTCAAACAACCAACTAACACCGTCAGTACACAATTATCAAGTATACCGATTGTGTCAAACAACCAACTAACACCGTCAGTACACAATTATCAAGTATACCGAATGTGTCAAACAACCACCTAACACCGTCAGGACACAATTATCAAGTATACCGATTGTGTCAAACAACCACATTGCACCGTCAGTACACAATTATCAAGTATACCGATTGTGTCAAACAACCACCAAACACCGTCAGGACACAATTGTTAAGTATGCCGAATGTGTCAAACAACCACCTTACACCGTCGGGACACAATTATCAAGTATACCGATTGTGTCAAACAACCACTTAACACCGTCAGTACACAATTATCAAGTATACCGAATGTTTCAAACAACCACCTAACACCGTCAGGACACAATTATTAAGTATACCGATTGTGTCAAACAACAACCTATCACCGTCAGTACACAATTATCAAGTATACCGATTGTGTCAAACAACCACCTAACACCGTCAGGACACAATTGTTAAGTATACCGATTGTGTAAAACAACCACTTAACGGCGTCAGTACACAATTATAAGGTATACCGAATGTGTCAAACAACCACCTAACACCGTCAGTACACAGTCGTTAAGTATACCGATTGTGTCAAACAACCATCTTACACCGTCAGTACACAATTATCAAGTATACCGATTGTGTCAAACAACCACCTAACATCGTCAGTACACAATTATCAAGTATACCGATTGTGCCAAACAACCACCTAACACCGTCAGTACACAATTATAAAGTATACCGATTGTTTCAAACAACCACCTAACACCGTCAGTACACAGTCGTTAAGTATACCGATTGTGTCAAACAACCACCTTACACCGTCAGTACACAATTATCAAGTATACCGATTGTATCAAACAACCACCTTACACCGTGAGTACACAATTATCAAGTATACCGATTGTGTCAAACAAATACCTAACGCCGTCAGAACACAATTATAAAGTATACCGATTGTGTCAAACAACCACCCAACACCGTCAGTACACAATTATAAAGTATACCGATTGTGTCAAACAACCACCAAACGCCGTCAGTACACAATTATCAAGTATACCGATTGTGTCAAACAACCACCTAACACCGTCAGTAAACAATTATCAAGTATACCGATTGTGTCAAACAACCACCTAACGCCGTCAGTACACAATTATCAAGTATACCGATTGTGTCAAACAACCACCTAACACCATCAGTACACAATTATCAAGTATACCGATTGTGTCAAACAACCACCTAACACCGTCAGTACCCAATTATCAAGTATACCGATTGTGTCAAACAACCACCTAACACCATCAGTACACAATTATCAAGTATACCGATTGTGTCAAACAACCACCTAACACCGTCAGTACACAATTATCAAGTATACCGATTGTGTCAAACAACCACCTTACACCGTCAGTACACAATTATCAAGTATACCGATTGTGTCAAACAACCACCTAACACCGTCAGGACACAATTGTTAAGTATGCCGAATGTGTCATACAACCACCTTACACCGTCAGGACACAATTATCAAGTATACCGATTGTGTGAAACAACCACCTATCACCGTCAGTACACAATTATCAAGTATACCGATTGTGTCAAACAACCACCTAACACCGTCAGGACACAATTGTTAAGTATACCGATTGTGTCAAACAACCACTTAACGCCGTCAGTACACAATTATCAAGTATACCGAACGTGTCAAACAACCATCTAACACCGTCAGTACACAGTCGTTAAGTATACCGATTGTGTCAAACAACCATCTTACACCGTCAGTACACAATTATCAAGTATACCGATTGTGTCAAACAACCACCTAACACCGTCAGTACACAATTATCAAGTATACCGATTGTGTCAAACAAAAACCTAACACCGTCAGTACACAATTATAAAGTATACCGATTGTTGCAAACAACCACCTAACACCGTCAGTACACAGTCGTTAAGTATACCGATTGTGTCAAACAACCACCTGACACCGTCAGTACACAATTATCAAGTATACCGATTGTGTCAAACAACCACCCAACACCGTCAGGACACAATTGTTAAGTATACCGATTGTGTCAAACAACCACTTAACGCCGTCAGTACACAATTATCAAGTTTACCGAATGTGTCAAACAACCACCTAACACCGTGAGTACACAATTATCAAGTATACCGATTGTGTCAAACAACCACCTTACACCGTCAGGACACAATTATCAAGTATACCGATTGTGTCGAACAACCACCTAACACCGTCAGTACACAATTATAAAGTATACCGATTGTGTCAAACAACAACCTAATACCGTCAGTACACAATTATAAAGTATACCGTTTGTGTCAAACAACCACCTAACGCCGTCAGTACACAATTATCAAGTATACCGATTGTGTCAAACAACCACCTAACACCGTGAGTACACAATTATCAAGTATACCGATTGTGTCAAACAACCACCTAACACCGTCAGTACACATTTGTTAAGTATACCGATTGTGTCAAACAACCACCTAACACCGTCAGTACACAGTCGCTAAGTATACCGATTATGTCAAACAACCACCTCACACCATCAGTACATAATTATCAAGTATACCGATTGTGTTAAACAACCACCTAACATCGTCAGTACACAGTCGTTAAGTATACCGATTGTGTCAAACAACCACCTAACACCGTCAGAACACAATTATAAAGTATACCGATTGTGTCAAACAACCACCTATTGCCGTCAGTACACAATTATAAAGTATACCGAGTGTGTCAAACAACCAACTAACACCGTCAGTACACAATTATCAAGTATACCGAAAGTGTCAAACAACCAACTAACACCGTCAGAACACAATTATCAAGTATACCGATTGTGTCAAACAACCACCTATTGCCGTCAGTAAACAATTATCAAGTATACCGAATGTATCAAACAACCACCTAACACCGTCAGAACACAATTATCAAGTATACCGATTGTGTCAAACAACCACCTAACACCGTCAGTACACAATTATCAAGTATACCGATTGTGTCAAACAACCAACTAACACCGTCAGTACACAAATATCAAGTATACCGAATGTGTCAAACAATCACCTAACACCGTCAGGACACAATTATCAAGTATACCGATTGTGTTAAACAAGCACCTTACACCGTCAGTACACATTTATCAAGTATACCGATTGTGTCAAACAACCACCTAACACCGTCAGGACACAATTGTTAAGTATGCCGAATGTGTCAAACAACCACCTTACACCGTCAGGACACAATTATCAAGTATACCGATTGTGTCAAACAACCACCTATCACCGTCAGTACACAATTATCAAGTATACCGATTGTGTCAAACAACCACCTAACACCGTCAGTACACAATTATCAAGTATACCGATTGTGTAACAACCACCTAACGCCGTCAGCACACAATTTTCAAGTATACCGATTGTGTCAAACAACCACCTAACACCGTCAGTACACAATTATCAAGTATACCGATTGAGAAAAACAACCACCTAACGCCGACAGTACACAATTATCAAGTATACTGATTGAGTCAAACAACCACCTAACACCGTGAGTACACAATTATCAAGTATACCGATTGTGTCAAATAACCACCCAACACCGTCAGTACACAATTATCAAGTATACCGATTGTGTCAAACAAATACCTAACGCCGTCAGAACACAATTATAAAGTATACCGATTGTGTCAAACAACCACCCAACACCGTCAGTACACAATTATAAAGTATACCGATTGTGTCAAACAACCACCTAACGCCGTCAGTACACAATTATCAAGTATACCGATTGTGTCAAACAACCACCTAACACCATCAGTACACAATTATCAAGTATACCGATTGTGTCAAACAACCACTTAACGCCGTCAGTACACAATTATCAAGTATACCGATTGTGTCAAACAACCACCTAACACCATCAGTACACAATTATCAAGTATACCGATTGTGTCAAACAACCACCTAACACCGTCAGTACACAATTATCAAGTATACCGATTGTGTCAAACAACCACCTAACACCATCAGTACACAATTATCAAGTATACCGATTGTGTCAAACAACCACCTAACACCGTCAGTACACAATTATCAAGTATACCGATTGTGTCAAACAACCAACTAACACCGTCAGTACACAATTATCAAGTATACCGATTGTGTCAAACAACCACCTAACACCGTCAGGACACTATTATCAAGTATACCGATTGTGTCAAACAACCACCTTACACCGTCAGGACACAATTATCAAGTATACCGATTGTGTCAAACAACCACCTAACGCCGTCAGTACACAATTATCAAGTATACCGATTGTGTCAAATAACCACCTAACACCGTGAGTACACAATTATCAAGTATACCGATTGTGTCAAACAACCACCTAACACCGTCTGTACACATTTGTTAAGTATACCGATTGTGTCAAACAACCACCTAACACCGTCAGTACACAGTCGTTAAGTATACCGATTATGTCAAACATCCACCTCACACCATCGGTACATAATTATCAAGTATACCGATTGTGTCAAACAACCACCTAACATCGTCAGTACACAGTCGTTAAGTATACCGATTGTGTCAAACAACCACCTAACACCGTCAGAACACAATTATAAAGTATACCGATTGTGTCAAACAACCACCTAACACCGTCAGAACACAATTATAAAGTATACCGAGTGTGTCAAACAACCACCTATTGCCGTCAGTACACAATTATAAAGTATACCGAGTGTGTCAAACAACCACCCAACACCGTCAGTACACAATTATAAAGTATACCGAGTGTGTCAAACAACCAACTAACACCGTCAGTACACAATTATCAAGTATACCGAAAGTGTCAAACAACCAACTAACACCGTCAGAACACAATTATCAAGTATACCGATTGTGTCAAACAACCAACTAACACCGTCAGAACACAATTATCAAGTATACCGATTGTGTCAAACAACCACCTAACACCGTCAGTACACAATTATCAAGTATACCGAATGTGTCAAACAACCACCTAACACCGTCAGAACACAATTATCAAGTATACCGATTGTGTCAAACAAATACCTAACGCCGTCAGAACACAATTATAAAGTATACCGATTGTGTCAAACAACCACCCAACACCGTCAGTACACAATTATAAAGTATACCGATTGTGTCAAACAACCACCTAACGCCATCAGTACACAATTATCAAGTATACCGATTGTGTCAAACAACCACCTAACACCGTCAGTACACAATTATAAAGTATACCGATAGTGTCAAACAACCACCTAACGCCGTCAGTACACAATTATCAAGTATACCGATTGTGTCAAACAACCACCTAACACCATCAGTACACAATTATCAAGTATACCGATTGTGTCAAACAACCACCTAACACCGTCAATACCCAATTATCAAGTATACCGATTGTGTCAAACAACCACCTAACACCATCAGTACACAATTATCAAGTATACCGATTGTGTCAAACAACCACTGCCAAACAACCACCTAACACCGTCAGTTCACAATTATCAAGCATACCGATTGTGTCAAACAACCAACTAACACCGTCAGTACACAATTATCAAGTATATCGAATGTGCCAAACAACCACCTAACACCGTCAGGACACAATTATCAAGTATACCGATTGTGTCAAACAACCACCTTACACCGTCAGTACACAATTATCAAGTATACCGATTGTGTCAAACAACCACCTAACACCGTCAGGACACAATTGTTAAGTATGCCGAATGTGTCATACAACCACCTTACACCGTCAGGACACAATTATCAAGTATACCGATTGTGTCAAACAACCACCTATCACCGTCAGTACACAATTATCAAGTATACCGATTGTGTCAAACAACCACCTAACACCGTCAGGACACAATTGTTAAGTATACCGATTGTGTCAAACAACCACTTAACGCCGTCAGTACACAATTATCAAGTATACCGAATGTGTCAAACAACCACCTAACACCGTCAGTACACAGTCGTTAAGCATACCGATTGTGTCAAACAACCATCTTACACCGTCAGTACACAATTATCAAGTATACCGATTGTGTCAAACAACCACCTAACACCGTCAGTACACAATTATCAAGTATGCCGATTGTGTCAAAAAACCACCTAACACCGTCAGTACACAATTATAAAGTATACCGATTGTTTCAAACAACCACCTAACACCGTCAGTACACAGTCGTTAAGTATACCGATTGTGTCAAACAACCACCTTACACCGTCAGTACACAATTATCAAGTATACCGATTGTGTCAAACAACCACCCAACACCGTCAGGACACAATTGTTAAGTATACCGATTGTGTCAAACAACCACTTAACGCCGTCAGTACACAATTATCAAGTTTACCGAATGTGTCAAACAACCACCTAACACCGTGAGTACAGAATTATCAAGTATACCGATTGTGGCAAACAACCACCTTACACCGTCAGGACACAATTATCAAGTATACCGATTGTGTCGAACAACCACCTAACACCGTCAGTACACAATTATAAAGTATACCGATTGTGTCAAACAACAACCTAACACCGTCAGTACACAATTATAAAGTATACCGATTGTGTCAAACAACCACCTAACGCCGTCAGTACACAATTATCAAGTATACCGATTGTGTCAAACAACCACCTAACACCGTGAGTACACAATTATCAAGTATACCGATTGTGTCAAACAACCACCTAACAACGTCAGTACACATTTGTTAAGTATACCGATTGTGTCAAACAACCACCTAACACCATCAGTACACAATTATCAAGTATACCGATTGTGTCAAACAACCACCTAACACCGTCAGTACACAATTATCAAGTATACCGATTGTGTCAAACAACCAACTAACACCGTCAGTACACAATTATCAAGTATACCGATTGTGTCAAACAACCACCTAACACCGTCAGGACACTATTATCAAGTATACCGATTGTGTCAAACAACCACCTTACACCGTCAGGACACAATTATCAAGTATACCGATTGTGTCAAACAACCACCTAACGCCGTCAGTACACAATTATCAAGTATACCGATTGTGTCAAATAACCACCTAACACCGTGAGTACACAATTATCAAGTATACCGATTGTGTCAAACAACCACCTAACACCGTCAGTACACATTTGTTAAGTATACCGATTGAGTCAAACAACCACCTAACACCGTCAGTACACAGTCGTTAAGTATACCGATTATGTCAAACAACCACCTCACACCATCGGTACATAATTATCAAGTATACCGATTGTGTCAAACAACCACCTAACATCGTCAGTACACAGTCGTTAAGTATACCGATTGTGTCAAACAACCACCTAACACCGTCAGAACACAATTATAAAGTATACCGATTGTGTCAAACAACCACCTAACACCGTCAGAACACAATTATAAAGTATACCGAGTGTGTCAAACAACCACCTATTGCCGTCAGTACACAATTATAAAGTATACCGAGTGTGTCAAACAACCACCCAACACCGTCAGTACACAATTATAAAGTATACCGAGTGTGTCAAACAACCAACTAACACCGTCAGTACACAATTATCAAGTATACCGAAAGTGTCAAACAACAAACTAACACCGTCAGAACACAATTATCAAGTATACCGATTGTGTCAAACAACCAACTAACACCGTCAGAACACAATTATCAAGTATACCGATTGTGTCAAACAACCACCTAACACCGTCAGTACACAATTATCAAGTATACCGAATGTGTCAAACAACCACCTAACACCGTCAGAACACAATTATCAAGTATACCGATTGTGTCAAACAAATACCTAACGCCGTCAGAACACAATTATAAAGTATACCGATTGTGTCAAACAACCACCTAACACCGTCAGAACACAATTATCAAGTATACCGATTGTGTCAAACAACCACCTAACGCCATCAGTACACAATTATCAAGTATACCGATTGTGTCAAACAACCACCTAACACCGTCAGTACACAATTATAAAGTATACCGATAGTGTCAAACAACCACCTAACGCCGTCAGTACACAATTATCAAGTATACCGATTGTGTCAAACAACCACCTAACACCATCAGTACACAATTATCAAGTATACCGATTGTGTCAAACAACCACCTAACACCGTCAGTACCCAATTATCAAGTATACCGATTGTGTCAAACAACCACCTAACACCATCAGTACACAATTATCAAGTATACCGATTGTGTCAAACAACCACCTAACACCGTCAGTACACAATTATCAAGTATACCGATTGTGTCAAACAACCACCTAACACCGTCAGTACACAATTATAAAGTATACCGATTGTGTCAAACAACCACTGCCAAACAACCACCTAACACCGTCAGTTCACAATTATCAAGCATACCGATTGTGTCAAACAACCAACTAACACCGTCAGTACACAATTATCAAGTATATCGAATGTGTCAAACAACCACCTAACACCGTCAGGACACAATTATCAAGTATACCGATTGTGTCAAACAACCACCTTACACCGTCAGTACACAATTATCAAGTATACCGATTGTGTCAAACAACCACCTAACACCGTCAGGACACAATTGTTAAGTATGCCGAATGTGTCATACAACCACCTTACACCGTCAGGACACAATTATCAAGTATACCGATTGTGTCAAACAACAACCTATCACCGTCAGTACACAATTATCAAATATACCGATTGTGTCAAACAACCACCTAACACCGTCAGGACACAATTGTTAAGTATACCGATTGTGTCAAACAACCACTTAACGCCGTCAGTACACAATTATCAAGTATACC
Organism: Limnoperna fortunei; assembly: GCA_944474755.1. NCBI lineage: Eukaryota > Metazoa > Mollusca > Bivalvia > Mytilida > Modiolidae > Limnoperna > Limnoperna fortunei. The sequence continues at coordinate 3,101,892 of OX104119.1, forward strand.
GAATGTGTCAAACAACCACCTAACACCGTCAGTACACAGTCGTTAAGTATACCGATTGTGTCAAACAACCATCTTACACCGTCAGTACACAATTATCAAGTATACCGATTGTGTCAAACAACCACCTAACACCGTCAGTACACAATTATCAAGTATGCCGATTGTGTCAAAAAACCACCTAACACCGTCAGTACACAATTATAAAGTATACCGATTGTTTCAAACAACCACCTAACACCGTCAGTACACAGTCGTTAAGTATACCGATTGTGTCAAACAACCACCTTACACCGTCAGTACACAATTATCAAGTATAACGATTGTGTCAAACAACCACCCAACACCGTCAGGACACAATTGTTAAGTATACCGATTGTGTCAAACAACCACTTAACGCCGTCAGTACACAATTATCAAGTTTACCGAATGTGTCAAACAACCACCTAACACCGTGAGTACAGAATTATCAAGTATACCGATTGTGTCAAAAAACCACCTTACACCGTCAGGACACAATTATCAAGTATACCGATTGTGTCGAACAACCACCTAACACCGTCAGTACACAATTATAAAGTATACCGATTGTGTCAAACAACCACCTAACACCATCAGTACACAATTATCAAGTATACCGATTGTGTCAAACAACCACCTAACACCGTCAGTACACAATTATCAAGTATACCGATTGTGTCAAACAACCAACTAACACCGTCAGTACACAATTATCAAGTATACCGATTGTGTCAAACAACCACCTAACACCGTCAGGACACTATTATCAAGTATACCGATTGTGTCAAACAACCACCTTACACCGTCAGGACACAATTATCAAGTATACCGATTGTGTCAAACAACCACCTAACGCCGTCAGTACACAATTATCAAGTATACCGATTGTGTCAAATAACCACCTAACACCGTGAGTACACAATTATCAAGTATACCGATTGTGTCAAACAACCACCTAACACCGTCAGTACACATTTGTTAAGTATACCGATTGTGTCAAACAACCACCTAACACCGTCAGTACACAGTCGTTAAGTATACCGATTATGTCAAACAACCACCTCACACCATCGGTACATAATTATCAAGTATACCGATTGTGTCAAACAACCACCTAACATCGTCAGTACACAGTCGTTAAGTATACCGATTGTGTCAAACAACCACCTAACACCGTCAGAACACAATTATAAAGTATACCGATTGTGTCAAACAACCACCTAACACCGTCAGAACACAATTATAAAGTATACCGAGTGTGTCAAACAACCACCTATTGCCGTCAGTACACAATTATAAAGTATACCGAGTGTGTCAAACAACCACCCAACACCGTCAGTACACAATTATAAAGTATACCGAGTGTGTCAAACAACCAACTAACACCGTCAGTACACAATTATCAAGTATACCGAAAGTGTCAAACAACCAACTAACACCGTCAGAACACAATTATCAAGTATACCGATTGTGTCAAACAACCAACTAACACCGTCAGAACACAATTATCAAGTATACCGATTGTGTCAAACAACCACCTAACACCGTCAGTACACAATTATCAAGTATACCGAATGTGTCAAACAACCACCTAACACCGTCAGAACACAATTATCAAGTATACCGATTGTGTCAAACAAATACCTAACGCCGTCAGAACACAATTATAAAGTATACCGATTGTGTCAAACAACCACCCAACACCGTCAGTACACAATTATCAAGTATACCGATTGTGTCAAACAACCACCTAACGCCATCAGTACACAATTATCAAGTATACCGATTGTGTCAAACAACCACCTAACACCGTCAGTACACAATTATAAAGTATACCGATAGTGTCAAACAACCACCTAACGCCGTCAGTACACAATTATCAAGTATACCGATTGTGTCAAACAACCACCTAACACCATCAGTACACAATTATCAAGTATACCGATTGTGTCAAACAACCACCTAACACCGTCAGTACCCAATTATCAAGTATACCGATTGTGTCAAACAACCACCTAACACCATCAGTACACAATTATCAAGTATACCGATTGTGTCAAACAACCACCTAACACCGTCAGTACACAATTATCAAGTATACCGATTGTGTCAAACAACCACCTAACACCGTCAGTACACAATTATAAAGTATACCGATTGTGTCAAACAACCACTGCCAAACAACCACCTAACACCGTCAGTTCACAATTATCAAGCATACCGATTGTGTCAAACAACCAACTAACACCGTCAGTACACAATTATCAAGTATATCGAATGTGTCAAACAACCACCTAACACCGTCAGGACACAATTATCAAGTATACCGATTGTGTCAAACAACCACCTTACACCGTCAGTACACAATTATCAAGTATACCGATTGTGTCAAACAACCACCTAACACCGTCAGGACACAATTGTTAAGTATGCCGAATGTGTCATACAACCACCTTACACCGTCAGGACACAATTATCAAGTATACCGATTGTGTCAAACAACAACCTATCACCGTCAGTACACAATTATCAAATATACCGATTGTGTCAAACAACCACCTAACACCGTCAGGACACAATTGTTAAGTATACCGATTGTGTCAAACAACCACTTAACGCCGTCAGTACACAATTATCAAGTATACCGAATGTGTCAAACAACCACCTAACACCGTCAGTACACAGTCGTTAAGTATACCGATTGTGTCAAACAACCATCTTACACCGTCAGTACACAATTATCAAGTATACCGATTGTGTCAAACAACCACCTAACACCGTCAGTACACAATTATCAAGTATGCCGATTGTGTCAAAAAACCACCTAACACCGTCAGTACACAATTATAAAGTATACCGATTGTTTCAAACAACCACCTAACACCGTCAGTACACAGTCGTTAAGTATACCGATTGTGTCAAACAACCACCTTACACCGTCAGTACACAATTATCAAGTATAACGATTGTGTCAAACAACCACCCAACACCGTCAGGACACAATTGTTAAGTATACCGATTGTGTCAAACAACCACTTAACGCCGTCAGTACACAATTATCAAGTTTACCGAATGTGTCAAACAACCACCTAACACCGTGAGTACAGAATTATCAAGTATACCGATTGTGTCAAAAAACCACCTTACACCGTCAGGACACAATTATCAAGTATACCGATTGTGTCGAACAACCACCTAACACCGTCAGTACACAATTATAAAGTATACCGATTGTGTCAAACAACAACCTAACACCGTCAGTACACAATTATAAAGTATACCGATTGTGTCAAACAACCACCTAACGCCGTCAGTACACAATTATCAAGTATACCGATTGTGTCAAACAACCACCTAACACCGTGAGTACACAATTATCAAGTATACCGATTGTGTCAAACAACCACCTAACAACGTCAGTACACATTTGTTAAGTATACCGATTGTGTCAAACAACCACCTAACACCGTCAGTACACAGTCGTTAAGTATACCGATTATGTCAAACAACCACCTCACACCATCAGTACATAATTATCAAGTATGCCGATTGTGTCAAACAACCACCTAACATCGTCAGTACACAGTCGTTAAGTATACCGATTGTGTCAAACAACCACCTAACACCGTCAGAACACAATTATAAAGTATACCGATTGTGTCAAATAACCACCTATTGCCGTCAGTACACAATTATAAAGTATACCGAGTGTGTCAAACAACAACCTAACACCGTCAGTACACAATTATAAAGTATACCGATTGTGTCAAACAACCACCTAACGCCGTCAATACACAATTATCAAGTATACCGATTGTGTCAAACAACCACCTAACACCGTGAGTACACAATTATCAAGTATACCGATTGTGTCAAACAACCACCTAACACCGTCAGTACACATTTGTTAAGTATACCGATTGTGTCAAACAACCACCTAACACCGTCAGTACACAGTCGTTAAGTATACCGATTATGTCAAACAACCACCTTACACCATCAGTACACAATTATCTAGTATACCGATTGTGTCAAACAACCACCTAACATCGTCAGTACACAGTCGTTAAGTATACCGATTGTGTCAAACAACCACCTAACACCGTCAGAACACAATTATAAAGTATACCGATTGTGTCAAACAACCACCTATTGCCGTCAGTACACAATTATCAAGTATACCGAGTGTGTCAAACAACCAACTAACACCGTCAGTACACAATTATCAAGTATACCGAAAGTGTCAAACAACCAACTAACACCGTCAGAACACAATTATCAAGTATACCTATTGTGTCAAACAACCACCTATTGCCGTCAGTACACAATTATCAAGTATACCGAATGTGTCAAACAACCACCTAACACCGTCAGAACACAATTATCAAGTATACCGATTGTGTCAAACAACCACCTAACACCATCAGTACACAATTATCAAGTATACCGATTGTGTCAAACAACCACCTTACACCGTCAGGACACAATTATCAAGTATACCGATTGTGTCAAACAACCAACTAACACCGTCAGTACACAATTATCAAGTATACCGAATGTGTCAAACAACCACCTAACACCGTCAGAACACAATTATCAAGTATACCGATTGTGTCAAACAACCACCTAACACCGTCAGTACACAATTATCAAGTATACCGATTGTGTCAAACAACCAACTAACACCGTCAGTACACAAATATCAAGTATACCGAATGTGTCAAACAACCACCTAACACCGTCAGGACACAATTATCAAGTATACCGATTGTGTTAAACAACCACCTTACACCGTCAGTACACATTTATCAAGTATACCGATTGTGTCAAACAACCACCTAACACCGTCAGGACACAATTGTTAAGTATGCCGAATGTGTCAAACAACCACCTTACACCGTCAGGACACAATTATCAAGTATACCGATTGTGTCAAACAACCACCTATCACCGTCAGTACACAATTATCAAGTATACCGATTGTGTCAAACAACCACCTAACACCGTCAGTACACAATTATCAAGTATACCGATTGTGTAACAACCACCTAACACCGTCAGTACACAATTTTCAAGTATACCGATTGTGTCAAACAACCACCTAACACCGTCAGTACACAATTATCAAGTATACCGATTGAGAAAAACAACCACCTAACGCCGTCAGTACACAATTATCAAGTATACTGATTGAGTCAAACAACCACCTAACACCGTGAGTACACAATTATCAAGTATACCGATTGTGTCAAACAACCACCCAACACCGTCAGTACACAATTATCAAGTATACCGATTGTGTCAAACAAATACCTAACGCCGTCAGAACACAATTATAAAGTATACCGATTGTGTCAAACAACCACCCAACACCGGCAGTACACAATTATAAAGTATACCGATTGTGTCAAACAACCACCTAACGCCGTCAGTACACAATTATCAAGTATACCGATTGTGTCAAACAACCACCTAACACCATCAGTACACAAGTATCAAGTATACCGATTGTGTCAAACAACGACTTAACGCCGTCAGTACACAATTATCAAGTATACCGATTGTGTCAAACAACCACCTAACACCATCAGTACACAATTATCAAGTATACCGATTGTGTCAAACAACCACCTAACACCGTCAGTACACAAATATAAAGTATACCGATTGTGTCAAACAACCACCTAACACCATCAGTACACAATTATCAAGTATACCGATTGTGTCAAACAACCACCTAACACCGTCAGTACACAATTATCAAGTATACCGATTGTGTCAAACAACCAACTAACACCGTCAGTACACAATTATCAAGTATACCGATTGTGTCAAACAACCACCTAACACCGTCAGGACACTATTATCAAGTATACCGATTGTGTCAAACAACCACCTTACACCGTCAGGACACAATTATCAAGTATACCGATTGTGTCAAACAACCACCTATTGCCGTCAGTACACAATTATCAGGTATGCCGAATGTGTCAAACAACCACCTAACACCGTCAGTACACAATTATCAAGTACACCGATTGTGTCAAACAACCACCTAACGCCGTCAGTACACAATTATCAAGTATACCGATTGTGTCAAATAACCACCTAACACCGTGAGTACACAATTATCAAGTATACCGATTGTGTCAAACAACCACCTAACACCGTCAGTACACATTTGTTAAGTATACCGATTGTGTCAAACAACCACCTAACACCGTCAGTACACAGTCGTTAAGTATACCGATTATGTCAAACAACCACCTCACACCATCGGTACATAATTATCAAGTATACCGATTGTGTCAAACAACCACCTAACATCGTCAGTACACAGTCGTTAAGTATACCGATTGTGTCAAACAACCACCTAACACCGTCAGAACACAATTATAAAGTATACCGATTGTGTCAAACAACCACCTAACACCGTCAGAACACAATTATAAAGTATACCGAGTGTGTCAAACAACCACCTATTGCCGTCAGTACACAATTATAAAGTATACCGAGTGTGTCAAACAACCACCCAACACCGTCAGTACACAATTATAAAGTATACCGAGTGTGTCAAACAACCAACTAACACCGTCAGTACACAATTATCAAGTATACCGAAAGTGTCAAACAACCAACTAACACCGTCAGAACAGCATTATCAAGTATACCGATTGTGTCAAACAACCAACTAACACCGTCAGAACACAATTATCAAGTATACCGATTGTGTCAAACAACCACCTATTGCCGTCAGTACACAATTATCAAGTATACCGAATGTGTCAAACAACCACCTAACACCGTCAGAACACAATTATCAAGTATACCGATTGTGTCAAACAAATACCTAACGCCGTCAGAACACAATTATAAAGTATACCGATTGTGTCAAACAACCACCCAACACCGTCAGTACACAATTATAAAGTATACCGATTGCGTCAAACAACCACCTAACGCCATCAGTACACAATTATCAAGTATACCGATTGTGTCAAACAACCACCTAACACCGTCAGTACACAATTATAAAGTATACCGATTGTGTCAAACAACCACCTAACGCCGTCAGTACACAATTATCAAGTATACCGATTGTGTCAAACAACCACCTAACACCATCAGTACACAATTATCAAGTATACCGATTGTGTCAAACAACCACCTAACACCGTCAGTACCCAATTATCAAGTATACCGATTGTGTCAAACAACCACCTAACACCATCAGTACACAATTATCAAGTATACCGATTGTGTCAAACAACCACCTAACACCGTCAGTACACAATTATCAAGTATACCGATTGTGTCAAACAACCACCTAACACCGTCAGTACACAATTATAAAGTATACCGATTGTGTCAAACAACCACTGCCAAACAACCACCTAACACCGTCAGTTCACAATTATCAAGCATACCGATTGTGTCAAACAACCAACTAACACCGTCAGTACACAATTATCAAGTATATCGAATGTGTCAAACAACCACCTAACACCGTCAGGACACAATTATCAAGTATACCGATTGTGTCAAACAACCACCTTACACCGTCAGTACACAATTATTAAGTATACCGATTGTGTCAAACAACCACCTAACACCGTCAGGACACAATTATCAAGTATACCGATTGTGTCAAACAACCACCTAACACCGTCAGGACACAATTGTTAAGTATACCGATTGTGTCAAACAACCACCTAACACCGTCAGGACACAATTGTTAAGTATGCCGAATGTGTCATACAACCACCTTACACCGTCAGGACACAATTATCAAGTATACCGATTGTGTCAAACAACCACCTATCACCGTCAGTACACAATTATCAAGTATACCGATTGTGTCAAACAACCACCTAACACCGTCAGGACACAATTGTTAAGTATACCGATTGTGTCAAACAACCACTTAACGCCGTCAGTACACAATTATCAAGTATACCGAATGTGTCAAACAACCACCTAACACCGTCAGTACACAATTATCAAGTATACCGATTGTGTCAAACAACCACCCAACACCGTCAGTACACAATTATCAAGTATACCGATTGTGTCAAACAACCACTTAACGCCGTCAGTACACAATTATCAAGTATACCGATTGTGTCAAACAACCACCTAACACCATCAGTACACAATTATCAAGTATACCGATTGTGTCAAACAACCACCTAACACCGTCAGTACACAATTATAAAGTATACCGATTGTGTCAAACAACCACCTAACACCATCAGTACACAATTATCAAGTATACCGATTGTGTCAAACAACCACCTAACACGGTCAGTACACAATTATCAAGTATACCGATTGTGTCAAACAACCAACTAACACCGTCAGTACACAATTATCAAGTATACCGATTGTGTCAAACAACCACCTAACACCGTCAGGACACTATTATCAAGTATACCGATTGTGTCAAACAACCACCTTACACCGTCAGGACACAATTATCAAGTATACCGATTGTGTCAAACAACCACCTATTGCCGTCAGTACACAATTATCAGGTATGCCGAATGTGTCAAACAACCACCTAACACCGTCAGTACACAATTATCAAGTATACCGATTGTGTCAAACAACCACCTAACGCCGTCAGTACACAATTATCAAGTATACCGATTGTGTCAAATAACCACCTAACACCGTGAGTACAATTATCAAGTATACCGATTGTGTCAAACAACCACCTAACACCGTCAGTACACATTTGTTAAGTATACCGATTGTGTCAAACAACCACCTAACACCGTCAGTACACAGTCGTTAAGTATACCGATTATGTCAAACAACCACCTCACACCATTGGTACATAATTATCAAGTATACCGATTGTGTCAAACAACCACCTAACATCGTCAGTACACAATTATAAAGTATACCGATTGTGTCAAACAACCACCTAACACCGTCAGAACACAATTATAAAGTATACCGAGTGTGTCAAACAACCACCTATTGCCGTCAGTACACAATTATAAAGTATACCGAGTGTGTCAAACAACCACCCAACACCGTCAGTACACAATTATAAAGTATACCGAGTGTGTCAAACAACCAACTAACACCGTCAGTACACAATTATCAAGTATACCGAAAGTGTCAAACAACCAACTAACACCGTCAGAACACAATTATCAAGTATACCGATTGTGTCAAACAACCACCTATTGCCGTCAGTACACAATTATCAAGTATACCGAATGTGTCAAACAACCACCTAACACCGTCAGAACACAATTATCAAGTATACCGATTGTGTCAAACAAATACCTAACGCCGTCAGAACACAATTATAAAGTATACCGATTGTGTCAAACAACCACCCAACACCGTCAGTACACAATTATAAAGTATACCGATTGTGTCAAACAACCACCTAACGCCATCAGTACACAATTATCAAGTATACCGATTGTGTCAAACAACCACCTAACACCGTCAGTACACAATTATAAAGTATACCGATTGTGTCAAACAACCACCTAACGCCGTCAGTACACAATTATCAAGTATACCGATTGTGTCAAACAACCAAATAACACCATCAGTACAAAATTATCAAGTATACCGATTGTGTCAAACAACCACCTAACACCGTCAGTACCCAATTATCAAGTATACCGATTGTGTCAAACAACCACCTAACACCATCAGTACACAATTATCAAGTATACCGATTGTGTCAAACAACCACCTAACACCGTCAGTACACAATTATCAAGTATACCGATTGTGTCAAACAACCACCTAACACCGTCAGTACACAATTATAAAGTATACCGATTGTGTCAAACAACCACTGCCAAACAACCACCTAACACCGTCAGTTCACAATTATCAAGCATACCGATTGTGTCAAACAACCAACTAACACCGTCAGTACACAATTATCAAGTATATCGAATGTGTCAAACAACCACCTAACACCGTCAGGACACAATTATCAAGTATACCGATTGTGTCAAACAACCACCTTACACCGTCAGTACACAATTATCAAGTATACCGATTGTGTCAAACAACCACCTAACACCGTCAGGACACAATTGTTAAGTATGACGAATATGTCATACAACCACCTTACACCGTCAGGACACAATTATCAAGTATACCGATTGTGTCAAACAACCACCTATCACCGTCAGTACACAATTATCAAGTATACCGATTGTGTCAAACAACCACCTAACACCGTCAGGACACAATTGTTAAGTATACCGATTGTGTCAAACAACCACTCAACGCCGTCAGTACACAATTATCAAGTATACCGAATGTGTCAAACAACCACCTAACACCGTCAGTACACAGTCGTTAAGTATACCGATTGTGTCAAACAACCATCTTACACCGTCAGTACACAATTATCAAGTATACCGATTGTGTCAAACAACCACCTAACACCGTCAGTACACAATTATCAAGTATGCCGATTGTGTCAAAAAACCACCTAACACCGTCAGTACACAATTATAAAGTATACCGATTGTTTCAAACAACCACCTAACACCGTCAGTACACAGTCGTTAAGTATACCGATTGTGTCAAACAACCACCTTACACCGTCAGTACACAATTATCAAGTATACCGATTGTGTCAAACAACCACCCAACACCGTCAGGACACAATTGTTAAGTATACCGATTGTGTCAAACAACCACTTAACGCCGTCAGTACACAATTATCAAGTTTACCGAATGTGTCAAACAACCACCTAACACCGTGAGTACACAATTATCAAGTATACCGATTGTGTCAAACAACCACCTTACACCGCCAGGACACAATTATCAAGTATACCGATTGTGTCGAACAACCACCTAACACCGTCAGTACACAATTATAAAGTATACCGATTGTGTCAAACAACAACCTAACACCGTCAGTACACAATTATAAAGTATACCGATTGTGTCAAACAACCACCTAACGCCGTCAGTACACAATTATCAAGTATACCGATTGTGTCAAACAACCACCTAACACCGTGAGTACACAATTATCAAGTATACCGATTGTGTCAAACAACCACCTAACACCGTCAGTACACATTTGTTAAGTATACCGATTGTGTCAAACAACCACCTAACACCGTCAGTACACAGTCGTTAAGTATACCGATTATGTCAAACAACCACCTCACACCATCAGTACATAATTATCAAGTATGCCGATTGTGTCAAGCAACCACCTAACATCGTCAGTACACAGTCGTTAAGTATACCGATTGTGTCAAACAACAACCTAACACCGTCAGAACACAATTATAAAGTATACCGATTGTGTCAAACAACCACCTATTGCCGTCAGTACACAATTATAAAGTATACCGAGTGTGTCAAACAACAACCTAACACCGTCAGTACACAATTATAAAGTATACCGATTGTGTCAAACAACCACCTAACGCCGTCAGTACACAATTATCAAGTATACCGATTGTGTCAAACAACCACCTAACACCGTGAGAACACAATTATCAAGTATACCGATTGTGTCAAACAACCACCTAACACCGTCAGTACACATTTGTTAAGTATACCGATTGTGTCAAACAACCACCTAACACCGTCAGTACACAGTCGTTAAGTATACCGATTATGTCAAACAACCACCTTACACCATCAGTACACAATTATCAAGTATACCGATTGTGTCAAACAACCACCTAACATCGTCAGTACACAGTCGTTAAGTATACCGATTGTGTCAAACAACCACCTAACACCGTCAGAACACAATTATAAAGTATACCGATTGTGTCAAACAACTACCTATTGCCGTCAGTACACAATTATCAAGTATACCGAGTGTGTCAAACAACCAACTAACACCGTCAGTACACAATTATCAAGTATACCGAAAGTGTCAAACAACCAACTAACACCGTCAGAACACAATTATCAAGTATACCTATTGTGTCAAACAACCACCTATTGCCGTCAGTACACAATTATCAAGTATACCGAATGTGTCAAACAACCACCTAACACCGTCAGAACACAATTATCAAGTATACCGATTGTGTCAAACAACCACCTAACACCGTCAGTACACAATTATCAAGTATACCGATTGTGTCAAACAACCACTTAACGCCGTCAGTACACAATTATCAAGTTTACCGAATGTGTCAAACAACCACCTAACACCGTGAGTACACAATTATCAAGTATACCGATTGTGTCAAACAACCACCTTACACCGTCAGGACACAATTATCAAGTATACCGATTGTGTCGAACAACCACCTAACACCGTCAGTACACAATTATAAAGTATACCGATTGTGTCAAACAACAACCTAACACCGTCAGTACACAATTATAAAGTATACCGATTGTGTCAAACAACCACCTAACGCCGTCAGTACACAATTATCAAGTATACCGATTGTGTCAAACAACCACCTAACACCGTGAGTACACAATTATCAAAGTATACCGATTGTGTCAAACAACCACCTAACACCGTCAGTACACATTTGTTAAGTATACCGATTGTGTCAAACAACCACCTAACACCGTCAGTACACAGTCGTTAAGTATACCGATTATGTCAAACAACCACCTCACACCATCAGTACATAATTATCAAGTATGCCGATTGTGTCAAACAACCACCTAACATCGTCAGTACACAGTCGTTAAGTATACCGATTGTGTCAAACAACCACCTAACACCGTCAGAACACAATTATAAAGTATACCGATTGTGTCAAACAACCACCTATTGCCGTCAGTACACAATTATAAAGTATACCGAGTGTGTCAAACAACAACCTAACACCGTCAGTACACAATTATAAAGTATACAGATTGTGTCAAACAACCACCTAACGCCGTCAGTACACAATTATCAAGTATACCGATTGTGTCAAACAACCACCTAACACCGTGAGAACACAATTATCAAGTATACCGATTGTGTCAAACAACCACCTAACACCGTCAGTACACATTTGTTAAGTATACCGATTGTGTCAAACAACCACCTAACACCGTCAGTACACAGTCGTTAAGTATACCGATTATGTCAAACAACCACCTTACACCATCAGTACACAATTATCAAGTATACCGATTGTGTCAAACAACCACCTAACATCGTCAGTACACAGTCGTTAAGTATACCGATTGTGTCAAACAACCACCTAACACCGTCAGAACACAATTATAAAGTATACCGATTGTGTCAAACAACCACCTATTGCCGTCAGTACACAATTATCAAGTATACCGAGTGTGTCAAACAACCAACTAACACCGTCAGTACACAATTATCAAGTATACCGAAAGTGTCAAACAACCAACTAACACCGTCAGAACACAATTATCAAGTATACCTATTGTGTCAAACAACCACCTATTGCCGTCAGTACACAATTATCAAGTATACCGAATGTGTCAAACAACCACCTAACACCGTCAGAACACAATTATCAAGTATACCGATTGTGTCAAACAACCACCTAACACCGTCAGTACACAATTATCAAGTATACCGATTGTGTCAAACAATCACCTTACACCGTCAGGACACAATTATCAATTATACCGATTGTGTCAAACAACCAACTAACACCGTCAGTACACAATTATCAAGTATACCGAATGTGTCAAACAACCACCTAACACCGTCAGAACACAATTATCAAGTATACCGATTGTGTCAAAATACCACCTAACACCGTCAGGACACAATTGTTAAGTATGCCGAATGTGTCAAACACCACCTTACACCGTCAGGACACTATTATAAAGTATACGGATTGTGTCAAACAACCACCTAACACCGTCAGTACACAATTATCAAGTATACCGATTGTGTCAAACAACCACATAACAGTCAGGACACAATTATCAAGTATACCGATTGTGTCAAACAACCACCTTACACCGTCAGGACACAGTAATCAAGTATACCGATTGTGTCAAACAACCAACTAACACCGTCAGTACACAATTATCAAGTATACCGAATGTGTCAAACAAATACCTAACACCGTAAGAACACAATTATCAAGTATACCGATTGTGTCAAGCAACCACCTAACACCGTCAGGACACAATTGTTAAGTATACCGATTGTGTCAAACAACCACTTAACGCCATCAGTACACAATTATCAAGTATACCGAATGTGTCAAACAACCACCTAACACCGTGAGTACACAATTATCAAGTATACCGATTGTGTCAAACAACCACCTTACACCGTCAGGACACAATTATCAAGTATACCGATTGTGTCGAACAACCACCTAACACCGTCAGTACACAATTATAAAGTATACCGATTGTGTCAAACAACAACCTAACACCGTCAGTACACAATTATAAAGTATACCGATTGTGTCAAACAACCACCTAACGCCGTCAGTACACAATTATCAAGTATACCGATTGTGTCAAACAACCACCTAACACCGTGAGTACACAATTATCAAGTATACCGATTGTGTCAAACAACCACCTAACACCGTCAGTACACATTTGTTAAGTATACCGATTGTGTCAAACAACCACCTAACACCGTCAGTACACAGTCGTTAAGTATACCGATTATGTCAAACAACCACCTTACACCATCAGTACACAATTATCAAGTATACCGATTGTGTCAAACAACCACCTAACATCGTCAGTACACAGTCGTTAAGTATACCGATTGTGTCAAACAACCACCTAACACCGTCAGAACACAATTATCAAAGTATACCGATTGTGTCAAACAACCACCTATTGCCGTCAGTACACAATTATCAAGTATACCGAATGTGTCAAACAACCACCTAACACCGTCAGAACACAATTATCAAGTATACCGAAAGTGTCAAACAACCAACTAACACCGTCAGAACACAATTATCAAGTATACCTATTGTGTCAAACAACCACCTATTGCCGTCAGTACACAATTATCAAGTATACCGAATGTGTCAAACAACCACCTAACACCGTCAGAACACAATTATCAAGTATACCGATTGTGTCAAACAACCACCTAACACCGTCAGTACACAATTATCAAGTATACCGATTGTGTCAAACAACCAACTAACACCGTCAGTACACAAATATCAAGTATACCGAATGTGTCAAACAACCACCTAACACCGTCAGGACACAATTATCAAGTATACCGATTGTGTCAAACAACCACCTTACACCGTCAGTACACAATTATCAAGTATACCGATTGTGTCAAACAACCACCTAACACCGTCAGGACACAATTGTTAAGTATGCCGAATGTGTCAAACAACCACCTTACACCGTCAGGACACAATTATCAAGTATACCGATTGTGTCAAACAACCACCTATCACCGTCAGTACACAATTATCAAGTATACCGATTGTGTCAAACAACCACCTAACACCGTCAGTACACAATTATCAAGTATACCGATTGTGTAACAACCACCTAACACCGCCAGTACAGAATTTTCAAGTATACCGATTGTGTCAAACAACCACCTAACACCGTCAGTACACAATTATCAAGTATACCGATTGATCCAAACAACCACCTAACGCCGTCAGTACACAATTATCAAGTATACTGATTGAGTCAAACAACCACCTAACACCGTCAGTACACAATTATCAAGTATACCGATTGTGTCAAACAACCACCTAACACCGTCAGTACACAATTATCAAGTATACCGATTGAGTCAAACAACCATCTAACACCGTCAGTACACAGTTGTTAAGTATACCGATTGTGTCAAACAACCACCTAACACCGTCAGTACACAGTCGTTAAGTATACCGATTATGTCAAACAACCACCTTACACCTTAAGTATACAATTATCTAGTATACCGATTGTGTCAAACAACCACCTAACACCGTCAGTACACAGTCGTTAAGTATACCGATTATGTCAAACAACCACCTTACACCTTAAGTACACAATTATAAAGTATACCGATTGTGTCAAACAACCACCTATTGCCGTCAGTACACAATTATAAAGTATACCGAGTGTGTCAAACAACCAACTAACACCGTTAGTACACAATTATCAAGTATACCGAAAGTGTCAAACAACCAACTAACACCGTCAGAACACAATTATCAAGTATACCGATTGTGTCAAACAACCACCTAACACCGTCAGGACACAATTGTTAAGTATACCGATTGTGTCAAACAAGCACCTAACACCGTCAGAACACAATTATCAAGTATACCGATTGTGTCAAACAACCAACTAACACCGTCAGTACACAATTATCAAGTATACCGAATGAGTCAAACAACCACCTAACACCGTCAGGACACAATTATCAAGTATACCGATTGTGTCAAATAACCACCTTACACCGTCAGTACACAATTATCAAGTATACCGATTGTGTCAAACAACCACCTAACACCGTCAGGACACAATTGTTAAGTATGCCGAATGTGTCAAACAACCACCTTACACCGTCAGGACACAATTATCAAGTATACCGATTGTGTCAAACAACCACCTATCACCGTCAGTACACAATTATCAATTATACCGATTGTGTCAAACAACCACCTAACACCGTCAGTACACAATTATCAAGTATACCGATTGTGTCAAACAAGTACCTAACACAGACAGTACACAATTATCAAGTATACCGATTGTGTAACAACCACCTAACACCGTCAGTACAAAATTATCAAGTATACCGATTGTGTCAAACAACCACCTGACACCGTCAGTACACAATTATCAAGTATACCGATTGAGCCAAACAACCACCTAACGCCGTCAGTACACAATTATCAAGTATACCGATTTAGTCAAACAACCACCTAACACCGTCAGTACACAATTATCAAGTATACCGATTGTGTCAAACAACCACCTAACACCGTCAGTACACAATTATCAAGTATACCGATTGAGTCAAACAACCACCTAACACCGTCAGTACACACTTATCAAGTATACCGATTGTGTCAAACAACCACCTAACACCGTCAGTACACAATTATAAAGTATACCGATTGTGTCAAACAATCCCCTAACACCGTCAGTACACAATTATAAAGTATACCGATTTAGTCAAACAACCACCTAACGCCGTCAGTACACAATTATCAAGTATACCGATTTAGTCAAACAACCACCTAACACCGTCAGTACACAATTATCAAGTATACCGATTGTGTCAAACAACCACCTAACACCGTCAGTACACAATTATCAAGTATACCGATTGTGTCAAACAAGCACCTAACACCGTCAGTACACACTTATCAAGTATACCGATTGTGTCAAACAACCACCTAACACCGTCAGTACACAATTATAAAGTATACCGATTGTGTCAAACAATCCCCTAACACCGTCAGTACACAATTATAAAGTATACCGATTGTGTCAAACAACCACCTAACACAGTCAGTACACGATTATCAAGTATACCGATTGTGTCAAACAACCACCTAACACCATCAGTACACAATTATCAAGTATACCGATTGTGTCAAACAACCACCTAACACCGTCAGTACCCAATTATCAAGTATACCGATTGTGTCAAACAACCACCTAACACCATCAGTACACAATTATCAAGTATACCGATTGTGTCAAACAACCACCTAACACCGTCAGTACACAATTATCAAGTATACCGATTGTGCCAAACAACCACCTAACACCGTCAGTACACAATTATAAAGTATACCGATTGTGTCAAACAACCACTGCCAAACAACCACCTAACACCGTTAGTTCACAATTATCAAGTATACCGATTGTGTCAAACAACCAACTAACACCGTCAGTACACAATTATCAAGTATACCGAATGAGTCAAACAACCACCTAACACCGTCAGGACACAATTATCAAGTATACCGATTGTGTCAAATAACCACCTTACACCGTCAGTACACAATTATCAAGTATACCGATTGTGTCAAACAACCACCTAACACCGTCAGGACACAATTGTTAAGTATGCCGAATGTGTCAAACAACCACCTTACACCGTCAGGACACAATTATCAAGTATACCGATTGTGTCAAACAACCACCTATCACCGTCAGTACACAATTATCAATTATACCGATTGTGTCAAACAACCACCTAACACCGTCAGTACACAATTATCAAGTATACCGATTGTGTCAAACAAGCACCTAACACAGACAGTACACAATTATCAAGTATACCGATTGTGTAACAACCACCTAACACCGTCAGTACACAATTATCAAGTATACCGAATGTGTCAAACAACCACCTAACACAGTCAGTACACAATTATCAAGTATACCGATTGAGCCAAACAACCACCTAACGCCGTCAGTACACAATTATCAAGTATACCGATTTAGTCAAACAACCACCTAACACCGTCAGTACACAATTATCAAGTATACCGATTGTGTCAAACAACCACCTAACACCGTCAGTACACAATTATCAAGTATACCGATTGAGTCAAACAACCACCTAACGCCGTCAGTACACAATTATCAAGTATACCGATTGTGTCAAACAAGCACCTAACACCGTCAGTACACACTTATCAAGTATACCGATTGTGTCAAACAACCACCTAACACCGTCAGTACACAATTATAAAGTATACCGATTGTGTCAAACAATCCCCTAACACCGTCAGTACACAATTATAAAGTATACCGATTGTGTCAAACAACCACCTAACACCGTCCGTACACGATTATCAAGTATACCGATTGTGTCAAACAACCACCTAACACTATCAGTACACAATTATCAAGTATACCGATTGTGTCAAACAACCACCTAACACCGTCAGTACCCAATTATCAAGTATACCGATTGTGTCAAACAACCACCTAACACCATCAGTACACAATTATCAAGTATACCGATTGTGTCAAACAACCACCTAACACCGTCAGTACACAATTATCAAGTATACCGATTGTGTCAAACAACCACTGCCAAACAACCACCTAACACCGTTAGTTCACAATTATCAAGCATACCGATTGTGTCAAACAACCAACTAACACCGTCAGTACACAATTATCAAGTATATCGAATGTGTCAAACAACCACCTAACACCGTCAGGACACAATTATCAAGTATACCGATTGTGTCAAACAACCACCTTACACCGTCAGTACACAATTATCAAGTATACCGATTGTGTCAAACAACCACCTAACACCGTCAGGACACAATTGTTAATTATGCCGAATGTGTCATACAACCACCTTACACCGTCAGGACACAATTATCAAGTATGCCGATTGTGTCAAACAACCACCTATCACCGTCAGTACACAATTATCAAGTATACCGAATGTGTCAAACAACCACCTAACACCGTCAGGACACAATTGTTAAGTATACCGATTGTGTCAAACAACCACTTAACGCCGTCAGTACACAATTATCAAGTATACCGAATGTGTCAAACAACCACCTAACACCGTCAGTACACAGTCGTTAAGTATACCGATTGTGTCAAACAACCATCTTACACCGTCAGTACACAATTATCAAGTATACCGATTGTGTCAAACAACCACCTAACACCGTCAGTACACAATTATCAAGTATGCCGATTGTGTCAAAAAACCACCTAACACCGTCAGTACACAATTATAAAGTATACCGATTGTTTCAAACAACCACCTAACACCGTCAGTACACAGTCGTTAAGTATACCGATTGTGTCAAACAACCACCTTACACCGTCAGTACACAATTATCAAGTACACCGATTGTGTCAAACAACCACCCAACACCGTCAGGACACAATTGTTAAGTATACCGATTGTGTCAAACAACCACTTAACGCCGTCAGTACACAATTATCAAGTTTACCGAATGTGTCAAACAACCACCTAACACCGTGAGTACACAATTATCAAGTATACCGATTGTGTCAAACAACCACCTTACACCGTCAGGACACAATTATCAAGTATACCGATTGTGTCGAACAACCACCATACACCGTCAGTACACAATTATAAAGTATACCGATTGTGTCAAACAACAACCTAACACCGTCAGTACACAATTATAAAGTATACCGATTGTGTCAAACAACCACCTAACGCCGTCAGTACACAATTATCAAGTATACCGATTGTGTCAAACAACCACCTTACACCGTGAGTACACAATTATCAAGTATACCGATTGTGTCAAACAACCACCTAACACCGTCAGTACACATTTGTTAAGTATACCGATTGTGTCAAACAACCACCTAACACCGTCAGTACACAGTCGTTAAGTATACCGATTATGTCAAACAACCACCTCACACCATCAGTACATAATTATCAAGTATGCCGATTGTGTCAAACAACCACCTAACATCGTCAGTACACAGTCGTTAAGTATACCGATTGTGTCAAACAACCACCTAACACCGTCAGAACACAATTATAAAGTATACCGATTGTGTCAAACAACCACCTATTGCCGTCAGTACACAATTATAAAGTATACCAAGTGTGTCAAACAACAACCTAACACCGTCAGTACACAATTATAAAGTATACCGATTGTGTCAAACAACCACCTAACGCCGTCAGTACACAATTATCAAGTATACCGATTGTGTCAAACAACCACCTAACACCGTGAGTACACAATTATCAAGTATACCGATTGTGTCAAACAACCACCTAACACCGTCAGTACACATTTGTTAAGTATACCGATTGTGTCAAACAACCACCTAACACCGTCAGTACACAGTCGTTAAGTATACAGATTATGTCAAACAACCACCTTACACCATCAGTACACAATTATCAAGTATACCGATTGTGTCAAACAACCACCTAACATCGTCAGTACACAGTCGTTAAGTATACCGATTGTGTCGAACAACCACCTAACACCGTCAGAACACAATTATAAAGTATACCGATTGTGTCAAACAACCACCTATTGCCGTCAGTACACAATTATCAAGTATACCGAGTGTGTCAAACAACCACCTTACACCATCAGTACACAATTATCAAGTATACCGAATGTGTCAAACAACCACCTAACACCGTCAGAACACAATTATCAAGTATACCGATTGTGTCAAACAACCACCTAACACCGTCAGTACACAATTATCAAGTATACCGATTGTGTCAAACAACCACCTTACACCGTCAGGACACAATTATCAAGTATACCGATTGTGTCAAACAACCAACTAACACCGTCAGTACACAGTTATCAAGTATACCGAATGTGTCAAACAACCACCTAACACCGTCAGAACACAATTATCAAGTATACCGATTGTGTCAAAATACCACCTAACACCGTCAGGACACAATTGTTAAGTATGCCGAATGTGTCAAACACCACCTTACACCGTCAGGACACTATTATAAAGTATACGGATTGTGTCAAACAACCACCTAACACCGTCAGTACACAATTATCAAGTATACCGATTGTGTCAAACAACCACATAACAGTCAGGACACAATTATCAAGTATACCGATTGTGTCAAACAACCACCTTACACCGTCAGGACACAGTAATCAAGTATACCGATTGTGTCAAACAACCAACTAACACCGTCAGTACACAATTATCAAGTATACCGAATGTGTCAAACAAATACCTAACACCGTAAGAACACAATTATCAAGTATACCGATTGTGTCAAGCAACCACCTAACACCGTCAGGACACAATTGTTAAGTATACCGATTGTGTCAAACAACCACTTAACGCCGTCAGTACACAATTATCAAGTATACCGAATGTGTCAAACAACCACCTAACACCGTGAGTACACAATTATCAAGTATACCGATTGTGTCAAACAACCACCTTACACCGTCAGGACACAATTATCAAGTATACCGATTGTGTCGAACAACCCCCTAACACCGTCAGTACACAATTATAAAGTATACCGATTGTGTCAAACAACAACCTAACACCGTCAGTACACAATTATAAAGTATACCGATTGTGTCAAACAACCACCTAACGCCGTCAGTACACAATTATCAAGTATACCGATTGTGTCAAACAACCACCTAACACCGTCAGTACACAATTATCAAGTATACCGATTGTGTCAAACAACCACCTAACACCGTCAGTACACATTTGTTAAGTATACCGATTGTGTCAAACAACCACCTAACACCGTCAGTACACAGTCGTTAAGTATACCGATTATGTCAAACAACCACCTTACACCATCAGTACACAATTATCAAGTATACCGATTGTGTCAAACAACCACCTAACACCGTCAGTACACAGTCGTTAAGTATACCGATTGTGTCAAACAACCACCTAACACCGTCAGAACACAATTATAAAGTATACCGATTGTGTCAAACAACCACCTATTGCCGTCAGTACACAATTATCAAGTATACCGAGTGTGTCAAACAACCAACTAACACCGTCAGTACACAATTATCAAGTATACCGAAAGTGTCAAACAACCAACTAACACCGTCAGAACACAATTATCAAGTATACCTATTGTGTCAAACAACCACCTATTGCCGTCAGTACACAATTATCAAGTATACCGAATGTGTCAAACAACCACCTAACACCGTCAGAACACAATTATCAAGTATACCGATTGTGTCAAACAACCACTTAACACCGTCAGTACACAATTATCAAGTATACCGATTGTGTCAAACAACCAACTAACACCGTCAGTACACAAATATCAAGTATACCGATTGTGTCAAACAACCACCTAACACCGTCAGGACACAATTGTTAAGTATGCCGAATGTGTCAAACAACCACCTTACACCGTCAGTACACAATTATCAAGTATACCGATTGTGTCAAACAACCACCTATCACCGTCAGTACACAATTATCAAGTATACCGATTGTGTCAAACAACCACCTAACACCGTCAGTACACAATTATCAGGTATACCGATTGTGTAACAACCACCTAACACCGTCAGTACACAATTTTCGAGTATACCGATTGTGTCAAACAACCACCTAACACCGTCAGTACACAATTATCAAGTATACCGATTGATCCAAACAACCACCTAACGCCGTCAGTACACAATTATCAAGTATACTGATTGAGTCAAACAACCACCTAACACCGTCAGTACACAATTATCAAGTATACCGATTGTGTCAAACAACCACCTAACACCGTCAGTACACAATTATCAAGTATACCGATTGAGTCAAACAACCACCTAACACCGTCAGTACACAGTTGTTAAGTATACCGATTGTTTCAAACAACCACCTAACACCGTCAGTACACAGTCGTTAAGTATACCGATTATGTCAAACAACCACCTTACACCTTAAGTATACAATTATCTAGTATACCGATTGTGTCAAACAACCACCTAACACCGTCAGTACACAGTCGTTAAGTATACCGATTATGTCAAACAACCACCTTACACCTTAAGTACACAATTATAAAGTATACCGATTGTGTCAAACAACCACCTAACACCGTCAGGACACAATTGTTAAGTATACCGATTGTGTCAAACAAGCACCTAACACCGTCAGAACACAATTATCAAGTATACCGATTGTGTCAAACAACCAACTAACACCGTCAGTACACAATTATCAAGTATACCGAATGAGTCAAACAACCACCTAACACCGTCAGGACACAATTATCAAGTATACCGATTGTGTCAAATAACCACCTTACACCGTCAGTACACAATTATCAAGTATACCGATTGTGTCAAACAACCACCTAACACCGTCAGGACACAATTGTTAAGTATGCCGAATGTGTCAAACAACCACCTTACACCGTCAGGACACAATTATCAAGTATACCGATTGTGTCAAACAACCACCTATCACCGTCAGTACACAATTATCAATTATACCGATTGTGTCAAACAACCACCTAACACCGTCAGTACACAATTATCAAGTATACCGATTGTGTCAAACAAGCACCTAACACAGACAGTACACAATTATCAAGTATACCGATTGTGTAACAACCACCTAACACCGTCAGTACACAATTATCAAGTATACCGATTGTGTCAAACAACCACCTAACACCGCCAGTACACAATTATCAAGTATACCGATTGAGCCAAACAACCACCTAACGCCGTCAGTACACAATTATCAAGTATACCGATTGTGTCAAACAAGCACCTAACACCGTCAGTACACACTTATCAAGTATACCGATTGTGTCAAACAACCACCTAACACCGTCAGTACACAATTATAAAGTATACCGATTGTGTCAAACAACCCCCTAACACCGTCAGTACACAATTATAAAGTATACCGATTGTGTCAAACAACCACCTAACACCGTCAGTACACGATTATCAAGTATACCGATTGTGTCAAACAACCACCTTACACCGTCAGTACACAATTATCAAGTATACCGATTGTGTCAAACTACCACCTAACACCGTCAGTACACAATTATAAAGTATACTGATTGTGTCGAACAACCACCTAACACCGTCAGTACACAGTCGTTAAGTATACCGATTGTGTCAAACAACCAACTAACACCGTCAGTACACAATTATCAAGTATACCGAATGTGTCAAACAACCACCTAACACCGTCAGAACACAATTATCAAGTATACCGATTGTGTCAAACAACCACCTAACACCGTCAGGACACAATTGTTAAGTATACCGATTGTGTCAAACAGCCACCTAACACCGTCAGGACACAATTGTTAAGTATGCCGAATGTGTCAAACACCACCTTACACCGGCAGGACACAATTATAAAGTATACGGATTGTGTCAAACAACCACCTAACACTGTCAGTACACAATTATCAAGTATACCGATTGTGTCAAACAACCACCTAACACCGTCAGGACACAATTATCAAGTATAGCGATTGTGTCAAACAACCACCTTACACCGTAAGGACACAGTTATCAAGTATACCAATTGTGTCAAACAACCACCTAACACCGTCAGTACACAATTATCAAGTATACCGATTGTGTCAAACAACCACCTAACACCGTCAGTACTCAATTATAAAGTATACCGATTGTGTCAAACAACCACCTAACACCGTCATTACACAGTCGTAAAGTATACCGACTGTGTCAAACAACCAACTTACACCGTCAGTACACAATTATCAAGTATACCGATTGTGTCAAACAACCACCTTACACCGTCAGTACACAATTATCAAGTATACCTATTGTGTCAAACAACCACCTAACGCCGTCAGAACACAATTATAAAGTATACCGATTGTGTCAAAGAACCACCTAACACCGTCAGTACACAATTATAAAGTATACCGATTGTGTCAAACAACCACCTAACGCCGTCAGTACACAATTATTAAGTATACCGATTGTGTCAAACAACCACCTAACACCGTGAGTACACAATTATCAAGTGTACCGATTGTGTCAAATAACCACCTCACACCGTCAGTACACAGTTGTTAAGTATACCGATTGTGTCAAACAACAACCTAACACCGTCAGTACACAGTCGTTAAGTATACCGATTGTGTCAAACAACCACCTTACAACGTCAGTACACAATTATCAAGTATACCGATTGTGTCAAACAACCACCTAACACCGTCAGTACACAATTATAAAGTATACCGATTGTGTCAAACAACCACCTAACACCGTCAGTACACAGTCTTTAAGTATACCAATTGTGTCAAACAACCACCTTACACCGTCAGTACACAATTATCAAGTATACCGATTGTGTCAAACAACCATCTAACACCGTCAGTACACAATAATCAAGTATACCGATTGTGTCAAACAACCACCTAACACCGTCAGTACACAATTATAAAGTATACCGATTGTGTCAAACAACCACCTAACACCGTCAGTACACAGTCGTTAAGTATACCGATTGTGTCAAACAAGCACCTTACTCCCGTCAGTACACAATTATCAAGTATACCGATTGTGTCAAACAACCACCTTACACCGTCAGTACACAATTATCAAGTATACCGATTGTGTCAAATAACCACCTAACGCCGTCAGAACACAATTATAAAGTATACCGATTGTGTCAAACAACCACATAACACCGTCAGTACACAATTATAAAGTATACCGATTGTGTCAAACAACCACCTAACGCCGTCAGTACACAATTATCAAGTATACAGATTGTGTCAAACAACCACCTAACACCGTCAGTACACAATTATCAAGTATACCGATTGAGTCAAACAACCACCTAACACCGTCAGTACACAGTTGTTAAGTATACCGATTGTGTCAAACAACCAACTAACGCCGTCAGTACACAATTATAAAGTATACCGATTGTGTCAAACAACCACCTAACACCGTGAGTACACAATTATCAAGTATACCGATTGTGTCAAACAACAAACTAACGCCGTCAGTACACAATTATCAAGTAAACCGAATGTGTCAAACAACCACCTAGCACCGTCAGTACACAGTTGTTAAGTATACCGATAGTGTCAAACAACCAACTAACGCCGTCAGTACACAATTATAAAGTATACCGATTGTGTCAAACAACCACCTAACACCGTGAGTACACAATTATCAAGTATGCCGAATGTGTCAAACAACCACCTAACACCATCAGTACACAATTATAAAGTATACCGATTGTGTCAAACAACCACCTAATACCGTCAGTACGCAGTTGTTAAGTATACCGATTGTGTCAAACAACCAACTAACGCCGTCAGTACACAATTATAAAGTATACCGATTGTGTCAAACAACCACCTAACACCGTGAGTACACAATTATCAAGTATACCGATTGTGTCAAACAACCAACTAACGCCGTCAGTACACAATTATCAAGTATACCGAATGTGTCAAACAACCACCTAACACCGTCAGTACACAGTTGTTAAGTATACCGATAGTGTCAAACAACCAACTAACGCCGTCAGTACACAATTATAAAGTATACAAATTATGTCAAACAACCACCTAACACCGTGAGTACACAATTATCAAGTATGCCGAATGTGTCAAACAACCACCTAACACCATCAGTACACAATTATAAAGTATACCGATTGTGTCAAACAACCACCTAACACCGTCAGTACACAATTATCAAGTATACCGATTGAGTCAAACAACCACCTAACACCGTCAGTACACAGTTGTTAAGTATACCGATTGTGTCAAACAACCACCTAACACCGTCAGTACACAGTCGTTAAGTATACCGATTATGTCAAACAACCACCTTACACCATCAGTACACAATTATCAAGTATACCGATTGTGTCAAACAACCACCTAACATCGTCAGTACACAGTCGTTAAGTATACCGATTGTGTCAAACAACCACCTAACACCGTCAGAACACAATTATAAAGTATACCGATTGTGTCAAACAACCACCTATTGCCGTCAGTACACAATTATAAAGTATACCGAGTGTGTCAAACAACCAACTAACACCGTCAGTACACAATTATCAAGTATACCGAAAGTGTCAAACAACCAAATAACACCGTCAGAACACAATTATCAGGTATACCGATTGTGTCAAACAACCACCTATTGCCGTCAGTACACAATTATCAAGTATACCGAATGTATCAAACAACCACCTAACACCGTCAGAACACAATTATCAAGTATACCGATTGTGTCAAACAACCAATTAACACCGTCAGTACACAATTATCAAGTATACCGATTGTGTCAAACAACCAACTAACACCGTCAGTACACAATTATCAAGTATACCGAATGTGTCAAACAACCACCTAACACCGTCAGGACACAATTATCAAGTATACCGATTGTTTCAAATAACCACCTTACACCGTCAGTACACAATTATCAAGTATACCGATTGTGTCAAACAACCACCTAACACCGTCAGGATACAATTGTTAAGTATGCCGAATGTGTCAAACAACCTCCTTACACCGTCAGGACACAATTATCAAGTATACAGATTGTGTCAAACAACCACCTATCACCGTCAGTACACAATTATCAAGTATACCGATTGTGTCAAACAACCACCTAACACCGACAGTACACAATTATCAAGTATACCGATTGTGTAACAACCACCTAACACCGTCAGTACACAATTATCAAGTATACCGATTGTGTCAAACAACCACCTAACACCGTCAGTACACAATTATCAAGTATACCGATTGAGCCAAACAACCACCTAACGCCGTCAGTACACAATTATCAAGTATACCGATTGAGTCAAACAACCACCTAACACCGTCAGTACACAATTATCAAGTATACCGATTGTGTCAAACAACCACCTAACACCGTCAGTACACAATTATCAAGTATACCGATTGAGTCAAACAACCACCTAACGCCGTCAGTACACAATTATCAAGTATACCGATTGTGTCAAACAAGCACCTAACACCGTCAGTACACACTTATCAAGTATACCGATTGTGTCAAACAACCACCTAACACCGTCAGGACACAATTATCAAGTATACCGATTGTGTCAAACAACCACCTAACACCGTCAGTACACAATTATCAAGTATACCGATTGTGTCAAAGAACCACCTAACACTGTCAGGACACAATTATCAAATATACCGATTGTGTCAAACAACCACCTAACACCGTCAGTACACAATTATCAAGTATACCGATTGTGTCAAACAACCACCTATTGCCGTCAGTACACAATTATAAAGTATACCGAGTGTGTCAAACAACCAACTAACACCGTCAGTACACAATTATCAAGTATACCGAATGTGTCAAACAACCACCTAACACCGTCAGAACACAATTATCAAGTATACCGATTGTGTCAAACAACCACCTAACACCGTCAGTACACAATTATAAAGTATACCGATTGTGTCAAACAACCCCATAACACCGTCAGTACACAATTATAAAGTATACCGATTGTGTCAAACAACCACCTAACACCGTCAGTACACGATTATCAAGTATACCGATTGTGTCAAACAACCACCTAACACCGTCAGTACACAATTATCAAGTATACAGATTGTGTCAAACTACCACCTAACACCGTCGGTACACAATTATAAAGTATACTGATTGTGTCAAACAACCACCTAACACCGTCAGTACACAGTCGTTAAGTATACCGATTGTGTCAAACAACCCCCTTACACCGTCAGTACACAATTATAAAGTATACCGATTGTGTCAAACAACCACCTAACACCGTCAGTACACGATTATCAAGTATACCGATTGTGTCAAACAACCACCTAACACCGTCAGTACACAATTATCAAGTATACCGATTGTGTCAAACTACCACCTAACACAGTCAGTACACAATTATAAAGTATACTGATTGTGTCAAACAACCACCTAACACCGTCAGTACACAGTCGTTAAGTATACAGATTGTGTCAAACAACCAACTAACACCGTCAGTACACAATTATCAAGTATACCGAATGTGTCAAACAACCACCTAACACCGTCAGAACACAATTATCAAATATACCGATTGTGTTAAACAACCACCTAACACCGTCAGTACACAATTGTTAAGTATACCGATTGTGTCAAACAGCCACCTAACACCGTCAGGACATAATTGTTAAGTATGCCGAATGTGTCAAACACCACCTTACACCGTCAGGACACAATTATAAAGTATACGGATTGTGTCAAACAACCACCTAACTCCGTCAGTACACAATTATCAAGTATACCGATTGTGTCAAACAACCACCTAACACCGTCAGGACACAATTATCAAGTATAGCGATTGTGTCAAACAACCACCTTACACCGTCAGGACACAGTTATCAAGTATACCGATTGTGTCAAACAACCACCTAACACCGTCAGTACACAATTATCAAGTATACCGATTGTGTCAAACAACCACCTAACACCATCAGTACACAATTATCAAGTATACCGATTGTGTCAAACAACCACCTAACACCGTCAGTACTCAATTATAAAGTATACCGATTGTGTCAAACAACCACCTAACACCGTCATTTCACAGTCGTAAAGTATACCGACTGTGTCAAACAACCACCTTACACCGTCAGTACACAATTATCAAGTATACCGATTGTGTCAAATAACCACCTTACACCGTCAGTACACAATTATCAAGTATACCGATTGTGTCAAACAACCACCTAACGCCGTCAGAACACAATTATAAAGTATACCGATTGTGTCAAACAACCACCTAACACCGTCAGTACACAATTATAAAGTATACCGATTGTGTCAAACAACCACCTAACGCCGTCAGTACACAATTATTAAGTATTCCGATTGTGTCAAACAACCACCTAACACCGTGAGTACACAATTATCAAGTATACCGATTGTGTCAAACAAACACCTAACACCGTCAGTACACAGTTGTTAAGTATACCGATTGTGTCAAACAACAACCTAACACCGTCAGTACATAGTCGTTAAGTATACAGATTGTGTCAAACAACCACCTTACTACGTCAGTACACAATTGTCAAGTATACCGATTGTGTCAAACAACCACCTAACACCGTCAGTACACAATTATAAAGTATACCGATTGTGTCAAACAACCACCTAACACCGTCAGTACACAGTCTTTAAGTATACCAATTGTGTCAAACAACCACCTTACACCGTCAGTACACGATTATCAAGTATACCGATTGTGTCAAACAAACACAAAACACCGTCAGTACACAATTATCAAGTATACCGATTGTGTCAAACAACCACCTAACACCGTCAGTACACAATTATAAAGTATACCGATTGTGTCAAACAACCACCTAACACCGTCAGTATACAGTCGTTAAGTATACCGATTGTGTCAAACAAGCACCTTACTCCCGTCAGTACACAATTATCAAGTATACCGATTGTGTCAAACAACCACCTTACTCCGTCAGTACACAATTATCAAGTATACCGATTGTGTCAAACAACCACCTAACGCCGTCAGAACACAATTATAAAGTATACCGATTGTGTCAAACAACCACCTAACACCGTCAGTACACAATTATAAAGTATTACGATTGTGTCAAACAACCACCTAACGCGGTCAGTACACAATTATCAAGTATACCGATTGTGTCAAACAACCACCTAACAGCGTGAGTACACAATTATCAAGTATACCGATAGTGTCAAACAACCACCTAACACCGTCAGTACACAGTTGTTAAGTATACCGATTGTGTCAAACAACCAACTAACGCCGTCAGTACACAATTATAAAGTATACCGATTGTGTCAAACAACCACCTAACACCGTGAGTACACAATTATCAAGTATACCGATTGTGTCAAACAACCAACTAACGCCGTCAGTACACAATTATCAAGTATACCGAATGTGTCAAACAACCACCTAACACCGTCAGTACACAGTTGTTAAGTATACCGATAGTGTCACACAACCAACTAACGCCGTCAGTACACAATTATCAAGTATACCGATTGTGTCAAACAACCACCTAACACCGTGAGTACACAATTATCAAGTATACCGATTGTGTCAAACAACCACTTAACACCGTCAGTACACAATTATCAAGTATACCGATTGTGTCAAATAACCACCTTACACCGTCAGTACACAATTATCAAGTATACCGATTGTGTCAAACAACCACCTAACGCCGTCAGAACACAATTATAAAGTATACCGATTGTGTCAAACAACCACATAACGCCGTCAGTACACAATTATAAAGTATACCGATTGTGTCAAACAACCACCTTACGCCGTCAGTACACAATTATTAAGTATACCGATTGTGTCAAACAACCACCTTACTACGTCAGTACACAATTGTCAAGTATACCGATTGTGTCAAACAACCACCAAACACTGTCAGTACACAATTATAAAGTATATCGATTGTGTCAAACAACCACCTAACACCGTCAGTACACAATTATCAAGTATACCGATTGAGTCAAACAACCACCTAACGCCGTCAGTACACAATTATCAAGTATACCGATTGTGTCAAACAAGCACCTAACACCGTCAGTACACACTTATCAAGTATACCGATTGTGTCAAACAACCACCTAACACCGTCAGGACACAATTATCAAGTATACCGATTGTGTCAAACAACCACCTAACACCGTCAGTACACAATTATCAAGTATACCGATTGTGTCAAAGAACCACCTAACACTGTCAGGACACAATTATCAAATATACCGATTGTGTCAAACAACCACCTAACACCGTCAGTACACAATTATCAAGTATACCGATTGTGTCAAACAACCACCTATTGCCGTCAGTACACAATTATAAAGTATACCGAGTGTGTCAAACAACCAACTAACACCGTCAGTACACAATTATCAAGTATACCGAATGTGTCAAACAACCACCTAACACCGTCAGAACACAATTATCAAGTATACCGATTGTGTCAAACAACCACCTAACACCGTCAGTACACAATTATAAAGTATACCGATTGTGTCAAACAACCCCATAACACCGTCAGTACACAATTATAAAGTATACCGATTGTGTCAAACAACCACCTAACACCGTCAGTACACGATTATCAAGTATACCGATTGTGTCAAACAACCACCTAACACCGTCAGTACACAATTATCAAGTATACAGATTGTGTCAAACTACCACCTAACACCGTCAGTACACAATTATAAAGTATACTGATTGTGTCAAACAACCACCTAACACCGTCAGTACACAGTCGTTAAGTATACCGATTGTGTCAAACAACCCCCTTACACCGTCAGTACACAATTATAAAGTATACCGATTGTGTCAAACAACCACCTAACACCGTCAGTACACGATTATCAAGTATACCGATTGTGTCAAACAACCACCTAACACCGTCAGTACACAATTATCAAGTATACCGATTGTGTCAAACTACCACCTAACACCGTCAGTACACAATTATAAAGTATACTGATTGTGTCAAACAACCAACTAACACCGTCAGTACACAATTATCAAGTATACCGAATGTGTCAAACAACCACCTAACACCGTCAGAACACAATTATCAAATATTCCGATTGTGTCAAACAACCACCTAACACCGTCAGTACACAATTGTTAAGTATACCGATTGTGTCAAACAGCCACCTAACACCGTCAGGACATAATTGTTAAGTATGCCGAATGTGTCAAACACCACCTTACACCGTCAGGACACAATTATAAAGTATACGGATTGTGTCAAACAACCACCTAACTCCGTCAGTACACAATTATCAAGTATACCGATTGTGTCAAACAACCACCTAACACCGTCAGGACACAATTATCAAGTATAGCGATTGTGTCAAACAACCACCTTACACCGTCAGGACACAGTTATCAAGTATACAGATTGTGTCAAACAACCATATAACACCGTCAGTACACAATTATCAAGTATACCGATTGTGTCAAACAACCACCTAACACCATCAGTACACAATTATCAAGTATACCGATTGTGTCAAACAACCACCTAACACCGTCAGTACTCAATTATAAAGTATACCGATTGTGTCAAACAACCACCTAACACCGTCATTTCACAGTCGTAAAGTATACCGACTGTGTCAAACAACCACCTTACACCGTCAGTACACAATTATCAAGTATACCGATTGTGTCAAATAACCACCTTACACCGTCAGTACACAATTATCAAGTATACCGATTGTGTCAAACAACCACCTAACGCCGTCAGAACACAATTATAAAGTATACCGATTGTGTCAAACAACCACCTAACACCGTCAGTACACAATTATAAAGTATACCGATTGTGTCAAACAACCACCTAACGCCGTCAGTACACAATTATTAAGTATTCCGATTGTGTCAAACAACCACCTAACACCGTGAGTACACAATTATCAAGTATACCGATTGTGTCAAACAAACACCTAACACCGTCAGTACACAGTTGTTAAGTATACCGATTGTGTCAAACAACAACCTAACACCGTCAGTACACAGTCGTTAAGTATACAGATTGTGTCAAACAACCACCTTACTACGTCAGTACACAATTGTCAAGTATACCGATTGTGTCAAACAACCACCTAACACCGTCAGTACACAATTATAAAGTATACCGATTGTGTCAAACAACCACCTAACACCGTCAGTACACAGTCTTTAAGTATACCAATTGTGTCAAACAACCACCTTACACCGTCAGTACACGATTATCAAGTATACCGATTGTGTCAAACAAACACAAAACACCGTCAGTACACAATTATCAAGTATACCGATTGTGTCAAACAACCACCTAACACCGTCAGTACACAATTATAAAGTATACCGATTGTGTCAAACAACCACCTAACACCGTCAGTATACAGTCGTTAAGTATACCGATTGTGTCAAACAAGCACCTTACTCCCGTCAGTACACAATTATCAAGTATACCGATTGTGTCAAACAACCACCTTACTCCGTCAGTACACAATTATCAAGTATACCGATTGTGTCAAACAACCACCTAACGCCGTCAGAACACAATTATAAAGTATACCGATTGTGTCAAACAACCACCTAACACCGTCAGTACACAATTATAAAGTATTACGATTGTGTCAAACAACCACCTAACGCGGTCAGTACACAATTATCAAGTATACGGATTGTGTCAAACAACCACCTAACAGCGTGAGTACACAATTATCAAGTATACCGATAGTGTCAAACAACCACCTAACACCGTCAGTACACAGTTGTTAAGTATACCGATTGTGTCAAACAACCAACTAACGCCGTCAGTACACAATTATAAAGTATACCGATTGTGTCAAACAACCACCTAACACCGTGAGTACACAATTATCAAGTATACCGATTGTGTCAAACAACCAACTAACGCCGTCAGTACACAATTATCAAGTATACCGAATGTGTCAAACAACCACCTAACACCGTCAGTACACAGTTGTTAAGTATACCGATAGTGTCACACAACCAACTAACGCCGTCAGTACACAATTATCAAGTATACCGATTGTGTCAAACAACCACCTAACACCGTGAGTACACAATTATCAAGTATACCGATTGTGTCAAACAACCACTTAACACCGTCAGTACACAATTATCAAGTATACCGATTGTGTCAAATAACCACCTTACACCGTCAGTACACAATTATCAAGTATACCGATTGTGTCAAACAACCACCTAACGCCGTCAGAACACAATTATCAAGTATACCGACTGTGTCAAACAACCACCTAACGCCGTCAGTACACAATTATAAAGTATACCGATTGTGTCAAACAACCACCTAACGCCGTCAGTACACAATTATTAAGTATACCGATTGTGTCAAACAACCACCTTACTACGTCAGTACACAATTGTCAAGTATACCGATTGTGTCAAACAACCACCTAACACCGTCAGTACACAATTATAAAGTATATCGATTGTGTCAAACAACCACCTAACACCGTCAGTACACAGTCTTTAAGTATACCAATTGTGTCAAACAACCACCTTACACCATCAGTACACGATTATCATGTATACCGATTGTGTCAAACAAACACAAAACACTGTCAGTACACAATTATCAAGTATACCGATTGTGTCAAACAACCACCTAACACCGTCAGTACACAATTATAAAGTATACCGATTGTGTCAAACAACCACCTAACACCGTCAGTATACAGTCGTTAAGTATACCGATTGTGTCAAACAAGCACCTTACTCCCGTCAGTACACAATTATCAAGTATACCGATTGTGTCAAACAACCACCTTACTCCGTCAGTACACAATTATCAAGTATACCGATTGTGTCAAACAACCACCTAACGCCGTCAGAACACAATTATAAAGTATACCGATTGTGTCAAACAACCACCTAACACCGTCAGTACACAATTATAAAGTATTACGATTGTGTCAAACAACCACCTAACGCGGTCAGTACACAATTATCAAGTATACCGATTGTGTCAAACAACCACCTAACACCGTGAGTACACAATTATCAAGTATACCGATAGTGTCAAACAACCACCTAACACCGTCAGTACACAGTTGTTAAGTATACCGATTGTGTCAAACAACCAACTAACGCCGTCAGTACACAATTATAAAGTATACCGATTGTGTCAAACAACCACCTAACACCGTGAGTACACAATTATCAATTATACCGATTGTGTCAAACAACCAACTAACGCCGTCAGTACACAATTATCAAGTATACCGAATGTGTCAAACAACCACCTAACACCGTCAGTACACAGTTGTTAAGTATACCGATAGTGTCACACAACCAACTAACGCCGTCAGTACACAATTATCAAGTATACCGATTGTGTCAAACAACCACCTAACACCGTGAGTACACAATTATCAAGTATACCGATTGTGTCAAACAACCACTTAACACCGTCAGTACACAATTATCAAGTATACCGAATGTGTCAAACAACCACCTAACACCGTCAGTACACAGTTGTTAAGTATACCGATTGTGTCAAACAACCAACTAACGCCGTCAGTACACAATTATAAAGTATACCGATTGTGTCAAACAACTACCTAACACCATCAGTACACAATTATCAAGTATACCGATTGTGTCAAACAACCACCTAACACCGTCAGTACACAGTTGTTAAGTATACCGATTGTGTCAAACAACCACCTAACACCGTGAGTACACAATTATCAAGTATACCGATTGTGTCAAACAACCAACTAACGCCGTCAGTACACAATTATCAAGTATACCGATTGTGTCAAACAACCACCTTACACCGTCAGTACACAATTATAAATTATACCGATTGTGTCAAACAACCACCTAACGCCGTCAGTACACAATTATCAAGTATACCGATTGTGTCAAACAACCACCTAACGCCGTCAGTACACAATTATCAAGTATACCGATTGTGTCTAACAACCACCTAACGCCGTCAGTACACAATTATCAAGTATACCGATTGTGTCTAACAACCACCTAACGCCGTCAGTACACAATTATCAAGTATACCGATTGTGTCAAACAACCACCTAACGCCGTCAGTACACAATTATCAAGTATACCGATTGTGTCTAACAACCACCTAACACCGTCAGTACACAATTATCAAGTATACCGATTGTGTCAAACAACCACCTAACACCGTCAGTACACAATTAAAAAGTATACCGATTGTGTCAAACAACCCCCTAACACCGTCAGTACACAATTATAAAGTATACCGATTGTGTCAAACAACCACCTAACACCGTCAGTACACGATTATCAAGTATACCGATTGTGTCAAACAACCACCTAACACCGTCAGTACACAATTATCAAGTATACCGATTGTGTAAAACTACCACCTAACACCGTCAGTACACAATTATAAAGTATACTGATTGTGTCAAACAACCACCTAACACCGTTAGTACACAGTCGTTAAGTATACCGATTGTGTCAAACAACCAACTAACACCGTCAGTACACAATTATCAAGTATACCGAATGTGTCAAACAACCACCTAACACCGTCAGAACACAATTATCAAGTATACCGATTGTGTCAAACAACCACATAACACCGTCAGGACACAATTGTTAAGTATGCCGAATGTGTCAAACACCACCTTACACTGTCAGGACACAATTATAAAGTATACGGATTGTGTCAAACAACCACCTAACACCGTCAGTACACAATTATCAAGTATACCGATTGTGTCAAACAACCGCCTAACACCGTCAGGACACAATTATCAAGTACAGCGATTGTGTCAAACAACCACCTTACACCGTCAGGACACAGTTATCAAGTATACCGATTGTGTCAAACAACCACCTAACACCGTCAGTACACAATTATCAAGTATACCGATTGTGTCAAACAGCCACCTAACACCGTCAGGACACAATTATCAAGTATACCGATTGTGTCAAACAACAACCTAACGACGTCAGTATACAATTATAAAGTATACCGATTGTGTCAAACAACCACCGAACACCGTCAGGACACAATTATCAAGTATACCGATTGTGTCAAACAACCACCTAACACCGTCAGTACACAATTATCAAGTATACCGATTGTGTAAAACCTAACACCGTCTGGACACAATTATCAAGTATACCGAATGTGTCAAACAACCACCTAACACCGTCAGGACACAATTATCAAGTATACCGATTGTGTCAAACAACCACCTAACACCGTCAGTACACAATTATCAAGTATACCGAATGTGTCAAATAACCACCTAACACTGTCAGGACACAATTATCAAGTATACCGATTGTGTCAAACAACCACCTTACACCGTCATTACACAGTCGTTAAGAATACCGACTGTGTCAAACAACCACCTTACACCGTCAGTACACAATTATCAAGTATACCGATTGTGTCAAACAACCAACTAACGCCGTCAGTACACAATTATCAAGTATACCGAATGTGTCAAACAACCACCTAACACCGTCAGTACACAGTTGTTAAGTATACCGATAGTGTCACACAACCAACTAACGCCGTCAGTACACAATTATAAAGTATACCGATTGTGTCAAACAACCACCTAACACCGTGAGTACACAATTATCAAGTATACCGATTGTGTCAAACAACCACCTAACACCGTCAGTACACAATTATCAAGTATACCGATTGTGTCAAACAACCACCTAACACCATCAGTACACAA
Source organism: Limnoperna fortunei (assembly GCA_944474755.1). Lineage (NCBI taxonomy): Eukaryota > Metazoa > Mollusca > Bivalvia > Mytilida > Modiolidae > Limnoperna > Limnoperna fortunei. The sequence goes on from OX104119.1 coordinate 3,140,612, forward strand.
TTATAAAGTATACCGATTGTGTCAAACAACCACCTAACACCGTCAGTACACAGTTGTTAAGTATACCGATTGTGTCAAACAACCACCTAACACCGTGAGTACACAATTATCAAGTATACCGATTGTGTCAAACAACCAACTAACGCCGTCAGTACACAATTATCAAGTATACCGAATGTGTCAAACAACCACCTTACACCGTCATTACACAGTCGTTAAGAATACCGATTGTGTCAAACAACCAACTAACGCCGTCAGTACACAATTATAAAGTATACCGATTGTGTCAAACAACCACCTAACACCGTGAGTACACAATTATCAAGTATGCCGAATGTGTCAAACAACCACCTAACACCATCAGTACACAATTATAAAGTATACCGATTGTGTCAAACAACCACCTAACACCGTCAGTACACAATTATCAAGTATACCGATTGTGTCAAACAACCACCTAACGCCGTCAGTACACAATTATCAAGTATACCGATTGTGTCTAACAACCACCTAACACCGTCAGTACACAATTATCAAGTATACCGATTGTGTCAAACAACCACCTAACACCGTCAGTACACAATTAAAAAGTATACCGATTGTGTCAAACAACCCCCTAACACCGTCAGTACACAATTATAAAGTATACCGATTGTGTCAAACAACCACCTAACACCGTCAGTACACGATTATCAAGTATACCGATTGTGTCAAACAACCACCTAACACCGTCAGTACACAATTATCAAGTATACCGATTGTGTAAAACTACCACCTAACACCGTCAGTGCACAATTATAAAGTATACTGATTGTGTCAAACAACCACCTAACACCGTCAGTACACAATTATCAAGTATACCGATTGTGTCAAACAACCACCTAACACCGTCAGTACACAATTATCAAGTATACCGATTGTGTAAAACTACCACCTAACACCGTCAGTGCACAATTATAAAGTATACTGATTGTGTCAAACAACCACCTAACACCGTCAGTACACAGTCGTTAAGTATACCGATTGTGTCAAACAACCAACTAACACCGTCAGTACACAATTATCAAGTATACCGAATGTGTCAAACAACCACCTAACACCGTCAGAACACAATTATCAAGTATACCGATTGTGTCAAACAACCACCTTACACCGTCAGTACACAGTTGTTAAGTATACCGATAGTGTCACACAACCAACTAACGCCGTCAGTACACAATTATAAAGTATACCGATTGTGTCAAACAACCACCTAACACCGTGAGTACACAATTATCAAGTATACCGATTGTGTCAAACAACCAACTAACGCCGTCAGTACACAATTATCAAGTATACCGAATGTGTCAAACAACCACCTAACACCGTCAGTACACAGTTGTTAAGTATACCGATAGTGTCACACAACCAACTAACGCCGTCAGTACACAATTATAAAGTATACCGATTGTGTCAAACAACCACCTAACACCGTGAGTACACAATTATCAAGTATACCGATTGTGTCAAACAACCACCTAACACCGTCAGTACACAATTATCAAGTATACCGATTGTGTCAAACAACCACCTAACACCATCAGTACACAATTATAAAGTATACCGATTGTGTCAAACAACCACCTAACACCGTCAGTACACAGTTGTTAAGTATACCGATTGTGTCAAACAACAACCTAACACCGTGAGTACACAATTATCAAGTATACCGATTGTGTCAAACAACCAACTAACGCCGTCAGTACACAATTATCAAGTATACCGAATGTGTCAAACAACCACCTAACACCGTCAGTACACAGTTGTTAAGTATACCGATAGTGTCAAACAACCAACTAACGCCGTCAGTACACAATTATAAAGTATACCGATTGTGTCAAACAACCACCTAACACCGTGAGTACACAATTATCAAGTATGCCGAATGTGTCAAACAACCACCTAACACCATCAGTACACAATTATAAAGTATACCGATTGTGTCAAACAACCACCTAACGCCGTCAGTACACAATTATCAAGTATACCGATTGTGTCAAACAACCACCTAACGCCGTCAGTACACAATTATCAAGTATACCGATTGTGTCAAACAACCACCTAACACCGTCAGTACACAATTAAAAAGTATACCGATTGTGTCAAACAACCCCCTAACACCGTCAGTACACAATTATAAAGTATACCGATTGTGTCAAACAACCACCTAACACCGTCAGTACACGATTATCAAGTATACCGATTGTGTCAAACAACCACCTAACACCGTCAGTACACAATTATCAAGTATACCGATTGTGTAAAACTACCACCTAACACCGTCAGTGCACAATTATAAAGTATACTGATTGTGTCAAACAACCACCTAACACCGTCAGTACACAGTCGTTAAGTATACCGATTGTGTCAAACAACCAACTAACACCGTCAGTACACAATTATCAAGTATACCGAATGTGTCAAACAACCACCTAACACCGTCAGAACACAATTATCAAGTATACCGATTGTGTCAAACAACCACCTTACACCGTCAGTACACAATTATAAATTATACCGATTGTGTCAAACAACCACCTAACGCCGTCAGTACACAATTATCAAGTATACCGATTGTGTCAAACAACCACCTAACGCCGTCAGTACACAATTATCAAGTATACCGATTGTGTCTAACAACCACCTAACGCCGTCAGTACACAATTATCAAGTATACCGATTGTGTCTAACAACCACCTAACGCCGTCAGTACACAATTATCAAGTATACCGATTGTGTCAAACAACCACCTAACGCCGTCAGTACACAATTATCAAGTATACCGATTGTGTCTAACAACCACCTAACACCGTCAGTACACAATTATCAAGTATACCGATTGTGTCAAACAACCACCTAACACCGTCAGTACACAATTAAAAAGTATACCGATTGTGTCAAACAACCACCCTAACACCGTCAGTACACAATTATAAAGTATACCGATTGTGTCAAACAACCACCTAACACCGTCAGTACACGATTATCAAGTATACCGATTGTGTCAAACAACCACCTAACACCGTCAGTACACAATTATCAAGTATACCGATTGTGTAAAACTACCACCTAACACCGTCAGTACACAATTATAAAGTATACTGATTGTGTCAAACAACCACCTAACACCGTTAGTACACAGTCGTTAAGTATACCGATTGTGTCAAACAACCAACTAACACCGTCAGTACACAATTATCAAGTATACCGAATGTGTCAAACAACCACCTAACACCGTCAGAACACAATTATCAAGTATACCGATTGTGTCAAACAACCACCTAACACCGTCAGGACACAATTGTTAAGTATGCCGAATGTGTCAAACACCACCTTACACTGTCAGGACACAATTATAAAGTATACGGATTGTGTCTGACAACCACCTAACACCGTCAGTACACAATTATCAAGTATACCGATTGTGTCAAACAACCGCCTAACACCGTCAGGACACAATTATCAAGTACAGCGATTGTGTCAAACAACCACCTTACACCGTCAGGACACAGTTATCAAGTATACCGATTGTGTCAAACAACCACCTAACACCGTCAGTACACAATTATCAAGTATACCGATTGTGTCAAACAACCACCTAACACCGTCAGGACACAATTATCAAGTATACCGATTGTGTCAAACAACAACCTAACGACGTCAGTATACAATTATAAAGTATACCGATTGTGTCAAACAACCACCGAACACCGTCAGGACACAATTATCAAGTATACCGATTGTGTCAAACAACCACCTAACACCGTCAGTACACAATTATCAAGTATACCGATTGTGTAAAACCTAACACCGTCTGGACACAATTATCAAGTATACCGAATGTGTCAAACAACCACCTAACACCGTCAGGACACAATTATCAAGTATACCGATTGTGTCAAACAACCACCTAACACCGTCAGTACACAATTATCAAGTATACCGAATGTGTCAAATAACCACCTAACACTGTCAGGACACAATTATCAAGTATACCGATTGTGTCAAACAACCACCTTACACCGTCATTACACAATTACACAGTCGTTAAGAATACCGACTGTGTCAAACAACCACCTTACACCGTCAGTACACAATTATCAATTATACCGATTGTGTCAAACAACCACCTAACACCGTCAGTACACAATTATCAAGTATACCGATTGTGTCAAACAACCACCTAACACCGTCAGAACACAATTATCAAGTATACCGATTGTGTCAAACAACCACCTAACACCGTCAGTACACAGTTGTTAAGTATACCGATTGTGTCAAACAACCAACTAACGCCGTCAGTACACAATTATCAATTATACCGATTGTGTCAAACAACCACCTAACACCGTCAGTACACAATTATCAATTATACCGATTGTGTCAAACAACCACCTAACACCGTCAGAACACAATTATCAAGTATACCGATTGTGTCAAACAACCACCTAACACCGTCAGTACACAATTATAAAGTATACCGATTGTGTCAAACAACCACCTAACACCGTCAGAACACAATTATCAAGTATACCGATTGTGTCAAACAACCACCTAACACCGTCAGTACACAATTATCAAGTATACCGATTGTGTCAAACAACCACCTAACACCGTCAGTACACAATTATCAAGTATACCGATTGTGTAAAACCTAACACCGTCTGGACACAATTATCAAGTATACCGAATGTGTCAAACAGCCACCTTACACCGTCATTACACAATTACACAGTCGTTAAGAATACCGACTGTGTCAAACAACCACCTTACACCGTCAGTACACAATTATCAATTATACCGATTGTGTCAAACAACCACCTTACACCGTCAGTACACAATTATCAAGTATACCGATTGTGTCAAACAGCCACCTTACACCGTCATTACACAATTACACAGTCGTTAAGAATACCGACTGTGTCAAACAACCACCTTACACCGTCAGTACACAATTATCAATTATACCGATTGTGTCAAACAACCACCTTACACCGTCAGTACACAATTATCAAGTATACCGATTGTGTCAAACAACCAACTAACGCCGTCAGTACACAGTTATCAAGTATGCCGAATGTGTCAAACAACCACCTAACACCATCAGTACACAATTATCAAGTATACCGATTGTGTCAAACAACCACCTAACACCGTCAGGACACAATTATCAAGTATACCGATTGTGTCAAACAACCAACTAACGCCGTCAGTACACAATTATAAAGTATACCGATTGTGTCAAACAACCACCTAACACCGTCAGGACACAATTATCAAGTATACCGAATGTGTCAAACAACCACCTAACGCCGTCAGTACACAATTATCAAGTATACCGAATGTGTCAAACAACCACCTAACACCGTCAGGACACAATTATCAAGTATACCGAATGTGTCAAACAACCACCTAACACTGTCAGGACACAATTGTTAAGTATACCGATTGTGTCAAACAACCACCTAACACCGTCAGGACACAATTATCAAGTATACCGAATGTGTCAAACAACCACCTAACACCGTCAGTACACAGTTGTTAAGTATACCGATAGTGTCACACAACCAACTAACGCCGTCAGTACACAATTATAAAGTATACCGATTGTGTCAAACAACCACCTAACGCCGTGAGTACACAATTATCAAGTATACCGATTGTGTCAAACAACCACCTAACACCGTCAGTACACAATTATCAAGTATACCGATTGTGTCAAACAACCACCTAACACCATCAGTACACAATTATAAAGTATACCGATTGTGTCAAACAACCACCTAACACCGTCAGTACACAGTTGTTAAGTATACCGATTGTGTCAAACAACCACCTAACACCGTGAGTACACAATTATCAAGTATACCGATTGTGTCAAACAACCAACTAACGCCGTCAGTACACAATTATCAAGTATACCGAATGTGTCAAACAACCACCTAACACCGTCAGTACACAGTTGTTAAGTATACCGATAGTGTCAAACAACCAACTAACGCCGTCAGTACACAATTATAAAGTATACCGATTGTGTCAAACAACCACCTAACACCGTGAGTACACAATTATCAAGTATGCCGAATGTGTCAAACAACCACCTAACACCATCAGTACACAATTATAAAGTATACCGATTGTGTCAAACAACCACCTAACGCCGTCAGTACACAATTATCAAGTATACCGATTGTGTCAAACAACCACCTAACGCCGTCAGTACACAATTATCAAGTATACCGATTGTGTCTAACAACCACCTAACACCGTCAGTACACAATTATCAAGTATACCGATTGTGTCAAACAACCACCTAACACCGTCAGTACACAATTAAAAAGTATACCGATTGTGTCAAACAACCCCCTAACACCGTCAGTACACAATTATAAAGTATACCGATTGTGTCAAACAACCACCTAACACCGTCAGTACACGATTATCAAGTATACCGATTGTGTCAAACAACCACCTAACACCGTCAGTACACAATTATCAAGTATACCGATTGTGTCAAACAACCACCTAACACCGTCAGTGCACAATTATAAAGTATACTGATTGTGTCAAACAACCACCTAACACCGTCAGTACACAGTCGTTAAGTATACCGATTGTGTCAAACAACCAACTAACACCGTCAGTACACAATTATCAAGTATACCGAATGTGTCAAACAACCACCTAACACCGTCAGAACACAATTATCAAGTATACCGATTGTGTCAAACAACCACCTTACACCGTCAGTACACAATTATCAAGTATACCGATTGTGTCAAACAACCACCTGACACCGTCAGTACACAATTATCAAGTATACCGATTGTGTAAAACTACCACCTAACACCGTCAGTGCACAATTATAAAGTATACTGATTGTGTCAAACAACCACCTAACACCGTCAGTACACAGTCGTTAAGTATACCGATTGTGTCAAACAACCAACTAACACCGTCAGTACACAATTATCAAGTATACCGAATGTGTCAAACAACCACCTAACACCGTCAGAACACAATTATCAAGTATACCGATTGTGTCAAACAACCACCTTACACCGTCAGTACACAATTATCAAGTATACCGAATGTGTCAAACAGCCACCTAACACCGTGAGTACACAATTATCAAGTATACCGATTGTGTCAAACAACCAACTAACGCCGTCAGTACACAATTATCAAGTATACCGATTGTGTCAAACAACCACCTAACACCGTGAGTACACAATTATCAAGTATACCGATTGTGTCAAACAACCAACTAACGCCGTCAGTACACAATTATCAAGTATACCGAATGTGTCAAACAACCACCTAACACCGTCAGTACACAGTTGTTAAGTATACCGATAGTGTCACACAACCAACTAACGCCGTCAGTACACAATTATAAAGTATACCGATTGTGTCAAACAACCACCTAACACCGTGAGTACACAATTATCAAGTATACCGATTGTGTCAAACAACCACCTAACACCGTCAGTACACAATTATCAAGTATACCGATTGTGTCAAACAACCACCTAACACCATCAGTACACAATTATAAAGTATACCGATTGTGTCAAACAACCACCTAACACCGTCAGTACACAGTTGTTAAGTATACCGATTGTGTCAAACAACCACCTAACACCGTGAGTACACAATTATCAAGTATACCGATTGTGTCAAACAACCAACTAACGCCGTCAGTACACAATTATCAAGTATACCGAATGTGTCAAACAACCGCCTAACACCGTCAGTACACAGTTGTTAAGTATACCGATAGTGTCAAACAACCAACTAACGCCGTCAGTACACAATTATAAAGTATACCGATTGTGTCAAACAACCACCTAACACCGTGAGTACACAATTATCAAGTATGCCGAATGTGTCAAACAACCACCTAACACCATCAGTACACAATTATAAAGTATACCGATTGTGTCAAACAACCACCTAACGCCGTCAGTACACAATTATCAAGTATACCGATTGTGTCAAACAACCACCTAACGCCGTCAGTACACAATTATCAAGTATACCGATTGTGTCTAACAACCACCTAACACCGTCAGTACACAATTATCAAGTATACCGATTGTGTCAAACAACCACCTAACACCGTCAGTACACAATTAAAAAGTATACCGATTGTGTCAAACAACCCCCTAACACCGTCAGTACACAATTATAAAGTATACCGATTGTGTCAAACAACCACCTAACACCGTCAGTACACGATTATCAAGTATACCGATTGTGTCAAACAACCACCTAACACCGTCAGTACACAATTATCAAGTATACCGATTGTGTAAAACTACCACCTAACACCGTCAGTGCACAATTATAAAGTATACTGATTGTGTCAAACAACCACCTAACACCGTCAGTACACAGTCGTTAAGTATACCGATTGTGTCAAACAACCAACTAACACCGTCAGTACACAATTATCAAGTATACCGAATGTGTCAAACAGCCACCTAACACCGTCAGAACACAATTATCAAGTATACCGATTGTGTCAAACAACCACCTAACACCGGCAGGAAACAATTGTTAAGTATACCGATTGTGTCAAACAGCCACCTAACACCGTCAGGACACAATTGTTAAGTATGCCGAATGTGTCAAACACCACCTTACACCGTCAGTACACAATTATAAAGTATACCGATTGTGTCAAACAACCACCTAACACCGTCAGTACACAGTCGTTAAGTATACCGATTTTGTCAAACAACCACCTTACACCGTCAGTACACAATTATCAAGTATACCGATTGTGTCAAACAACCACCTAACACCGTCAGTACACAATTATCAAGTGTACCGATTGTGTCAAACAACCACCTAACACTGTCAGTACACAATTATAAAGTATACCGATTGTGTCAAACAACCACCTAACACCGTCAGTACACAGTCGTTAATTATACCGATTGTGTCAAACAAGCACCTTACTCCGTCAGAACACAATTATCAAATATACCGATTGTGTCAAACAACCAACTAACCCCGTCAGTACACAATTATCAAGTATACCGATTGTGTCAAACAACCACATAACACCGTCAGTACACAGTTGTTAAGTATACCGATTGTGTCAAACAACCAACTAACACCGTCAGTACACAATTATCAAATATACCGATTGTGTCAAACAACCACCTAACACCGTCAGTACACAGTTGTTAAGTATACCGATTTTGTCAAACAACCACCTAACACCGTCAGGACACAATTATCAAGTATAGCGATTGTGTCAAACAACCACCTAACACCGTCAGGACACAATTATCAAGTATACCGATTGGGTCAAACAACCAAATAACACCGTCAGTACACAATTATCAAGTATACCGATTGTGTCAAACAACCACCTAACACCGTCAGAACACAATTATAAAGTATACCGATTGGGTCAAACAACCACCTAACACTGTCAGGTCACAATTATAAAGTATACCGATTGTTTCAAACAACCACCTAACACCGTGAGTACACAATTATCAAGTATACCGATTGTGTCAAACAACCACCTAATATCGTCAGTACACAATTATAAAGTATACCGATTGGGTCAAACAACCACCTAACACTGTCAGGACACAATTATCAAATATACCGATTGTGTCAAACAACCACCTAACACCGTCAGTACACAATTATCAAGTATACCGATTGTGTCAAACAACCACCTAACACCGTCAGTACACAATTATCAAGGATACCGATTGTGTAAAAAAACCACCTAACAGCGTCAGTACACAATTATAAAGTATACCGATTGTGTCAAACAACCACATAACACCGTCAGTACACAGTCGTTAAGTATACCGATTGTGTCAAACAACCACCTAACACCGTAAGAACACAATAATAAAGTATACCGATTGGGTCAAACAACCACCTAACACTGTCAGGACACAATTATAAAGTGTACCGATTGTGTCAAACAACCACCTAACACCGTCAGTACACAATTATCAAGTATACCGATTGTGTCAAACAACCACCTAACACCGTCAGAATACAATTATCAAGTATACCGATAGTGTCAAACAACCACCTAACACTGTCAGGACACAGTCGTTAAGTATACCGATTGTGTCAAACAACCACCTAACACCGTCAGTACACAATTATCAAGTATACCGATTGTGTCAAACAACCACCTAACACCGTCAGTACACAATTATCAAGTACATGAAGTATGCCTATCGTGTCAAGCAAGCAATTTACACCGTCAGGGAACAACTTTCAAGTATGCAGATCACGTCAAGCAGCCACGTAACACCTTCATCACCTAATTGTCTAGTATGCCGATAGTCTCGAGCAATTACGTAACGTAGTCAGTACACAATTATCAAGCATGCCGATAGTTTCAAGGCACCATCTAACACCGTCAGCACAAATTTTCAAATATTCCGATCGTGTTGAGCACCCACGTAACACCGTCAGTACACAATTATCAACTATGCCGATCGTGTCAAGCAACCACCTAACACCGTCAGTACTTAATTATCAAGTATGCCGATCGTCTCAAGCAGACACACATCACCGACAAAGCACAATTATCAAGTATGACGATCGAGCCAAGAAACCCTCTTCAAACGTGAGTACACAATTGTCAAGTACGCCGATCATGTCAAGCAACCACCTAACACTGTCAGCACACCCTTATCGAGTATGACGATCGTGTCAAGCAACCAGTTAAAACCGTCAGGTCATAATTATCAATATGCCTATCGTGTCAAGAAACAATCTAACACCGTCAGGACACAATTATCAAGTATGCCGATCGTGTCAAGCAGATAAATATCGCGTCAGAGCACATTTACCAGGTATGAAAATCGTGTCAAGAAACCACCTAACACCGTGAGCACAAAATGTTCAAGTATTCCGATCGTGTTGAGCAACGACGTAACACAGTCAGTTCACAATTATCAAGTATGCCGATCGTCTCAAGCAGACAAATATCGCCGTCAGAGCACAATTATCAGGTATGCCAATCGTGTCAAGCAACAACCACCTAACCTCGTCAATACACTATTATCTAGTTTACCGATCATGACAAGCAGACACTATCACCGTCATAGCACCATTTTCATGAATGCCGATTGTGACAAACAACCGCCTTACGCCATCAGGGCACAATTTCTTAGTACACAGTTCGTGTCAAGCAACCACCTAGTATCATCAGTACACATTTATCAAGTATGCCGATCGTGTCAAGTAAACACCTAGCAACGTCAGAGCACAATTATCAGGTATGACGATCGTGTCAAGAAACCACCTAACACTGTCAGTACGCAATTATCAGGTATGACGACCGTGTCAAGAAACCACCTAACACTGTCACTACGCAATTATCGGGTATGACGATCGTATCAAGAAACCACCTAACACTGTCAGTACGCAATTATCAAGTATGACGATCGTGTGAAGAAACCACCTTAAATCGTCTGTGCACAATTATCAAGTATGACGATCGAGTCAAACAACTAAACACACTCGTGACTGTGATCAACTCCCCCCCCCCGTGTTGACACGCCTGTGATCAATAAATATCTCGTCCTTTTATGCAAGATTTATTTATTTATGTTTTCCTTGATACGGAATTCTGTAAAATACGAAAATAAAATATAACATACCGTATATTCAAATGCGACAATTTTTTATGAGACATCTTTAGAAGTCTAATTACACGTATATTATTAACATTATTTCTATAGTTTTTATAAATTTTAATTCACGTTTCGAGAAAGATTTTAAAATATATATATGTTAGCTATTTATATTTCAATAGTATTCATCGATGATTAAGTAACTTACAATGGTAATCATGGAGTTATGTTTACTTACAAGGGTAATCAGGGAGGTATGCTGCCTTACAATAGTAATCAGGGAGGTATGCTGACTTACAATGGTAGTTAGGGAGGTATGTTGACTAACAATGGTAATCAGGAAAGTATGCTGCCTAACAATGGTAATCAGGGAGGTATGCTACCTTACAATGGTAATCAGGGAAGTATGCTAACTTACTAGGGTAATCAAGGAGGTATGCTGACTTACAATGGTAATCAGGGAAGTATGCTAACTTACTAGGGTAATCAAGGAGGTATGCTGACTTACAATGGTAATCAGGGAAGTATGCTAACTTACTAGGGTAATCAAGGAGGTATGCTGACTTACAATGGTAATCAGGAAGGTATGCTGACTCACAATGGTAATCAGGGAGGTATGCTACCTTACAATGGTAATCAGGGAAGTATGCTAACTTACTAGGGTAATCAAAGAGGTATGCTGACTTACAATGGTAATCAGGAAGGTATGCTGACTCACAATGGTAATCAGGGAGGTATGCTGCCTAACAATGGTAATCAGGGAGGTATGCTGCCTAACAATGGTAATCAGGGAGGTATGCTACCGTACAATGGTAATCAGGGAGGTATGCTGCCTAACAATGGTAATCAGGGAGGTATGCTGCCTTACAACGGTAATCAGGGAAGTATGCTGCCTTACAATGGTAATAAGGGAAGTATTCTGACTAACAATGGTAATCAGGGCTTACAATCGTAACCAGGAAGGTATGCTGACTCACAATGGTAATCAGGGAGGTATGGTGCCTAACAATGGTAATCAGGGAGGTATGCTGCCTAACAATGGTAATCAGGGAGGTATGCTGCCTTACAACGGTAATCAGGGAAGTATGCTGACTTACAATGGTAATCAGGGCTTACAATCGTAATCAGGGAGGTATGCCGACTTATAACGGTAATCAGGGAGGTATGCTGCCTAACAATGGTAATCAGGGAGGTATGATGCCTTACAACGGTAATCAGGGAAGTATGCTGACTTACAAGGGTAATCAGAGAGGTATGCTTACTTACAATGGTATTCAGGGAGGTATGCTGACTTACAATAGTAATCAGGGAGGTATGCTGACTTACAATAGTAATCAGGGAGGTATGCTGCCTTACAATAGTAATCAGGGAGGTATGCTGTCTTACAATGGTATTCAGGGAGGTATGCTGACTTACAATAGTTATCAGGAAGGTATGCTGTCTTACAATGGTAATCAGGGAGGTATGCTGTCTTACAATGGTAATCAGGGAGATATGCTGACTTACAATGGTAATCAGGGAGGTATGCTGACTTACAATGGTAATCAGGGAGATATGCTGACTTACAATAGTAATCAGGGAGGTATGCTGTCTTAAAATAGTAATCAGGGAGGTATGCTGACTTACAATAGTAATCATGGAGATATGCTGACTTACAATAGTAATCAGGTAGGTATGCTGACTTACAATAGTAATCAGGTAGGTGTGCTGACTTACAATAGTAATCAGGGAGGTATGCTGTCTTACAATATTAATCAGGGAGGTATGCTGACTTACAATAGTAATCAGGGAGGAATGCTGCCTTACAATAGTAATCAGGGAGGTATGCTGTCTTACAATGGTAATCAGGGAGGTATGCTGACTTACCATGGTAATCAGGGAGGTATGCTGACTTACAATAGTAATCAGGGAGGTATGCTGATTTACAATATTAATCAGGGAGGTATGCTGACTTACAATAGTAATCAGGGAGGAATGCTGCCTTACAATGGTAATCAGGGAGTTATGTTGACTTACAATAGTAATCAGGGAGGTATGCTGACTTACAATAGTAATCAGGGAGGTATGCTGACTTACAATGGTAATCAGGGAGTTAGCTGACTTACAATAGTAATCAAGAAGGTATGCCGACTTACAATATTAATCAGGGAGGTATGCTGTCTTAAAATAGTAATCAGGGAGGTATGCTGTCTTACAATAGTAATCAGGGAGATATGCTGACTTACAATGGTAATCAGGGAGGTATGCTGACTTACAATAGTAATCAAGGAGGTATGCTGTCTTAAAATAGTAATCAGGGAGGTATGCTGTCTTATAATGGTAATCAGGGAGGTATGCTGACTTACAATAGTAATCAGGGAGGTATGCTGTCTTAAAATAGTAATCAGGGAGGTATGCTGTCTTATAATAGTAATCAGGGAGGTATGCTGTCTTAAAATAGTAATCAGGGAGGTATGCTGTCTTATAATGGTAATCAGGAAGGTATGCTGACTTACAATATTAATCAGTAATCAGGGAGGTATGCTGTCTTAAAATAGTAATCAAGGAGGTATGCTGCCTTACAATAGTAATCAAGGAGGTATGCTGTCTTACAATGGTAATCAGGGAGGTTTGCTGTCTTACAATAGTTATCAAGGATGTATGCTGTCTTACAATAGTAATCAAGGAGGTATGCTGACTTACAATAGTAATCAAGGAGGTATGCTGACTTACAATAGTAATCAAGGAGGTATGCTGACTTACAATAGTAATCAGGGAGGTATGCTGACTTACAATAGTAGTCAAGGAGGTATGCTGTCTTACAATGGTAATCAGGGTGGTATGCTGACTTACAATAGTAATCAAGGAGGTATGCTGTCTTACAATAGTAATCAAGGAGGCATGCTGTCTTACAATGGTAATCAGGGAGGTATGCTGACTTACAATAGTAATGAAGGAGGTATGCTGTCTTACAATAGTAATCAAGGAGGCATGCTGTCTTACAATAGTAATCAGGAAGGTATGAAGACGATTTCAAGTGTAATCAAGGTGGTATGCTGTCTTACAATAGTAATCAGGGAGGTTTGCTGACTTACAATGGTATTAAGGGAGGTATGCTGACTTACAATGGTAATCAGGGAGGTATGCTGACTTACAATGGTAATCAGTGAGGTATGCTGACTTACAATTGTAATCAAGGAGGTATGCTGTCTTACAATAGTAATCAAGAAGGTATGCTGACTAACAAGTGTAATCAAGGAGGTATGCTGCCTTACAATGGTAATCAGGGAGGTTTGCTGACTTATAATAGTAATCAGGGAGGTATGCTGTCTTACAATGGTAATCAGGGAGGTTTGCTGACTTATAATAGTAATCAGGGAGGTTTGCTGACTTACAAGTGTAATCAAGGAGGTATGCTGCCTTACAATAGTAATCAGGGAGGTATGCTGATTTACAATAGTAATCAAGGAGGTATGCTGACTTACAATAGTAATCAAAGAGGTATGCTGACTTACAATAGTAATCAGGGAGGTTTGCTGTCTTACAATAGTAATCAAGGAGGTATGCTGACTTACAATAGTAATCAAGGAGGTATACTGACTTACAATAGTAATCAAGGAGGTATGCTGACTTACAATAGTAATCAGGGAGGTATGCTGACTTACAATAGTAATCAAGGAGGTATGCTGTCTTACAATAGTAATCAAGGAGGTATGCTGTCTTACAATAGTAATCAAGGAGGTATGCTGTCTTACAATAGTAATCAGGAAGGTATGAAGACGACTTTCAAGTGTAATCAAGGAGGTATGCTGCCTTACAATGGTAATCAGGGAGGTATGCTGACTTATTATAGTAATCAGGGAGGTATGCTGACTTACAATAGTAATCAGGGAGGTATGCCGACTTACAATGGTAATCAGGTAGGTATGCTGTCTTACAATGGTAATCAAGGAGGTATGCTGTCTTACAATAGTAATCAGGAAGGTATGAAGACGACTTTCAAGTGTAATCAAGGAGGTATGCTGCCTTACAATGGTAATCAGGGAGGTATGCTGACTTACAATATTAATCAGGGAGGTATGCTGACTTACAATGGTAATCAGGGAGGTATGCTGACTTACAATGGTAATCAGGGAGGTATGCTGTCTTACAATGGTAATCAGGGAGGTATGCTGACTTACAATAGTAATCAGGGAGGTATCCTGACTTACAATAGTAATCAGGGAGGTATGCTGACTTACAATGGTAATCATGGAGATATACTGCCTCAAAATGGTAATCAGGGAGGTATCCTGCCTTACAATGGTAATCAGGGGATATGCTGACTTACAATAGTAATCACGGAGGTATGCTGACTTACAATGGTAATCAGGGAGGTATGCTGACTTACAATAGTAATCAGGGAGGTATGCTGACTTACAATGGTAATCAGGGAGGTATGATGTCTTACAATGGTAATCAGGGAGGTATGCTGACTTATAATAGTAATCAGGGAGGTATGCTGTCTGACAATGGTAATCAGGTAGGTATGCTGCCTTACAATGGTAATCAGGGAGGTATGCTGCCTTACAATGGTAATCATGGAGATATACTGCCTCACAATGGTAATCAGGGAGGTATCCTGCCTTACAATGGTAATCAGGGAGGTATGCTGACTTACAATAGTAATCACGGAGGTATGCTGACTTACAATGGTAATCAGGGAGGTATGCTGACTTACAATAGTAATCAGGGAGGTATGCTGACTTACAATGGTAATCAGGGAGGTATGATGTCTTACAATGGTAATCAGGGAGGTATGCTGACTTAAAATGGTAATCAGGGAGGTATGCTGACTTACAATGGTAATCAGGGAGGTATGCTGACTTACAATGGTAATCAGGGAGGTATGATGTCTTACAATGGTAATCAGGGAGGTATGCTGACTTAAAATGGTTATCAGGGAGGTATGCTGACTTACAATGGTAATCAGGGAGGTATGCTGACTTACAATAGTAATCAAGGAGGTATGCTGACTTACAATAGTAATCAGGGAGGTATGCTGTCTTACAATAGTAATCAGGGAGGTATGCTGACTTACAAGGGTAATCAGGGAGGTATGCTGCCTTACAATAGTAATGAGGGAGGTATGCTGTCTGACAATGGTAATCAGGTAGGTATGCTGACTTACAATGGTAATCAGGGAGGTATGCTGACTTACAATGGTAATCAGGGAGGTATGCTGCCTTACAATGGTAATCATGGAGATATACTGCCTCACAATGGTAATCAGGGAGGTATCCTGCCTTACAATGGTAATCAGGGAGGTATGCTGACTTACAATAGTAATCACGGAGGTATGCTGACTTACAATGGAAATCAGGGAGGTATGCTGACTTACAATAGTAATCAGGGAGGTATGCTGACTTACAATGGTAATCAGGGAGGTATGATGTCTTACAATGGTAATCAGGGAGGTATGCTGACTTAAAATGGTAATCAGGGAGGTATGCTGACTTACAATGGTAATCAGGGAGGTATGCTGACTTACAATGGTAATCAGGGAGGTATGATGTCTTACAATGGTAATCAGGGAGGTATGCTGACTTAAAATGGTAATCAGGGAGGTATGCTGACTTAAAATGGTAATCAGGGAGGTATGCTGACTTACAATGGTAATCAGGGAGGTATGCTGTCTTACAATAGTAATCAGGGAGGTATGCTGACTTACAATGGTAATCAGGGGGGTATGCTGACTTACAATAGTAATCAGGGAGGTATGCTGACTTAAAATGGTAATCAGGGAGGTATGCTGACTTACAATGGTAATCAGGGAGGTATGATTTTGAGCTCACCATATTTATAGTCAATATCATAATTAATAATAAGAAACAAAAATAGTGCAGGAATACAGATTTCGAATTCCAACTCATATCTTAGACAGGATTGAACCAAATTTAAATATAAGATCACACATTTGGAAGCATGACTCTTATTTATTTTGAGATCTCAGCGTCAAGGTAATGGTTACTAAATAAGATAGGTAGATAGGGCAAATCTTCAGATACAGTACTGTTATCTGCATTCTAATGCGACGCCATAAAAAACTAAATTAACTGATTAAAATAGAATTTTTTTTATTTACCGGAAATACAGTCTGCGCTTGCGTTAACTTTTGACGGCATCAAGCGTTGAGTTGATGCCATGAAATTTGTATCGTTGTCCAATCAGATTTGACGTTACATCAAGAATTGCATTAGAATATTAATGTATTACTTCTTGATTGCAATTCGTTTGCAACATTACTGGTTTAAAACTGTGATAATTCACGCGCATCATCAATTATATATCCCAAAGTTGTTGGCGTGTATTGTATTTCTCCAAAGTAATTATTTACAATTGTGTTTTGTAAAATTGAATCTAATGTTTACTCGACTTTAAGTTTTTACGTTAATAATTTTCTATTCATTGTGCACTCGTTTTTATGTATATACATTTGATAGATTTAAAATGCCATTTCATGAGAAAATTAAAAAATAATTCATGGATACACTACTTTATTGTCATTTTAAAATGGGCGGGCATTATATTCTTGAATATTTTCCCCGAGCGATTATTTTGATACTGATTATGAAAAATACGGTAATCTGTACAGTAAAGCGGCATATAAATGTGCGCTAATGAATGGCTGTTCCACGCCCCCCCCCCCCCCCCAAACACACATAATTTAGAGTAGTGGAAGCATGATTCAATCCTGGAATATTGAATTATGCAAATCTCAGAATTCAGACTTTATTAACAGTAACGATAATTATGCTTTAAAAATTTTAATTTCTTAAATAAAATTTAACCGACTGCAACCACAATTAACTTGCGCATGTGGGAGATAAATTTATTGAAATTTTGACATATTAGAATAAAAAATGAATGAATGATTGAATGAATAAACATCTTTTTTGTTCCAATTATAATAAAAAATTAAAAATCTGCATGAAAACATGATCAGTAAGGAATATTGTCATCTATATACGCACGTGCTATGCAATACATGGTTAAGATTTAATTATCAAATTTTATTGAAGTAATTATTCTTATCACTGTATACACACGTAAAACATTGAACGCTTAGGGAATAATATACATGTATTGAGAAATATAAGTTAGTACTCTACTGTTGATTACTGTTGTCACCCGAAGGATTGTCTGTTGTAATGTGTAATGTCGGGTCTTTTTATAGGGTATTTAGTCTTCCTCTCCCAGTTAAATAAGACGCCATGATATAGCTGAACAAATGCTGAGAGGGGCATTAACTCATGTTAAACAAATATACTTATTAAATTGTTTTATACAAAGAAGAACCAATAAGATGTCTGAATTGTTACAAATAACACCTTCTCGCTATGGCTTGGCTAGGATATTCATAATCTAACGACATTTTGATGGAACAAAAATTCACACCAATGAGTTTTAACAAGAGAGTAGGTAGATTATTCTCGGCATTTTTTGGCTTCTAAATGCTTCATTTAGTGTTAAAAATAAAACGGCGTCGTGGCTTCATGTACTGCCGAAAGTATCCAAGGATCATTTGTCCAGTAGATCAACGAATTTCTCGTTGTTTTCTTGTTTTTCAGATTATTAACCAACATTCAGGATACATATTTGGTTTGTTTAATTGAATGTTGTTTAACGCCACCTTCAGCAGTTGTTCAGGTATACGATAACGTTCAAATGTTAAAGAGTACCCGGTAATAACCAACGAACTTTGGCATGGCGATTGGGGATAAAATACTTCCGTTCATTTTGTTTTATATTTTATAAATTGAATAATTAAAACAATATGCAAAATACTTTACGTGCAGTTTAAAAGAATCAAGATCGTCTATAGTTTTAATGTAGCAAACCGCAACCCATCTTATGTAAATACACAGATAGAATCATGAAATAAGTACATTTTCAAAAATCGTAATAGCTTTAGTTTATTGCTAACATATTGGATGAAATAGAGTATATCCTTCAAACATGGATACTTACTTACTAAAGTCAAAGTTATTATTTTAATACACACGAACCATGAATAGAAGAAATATTGAACATTGGAGAACTAAACTCGCTATCAATATGCCTGTCAAATGTTCACTGAATACATTGCAAAAATATACTGCATCGTTTTTATTAAAAATAATTTTTTAAAAATTAAGGCGAGGGTGAATAAATTCTAAGCTTTAGAAGAAGTAGAAATGAAAATACGGAATAATAATTCTGATGGAAATACAATTAAATTAAGAAAATACAGGATCATACTGAGGACCGACAACACTGCAAGAGAAGAAAATAGAATTAATACATGTTAATTCAAGGGTGTTATTGATTTATAAACTCGGCCGACTCACAAACTGAAGTTTTTGAGTTACATGTTACATTTGTGAGTGAAAGGCCGTGTGTACATGTTAATAAATTATGTTAAAATATCTTTAGTTATAATTGCAATATGTCCAGATCGGCAGTTACAGAACTATTTCGTCTGTGTAGACATTTGTTCGTGCCGCTATATTTATTTGTTTTACTCCACGTTCAGGAATTATTCAGATATAGCAAGAGGTCCAGATTTTATTAGGGAGGAAGCCGGAGTAAAAACCCCAGACATTTTACAGGAAAACAGGCAATTCTTGTCAATTAATTAAGTTGGATTTGAGCACACCCTGCTGCGTTAGGCTCAAGCACGGAACTTGAACAGCTGTCAAAACCAGAGCAATAAGATGTATTCAGAATGTACAGCTATACTGTGACAAACAAATAAAGCCGATGTATTCAGAATGTACAGCTATATTGTGACAAAAACACAACACGAATGTATCCAAATCTGCAGCTACATTTTGGCGAACAAAAAGCGATACCTGATGAAAAAACATTAAAAGGAAGTTTCTTTTTGACAAGTATCGCAAAAGAAAAATGAAAACCGATAGAAACATCACAATTGTGACATGAACGGCCACTGTCAGCATAGTCTCTTTCTCGCCATGGTACGGCTGATAAATGCATATGACTGGCAGTTTGAAGAAATTTTACAAATACGTTATGTGTTCATCGTTGAACAACATGTTATAAATATGACTAGGCATGGCAGCCATTTTGATAAAGATTTATGATCTGTAGTTTTAAGGTCTCCTACTTCTATCATTTTAAGTGATCGTTAAAAAATATAACGTCCCCCTACATACTGAAGTAAAAAATGAAGTAAAAATACGTAATTTGTTTTTTTTACAGATTTTTTTATGATTATTACCCAAATTTCTGTATTTTTTCCAGTTATATCAGGACGTCTATTGTTTTTGGCGGGATAAAAAAGAAGGAGTCCAGAGTAGTAACTCGCGAAAAACTGGATAGCCTTTTTATTATCATGTTTTTATCATAAAACAACTACTTGTATATAGATACAAACTTGTAAACACAACGGTAGTCTTAACAACAAACGAAAATGTTGATATATTTCGGTCAACAAAACGACGTCAGATGCTTTCATTTGGGCTTTTAAAGGGCATAAAAGGCGTCCTCTAGAGTAGTTGGTTCACCTGGAATGTGGGGCGTTGTAAATATTCGATCAAATCAATCCACAAAATCCCCTGACTTTCAGACTACACGTAGATACAGAAACATGGCCCTCGCGACTGATCTGAACCTGCAGGTACTTGGCCTTCAGGGCCTAACCTGAACTATATAATAAACGTATCTCCAGGAACTTGGCCCTCGAGACTGAACCGAACTCCATGCTACACGTAGATGAGATAATCTGGCCCTTGTTAGTTACCTTACCCCCAGTGTATACTTAATTAGCTGCAGGAACTTAGCTTGTGCACCTTACCTTGCAGTAAATATGCCTTCCAGGTCTAGCTGATCATTAAGCTACACCCACTGCAGATACTTAAATTTGATGCTTACGTGGCCCCATTAAGCACATCGCAGTAACTAAGCCGTTTGGACTTTCTGACGCCCAGAATACGTTTGTACTTTCTGACGCCCAGACTATACATTTGGACTTTCTGACGCCCAGACTATAGGCTGGACTTTCTGACGCCCAGACTGTACGTTTTTACAGGAGCTTAGCATACGCGGCTTAGTTAACTTAGATATTAAATTATGTTTAAGGAATCTAGTCCTTGCGACTTCCATGACCTCCGAAATATGTGGTGCTTCAGAAACGTGGACCTTGCGACTTACCTGACCTTCTGAATATACGTAGTGTCTGACCTAAATACATGTTGTAACTTCGCCTACTTGCTTAATCCCGTCCCAGACAAGACGTAGATGCCGGAAAATGCCATCTCGAATTACCCAACCTTCAGTCTATCCATAGCTGCATGTACTGAGTCCTCGTGAATTGTCTCACCTCCTAACAACACATAAATGCAGGGACATAGCATTTCAGAAAAACATGACCTAATAATAGATGTAGCTGCAAGAACTTGACCTTTGATGCTTAACTATCCTCCACACTATATGTAACAGCAGAAACACCACTTGATTTTAAACTACAAGTAGCTGCAAGAATTTGGCGTTCAAGACATCTTACTTCATACTACAGATATCTGCAGGTATGTGCCCTTTAAGACTAACCTGACCACTAGTTTATAGGTTGATGCGGCAACTTGACCTCTGAGACATACGAGACCAGTAGAGAATGCTAACGGAACGAAATTAACCGTCGTGGCTTACGTGAATTCCAGACTACACGTAGCTGAAGGTACTCGACCTTCGATGCCTACCTGGTCTTCAGACTATATTTAGGTGAAGAAATATGCCTTGCTACTTACCTGAACTTTAAACTGCACGTAGCTGCAGAACTTGACCTTCAAGACCTAACTGACTTCCAGACTACACGTACTCATCGGCAGGAATTTGCCTTCCGATACTTACCTGACCTCTAGTTTACCTATAGCTGCAGGAACTTGACCTTTGAGACAAACAAGACATGTAGACTATACCAACTGCACGTAATTAGCCGTCGCGACTAACCTGATCTCTACACAAAACAGCTGGGGCGTAACTTTCGAGACATACGTAACATGTAAACTTTATATTAGCTGCAGTCAACTTTACTTACGATTTACCTTTCCTCTAAACTACACGTAGCGGCGAGAACGTGCCGTTTGAGACATAAGAGAAATGTAGGCCATGCTTGCCGCAGGCAATTATTTGTTAAAACTCATGTGACCTCCAGGTTAGAAAAATGTATAAGCTTGTCCTTCGAGACATACATATACCTGAACTGTAGACTAGACCATCTGCAGGCAATTCGTTTTTGTGATTTACCCGAACTTTAAACTACACCCTGCTGAAGGAGATTAGCCCTGGCGGCTTAATTTGTCAGTGAACAATAAAACTGAAACTTTTTAAAATGTCAAAGAACAATAAAACTGAAACTGTTAAAGTGTCAGCGAACAATAAAACTGAAAATAACGAAATGTAAAGGAACAATTAAACAGAAACTGTTAAAGTGTCAGCGAACAATTAAACTGAAACTTTTAAAATGTCAGTAAACAATTCAATTGAAACTGTTAAAATGTCAGTGAACAATAAAACTGAACCTGTTAAAACGTCAGCGAACAATAAAACTGAAACTGACAAAATGTCACCGAACAATAAAACTGAAACTGTGAAAATGACAGTGAACAATAAAACTGAAACATTTAAAATGTCAGCAAACAATTAAGCTGAAACTGTTAAAATGTCAGCGAACAATTAATCCGAAACTGTTAAAATGTCAGGAACAATAAAACTGAAACTTTTAAAATGTCAGCAAACAATTAAACTGAAACTTTCAAAATGTCAGCGAACAATAAAACTGAAACTTTTAAAATGTCAGCGAACAATAAAACTGAAACAGGAAAAATGTCAGCAAACAATTAAACTGAAACTGTTAAAATGTCAGCGAACAATTAAATTGAAACTTTTAAAATGTCAGCAAACAATTAAACTAAAACTGTTAAAATGTCAGCGAACAATTAAACTGAAACTGTTAAAATGTCAGCGAACAATTAAACTGAAACTGTTAAAATGTCAGCGAACAATAAAACTAAAACTGTTAAAATGTCAGCGAACAATAAAACTGAAACTGATAAAATGTCAGCGAACAATAAAACTGAAACTGATAAAATGTCAG
Organism: Limnoperna fortunei; assembly: GCA_944474755.1. NCBI lineage: Eukaryota > Metazoa > Mollusca > Bivalvia > Mytilida > Modiolidae > Limnoperna > Limnoperna fortunei. The sequence goes on from OX104119.1 coordinate 3,164,399, forward strand.
CGAACAATAAAACTGAAACTTTTAAAATGTCAGTGAACAATAAAACTGAAACTGTTAAAATGTCAGTGAACAATAAAACTGAATCTGTTAAAATGTCAGCGAACAATTAAACTGAATCTGTTAAAATGTCAGCGAACAATTAAACTGAAACTGTTGAAATGTCAGTGAACAATAAAACTGAAACTTTTAAAATGTCAGCGAACAATTAAACTGAAACTGTTAAAATGTCAGCGAACAATTAAACTGAAACTAATAAAGTGTCAGCGAACAATTAAACTGAAACTGGAAAAATGTCAGCGAACAATAAAAGTGAAACGGTTAAAATGTCAGTGAACAATAAAACTGAAACTGTTAAAATGTCAGTGAACAATAAAACTGAAACTGTTAAAATGTCAGTGAACAATAAAACTGAAACTGTTAACATGTCAGTGAACAATAAAAGTGAAACTGTTAAAATGTCAGTGAACAATAAAAATGAATCTGTTAAAATGTCAGCGAACAATAAAACTGAAACTGACAAAATGTCAGCGAACAATAAAACTGAAACTTTTAAGATGTCAGCGAACAATTAAACTGAAACTTTTAAAATGTCAGCGAACAATTAAACCGAAACTGTTAAAATGTCAGCGAACAATAAAACTGAAACTAATAAAATGTCAGCGAACAATTAAACTGAATGTTAAAATGACAGTGAACAATTAAACTGAATCTGTAAAATGTCAACAAACAATTAAACTGAAACTTTTAAAATGTCAGCAAACAATTAAACTAAAACTGTTAAAATGTCAGCGAACAATTAAACTGAAACTGTTAAAATGTCAGCGAACAATTAAACTGAAACTGTTAAAATGTCAGCGAACAATTAAACTGAAACTGTTAAAATGTCAGCGAACAATTAAACTGAAACTGTTAAAATGACAGCGAACAATAAAACTGAAACTGATAAAATGTCAGCGAACAATTAAACTGAAACTTTTAAAATGTCAACGAACAATAAAACTGAAACTAATAAAATGTCAGCGAACAATAAAACTGAAACTGTTGAAATGTCAGCAAACAATTAAACTGAAATTGTTAAAATGGCAGTGAACAATAAAAATGAATCTGTTAAAATGTAAGCGAACAATAAAACTAAAACTGACAAAATGTCAGCGAACAATAAAACTGAAACTTTTAAGATGTCAGCGAACAATTAAACTGAATCTTTTAAAATGTCAGCGAACAATTAAACCGAAACTGTTAAAATGTCAGCGAACAATAAAACTGAAACTAATAAAATGTCAGCGAACAATTAAACTGAATCTGTTAAAATGAAAGTGAATAATAAAACTGAAACTTTTAAAATGTCAGTGAACAATAAAACTGAAACTGTTAAACTGTCAGTGAACAATAAAACAGAATCTGTAAAATGTCAAGAAACAATTAAGCTGAAACTTTTAAAATGTCAGCAAACAATTAAACTGAAACTGTAAAAATGTCAGCGAACAATTAAACTAAAACTGTTAAAATGTCAGCGAACAATTAAACTGAAACTGTTTAAATGTCAGCGAACAATAAAACTGAAACTGATAAAATGTCAGCGAACAATTAAACTGAAACTTTTAAAATGTCAACGAACAATAAAGCTGAAACTAATAAAATGTCAGCGAACAATAAAACTGAAACTGTTGAAATGTCAGCAAACAATTAAACTGAAACTGTTAAAATGTCAGCGAACAATTAAACTGAAACTGATAAAATGTCAGCGAACAATTAAACTGAAACTGTTAAAATGTCAGCAAACAATTAAACTGAAACTGTTAAAAGCATTAAAACTCAAACAGTAAACTGTCAGTGAACAATACAACTGAAACTAATACACTGCCTCAAGGCTTAAACTGTTATATTGCCTGACAAAAAAACTAATACAGTTAAACTGCCTGACAAAAATCAAACTACAAGAATTAAACTGCTTGACGACAATACAACTAAAACTGTTAAACTCCCTGCAAACAATAACTCTAAACAGTTCCGGTGCCCTCCAACAATAAAGCAAAGCCTTTCAACATCCAGCCCCCCTCCCCACAAAAAAAAATAACATAAATCCTACCAATAATAGACATTAGAATAATATTGTTTGCAAAAATAAAATGATTGATTCAATTTCTGGCCACAGATTTGTAAATGAATTTTGTAAAGTTCCATTCAACAATAAAACCGTCACTGTTCAGGTTAGCCACCGATAAACACGCAGCATGTTCAACTACCAGCTATCCGGAAACATCAACTACACTAAATATCAATGTATCACAATTTTCTGATTAAAGGCAAACAATTTAGAAAAAAACCGAACTTCAAAAATGCATTTATTAGCCATAGAAAATTTCACCAACATAATGTTTTACTGATTCACACAAGTTCTCCTGTTTCTTAACTGGTACCCTTTGATCTTTATCTTTATCTAAAATTAAGAATGTATTTAGTCAAAATCTGAAAAAAATATCGATTGATACAACCTGTGTGATAAAAAACCTTGTATCATCTATATATGTGATACAAGATGTACTTTTGTCGGAACTACTTCTAGACGTCACAATGAATGATATAACCAATGATTCGTTGAATGACTTTCATTCTATGAATGAAATGTGACGTCATAATGCGTGTGACGTTAGAGGGCTATATTTTATAAACAAATGCTTCGTTGAATGTTAAATTTTAAATTGTAAACATTCACTTTTATTCTGCCCTTTTTATACTTCTTAATTTTAGATAAACTTATTACATACATTTAAGTGTAGGTACAACTACCTGTATCACATCTCGACAGTTGCATACATTCCGCATCACAACTCGACGCTGCGCGCCTCGTAGTGATACGAATGTACACAACTGTCTCGACAAGTAGTTGTACCTACACATAATGTATGTAATGTGTATTTATTTTTATTTTTTTTTGCCACAGGAACTACATGTAACTCTTCACCTAAAAATAATTTTCTCTTCTTCATTCTCAATAAATGGCGCATAAAAGATCACTCCATATTGCTTCGTGGAATATATAAAGGGTATAAATGCAAAGGTTTTAACAAGTACAGTGATCATAGTTTTTTGGAAGAGATTATACATAAGGATATTATATGTCTGATGGAAACTCATTGTTCTCTTGAAGATTCCTTATGTATTCCTGGCTTTAATTCTGTTCATCTAATCAGACCTAAGTTAAAAAATACTAATAAGAGGTCAGGTGCAATCTCTATATTTGTCAAAGAAAATATCAGACAGGGTATTAACTTTTTAGATCATAGAAATAATGATTATATATGGTTAAAACTAAGAAAAGATTTTTTAATACATATCAAGATATTTACTTGTGCTTTTTATATAATCCTCCTTCAAATACAAAGTATACACAATCATTAGAGGAAGATATGTTTACTCTCATAGAAACTAATATTATAAAATACTCTGAACTAGGGCAAGTTATTTTAGGGGGAGACTTGAATGCTAGGGCGGGTAATCTTGAGCAGGATTTTATAGAAAATGATAATTTACATTCTGAAATTCCATTATTTGAGGGATATTCTCCAGATATGAATTTACCTACACGCTTAAGCATGGATAATATTACATTTTCAAGAGGCAGGTCACTCAATGACATGTGTATTCAATCAGGGCTAAGAATTTGAAATGGGCGCATTATAGGTGACTTAGTTGGTAAATATATTTGCCATGCACCTAGGGGGAGTAGTGCAGTGGATTATTTTGTTACATCAGAGAACCTTATTAAAAATATTAGATTTTTTACTGTCCATACATTTTTATCTGATCTATCAGATCATTGTCAGATCTCACTAATGCTTAAAGTTAACTGTTTATATATAAAAGAGGAAGATTATTCAATAAAACTACCCTTTTCTTATAAATGGAATGAAGAATAGGCTGAATTATTTCAGAAAACATTTGCTTCTGACAGTTTTAAAGACCAAATAAATAAATTTAACAATACAAATTACAGCAGTTATATTGATACTATGCTTTCTAAACTTAATCTAATAATCCATCAAGCAGCGCCCCGTGCGGGATCCTGGTGGCTAAAAGAATAGACCGCAGTCGCGCTAGCTTGTCGTAAAAGGCGACTTAATAGCGCCCAGTCCCCTGACCGGCGTGTCAGGTTGGTTTGCCTAAAGACCGACTGGCATGTGTGCCCCAGGTGGTTGAATGGGGTAACCCTGGCAAGCTGGGGTTGTCAGGCCATAATACGGAAAACCTGACCGCAAGCCATATTAGTGCACCGTGTTGGGAAAAATGCCACGTTCCTCGCACGTTAAAGAACGCTGCTGTAGTATTCGCTATTAGTAGGGATTTCGATCCCGCTACAGGAAGCTAAATTGCCCGACCCTATCCATCCTCCCATTTGCCAGTGGCAATCTAAAATCCGTTACCCCTTTTTTCCTTGTGTCCCATCCCGTTTTCATTCATCATCATTTCATGTTCATTTTATCATCCATTTCATGTTCATCGCTTGAATATAGCTGAAATATTGCTGCTCGGGCGTTCAACACCATTAATCAATCAATCAATCCATCAAGCAGCTGATTTGTGTCTTAAGAAAAAGAGACAAACCGCTGATAATAAAAAAGAAAGCCTGTTAAAAAAGAGAAACTCAAATGGTATGACCTTAACCTTATTAAGCTGAAAAGACAACTAGATGAAAAAGAAAAACTTCCCAAAAAATATAAAAGGGATCCTTCAGTGAGAAACTCTTTTTTAGGCATCTTAAATTATACCATAAAGTGCGAAAGCATAATATTAAAGAATATCATAAAAATATAGTTGACCAATTAGATGATATGATAGATACTGATCCAAAAAAATATTGGTCTCTCTTAACTGAACTGTCACATTCTAAAAATGCAAATGTATCAGAATTATCTAATACAGAGTGGTTTAATCACTTTAAGAAACTTAATGAAAACTCTGATACATCCAAAACTATTTTATATATGCTAAAAAATAAAGAAAAGGAAAAGATCTTTAATAAACTAGATTATATAATTATATAAATAAGAGATGCTATTTGCTCTCTAAAAAATAATAAGAGCAGTGGGTTTGATTCCATTATTAATGAGATGCTTAAATATAGTCAAACCTATCTAGTAAAGTCTTTTAATAAATTGTTTAGTCATATTATGTCAACTGGAAATTTTCCCAAACTCTGGGCTTCAGGTTATATAGTTCCCATTTACAAAAGTGGTTCTAAGGATGATCCTCTTAACTATAGAGGTATAACTATTGGTTGCAGTGTTGGTAAATTATTTACAAAAATACTGAACAGTCGCTTAGAAAAATTCTTTTTAAATAAAAAGATTATAAAATGGGAACAAATTGGATTTTGTAAGACTAAAAGAACTAGTGACCACCTATTTGTATTAAAAACATTAATCGATAAATACACCCAGGAAGGAAATAAACAGTTGTATACATGTATAGTAGACTTTAAGAAAGCCTTTGATATGGTTGGCCACAATGAATTATTTTTAAAAATGAGGCTAAATGGTATTAGTGACCACTTTTATAATATTCTAAAAGACATGGATTCTAAAACAGAACTGTGTGTCAAACTAGACTCTATTCATGCTACAAACTTTTTCCCCTCGAATGTAGGTGTCAGGCAAGGCGATAATTTGAGTCCTAACCTGTTCAAATTATTTATAAATGATCTGCCAGAACAATTTGATAATAGTTGCTATCCAGTTAAACTAAATAATTTAAAACTTAATTGCCTAATGTATGCATATGATGTCATTTTAATATATGAAAATGCACAGGGACTGCAGAATGCTTTAAATAAACTTCAACTATATTGCGAATACTAGGGTTTAGATGTTAATGTTAAAAAACCAAATCATTAGTTTTTATTAATACAGGAAAGTTAGCAACTCATAAGTTTACATTAAAAGGAAACATCATTGAACAAGTTAGAAAGTATACATATTTGGGTATTACTTTCTCGGTTAATGGTAGTTTTACTAATGCTGCAATAGATGTTTATAATAAAGGATTAAAAACTTATTTTAAATTCCGTAAATGTTTTGAAGGAAACAAACCCAAGATAAAAACTTTAATACAAGTGTTTGATCATACTGTCAAACCAGTACATGTACTTCTCTATGGGAGTGAAATTTGGGGTCTTTTCTCTAGTAAAAAACTGTTAGCAAAGACTGATTCCTTTTTTGATAAACTTTGTAAAAATCTTAAGATTGAAAATATTCACAGACAGTTTTGTAAATATGTGTTAGAAGTACCAAAGCGTGCATCTAATTCTGCAGTTATGGGAGAACTTGGGAGGCATCCATTATATACAGATGTTGTTATTACATGTAATATGATAAACTATTTTATACGACTACATAATTGTAAGGATAACGAGTAACTACTACCAAATGCTCTTTCATTATCCAAAGAATTATTTGAAAATGGAAAACACTCATGGTAAAGTAGCATTGATGCACTTCTTTCATACCTTGACATTAACATTAAAACATTATTTCAACCTAAACTTAATATTAAGAAATTTATTTTTAACAAATTGAAAATTAAATATGAATTTATTTGGCATCAGGAACTATTTAGAGACAACCCGACAGACGGCAAGGGAAACAAACTTCGTACATATAGACTATTTAAAAACATCTTTAAATTTGAAAACTATTTAATAATTGGAAACTATGATCAAAGAAAATCATTAAAAAAATTTCGCATTAGTGCACATGATTTAGAAATTGAAAGAGGTAGATATACTGGAATCCAACAGCAAAATAGGATATGTAAAATTTGTCAAAATAATGTTGAAGATGAGTGTCACTTTCTATTGAAATGTGAACCTCTTGAAAATGAAAGTAAAGAAATTTTGGAAATAATATCCAATAAAAATAAAAATCTTAGTTCATTAAATATTGATAACAAATTTGTTTGGTTATTGTCATCTAAGGATAAACTTGTAATAACTAATCTATATAAATTAATTAAAAATTTAAATAACAAAAAGAAGGCTATACTGAGTGAAAATAACTAGAAAACCCGCTTGTATATGATTCATATTGTCATTGTGGGCCATGTCTCTTGCTATAGTTACTGTAAAGTGGTCACTGTGCTTGTTGAACCTTTACTAACACTCAATTATACTTGACTTTATTTTGTTTAAGTTTATCTTATTATATTTTCAATATTATTCAATAATTGTACAATCACCTATAATCATTGTATGAAATTAGTGTTAATTGTTCAGCGTGAAAGGGCGATTTAATGATCAATAAACATATCTTATCTTATCTTATCCTTTAGCCTTATTCGTCTGGTAATTTAGTTTTATTACATCACCAGGCAGTTAATCCTAACTTTCAGGTTCGGAAATCATTATTACCATGTATAGTTAATCGGTATTATCATGTCTGATTAAATGACTATATCTTCATAATACTGATAATCTGTTTAATTATTGGTATTTTGTGTTCATGAAAAATTGCATCATCCTGTTTTTTGAGTTAGAGTTAACTCCCTTTACCATTTTTCAAATATGACTTCAAACAGTTACCATCAATTGATAATCCAGACATTAAATAGATAATCCATCTAAGAATATGATTAATTATAAAATTAGAAAAGACTGTAAGGCTTCATTATTGAAAACGGATTTATAAACTTATTGTATATTTTAAATTAATTAGAAACATTATAAAGATTAACGTGAGTTACATTTAATAAGTTGGAAGATTCTGTTATAATGTGTTGTATACGTAAGATTGATTGGAGTTTTATGCCACTTTTACCATTTTGTCGGCTACATTTATATCATGGCATTCAAATTCCTGCCCCAATAAAAACTAGTCATAGCTGCGAAAATGGCTGAAACATCATTTAAAAAGCAAACAAAACATAAAACAGATTTATTTACTTTAGTCACGTTTTATTTAATTTGCGCAATACAAATGACAATAGACATATAGCATAAAATTCAGATTACAATGTTATAACATACATTAAGACAATATTCCGCTACATAACATTTATTTCCGTCTTGTAATTTACAAATATTTTCTGTGTGTGCCGAAAATGTCATCAAAGTAAAATTATATATTAGGTACCAAATGTAAACTTGTTTTAAAATCTATTAAAATATGTTTTCTTTGTTTGAATGATATAGCTGGCAAATTGCTGAAACCGGCTAAAATACCATGACTTCAAATCAACCAAACACAACCAATATACGGATAATGTCACGTGGCCTCGATGTCTGAGTGGTTAATCTAGTTAGTCATAAACTATTGATCACAGAAGTTTCAAGACTGAGGTTGAAAGTTCAAGTCGTACTGAGGCAGGATGTAATTGACTACATCTTTAATTACAAAGATTGCGGTTTTCCTGTTTACGATTTGCTACAATAGTTACAACCATCTGTTTTCTATATATCTGTATCGTAAAACTTAAAGCAAAACGTATACAATAAAATAGCCGCTCACAGTCTCGACAACATGCTATGGAGCTTAACAACAGTACGGTAATAAGATGGTGCTTGTCTGGAATGAAATGGAGATCATGGGTCTATTTCGTATCAGGTCAAATCTGAAACACGATTGGAACTAACTTGCTCCTTCTCTGCTAAAGACGGGTGCAATGCAACCAACAATTTATAAAAGACTTTGAATCGAATCCAATTAACCGAATGTTGCAATATATCTTACTTAGGCAGGTGCAGCTTACTGGCACTATATAAATATGGCTTCCTTTGGATAGATACCCCAGCTTGCTACATCTTACTTAGACAGGTACAGCTTACTGGCACTATATAAATATGGTTTCCTTTGGATAGATACCCCAGCTTGCTACATCTGGCGTAGACAGGTACAGCTTACTGGCACTATATAAATATGGTTTCCTTTGGATAGATACCCCAGCTTGCTACATCTGGCGTAGACAGGTACAGCTTACTGGCACTATATAAATATGGTTTCCTTTGGATAGATACCCCAGCTTGCTACATCTGGCGTAGACAGGTACAGCTTACTGGCACTCTATAAATATGGTTTCCTGTGGATAGATACCCCAGCTTGCTACATCTAACTTAGACAGGAACAGCTTACTGGCACTATATAAATATGGTTTCCTGTGGATAGATACCCCAGCTTGCTACCTCTTACTTAGACAGGTACAGCTTACTGGCACTCTATAAATATGGTTTCCTGTGGATAGATACTCCAGCTTACTACAACAATAATAACCCGTAACATGCGTAAATAATATCAGTCATGTCAACATGTGTTTTAAATTTAAACCTTACGTCCATTTTATCACAAAAACAATCCAACACTGTGTGACAGTACAAATGAAACAATTTAAGCACGCAGTACTGCTCTCATCATTACTTGGTTGATACATTGCTTATTTGGCCTTTACTTCCTAACTCCAGACATTAAGACAAAAAGACATGTAATACGCATAATGTAATATAAACGGACTGTAGATTCTTGTCGCATGAATACATGTATAAAAAACAACCAAAACCAAACTTTTAAGAAACACCAGCCATGTGAACTATATAGAAATTACGTGGAACTTTATTTGCTAAGTTTTTGTGCGATCAGCTAATATACATATTTCTTTTTTGAAAGATTAACCAGAGACATTTTGAGTTATTAACTATTTCTAGCTAGTGTATTTAACTTATTCTGATTAGGTCTACACTTCGTGAACACGTAGTTTTATTAATTTGAATGTTGTTAGCACCACTTTCATCAAGTTGTTAGCTTTACGTATCACATCGTCCAGATTTATTGTGAGAAAAAGCTGCAGTATCCGGAGAAAAAACCAGGCTGGAAAACTGAAGAAAATCCTCGATGATAAAGGTTGGAGTCGAGCGCACTTTGTCCACAGTAAGGCTCGAAACCTCATTGTTAAAACGGAAGCCGGTAATAAATAGTAGAACAACTCAGCTGTTAATGGGGCATTGACAACGTTGGGTCAAACCAGAGAATTTACAAATAGGTATATGTTGCTAAGCTGCGGAGGACGCAACATTAAAAGTCAATCAACTGGTCGATTAACTTTTTTATGTGCACCAAAATACAGAATACTTAATATCTTTGGAAGGTAAGATAAGAGTACCAGGCGAGGAATACTAAATATCGTTGGAAAGTAAGATAAGGGTACCAGGCGAGATATACTAAATATCGTTGGAAGGTAAGATAAGGGTACCAGGCGAGGAATACTAGATATCGCTGGAAGGTAAGATAAAGGTACCAGGAGAATTAACAGAATACAATGAATTCAAATATCTGCTTCAGAATAAAAAGGGAATTCATCTCTAATTCGTTTGTATAACATATAGTGGAAAAACGATTATTTCTTTCTTTATTATTTCAGCCATTATTGGATGCTTGCGATCGTTAGTACTAAATCCACTAAAGTTGAACTTCATCCGTATTATCTAAGAATAAGAATCATTTTTTTTTCCATTTCGAATGTTTCTATAGAACTTTATATTAAGATATTGAGTGCATGTAATAACAAAATACCGAATACCACCAAAACTGGCAAAAAAGACAATCAATAAATGAAAGTCCAAGACAGGCAAACTCGAGAATCAACAATCCGAATTTATAGCAACGACAGAAATGGTCCTGACTTGGTACAGGCATTTCAAACAAATGGTGGGTTAAACCAGGTTGTATGGCATGCCAAACCTCCAGCTTCTACTACTGTAGTATGTGAGTTGGTTTGTGAGTTGGTTTGTTGATGAAAATAGATGGCTATCATATACCACTAGTCAGTACTAGGTACATCCAATAATAACCCAATAATAAACGCAGCATAATCTCTATGTACTGAATTCAAAAGTTGGGAAAACTATCTGCAATCATATTTGCAAACATGATTGTATTTATATTTATAGTAAAACTTATTAAAGGTGAATTATCTTTTTACAGATGCCATGTTTGTACGTTGTTTTTTTCCATCCGAACCACACCCAACCCCCATCCAACACTTGCGCACCCTTTTCCCATATTGGTATATACCACCGTGTTGTAAATATGTATCTCTGCAAACCAGGAGATGCATAAACCAAACACTAAGCGAAAGGTTGCATTTAATTTGATGATGATGAGTTTATTTGGCTTTAATAAATGCGTTTCAGTCGGTATTTAGCTGAAACCGAAATGGCGGGACTTCATCATGTACAGTTCACAAGTTACCGTTGGTAAAATTTCTCAAATTCAAACCGATTATTTTGGCACATTAATATTAGAGAGATATGTTACCTGAATGGTATCAACCATTTTCTTTTAATAAAATACTTGTTTTGAGTCGAGGGAATTTTTTGTGGTTTTACTCCCCAAGGGTTCCTGGAAAAATATATATGTCATAGGACAACTAATATTTACCGTAGTCATAAAGAAGAAAACCACGACAATGGTGGCAGCGGCGAGATCCCAATTTTCTCAGTTTTACTCAATTATTGTTATATAGATAAAACTCTTTGAAAATAGTGACGCAATTAGTCATTATTATATTTTTATGAGATAGAAAACAGTTGTGCAATAATCAAATGAGATTTTTTTTTAAAGAAGGGGTGCATACAGCTCCTTTAAAATTCTAATCAATCAATAAATAGTAGTGCATTAGCTGCTATTTTTAGGGTTGTAAAAATAAATTGTATAATATTTAATCAGTAGCGCATTTAGCTACTAATAGGCCATAATTGTTTTTACACTGAAATAGTTGTGCATATTTAGCAACTATTTTAACCAAACAGGGATAGGTATTTCCACATTATGGAGTTAAGGAGTAGGTCACTCTCATACACAAATTTTAAAAAGGGGGGAGGAGGTATTAACACAGTTGGGCAGAATGAACACCCACATGTAATATCAGGTAATTTACTTGACATAGATGATCACAGTGATGTATCACCTGTAGCTAGTCCACTGGTAAGTCACTATCAGACCCCTTCTCACAAGGATTCAGTATCAGTAATGGCAAATGATGATGTAGGTCCCACAACATCAGGTATCCCAAATGATTTAAGGGCATTGTTAATGGAAATAAAAGATACCTTTGCCAGTCAAATTAATGAAATTAAGGGTGAAGTACTCAATATCAAATCTCAGATATCATCACAAAAACAGGGTATGTCATGCAGTGGAAACAATTTTAGTCAAAACAGTGTGGCTAATATGGGAGCACATGCAAGCATGCGAGCTGACCAGGTAATAAGAACTAGTCATATTGGCATTGATGATCATGTTCTGATGACCAATTCAACACAAAATATGTCAGGTACAAATAGCCTATCTAACCAACTCATGAGGGATGAACCCAAGCCAAGAAGTCCATTTTTCAATGGTAAGGGTGATTTTAAGGCATTTTGGACACAGTTTACTCTGCTGTGCAACAGGTTTCACTGGCAAAATGACAGGCAAGTGGAAGAACTTATGCTGAACTGCCTAAGAGATGATGCATTGGTATTTGTAAATGAATTGCCTTTACGCATACGGGCTGATATTGATGAAATCCACAAAGCAATGGAACAACGCTTTGGGGACCATATTTTACCGGAGACATACAGAACAAACTTACAGTTTGTTAAACAGATAAACAAAGAAAGTCTTCATGACTATGCTAGTAGGGTAGAAAAACTGGTAATAAAAGCTTACCCTGAGATTCAAGACGCCAAACTCCTTGACAGGTTCAAAACAGAACATTTTATTAAAGGGTTACCAGATCAATCAGTGGCATATGAAGTGTTGTTACAGAAACCTTCCACAATGCAAGATGCAATTAATATGGTATCGTGGCATGAATGTTGTCGTAAAAATGTAGGTAAAAAATGTGACATAAGGCAAATTGAGTCCCCTGATTACTGTTTAGAATCAAACGTTTTTGAGGTATGTAGAACACAGACTTCATATGTTACTCATACCGAGCTGAAATCTAGTTTAGAGGAACTGAGGAAAGATCACAAAGTAGACATTGAACAGGTTAAGCAAGGCCAAGAGAAACTTGCAAAACTAGTGAGTAGTCAAGGTAAATACAATGCACGCCAAGGTCAAGGGAACCCTGGTATTCAGACCCAAGGACAGAACAGAGGCAGGGACAACAATAGACAGAAAAATGGAAACAAATCTATGGTTTGTTACTGTTGTGACCAAGAGGGACATATAAGTAAATATTGTCCATTTAAAGGTAAGGAACCAGAGCACAAAAGCAGTACAAATGGAACCCAGTCACAGGTGACTGGAGCCAAAACACAGGGTCAGTTAAACTAGAATGGGCTGGGTCTGATAGCCAAGTCTCAGCCCTCAAGTTTAATGAAGATAATATGGGTATAAAAGAGGATCAATGGAAACTTGATGAAAACACTGAGAATTCAACAAACACAGGTATTAAAGAAAGCAATGTACCACTTATAGCCATAGATGACATAACAGAATCTGTTCCAGATGACCAAGATATGGAGGTTTTAATAAATAGGGTAAATGCAGTTACAATTAGGGCTCCCATATTGGTGGAAGGACAGGAGGTAAAAGCTGTCATTGACACGGGCGCAGAAGTGACTGTCATTAGTACTTCGTTATTTGAGGAAATCCCAGAAGGTAACCGACCAAAACTTCAAGAATCTAGAAGATGTTTGGTTGTAGCTGAGGAAGGAAAAAGACTGAAAACTCAAGGGGTCATCGAAGCAAATTTAACTATTGGTAAACTATGCTTTAGGTGGGAAGTGTATGTTGCTCCAATCAGGGATAAAGTATTATTAGGATGTGATATCATTGATACATATAATATCACTATTACTACCAAGAAGGGTATAGAAGTTGGAGGTACCTGGGTTGGTTGTGAGGTTATACGTAAGTCAGATAGGGTTGCTAGAGTGTATGTCAAGGAGTCTGTAACTGTCCCCGCCAACAGCGAGATAATAATTGAGGGAATTGGAAAACAGGCTGAGTACATTGATACCAGATATGCTAGTTTGGAACCAGTATATAATGATATTTGTAATGTAGTGGTTGCTCGAAGTCTTGTTGACCCCTTTCAAAATAGAATTCCTGTCAGGCTAGCAAATTTAGAAAGTTTTCCAGTTAAATTAGAAAAGAACCATATGATTGGAGAAATGCATCCTGTTATTGATGTAAATTATTTGGATAATATGGCTAAAGAGACAGAGGTTTGCTCTCAAAACAATTTTAATATGATAAAAACAATGTGTTCTGCAGATGTTACTCCCATCAGCCAGGTTCATGCTGTTCCAGAGATACCTGAAAATTGGAATAATGATAGAAGGGCAAATGTCGAATTAGTACATGCAAGTTATGCTGGCACTAGTAAGGATTCTGATGACACGGAGAATAAGGCTAAACTCTCCGAGTTACCAGAATACTTGGTCGATTTGTATAAGAGGAGTTGTACAAATTTAAAAGATGAGTTGTTACAAAACAAATTGCATGAGGTGCTCATGAAACACCAGGAGGCATTTGCTAAGAGCAAAACTGATTTGGGAAGATGCTCCCTTGTGAAGCATCGTATTAAAACAAAAGATGCCACACCAGTACGTCAACCACTCAGACGAACCCCTAAAGCATTTGAAGGGGAAGAGGAAAAATATTTACAGGACCAATTACAGGCTGGAGTCATAACTCCATCCAAATCAAGTTGGGCTAGTCCTGTTGTTTTAGTTCGGAAAAAGGATCAATCGGTCAGATGGTGCATAGACTATAGAAAAGTCAATGACCTTAGTGTCAAAGATGCCTACCCTATCCCTCGTATTGATATGTGTCTGGACTGTTTGTCATCAGCTTCTATATTTTCTATTATGGACCTTCAAAGTGGTTACTGGCAGCTTGAAATAGAAGAGTCTGATAGAGACAAAACTGCTTTTATTACAAAGTATGGTTTATTCGAATATAAAAAAATGCCTTTTGGGTTATGTAATGCCCCGAGTACATTTCAGAGGTGTGTTGAATTAATTCTTAGAGGTTTACAGTGGAAAACTCTTTTAATTTACATAGATGATATCGTAATTTACTCCTCTGATTTGACGACCCATATTCAAATGCTTGATGAGGTTCTGAGTCGTTTAAGCAAAGCAGGACTTAAGCTGAAACCAACTAAGTGTGATTTTTTCAGAAATGAGGTGTTGTTCTTGGGACATGTCATTTCATATAAGGGAATAAAGCCAAACCCGTCAGCCATACAGTCAATAAAAGACTGGAAAGAACCCAAAACAGTAAAACAGGTACAACAATTCCTAGGTTTCTGTGGATACTATCGCCAATTCGTCAGAAGCTTCAGTGAGTTGGCAGCTCCTCTCTCAAGACTCACAAGAAAAGATGTAAAGTTCAAGTGGGATACTGGTTGTCAGTCGGCATTCAATGAACTCAAACATGCTCTTTGCACAGCTCCAATACTAGCATATCCCCGTGATGATAGTATGTACATTCTAGACACGGATGCCTCAAATGTAGGTATAGGGGCAGTCCTGTCACAAAACCACCATGGTGTGGAAAAAGTAATTGCTTATGGTTCAAAGAAGTTAGACCCCCATCAGCAACGGTACTCAGTAACTAGGAGAGAATTACTTGCAGTTATCACATTCATGCACCAATACAGACATTACCTGTTAGGTAAGAGATTCCTGTTAAGGACTGATCATGGCTCTTTAAAGTGGTTGTTTAACTTTAAGGACCCTCAGGGACAGGTAGCCAGATGGCTGGAGGTTTTATCCCAGTATAACTTTGATATACAGCATAGGGCAGGTAAGAAGCATCAAAACGCTGATGGATTATCAAGAAAGGATGGAGAAGAGGTCAGTTGTGAACACATAAAAACAGGTAACTACAATCCCAACTGTTTTGACTGCCAGCAGATCCAGCAGGAATGGCATGATTTTAAAAAAGAGGTTGATGATGTAACTCATCTCGGTAGGGGTGAGCTAACAGAAGAAGCATCTTTAAGAGTTGTAACCAGGAGTCAAAGCAAAAAGGAGCCCGAGGTAATAGTATCTAACTGGTTCACAGGTAACTATTCACCTAAGGAGTTAGAAGTATTTCAACGTGAAGACAATGACTTGCAGAAACTACATGAATGGAAAGATTCTGGCACTTGTCCAGGTAGAGAACAAATAACCCAGAATAGTCCAGCAGTACGTAAGTACTGGTTAAATTTTAATCTGATAGCCAGAGTTGAAGGAGTGTTGTATCAGAAAATTGTTGGTCCAGGCAATGAAACTAAATACCAGCTCCTAGTTCCTAGGATACTGAGACAGGAAGTCATTGTTAAATGTCATGATCACATATTTGGGGCTCACATGGGTATTAATAAAACTACAGAGAGACTGAAATCTCAGTTTCATTGGTATGGTATGGGAAATGATGTTCGATCTCATATACAAAATTGCCAAGTCTGCAATAGATTTAAAAAGAGTAAACAACCTAAAGCTTCACTTCAAAATTACATAGTAGGTCACCCTATGGATAGAATTGCACTCGATGTTATTGGCCCTCTACCAAGAACCAGTAGAAATAACCAGTATATATTAGTAATAGGTGATCATTTTTCCCGCTGGATGGAGGCGTATCCCCTTCCTAACCAGATGGCAGAAAAGGTAGCTGAAAAGCTGGTAAATGAATTTATATCAAGGTTTGGGGTACCATTAGAAATTCATACTGACCAGGGCAGTAACTTCGAGTCTGATCTTTTTAAAGAAGTCTGCTCCCTACTCGAGGTTAAAAAGACTAGGTCAACACCCTACAGACCATCATCTAATGGCTTAATAGAAAAATTTAATCAGACACTGGAGAATATGATTAAGGGTTTTGTAAACAAGAACAAGACGGACTGGGACCAATACATAGGTTTGTTAATGGGAGCATACAGAAGTACTATACACCCAGCTACAGGTTTTACACCAAACTACTTGATGTTTGGGAGAGAGGTATATTTGCCCAATCATATTATGTACCCATTTCCAAAAGCTGAACCCCTAAATCAGAGTGAGTATGCCACTAAATTGAGACAAACACTAGAAGATGTCTACATCCAAGCCAGGAAAAACTTACAGTCCAATGCTGTTAAACAGAAGCTGGACTATGATAGTCGGCTGAAAGAAAACAGCTTTAAGGTTGGGTCCTTGGTATATAAATCCAACACATTTTACAGAAAACTAGATGCTCCTTGGAAGGGCCCTTATGTTATAGTGGAGATACTTAGCCCTGTTGTTTACAAAATTCGAGACCAAAGAAGAACTGAAGTAATACACCATGACCGTCTGAAGCCACATCACTCATCTAACATTCCTGACTGGGCTAAACAACTGTGTTTTCAGTTGAGTAAGAATTCCCAATAGAGTACTTATGAACCTCATTTTATCTTTACAGAAAATGTATGCTTGTAATGGATACTTCTGCAATTTTACTTCAACTGCTAAGAAAACTATTAAATGGCATTATATCCGTCATCACCTTCCTTTAGAATCTGTTCCTTTTCACTGTTCCGTCTGCAAATACAGAGCCAAAAATAAATCTCAACTCATAAACCACTTTGGATCCATTCAGAAACATAAATTAATGAATGTAGACCACAAGCCGGATGAAGAGTGTATGGTTTTTGTAAATTATGATGTTAGCTTTTCTCACGATAAGAGTGCAAATATACAGATTTTGAAAGATAACCAATATGTTCCTCCTACTGTTCATCCTGCTATTCAAGTACCTGTTAATACTAGTAAATCTTCAGAATTATCATCTCCTGTTTGTTATTATACTGCTGAGCCAGTACCAGTAGAATCATCACCTGTAGTTGATGAATCTGTAAGAAAGTCTGATGATATTGTTGCCAAAGCTGTTAAATATGCAATGATAGATCTAGAGGAAGAAGAATTTGTACCCGACTATGAAGATTGGACAGATGAGAATGACCTGATGACAACAACTATGACACAAGACTCAGCATGCCAGACATACGACGACCTTATTTCTAGAATTGCTTTGTTAGAAGAACAACTGAAGAAAGAGAGAGAAAAACACAAGGAAGAGATGGGAAAGATGGGAGATTTCGTAGAAAGATTACAGAAAAAGCTAGACCAAAAAGATGAAGAGTTAAAAAATATGAATTCCTTGATTGTTACTTTAGATGAATATGAAAATGTACCTAAATATGGAACAAGAAGCTCTTATGCCCTTGATGGATTTGACGACCTTTGGAATAATGTTGACGAAGAAACCAAAATACTACAGGAGCAATTTTCAGAATCAAATAAGGAAAATACTAGTAGCATTAAACCGACCGACAAACAGACAGCTGACCCTGACACCGCTAGTCCCAAGAAGAAGAAGTTGAAAAGTATAGTTCTTCGGCCCAAATCAACTGAGGAAGTTTGGAAAGGTTTTGCGAGACGAGTAAATAATACGTATAAAGGTGACCTACTACCCAGACGAGGATACAGATTTTAAGTGACTTTGGGGGGTGGCTTTAATATGCAAGTTTAACCATATAATATTTTTACTAGCTTATAATTTAAGCATTATAGATTTATGAAATAATTGTATTTTAATACAAGTATAAGGTATTGCTGATGTGCCAATGAGTATTGGGAAGTCCTAATTTTGGTATTTGCAAATCCTCAGAGGAATGCCTTTGTAATTTCAGTATTCTTAAATACATGTAGTTTAGTGGTGGATGCATAAGTTCAGTGATTTTCATAAAATGTGCCATTTGAGTTCTTTAGTGAAAGCATGAGTTCACTGATGAATGCAGTATGTATGGTTAGGTGGATAGTTGATAATAGTTTTTGATGAACGCATAAGTTCATTAAAGACGCAGTAACTCTGAAAATATTTGGTATTTTGAATAAATGTGTCATTTGAGTTCTTTAGTGAGCGCATGAGTTCACTGATGAATGCAGTATGTATGGTTAGGTGGATAGTTGATAATAGTTTTTGATGAGCGCATAAGTTCATTAAAGACGCAGTAACACTGAAAATATTTGGTATTTTGAACCAATTAAATTCTTTAATTGTTGATATATAATTTCATTTTGCTAAGTGTTATTTAAAATTGTAACTTGATATAAATGCCTTAAGCATTTTGTGCGTTGTGAGTAATAGTAGTACTTTAAATTACTATTTATTTGGTGAAATTTTTATTTTTATTGATAAAGACTGATTTGAAGAATGAATCAGCTTAATCGGAGTAATTTTTTTTAAACTCTAATTTCGGGGACGAAATTATTTCTTGGGGTGGGGCAGTGTTGTAAATATGTATCTCTGCAAACCAGGAGATGCATAAACCAAACACTAAGCGAAAGGTTGCATTTAATTTGATGATGATGAGTTTATGTGGCTTTAATAAATGCGTTTCAGTCGGTATTTAGCTGAAACCGAAATGGCGGGACTTCATCATGTACAGTTCACAAGTTACCGTTGGTAAAATTTCTAATCTCAAATTCAAACCGATTATTTTGGCACATTAATATTAGAGAGATATGTTACCTGAATGGTATCAACCATTTTCTTTTAATAAAATACTTGTTTTGAGTCGAGAACTCATATCTTTACTATCGGTGTTCTATAATGTATTTTTGTTCCTGTTTATAATTTTAACTTCCGGTCCAGAGTAGTATAAATTCCGGAGCGAGGTCAAAGTGGGGCAATTTTTTCGGTACTTTTCATTTTGGCAGACGACAACTCGGGAGGTTCCCATTTACTTATAATTTTTAATAGAGGTAACGGCGCATTAGTTGTTAACCCTCGCATATTATTTTAATTGGTTAAAAGATAATACCTACAGGTTTTTACCCCATGGACCTACAAAATTCCAATTATTAGCTCCGCCTTTTTATGCTAATTTTGGCCTTTCATATTAAGGGAAAAACACGAATGTTATTTTTATCTGTGTTGTCATTCAAATGCTGTCTTCATGTTAATAAAGGATATATATTTTAAGAATTGTTCATTTAAGATAATATACGCTACCAAAAGAATAATCCGAGGGAATTTTTTGTGGTTTTACTCCCCAAGGGTTCCTGGAAAAATATATATGTCATAGGACAACTAATATTTACCGTAGTCATAAAGAAGAAAACCACGACACACCGAGACACCGGCATTTATAAATATTGACGCAATTGACAAATGAAATAAGAAACCTTTATTAAACAAGATTGTATGCTGGGTGGGCTCTACATAAAACAACTTGAATTCATGCGTCCTCTGTCAGACTAAACAAAGTTTTCTATATGAGCAGAGGACACTCTGCTTATGTAAGGCTTGCAGGGTCGAAACTGTATATCCTTAAATCGTCGCACTCGATAATAAAACTAAACAAGCGAAATGCTCTCTAATTTTTTGGTTTAAAGAACGATTTTTTATTACATGGCAAAATGTGTAAATTTGCTTTAAAAGTCGAAGATATTTGTCAAACCGTATTGATTAGCCTAGAATGCTTTAAAAATGACGTACACAGTGGTACAATAATAACAAAGCAGTTAATGTTCAGCAGATGTTGGCTGTGTCTGTAGTCGTACACATTGGTGCAATAATAACAAAGCAGTTGATGTTCGGCAGATGTTGGCTGTGTCTGTAGTCGTACACATTGGTACAATAATAACAAAGCAGTTAATGTTCAGCAGATGTTGGCTGTGGCTGTAGTCGTACACATTGGTACAAAAGTAACAAAGCAGTTGATGTTCAGCAGATGTTGGCTGTGTCTGTAGTCGTACACATTGGTGCAATAATAACAAAGCAGTTGATGTTCGGCAGATATTGGCTGTGTCTGTAGTCGTACATATTGGTACATTAATAACAAAGCAGTTGATGTTCGGCAGATGTTGGCTGTGTCTGTAGTAGTGCATATTGTACAATAGTAACAAAGCAGTTGATGTTCAGCAGATGTTGGCTGTGTCTGTAGTGGTACACATTGGTACAATAATAACAAAGCAGTTGATGTTCAGCAGATGTTGGCTGTGTCTGTAGTGGTACACATTGGTACAATAATAACAAAGTAGTTGATGTTCGCAGATGTTGGCTGTGTCCGAGGTGGTACACATTGGTACATTAATAACAATGCAGTTAATGTTCAGCAGATGTTGGCTGTGTCTGTAGTCGTACACATTGGTACAATAGTAACAAAGCAGTTGATGTTCAGAAGATGTTGGCTGGGTCTTTTAGTCGTACACACTGGTACAATAATTACCAAGCAGTTGATGTTCGGCAGATGTTGGCTGTGTCTGTAGTCGTAAACATTGGTACAATAATTACAAACAGTTGATGTTCAGATGTTGGCTGTGTCTGTAGTCGTACACATTGGTACAATAATAACAAAGCAGTTGATGTTCAGCAGATGTTGGCTGTGTCTGTAGTCGTACACATTGGTACAATAGTAACAAAGAAGTTAATGTTCAGCAGATGTTGGCTGTGTCTGTAGTCGTACACATTGGTACAAAAGCAACAAAGCAGTTGATGTTCAGCAGATGTTGATTGTGTCTGTAGTCGTACATATTGGTACAATAATAACAAAGCAGTTGATGTTCAGCAGATGTTGGCTGTGTCTGTAGTCGTACACATTTGTACAATAATTACAAACAGTTGATGTTCAGATGTTGACTGTGTCTGTAGTCGTACACATTGGTACAATAATAACAAAGCAGTTGATGTTCAGCAGATGTTGGCTGTGTCTGTAGTCGTACACATTGGTACAATAGTAACAAAGCAGTTAATGTTCAGCAGATGTTGGCTGTGTCTGTAGTCGTACACATTGGTACAAAAGTAACAAAGCAGTTGATGTTCAGCAGATGTTGATTGTGTCTGTAGTCGTACATATTTGTACAATAATTACAAACAGTTGATGTTCAGCAGTTGTTGGCTGTGTCTGTAGTCGTACATATTGGTACAATAATAACAAAGCATTTGATGTTAAGCAGGTGTTGGTTGTGTCTGTAGTCGTACACATTGGTACAATAATAACAAAGACGTTGATGTTCGGCAGATGTTGTCTGTGTCTGTAGTCGTACACATTGGTACAATAGTAACAAAGCAGTTGATGTTCAGCAGATGTTGGCTGTGTCTGTAGTCGTACACATTGGTACAATAGTAACAAAGCAGTTGATGTTCAGCAGATGTTGGCTGTGTCTGTTGTCGTACACATTGGTACAATAATAACAAAGTAGTTGATGGTCGGTGAATGTTGGCTGTGTCTGTAGTAGTGCATATTGGTACAATAGTTACAAAGCAGCTGATGTTCAGCAGATGTTGGCTGTGTCTGTAGTCGTACACATTGGTACAATAATAACAAAGCAATTGATGTTCAGCAAATGTTGGCTGTGTCTGTAGTCGTACACATTGGTACAATAATTACAAACAGTTGATGTTAAGCAGATGTTGGCTGTGTCTGTAGTCGTACACATTGGTACAAAAGTAACAAAGCAGTTGTTGTTCAGCAGATGTTGATTGTGTCTGTAATCGTACACATTGGTACAATAATTACAAACAGTTGATGTTCAGCAGATGTTGGCTGTGTCTGTAGTCGTACACATTGGTACAATAGTAACAAAGCAGTTGATGTTCAGCAGATGTTGGCTGTCTCTTTAGTCGTACACATTGGTACAAAAGTAACAAAGCAGTTGATGTTCAGCAGATGTTGATTGTGACTGTAGTCGTACACATTGGTACAATAATTACACACAGTTGATGTTCAGCAGTTGTTGGCTGTGTCTGTAGTCGCACATATTGGTACAATAATAACAAAGCAGTTGATGTTAAGCAGGTGTTGGTTGTGTCTGTAGTCGTACACATTGGTACAATAATAACAAAGCAGTTGACGTTCGGCAGATGTTGGCTGTGTCTGTAGTCGTACACATTGGTACAATAGTAACAAAGCAGTTGATGTTCAGCAGATGTTGGCTGTGTCTGTAGTCGTACACATTGGTACAATAATAACAAAGCAGTTGATGTTCGGCAGATGTTGGCTGTGTCTGTAGTCGTACACATTGGTACAAAAGTAACAAAGCAGTTGATGTTCAGCAGATGTTGATTGTGTCTGTAGTCGTACACATTGGTACAATAGTAACAAAGCGAGTTGATGTTCAGCAGATGTTGGCTGTGTCTGTAGTCGTACACATTGGTACAATAGTAACAAAGCAGTTGATGTTCAGCAGATGTTGGCTGTGTCTGTAGTCGTACACATTGGTACAAAAGTAACAAAGCAGTTGATGTTCAGCAGATGTTGATTGTGTCTGTAGTCGTACACTTTGGTACAGTAGTAACAAAGCAGTTGATGTTCAGCAGATGTTGGGTGTGTCTGTAGTCGTACACATTGGTACAAAAGTAACAAAGCAGTTGATGTTCAGCAGATGTTGGGTGTGTCTGTAGTCGTACACATTGGTACAATAGTAACAAATCAGTTGATGTTCGGCAGATGTTGGCTGTGTCTGTAGTCGTACACATTGGTACAATAGTAACAAAGCAGTTAATGTTTAGCAGATGTTGGCTGTGGCTGTAGTCGTACACATTGGTACAAAAGTAACAAAGCAGATGTTGATTGTGTCTGTAGTCGTACACATTGGTACAATAATTACAAACAGTTGATGTTCAGCAGATGTTGGATGTGTCTGTAGTCGTACACATTGGTACAAAAGTAACAAAGCAGTTGATGTTCAGCAGATGTTGATTGTGTCTGTAGTCGTACACATTGGTACAATAGTAACAAAGCAGTTGATGTTCAGCAGATGTTGGCTGTGTCTGTAGTCGTACACATTGGTACAATAGTAACAAAGCAGTTGATATTCAGCAGGTGTTGGCTGTGTCTATAGTCGTACACATTGGTACAATAATAACAAAGTAGTTGATGGTCGGTAGATGTTGGCTGTGTCTGTAGTAGTGCATATTGGTACAATAGTAACAAATCAGTTGATGTTCAGCAGATGTTGGCTGTGTCTGTAGTCGTACACATTGGTACAATAATAACAAAGCAATTGATGTTCAGCAAAGGTTGGCTGTGGCTGTAGTCGTACACATTGGTACAATAGTAACAAAGCAGTTGATGTTCAGCAGATGTTGGCTGTCTCTGTAGTCGTACACATTGGTACAAAAGTAACAAAGCAGTTGATGTTCAACAGATGTTGATTGTGTCTGTACACATTGGTACAATAATTACAAACAGTTGATGTTCAGCAGATGTTGGCTGTGTCTGTAGTCGTACACATTGGTACAATAATAACAAAGTAGTTGATGGTCGGTAGATGTTGGCTGTGTCTGTAGTAGTGCATATTGGTACAATAGTAACAAAGCAGTTGATGTTCAGCAGGTGTTGGCTGTGTCTGTAGTCGTACACATTGGTACAATAATAACAAAGCAATTGATGTTCAGCAAATGTTGGCTGTGGCTGTAGTCGTACACATTGGTACAAAAGTAACAAAGCAGTTGTTGTTCAGCAGATGTTGATTGTGTCTGTAATCGTACACATTGGTACAATAATTACAAACAGTTGATGTTCAGCAGATGTTGGCTGTGTCTGTAGTCGTACACATTGGTACAATAGTAACAAAGCAAATAATGTTCAGCAGATGTTGATTGTGTCTGTAGTCGTACACATTTATACAATAGTAACAAAGCAGTTGATGTTCAGCAGATGTTGGCTGTGTTTGTAGTCGTACACATTGGTACAATAGTAACAAAGCAGTTGATATTCAGCAGATGTTGGCTGTGTCTATATTCGTACACATTGGTACAATAATAACAAAGTAGTTGATGGTCGGTAGATGTTGGCTGTGTCTGTAGTAGTGCATATTGGTACAATAGTAACAAATCAGTTGATGTTCAGCAGATGTTGGCTGTGTCTGTAGTCGTACACATTGGTACAATAATAACAAAGCAATTGATGTTCAGCAAATGTTGGCTGTGGCTGTAGTCGTACACATTGGTACAAAAGTAACAAAGCAGTTGTTGTTCAGCAGATGTTGATTGTGTCTGTAATCGTACACATTGGTACAATAATTACAAACATTTGATGTTCAGCAGATGTTGTCTGTGTATGTAGTCGTACACATTGGTACAATAATAACAAAGCAGTTGATGTTCAGCAGATGTTGGCTGTGTCTGTAGTCGTACACATTGGTACAATAGTAACAAAGCAGTTGATGTTCAGCAGATGTTGGCTGTCTCTGTAGTCGTACACATTGGTACAAAAGTAACAAAGCAGTTGATGTTCAACAGATGTTGATTGTGTCTGTAGTCGTACACATTGGTACATTAATTACAAACAGTTGATGTTCAGCAGATATTGGCTGTGTCTGAAGTCGTACACATTGGTACAATAGTAACAAAGCAGTTGATGTTCAGCAGATGTTGTGTGTGTCTGTAGTCGTACACATTGGTACAAAAGTAACAAAAAAGTTGATGTTCAGCAGATGTTGGCTGTATCTGTAGTCGTACACATTGGTACAAAAGTAACAAAGCAGTTGATGTTCAGCAGAGGTTGATTGTGTCTGTAGTCGTACACATTGGTACAATAGTAACAAAGCAGTTGATGTTCAGCAGATGTTGGGTGTTTCTGTAGTCGTACACATTGGTACAAAAGTAACAAAGCAGTTGATGTTCAGTAGATGTTGATTGTGTCTGTAGTCGTACACATTGGTACAATAGTAACAAAGCAGTTGATGTTCAGCAGATGTTGGCTGTGTCTGTAGTCGTACACATTGGTACAATAGTAACAAAGCAGTTGATGTTCAGCAGATGTTGGCTGTGTCTGTAGTCGTACACATTGGTACTATATATAACAAAGCAGTTGATGTTCGGCAGATGTTGGCTGTGTCTGTAGTAGTGCATATTGGTAAAATAGTAACAAAGCAGTTGATGTTCAGCAGATGTTGGCTGTGTCTGTAGTCGTACACATTGGTACAATAATAACAAAGCAGTTAATGTTCAGCAGATGTTGGCTGTGGCTGTAGTCATACACATTGGTACAAAAGTAACAAAGCAGTTGATGTTCAGCAGATGTTGACTGTGTCTGTAGTCGTTCACATTGGTACAATAATTACAAACAGTTGATGTTCAGCAGATGTTGGCTGTGTCTGTAGTCGTACACATTGGTACAATAATAACAAAGCAGTTGATGTTCATCAGATGTTGGCTGTGTCTGTAGTCGTTCACATTGGTACAATAATAACAAAGCAGTTGATGTTCAGCAGATGTTGATTGTGTCTGTAGTCGTACACATTGGTACAATAGTAACAAAGCAGTTGATGTTCAGCAGATGTTGGGTGTGTCTGTAGTCGTACAGATTGGTACAAAAGTAACAAAGCAGTTGATGTTCAGCAGATGTTGATTGTGTCTGTAGTCGTACACATTGGTACAATAGTAACAAAGCAGTTGATGTTCAGCAGATGTTGGCTGTGTCTGTTGTCGTACATATTGGTACAATAGTAACAAAGCAGTTGATGTTCAGCAGATGTTGGCTGTGTCTGTAGTCGTACACATTGGTACCATAATAACAAAGCAGTTGATGTTCGGCAGATGTTGGCTGTGTCTGTAGTAGTGCATATTGGTACAATAGTAACAAAGCAGTTGATGTTCAGCAGATGTTGGCTGTGTCTGTAGTCGTACACATTGGTACAATAATAACAAAGCAGTTAATGTTCAGCAGATGTTGGCTGTGGCTGTAGTCGTACACATTGGTACAAAAGTAACAAAGCAGTTGATGTTCAGCAGATGTTGACTGTGTCTGTAGTCGTACACATTGGTACAATAATTACAAACAGTTGATGTTCAGCAGATGTTGGCTGTGTCTGTAATCGTACACATTGGTACAATAATAACAAAGCAGTTGATGTTCATCAGATGTTGGCTGTGTCTGTAGTCGTTCACATTGGTACAATAATAACAAAGCAGTTGATGTTCGGCAGATGTTGGCTGTCTCTGTTGTCGTACACATTGGTTCAAAAGTAATAAAGCAGTTGATGTTCAGCAGATGTTGATTGTGTCTGTAGTCGTACACATTGGTACAATAATTACAAACAGTTGATGTTCAGCAGTTGGTGGCTGTGTCTGTAGTCGTACACATTGGTACAATAATAACAAAGCAGTTGATGTTAAGCAGGTGTTGGTTGTGTCTGTAGTCGTACACAATGGTACAATAATAACAAAGCAGTTGATGTTCAACAGATGTTGGCTGTGTCTGTAGTCGTGTCGTACACATTGGTACAATAATAACAAAGCAGTTGATGTTCGGCAGATGTTGGCTGTGTCTGTAGTCGTACACATTGGTACAATAGTAACAAAGCAGTTGATGTTCAGCAGATGTTGGCTGTGTCCGTTGTCGAACACTTTGGTACAAAAGTAACAAAGCAGTTGATGTGCAGCAGATGTTGATTGTGTCCGTAGTCGTTCACATTGGTACAATAGTAACAAAGAAGTTGATGTTCAGCAGATGTTGGCTGTGTCTGTAGTCGTACACATTGGTACAATAATAACAAAGCTATTGATGTTCAGCAGATGTTGGCTGTGGCTGTAGTCGTACACATTGGTA
The DNA here is from genome assembly GCA_944474755.1 of Limnoperna fortunei. Lineage (NCBI taxonomy): Eukaryota > Metazoa > Mollusca > Bivalvia > Mytilida > Modiolidae > Limnoperna > Limnoperna fortunei. The sequence goes on from OX104119.1 coordinate 3,191,948, forward strand.
CAAATGTAACAATGCAGTTGTTGTTCAGCAGATGTTGATTGTGTCTGTAATCGTACACATTGGTACAATAGTAACAAAGCAGTTGATGTTCAGCAGATGTTGGCTGTGTCTGTAGTCGTACACATTGGTACAATAGTAACAAAGCAGTTGATGTTCAGCAGATGTTGGCTGTGTCCGTTGTCGAACACTTTGGTACAAAAGTAACAAAGCAGTTGATGTGCAGCAGATGTTGATTGTGTCCGTAGTCGTTCACATTGGTACAATAGTAACAAAGAAGTTGATGTTCAGCAGATGTTGGCTGTGTCTGTAGTAGTGCATATTGGTACAAAAGTAACAAAGCAGTTGATGTTCAGCAGATGTTGGCTGTGTCTGTAGTCGTACACATTGGTACAATAATAACAAAGCTATTGATGTTCAGCAGATGTTGGCTGTGGCTGTAGTCGTACACATTGGTACAAATGTAACAATGCAGTTGTTGTTCAGCAGATGTTGATTGTGTCTGTAATCGTACACATTGGTACAATAGTAACAAAGCAGTTAATGTTCAGCAGATGTTGGCTGTGGCTGTAGTCGTACACATTAGTACAAAAGTAACAAAGCAGTTGATGTTCAGCAGATGTTGATTGTGTCTGTAGTCGTACACTTTGGTACAATAATTACAAACAGTTGATGTTCAGCAGATGTTGATTGTGTCTGTAGTCGCACACATTGGTACAATAGTAACAAAGCATTGATGTTCAGCAGATGTTGGCTGTGTCTGTAGTCGTACACATAGGTACAATAATAACAAAGCAGTTGATGTTCGGCAGATGTTGGCTGTGTCTGTAGTAGTGCATATTGGTACAATAGTAACAAAGCAGTTGATGTTCAGCAGATGTTGGCTGTGTCTGTAGTCGTATACATTGGTACAATAATAACAAAGCAGTTGATGTTAAGCAGGTGTTGGTTGTGTCTGTAGTCGTACACAATGGTACAATAATAACAAAGCAGTTGATGTTCGGCAGATGTTGGCTGTGTCTGTATTCGTGCACATTGGTACAATAGTAACAAAGCATTGATGTTCAGCAGATGTTGGCTGTGTCTGTAGTCGTACACATAGGTACAATAATAACAAAGCAGTTGATGTTCGGCAGATGTTGGCTGTGTCTGTAGTAGTGCATATTGGTACAATAGTAACAAAGCAGTTGATGTTCAGCAGATGTTGGCTGTGTCTGTAGTCGTGTAGTACACATTGGTACAATAATAACAAAGCAGTTGATGTTCGGCAGATGTTGGCTGTGTCTGTAGTCGTACACATTGGTACAATAGTAACAAAGCAGTTGATGTTCAGCAGATGTTGGCTGTGTCCGTTGTCGAACACTTTGGTACAAAAGTAACAAAGCAGTTGATGTGCAGCAGATGTTGATTGTGTCCGTAGTCGTTCACATTGGTACAATAGTAACAAAGAAGTTGATGTTCAGCAGATGTTGGCTGTGTCTGTAGTAGTGCATCTTGGTACAAAAGTAACAAAGCAGTTGATGTTCAGCAGATGTTGGCTGTGTCTGTAGTCGTACACATTGGTACAATAATAACAAAGCTATTGATGTTCAGCAGATGTTGGCTGTGGCTGTAGTCGTACACATTGGTACAAATGTAACAATGCAGTTGTTGTTCAGCAGATGTTGATTGTGTCTGTAATCGTACACATTGGTACAATAGTAACAAGCAGTTAATGTTCAGCAGATGTTGGCTGTGGCTGTAGTCGTACACATTAGTACAAAAGTAACAAAGCAGTTGATGTTCAGCAGATGTTGATTGTGTCTGTAGTCGCACACTTTGGTACAATAATTACAAACAGTTAATGTTCAGCAGATGTTGATTGTGTCTGTAGTCGCACACATTGGTACAATAGTAACAAAGCATTGATGTTCAGCAGATGTTGGCTGTGTCTGTAGTCGTACACATAGGTACAATAATAACAAAGCAGTTGATGTTCAGCAGATGTTGGCTGTGTCTGTAGTAGTGCATATTGGTACAATAGTAACAAAGCAGTTGATGTTCAGCAGATGTTGGCTGTGTCTGTAGTCGTTCACAATGGTACAATAATAACAAAGCAGTTGATGTTCGGCAGATGATGGCTGTGTCTGTAGTAGTATACATTGGTACAATAGTAACAAAGCAGTTGATGTTCAGCAGATGTTGGCTGTCTCTGTTGTCGTACACATTGGTACAAAAGTAATAAAGCAGTTGATGTTCAGCAGATGTTGATTGTGTCTGTAGTCGTACACATTGGTACAATAATTACAAACAGTTGATGTTCAGCAGTTGGTGGCTGTGTCTGTAGTCGTACACATTGGTACAATAATAACAAAGCAGTTGATGTTAAGCAGGTGTTGGTTGTGTCTGTAGTCGTACACAATGGTACAATAATAACAAAGCAGTTTATGTTCGGCAGATGTTGGCTGTGTCTGTAGTCGTACACATTGGTACAATAGTAACAAAGCAGTTGATGTTCAACAGATGTTGGCTGTGTCTGTAGTCGTGTCGTACACATTGGTACAATAATAACAAAGCAGTTGATGTTCGGCAGATTTTGGCTGTGTCAGTAGTCGTACACATTGGTACAATAGTAACAAAGCAGTTGATGTTCAGCAGATGTTGGCTGTGTCCGTAGTCGTACACTTTGGTACAAAAGTAACAAAGCAGTTGATGTGCAGCAGATGTTGATTGTGTCCGTAGTCGTTCACATTGGTACAATAGTAACAAAGCAGTTGATGTTCAGCAGATGTTGGCTGTGTCTGTGAAGTACACATTGGTACAATAGAAACAAAGCAGTTGATGTTCAGCAGATGTTGGCTGTGTCTGTAGTCGTACACATTGGTACAAAAGTTACAAAGCAGTTGATGTTCAGCAGATGTTGGCTGTGTCTGTAGTCGTACACATTGGTACAATAATAACAAAGCTATTGATGTTCAGCAGATGTTGGCTGTGGCTGTAGTCGTACACATTGGTACAAATGTAACAATGCAGTTGTTGTTCAGCAGATGTTGATTGTGTCTGTAATCGTACACATTGGTACAATAGTAACAAAGCAGTTAATGTTCAGCAGATGTTGGCTGTGTCTGTAGTCGTACACATTGGTACAATAGTAACAAAGCAGTTGATGTTCAGCAGATGTTGGCTGTGTCCGTTGTCGAACACTTTGGTACAAAAGTAACAAAGCAGTTGATGTGCAGCAGATGTTGATTGTGTCCGTAGTCGTTCACATTGGTACAATAGTAACAAAGAAGTTGATGTTCAGCAGATGTTGGCTGTGTCTGTAGTAGTGCATATTGGTACAAAAGTAACAAAGCAGTTGATGTTCAGCAGATGTTGGCTGTGTCTGTAGTCGTACACATTGGTACAATAATAACAAAGCTATTGATGTTCAGCAGATGTTGGCTGTGGCTGTAGTCGTACACATTGGTACAAATGTAACAATGCAGTTGTTGTTCAGCAGATGTTGATTGTGTCTGTAATCGTACACATTGGTACAATAGTAACAAAGCAGTTAATGTTCAGCAGATGTTGGCTGTGGCTGTAGTCGTACACATTAGTACAAAAGTAACAAAGCAGTTGATGTTCAGCAGATGTTGATTGTGTCTGTAGTCGTACACTTTGGTACAATAATTACAAACAGTTAATGTTCAGCAGATGTTGATTGTGTCTGTAGTCGCACACATTGGTACAATAGTAACAAAGCATTGATGTTCAGCAGATGTTGGCTGTGTCTGTAGTCGTACACATAGGTACAATAGTAACAAAGCAGTTGATGTTCGGCAGATGTTGGCTGTGTCTGTAGTAGTGCATATTGGTACAATAGTAACAAAGCAGTTGATGTTCAGCAGATGTTGGCTGTGTCTGTAGTCGTATACATTGGTACAATAATAACAAAGCTATTGATGTTCAGCAGATGTTGGCTGTGTCTGTAGTCGTACATATTGGTACAATAATAACAAAGCAGTTGATGTTAAGCAGGTGTTGGTTGTGTCTGTAGTCGTACACAATGGTACAATAATAACAAAGCAGTTGATGTTCGGCAGATGTTGGCTGTGTCTGTATTCGTGCACATTGGTACAATAGTAACAAAGCATTGATGTTCAGCAGATGTTGGCTGTGTCTGTAGTCGTACACATAGGTACAATAATAACAAAGCAGTTGATGTTCGGCAGATGTTGGCTGTGTCTGTAGTCGTTCACATTGGTACAATAGTAACAAAGCAGTTGATGTTCAGCAGATGTTGGCTGTGTCTGTAGTCGTACACATTGGTACAATAATAACAAAGCAGTTGATGTTCGGCAGATGTTGGCTGTGTCTGTAGTCGTACACATTGGTACAATAGTAACAAAGCAGTTGATGTTCAGCAGATGTTGGCTGTGTCCGTTGTCGAACACTTTGGTACAAAAGTAACAAAGCAGTTGATGTGCAGCAGATGTTGATTGTGTCCGTAGTCGTTCACATTGGTACAATAGTAACAAAGAAGTTGATGTTCAGCAGATGTTGGCTGTGTCTGTAGTAGTGCATATTGGTACAAAAGTAACAAAGCAGTTGATGTTCAGCAGATGTTGGCTGTGTCTGTAGTCGTACACATTGGTACAATAATAACAAAGCTATTGATGTTCAGCAGATGTTGGCTGTGGCTGTAGTCGTACACATTGGTACAAATGTAACAATGCAGTTGTTGTTCAGCAGATGTTGATTGTGTCTGTAATCGTACACATTGGTACAATAGTAACAAAGCAGTTAATGTTCAGCAGATGTTGGCTGTGGCTGTAGTCGTACACATTAGTACAAAAGTAACAAAGCAGTTGATGTTCAGCAGATGTTGATTGTGTCTGTAGTCGCACACTTTGGTACAATAATTACAAACAGTTAATGTTCAGCAGATGTTGATTGTGTCTGTAGTCGTACACATAGGTACAATAATAACAAAGCAGTTGATGTTCAGCAGATGTTGGCTGTGTCTGTAGTAGTGCATATTGGTACAATAGTAACAAAGCAGTTGATGTTCAGCAGATGTTGGCTGTGTCTGTAGTCGTTCACAATGGTACAATAATAACAAAGCAGTTGATGTTCGGCAGATGATGGCTGTGTCTGTAGTAGTATACATTGGTACAATAGTAACAAAGCAGTTGATGTTCAGCAGATGTTGGCTGTCTCTGTTGTCGTACACATTGGTACAAAAGTAATAAAGCAGTTGATGTTCAGCAGATGTTGATTGTGTCTGTAGTCGTACACATTGGTACAATAATTACAAACAGTTGATGTTCAGCAGTTGGTGGCTGTGTCTGTAGTCGTACACATTGGTACAATAATAACAAAGCAGTTGATGTTAAGCAGGTGTTGGTTGTGTCTGTAGTCGTACACAATGGTACAATAATAACAAAGCAGTTTATGTTCGGCAGATGTTGGCTGTGTCTGTAGTCGTACACATTGGTACAATAGTAACAAAGCAGTTGATGTTCAACAGATGTTGGCTGTGTCTGTAGTCGTGTCGTACACATTGGTACAATAATAACAAAGCAGTTGATGTTCGGCAGATTTTGGCTGTGTCAGTAGTCGTACACATTGGTACAATAGTAACAAAGCAGTTGATGTTCAGCAGATGTTGGCTGTGTCCGTTGTCGTACACTTTGGTACAAAAGTAACAAAGCAGTTGATGTGCAGCAGATGTTGATTGTGTCCGTAGTCGTTCACATTGGTACAATAGTAACAAAGCAGTTGATGTTCAGCAGATGTTGGCTGTGTCTGTGAAGTACACATTGGTACAATAGAAACAAAGCAGTTGATGTTCAGCAGATGTTGGCTGTGTCTGTAGTCGTACACATTGGTACAAAAGTTACAAAGCAGTTGATGTTCAGCAGATGTTGATTGTGTCTGTAGTCGTACACATTGGTACAATAGTAACAAAGCAGTTGATGTTCAGCAGATGTTGGCTGTGTCTGTAGTCGTACACATTGGTACAATAGTAACAAAGCATTGATGTTCAGCAGATGTTGGCTGTGTCTGTAGTCGTACACATAGGTACAATAATAACAAAGCAGTTGATGTTCGGCAGATGTTGGCTGTGTCTGTAGTAGTGCATATTGTTACAATAGTAACAAAGCAGTTGATGTTCAGCAGATGTTGGCTGTGTCTGTAGTCGTACACATTGGTACAATAATAACAAAGCTATTGATGTTCAGCAGATGTTGGCTGTGTCTGTAGTCGTACATATTGGTAAATAATAACAAAGCAGTTGATGTTAAGCAGGTGTTGGTTGTGTCTGTAGTCGTACACAATGGTACAATTATAACAAAGCAGTTGATGTTCGGCAGATGTTGGCTGTGTCAGTAGTCGTACACATTGGTACAATAGTAACAAAGCAGTTGATGTTCAGCAGATGTTGGCTGTGTCTGTAGTCGTACACTTTGGTACAAAAGTAACAAAGCAGTTGATGTGCAGCAGATGTTGATTGTGTCCGTAGTCGTTCACATTGGTACAATAGTAACAAAGCAGTTGATGTTCAGCAGATGTTGGCTGTGTCTGTGAAGTACACATTGGTACAATAGAAACAAAGCAGTTGATGTTCAGCAGATGTTGGCTGTGTCTGTAGTCGTACACATTGGTACAAAAGTTACAAAGCAGTTGATGTTCAGCAGATGTTGATTGTGTCTGTAGTCGTACACATTGGTACAATAGTAACAAAGCAGTTGATGTTCAGCAGATGTTGGCTGTGTCTGTAGTCGTACACATTGGTACAATAGTAACAAAGCATTGATGTTCAGCAGATGTTGGCTGTGTCTGTAGTCGTACACATAGGTACAATAATAACAAAGCAGTTGATGTTCGGCAGATGTTGGCTGTGTCTGTAGTAGTGCATATTGGTACAATAGTAACAAAGCAGTTGATGTTCAGCAGATGTTGGCTGTGTCTGTAGTCGTGTAGTACACATTGGTACAATAATAACAAAGCAGTTGATGTTCGGCAGATGTTGGCTGTGTCTGTAGTCGTACACATTGGTACAATAGTAACAAAGCAGGTGATGTTCAGCAGATGTTGGCTGTGTCCGTTGTCGAACACTTTGGTACAAAAGTAACAAAGCAGTTGATGTGCAGCAGATGTTGATTGTGTCTGTAGTAGTGCATATTGGTACAAAAGTAACAAAGCAGTTGATGTTCAGCAGATGTTGGCTGTGTCTGTAGGCGTACACATTGGTACAATAATAACAAAGCTATTGATGTTCAGCAGATGTTGGCTGTGGCTGTAGTCGTACACATTGGTACAAATGTGACAATGCAGTTGTTGTTCAGCAGATGTTGATTGTGTCTGTAATCGTACACATTGGTACAATAGTAACAAAGCAGTTAATGTTCAGCAGATGTTGGCTGTGGCTGTAGTCGTACACATTAGTACAAAAGTAACAAAGCAGTTGATGTTCAGCAGATGTTGATTGTGTCTGTAGTCGCACACTTTGGTACAATAATTACAAACAGTTAATGTTCAGCAGATGTTGATTGTGTCTGTAGTCGCACACATTGGTACAATAGTAACAAAGCATTGATGTTCAGCAGATGTTGGCTGTGTCTGTAGTCGTACACATAGGTACAATAATAACAAAGCAGTTGATGTTCAGCAGATGTTGGCTGTGTCTGTAGTAGTGCATATTGGTACAATAGTAACAAAGCAGTTGATGTTCAGCAGATGTTGGCTGTGTCTGTAGTCGTTCACAATGGTACAATAATAACAAAGCAGTTGATGTTCGGCAGATGATGGCTGTGTCTGTAGTAGTATACATTGGTACAATAGTAACAAAGCAGTTGATGTTCAGCAGATGTTGGCTGTCTCTGTTGTCGTACACATTGGTACAAAAGTAATAAAGCAGTTGATGTTCAGCAGATGTTGATTGTGTCTGTAGTCGTACACATTGGTACAATAATTACAAACAGTTGATGTTCAGCAGTTGGTGGCTGTGTCTGTAGTCGTACACATTGGTACAATAATAACAAAGCAGTTGATGTTAAGCAGGTGTTGGTTGTGTCTGTAGTCGTACACAATGGTACAATAATAACAAAGCAGTTTATGTTCGGCAGATGTTGGCTGTGTCTGTAGTCGTACACATTGGTACAATAGTAACAAAGCAGTTGATGTTCAACAGATGTTGGCTGTGTCTGTAGTCGTGTCGTACACATTGGTACAATAATAACAAAGCAGTTGATGTTCGGCAGATTTTGGCTGTGTCAGTAGTCGTACACATTGGTACAATAGTAACAAAGCTGTTGATGTTCAGCAGATGTTGGATGTGTCCGTTGTCGTACACTTTGGTACAAAAGTAACAAAGCAGTTGATGTGCAGCAGATGTTGATTGTGTCCGTAGTCGTTCACATTGGTACAATAATAACAAAGCAGTTAATGTTCAGCAGATGTTTGCTGTGGCTGTAGTCGTACACATTGGTACAAAAGTAACAAAGCAGTTGATGTTCAGCAGATGTTGACTGTGTCTGTAGTCGTACACATTGGTACAATAATTACAAACAGTTGATGTTCAGCAGATGTTGGCTGTGTCTGTAATCGTACACATTGGTACAATAATAACAAAGCAGTTGATGTTCATCAGATGTTGGCTGTGTCTGTAGTCGTTCACATTGGTACAATAATAACAAAGCAGTTGATGTTCGGCAGATGTTGGCTGTCTCTGTTGTCGTACACATTGGTTCAAAAGTAATAAAGCAGTTGATGTTCAGCAGATGTTGATTGTGTCTGTAGTCGTACACATTGGTACAATAATTACAAACAGTTGATGTTCAGCAGTTGGTGGCTGTGTCTGTAGTCGTACACATTGGTACAATAATAACAAAGCAGTTGATGTTAAGCAGGTGTTATTTGTGTCTGTAGTCGTACACAATGGTACAATAATAACAAAGCAGTTGATGTTCAACAGATGTTGGCTGTGTCTGTAGTCGTGTCGTACACATTGGTACAATAATAACAAAGCAGTTGATGTTCGGCAGATGTTGGCTGTGTCTGTAGTCGTACACATTGGTACAATAGTAACAAAGCAGTTGATGTTCAGCAGATGTTGGCTGTGTCCGTTGTCGAACACTTTGGTACAAAAGTAACAAAGCAGTTGATGTGCAGCAGATGTTGATTGTGTCCGTAGTCGTTCACATTGGTACAATAGTAACAAAGAAGTTGATGTTCAGCAGATGTTGGCTGTGTCTGTAGTCGTACACATTGGTACAATAATAACAAAGCTATTGATGTTCAGCAGATGTTGGCTGTGGCTGTAGTCGTACACATTGGTACAAATGTAACAATGCAGTTGTTGTTCAGCAGATGTTGATTGTGTCTGTAATCGTACACATTGGTACAATAGTAACAAAGCAGTTAATGTTCAGCAGATGTTGGCTGTGTCTGTAGTCGTACACATTGGTACAATAGTAACAAAGCAGTTGATGTTCAGCAGATGTTGGCTGTGTCCGTTGTCGAACACTTTGGTACAAAAGTAACAAAGCAGTTGATGTGCAGCAGATGTTGATTGTGTCCGTAGTCGTTCACATTGGTACAATAGTAACAAAGAAGTTGATGTTCAGCAGATGTTGGCTGTGTCTGTAGTAGTGCATATTGGTACAAAAGTAACAAAGCAGTTGATGTTCAGCAGATGTTGGCTGTGTCTGTAGTCGTACACATTGGTACAATAATAACAAAGCTATTGATGTTCAGCAGATGTTGGCTGTGGCTGTAGTCGTACACATTGGTACAAATGTAACAATGCAGTTGTTGTTCAGCAGATGTTGATTGTGTCTGTAATCGTACACATTGGTACAATAGTAACAAAGCAGTTAATGTTCAGCAGATGTTGGCTGTGGCTGTAGTCGTACACATTAGTACAAAAGTAACAAAGCAGTTGATGTTCAGCAGATGTTGATTGTGTCTGTAGTCGTACACTTTGGTACAATAATTACAAACAGTTAATGTTCAGCAGATGTTGATTGTGTCTGTAGTCGCACACATTGGTACAATAGTAACAAAGCATTGATGTTCAGCAGATGTTGGCTGTGTCTGTAGTCGTACACATAGGTACAATAATAACAAAGCAGTTGATGTTCGGCAGATGTTGGCTGTGTCTGTAGTAGTGCATATTGGTACAATAGTAACAAAGCAGTTGATGTTCAGCAGATGTTGGCTGTGTCTGTAGTCGTATACATTGGTACAATAATAACAAAGCAGTTGATGTTAAGCAGGTGTTGGTTGTGTCTGTAGTCGTACACAATGGTACAATAATAACAAAGCAGTTGATGTTCGGCAGATGTTGGCTGTGTCTGTATTCGTGCACATTGGTACAATAGTAACAAAGCATTGATGTTCAGCAGATGTTGGCTGTGTCTGTAGTCGTACACATAGGTACAATAATAACAAAGCAGTTGATGTTCGGCAGATGTTGGCTGTGTCTGTAGTAGTGCATATTGGTACAATAGTAACAAAGCAGTTGATGTTCAGCAGATGTTGGCTGTGTCTGTAGTCGTGTAGTACACATTGGTACAATAATAACAAAGCAGTTGATGTTCGGCAGATGTTGGCTGTGTCTGTTGTCGTACACATTGGTACAATAGTAACAAAGCAGTTGATGTTCAGCAGATGTTGGCTGTGTCCGTTGTCGTACACTTTGGTACAAAAGTAACAAAGCAGTTGATGTGCAGCAGATGTTGATTGTGTCCGTAGTCGTTCACATTGGTACAATAGTAACAAAGAAGTTGATGTTCAGCAGATGTTGGCTGTGTCTGTAGTAGTGCATATTGGTACAAAAGTAACAAAGCAGTTGATGTTCAGCAGATGTTGGCTGTGTCTGTAGTCGTACACATTGGTACAATAATTACAAAGCAGTTGATGTTCAGCAGATGTTGGCTGTGGCTGTAGTCGTACACATTGGTACAAATGTAACAATGCAGTTGTTGTTCAGCAGATGTTGATTGTGTCTGTAATCGTACACATTGGTACAATAGTAACAAAGCAGTTAATGTTCAGCAGATGTTGGCTGTGGCTGTAGTCGTACACATTAGTACAAAAGTAACAAAGCAGTTGATGTTCAGCAGATGTTGATTGTGTCTGTAGTCGCACACTTTGGTACAATAATTACAAACAGTTAATGTTCAGCAGATGTTGATTGTGTCTGTAGTCGCACACATTGGTACAATAGTAACAAAGCATTGATGTTCAGCAGATGTTGGCTGTGTCTGTAGTCGTACACATAGGTACAATAATAACAAAGCAGTTGATGTTCAGCAGATGTTGGCTGTGTCTGTAGTAGTGCATATTGGTACAATAGTAACAAAGCAGTTGATGTTCAGCAGATGTTGGCTGTGTCTGTAGTCGTTCACAATGGTACAATAATAACAAAGCAGTTGATGTTCGGCAGATGATGGCTGTGTCTGTAGTAGTATACATTGGTACAATAGTAACAAAGCAGTTGATGTTCAGCAGATGTTGGCTGTCTCTGTTGTCGTACACATTGGTACAAAAGTAATAAAGCAGTTGATGTTCAGCAGATGTTGATTGTGTCTGTAGTCGTACACATTGGTACAATAATTACAAACAGTTGATGTTCAGCAGTTGGTGGCTGTGTCTGTAGTCGTACACATTGGTACAATAATAACAAAGCAGTTGATGTTAAGCAGGTGTTGGTTGTGTCTGTAGTCGTACACAATGGTACAATAATAACAAAGCAGTTTATGTTCGGCAGATGTTGGCTGTGTCTGTAGTCGTACACATTGGTACAATAGTAACAAAGCAGTTGATGTTCAACAGATGTTGGCTGTGTCTGTAGTCGTGTCGTACACATTGGTACAATAATAACAAAGCAGTTGATGTTCGGCAGATTTTGGCTGTGTCAGTAGTCGTACACATTGGTACAATAGTAACAAAGCAGTTGATGTTCAGCAGATGTTGGCTGTGTCCGTTGTCGTACACTTTGGTACAAAAGTAACAAAGCAGTTGATGTGCAGCAGATGTTGATTGTGTCCGTAGTCGTTCACATTGGTACAATAGTAACAAAGCAGTTGATGTTCAGCAGATGTTGGCTGTGTCTGTGAAGTACACATTGGTACAATAGAAACAAAGCAGTTGATGTTCAGCAGATGTTGGCTGTGTCTGTAGTCGTACACATTGGTACAAAAGTTACAAAGCAGTTGATGTTCAGCAGATGTTGGCTGTGTCTGTAGTCGTACACATTGGTACAATAATAACAAAGCTATTGATGTTCAGCAGATGTTGGCTGTGGCTGTAGTCGTACACATTGGTACAAATGTAACAATGCAGTTGTTGTTCAGCAGATGTTGATTGTGTCTGTAATCGTACACATTGGTACAATAGTAACAAAGCAGTTGATGTTCAGCAGATGTTGGCTGTGTCTGTAGTCGTACACATTGGTACAATAGTAACAAAGCAGTTGATGTTCAGCAGATGTTGGCTGTGTCCGTTGTCGTACACTTTGGTACAAAAGTAACAAAGCAGTTGATGTGCAGCAGATGTTGATTGTGTCCGTAGTCGTTCACATTGGTACAATAGTAACAAAGAAGTTGATGTTCAGCAGATGTTGGCTGTGTCTGTAGTAGTGCATATTGGTACAAAAGTAACAAAGCAGTTGATGTTCAGCAGATGTTGGCTGTGTCTGTAGTCGTACACATTGGTACAATAATAACAAAGCTATTGATGTTCAGCAGATGTTGGCTGTGGCTGTAGTCGTACACATTGGTACAAATGTAACAATGCAGTTGTTGTTCAGCAGATGTTGATTGTGTCTGTAATCGTACACATTGGTACAATAGTAACAAAGCAGTTAATGTTCAGCAGATGTTGGCTGTGGCTGTAGTCGTACACATTAGTACAAAAGTAACAAAGCAGTTGATGTTCAGCAGATGTTGATTGTGTCTGTAGTCGTACACTTTGGTACAATAATTACAAACAGTTAATGTTCAGCAGATGTTGATTGTGTCTGTAGTCGCACACATTGGTACAATAGTAACAAAGCATTGATGTTCAGCAGATGTTGGCTGTGTCTGTAGTCGTACACATAGGTACAATAATAACAAAGCAGTTGATGATCGGCAGATGTTGGCTGTGTCTGTAGTAGTGCATATTGGTACAATAGTAACAAAGCAGTTGATGTTCAGCAGATGTTGGCTGTGTCTGTAGTCGTATACATTGGTACAATAATAACAAAGCTATTGATGTTCAGCAGATGTTGGCTGTGTCTGTAGTCGTACATATTGGTACAATAATAACAAAGCAGTTGATGTTAAGCAGGTGTTGGTTGTGTCTGTAGTCGTACACAATGGTACAATAATAACAAAGCAGTTGATGTTCGGCAGATGTTGGCTGTGTCTGTATTCGTGCACATTGGTACAATAGTAACAAAGCATTGATGTTCAGCAGATGTTGGCTGTGTCTGTAGTCGTACACATAGGTACAATAATAACAAAGCAGTTGATGTTCGGCAGATGTTGGCTGTGTCTGTAGTAGTGCATATTGGTACAATAGTAACAAAGCAGTTGATGTTCAGCAGATGTTGGCTGTGTCTGTAGTCGTGTAGTACACATTGGTACAATAATAACAAAGCAGTTGATGTTCGGCAGATGTTGGCTGTGTCTGTAGTCGTACACATTGGTACAATAGTAACAAAGCAGTTGATGTTCAGCAGATGTTGGCTGTGTCCGTTGTCGAACACTTTGGTACAAAAGTAACAAAGCAGTTGATGTGCAGCAGATGTTGATTGTGTCCGTAGTCGTTCACATTGGTACAATAGTAACAAAGAAGTTGATGTTCAGCAGATGTTGGCTGTGTCTGTAGTAGTGCATATTGGTACAAAAGTAACAAAGCAGTTGATGTTCAGCAGATGTTGGCTGTGTCTGTAGTCGTACACATTGGTACAATAATAACAAAGCTATTGATGTTCAGCAGATGTTGGCTGTGGCTGTAGTCGTACACATTGGTACAAATGTAACAATGCAGTTGTTGTTCAGCAGATGTTGATTGTGTCTGTAATCGTACACATTGGTACAATAGTAACAAAGCAGTTAATGTTCAGCAGATGTTGGCTGTGGCTGTAGTCGTACACATTAGTACAAAAGTAACAAAGCAGTTGATGTTCAGCAGATGTTGATTGTGTCTGTAGTCGCACACTTTGGTACAATAATTACAAACAGTTAATGTTCAGCAGATGTTGATTGTGTCTGTAGTCGTACACATAGGTACAATAATAACAAAGCAGTTGATGTTCAGCAGATGTTGGCTGTGTCTGTAGTAGTGCATATTGGTACAATAGTAACAAAGCAGTTGATGTTCAGCAGATGTTGGCTGTGTCTGTAGTCGTTCACAATGGTACAATAATAACAAAGCAGTTGATGTTCGGCAGATGATGGCTGTGTCTGTAGTAGTATACATTGGTACAATAGTAACAAAGCAGTTGATGTTCAGCAGATGTTGGCTGTCTCTGTTGTCGTACACATTGGTACAAAAGTAATAAAGCAGTTGATGTTCAGCAGATGTTGATTGTGTCTGTAGTCGTACACATTGGTACAATAATTACAAACAGTTGATGTTCAGCAGTTGGTGGCTGTGTCTGTAGTCGTACACATTGGTACAATAATAACAAAGCAGTTGATGTTAAGCAGGTGTTGGTTGTGTCTGTAGTCGTACACAATGGTACAATAATAACAAAGCAGTTTATGTTCGGCAGATGTTGGCTGTGTCTGTAGTCGTACACATTGGTACAATAGTAACAAAGCAGTTGATGTTCAACAGATGTTGGCTGTGTCTGTAGTCGTGTCGTACACATTGGTACAATAATAACAAAGCAGTTGATGTTCGGCAGATTTTGGCTGTGTCAGTAGTCGTACACATTGGTACAATAGTAACAAAGCAGTTGATGTTCAGCAGATGTTGGCTGTGTCCGTTGTCGTACACTTTGGTACAAAAGTAACAAAGCAGTTGATGTGCAGCAGATGTTGATTGTGTCCGTAGTCGTTCACATTGGTACAATAGTAACAAAGCAGTTGATGTTCAGCAGATGTTGGCTGTGTCTGTGAAGTACACATTGGTACAATAGAAACAAAGCAGTTGATGTTCAGCAGATGTTGGCTGTGTCTGTAGTCGTACACATTGGTACAAAAGTTACAAAGCAGTTGATGTTCAGCAGATGTTGATTGTGTCTGTAGTCGTACACATTGGTACAATAGTAACAAAGCAGTTGATTTTCAGCAGATGTTGGCTGTGTCTGTAGTCGTACACATTGGTACAATAGTAACAAAGCATTGATGTTCAGCAGATGTTGGCTGTGTCTGTAGTCGTACACATTGGTACAATAATAACAAAGCTATTGATGTTCAGCAGATGTTGGCTGTGTCTGTAGTCGTACATATTGGTAAATAATAACAAAGCAGTTGATGTTAAGCAGGTGTTGGTTGTGTCTGTAGTCGTACACAATGGTACAATTATAACAAAGCAGTTGATGTTCGGCAGATGTTGGCTGTGTCTGTATTCGTGCACATTGGTACAAGAGTAACAAAGCAGTTGATGTTCAGCAGATGTTGGCTGTGTCTGTAGTCGTACACATTGGTACAATAATAACAAAGCAGTTTATGTTCGGCAGATGTTGGCTGTGTCTGTAGTCGTACACATTGGTACAATAGTAACAAAGCAGTTGATGTTCAACAGATGTTGGCTGTGTCTGTAGTCGTGTCGTACACATTGGTACAATAATAACAAAGCAGTTGATGTTCGGCAGATTTTGGCTGTGTCAGTAGTCGTACACATTGGTACAATAGTAACAAAGCAGTTGATGTTCAGCAGATGTTGGCTGTGTCCGTTGTCGTACACTTTGGTACAAAAGTAACAAAGCAGTTGATGTGCAGCAGATGTTGATTGTGTCCGTAGTCGTTCACATTGGTACAATAGTAACAAAGCAGTTGATGTTCAGCAGATGTTGGCTGTGTCTGTGAAGTACACATTGGTACAATAGAAACAAAGCAGTTGATGTTCAGCAGATGTTGGCTGTGTCTGTAGTCGTACACATTGGTACAATAGTAACAAAGCAGTTGATGTTCAGCAGATGTTGGCTGTGTCTGTAGTCGTACACATTGGTACAATAGTAACAAAGCATTGATGTTCAGCAGATGTTGGCTGTGTCTGTAGTCGTACACATAGGTACAATAATAACAAAGCAGTTGATGTTCGGCAGATGTTGGCTGTGTCTGTAGTAGTGCATATTGGTACAATAGTAACAAAGCAGTTGATGTTCAGCAGATATTGGCTGTGTCTGTAGTCGTGTAGTACACATTGGTACAATAATAACAAAGCAGTTGATGTTCGGCAGATGTTGGCTGTGTCTGTAGTCGTACACATTGGTACAATAGTAACAAAGCAGGTGATGTTCAGCAGATGTTGGCTGTGTCCGTTGTCGAACACTTTGGTACAAAAGTAACAAAGCAGTTGATGTGCAGCAGATGTTGATTGTGTCTGTAGTAGTGCATATTGGTACAAAAGTAACAAAGCAGTTGATGTTCAGCAGATGTTGGCTGTGTCTGTAGTCGTACACATTGGTACAATAATAACAAAGCTATTGATGTTCAGCAGATGTTGGCTGTGGCTGTAGTCGTACACATTGGTACAAATGTGACAATGCAGTTGTTGTTCAGCAGATGTTGATTGTGTCTGTAATCGTACACATTGGTACAATAGTAACAAAGCAGTTAATGTTCAGCAGATGTTGGCTGTGGCTGTAGTCGTACACATTAGTACAAAAGTAACAAAGCAGTTGATGTTCAGCAGATGTTGATTGTGTCTGTAGTCGCACACTTTGGTACAATAATTACAAACAGTTAATGTTCAGCAGATGTTGATTGTGTCTGTAGTCGCACACATTGGTACAATAGTAACAAAGCATTGATGTTCAGCAGATGTTGGCTGTGTCTGTAGTCGTACACATAGGTACAATAATAACAAAGCAGTTGATGTTCAGCAGATGTTGGCTGTGTCTGTAGTAGTGCATATTGGTACAATAGTAACAAAGCAGTTGATGTTCAGCAGATGTTGGCTGTGTCTGTAGTCGTTCACAATGGTACAATAATAACAAAGCAGTTGATGTTCGGCAGATGATGGCTGTGTCTGTAGTAGTATACATTGGTACAATAGTAACAAAGCAGTTGATGTTCAGCAGATGTTGGCTGTCTCTGTTGTCGTACACATTGGTACAATAATAACAAAGCAGTTGATGTTCAGCAGATGTTGATTGTGTCTGTAGTCGTACACATTGGTACAATAATTACAAACAGTTGATGTTCAGCAGTTGGTGGCTGTCTCTGTTGTCGTACACATTGGTACAAAAGTAATAAAGCAGTTGATGTTCAGCAGAAGTTGATTGTGTCTGTAGTCGTACACATTGGTACAATAATTACAAACAGTTGATGTTCAGCAGTTGGTGGCTGTGTCTGTAGTCGTACACATTGGTACAATAATAACAAAGCAGTTGATGTTCGGCAGATGTTGGCTGTGTCTGTAGTCGTACACATTGGTACAATAGTAACAAAGCAGTTGATGTTCAGCAGATGTTGGCTGTGTCCGTTGTCGTACACTTTGGTACAAAAGTAACAAAGCAGTTGATGTGCAGCAGATGTTGATTGTGTCCGTAGTCGTTCACATTGGTACAATAGTAACAAAGCAGTTGATGTTCATCAGATGTTGGCTGTGTCTGTAGTCGTACACATTGGTACAATAGTAACAAAGCAGTTGATGTTCAGCAGATGTTGGCTGTGTCTGTAGTCGATGTTCAGCAGATGTTGATTGTGACTGTAGTCGTACACATTGGTACAATAGTAACAAAGCAGTTGATGTTCAGCAGATGTTTGCTGTGTCTGTAGTAGTGCTTATTGGTACAATAGTAACAAAGCAGTTGATGTTCAGCAGATGTTGGCTGTGTCTGTAGTCGTACACATTGGTACAATAATAACAAAGCTATTGATGTTCAGCAGATGTTGGCTGTCTCTGTAGTCGTACACATTGGTACAAAAGTAACAAAGCATTGTTGTTCAGCAGATGTTGATTGTGTCTGTAATCGTACACATTGGTACAATAGTAACAAAGCAGTTAATGTTCAGCAGATGTTGGCTGTGGCTGTAGTCGTACACATTGGTACAAAAGTAACAAAGCAGTTGATGTTCAGCAGATGTTGATTGTGTCTGTAGTCGTACACATTGGTACAATAATTACAAACAGTTAATGTTCAGCAGATGTTGGCTGTGTCTGTAGTCGTACACATTGGTAGAAAAGTAACAAAGCAGTTGATGTTCTACAGATGTTGATTGTGTTTATAGTCGTACACATTGGTACAATAGTAACAAAGCAGTTGATGTTCAGCAGATGTTGGCTGTGTCTGTAGTCGTACACATTGGTACAATAGTAACAAAGCAGTTGATGTTCAGCAGATGTTGGCTGTGTCTGTAGTCGTACACATTAGTACAATAATAGCATAGTAGTTGATGGTTGGTAGATGTTGGCTGTGTCTGTAGTAGTGCATATTGGTACAATAGTAACAAAGCAATTGATGTTCAGCAGATGTTGGCTGTGTCTGTAGTCGTACACATTGGTACAATAATAACAAAGCAATTGATGTTCAGCAAATGTTGGCTGTGGCTGTAGTCGTACACATTGGTACAAAAGTAACAAAGCAGTTGTTGTTCAGCAGATGTTGATTGTGTCTGTAATCGTACACATTGGTACAATAATTACAAACAGTTGATGTTCAGCAGATGTTGGCTGTGTCTGTAGTCGTAACATTGGTACAATAATAACAAAGCAGTTGATGTTCAGCAGATGTTTGCTGTGTCTGTAGTCGTACACATTGGTACAATAGTAACAAAGCAGTTGATGTTCAGCAGATGTTGGCTGTCTCTGTAGTCGTACACATTGGTACAAAAGTAACAAAGCAGTTGATGTTCATCAGATGTTGATTGTGTCTGTAGACGTACACATTAGTACAATAATTACAAACAGTTGATGTTCAGCAGTTGTTGGCTGTGTCTGTAGTCGTACATATTGGTACAATAATAACAAAGCAGTTGATGATAAGCAGGTGTTGGTTGTGTCTGTAGTCGTACACAATGGTACAATAATAACAAAGCAGTTGATGTTCGGCAGATGTTGGCTGTGTCTGTAGTCGTACACATTGGTACAATAGTAACAAAGCAGTTGATGTTCAGCAGATGTTGGCTGTGTCTGTAGTCGATGTTCAGCAGATGTTGATTGTGACTGTAGTCGTACACATTGGTACAATAGTAACAAAGCAGTTGATGTCCAGCAGATGTTGGCTGTGTCTGTAGTCGTACACATTGGTACAATAGTAACAAAGCATTGATGTTCAGCAGATGTTGGCTGTGTCTGTAGTCGTACACATAGGTACAATAATAACAAAGCAGTTGATGTTCAGCAGATGTTTGCTGTGTCTGTAGTAGTGCATATTGGTACAATAGTAACAAAGCAGTTGATGTTCAGCAGATGTTGGCTGTGTCTGTAGTCGTACACATTGGTACAATAATAACAAAGCTATTGATGTTCAGCAGATGTTGGCTGTCTCTGTAGTCGTACACATTGGTACAAAAGTAACAAAGCATTGTTGTTCAGCAGATGTTGATTGTGTCTGTAATCGTACACATTGGTACAATAGTAACAAAGCAGTTAATGTTCAGCAGATGTTGGCTGTGGCTGTAGTCGTACACATTGGTACAAAAGTAACAAAGCAGTTGATGTTCAGCAGATGTTGATTGTGTCTGTAGTCGTACACATTGGTACAATAATTACAAACAGTTAATGTTCAGCAGATGTTGGCTGTGTCTGTAGTCGTACACATTGGTAGAAAAGTAACAAAGCAGTTGATGTTCTACAGATGTTGATTGTGTTTATAGTCGTACACATTGGTACAATAGTAACAAAGCAGTTGATGTTCAGCAGATGTTGGCTGTGTCTGTAGTCGTACACATTGGTACAATAGTAACAAAGCAGTTGATGTTCAGCAGATGTTGGCTGTGTCTGTAGTCGTACACATTAGTACAATAATAGCATAGTAGTTGATGGTCGGTAGATGTTGGCTGTGTCTGTAGTAGTGCATATTGGTACAATAGTAACAAAGCAATTGATGTTCAGCAGATGTTGGCTGTGTCTGTAGTCGTACACATTGGTACAATAGTAACAAAGCAGTTGATGTTCAGCAGATGTTGGCTGTGTCTGTAGTCGTACACATTGGTACAATAGTAACAAAGCAGTTGATGTTCAGCAGATGTTGGCTGTGTCTGTAGTCGTACACATTAGTACAATAATAGCATAGTAGTTGATGGTTGGTAGATGTTGGCTGTGTCTGTAGTAGTGCATATTGGTACAATAGTAACAAAGCAGTTGATGTTCAGCAGATGTTGGCTGTGTCTGTAGTCGTACACATTGGTACAATAATAACAAAGCAATTGATGTTCAGCAAATGTTGGCTGTGGCTGTAGTCGTACACATTGGTACAAAAGTAACAAAGCAGTTGTTGTTCAGCAGATGTTGATTGTGTCTGTAATCGTACACATTGGTACAATAATTACAAACAGTTGATGTTCAGCAGATGTTGGCTGTGTCTGTAGTCGTAACATTGGTACAATAATAACAAAGCAGTTGATGTTCAGCAGATGTTTGCTGTGTCTGTAGTCGTACACATTGGTACAATAGTAACAAAGCAGTTGATGTTCAGCAGATGTTGGCTGTCTCTGTAGTCGTACACATTGGTACAAAAGTAACAAAGCAGTTGATGTTCATCAGATGTTGATTGTGTCTGTAGACGTACACATTAGTACAATAATTACAAACAGTTGATGTTCAGCAGTTGTTGGCTGTGTCTGTAGTCGTACATATTGGTACAATAATAACAAAGCAGTTGATGATAAGCAGGTGTTGGTTGTTTCTGTAGTCGTACACAATGGTACAATAATAACAAAGCAGTTGATGTTCGGCAGATGTTGGCTGTGTCTGTAGTCGTACACATTGGTACAATAGTAACAAAGCAGTTGATGTTCAGCAGATGTTGGCTGTGGCTGTTGTCGTACACATTGGTACAATAGTAACAAAGCAGTTGATGTTCAGCAGATGTTGGCTGTGTCTGTAGTCGTACACATTGGTAGAAAAGTAACAAAGCAGTTGATGTTCAGCAGATGTTGATTGTGTCTGTAGTCGTACACATTGGTACAATAGTAACAAAGCAGTTGATGTTCAGCAGATGTTGGCTGTGTCTGTAGTCGTACACATTGGTACAATAGTAACAAAGCAGTTGATGTTCAGCAGATGTTGGCTGTGTCTGTAGTCGTACACATTGGTACAAAAGTTACAAAGCAGTTGATGTTCAGCAGATGTTGATTGTGACTGTAGTCGTACACATTGGTACAATAGTAACAAAGCAGTTGATGTCCAGCAGATGTTGGCTGTGTCTGTAGTCGTACACATTGGTACAATAGTAACAAAGCATTGATGTTCAGCAGATGTTGGTTGTGTCTGTAGTCGTACACATAGGTACAATAATAACAAAGCAGTTGATGTTCAGCAGATGTTGGCTGTGTCTGTAGTAGTGCATATTGGTACAATAGTAACAAAGCAGTTGATGTTCAGCAGATGTTGGCTGTGTCTGTAGTCGTACACATTGGTACAATAATAACAAAGCTATTGATGTTCAGCAGATGTTGGCTGTGGCTGTAGTCGTACACATTGGTACAAAAGTAACAAAGCAATTGTTGTTCAGCAGATGTTGATTGTGTCTGTAATCGTACACATTGGTACAATAGTAACAAAGCAGTTAATGTTCAGCAGATGTTGGCTGTGGCTGTAGTCGTACACATTGCTACAAAAGTAACAAAGCAGTTGATGTTCAGTAGATGTTGATTGTGTCTGTAGTCGTACACATTGGTACAATAATTACAAACAGTTAATGTTCAGCAGATGTTGGCTGTGTCTGTAGTCGTACAAATTGGTAGAAAAGTAACAAAGCAGTTGATGTTCAGCAGATGTTGATTGTGTCTATAGTCGTACACATTGGTACAATAGTAACAAAGCAGTTGATGTTCAGCAGATGTTGGCTGTGTCTGTAGTCGTACACATTGGTACAATAGTAACAAAGCAGTTGATGTTCAGCAGATGTTGGCTGTGTCTGTAGTCGTACACATTAGTACAATAATAACATAGTAGTTGATGGTCGGTAGATGTTGGCTGTGTCTGTAGTAGTGCATATTGGTACAATAGTAACAAAGCAGTTGATGTTCAGCAGATGTTGATTGTGTCTGTAATCGTACACATTGGTACAATAATTACAAACAGGTGATGTTCAGCAGATGTTGGCTGTGTCTGTAGTCGTAACATTGGTACAATAATAACAAAGCAGTTGATGTTCAGCAGATGTTGGCTGTGTCTGTAGTCGTACACATTGGCACAATAGTAACAAAGCAGTTGATGTTCAGCAGATGTTGGCTGTCTCTGTAGTCGTACACATTGGTACAAAAGTAACAAAGCAGTTGATGTTCATCAGATGTTGATTGTGTCTGTAGACGTACACATTAGTACAATAATTACAAACAGTTGATGTTCAGCAGTTGTTGGCTGTGTCTGTAGTCGTACATATTGGTACAATAATAACAAAGCAGTTGATGTTAAGCAGGTGTTGGTTGTGTCTGTAGTCATACACAATGGTACAATAATAACAAAGCAGTTGATGTTCGGCAGATGTTGGCTGTGTCTGTAGTCGTACACATTGGTACAATAGTAACAAAGCAGTTGATGTTCAGCAGATGTTGGCTGTGTCTGTAGTCGTACACATTGGTACAATAATAACAAAGCAGTTGATGTTCGGCAGATGTTGGCTGTGTCTGTAGTCGTACACATTGGTACAATAATAACAAAGCATTTGATGTTCAGCAGATGTTGGCTGTGTCTGTAGTCGTACACATTGGTACAAAAGTAACAAAGCAGTTGATGTTCAGCAGATGTTGATTGTGTCTGTAGTCGTACACATTGGTACAATAGTAACAAAGCAGTTGATGTGCAGCAGATGTTGGCTGTGTCTGTAGTCGTACACATTGGTACAATAGTAACAAAGCAGTTGATGTTCAGCAGATGTTGGCTGTGTCTGTAGTCGTACACATTGGTACAAAAGTAACAAAGCAGTTGATGTTCAGCAGATGTTGATTGTGTCTGTAGTCGTACATATTGGTACAATAGTAACAAAGCAGTTGATGTTCAGCAGATGTTGGCTGTGTCTGTAGTCGTACACATTGGTACAATAGTAACAAAGCAGTTAATGTTCAGCAGATGTTGGCTGTGGCTGTAGTCGTACACATTGCTACAAAAGTAACAAAGCAGTTGATGTTCAGTAGATGTTGATTGTGTCTGTAGTCGTACACATTGGTACAATAATTACAAACAGTCAATGTTCAGCAGATGTTGGCTGTGTCTGTAGTCGTACACATTGGTAGAAAAGTAACAAAGCAGTTGATGTTCAGCAGATGTTGATTGTGCCTGTAGTCGTACACATTGGTACAATAGTAACAAAGAAGTTGATGTTCAGCAGATGTTGGCTGTGTCTGTGGTCGTACACATTGGTACAATAATAACAAAGCAGTTGATGTTCGGCAGATGTTGGCTGTGTCTGTAATAGTGCATATTGGTACAATAGTAACAAAGCAGTTGATGTTCAGCAGATTTTGGCTGTGTCTGTAGTCGTACACATTGGTACAATAATAACAAAGCAGTTGATGTTCAGCAGATGTTGGCTGTGTCTGTAGTCGTACACATTGGTACAATAATAACAAAGCTATTGATGTTCAGCAGATGTTGGCTGTGGCTGTAGTCGTACACATTGGTACAAAAGTAACAAAGCAGTTGTTGTTCAGCAGATGTTGATTGTGTCTGTAATCGTACACATTGGTACAATAATTACAAACAGGTGATGTTCAGCAGATGTTGGCTGTGTCTGTAGTCGTAACATTGGTACAATAATAACAAAGCAGTTGATGTTCAGCAGATGTTGGCTGTGTCTGTAGTCGTACACATTGGCACAATAGTAACAAAGCAGTTGATGTTCAGCAGATGTTGGCTGTCTCTGTAGTCGTACACATTGGTACAAAAGTAACAAAGCAGTTGATGTTCATCAGATGTTGATTGTGTCTGTAGACGTACACATTAGTACAATAATTACAAACAGTTGATGTTCAGCAGTTGTTGGCTGTGTCTGTAGTCGTACATATTGGTACAATAATAACAAAGCAGTTGATGTTAAGCAGGTGTTGGTTGTGTCTGTAGTCGTACACAATGGTACAATAATAACAAATCAGTTGATGTTCGGCAGATGTTGGCTGTGTCTGTAGTCGTACACATTGGTACAATAGTAACAAAGCAGTTGATGTTCAGCAGATGTTGGCTGTGTCTGTAGTCGTACACATTGGTACAATAATAACAAAGCAGTTGATGTTCGGCAGATGTTGGCTGTGTCTGTAGTCGTACACATTGGTACAATAGTAACAAAGCATTTGATGTTCAGCAGATGTTGGCTGTGTCTGTAGTCGTACACATTGGTACAAAAGTAACAAAGCAGTTAATGTTCAGCAGATGTTGATTGTGTCTGTAGTCGTACACATTGGTACAATAGTAACAAAGCAGTTGATGTGCAGCAGATGTTGGCTGTGTCTGTAGTCGTACACATTGGTACAATAGTAACAAAGCAGTTGATGTTCAGCAGATGTTGGCTGTGTCTGTAGTCGTACACATTGGTACAAAAGTAACAAAGCAGTTGATGTTCAGCAGATGTTGATTGTGTCTGTAGTCGTACACATTGTGACAATAATAACAAAGCAGTTGATGTTAAGCAGGTGTTGGGTGTGTCTGTAGTCGTACACATTGGTACAAAAGTAACAAAGCAGTTGATGTTCAGCAGATGTTGATTGTGTCTGTAGTCGTACATATTGGTACAATAGTAACAAAGCAGTTGATGTTCAGCAGATGTTGGCTGTGCCTGTAGTCGTACACATTGGTACAATAGTAACAAAGGAGTTGATGTTCAGCAGATGTTGGCTGTGTCTGTGGTCGTACACATTGGTACAATAATAACAAAGCAGTTGATGTTCGGCAGATGTTGGCTGTGTCTGTAATAGTGCATATTGGTACAATAGTAACAAAGCAGTTGATGTTCAGCAGATGTTGGCTGTGTCTGTAGTCGTACACATTGGTACAATAATAACAAAGCAGTTGATGTTCAGCAGATGTTGGCTGTGTCTGTAGTCGTGCACATTGGTACAATAATAACAAAGCAGTTAATGTTCAGCAGATGTTGGCTGTGGCTGTAGTCGTACACATTGGTACAAAAGTAACAAAGCAGTTGATGTTCAGCAGATGTTGATTGTGATTGTAGTCGTACACATTGGTAAAATAATTACAAACATTTGATGTTCAGCAAATGTTGGCTGTGTCTGTAGTCGTACACATTGGTACAATAGTAACAAAGCATTGAAGTTCAGCAGATGTTGGCTGTGTCTGTAGTCGTACACATTGGTACAATAATAACAAAGCAGTTGATGTTCGGCAGATGTTGGCTGTGTCTGTAGTCGTACACATCGGTACAATAATAACAAAGCTATTGATGTTCAGCAGATGTTGGCTGTGGCTGTAGTGGTACACATTGGTACAAAACTAACAAAGCAGTTGTTGTTCAGCAGATGTTGATTGTGTCTGTAATCGTACACATTGGTACAATAGTAACAAAGCAGTTAATGTTCAGCAGATGTTGGCTGTGGCTGTAGTCGTACACATTGGTACAAAAGTAATAAAGCAGTTGATGTTCAGCAGATGTCGATTGTGTCTATAGTCGTACACATTGGTACAATAGTGACAAAGCAGTTGATGTTCAGCAGATGTTGGCTGTGTCTGTAGTCGTACACATTGGTACAATAGTAACAAAGCAGTTGATGTTCAGCAGATGTTGGCTGTGTCTGTAGTCGTACACATTGGTACAATAATAACAAAGCAATTGATGTTCAGCAAATGTTGGCTGTGGCTGTAGTCGTACACATTGGTACAAAAGTAACAAAGCAGTTGTTGTTCAGCAGATGTTGATTGTGTCTGTAATCGTACACATTGGTACAATAATTACAAACAGTTGATGTTCAGCAGATGTTGGCTGTGTCTGTAGTCGTAACATTGGTACAATAATAACAAAGCAGTTGATGTTCAGCAGATGTTGGCTGTGTCTGTAGTCGTACACATTGGTACAATAGTAACAAAGCAGTTGATGTTCAGCAGATGTTGGCTGTCTCTGTAGTCGTACACATTGGTACAAAAGTAACAAAGCAGTTGATGTTCAACAGATGTTGATTGTGTCTGTAGTCGTACACATTAGTACAATAATTACAAACAGTTGATGTTCAGCAGTTGTTGGCTGTGTCTGTAGTCGTACATATTGGTACAATAATAACAAAGCAGTTGATGTTCGGCAGATGTTGGTTGTGTCTGTAGTCGTACACATTGGTACAATAGTAACAAAGCAGTTGATGTTCAGCAGATGTAGGCTGTGTCTGTAGTCGTACACATTGGTACAAAAGTAACAAAGCAGTTGATGTTCAGCAGATGTTGATTGTGTCTGTAGTCGTACACATTGGTACAATAATTACAAACAGTTGATGTTCAGCAGTTGTTGGCTGCGTCTGTAGTCGTACATATTGGTACAAAAATAACAAAGCAGTTGATGTTAAGCAGGTGTTGGTTGTGTGTGTAATCGTACACAATGGTACAATAATAACAAAGCAGTTGATGTTCGGCAGATGTTGGCTGTGTCTGTAGTCATACACATTGGTACAATAGCAACAAAGCAGTTGATGTTCAGCAGATGTTGGCTGTGTCTGTAGTCGTACACATTGGTACAATAATAACAAAGCAGTTGATGTTCGGCAGATGTTGGCTGTGTCTGTAGTCGTACACATTGGTACAATAGTAACAAAGCAGTTGATGTTCAGCAGATGTTGGCTGTGTCTGTAGTCGTACACATTGGTACAAAAGTAACAAAGCAGTTGATGTTCAGCAGATGTTGATTGTGTCTGTAGTCGTACACATTGGTACAATAGTAACAAAGCAGTTGATGTTCCGCAGATGTTGGCTGTGTCTGTAGTCGTACACATTGGTACAAAAGTAACAAAGCTGTTGATGTTCAGCAGATGTTGATTGTGTCTGTAGTCGTACACATTGGTACAATAGTAACAAAGCAGTTGATGTTCAGCAGATGTTGGCTGTGTCTGTAGTCGTACACATTGGTACAATAATAACAAAGCAGTTGATGTTAAGCAGGTGTTGGGTGTGTCTGTAGTCGTACACATTGGTACAAAAGTAACAAAGCAGTTGATGTTCAGCAGATGTTGATTGTGTCTGTAGTCGTACACATTTGTACAATAGTAACAAAGCAGTTGATGTTCAGCAGATGTTGGCTGTGTCTGTAGTCGTACACATTGGTACAATAGTAACAAAGCAGTTGATGTTCAGCAGATGTTGGCTGTGTCTGTAGTCGTACACATTGGTACAATAATAACAAAGCAATTGATGTTCAGCAAATGTTGGCTGTGGCTGTAGTCGTACACATTGGTACAAAAGTAACAAAGCAGTTGTTGTTCAGCAGATGTTGATTGTGTCTGTAATCGTACACATTGGTACAATAATTACAAACAGGTGATGTTCAGCAGATGTTGGCTGTGTCTGTAGTCGTAACATTGGTACAATAATAACAAAGCAGTTGATGTTCAGCAGATGTTGGCTGTGTCTGTAGTCGTACACATTGGTACAATAGTAACAAAGCAGTTGATGTTCAGCAGATGTTGGCTGTCTCTGTAGTCGTACACATTGGTACAAAAGTAACAAAGCAGTTGATGTTCAACAGATGTTGATTGTGTCTGTAGTCGTACACATTAGTACAATAATTACAAACAGTTGATGTTCAGCAGTTGTTGGCTGTGTCTGTAGTCGTACACATTGGTACAAAAGTAACAAAGCAGTTGATGTTCAGCAGATGTTGATTGTGTCTGTAGTCGTACACATTGGTACAATAATTACAAACAGTTGATGTTCAGCAGCTGTTGGCTGTGTCTGTAGTCGTACATATTGGTACAATAATTACAAACAGTTGATGTTCAGCAGATGTTGGCTGTGTCTGTAGTCGTACACATTGGTACAATAATAACAAAGCAGTTGATGTTCAGCAGATGTTGGCTGTGTCTGTAGTCGTACACATTGGTACAATAGTAACAAAGCAGTTGATGTTCAGCAGATGTTGGCTGTCTCTGTAATCGTACACATTGGTACAAAAGTAACAAAGCAGTTGATGTTCAACAGATGTTGATTGTGTCTGTAGTCGTACACATTGGTACAATAATTACAAACAGTTGATGTTCAGCAGTTGTTGGCTGTGTCTGTAGTCGTACATATTGGTACAATAATAACAAAGCAGTTGATGTTAAGCAGGTGTTGGTTGTGTCTGTAGTCGTACACAATGGTACAATTATAACAAAGCAGTTGATGTTCGGCAGATGTTGGCTGTGTCTGTAGTCGTACACATTGGTACAATAGTAACAAAGCAGTTGATGTTCAGCAGATGTTGGCTGTGTCTGTAGTCGTACACATTGGTACAATAATAACAAAGCAGTTGATGTTCGGCAGATGTTGGCTGTGTCTGTAATCGTACACATTGGTACAATAGTAACAAAACAGTTGATGTTCAGCAGATGTTGGCTGTGTCTGTAGTCGTACACATTGGTACAAAAGTAACAAAGCAGTTGATGTTCAGCAGATGTTGATTGTGTCTGTAGTCGTACATATTGGTACATTAGTAATAAAGCAGTTGATGTTCAGCAGATGTTGGCTGTATCTGTAGTCGTACACATTGGTACAAAAGTAACAAAGCAGTTGATGTTGAGCAGTTGTTGGCTGTGTCTGTAGTCGTACACATTGGTACAAAAGTAACAAAGCAGTTGATGTTCAGCAGATGTTGATTGTGTCTGTAGTCGTACACATTGGTACAATAATAACAAAGCAGTTGATGTTAAGCAGGTGTTGGGTGTGTCTGTAGTCGTACACATTGGTACAAAAGTAACAAAGCAGTTGATGTTCAGCAGATGTTGATTGTGTCTGTAGTCGTACACATTGGTACAATAGTAACAAAGCAGTTGATGTTCAGCAGATGTTGGCTGTGTCTGTAGTCGTACACATTGGTACAATAGTAACAAAGCAGTTGATGTTCAGCAGATGTTGGCTGTGTCTGTAGTCGTACACATTGGTACAATAATAACAAAGCAATTGATGTTCAGCAAATGTTGGCTGTGGCTGTAGTCGTACACATTGGTACAAAAGTAACAAAGCAGTTGTTGTTCAGCAGATGTTGATTGTGTCTGTAATCGTACACATTGGTACAATAATTACAAACAGTTGATGTTCAGCAGATGTTGGCTGTGTCTGTAGTCGTAACATTGGTACAATAATAACAAAGCAGTTGATGTTCAGCAGATGTTGGCTGTGTCTGTAGTCGTACACATTGGTACAATTGTAACAAAGCAGTTGATGTTCAGCAGATGTTGGCTGTCTCTGTAGTCGTACACATTGGTACAAAAGTAACAAAGCAGTTGATGTTCAACAGATGTTGATTGTGTCTGTAGTCGTACACATTAGTACAATAATTACAAACAGTTGATGTTCAGCAGTTGTTGGCTGTGTCTGTAGTCGTACATATTGGTACAATAATAACAAAGCAGTTGATGTTCGGCAGATGTTGGTTGTGTCTGTAGTCGTACACATTGGTACAATAGTAACAAAGCAGTTGATGTTCAGCAGATGTTGGCTGTGTCTGTAGTCGTACACATTGGTACAAAAGTAACAAAGCAGTTGATGTTCAGCAGATGTTGATTGTGTCTGTAGTCGTACACATTGGTACAATAATTACAAACAGTTGATGTTCAGCAGTTGTTGGCTGTGTCTGTAGTCGTACATATTGGTACAAAAATAACAAAGCAGTTGATGTTAAGCAGGTGTTGGTTGTGTCTGTAATCGTACACAATGGTACAATAATAACAAAGCAGTTGATGTTCGGCAGATGTTGGCTGTGTCTGTAGTCATACACATTGGTACAATAGCAACAAAGCAGTTGATGTTCAGCAGATGTTGGCTGTGTCTGTAGTCGTACACATTGGTACAATAATAACAAAGCAGTTGATGTTCGGCAGATGTTGTCTGTGTCTGTAGTCGTACACATTGGTACAATAGTAACAAAGCAGTTGATGTTCAGCAGATGTTGGCTGTGTCTGTAGTCGTACACATTGGTACAAAAGTAACAAAGCAGTTGATCTTCAGCAGATGTTGATTGTGTCTGTAGTCGTTCACATTGGTACAATAGTAACAAAGCAGTTGATGTTCCGCAGATGTTGGCTGTGTCTGTAGTCGTACACATTGGTACAAAAGTAACAAAGCAGTTGATGTTCAGCAGATGCTGTTTGTGTCTGTAGTCGTACACATTGGTACAATAGTAACAAAGCAGTTGATGTTCAGCAGATGTTGGCTGTGTCTGTAGTCGTACACATTGGTACATTAGTAATAAAGCAGTTGATGTTCAGCAGATGTTGGCTGTGTCTGTAGTCGTACACATTGGTACAAATGTAACAAATCAGTTGATGTTCAGCAGATGTTGATTGTGTCTGTAGTCGTACACATTGGTACAATAGTAACAAAGCAGTTAATGTTCAGCAGATGTTGGCTGTGTCGGTAGTCGTACACTTTGGTACAAAAGTAACAAAGCAGTTGATGTTCAGGAGATGTTGATTGTGTCTGTAGTCGTACACATTGGTACAATAGTAACAAAGCAGTTGATGTTCAGCAGATGTTGGGTGTGTCTGTAGTCGTACACATTGGTACAATAGTAACAAAGCAGTTGATGTTCAGCAGATGTTGGCTGTGTCTGTAGTCGTACACATTGGTACAATAATAACAAAGCAGTTGATGTTCGGCAGATGTTGGCTGTGTCTGTAGTCGTGCACATCGGAACAATAACAGCAAAGCAGTTGATGTTCATCAGATGTTGATTGTGTTTGTAGTCGTACACATTTGTACAATAGTAACAAAGCAGTTGATGTTCAGCAGATGTTGATTGTGTCTGTAGTCGTACACATTGGTACAATAATTACAAACAGTTGATGTTCAGCAGATGTTGGCTGTGTCTGTAGTCGTACACATTGGTACAATAATAACAAAGCAGTTGATGTTCATCAGATGTTGGCTGTGTCTGTAGTCGTACACATTGGTACAATAATTACAAACAGTTGATGTTCAGCAGATGTTGGTTGTGTCTGTAGTAGTACACATTGGTACAATAATAACAAAGCAATTAATGTTCATCAAATGTTGGTTGTGTCTGTAGTCGTACACATTGCTACAATAATGACACAGCAGTTGATGTTCATCAGATGTTGGCTGTGTCTGTAGACGTACACATTGGTACAATAATTACAAACAGTTGATGTTCAGCAGATGTTGGTTGTGTCTGTAGTCGTACACATTGGTATAATAATAACAAAGTAGTTGATGTTCATCAGATGTTGGCTGTGTCTGTAGTCGTTCACATTGGTACAATAGTAACAAAGCAGTTGATGTTCAGCAGATGTTGGCTGTGTCTGTAGTCGTGCACATCGGAACAATAATAGCAATGCAGTTGATGTTCATCAGATGTTGGCTGTGTCTGTAGTCGTTCACATTGGTACAATAGTAACAAAGCAGTTGATTTTCTGCAGATGTTGGCTGCGTCTGTAGTCGTATACATTGGTACAATAATTACAAACAGTTGATGTTCATCAGATGTTGGCTGTGTCTGTGGTCGTTCACATTGGAACAATAATTACAAACAGTTGATGTTCAGCAGATGTTGGCTGTGTCTGTAGTCGTACACATTGGTACAATAGTAACAAAGCAGTTGATGTTCAGCATATGTTGGCTGTGTCTGTAGTCGTACACATTGGTACAAAAGTAACAAAGCAGTTGATGTTCAGCAGATGTTGATTGTGTCTGTAGTCGTACACATTGGTACAATAGTAACAAAGCAGTTGATGTTCAGCAGATGTTGGCTGTGTCTGTAGTCGTACACATTGGTACAAATGTAACAAAGCAGTTGATGTTCAGCAGATGTTGATTGTGTCTGTAGTCGTACACATTGGTACAATAGTAACAAAGCAGTTGATGTTCAGCAGATGTTGGCTGTGTCTGTAGTCGTACACATTGGTACAATAGTAACAAAGCAGTTGATGTTCAGCAGATGTTGGCTGTGTCTGTAGTCGTACACATTGGTACAAAAGTAACAAAGCAGTTGATGTTCAGCAGATGTTGATTGTGTCTGTAGTCGTACACATTGGTACAATAGTAACAAAGCAGTTGATGTTCAGCAGATGTTGGCTGTGTCTGTAGTCGTACACATTGGTACAAAAGTAACAAAGCAGTTTATGTTCAGCAGATGTTGATTGTGTCTGTAGTCGTACACATTGGTACAATAATTACAAACAGTTGATGTTCAGCAGATGTTGGCTGTGTCTGTAGTCGTACACATTGGTACCATAATAACAAAGCAGTTGATGTTCATCAGATGTTGGCTGTGTCTGTAGTCGTACACATTGGTACAATAGTAAAAAAGCAGTTGATGTTCAGCAGATGTTGGCTGTCTCTGTAGTCGTACACATTGGTACAAAAGTAACAAAGCAGTTGATGTTCAGCATATGTTGATTGTGTCTGTAGTCGTACACATTGGTACAATAATTACAAACAGTTGATGTTCAGCAGTTGGTGGCTATGTCTGTAGTCGTACACATTGGTACAATAATAACAAAGCAGTTGATGTTAAGCAGGTGTTGGTTGTGTCTGTAGTCGTACACAATGGTACAATAATAACAAAGCAGTTTATGTTCGGCAGATGTTGGCTGTGTCTGTAGTCGTACTTATTGGTACAATAGTAACAAAGCAGTTGATGTTCAGCAGATGTTGGCTGTGTCTGTAGTCGTACACATTGGTACAATAATAACAAAGCAGTTGATGCTCGGCAGATGTTGGCTGTGTCTGTAGTCGTACACATTGGTACAATAGTAACAAAGCAGTTGATGTTCAGCAGATGTTGGCTGTGTCGGTAATCGTACACTTTGGTACAAAAGTAACAAAGCAGTTGATGTTCAGGAGATGTTGATTGTGTCTGTAGTCGTACACATTGGTACAATAGTAACAAAGCAGTTGATGTTTAGCAGATGTTGGCTGTGTCTGTTGTCGTACACATTGGTACAATAGTAACAAAGCAGTTGATGTTCAGCAGATGTTGGCTGTGTCTGTAGTCGTACACATTGGTACAATAATAACAAAGCAGTTGATGTTCGTCAGATGTTGGCTGTGTCTGTAGTCGTGCACATCGGAACAATAACAGCAAAGCAGTTGATGTTCATCAGATGTTGGCTGTGTCTGTAGTCGTTCACATTGGTACAATAGTAACAAAGCAGTTGATGTTCAGCTGATGTTGGCTGTGTCTGTAGTCGTATACATTGGTACAATAATTACAAACAGTTGATGTTCATCAGATGTTGGCTGTGTCTGTTGTCGTTCACATTGGAACAATAATTACAAACAGTTGATGTTCAGCAGATGCTGGCTGTGTCTGTAGTCGTACACATTGGTACAATAGTAACAAAGCAGTTAATGTTCAGCAGATGTTGGCTGTGTCTGTAGTCGTACACATTGGTACAATAATTACAAACAGTTGATGTTCAGCAGATGTTGGCTGTGTCTGTACTCGTACACATTGGTACAAAAGTAACAAAGCAGTTGATGTTCAGCAGATGTTGATTGTGTCAGTAGTCGTACATATTGATACAATAGTAACAAAGCAGTTGATATTGATGGGAGCGGGACGCTAGATTGTACATCTGACAATGGTAGATGTAAACGTAGACGGAGTGGGTATGGGTGGGGAGAATGTACAGCTGACAATGGTAGATGTACACACGGACTGAGTGGGCGTGGGTCGGGAGATTGTACATCTGACAATGGTAGATGTAAACACGTGCGAGTAGGTGGGAATATTGTACAACTGACAATGGTAGATGCAAACACGGACGAAATGGGAGTGGATGGGGAGATTGTACAGCTGAAACTGGTAGATGTAAACACGGGCAGGGGTAAGATTGGGTGGGGAGATTGTACAAATGACAGTGGTAGATGTACACACGGTCGGAGTGGGTTTGGGTAGAGAGATTGCAGAGCTGACCATGGTAGATGTAAACACGTACGGAGTGGGTGTGGGTGTCGAGATTATACAGCTGACAATGGTAGTTGCAAACATGGACAGAGTGGGTGTGGGCGGGGATATTGTAAAGCTGACCATGGTTGCTGTAAACACGGACTGAGTGGGTGTGGGTGGGAAGATTGTACAGCTGACAATGGCAGATTTGAACACGACGGAGTGGGTGTGGGTGGGAAATTGTACAGCTGACAATGGTAGAAGTAAACACGCGCGGAGTGGGTGTGTGTGTCGAGATTATACAGCTGACAATGGTAGATGCAAACACGGACGAAATGGGAGTGGATGGGGAAATTGTACAGTTGACAATGGTAGATGTAAACACGGGACGGGGTGCGTGTGGCCAGAAGATTGTATAGCTGACAAAGGTGGATTTAAAGATGGACGGAGTGGGTGGGTGTGGGTGGGGAGATTGTACATTTGACAATAGTAGATGTAAACACGACGGAGTGGGTGTGGGCGGGGGAGATTGTACAGCTGACAATGGTAGATGTAAACATGAACGCATAGGTGTGGGCGGGTGATATTGTACATCTGACAATGGTAGATGTAAACACGGGACGGGTTGGGTGTGGCCAGA
The DNA here is from genome assembly GCA_944474755.1 of Limnoperna fortunei. NCBI lineage: Eukaryota > Metazoa > Mollusca > Bivalvia > Mytilida > Modiolidae > Limnoperna > Limnoperna fortunei. The sequence continues at coordinate 3,226,921 of OX104119.1, forward strand.
AGATTGTATAGCTGACAATGGTGGATTTGAAGATAGTGGACAGAGTGGGTGGGGAGATTGTACATTTGATAATGATAGATGTAAACACGGACGTAGTGGGTTTGGGTGTTGAAATTATACAGCTGACAATGGTAGATTTAAATATGGACGAAGTGGATGTGCGATTGTGAGATTGTACAGCTGACTATGATAGATGTAAACACGGACGGAGTGGGTTTGGGTGGAGAAATTATACAGCTGACAATAGTAGATGTAAACACAGACGGAGTGGGTGTGTGTGTGTGTGAGTAGATTGTACAGCTAACAATGGTAGATGTTTACCTAGACGGAGTGGTGTGGGTGGGAAGATTGTACAGCTGACAATGGGAGATGTAAACACGGACGAAAAGGATTATGGTAGGGAGATTGTACATCTGACAATGGTAGATGTAAACACGTGGCCAGAAGATTGTACAGCTGACAAAGGTGGATTTTAAGATGGACGGAGTGGGTGGGTGTGGGTGGGGAGATTGTACATTTGACAATGGTAGATGTAAACACGACGGAGTGGGTGTGGGCGGGGGAGATTGTACAGCTGACAATGGTAGATGTAAACATGAAAGCATAGGTGTGGGCGGGTGAGATTGTACATCTGACAATGGTAGATGTAAACACGGGACGGGTTGGGTGTGGCCAGAAGATTGTATAGCTGACAATGGTGGATTTGACGATAGTGGACAGAGTGGGTGGGGAGATTGTACATTTGATAATGATAGATGTAAACACGGACGTAGTGGGTTTGGGTGTTGAAATTATACAGCTGACAATGGTAGATTTAAACATGGACGAAGTGGATGTGCGATTGTGAGTGGGAAGATTGTACAGCTGACAATGGTAGATGTAAGCATGGACGAAGTGGGTGAGGGTGGGGAGATTGTACAGCTGACAAAGGTAGATGTAAACATTTACGGAGTGGGTGTGGGCGGGGAAATTGTACAGCAGACAATGTAGATGAGAACATGGACGAAGTGGCTGTTTGTGGGGAGAAAGTACAGCTCACAATGGTAGATGCAAACATGGACAGAGTGGCTGTGGGCGGGGTGATTGTACAGCTGACAATGGTTTATGTAAACATGAACGGAGTGGGTGTGGGTGGGAAGATTGTACAACAGACAATGGTAGATGAACACACGGACGGAGTGGATATGGGTAGGGAGATTGTACAGCTGACCATGGTATATGTTAACACGGACGGAGTGGGTGTTTGTGAGTAGATTGTACAGCTAACAATGGTAGTTGAACACACAGACAGAGTGGGTGTGGGTGGGGTGATTGTACAGTTGACAATGGTTAATGTAAACATCGACGGAGTGGGTGTGAGCGGGAGGTTGTACAGCTGACAATGGTTGATGTAAACATCGACGGAGTGGATGTGCGACTGGGAGATTGTACAGCTGACAATGATAGATGTAAACACGGACGGAGTGGGTTTGGGTTGGGAAATTGTACAACAGACAATGGTAGATATAAACACGGACGGAGTGGGCCGTAGGTGTAGAAATTATACAGCTGACATTGGTAGATGTAAACACGGACAGAGTGGGTGTGTGTGAGTAGATTATGCAGCTGACAATGGTAGATGTAAACACGGACAGAGTGGATGTGTGATTTGGAGGTTGTACAGCTGACAATGATAGATGTAAACACGGACAGAGAGGATGTGCGATTGGGAGGTTGTAAAGCTGACAATGATAGATGTAAACACGGACTGAGTGGGTGTGGGTGGGAAGTCTGTACAGCTGACAATGGCAGATTTGAACACGACGGAGTGGGTGTGGGTGGGAAATTGTACAGCTGACAATGGTAGAAGTTAACACGGACGGAGAGGGTGTGTGTGTCGAGATTATACAACTGACAATGGTAGATTTAAACACGGACTGAATGGGAGTGGGTCGGGAGATTGTACAACTGACAATGGTAGATGTAAACACAGACGGAGTGGGAGTGGGTGGGAATATTGTACAACTGACAATGGTAGATGTAAACACGGGACGGGGTGCGTGTGGCCAGAAGATTGTAAAGCTGACAAAGGTGGATTTACACACGGACGGAGTGGGTGTGGGTGCGGAGATTGTACAGCTGTCAATTGTAGATGTAAACATGGACGGAGTGGGTGTGGGTGGGAGAGATTGTGCAGCTGACAATGGTAGATGTAAACACGGGACGGGGTGCGTGTGGCCAGAAGATTGTAAATCTGACAATGGTAGATGTAAACACGGACGGAGTGGGTGTTGGTGGGAAGATTGTACAGCTGACAATGGTAGTTGTGCACACGGACGTAGTGTGTGTGAGTGGGGTGATTGTACAGCTGACAAAGGTAGATGCAAACATGGACAGAGCGGCTGTGGGCGGGGAGATTGTACAGCTGACAATGGTTTATGTAAACATGAACGGAGTGGGTGTGGGTGGGAAGATTGTACAACAGACAATGGTAGATGAACACACGGACGGAGTGGATATGGGTAGGGAGATTGTACAGCTGACCATGGTACATGTATATGTTAACACGGACGGAGTGGGTGTGTGTGGGTAGATTGTACAGCTAACAATGGTAGTTGTACACACAGACAGAGTGGGTGTGGGTGGGGTGATTGTACAGTTGACAATGGTTAATGTAAACATCGACGGAGTGGGTGTGAGCGGGGAGGTTGTACAGCTGACAATGGTTGATGTAAACATCGACGGAGTGGATGTGCGACTGGGAGATTGTACAGCTGACAATGATAGATGTAAACATCGACGGAGTGGGTGTGAGCGGGGAGGTTGTACAGCTGACAATGGTTGATGTAAACATCGACGGATTGGATGTGCGACTGGGAGATTGTACAGCTGACAATGATAGATGTAAACATCGACGGAGTGGGTGTGAGCGGGGAGGTTGTACAGCCGACAATGGTTGATGTAAACATCGACGGATTGGATGTGCGACTGGGAGATTGTACAGCTGACAATGGTAGATATAAACACGGACGGAGTGGGCCGTGGGTGTAGAAATTATACAGCTGACATTGGTAGATGTAAACACGGACAGAGTGGGTGTGTGTGAGTAGATTATGCAGCTGACAATGGTAGATGTAAACACGGACAGAGTGGATGTGCGATTGGGAGGTTGTACAGCTGACAATGATAGATGTAAACACAGACAGAGAGGATGTGCGATTGGGAGGTTGAACAGCTGACAATGATAGATGTAAACACGGACTGAGTGGAAATGAGTCGGGAGATTGTACAGCTGGCAATGATAGATGTACACACGGACTGAGTGGGAATGAGTCGGGAGATTGTACAGCTGACAATGGTAGATGTGAACATCGACGGAGTGGATGTGTGATTGGGAGGTTGTACAGCTGACAATGAAAGATGTAAACAAGGACGGAGTGGGTTTAGGTGGAGAAATTATACAGCTGACAATGGTAGATGTAAACACAGACAGAGTGTGTGTGGGTGGGGAAATTGTACATCTGACAATGGTAGATGTAAACACGGTCGTAGTGGGTGTGGATTGGGAGATTGTACAGCTGACAATGGTAGATGTAAACATGGACGGAGTGGGTGTGGGTGGGAAGATTGTACATCTTACAATGGTAGATGTAAACACGGACGGAGTGTGTATAGGTGGGGAGATGTAGATCTGACAATGGTAGATGTAAACACGCGCGGAGTGGGTGTGGGTGGGAAGATTGTACAGCTGACAATGGTAGATGTAAACACGGACGGAGTGGGTGTGGGTGGGAAGATTGTACAGCTGACAATGGTAGATATAAACATGGACGGAGTGGGTGTGGGTGGGAAGATTGTACATCTTACAATGGTAGATGTAAACACAGACGGAGTGTGTGTAGGTGGGGAGATGTAGATCTGACAATGGTAGATGTAAACACGCGCGGAGTGGGTGTGGGTGGGAAGATTGTACATCTGACAATGATAGATGTAAACACGCGCGGAGTGGGTGTTGGTGGGGAGATTGTACAGCTGACAATGATAGATGTAAACATGGACGGAGTGGGTGTTGGTGGGGAGATTGTACATCTGACAATGATAGATGAAATATAATGTGGATGTTATATTATGACCAATAAATTGTATTAGAATGCTGGCTTTTGATTGGCAAGAACATATATCAAGCAGACGATGGAAAAAATCTCTGTTGACCTGTGACGTAGCATATTCGCGAAACACTTACAGTTTGTGTGTAATCCAAGGTGGCATGTTACTACTGAGGTAACGTATTTGAGTCTTACTGCAATATGTGCTCGACTCAAACATTACCTGGCATGGATGGAATGTCAGAGGACGAGGGTTTTTACTGGCTATTCTTGCTTCCTCGTTCAATAAGAATTCTACACCATAAAATAGCTGAAATGTATTGCTGTAAACCAAAAAAAAACAAAAAACAAACAAACAAACAAAACAAACAAACAAAACAAAAGAAAAAACGAAAACTGGTAGAAAACCTTATGCTTAATGATATTTAGATGCATAACTATGTGTACACATTTTAACAGGCATGTGACCACTAGTAGATGACAAACTACCTTAACCAGTCGGAAACCAAAAGACACATTGATAGAAAACAGTAAACATTACTGGGGCAAAATTTACAAAATAACAGTTAATGCATATTTTTACATTCACTTATAGGTCTTTAGACACATTTTTGACCACTTGTCAATTCTCATTACGTAGTACAACACAACCAGTCATTTCTCGATACGTAGTACTCTTAAACTAGTCACATCTCAATTCGTAGTACACCAAAAGCAGTCAATTCTGAATACGTATTACACCAAAACCATTCACCTGTCTATACGTACTACACCAAAACCAGTCAATTCGCAATACGTTGTACACACAAACAAGTCGCTTCTCCGGACGCCTTTCACCAAACCATTAAATTCTCAATACGTAGTACTCACAAACCGCGGACGCACTAGGAAGATCTGTAGAGTCTCGGAGTACTTTGAAATAAAATCTTAACTTGTCACGGACAGACACAAAACGATACAGTGTACACCGATTCCACATCATGTACCTTTACAATGTACACCGATTCCACATCATGTACTTTTCTTTAGCTGAACCAATGAAGTACAAACAGCAATTATGTGCAGTCAACATAAATTACAAAAAACAATAAAGTTAAAATTTTTACATGTGGTACAAATTAGTCTGTACTGGTTTTTCTTGTTGTCCTTAAACTTTGATTTTGGAACGAATTTCATGTGTAATTTCAGGAACAATGTGCTACTTTCCCTGCCCCCCCCTTTCCGTAAAAAACTAAAACAAAAAAAAACGTGAGACGATATGGTCAGAGGACAGTCCTCATAATAAATATTCTTATTCGCTAGCCAATTCGGCTCCCCCTCTTCGAGCCAAGTGTTATGATCCAGTATACCCTATCGAGGTGGAACTGGATCGCAGCACTTAGCGAAGATGCATCGCTTTTAACCAGTATGTGGGGTTATATAGTGGATATACACACAACATAGAGATAACAATCGGCTAAAACTAATATTTTCTTCAGATAAATGACGAAATCCTCATTTTGGTCATTATATATATACTGTTACACACGCTTTGACAAATTTTGGGGTGCCTGCTGAAATGATGCCTACGCAGTCTGAATTTGCATATTGTATACGGTCATGGCCAAGATGCCATAAAGAATATTCTCTGCTGAGAAATTTTTTATTCTCTATTTCATCCCATCAAAAGATTTGATTTCCTCTGTTGTCATGGATTTTGAAAAAATTCTCATGTTGAGCAAAACATTTTTAATCAAAAATGTTTAACGGTGTTGGGACCAGGAATATGTTTTAGTATTTAGCAAATTGCATGTGCTGTCAAATAAACATATTGAAACAAAGTCATGCAAATTATATTAAATAAATTACAGTTATAGATTAAATATTTGTTCGTTTGAACTTTTCAGCAATTTTTCCTTTAGATTCAATTTCTTACTCTATCTTGGTTTTGCCTATCATTAAAATATTATTACAATAAAACAAAGAAATACCGTTTTGTTTTTGCCGGCCATAATACATAATACAAAGGGTAGCTGTTTGCTGTCGTGGCCACTCTTGATAAAAGCGTGGGTGCTGAGTAGTTGGTAAAAATAGTTCTTTACGATGTTGAAGGTACCATCCAGAAACCACGTCTTTGCCTTTTGGAGTAGTTCCAGCTGTCCGGTTGTGGCGAATACAAGATGTCGGAGTCTATCTACGTTTACGTCTGCGCGGAAGAATTGCTGTGGTATGATCTGTTCAAGGTAGTCAGTGACTAACTAAAAGGCCATGTATGTAGGGTCAGTGGGTTGGTCTGTGGGGTCAGTGGGTCCGTCTGAAATGAAATGTAGGTAATATGAAATAGAACAACTAGAAAAGATGCAGAGGAAAATCTTGAGGCCTTCCAAACAAAACCTCAAATACTGCAGTTTACCTATTCGTTTGTGCAATTCCAATACAGATGTATATAGATCTTAATAATATACTGTCACTCCTTAAGAATATAATCAGATGCGCATCATCAGCAGAGTATAATATCCTAATTAGACAACATTGCTTCAACAGAAATAGCAACGAACTTTTTAAAGAAAGGGCTGAACTAGTTTTAGAGAAATATGGAATGGAGACAATACATGAACTAATGAAAAACCCTAGATCAAAAAAGGCGTGGAAAAAAGAAGTAAGGAAGGCACAAAAATTATACTGGTCTCAACAATGTGAGGAAGATATAGCTGAGAAGTCAACCCTTTTACCTCCAATTACAGAAAAACCCGATGTCACAACCACATAATATTTGGGATTCAGGGAAGGCGCAGAAAATGTACATAGAAAAATAAGAGCGGCAGAAGTCAAGATCTGTCGCGAACTGTATTCACGATATTACATGAACAATTGTAATTATTTTTACTTGTGATTATTTTTTAATTATGCCATATTATTATTGTTATATAATTTGTTTAGAACAAGGATGTTATGGTTTATTCCAGAAATAAGTTGATTGTACTATTGTTTATCTGGAAACTTCTGCAATTTACATGTACTATTATTAGATAAGAAAGATTTAGATAATTATAGAAACTACTTGAAACAGAACTTTCTACAATATTCTTTATACAATAGTATATAAGACATGGTTGTAACATTTATAGGAGTTCAAGTTTAAGTTTAAGTTCAAGTAATAGTTGTAAGATTAGACAGTGACAATAGCAGTTATCCAATGTGGTATTGTTAAAAGTGAAAGTAGCTGTACATATTGTAAATAGAAGTTTGCAGTTAATAAAAGTTAGAAACCTGATTCCGTGTTAGTTTGGATTTCGCCACAAGATCAGCTTGTAACTCAAACATACCTGTTTAATACAACAAGAAAAAAAGTATGGAGATAGTTATATCAAAACTATATGCTGCCTATGCGGAGATGAGCCAGATGATCTACAACATTTTATTCTCAAGTGTCCAAAGCTGGAAAACGTTCGGAGAAGGCATCTCCGACATATCAAAAGCTACCTAGATAACCTCAGAAACGATGTTTACCAAGAGTTTGTCACCCAAAACAACCTACTTCAACTCATACTGGACTTTACAAACCAACAGATGCCGTATATCAGTAAGCTGAAAAACAAGGTTATATAGAGCTGGATGAACTAACCAGGAACATGTGCTATAACCTACAGATGGAAAGGATGAGACAGTTAAAGGAGGGGGGGCAGGATTCTATAAATATATAAACTATGTATAATCCGATGCTTTTAGTGTTTTAATAGAAAAAAATAGTGATGATACCCTTCTTGTATATACATATCTATGAATTTTATTTTGACTCCACGCTTGACCAAGTGCATCTTATCGTTTTAACTCAAGCATCGTGTTTTAGCAGCTTTTATAGTTATAGAACCCGCTATAGATGCCCTTTTTGATATCAGAAAGTAAAATTTTAGATTAACAATATTTAAACATTTTAGTGCATTTATGACTACTGCCTGATATTTTGCGTATAATGCTGCTTCTTGCCTTTTAGTGCTTTAAGTGCTTTTACTATAAAGTAGTCATTCAAAGTCAGTTAAAGTGCGCCAATTACAAATAGTGTGGTCACAGACGTTTTTTGATGACCAATAATATAATTGTTATGGGAATTTGACTTTAATTTAACTCGTAGGTAATTACGTGTTGAAAAAATTAACAATACTGTTCTGTTTGACTCATTAATTGGTCAACACTGACTAGTTTTGTAGCCTACATAGTAAAAACCATTATGTCACAAATTTGTAGTACTAAATTTTTTTACAAAGAAAGAAAATTTATAGCGAAATAAATAAGTGAAATATGTTTTTTATGATAGAGAATTGTCAGAATTTTGATAAAAACATATATCAGTATATTTGGAAATTAAAAAAACCAACACAGTATTTGTGTCCCATAAAATGCTGTGAATTACGTTACAAATTCATGACAGTCGTATTGCAAACAAATTTGATTAATACAGTAATGATTCGTGAACGAATATGTACAAAAATGCTTCAAAATATTTATAAATCATGATTAAAAGGTGTATGAATAATTTTGGCCTAAAAACTAGTCTTTGATTTCAATTTTTAATTTTTTACATTTAATTGTGAATTACGTTACGGTACCTTCCTCATAATAGGTATATGCTATAAGCGTCAAACACTGTGAGTAATAAACACACTGATGTTAACCATAATTGCCATATAAACATTGTTTTTAGCTGTTAAAACATTTCTCATATATTTGCAAATGCTTATGTCCGTAAATTACGTTGCAGTGAATTACGTTACGGTATATTCAGTAAACATGCTTTAAAACTTATTTCCTAGGAACAAATTACCTGGAAACATTACTTTTTGACACCGCCTAAAATAAGGGCGTTTATTGAAAACTAAGTTGCCAAGCGGGAGACATTTGAAGCATTTTCTTGTGTAAACATTACCATCACTCGTAAGTACACATTTATTTAATAAGAACACATATTATATAGCATTAATTGTCAGCAAAAATTATTATTAAACGACACAAGATATAATATACTGCAGAACTGTGAATATGGAATATTGATTCCATTTGTATTTACGTCACGCGAGGGCACAAAGTTTAGTGTAACGTAATTTACGTATTGTAACGTAAATCACATGCACATTTATGTTATAGTTTGTTTCCAAAAAATGGTAAAAGTTGATAAAATGATGTGAAAATAATGTTTAAACACTAACCGAAGATAGGCATACAATTTAGAAGGAGTTAGGCATTTGGAAACGTTGACATTTCCTTATCGATACTACCAAACACCAGTTGGATATATCATTTTGTTTTAAAATGACACTTTCATTTTAAAATTTATCATGCTATAATTGAAAGCATTTGCAAAAAATAAGTATAAATTATAATACAACACCATGACAATAAATAGTTTAGAAAATCATGCAGTAAAGATCTATCACTCTTACTTTCTTGTGTAACGTAATTCACTATTGTGTAAAAAGACAATTGTCAATACAACAGTACTGAATACCCAACCATTTGTTCCAAAACATTTAATGGTGGGAAATGATCATAGCCCATTGTTTATCTTTAATCAAACCGTTGTGAACAGCACAATTTCATTTGTGTAACTGGGGATTTTTTAATATTTCTTCGCATTGGGAATTTAATGTGACATTTTAAAAGATTTTATGTTTTATGTGTTAATATCGTTGCAAAGATATTGCAAATCATTGTACCAAAAAAAAAAATAATCATAACCTAAAAGCTCTTTTTCTATAATGGTTCCAATTTAAACATAAGATAACAAGATTGTATATATTTTATGGACTTCTGTACGTTACACATGGTACTACTACTGTAAAGTGTAATAAACAGTGGCGGATCCAGAGGGCGGGGGGGGGGGTCCAGGGGGTCGAACCCCCCTTTCGTTTTGACAAGCATGGGGTCTGGACCCCTAGTTTTGAAAATGCCTTCTTTTTTTGTTTTAGCATAACAAAATGACATTTTAAAGGACATGTTTTAGGTGTCAGGAAATCGTCAGAATGCAGGATTTTACACCATTTCTTTCATAGCCCCTGCCGTAATACGACCTCTACGAGGTCGGCATGGTGGCCGTCGGCCACCATGACAAATTTGGACCCCTCCTTTCATTGGAGCCTGCATCCGCCCCTGATAAATATCTGTTTGATAAAATTTCAAGTCTTTTAAACTTGTTAAGTATTATCTTTAATGGTCAACAAACGAACATATTTATTTAAATGGTCTTTAGACTTTGAAAATAAAAGAGTATCAACATTGAAAAATAGACACTTTTTCTTTAAAGCGTCTATTTTTCTTTTTATTGTTCAAGTATCAAGGAGTTGACTGATATCTTTTAGAGTTGGTTAATGTTGGGTTTCTTAAATGTTTTATTTGGTAAATCAATCATATATCTATCATATAAATGTGTTTTATATGCAATTGTGGTTCTTTTTACGATATTCAAGAGCTACCTTTTTTGTTTTCTAATTGTTCAAATATAGTTCTTACAAAATAAATACATTTGTCTTGTTTTCAAAGCAGGAAATCTTCAGCCGTTTTTCCTGTGCAAATGGCGAACTTTAACTGACTTTGAACCAGTAATTGTAGACTGAGTTTAATAACTCTACATTTAAATAACTTGTATGTGGATGCCTAACTGTATTATAACCCATACACTGTACATAAATGTTCGCCTGACTCCGTCAACTATTCGTATTCTCACTGTGACAATATGCACCATACACATGCAATGATGTGCACCACATATATCTATCCAGAGGATATAGTGCGCCGACTAACGGCGGTAGTTACCTGAACAAGACAAGACAGTTGGCCAATCGGCAGCTGTCTCCCAATTTAGCCTATTGTGATTGCTACCGCCCCGTAATTATGCCGGGTTTTCATCCCTAACTTAGCTCTGCTTATTTGTTTTCCAATCGGCAACTATCTCCCGATTTAGCAGCCAATCAAGACACAGCATTGTTTATCTGTTATCCTTGAGATACGACTGGTTTCCGCTGTTTAGCTTTTGATTATTTATCCCGTCTCGTGCGAGACGGGAATAATTTCCAGTTTTACAAAGAAAACTAAAGTAAAAGCAAAATAAAAAAAACAACCTACGTACAGATGTGCGCAATTTCCTTTATTCAAGAAAATTCATGTTAAAATTTTGACTGAACGACCAACTCAGACACGGGTCTCCATATGTGGTCAAACACGTTCAGTATGATGTATATATATAAACAAATACTTTAAATATTTATTATTAATAAGGAAGCAGGAAATATTTTTAAAAGCAATAATTGAACTTGTCTTAGTGCAGTTGCAGTTTAGGGATAGGTAGCACACTTACCACCGCCCCCACAAAAAAAAACTGAAAGATAATAGGGAAAGAACCAATTGTAATATTTAAAAATTTTTTTAAACCAATTACATAAAGTTCAATACACATACATAGGCTGATGTGACAAATGAAAATCCTTGTTTTTAAGTGTGCTTTGCCAATATATATTAACAATAGTGAAATCCCACATTAAGAGGAATTAGTGCAGTTTATTGGATGTCTACCACACTTGTGTCCTGTATGCTGGAGAGCTTTATATATATTTATGTGGAAGTCTACCACACTTGTGTCCTGTATGCTGGAGAGCTTTATATATATATATGAGGAAGTCTACCACACATGTGTCCTGTATGCTGGAGAGCTTTATATATATTTATGTGGAAGTCTACCACACTTGTGTCCTGTATGCTGGAGAGCTTTATATATATTTATGTGGAAGTCTACCACACTTGTGTCATGTATGCTGGAGAGCTTTATATATATTTATGTGGAAGTCTACCACACTTGTGTCCTGTATGCTGGAGTGCTTTATATATATTTATGTGGAAGTCTACCACACATGTGTCCTGTATGCTGGAGAGCTTTATATATATTTATGTGGAAGTCTACCACACTTGTGTCCTGTATGCTGGAGAGCTTTATATATATTTATGTGGAAGTCTACCACACTTGTGTCATGTATGCTGGAGAGCTTTATATATATTTATGTGGAAGTCTACCACACTTGTGTCCTGTATGCTGGAGAGCTTTATATATATATATGTGGAAGTCTACCACACATGTGTCATGTATGCTGGAGAGCTTTATATATATATATGTGGAAGTCTACCACACTTGTGTCCTGTATGCTGGAGAGCTTTATATATATATATGTGGAAGTCTACCACACTTGTGTCCTGTATGCTGGAGAGCTTTATATATATTTATGTGGAAGTCTACCACACTTGTGTCCTGTATGCTGGAGAGCTTTATATATATATATATATGTGGAAGTCTACCACACATGTGTCCTGTATGCTGGAGAGCTTTATATATATATATGTGGAAGTCTACCACACTTGTGTCATGTATGCTGGAGAGCTTTATATATATTTATGTGGAAGTCTACCACACTTGTGTCCTGCATGATGGAGAGCTTTATATATATTTATGTGGAAGTCTACCACACATGTGTCCTGTATGCTGGAGAGCTTTATATATATTTATGTGGATGTCTACCACACTTGTGTCATGTATGCTGGAGAGCTTTATATATATTTATGTGGATGTCTACCACACTTGTGTCCTGTATGCTGGAGAGCTTTATATATATTTATGTGGAAGTCTACCACACTTGTGTCCTGTATGCTGGAGAGCTTTATATATATTTATGTGGAAGTCTACCACACATGTGTCCTGTATGCTGGAGAGCTTTATATATATTTATGTGGATGTCTACCACACTTGTGTCATGTATGCTGGAGAGCTTTATATATATTTATGTGGAAGTCTACCACACTTGTGTCCTGTATGCTGGAGAGCTTTATATATATTTATGTGGAAGTCTACCACACTTGTGTCATGTATGCTGGAGAGCTTTATATATATTTATGTGGAAGTCTACCACACTTGTGTCCTGTATGCTGGAGAGCTTTATATATATATTTATGTGGAAGTCTACCACACTTGTGTCATGTATGCTGGAGAGCTTTATATATATTTATGTGGATGTCTACCACACTTGTGTCATGTATGCTGGAGAGCTTTATATATATTTATGTGGATGTCTACCACACTTGTGTCATGTATGCTGGAGAGCTTTATATATATATTTATGTGGAAGTCTACCACACTTGTGTCCTGTATGCTGGAGAGCTTTATATATATTTATGTGGAAGTCTACCACACTTGTGTCCTGTATGCTGGAGAGCTTTATATATATTTATGTGGATGTCTACCACACTTGTGTCATGTATGCTGGAGAGCTTTATATATATATTTATGTGGAAGTCTACCACACTTGTGTCATGTATGCTGGAGAGCTTTATATATATTTATGTGGATGTCTACCACACTTGTGTCATGTATGCTGGAGAGCTTTATATATATATTTATGTGGAAGTCTACCACACTTGTGTCATGTATGCTGGAGAGCTTTATATATATTTATGTGGAAGTCTACCACACTTGTGTCCTGTATGCTGGAGAGCTTTATATATATATTTATGTGGAAGTCTACCACACTTGTGTCATGTATGCTGGAGAGCTTTATATATATTTATGTGGAAGTCTACCACACTTGTGTCATGTATGCTGGAGAGCTTTATATATATTTATGTGGAAGTCTACCACACTTGTGTCCTGCATGCTGGAGAGCTTTATATATATTTATGTGGAAGTCTACCACACTTGTGTCCTGTATGCTGGAGAGCTTTATATATATTTATGTGGAAGTCTACCACACTTGTGTCCTGTATGCTGGAGAGCTTTATATATATTTATGTGGAAGTCAACCACACTTGTGTCCTGTATGCTGGAGAGCTTTATATATATTTATGTGGAAGTCTACCACACTTGTGTCCTGTATGCTGGAGAGCTTTATATATATTTATGTGGAAGTCTACCACACTTGTGTCCTGTATGCTGGAGAGCTTTATATATATTTATGTGGAAGTCTACCACACTTGTGTCCTGTATGCTGGAGAGCTTTATATATATTTATGTGGATGTCTACCACACTTGTGTCCTGTATGCTGGAGAGCTTTATATATATTTATGTGGAAGTCTACCACACTTGTGTCCTGTATGCTGGAGAGCTTTATATATATTTATGTGGAAGTCTACCACACTTGTGTCCTGCATGCTGGAGAGCTTTATATATATTTATGTGGATGTCTACCACACTTGTGTCCTGTATGCTGGAGAGCTTTATATATATTTATGTGGATGTCTACCACACTTATGTCCTGTATGCTGGAAAGCTTTATGTATATATTTATGTGGAAGTCTACCACACTTGTGTCCTGTATGCTGGAGAGCTTTATATATATTTATGTGGAAGTCTACCACACTTGTGTCTTGTATGCTGGAGAGCTTTATATATATTTATGTGGATGTCTACCACACTTGTGTCCTGCATGCTGGAGAGCTTTATATATATTTATGTGGATGTCTACCACACTTGTGTCCTGTATGCTGGAGAGCTTTATATATATTTATGTGGAAGTCTACCACACTTGTGTCCTGTATGCTGGAGAGCTTTATATATATATTTATGTGGAAGTCTACCACACTTGTGTCCTGTATGCTGGAGAGCTTTATATATATTTATGTGGAAGTCTACCACACTTGTGTCCTGTATGCTGGAGAGCTTTATATATATTTATGTGGATGTCTACCACACTTGTGTCCTGTATGCTGGAGAGCTTTATATATATTTATGTGGAAGTCTACCACACTTGTGTCCTGTATGCTGGAGAGCTTTATATATATTTATGTGGAAGTCTACCACACTTGTGTCCTGTATGCTGGAGAGCTTTATATATATTTATGTGGATGTCTACCACACTTGTGTCCCGTATGCTGGAGAGCTTTATATATATTTATGTGGAAGTCTACCACACTTGTGTCCCGTATGCTGGAGAGCTTTATATATATTTATGTGGATGTCTACCACACTTGTGTCCTGTATGCTGGAGAGCTTTATATATATTTATGTGGAAGTCTACCACACTTGTGTCCTGTATGCTGGAGAGCTTTATATATATTTATGTGGAAGTCTACCACACTTGTGTCCTGCATGCTGGAGAGCTTTATATATATTTATGTGGAAGTCTACCACACTTGTGTCCTGTATGATGGAGAGCTTTATATATATTTATGTGGAAGTCTACCACACTTGTGTCATGTATGCTGGAGAGCTTTATATATATTTATGTGGAAGTCTACCACACATGTGTCCTGTATGCTGGAGAGCTTTATATATATTTATGTGGAAGTCTACCACACTTGTGTCCTGTATGCTGGAGAGCTTTATATATATTTATGTGGAAGTCTACCACACATGTGTCCTGTATGCTGGAGAGCTTTATATATATTTATGTGGAAGTCTACCACACTTGTGTCCTGTATGCTGGAGAGCTTTATATATATTTATGTGGAAGTCTACCACACTTGTGTCCTGTATGCTGGAGAGCTTTATATATATTTATGTGGAAGTCTACCACACTTGTGTCCTGTATGCTGGAGAGCTTTATATATATTTATGTGGAAGTCTACCACACTTGTGTCCTGTATGCTGGAGAGCTTTATATATATTTATGTGGAAGTCTACCACACTTGTGTCCTGTATGCTGGAGAGCTTAATATATATTTATGTGGAAGTCTACCACACTTGTGTCCTGTATGCTGGAGAGCTTTATATATATTTATGTGGAAGTCTACCACACTTGTGTCCTGTATGCTGGAGAGCTTTATATATATTTATGTGGAAGTCTACCACACTTGTGACCTGTATGCTGGAGAGCTTTATATATATTTATGTGGAAGTCTACCACACTTGTGTCCTGTATGCTGGAGAGCTTTATATATATTTATGTGGAAGTCTACCACACTTGTGTCCTGTATGCTGGAGAGCTTTATATATATTTATGTGGAAGTCTACCACACTTGTGTCCTGTATGCTGGAGAGCTTTATATATATTTATGTGGAAGTCTACCACACTTGTGTCCTGTATGCTGGAGAGCTTTATATATATTTATGTGGAAGTCTACCACACTTGTGTCCTGTATGCTGGAGAGCTTTATATATATTTATGTGGAAGTCTACCACACTTGTGTCCTGTATGCTGGAGAGCTTTATATATATTTATGTGGATGTCTACCACACTTGTGTCCTGTATGCTGGAGAGCTTTATATATATTTATGTGGATGTCTACCACACTTGTGTCCTGTATGCTGGAGAGCTTTATATATATTTATGTGGAAGTCTACCACACTTGTGTCCTGTATGCTGGAGAGCTTTATATATATTTATGTGGAAGTCTACCACACTTGTGTCCTGTATGCTGGAGAGCTTTATATATATTTATGTGGAAGTCTATCACACTTGTGTCCTGTATGCTGGAGAGCTTTATATATATTTATGTGGAAGTCTACCACACTTGTGTCCTGTATGCTGGAGAGCTTTATATATATTTATGTGGAAGTCTACCACACTTGTGTCCTGTATGCTGGAGAGCTTTATATATATTTATGTGGAAGTCTACCACACTTGTGTCCTGTATGCTGGAGAGCTTTATATATATTTATGTGGAAGTCTACCACACTTGTGTCATGTATGCTGGAGAGCTTTATATATATTTATGTGGAAGTCTACCACACTTGTGTCCTGTATGCTGGAGAGCTTTATATATATTTATGTGGAAGTCTACCACACTTGTGTCCTGTATGCTGGAGAGCTTTATATATATTTATGTGGATGTCTACCACACTTGTGTCCTGCATGCTGGAGAGCTTTATATATATTTATGTGGAAGTCTACCACACTTGTGTCCTGTATGCTGGAGAGCTTTATATATATTTATGTGGATGTCTACCACACTTGTGTCCTGTATGCTGGAGAGCTTTATATATATTTATGTGGAAGTCTACCACACTTGTGTCCTGCATGCTGGAGAGCTTTATATATATTTATGTGGAAGTCTACCACACTTGTGTCCTGCATGCTGGAGAGCTTTATATATATTTATGTGGAAGTCTACCACACTTGTGTCCTGCATGCTGGAGAGCTTTATATATATTTATGTGGAAGTCTACCACACTTGTGTCCTGCATGCTGGAGAGCTTTATATATATTTATGTGGAAGTCTACCACACTTGTGTCCTGCATGCTGGAGAGCTTTATATATATTTATGTGGATGTCTACCACACTTGTGTCCTGTATGCTGGAGAGCTTTATATATATTTATGTGGAAGTCTACCACACTTGTGTCCTGTATGCTGGAGAGCTTTATATATATTTATGTGGATGTCTACCACACTTGTGTCCTGTATGCTGGAGAGCTTTATATATATTTATGTGGAAGTCTACCACACTTGTGTCCTGTATGCTGGAGAGCTTTATATATATTTATGTGGATGTCTACCACACTTGTGTCCTGTATGCTGGAGAGCTTTATATATATTTATGTGGAAGTCTACCACACTTGTGTCCTGTATGCTGGGGAGCTTTATATATATTTATGTGGATGTCTACCACACTTGTGTCCTGCATGCTGGAGAGCTTTATATATATTTATGTGGAAGTCTACCACACTTGTGTCCTGTATGCTGGAGAGCTTTATATATATTTATGTGGATGTCTACCACACTTGTGTCGTGTATGCTGGAGAGCTTTATATATATTTATGTGGAAGTCTACCACACTTGTGTCCTGCATGCTGGAGAGCTTTATATATATTTATGTGGAAGTCTACCACACTTGTGTCGTGTATGCTGGAGAGCTTTATATATATTTATGTGGAAGTCTACCACACTTGTGTCCTGCATGCTGGAGAGCTTTATATATATTTATGTGGAAGTCTACCACACTTGTGTCCTGCATGCTGGAGAGCTTTATATATATTTATGTGGAAGTCTACCACACTTGTGTCCTGCATGCTGGAGAGCTTTATATATATTTATGTGGAAGTCTACCACACTTGTGTCCTGCATGCTGGAGAGCGTTATATATATTTATGTGGAAGTCTACCACACTTGTGTCCTGCATGCTGGAGAGCTTTATATATATTTATGTGGAAGTCTACCACACTTGTGTCCTGTATGCTGGAGAGCTTTATATATATTTATGTGGATGTCTACCACACTTGTGTCCTGCATGCTGGAGAGCTTTATATATATTTATGTGGAAGTCTACCACACTTGTGTCCTGTATGCTGGAGAGCTTTATATATATTTATGTGGATGTCTACCACACTTGTGTCCTGTATGCTGGAGAGCTTTATATATATTTATGTGGAAGTCTACCACACTTGTGTCCTGCATGCTGGAGAGCTTTATATATATTTATGTGGAAGTCTACCACACTTGTGTCCTGCATGCTGGAGAGCTTTATATATATTTATGTGGAAATCTACCACACTTGTGTCCTGTATGCTGGAGAGCTTTATATATATTTATGTGGAAGTCTACCACACTTGTGTCCTGCATGCTGGAGAGCTTTATATATATTTATGTAATATTTCTTCTTTTTGTTCTCTATTTTTATCTCAATTCCATCTTTGCCATTAATTAATGTCTTAACAAGTACTTTTGTATCAGCCCTAGGTCCCTTTTCCATATTTGTGATATGTCTTAAACTCACAAATATGGACTAGGGCATGGCGGACCTCTGTTGATTGAAATCTAATGATCATCGATTCAAATATCTTTATTGTAACATGAATACTAATACATTAATATTTTATATCTTAAATTTAGAATTCCATTAAAAACTCAAGTTGCATTTTGCCTATCACTTCTCTCGTAGAATGACCAATAAAGCTCATTCTTCTAAATAAGAGACAAGGTGGAGCTCTAATGACATAGTGTAATTATGATGTTGTGTTGTTTTTGATACTCGTTTGAGTGAAAACATTACACAGGTGACCGGTAATTAACGATACTAAAATCGGCACGTGCCGATAAAAATGCAAATATCTCTAAAACTACAAAATAAAAAAAAATTTTGTAAAAACTATATTTATGAACTTACTAGTAGTTTGCGGTATTTCTACGGAAACCAATTAAATTTACAGTTATAGATTGTACGGTTATCTTGTAACTAAGTAAACTTCAACCTCCTTTGTTCTACAGACAAACACTAAATTTTAAAGGAGTTTTTTTACTGTCTAAATTGACTCTAAAATCATACCATAGAAAGGCAAAATGCCAAAGAAGAAATAACGGACACACTTTAGCATGTTTAGCGAATGAAACTGAATTGAGTGCGCCGTTTCGTACTATCGTACAAAGTTGACATGTATTCGAGAAAAATCATTCGATATATGTCCAGTGAGCAGTTGTAAGTATAGTATATAGTATATACAAATATAACTGTGTTTGGCAGTTTCGGTGTCTCTGTAAAAAGAAAACGGAAATTTTAGGCAACACACTGTTAAAGTTTATGGTTTCTGAAATAAATATACAAATCGTCTCCTTTGCAAAAGCTTTCCCCAAATGTTGTACGATTTTATTTGCAAATTTGCGTGCTAACATAAGTTAACAATGTTATCGTTCGTAAGACGTTCGTGCATCGTTCGTACATCGTTATTATATGGTTAAACGTAAATCGTTTTTCTATCGTAGAACATATATATCATTAAATAATACATAAACTCGACCCTAATTTATTAATATAGGGATGATTAATATTTGATTACTGTACTAATATCAAATGGTTAATAGCTTTTTATCGTCCAAACCAGGGCCATACGGAAAGTTGTATTACCCGATACTATATCACCTCCGGTCTTCTGGACCAGTAAGCTATTTCGTGACTCCTTCCAGCATGTGTTAGATTGGCTAGTCATACGGACTGTTCATACAGGCTAGCGATACGACTTTTACTTTATTTAAATAAAATTGTTACGAACTAGCGTCTGTATTGACTTTTTATCGATTATCGGTCCGTCGTATTGGCCCTGGACCCTACGGGTCTCGGGACCTATACATCCAACCTAGAATCAATACAAGGGCCAATACATATTCAGCGTGTTAGCAACACTGAAGCATGATTTCTCCATGCATGGTAGGGTTTTTCGTTTATTCTATCGAGAAGTGTATAAGGTTTTTACATCATAAAACGAAATAAACCATTATATATTAATCAGACTTCTTTTAGTTTTTACTGCTTCGAGTACACCACGAACATTGTCCCTGCGCATATGTACACGAGTAATAAATACACTTCAAAGACATATACACGACACGATATTGTATTTGGTTATTGTAATTAACAAAATTAACAATAATTCAGATCTCTAGTTCAGATTTAAAAAAAAAACTATACAAAGAACTGAAATTAAAAAAAAATCTAAAGTATATTATTGTGCACACGGTCTTTTAGTTTCTTTAACAATATTTAGCGTGTATTAAAATGCATTATTAAAACTTACACCTTTCAAATATATTAAAGGTTTGTTTTTAATAAATCAATAGTCCAAGTTTGATAATGAAATCGCATAAATAATGTGTTAGAATTCAAACTAAACGATGTGATATCCAATTATTACCGAAATAGATATATAAGCTTGATTGGATGTTTGCTTTAAGTCCAGCGAGTAGTATTTCAGCGATATTCAGGACATGACCAAGTAAACAAACAATTATTCAACGGAAAAAGGGGTGGAGTGGGACACAAGTAGCACAATTTAGACTGCCACTAGAAAAGTATGAAGTTTTGTGTAGGGGCAGAGAATTTAGCCTTTTGTAGCGGCTTCAATGAGCCTACTCTTTTTTCAAAATCTGCAAAAGGGGGCTTTATCGTGCTAGGGGAGTGGCAATCTTCAAATACCTTACCCACTACGGTCAGCGGTCAGGCTTTCCGTATGATGACCTGACAACACTGCAACTAGAGGGTCCCCACTACAAGTAGAAATAATTGTATCAACAACGTGTACAACTTTTTAAAAACTACATTTTAAAAATTATTTTGAAGTAATTATTTCATTTTCTTATTAAACTATACCGATGGGCTAGTAAGTCCCTGTGTAGTTTAATTCTCTTGCTTATTATGTTTCGTGCTTGACATAATATTGTACGACTAAAAGCAAAACGGCGCACTCGATTCAGTTGCATGCTATATATTATACAGATCATCGGGTCTTCCCGAGGCACGTCTTTGGAATTATGATCCCATTTTGTCAAAGTTGCCAATAAGAGAAAAATACACCTTTACAACTGAGTGTTTTGTGTGTACAAAGTTCATAATTTAGCACTGGGGGGGGGGGGTGGGGGTAGGAACAGGAACAGGTATTTTAGAAGACAGTATCCATTCATCCATAACTATAAATATTATATTACACAATATCAACCCTTGTTCTGCATGATCGCGGAAAAACGCCGGATGGCGTCGCAAAATGTATAATACACATTTTCTTTGATCAGCGAAACGGCGAAGCGAGATTACCTGTAACCTAATTAACAACATGTATCATTCTTTAAATTGTACATATACAATTTTATAGTCCTAACTAAATTACCAGATCCATTTAAACAACAGTAGATGCAACTTAGAAAACATACATTAATATTTAATATTTAATATTGAAAGACAAAAAATATAACAACTAAAATGTCACAATTTAATGTGTGTAGACGTACTAAGTAAAATACTAACAGTTTCCGCCATAATTAAAGAAATTGGCGATTTTATTATATGTATTTTTTTTAACTTTGTTCCCGTTTTAAGAAAACATTATTGTACAAATGTATCAAAGGCAATATTTATTATGGCTTTAATGAGGTTTTCATTTTCACCAGATGTTTAAGTAAACCATTGATAAATTCAGTTTAATAATTAGTTTAAACATATTTTATTGATAGTATCATACATGTTTACAAATAATTAGAACAAAATATAACAATGGGATTCGGAAACAAGCAATTAGCTTATATTAATCCGTCTCCGTTATAATACAAACAATTTAAACATTAAACATACATAATGCATGCTTATTAAATAACATCCATTCAACCATCAAATTATATTGAAGAATATAAATAAAACTAAGTTCGTAAAATATATAGTATTAAATATGACAATAGGATCGAAAAAGATACAAGGTATTGAGGAAAATGAAATAATTGTTGAAATGCAGTTTATCAGAAGCGTTTGCTCTGAACAATATATTTTTTAACAAGTTTAAATACATGAGTATTTTCATCTAAAGATAAAAATTGTGACCCATACAATAATAAGTTGATATCGATAGGAGTATTAAGTGTATGTAAGGATAAAGTACGTAGCTGATCGTACTTTTGACATTTAAAAAGGAAATGGTAAGTTGATTCGACATGACCACATGAACAGTTTGGAGAGTTAACAAGGTTTCGCAGGAACAGATGTTCGTTTAGTGAGCTGCTGTTCATGCGAAGCCTTGCATGTAGAACTTGTCCCTTTCTTGTCCCTGTATAATAATATTTTGGACATGGCTTTTTCTGTGTCTCTAGTCTGCGCCTAAAAATACTCAACGAACCAGACGTTCGTATCTCCAGAGGCAAACTGTTCCACAGACGGATAGTATAAGGTAGAAAGTAATCGGAGTATAGGTTTGTGCGTGTGCGGACGTTAACAATGTTGTTAACTTGACGAGTAAAATGACCGTGTCTATCTCCAACTGAGTTAGGTACAAGGTCCCATAAGTAGCAAGGGGATTCCTTGTTGATAATCTTATATAACAAAATAAGACGATGTTTATCCCTTCTGGCCGAAAGTGTCTCCCACCCTGTATCTTGATATAGTTTTTCCAATGATGTTAATCTTGTCCCTCCCGTTATAATTCGCATAGCTTCCACTTGAACGCTCTCTAACTTATTGATAAGATGTTGGGTTTGATAATGCCATATGACGTCACCATACTCAAGAATAGGTCTTATATAGGAAAAGTACATTTTCTCCAAAACATACCTGTCAAGGACGAAACGCATCTTACGCAAAATATTTACTCTAGTATATGCCTTTTTAACAATATATTCGATGTGGTCATGCCAAGAACCATTACTAGAAAAAAAAATGCCTAGGTGTTTGTGAGAAGCAACCTCTTGAATATTATGGCCGTCCATAGAGATAGACGGATGTATTGGCTTAACGGTTTTACGGGATATAGTTATTGTTTCGGTATTAGTTGGGTTAAATTTTACTAACCACTGATTTGACCAGTTGTGAATCTTATCTAGATCTTTATTTAGTATGTCGGCAGCAGATATGAGATAGTCTACAGTTATATAAATGCTAGTGTCGTCTGCAAACAGTTTGACACATGCTTTTAAATCGTCTACTATATCATTAATGAATAGCAAAAATAGCAAGGGCCCCAGTATAGAACCCTGGGGAACGCCTGCTTTAATAGATCTCCAACTAGAACTTCCACCGCTGAATACCACCCTTTGCTCCCTCCCAGAAAGATAATTTTTGAACCAGTTTAACAGATTCCCACTAACACCGTAGTTTTGCAGTTTGAATAAGAGGCCTCTGTGCCATACGCGGTCAAATGCCTTGCTTATGTCACAAAAGACAACCCTTATTTCTTTCCCGCTTTCTAATGCTTTCCCAATATCATTGGACATGCACACTAGCTGATTTATAGCAGAATCGCCTCTGGTAAACCCCGACTGACTAGGAGTAATTATCTCATTTTGTAATAAGAAATTATGTAAATGTTTATATACACATCTCTCCATACATTTTGAAATAACGCTTAGTAATGAAATAGGTCTATAGTTTTTGACTTCGCTCGGTGATCCATTTTTAAAAACTGGTGTTACGTTCGCCCTCTTCCATTCAGTTGGGAAGTAAGACGAAGATAACGACATGTTAAAAAGTTTACATAAAGGGTATTTTAAATTAGACGATGCTTCCTTCAAAATTCGAGGATTTATTGCGTCAGGCCTGGAGGCTTTGTTAATATTTAAAATGGAAAGAACATCTTCTACGTCATGTTCATCTAATACAATATTTTCTAATTTATGTTCTCGATTAGTTGTGATGTCAGGGAGTGTAGCATTAGTCTCACCTAATTTGGTCTGCAAAGCAAAGAAGTCATTAAGACAGTCTGCTCTGTCGACGTCATCAAAAACTAATCTATCGCCAATAAGAAGTGTTGGTACGTCTAAACGTGCTGGTTTAATTCCTGGTATCTTATTACAAATTGTCCACCAAGATTTCGATGAACATATCTCGATGGACAATCGATTAATCAATTCTATGCGGTGTTTTTCACGAGCGAGTCTCACATGTGACGTCACTTTATTTCTTACTTTCTTAAATTTGTCCCAATCAGTCGGTCTACCAGAACGTTTTGCTTTAGTATGTAGACGGTTTTTCGACCTGATAATTTTTTTTATCTCGCTTGTGAGCCATACAGGATTATTTTTCCGAATAGTTACAAAACGATTCGGAATGCAAGAATCCGCTGCATGTAAAATACAACCGGTTATATCGCTCACAATTTTATCTATATCATTAGTGTTCAGGATATTTTCCCAATCGACGTTAGCCAACATCTGCCTATACAGATCGTAGTTGCCCTGATTATAAAGCCAAATTTTACGTTTAAATGACTTATTAGAGGGTTTAGGGGAATTAACAAAGCCAATAACAGGGCAATGATATCGAATTTGATCAAGAAGTGGTGGACCAACAGTAACATATGTTACAAAAACCTGATCATCTGTACTTACGAGATCAATGAAGACGAATGTTCCGTAAAATTCGTAGGCTCTTCAATAAGTTGCTGCAAACTAAACCTAGTGCATATACTTTTCATTTTGGGATTCGCTAAAAAATGATTATCATTAAAATCACCAGTAATAATAATATGATCACAATTTATAACATTTCTGGCAGACTCCACCGAGTCCTCAACCTTTCTCCAAATATCAAAAGGACCACCAGGAGCAATATAGTATGTCCCGTATAGAAATTTTTTCTGGTGTATACTAAGTTCAAGCCAAATGACCTCTAAGTCTGCTGGCTCTAGGTCTAAACGTCTAATAGCATGAATATTTTCTTTAACATAAACAATAATTCCACCCCATTTTTATCGATGCCCCTATCCCTCCTGAATGGCCTGTGGTAATTTAAGAGAAATAACTCTTCATCGGTAACAGATATGTTTAACCAAGTTTCAGAAAATGATAAAATATCAAAATCAGAATATTCTGCAATTATCACATCTAACTTCGGTACAATACGTTGGATATTTAGATGTAAAAAAAGATAAGGACGTAAAAAATGTCTCGAATAAGCTTGGAATATCTGAATTTTCAGAAATATCACATTGTGAGCTTGTCTCACTACCATCATTTAAAGGACCTGGATTAGTTTCTTATCCCGAAATGATAAGTAACATTTGAATAATGAAAATCACAAAAGAAATATTTACAGCATTGAACATGTTCGCATAATCAATACAGAAACTATTTTTCGAAGTGCAATTTGTTTTTCTCTCGCTGTATACCAATACATTGCAATATAGCAAAAGTAACAATCTCAATGCACGTTTTTTATCTACACTAAAATATATTATATACACAAGCAACACTTCATTTATATTCAATAAAACTTTCGGACCAAGTTTATGGGTCATCACAAAATTACCCACTCTAGTACGGTATTGCACTATACAAACACCCATGATTAATTATGTCACACCAGAAAGGTGTGAAAAGTTTAATAATTATAAATAAGGACAGAACAAATTCTAACATTTTCAGCAGTCTTCATTTTTAGAAACAAATTTTTTACATACATTTATCTTTAACATTTCTATTTATATAATATTGGTTGTCGTATTGTGCGAATGTACAATTTCTAAATAGAGACATGTTTTCATGAAACAAGTGAAATAAAAAATATTAATCTACCGCAGTTAATAAATTAACAATAATAATTACCAGGCGTTGTGACAGTCGTATTTTGTCTGATACAACGGAGAAAATGTCTGTGACAGACATTTTTTGACTGATACAACGGTAAAGCCTTTGTAGCAGACGATTTTCGACAGAGTCAACGGAAAAAATGACTGCGACAGACATTTTTGAGTGATACAACGGATACCCCGTTGTAACAGACAAAAAATGACTGCGCCAACGGAAAAAATGTATTTGACGGACAAAATATGTCTGTGACAGGCATAAAATGACTGTCACAGTAAAAATTATTGTCTGACACAACGTTTGCAGTCTTTGACATACATTTTTGTAGTCATTTGCAGTCAATCTCAGTCAGTGACAGACTGCAACTGGTATTGACAGTCATTTGTTTAGTCAGTAATGAGTGTAGGGATCGGCCCAGTCTAGGGATCGGTCCAGCATAGGTATCTGTCGAGTGTAGGGATTAGTCCAGTGTAGGGATCGGTCCTGTATAGGGATCAGTTCAGTATGAGGATCGGTCCAGTGTAGGGATCTGTCCTATATAGGGATCAGTTCAGTATGAGGATCGGTCCAGTGTAGTGATTAGTCCTATATAGGGATCAGTTCAGTATGAGGCTCGCTTCAGTGTAGGGATCGGTCCAGTGTATGGATCCGTCCTGTATATGGATCAATTCAGTATGGGGATCGGTCCAGTGTAGGGATCGGTCCAGCATAGGTATTGGTACAGTGATCGATCGGTCCAATGAATGGATCGGTCCTGTATAAGAATCATTTCAGTATGAGGATCGGTCAAGTGCAGGGATTGGTCCAGCATTGGCATCGGTTTAGTGTAGGGATCGGTCCAGTAGGGATCGGTGCTGTATAGAGATCAGTTCAGTATGAGGATCGACCCAGTGTAGGGATCGGCCCAGCATAGTAATCTGTCCTGAATAGGGATCAGTTAAGTATGAGGATCTGTCCTTAATAAGATCGGGCCAGTATATAGATCGGTTCATTATATCAATCGGTTCGGTATAAGGTCCAGTGTAGGGATCGGTCCACTCTGTGGATCGGTCCAGCATAGGTATCTCTCCAGTGTATGGATCTGTCTGTATAAGGATCAGTTCAATATGAGGATCGATCCAGCTTAGGGATCGGTCCAGCATAGGGATCAGTAGAGTATAACGATCGGTCCTGTAAAGGGATCGGACCGGTGCAGGGATCGGTCCAGTGTAGGATCGGTCCAGTGTAGAGATCGCTCCAGTGTAGGGATCGGTCCAGCATAGGTATCTGTCCAGTGTAGGGATCGGTCCAGTGTAGGGATCGGTCCTGTATAGCGAGCAGTTCAGTATGAGGATAGGTCCAATTTAAGGATCGGTCCAGTCTAGGGATCTGTCCAGCATAAGGATCTGTCGAGTGTATGGATCAGTTCAGTGTATGGATCGGTCCTGTATAGGGATCAGTTCAGTATGAGGATCGGTCCAGTGTAGGGATCGGTCTAGCATAGGTATCGGTCCAGTGTATGGATCGGTCCTGTGTATGGATCGGTCCTTTATAGGGATCAGTTCAGTATGAGGCTCAGTCCAGAGTAGGGATCGATGCAGTGAATGGATCGTTCCTATATAGGGATCAGTTCAGTATGAGGATCGGTTCAGTGTATGGATCGGTCCAGCATAGGTATCTGTCCAGTGTAGGGATCAGTCCTGTATAAGGATCAGCTCAGTATGAGGATCGATCCAGTGTAGGGATCGGTCAAGCAAAGTGATCAGTACAGTATAACGATCTGTCCTGTAAAGGGATCGGACCGGTGCAGGGATCGGTCCAGTGTAGGATCGGTCCAGTGTAGAGATCGCTCCAGTGTAGGGATCGGTCCAGTCAATAATAATACAATAATACAATAATAATTACCAGGCGTTGTGACAGTCGTATTTTGTCTGATACAACGGAGAAAATGTCTGTGACAGACATTTTTTGACTGATACAACGGTAACGCCGTTGTAGCAGACGATTTTCGACAGAGTCAACGGAAAAAATGACTGCGACAGAGATTTTTTGACTGATACAACGGATATCCCGTTGTAACAGACAAAAATGACTGCGCCAACGGAAAAAATGTCTGTGACGGGCAAAATATGTCTGTGACAGGCATAAAATGACTGTCACAGTAAAAATTATTGTCTGACACAACGTTTGCAGTCTTTCACAGACATTTTTGCAATCATTTGCAGTCAATCTCAGTCGGTGACAGACTGCAACTAATATTGACAGTCATTTCATTAGTCAGTAGTGAGTGTAGGGATCGGCCCAGTCTAGGGATCGGTCCAGCATAGGTATCTGTCGAGTGTAGGGATTAGTCCAGTGTAGGGATCGGTCCTGTATAGGGATCAGTTCAGTATGAGGATCGGTCCAGTGTAGGGATCGGTCCTATAAAGGGATCAGTTCAGTATGAGGATCGGTCCAGTGTAGTGATCGGTCCTATATAGGGATCAGTTCAGTATGAGGCTCGCTCCAGTGTAGAGATCGGTCCAGTGTATGGATCGGTCCTGTATAGGGATCAGTTAAGTATGAGGATCTCCTTAACAAGGATCGGGCCAGTATATAGATCGGTTCAGTATATCAATCGGTTCGGTATAAGGATCTGTCCATAAATGGATCGGTCCAGTGTAGGGATCGGTCCAGTGTAGAGATCGGTCCAGTGTAGGGATCGGTCCAGTCTATGGATCGGTCCAGCATAGGTACCGGGTATCTGTACAGTGTAGGGATCTGTCCTGTATAAGGATCAGTTCAGTATGAGGATCGATCCAGCGTAGGGATCGGTCCAGCATAGGGATCAGTAGAGTATAACGATCGGTCCTGTAAAGGGATCGGACCGGTGCAGGGATCGGTCCAGTGTAGGATCGGTCCAGTGTAGAGATCGCTCCAGTGTAGGGATCGGTCCAGCATAGGTATCTGTCCAGTGTAGGGATCGGTCCAGTGTAGGGATCGGTCCTGTATAGCGAGCAGTTCAGTATGAGGATAGGTCCAATTTAAGGATCGGTCCAGCATAAGGATCTGTCGAGTGTATGGATCGGTTCAGTGTATGGATCGGTCCTGTATAGGGATCAGTTCAGTATGAGGATCGGTCCAGTGTAGGGATCGGTCTAGCATAGGTATCGGTCCAGTGTATGGATCGGTCCTGTGTATGGATCGGTCCTTTATAGGGATCAGTTCAGTATGAGGCTCAGTCCAGAGTAGGGATCGATGCAGTGAATGGATCGTTCCTATATAGGGATCAGTTCAGTATGAGGATCGGTTCAGTGTAGGGATCGGTCCAGCAAAGGTATCAGTACAGTGATCGATCGGTCCTGTATAGGGATCAGTTCAGTATGAGGATCGGTCCAGTGTAGGGATCGGTCCAGTCTATGGATCGGTCCAGCATAGGTATCTGTCTAGTGTAGGGATCAGTCCTGTATAAGGATCAGCTCAGTATGATGATCCATCCAGTGTAGGGATCGGTCAAGCACAGTGATCAGTACAGTATAACGATCGGTCCTGTAAAGGGATCGGACCGGTGCAGGGATCGGTCTAGTGTAGGACCGGTCCAGTGTAGAGATCGCTCCAGTGTAGGGATCGGTCCAGTCTATGGATCGGTCCAGCATAGGTATCTGTCCAGTGTAGGGATGAGTCCTTTATAGGGATCAGTTCAGTATGAGGATCGATCCAGTGTAGGGATCGGTCAAACAAAGTGATCAGTACAGTATAACGATCGGTCCTTTAAAGGGATCGGACCGGTGCAGGGATCGGTCCAGTGTAGGATCGGTCCAGTGTAGAGATCGCTCCGGTGTAGGGATCGCTCCAGTGTAGGGATCGGTCCAGCATAGGTATCGGTACAGTGTAGGGATCGGTCCAATGTAGGGATCGGTCCTGTATAGGGAGCATTTCAGTATGAGGATCGGTCCAATTTAAGGATCGGTCCAGTGTAGAGATCGGTCCAGTGTAGGGATCGGTCCAGTCTATGGATCGGTCCAGCATAGGTATCTGTCTAGTGTAGGGATCAGTCCTGTATAAGGATCAGCTCAGTATGATGATCCATCCAGTGTAGGGATCGGTCAAGCAAAGTGATCAGTACAGTATAACGATCGGTCCTGTAAAGGGATCGGACCGGTGCAGGGATCGGTCTAGTGTAGGACCGGTCCAGTGTAGAGATCGCTCCAGTGTAGGGATCGGTCCAGTCTATGGATCGGTCCAGCATAGGTATCTGTCCAGTGTAGGGATGAGTCCTTTATAGGGATCAGTTCAGTATGAGGATCGATCCAGTGTAGGGATCGGTCAAACAAAGTGATCAGTACAGTATAACGATCGGTCCTTTAAAGGGATCGGACCGGTGCAGGGATCGGTCCAGTGTAGGATCGGTCCAGTGTAGAGATCGCTCCGGTGTAGGGATCGCTCCAGTGTAGGGATCGGTCCAGCATAGGTATCGGTACAGTGTAGGGATCGGTCCAATGTAGGGATCGGTCCTGTATAGGGAGCATTTCAGTATGAGGATCGGTCCAATTTAAGGATCGGTCCAGTGTAGAGATCGCTCCAGTGTATGATCGGTCCAGCATAGGTATCTGTCCAGTGTAGGGATCGGTCCAGTGTAGGGATCGGTCCAGCATAGGTATCTGTCCAGTGTAGGGATCGGTCCAATGTAGGGATCGGTCTTGTATAGGGAGCATTTCAGTATGAGGATCGGTCCAATTTAAGGATCGGTCCAGTCTAGGGATCGGTCCAGCATAGGTATCTATCGAGTGTATGGATCAGTCCAGTGTAGGGCGCATTTTTCCATATCAACTCTAATCAATTCTTGACATTATATCAAGACAGAAAGTTTATTGATCAATTTCAATTTACAACGCTAACTATTATTAACTGATATTAACTGGCAATTCAGACGCGATAAATCGTCGATTCGGTGATAGCTATAATTTACACTTGCTATAGTTACTTTACAGCTTCTCGTATAGCTATCGCTGTATTGTGAACAATATATCCAGGTTGACATAAGTACTGGTGATTTTTGCAGGACATGTCATAGCTGCCAAGAATCTTCTGTCGTTTTCAGAAAAATGATTCCAGTTTGCCGATTCCAATTTTGCCGCTTCCACTCTGTACTAGCAAGTTAACTTACATATACTTAACGTCTTGTGCAAATGGTCAGGATGTAAGCTTAATTAGCGCCTAGTTATGTACAATGTAAATCTAGTCATGATTTCTAAGTTTCATGTACATGTATGCCAATTAACATTGCCTCAGTTTGTCCTGGTATAGATATTACACTATTCCATACAGCATATGTACGTTTATTTACTCTGTATCTTTTGGTAGCCAGACAAACCTGGCAATTAAGATACTCCTGGAGTCTCATTTAGACGTACATTCTCTTACTTGGCGACTTTTGTCTAGCCATGACATGCCTGACAAAAATACCCCGCTGACGTCACATTCCTTTACATCTTTTTCTTGCAAAAATTATAGCTGGCAATATTGACCTCATGTACATATTGTCTTGAATAATTGGCGCATTGTTCTAGCCAGGGCATAGCTGACCAGATTCTCATGACGTCACATGTACATGTATATTATGATACATTTAGATGTCTAAAGCCCGTCTAGATGGGAAAGTAGATGGGGTCACTGCCCCCAAAGCTTTTGGAATCTAAACAATTCTTGAGTTATTGTTGTTGCTTCGCAGACTGTAAATTGTAAATATCTTGTCTTGTTTTCATGTCATGTGACGGCCATTACATGTTAATAACTCATGACTAAGAAAAAATAGTAAAATTTATGATATTCAATGAAAACATCATCAAGTCCTTCCTTAATATATGGCATGTCAAAACAAGATGAAGCTCATCCTCCATGCCGGAATTGCATAGTATATCCTATAATCAACAAGCACTTCAGTGTCGTTTTCTTCAATCTCTATTACGTTTTCGTCCTGAATATAGCTAAATATTGTTCCCTAGACATCAATCAATCTTAATTCAAGTTTGTATTGTTTATCTGTATAAATAAATATGCCGACTTTAAATAAAACTTTACTTAGCTTTAATTTAATTAAGTAAACACAAAGTTTAGGACCGACCGATTTTTAAGCTTCAGCACGTATAATTTTGAAGGAGAAATGTGTAATGACTTCATCTGTTAATAAACTCAAATGCCTATACCTGATTATTTTGTATACAGAAAGGCAATTTTAGTTTTTAAAAATCTTTAAAACATCTTGTTCCAGAATATCTTAATGTTTTTAAATATGTACACCAAATAAGTACCAGATTAACGAGACAGAGTGGCCATAATTTATTATATATCCCAAAGTCAAAAACAAAATACTACAAAAAAATCATTTGTTATATCAGGAAGCTATTTATGGAATGATTTAGAAGAAAACTTAAAAACATGTACAACTATTGAATCTTTTAAACAGTTATATCTGCAACAGTATTATGGTTAAGGTTAATTAATGTCCTTGTTTATGTAATAATTTTTATTTAGTTTATATTGTCAATCTTATACTTTATGATGTAGATATGTACATAATGCAGGACCATATTGTAAACTAGTTTTGATAACTAAATATGCTATCCTGTTGAAATAAAGGAATTTATTATTATTATTATTACTATATTGCTTTTATATTTTACAATATTATTTTCAAGCCAAGAACAAAAAATAGTTTCTCTCGATCGCCTCATAAATGTTCTGTCTAATGTGCCATAAACGAATTCTTTGCTGGAAATTGTATTATCATCTTCATTCAATCAAAAAATTTAATTTCCTCATGGTAGTTTAGAAAATTCTTAACACTTATGATGAGGTCGGGATTCACTGCATAGTTTTAGATTTACTTCCCTTGCACGTTTGATCACCAATCAGAACATCTCTCGGCCATTTCCGTCATAGGCGGAAATAACCGAGGTGATCCGATTGGATTGATCACAAGACGGTTGGAAAATTTCTGAAAACGAAAGTAGTGGGTTTTATTTCGTTGTAATTTGTCATATCATAGACGACACTGTATGAAACTACAGATAAGTGATACATTAAGGTCGGTAGATTCTTATTGTAGTTATGATCACATGATTTGTATCAAAGTTTGTAAACGAGGCCAAGGAATGTCACACCTGTTATGGCTGTTGCATACCCGGATACCGGAAAGGGTGCAAGTCAAATCGGCACTTGGTCAAATCGGCACCAACAAAAAAGTCAATTCGGCACTTCGGAAGAGTCAGCATCGGCATCAATTTCAGCACCAAACACGGCATCTGTTAAATTATTTACTTTTTACAAGGAATGTTTAAAAGGCAAATTTTAATGAAATCTTGAAATAATAATTTAAAATAAAATAATTACTAATTATTTATGTTGATTGGAGATTCTTTGAAATTTACAACTGTAATTATTTTTGATAGTCGCATAAATTACTGTTACATGTATATTAGAGAGCAATAATTAGACATTTAAACTAATTTATATTTGTAAAATTATATCGTTTGATGTTGCAGTAATGTTGTGAAAATCATCAATGGTACCCGCGGGATTGGAACCCTCAACCTTTCGATTGATCTAAAGAAGTACTTCCCTAACGCAACCTATTAAGGCTGCATTTATCCTTGCTACACTACACTCTCCCCCTTTTTCTTTTTTTCTGGTCCACTACTGTATCGTAATTTACTGCCGGGCCACACCTGGCACTCGGAACCTCTTGGGACATATCCTTGCTCTACGCCAGTGCCCATGGCCATACTATATGTGCATCTCATGCACTGAAATTGGACACCAAGCCAATTATTCACTTCTAGACACCATTCTCCGATACAGCAGTTGTTACTCGCAGCGCCAATGTTGTGAAAATCATCAGTGGTATCGGCGGGATTCAAACCCTCAACCTCTGTGTTTGAAGTCAGCACTCTAACCGATTGAGCTAATGAAGTACTTCCCTAACGCAACGGATTAAGGCTGCATTTGACAACGGCCTATTAATTATTTTGTGTATAGGGGAAACTAATAACATTTTTTGCTCTAACTTAGGCACCAAGTTTCTTTGAGTAATGAGAGACCCCTAAAAATGAGCGAAATAATTTCAGCTACTAGTATATCACGTTAAATTTTCGGGGTGTCATGTAAGATAAAATTTTTCGCAAATTTAGAAACCCCGAAGGGTAATCAAGGAAACTCACAAACACCCATAAAATAGTCCAGAAATGCGCTTTGCACAATCAGCTGAAAAATAACCAATACATTTAACAAATTATATAAATAAATTTATTTATCAATTCTGTATGAAACTGCTTTTTAAATACAGCTCTAATATCAAAATTCCATTGAGTAATAAATCCACTGCCTATGCTACGGCACACCCAAATATCAAAATAAGAACTAATTTCCTCTCCCTCAGTCAAAGGTCATTTACAGAGCCGTTGTCATTCATCCTTGCTACACTACAGTAATGACTCTGAAGTTGTTATGCTTTTATCCTAATTGATTTTTAAATAAAGATGAAAAGGCCCAAACCCAAGAGGTTTAATAAGTGAGAAATTTGAGAAAAATGGAAAATAATAAAAAGGAGATATCATCGCAAAAATAAGTATTACCCTTTTGAACACATTTTTGGTGTTTCCAGATGCACTTACTTTTAATACAAAAATAAATAACTGATACTTATCTTTGATAAAAAAATTTTAGTTCCTTTTTCCGATTCATATATAATTTTATAATGTTATATGTTTCATAAGATATAAATAACTTGATTACCCGATGACTTTTTCTTTGATTTCATAGTGCTGGTAACATTTAATATAAATTGTTAAATTTGCTTGATTTTTTTAAGGATATGATATAAACATTGTTTTCTGTAAAAAAAATCTTTTTAACTGAATATTACAATATATTAAGAAAAAATAGTTATAATAATTACAGGTGACCAATTGACTATATCAGGTGCTGATTTGACCATATTAAGTGCCGATTGGACTATACCAGGTGCCGTTTTGACCAAGTTCCGATCTGACTAGTATTCGCCGCAAACCACTCGTCAAGTTTATAACATGTTTGATACACATTTATAGTATTTATAGGGCGCACCACAACATATAAGTTTACTTGTCATGCTTGTAATCCAGTTATTATTTTTATATGTGTGGAGAAATATCCACCAGACTTTAAGATAGGGGGTCATTAGATGCAACTTTGCTTATCCAAAACCCGAAGATATCGGTATATACAGGTACAGGTAGATGATGAATCCCATTCATACTGCATACCGCAAAACACTCGTCAAGCTTATAACATGTTTGACACACATTTATTGTATACATTTTTGTGATGGGAACAAGATCATAGTTTTGTATCTATTAAAAATACCTATACTAAATGCCAAACCCCTTTGCTTGCATTTTTTTATATATTACATATTTTACATTGTTACACCCCCTGAAAAGTAAAACGTTCCCGTACGAACGTTAAACGGACGACCCAAAAACGACATAAAAACGGACAAAGAACGAACGAATGCTCTTATCGTCCTGACGAACCATTAAAAAATTAACCAATCAGAGACAAACTATATGCTTCAATCGTTCGTATGTGGGAAACGAATGGAGACGCCTATATCGTGCTTTGTAAAAATCAAGAAATGTTCGGTCATTTTAAATAAAATCTTGAGAATCAAGCTGGTTTATAGTAAGCAAATAAAAAATTGAAAAGGAATAAATAATAAAATAATTATACTTTATTTTCATTAAATCATCATTTAAATGATTTGTGACAGCTCAAACAGGTAATACACACATAAAATACGTGACAATATAACAAGCCTACGGGAAAATTTGTGGGGTTGAGTATTTTTATTAAATATTCATGTTCGTGATTTGTGCTAAACATGGAAATGTTTTAATAAGTACCTCATAAAAGACTTCTATTCAAACTTAAATACTATGGCATCTCCGATCAAATCACAAACTGGATAAATTCATTCTTGTCTAACCGAACCCAAACGGTCATTCTCGAAAATACATCATCCGACAAAATATCAGTTACATCAGGAGTACCCCAAGGAACAGTCCTGGGGCCTACACTCTTCTTAATATATATTAACGATCTGCCAGAATACATCAAACACAGCAAAATCAGGCTATTTGCAGATGACACCATTATATACCGCCCTATAACATCAAAATTAGACTGTCTAAAATTGCAGGAAGATCTAGAAGCAGCAGCTAGGCGGGAGCAAGATTGGCTCATGGCTTTCCACCCTGATAAATGTAACATCCTCAGAATAAGTACAAAACGCAAACCTGAACATTTCTATTACAATTTACACGACCACATCTTAGAATCAGTACAATCAGCAAAGTATCTTGGTGTTACCATCTCATCTGACCTAAAATGGAACAATCATATCACACAGACAGCTGCCAATGCAAATAAAACACTATCCTTTGTAAGACGTAACATCAAAGTAAATTCAAAAAGTATCAAAGACCGTGCATACCAATCACTAGTCAGACCAAAATTAGAATATTGCAGCTCAGTTTGGGATCCCTTCACAAAAGAAAATGAAAACAAGCTTGAAAAAATTCAAAGGAGAGCTGCAAGATACACATGCAACAGATATCACAACACCAGCAGTGTATCTGACATGTTACAAGAATTAAAATGGCCAACGTTAAAGGAACGACGTCTCAAAACCAGACTAACCATGTTTTACAAACTTAAGTAATAAACAACCTCATCGCAATTCCTCATACAGACATCCTAACACCAAACCAATCATCTACCAGGGCAACTCATTCACATACCTACCGACAACTCCAGTGCAACACAAATAGCCTTAAATATTCTTTCTTTAACAGAACCATTAAAGATTGGAATGTACTGCCTGAACATATTGCATCATCCAACAATATTAAAACAGTTCAAAGATAAACTCACTCATGAGTTCCTCTGTAATACCTACAGCATCTAATCTATATATGCTTTGTTTTTATCTTAAAATTTAAAATAATTAAAAAAAAACAGTAAAAAAAAAAATAATATATTTGATACTAAAAAAAAACCTGAAAAATTCAACAAAATAATATAATAAAAAGAGAAAGTAACATTTTTTTTTACTGAAAGGAAAGGTAGTACTTTTTGTTCATAATAGTGGCTAAGGGCATGCACCGGAAAGTAATATTCAACATGTTGAATGTTTTCCGTATAGAGAGAAGAAGAAGAAGAAGAAAAAGGGACCTATACATATTTTTATCACAGTGTAAAAAGAAACGAGCTTAATCATCCATTTTATTTTGATTACTAACAGTAATTATTACACATTCCCGAGGAAGCTTTTATAATTAATCTTTATTGCATATAATGAAATGTACTAATCCAACTGTACATTTATTATGTGTTATATATTTGTTAAACCTTATAGTTTCATAAATTAAGGGGTAATTTATTACAAAAATTCTCTATTGGAAAATGTTCATCAAGGTGATGTTCAAATAATTAACACATTTAAAATCACATTTGTAATATCACTCCCGAGACCTTGCAAGAATATTAAAAACTATATTTAACATAAAAAAACTACTGAGACCTTTGAGATACAATTAAAACTAAATTAAACATATACAATCACTCCTGATACATAAGAAATGCAATCAAAAACCACAATTCAAATATAAAATAAATCCTGAGACCTTAGCTATGCAGTTAAAAACCATACAACACATACAATTTCACTACTGAGACCTTAGCAATACAATTAAAAACCATATTTCACATACAAAATCACTCATGAAACCTTAGCAATACAATAAAAAACCATATTACACATATAAAATCAATCCTGAGACCCTAACAATACAATTAAAAACCATATTTCACATACAAAATCACTCCTCAGACCCTAGCAATACAATTAAAAACTATATTTCTCATATAAAATCACCCCTGAGACCTTTGCGATACAATTAAAACCCATATTTCACATGCAAAATCACTCCTGAGACCTTTGTGATACAATTAAAAACAATATTACACATATAAAATCAATCTCAGACCTTTGTGATACAATAAAAAACCATATTACATATATAAAATCACTCCTGAGATCCTAGCAATACAATTAAAAACCATATTACACATATAAAATCACTCCTAGGACCCTAGCAATACAACTACAAACTATATTACACATACAAAGTCACTCCTGAGAACTTTGTGATACAATTAATACCATATTTCACATATAAAATCACTCCTAAGACCTTTGCGTTACAATTAAAAACCATATTACACATATAAAATCACTCCTCAGACCTTTACGATACAATTAAAAACCATATTACACATATAAAATCACTCCTCAGACCCTTGCGATACAATTAAAAACCATATTAATTATATAAAATCACTCCTAATACCATAGCATTACCATTAAAAACCATATTTCACATGCAAAATCACTCCTGAGACCTTTGTGATACAATTAAAACCAATATTTCGCATACAAAATAACTCCTGAGACCTTTGTGATACAATTAAAAACAATATTACACATATAAAAACACTTCTGAGACCTTGTGATACAATTAAAAACAATATTACACATATAAAATAAATCTCAGACCTTTGTGATACAATAAAAAACCATATTTCACATGCAAAATCACTCCTGAGACCCTAGCAATACAATTACAAACTATATTACACATATAAAATCACTCCTAAGACCTTTGCGCTACAATTAAAAACCATATTACACATATAAAATCACTCCTAGGACCCTAGCAATACAATTACAAACTATATTACACATACAAAGTCACTCCTGAGAACTTTGCGATACAATTAAAAACCATATTTCACATATAAAATCACTCCTAAGACCTTTGCGCTACAATTAAAACCATATTACACATATAAAATCACTCCTCAGACCTTTGCGATACAATTAAAACCAATATTTCACATACAAAATCACTCCTGAGACCCTAGCAATACAATTAAAAACCATATTTCACATACAAAATCACTCCTGAAACCCAGCTATACAATTGAAAACTTTATTACACATATAAAATCACTCCTGAGACCTTTGCGATACAATTAAAAACCATATTTCACAAACAAAATCACTCCTGAGACCTTGCAAGATGCAATATTATACTTAACCATAGCATACTATAATTAACTTCTTTGACCTAACTAAGAGATGCTAAATCAGTCGTGAGACATTATATATACAATTTAAAACCTAGGAAATGAAATGTTGGTATTTCCAAACAAATATTGTGCCATCAAATTAAGATTTTATGCAAGATTATTCAGTTTTATTAAGTTTGTTGTGTAAACGAAGACAATGTATGGATGTTCAAAGACTTTAGGATAAAACATACATTTTTAAAATAATAATAATAATAATAATAATAATAATAATAATAATAATAAAGTCTTTATTTAAAGAGGCTTACACAGTTAGTGTTATAACTAATCTTCCCTGAGGCCATCATGCATAAAACAAGTACAAAGCAATCTTATTTAAAATTACAATTCAAAATGAAAAAGTGTATGTATACAGTACAATTAATATCAAATAAATAACACATCACTATAAATTCTACTTTGAGTCAGATATTTTTTGACACCATACTTAAAAAGTTGTGTATTTTCAGTGCTTTTTAAATCATGTGGCAATTCATTCCATAACGTTGGTCCTGAAAACACAAATGACTGTTTGTAAAATTCAGCTTTAGCCTTTGGAATAAAAATATTATCAGCTAAAACGTTTCCCGATGCATATGGATTATGTTTAGAGTGGTAGCTGAATTTTTGTGTTAAGTATTCTGGAGCCTCCCCTTTTAAAACCTTATGAAGGAGTAAACATTTATGATACTTGATTCTTAGGTGGACTGGCATTATACCCAGCTGTTTAAAAAGAGGATTAGATGGGGACAGTGGGTCAGCATTTAGTATTAACCTTGCTGCTCTTTTTTGTAATTTTATTATTCTATTTAAACCATCTTTATTACAACCTCCCAACACAACACAGCAGTAATCAATAAGTGACAAAATATATCCATTGTAAAAAGTTTTTCTTGCTTCAATATTAAGGAAAGATTTGATCTTTGATAACAAAAAGATTTTAAAAGGTTTTAGGTACTAAATAAAAAAAAATTCATATGTGTTTATAAAATTTGGAGAGTGTTCAAATAAATCATATTTATTTGTACAACCTGAATATTGTAGATTTACATACAACAAAGTAGACGAAGAAAGTATTTCAAATTGTTTATGTTTATATTTAATTTAAAACATGTTCATGGTTTTAATGAATTTATAGTTTTAAAATAAATACAATTTATTTGACATTTTAATGTTCAGGTTATTTTAATTTGATAACAGAATGTAGTATTTTCTATCATACTA
Organism: Limnoperna fortunei; assembly: GCA_944474755.1. Lineage (NCBI taxonomy): Eukaryota > Metazoa > Mollusca > Bivalvia > Mytilida > Modiolidae > Limnoperna > Limnoperna fortunei. Next base: position 3,267,354 of record OX104119.1, read on the forward strand.
ACAAAGTGTAAAATATTTTCTTGTGCGAATGCTGACTAACGAATGAACCTTTATTCTAATATGACGTCCTGCTTTAGCTATGTAGACAAAGCAGTGTCAAAGTTCCAATAAGTTTAGTTCGCACATGCGTAAACTGCGTGCTTTGTGCAAATGTAAAAACTGACTTACAAATGCCGTTTGTTATGTGTTGTCCATAATTATCGCTATTGTTAATACATTAGTTATTTTTAGTCTGAATTCTGAGATTTATATGATTTAAACTACTCCCGATATATTATTTTTTTAACAATTCTACATTCGAATTAATATGACGTCACAATTAGAATTCCGACGTCATATTACGCTGAACTGAAAATTTCAAACTGGAACAATGCAATTTCGTTAAGATTTCTCAATATTTTGATTTAAAAGGTACGTACATTCAATAAAATGACAAGAATATATGTTTATGTCAATTTTATTTGCTTTAACATACTGTTTTGGGATATATCGTATTAGTTTCAAAACAACAATATTACCACTGAACGCGTCCTCTTAGAACCACTTCGAAATTTTAAAACATTTGTTAGACATATTAGAATCGAAATAGATTATTGCGAGCGGGCTTTATGAGAATTATAACATGGTCAGACCTTATACCCAGCAAACACATGACGTAAATCTAACGTTGGTTATAAGTTGTGAGAATGTCGGACCTGACGTTACTTATCTACAACGAAAATGCAACGTTGTTGTTACGTCTTTAATTCGTAAGGTAATTAAGAACGTTTAACTGACGTTATTAAAACGTTGTCAAAAATAGCAACATTTGTATAACATTGTGTAGACGTTGTTAAATCACGTAAAACATAACGTTAATTCAACGTGTTTTTTACGTTACAAAAAACTTAGCGTACATATTTGCAACGTCCTTGTAACGTTTATTAGTGTTCGACTTATTAAGAACCCATATACGATTTTTTGAAAAAAAATAGTGTGTTGGGTTGGGTAGATGGAGATTAGATATAAATATTTTACAGTTTAACACGTATGTTTTAAAATGAATAATATAGTTTACCAATATTTTAAATATTTTAAAACAAATCATATTAAAACTATTTTTCTTTCTTTTTAGAAATCTTTCCTGGATTTTAGAGGGTGGGAGGGTTTGACATAATAGATTCTTTACATTTTAAATAAATAATAAATAAATGAATTTCTACAAGAGTTTAATTAGCATGTTCCTCCTCAATCTGTTTTGCTTTTTTTCAAATTACTTCTCTTACAAGGGTTTTTTATTAACTGGCGATTTACGGGGGGTGGGGGATTGCAACATACTTTACATTGTATCAAATTTTATGAATTTTTACCAGAATTTAATTAACATTTCCCGGTCAGTTTTGTTCGCTTTATTTCTCTGTATATCTCTTACAGTGGCTTTTTGTTCTTGCCGATTAAATGTAAATAGCAGGGGTCATGAAATTACACAAGGGTTGTAAAACCACACGTGCACGCGTAATTTGATGTCATGTGAGTGTTTGCTATTGAAACAAAGAAAACTGGGTCATTCGCCATATGTAAAGAAAAGACAAAGCTCAAAAGTAAGTACTATAATATACATGTACAAGATACAATAGACAAAATTCGTAAGAAAACGTTTAGCATATTTTTGATATGTAATAATTCTTCTTTTAATTCTTTAAGAGCGAATTTGAATATTGTATAAATGTTTCGTTGCGACATTCGCTCAATTTAATTCCTTTTCCTCAAAATCACGTGCGATTATCGTTTAATTGAAAACAAGAATGAAAAGGAATGCGTGTATAAAATGCAGTAATATTTTAGACCTAGTCATGGCGTAAATGTCAGAGGAAAGCACACACTGGCTGCTCACTCTGCAGATGTTATATCTCGACGACAGGTCAGAGTGCGGAAGCGCTCCTACCCATGTGGGGTACTTGGAGTAGGTCAACGTTACATCGGAGCAGCCCGGCCGCTAGTAGAACATATGCTGCCGAGTTCTTCGACTAGGTATCCCGAAGGCTGGGCTTCGACAAACCCACCATGGTGTAGTCCATGGACTACTAACAACTAACAACCGTCCGACCGTGGGTATTTATTTATCAGTGTAGGACGTTAAAACCCCCCAAGAAGAAGAAGAAGACCTATTCATTTGGGTCTTAGAATGTATTTATAATTGATCTTATTTCGTGAAATATTTCCTTAACGCATTTCAGCCACGTGATTTCAGCCAGTCGACATTTACTTATGTGCATTTGGACCCCAAACTGAAATATTTGGTAAACATGGCTTATACAGGAAATAATCCGGTTCCTATTATTCTTCTTACATATATTTTCAGTAGGATTAAGATTATGTGTACAGTAAAATCATTTATTTTTTTTTTCGTACAGCTTAAGCTGCTAACTGCTCTGGGAGGTAGTTCTGGTTGGGACTCCGTATGAAGAATGATGAAGACAATTGGCAGCAATGCGTTATGGTCTGACTACAGTTTAAGAGGGAAAACGAAAAGCTTCCATTACTGAGTCCTTCTGTGTGTTGTCAGATGATGATACGTAAGTTATTTTCTAAATCATTGTATTATAATTAATAATAAATCCACAACACAGGATTGTTACGTGTTACATGATACATGCTTATTTGAAAGGAAGAGCAAAAATGTTTTTGTCAACACTTTTAAATAATTATTATTTGGACCAATATGAAACTGTAAACCATCATCAATCTTTGCAAATGACCAATTTATCGAAGTGCAACTACTGTTAACCAGATGACAAAAATACCGAAAGATTGATTAATTTTCTTCTTCTTCAGGGCATACAGAAAAAATCATCCGTCAACCACAGAAATGGATGCGGAGATTATAACGGAATGCCTAAAACATGCCCCTAATAGGCCAGGGGATCCAGATATAAGGTAAGTTTAATAATTGCTAACTTCGGGAAAACCAAATTATACTGTATTCAGAACACAGATTGTCTCAAAACATTTTCAAATTTATGTTAGTTTTTATTTAAATTGTGGTTGACGCAACTTTCAGCAATTTTTTAGCTGTATCATTACGTTCAGGTTTTTTGCGGGAGGAATATCCGGTAAAAAACCCGAACAACCCTCACGCGGTGAATAGAAGATGACTAACTACCATTACCACGCGGCCACCGACGCCCTCGTTTCAAAATATTAGCGTACAGAGACACGCTGATATAAAAACTTCTATCCTGGAACCAAATTCATAAAATAACAGTATATTATAAACATTTTGTCTAGAGCTTTACACACACTTCAATATTGACCACTGCTACCGTGTCTTATAAAGAATGATTAATGTACTCCATAAAATAATAATAATTTAATAGATGGTTAAAAAGAGTCTATCAGATAAAGAAATTATATTGCTTTAATTCTTATGAAAAATATGGGAAGATGCAAGACATTTTATTTATTTATTTATTTATTTATTTATTTATTTATTTATTTATTTATTTATTTATTTATTTATTTATTTATTTATTTATTTATTTATTTATTTTTAGGTGACAGAATCCAGACAGCAACCAGTTGTAACTGTATTGCAGAAGTCTGCAAAAACTTTTAAAAAGTTAATGTATTGATTGTATATTACAAAATCCTAAGATCCCGGTGTCATATAGATCTGTGTTGTGAATAAACTGCTTTTGTATTTTTTGCTCTCTCTACAACACGTATTTTTGTGTATTGACTGTAAGTAATTGTTGAACATATGTATTGCCTTTGTGTGTTTTAATTAATTTAGCTGTATTTGTGTCTGTATGTATTAATGTCTTAAACTAACTACTGTTTATATTTTCTGTGTGTCCTCTTGTACAACTGTGTGTCAGAGGCTTAATTAACTGTTTTGTCTCGTAATATTTAAACAATAAAGAATAGGAAACTAATTTATTTTTCTATTTTAATTATACAAGTAATTTGCATCGTTTTTCCTTTGAAAATCGTATTTTGTATTTCACCCTACTATGTATTTTGTGGAGCCTGCAGGAGAGCTTTTCGAGACATAAAGGCAGTTATATGTAGCTTTCTTTATGTTCCTTGAATTCTTGAAATGTTCACCATTTGGTATCTCTTGCATTGGTTTTACGTTGGCTATCAGAGATGTATTGTTGTGGTTAATAAATACGATGCGGTTATGACCATATTTCTTTCGAGGAAAAAACGGAACAGTGATTTTCAGGAAGACATTTTTTTCATATAATGCAACAATTTCTTGTTTCAATTACGTTAGACAAACGTCTGTGGAACGTGTTATGTATCATTTTTAATGTTGTAACAACGTTTACAGAACATCTTCGTCAAAGTCATACGTAGTCTAAATGTCGGGTGTACGTCACAATTTTTTCGTTACGTTTGGTGAATGTCTGTTAAACGTCGTAAATTGGTTGCAAAAAACGTTAAGGCGACGTTAAGAAAACCATCCATTTTTTCGTAAAAATAACGTTATATCGTAACGTTACTGCAACCAAAAACATACATTTTAAAGACGTTTCTACGACGTAAAATTGTTTGCTGGGTATTTGTCTTCATTTTATACCTCGCTATCGCTCGGTATAAAATATTGACAAATATAAGGTCTGACCATGTTCTAATTCCCATAAAGCCCGCTCGCAATATTCTATTTCTTAATTTTTACCTGTACTGCGCATGCGGACGAACGAACGAACTGGTTTTATTTACTTGTTTTGCGCATGCGGACGAATGAACGAACCATACGGATGGACGAACGGAAAACGATATACGAACGAACGGAAAACGAAATACGAACGCATAAATGGGAACGTTTTACGTTTCAAGGGGTGTATTACAATAACCCAGTAGAAAGCATTTAGATACCATAAACTTTCATGTTTTATGCTATGCTCAGTTGTTTAGTTGTTAGAACTCGTCCTTGACTTTTACCTTTTACAACAGGAATTTTACATAATATTATCATAAGTCAGGCATTTTTGTTTCTAAAGGAACCTTACGTTGTTTACTAAAGTTCATCTGCTTTCGTGATGTTCAATGGTATTCCAACATACCAAGAGACTTTCCCACCTTAACTGCCGACAATATTACCTGAAGGATTTCGAGTAGACAACAATCGATTGTTCCTAACATACATTTCCGTTCTATTTTAGGTCAAATTTTACTATGTAAAATTGCCCTATCAAAATTAAAACATTGCCACGTGTCAAAACACGAATAGTTGTTCAACTTATTCATATAAAAAGTACCCTTCTTGATCTACAAAAGGAGCATTAGCGGAACCTTAGGTGGTAAGCAGTTTTCATTCGTCACGCAAAAAACCCCTCACCAAAATCATGAAAATACCTTTACTTGTAGTATAGTAGATTTTTTTAAAAATTATCTCCCTTATTTTAAAAAATAGGCTGTTCAACTGTCATATATGGGAGATAACTATGTCCTGGAAGTTGTGATCTAATGAATCAATTTCAGAGTGTGAATCAAAAAGGAAAAAAGAATTAAGCAGTTACACTTTCATTTAATTAGTATTTTTGAAAGCCATATATCAGCAGTTAGTTTTCCAACAATTAGGTATGAAAATAGAATTATTTTCACAACAAAAATTGACTTTTAGTGGCAAGCCAGTTGAAGCAGCTTCATGACCTTTGTCTTTTTTATCAAAAGTAAAATACGTAGTTGCACAGTATCATCAAAAGACATGTTTTTCAGCATAGATTATGTTTTTCTTAATTTTATTCATATTTTATCATGTTTATTTGCCGATTTGTTTATGGTCCTTGTTCCTTTATATTGTATCAGTTGCCTCCCTTAGACTATAGTTTGTTTCCTTCTTTTGCTCAATAACTATTACCGAATACTGTTAGATAAGGTTACTTTTAATAAAATACAAATATACCCTTGTGCAAGATAACAAACAGACTGAGATTGATTTATATGCGTGTTATAGTTAAAAATAAATAAATTAACATCAAAAAAGTTGTTGTATTTGTTATTATTTAATAATATGAATCAATTTCACATTTTAGAATACTATGAGAATGTTGGTTAAAAAATAAGACACAGCCATATTTGTCTTAATAAAAAACAATTTGAATTTTCAGCTTGTTATTTCAGACTGTTTACACATAATAACCTTTATATGATCAGTCGAAAATAATTAAAAAATACTAGAAAACTGAAAAAAATACAACAAGTGCTAGTATATCCATCAATAGGAATAGGGAACATCTTATCATTGGGGATGGAGTGCATTTTCTTTGTGTGCACAGAATTTGAATTAATAACTGGTCCCAGCTCAAAATAAGCTGACAAATTATTTTCTATTATTATTTGTGTTTGTTAAATGGTGTTTAATGTCACTAAAATTAAGAAATTTCAGTTATATTGTGTATTTATTTTTATTAGAGGTGGAAGGTGGAGTACCTAGGCCATTTTTTACATTGTTAAGATATTGCTTAAGAGAAAAAGGTGATGTTAAAGGTTTTTTTAAAGCACACGAAACAATTTTCTTTAAATCTTTAAATCTATCAAATTTGTTATTTTTGACTTGGTTAAACACAGATTGAATCTTATTTGAATAATCGTTAACACACAAAAATAATAATATACAAAATGCTGTAAGTATTAGTACATGTATAGGCACCAAAACAAATTTTAAAAATACATGTAAGGGATCCCTCATTTTCTAAAAATACATGTAAGGGAACCCCATTTTCTAAAAACATGTAAAGGAACCCTCATTTTCTAAAAATACATGTAAAGGAACCCTCATTTTCTTACCATTGGGGATGGGGTGTATTTCCTTTGAAAATGATAATATGTGTATACATGTACACATTTGACAGAGAACCCAATTTTGTTCTAGGTGATGAACAAAATTTTAAAATGTCTTTTTCGTATCAAATTAAATAACTAATTAATATAAGAAACGCAAGTATATAAGTTTTATTATGTCAAGAATAGAATGCATAAATAAAAATACTAGGCTTACCATATAGATTGTAAAATAATCCAAAAATAAAAATTGAACCGATCTATTCACCCTCCAGAGATAGATACTGGTAAAACGCGCATTAATATGACATTTTGTACATCGTTGCTTCTTCTTATTAGATCGGGACAACAACATGTATTTTAAAGCTTGAAGTAGTTAACAAATACGAAAACGGTAAATGAAATATTTTCTTTAATATCAAATTAGCCATTTTATCACTTACAACATGAACTATATTATAGAGTAAGGTTTTTCACCTAACTACTCAATCGTACCCGAAAACAATAATATATCATTAAGAGATAATAAGAAGAGATCGAACAAATGAAAACGACAATAACTATCATGGCGTATCAATAAGGATCGATTTTAAACACAACACCGATAAAAAAAATGGTGACACTGTCGAAAGTTATCAAGATCGACCACGTCTGATTGTATACGCAACTTTTCTTGGACACCAAAGTGCCGGGAGTGATTCACTTCCGCTCTGCTACATTACGAGTAATGGGACTTAATTCGTACCCTCGCCAAAAAAAAAGATAAAAATAAAAATAAGCGAGGGTACGATTATTCGTTCTAATTGCATTCATAATCGCCAATTATTTACGTTTATTGCAAGATCTTTTGATCAATGACTTCAAAGCCAAACCTCCGGACTGTTCTTGCCACACTTCCTCTTTCATTTAGGTCATGTGATAACTGGAGATCTCAACATTGTTGACAAAGAATGACTCGCACTATTGTTTAAATGACTTAAACACCGGGAACCATTATCCATCAAAATGAATCACAACTTTTAAATTAATGACGGATTTAATCAAGGACTATGCCAGAAAAAGGGAAAAGCAAGAAGACGTTGATACCTTGTCCGAATGGGTAAAGTTCTTGAAATCATCGATTAAACAAATACAGTGAAACTTTCTTCTCAAGGAATGTGGATATTTAAAAAAATCACAAGACCTGAGATCTGTATCCCGTCCCGATACAAAAGGCTTGGTAATAAGTAATGACAGAACTTCCTTCGCAATCACTCACTCTAAATAAAATAATAAAATACTGAAGACAAAATCTGTTAAATGTAATATTGTCTGATTGACAACATATTTGTCATGTTTGGAGGACATGTTTTTCAACACACTGTTGGTATTCCAATGGTAGTAGTTATGCTCCTCTACGCACCGACCTGTTTTTGTACTCATGAGAAGGTTTGCTGAAGAAGAAAGAAGGTCGCTTGCGCAGACTTTTCATATTTCTCTACATTGATAACATTTTGTACATCAACAATAATAAATTTGGCGACTATTTGCATTCAATCTACCCTGGCGAGCTTAAAAATTAAAGATACTACCTCGTTTAGCGGCTATAGGGCATCTACTCGATATTTACTTGAAATTAAAGACACCATCTATACACTTAGTTCAGCCATTTACTTAGACCTACTTTAAGAAATAGAATGGGGGAAAACTACAAACATGATGACTTCAACTTTCTTCTTCCCGTTAATTGATATCATCATTCCAGCAGCCCCAGCGTATGGTGTGTACGTTTTACAACTTATACGTTATTCTAGATCGTGCGATCGGTATCCCAAGACCGCTTACTGCTGTTGACTACTTCACTACTCAAACAATGGTTTGTTGTACCTAGGTTGATCTTATCCCTCCAGATCAATCTCTCAAAGAGGTCGGACATTTTTGCTGAGTGATAGGCAGTCTTTCCTATATCTAAATTTTACTTTTTCTAGACATGACAATCAATAAGTCGACGGGTGTCTAATTAGAGGTAAGCACTCACCCAGAGCATCCGGGTAACTCACTTTCTGTTTTGTGTTTTTGGTTTTTGTTTTGCATTGTATATGTTTGTCTTTATTTGGATTTGTAATTATCCCTTGACTTTCGGCTGTTGTTGTTTGGTCAGTTTCCTTTGCTATTTTTCTCAGTTTTATCAGTTAATTGCAGTATTCTGATGGCATAATATTCATTGTACTGTGGATGCATTTTCTTTGTTTCTAGCGTTCCAGCATTTAATATTAAATAGATTTGAGCCCACAGTATTTTGTTTCGGTTAGTTGTAGAGGAACCGTTTTACTGCATTAAGATAATTTTTGCTGTCGGGTCGAGATTAAGCGAATTTTAGCTCCGAAGTTAGTTTTGGGATACGACGCGAGGGTACGATTATTCGTTCTAGGCCGAGATAATTGAATGATGAAAGTTTTGACATTGTATCAACTACTTACAAGAATAAAGTTTAATCTTTATATACTTTGTGAAATCTACTATATTTCTCAAAAGTCAAATGAGGTATAGCACTATTCATACAATCTTCAGCAAACATTTTGCCTGTTATTGGCAGAAACTTTAAAAATCGTCTAGTCTGATACACATTTTTCTGTCTTAGTACCTTAGTATAAATTATTGTGTGTGAGGTCTACATCGGATTATATGAATAATATGAGCGTCATGGGCAATCCATGTTTCTGAAACTTCAAGGCTACTTGATTTGTAAATCGCCGTACGTATTGAAATATATGTCTTCTACGCAGAGGCTCATTTTATATGGTAAAATGTAAATTACACCACTACGTAGACAAAAAGAAGAATACTGGAAGTAAAATAAGCACTGCAATACCATATGGGTGCAGTGATAGAAGCGATAGTATAGTTTAACCTTTCCAGTCCTGGTTACAGCAGTGTAATGTCCATAAACGTTTTTTTTTTACCTCTGATCAAGCTTCAAACATAGCCACAAAGAGAATCGTGTTTCTGTTCTATATTAGTTGTAACTGCATATTAAAGGAATAGGATGTCTTTTTGAAGATTTCTAATTTCATGCAGATTATACATACGTAAAAACCCAGCTTTAAATAGTAAGCCTTATAGAATTAACGGAATAAATTGACGGAAGTAATCAAGAAAAATATAAAGAAAACTACATTAACTTGTACATTATATCTTTGTCGAATTGGAACTGAATTTTCCGTCATATATATAGGTTACATCATAATAAGTTTGCGTCTTTACATAAATATGTTTCATGACCTTTTATGGTTTTTTCAAGTTGTAATGATACAATTAAGGTCGATGGTGAAATTTGACTTTTAAAATAACTTTTAAAGTAATGTAAAGGATTACTATGCAATGATCTTAGCTGTTTACGCTAAAAGATGGTCTGTAATGACAATTACTGGATTCATCCAACTGGAAAACAGGTGGAAAGGTTATGAAGGGATTTTGTTAATTATGTCATTTGAGTATATGTTTCTACACATACTACTGTAAAGCCGGTCAGTTCTAAAAATGTGTAGTAGAAATGAATTTTAAGAAGAACACTGAATATAAATTCCGTTTACTTGAACTTGAAAAAAGCTATAAACCATGTAACATTATGATGTTGAAAATTTGAAATTATCGCCATAATCAGCTGGCCAAAATGTATAACGGACCGAGATAACCTATAATGAAGAAGTAGAACCGATAAATATGCAGTATAAATTCAAACAAACTAACATACGATACAACATTTGCACAATAAATTTTGTAATAATACAAAATGACTTAAGTAGACACTGAACTGTGACTCCCCAGGCTCTCTTTAATCAACAATAATTAAGCGGTTGGATTTCGCTTAATAAAAAAATATATTTCACACATTAGAGCAAATATGCTATAGTTACTAAATCAATATTTGTCATGACTATAAAACATGGGACTTATAAAAGTGCTGTTTAAACTTCATAGATAGAATACTGAATAATGTAACATACCAGGATAAACACTAGAACTATTTTGTTCACAAGTGGAAAAGCTTGCAGTAGTTTTCATATGAATGCAGCCTTACCAGAACTATGAACTTTTAAAAGAACCAACCAGCTAACATTCATGAATATTTTGGCCTTAACCAGCTTTTTAGTTCTGAAAAGAAGGCATTGGGAACATTTTCACATGGGGACACATGTTAAAGGTCCTGCAGTAGCAGCCATCTTTGATTTCAGTTCAGAATAACTCAGCAAAAAACTTGGTAAAGGACCATCCAATAATATTCATATAGAGTATGGCGTCATTCAGCGTTGCAAACGGCCAGGTCTTTTGTTACTAAGTACCGCTGAATAATCACGGTTTACATACTACATTCAGCCGCTGACGCAAAGTGATGACAATAGCCTCAAAACCATTCGCTATGTCCCGTTCAGTAAACATTAAACATAGTACGGCTTCATCAACTTTGCATCGGGTCAGGTTAGCTAAAAGTGAAACTTGCAACTCCACGAGTGGCACCGAAGCAAAATGTGGATAGTAAGAAATTATAAAGACTAGATAGACACCTTAATGTCTGGATCTCTTCTCTAATGTAACAGCCTTAAGACCTTTGATTTTATTTTTTCGACATTCTACACGGCCATCCAAATATGCAGCTTAAAACTAGACTTAAAGATCTTATAAGACGCTGTATTTTCAGGAGAACGCAATAACACGATGAATAAAAATACCTGTTTAATAGTCACGGAAAAATACTTTGTCATCAATGGGTATTAGTCGTGTTCCTCTCATTGCCGACCTGTTTTAGTACTCTTATTAGGCTGAGTTCCAAGAAGGCCTGCTAAAGAAATAGAAAAGACCCTGCCCCAGACCTTTAAATTTTATCAATTCATTAAGTTAAGTAACAATGTTTTGTCTGCTTCAATTTACAAAAAATATTTTGTATATGTCTCACTATTATCATCCCAGTTAGCCAAGGAGTCCAGACCTTCTATAAATATTTTCCTTTGCTTTTCTAAATCACTTTTCAAAAATTAATTGATAGACCATTTTCAGTAGTATTTTTATAAGACTTGAATTGTTTGCTTGTCAAATTCATTTGTAAACATTATTTCTTCTAGTTTACTTTTTAAGTACTGCTGTAGTGGTGAGTTTTATTGTTTTCCATGCGTTCGTTGTTTTGTTTGAAATTTTTTTACCCATGCAAGTTTTTTGTAAAACTATTCTTTCTCAACAACGATATCAGTCTGAGAGGACGAATGTTTTCCTTCATCTTTTATCAGTTCATTAATTTAAGTAACAATTTTTTGTCTGCTTCAATTTACAAAAAATATTTTGTATATTTCTCACTATTCTCATCCCAGTTAGCCAAGGAGTCCAGACCTTCTATAAATATTTTCCTTTGCTTTTCTAAATCACTTTTCAAAAATTAATTGATAGACCATTTTCAGTAGTATTTTTATAAGACTTGAATTGTTTGCTTGTCAAGTTCCTTTGTAAACATTATTTCTTCTAGTTTACTTTTTCAGTACTGCTGTAGTGGTGGGTTTTAACCTTTAATATTTCCCAGAAGAAATGATCATTACAAGACAGTTGATCATTTATTATATTACCTGACACACAATATTCTGATATAGTATCAAAAATACATTGTTTTACTAGTTTAACATAATCTCCATCTCGAAGTACCGGTAATTGAGAACTAAATTTCCAGTATCCCTTGCCACGTTTAGCAAGTGACATTGAAAATGTAAATAGCAGAGTGATCATTTCTATAACCTGGCATGATTTTCTGTTTTTCATAAGAGCCATAACCTCTTCAGACACCAATATATATAAGAGTCATATATACTCTGCTTCAGTGGTTGTCTATGAATTTTTCTCTCTGAGGATTACCAATCCTTTAAGTATTTATTAGTTGAATAGCCGCTTTCATCCTGTAGATGACGTGAGTTAGGGTCTCTATCGTGCAGAATATAATTTGTTTCAAGATATTTTTCTTGAACACAATTCCAATCACCACAAATGACAATACTGGTATTTTTTATAAAGTGTACCGTGTTGCTTTATTTCAGATAGTAAGTGCGGCTTATCAGAAATATATCCACACAAGTATACAAATGTTAACCTTGTTCCTTTATTGACAAATCAATACAAATAAATCTACCATTAGAATAGCAGCCTGCTTGGACTTAAACAAATAATTAAACTTTGAGAGAACCATCCAGTAAACATTCAATTATGGCTTTAACCAGCTTGGCATTGTCAGAAAAAAATGACAATACTGGTATTTTTCTTGAACACAATTCCAATCACCACAAATGATAATATTGGCATTTTTTATAAAGTGCACCGTGTTGCTTTATTTCAGATAGTAAGTGCGGCTCAACAGTATTATATCCACAAAAGGATACTAATGTTAATATTTGTTCTTTTATAGACAAATCAGTACAAATAAATCTACCATTAGAATAGCAGCCTGCTTGGATTTAAAAAAACCTTTGAGAGAACCATCCAGTAAATATTCAATTATGGCTTTAAGCAGCTCGGCAGTGTCCGAAAAAAAGGTATTTGAAAATTCTTACTTTAGAGTCCTCTGGTAAACCAACTCTGTAATGGAAATAATAGTTGTCATTTTTACTGTGTTATCGGCATACCAATATGTTGTAAAGTACCATCCAATGAAAATCGGGGATAATTTTTGTATATACTGGTAAATCGGATTTAAAGAAGACGCTTTTTAACACTTTTTCCAATTGGGGACTATTTAAAACCAAGTCCTGTGGTGGTAGCTGTTTTGAATTTCTGATTGGCATAACAAAAACAAACCTTATAGATGTAGAAGACCATCCGATGAATACTGGTGATAACTTTTATTTCAATTGGTTACGCGGTTTCAGAGAAGAGTCTTTTCAGACTTGTTTTCGCATAGGACCCATGTTAAACTAAGTCCTGCTAGTGGCTATTTTGAATTTCAGATTAGCATAAAAAATCAAACACTTTAGAGGACAATCCAAACATTATTGTTAACTAGTATGTTTTGTTGTAATTGTTTAACTGCTTGACGGTTTAAGAAAGGAAACCTTAGTACACTTTTTCATATAGAGCCTTATCTTGACATATTTCCTATGTTGCTGGCCATTTTGAATTTCCGGTTTGCAAAATAAAAAAAATTATAGAGACTTATCAAGTGAATATTGTGTATATGTTCTCTTTCAATGGCTAACCGGTTTCAAAGAAGCCTTTTAAACATTTTTTCCATAGGGTCCTTTGTTAAACCTAGTTCTGCGTGGTAGCCATTATAATTTTCCGATCAGAATAAAAAACATAAACTTCAAAGTCTTTCCATTGAACACTCTGACCAAGTTCAATTGCCCAGTGGTTTCAGAAAAGTATAAAAGGTATATCGACACCACCGCCGGCTAACCTCGATCAGGTGAGAGGCAGTCCCATGGATGGAAAGGTGAGATTGGCGTGGGCAACACAGGTTGAGTCTAATAACGGATCACGAAAACGAGATTAAGTCTGACAATTAACTCACAGAAACTTTAACAAAGGCATTCAATTGTAGTTAGTATGACTATGCACAATAAAAATTTGAACAAAGGCATTCAAGATGTTTAGTCTGAGGATGCAACATAAAACTTTCAACAAGATAAACTGAGATCAATGCTCACTAATTGATACCCCTGCTTCTCTGTCACCGAAAGAGAAAGTTTATGACCCAAAATATTCCTATCAAGATGTAAAATATGAAGTACACAACGGCATTATGTGACCAAGATTCTATTTAAGTTTCATTAAATTCCATTTAGTGATTAAGGTGGAAAAGTATATGTTGTTTTTCTATGGAAAATAGCCCCAATATCAAAGTGTACAATATCAGGTGCACAACGGTATTACCATTTTCTATGTAAAAAATATTTTGTTCAAGTGTCATCAAATTCCATTCAAAGGTGTAGAAGTAGTACGAGCAGGTTGATAAAAATTATAAATGTGAAAGTCCCTCCTGGTTAAAAATTATTCTTTATCTCACACATGCTTTATATTATATCTTCTCTGTAGCTGTTTATGTTTATGAGAATAAAGTCATTCATTCATTCAGCAAAAAGATAGTGTAACGGACACTGATGGGAGGACTGACACTCACTACATACCCCACTTTTCCAAGCGAGGAAGGCATGCAATGAGATTCAGTCTAATATGCAAAAAGTAATTGTAAGGAAATATGAAAAAATTCAACTAAAAATGTGTACATTACTTTATTTTGAATGACAAGTCAAACAATTTTCCTCCAAAACAAAATACAAGTTCAACAAATTGTATAAAACAATAACAATAACAGATCATAAACAACCAATATCATAAATATATATATATAAATCAAACATTGCCATTCCACATACTACTTGGTAGTTATTTCAAATTGTCTTTACAATAAGATTCAATACAGTGAGCTGAAAAAAAATTATTTCAAAATCATACTAGAAACACTTTGACATTCCTAACTGCTTCAATTATACCAATTTAAACTAAAGTGAAAATATATCTTAATTAAGCCTTTGCTATTTTAAGTTGACCAGCATAAAAAAAGCGAAATTTCTGCACACCAAACCATTTAAGTTTTTTTTTTAATTTGGACAAGTTAGTGCTTCAATAAAATTATTTTTAAAAACAAAACCAACAAAATTTTGATAAAACGGGTTTGAAATCGCGTCACTGTATCAAAACTTTCTACTATGGTCAAAAACAAAAAAAAATACATACATTCTTATGACAAGAAAAACATGGTAGATTTTAGTTGTCTCTAAACAGTCAAAACATTTTAAGCATTGTAATCACTAAAGAAAAAATAAAAAAATATTTAATCTGTTAAAATAATTAAAACACATTTAGATTTAGGATTTCCTAAACAGAATCAATATTAATGGACTACAATTTTAACAAAAATAAAAATAAGTTTATGTGAGTAATATTATCTGCAGTTTAGTCTGTGAGTTCTCTAATTTATAACAATTTTTTCCCTAAACTGAAAACTAGTTCAAACTTAAAAAGTTATATACTCTTGTAAAACTAATTATCATTTCATGCCTAAGATATAACAAACAAAATACAAATTTTGAACAGCCTTTTCAATATTAGAACTACTGCAATCATAGAACTCCCTTGTAATTACACCTATGTCTTTATCAGTATAAATGTGAGACTTACTTCAAACCAATAAATTTTATTGAACTTTAGCTATTGAAATGATGTGGCAAAAAATATAAACTTCAAATATAGGATTTCTAAATGAAAAAAAACACACAAAAAAGATAAAATTAAACCCTGTGTAATTTTTATTAAATTTAAACATTAAACTTTGCTTTACCAGTATTTAAGAAATATGAAATCTATTATCTTTATGATGTTACCTGTTTTTGCATACTATATGCTCCATAAACGGACAACTATTTATAACAATTAATATACAAGATAGTCAAGTGAATACTATTGTGCATGCAAAACACAACAAAAACAGAATAAAAAATCAACAGAATTCAACATTTTAAAATAGTTATTGTCTTTGACAATCCTTGGATAAAGATAAACAAGGGAGTACATAAAAATAGCACTGTGAGGATAATTAATATTATGCACTGTTTCATCTTTATACAATCTTCATATTCATTGCTTAGCAGCCCTGAACCTTTTAATTATGTGTAGGAATTCATAAAAACAAAATAATTAACTCATTTTCTAGATAAAGTTAAGAATTAGGGATAATCAATAGAAGTCACATGTGTGCGAAATAATCATAATCATGATACCATTGATAACTGACAGTCACTGTAATAAAAGCACTTCATACTTATCTACAAGTACTGATTAATTAAAATAGAGTTCAGGACACTTATGCTGAAAATAATTTGTCATTCATTTTTCTTTAACCTTGCCATATAGTTAGATTTTTATACAAGAAATCATAATTCAAAATTAAAAAAAGGATTTTGAGGTTATATTTGAGGGGTTAAGAACTGAAATTTGAAATTTTCTAATAGATTATACAGACAAGAGAATAAAAAGAGCACTAGAAAAATAAATTAAACAAATTTTGACCATTAAAATTTTCTTAACTTTTGATATAATGTCCCACAATTGGTATACATTTTAGGGATGGAAAGAAAAAATAGGAGTCTCAGACTTAAATTTGTGTCTATTGGGATTAACAACTGGCGAAACACCACTAAAAGTTGGTTATTTTGGTTAAAAATCAATCCTTTGTTAAAAATTGTGTTTTCATTACTTTTTACCTTGTATTTGTTTGTGCAAAAACTCAGTATTTCCACCATTTATAAACTGTAGTTTTACTATAGGTAAAAGACTTTCATTATTATTTTCTTATTTAAAGGAGTTTAAGAGTTTTTAGAGACCTGAAATTATTAATAATTTTACCATAAATGTGATAAGCATTTTGAGATTTTCACAAAAATTGCCAAATGGTGTCCAGCATCTCCTTAGTTTCACGTTCATAAAAGAATAAAGACAGCACCAAGACGATAGTTAATACTTTAACAAAATGTTCTATATAATGTTATACAGAAATATCAGTAACAACCAAATTAAATCATTGCTTTAAATTGAATTTATTTTCTCAAAGTCTAATTTTTGTTTAATAAACAATATTAATAATTGAATAGACAAACAACTTTTATGATCATACACTTTTCAGTAGTAAACTTTCTTACAATTTTTTTCCTTCAACATTTTAGATATTTGTTTATTTCATTAGTATGTTTGAACTTAACTAATTACTATTGTGCAAGTAAAAGATTTAACAAAATACTGAAAACTAACACTACAGCAATCCTTTTGCAATTTTTGTCAAAAAAATAAAAGAAATTTACAAGAGCTTATAAGTAAATTACATCATAACCCCACCCTATTATTTTCCATATTGCGTATTTTCATATTTTTCAAGCTAAAAGCTATTTAATACATAGCAAAAACAGCAAGTTCTACTTTGATCTAATATAAAATAAAACAATCTACATTCACATAGTTTAGCTACAATTAAATATCAGTCAGAATACCAAAGATTTCAAAGTAATATTTCATCTCCAAAAATGACACAGTACACAAAAATGTCATTTTAATCAATAAACCAAGACAACAAAATGATAATTATGTTTTTTTCCTGTCACTTTTGCTATGATTGTTCTTCATCCTGATTACTGGTGGGTGACAACAAATTCTCTTCTACCTGTGTGTGTATTGAAATGCTTGGGCCACAGAAATTAACAGGGATGCTGATTGGATGATAAGCCATTGATCCTTTCTTGTTATCTTTGAATAGAGATCGGAAGTGAGATGGATGGACAGTCACAGGAACGTAATGTGTTCCCATCGGATGTAAAACAAAAGCAGGCAAAGGCACCTGTTTGAAATCATATCGTCCTCCGCTACAAGCTTCATTCAATTTTTCATATTTTGGCATTTTCCTTTTTCCACTTGAACGATTTGAACCAGAACTATTTTCTGAAGCTGGATAGCGAGTGGAATCAGTCCCTGGACTGTCTGTCCTATAACTTAATATTTTCTGCTTGCTCTGATCAGTATCCTCCTCTCGTGAATCATTGGAGGATGTATCACTATTTTTAAATCTGCAAGGATTTCCCTCTTCTGAGAATCGCTTTGTTATGTTGTGCTTGAATTTGTAAACATGACATTTACGCCAATCCTTATCTCCCCTCTCTGTTGAATTCTGCTCGCTAGAACACTGACTTCCTCCGGACCCAAATAGTGCTTCTTTTTCTTCTGAATCCCTCTGTACGGATTGCAGGGTGATACAGGAAGATGTAGAAACTGTATTCGATATAGATATTCCACTGGAACTGCAGTAGCCTGACGTCTGACTGGACCCCTGTTCTTTTGGCTGCAGAAGTGTACGAAGGTGCTCATCCTGATTTATCATCACCATGCTATTCTCTGAAATATTCATCCCCTGAAATGTTGATCCATTTCCCGGAGTGCTATTTATCACTGAGTAACCAGCATCGCCACTCTTTACTTCTTTTGGATCAGTTGCTGCTTTAACTACAATAGAAAGAAAAGGAATGTAAAAATGAATTTCTGTGAATAAAAATAATTCTTTTTTTTGGGGGGGGGGACAATAACACATTCAAATCTAAATAAAAGAAAAAAGTTATTCATTGCTACAACAGTCACCCAGTTTATCTAAGGAAAGAATTAAATAAAATATAACATTAGAAAATATCAGTGAAAAGTTACATGAACTACATTTACTGGGAGTTTTAAAAATGTAAAAAAATCAGGGTGATTACTTTTACAGCTGTATTTAAGTACATACAATTGAGCAGTCAATTTAATTGGCACCTTTAACTAACTCTTCCTTTCTTAAAAATATTGAAAAAATTCAAAACTAGATAAAATCTGATATTCTAGCAAGCATACATTGTTTCTTAGCTTGAAGGTCATTCAGTTTCACCCACTATACACATTTTTTTATATTTGTTTATTATTACTTCTGCAAATATGACACTGAAGATCAGAGTACCAACCAAAATGAATGAATTTGACTTTTATTACATCACTGGCTTATCTATTGTCCGAAGTTAAACTTTGGAAGCCCCCATTCAATGAACTTGCAATGTTTTCAAAGAAACAACCTGTATTTCTTCACATACAAATCTTTAAGGTTCCCTAGATTCTGTTTGTTTTAAATTTGTACAAACAAATGAAAATACATTTATAATTTTTGCAGTCAAATTCAACCTTTATCTTTTCATTTGGTCCCACTTTTTTCGATGGTTTCTGCTTTTAAGTGGCAATAATTAAAATATGGGGTACAACCCATTCTTATTTAATTTAGTTTAACTTTAAAACAATTTCAATTCCATCCATTTAGTTGTTATATACCAGAAAGGTTTTTAAAATTAAACAACTACAAGGAATCATTTTGAAAACTATTAGAATGGAACAAAACAAAACATGAAGTTATTATTAATACAATGTTTTTATAATTTAACTATTCCTGTTTATTTTTTTCTTTTTCTAACAATCAGAACTTTTCTGTCTTGAGCAGACATTATTTAAAACTCAACATATTACAATTTCAAAACGTACCTTTCTTGATCTTCAAATGGAGCAAAAGTTAGACCATACGTAGTATTCAGTTTTAATTTTAATCCAAAAAACCCTCACCAAAACAAAGTGACTTGTACTTTGGTATGTTTAGATCATTTAAATCACAGAATTGCAAAACTCTTCTTTACTCGGCTTACCTATTTACCTATGTCTTTACTGGGCTTACCTATTTACCTATGACTTTACTGGGCTTACATATTTACCTATGTCAAATTTAAATTAATCTAAGAAAGATCATTTGAGAGAAAACATAACAAGATAATTACAGTCGATGGCTTGAACTCGAAGGAATCGAAGGAAAGTGTAAGACAAACCGGGTCTTGTGATTTCTGGAAATAGTTCATGCGCAGACTGGAATCGATATCGGTTTGAATATTACATTTCATTTCCTGTAACATTGGATCAATAAAATTGTGCTACTTATGTTCGACTGTATATGGAAATGAGTTCCATAACCTTTGTTCAGTATTTAACTTTAGTTATTTTATGTTATTTTTGTACATTATACTTACCACATTAACATTTAATATATATATATATAGAATATGTCCGCGTTATTAGTGTCTCAATCGCAATATTAGTGAGATGAACTAAATTTAAACATCACGTGATGTTATCATCTCACTATGATCATGTGACTATATTACCTGTATTACGTAAACCATATACCTGTAATTAATTCGCGCCAGTCTAAAATTTTGCGTTGAAGAGAAAAGGTGTCTCATTTGCTTTTCTTTCAACTTCTAAAATAATTTTTGGTTAGAGTTTATCTCTTTAAGAATGGATAGTGTAGATTCGGAAATAGAGTCCGAGACTACTACAGTTCCGCAGAAAATAAATTTAGCGGGTGTTTTGTCTGGTGAGGTTGACAAATACGCGAAAAGTACCCCAACGAATGGGACTAAGACGGGCAAGAAGAAACGCATGTCTAAGGCAGATATGCAGGCTCAGTACGATGCTAGATTAGACGCTCTGGAGTCCAATTTTAACAGTAAGTTGGATCAAATTTTCCAATTAGTTACACAAGTGTCAGTTAATCAGAATAAGGAGAGTTTAGCTCAGCCTAGATCTGATTCTAGAGTGGATAACGTCCCATCGGGAGAGCGTAGACCACCAAAAAAATCATCCCGCTAGAAGCTAATTTAGACGAGGATCTAGGGTCCCCGAAAATTAGCAGAAACCAAGATATCGACATAAGGTCGGAGATCTCATTTCAAGTGAATCAGGAGGATAGAGATAATTTTGACAAAAATGTATCTGATATTGATTCTGATAATGACATTGGGGAAAGCCCAGTGAGAGAGCATGTATTAAATATTGACAATGTTAATGTAAATAAACCTTCTAACAACAGGTTTCTCAAACATGCCGTGTCAAATGATTCTTGTATGGAGGGTCAAAACACAAATGCTAATATAAATAAATCTGATGAAATTATAGAAAAACGGTCAAACCTACTCTCTAAAGTGTTTAAAGATGAGGTTAAGAAACATGAATCTAGTGTAGGGCTAGTTCTTGATCAGGCTCAAGTAGAAATTTTAGAGAGCTCATGGCGTAGTTCGAATCCTGATAAATTGACAGCTTATAAAGAGGACTATAAGACTTGTTTTCCTCTACATAAAAGCTCAGAACACTTTTTGGAGGTTCCTTCGTTGGACGATTTACTTGAGACAATGTTGTCTAGAACTAATGGTCAAAAACTGGTAAATCCATAGATCTTTATTTTCCCAACCCTATAAAACCATTGAGAAATTAGGTTATCAAGGACAGGTTTCTGCTCGTATGAATATAATATCTATATTATATATTCAACAGGCACTTGCATCCTTATTAAAGGGTCTTGAGGAAGATGAGATTGACAAGGAACAAGCTTGTCAGACTATTAGAGATGTTTTTGCCATGTCCACAAAATCTTTAGATTTAGCAGGTCGTAATGGAGCTTTCGTGCATATTATTAGAAGGAAATCTGCAGCTGAAGATTCAGGTTTATCTAGCTTGAAAGATATCAGATTGAAATGGCAAAATTTGCCATTGACTGGAGATGGACTTTTTGGTTGCCATCTTGATAATCTTCTAGAAAAGAGATAAGTCAGAAAAAGAAAATTTCTGATTTGATACCAGAATTTTCAGAAATACCTGTTGGGGGTCGTCTGTCACTATTTCTTCGAAATTGGAAGAAAATAACGTCAGACAAGTGGATTCTTTCAATAATAGAGGAGGGTTACAAACTGGAATTCATAGTGAAACCTCCTTGGAGAGGGATCAAACAGACTTATGTTTCAAAAGAAAATTTAGATATTTTCATGGGGGAAATATATATTTTATTAAAAAAGATGTAATAGAGAAAGTTTATTTTCCTCAAGCAATAACAGGTTTCTACAGTACCTTATTCCTTTTACCCAAGAAAAACGGCAAGTTGCGAATGGTGACAAATTTGAAACCCCTAAACAGTCAGTTAAAGAAAATACGTTTCAAAATGGACACAATGCAAAAAGTGATAACTCTAGTGCAACCAAACGATAGGGCAATATCTCTAGACCTGTCCGATGCGTACCTTCATGTACAATATTTCAAAAACACAAACAATACATGAGGTTTTGTGTAAACAATCAGTGTTACCAATGGAAAGTCATGTGTTTGGGGGGAACTTTTGCACCAAGAATTTTTACAAAATTGGTAACAGTGGTAGCAGCCTATCTGAGGACACAAAATATACTTCTCGTAGTTTATCTAGACGATTGGCTAATTGTGAACCAAAACAAAATGCATCTGATTCAAGATCGACAGAAATGCCTGGATCTGATAGTTGCACTAGGTTTCATAAACATGAAAAAATCAACTCTAATTCCCAGTCAGACAGTAACTTATTTAGGGGGTCTTTTTCTTCTGGACAAAGAATCTAGTACTTCCTACTCCAGAAAGAATTCAGAATCTACAGACTCTTATTCAGAAATTGTTCTCAGGGCAAACCAAAGCAATGGATTTTCTGTGAGTTCTAGGAGTAATGGCTTCTTGTATAGATCTTATACCAAATGCACGTCTCTACATGAGACCTATTCAATTACATCTTTTGAGGTTTTGGAAACCAATTTCTCGCAATTTGGATCAACATGTCCCGTGTACTCAACATCTGAAATCGCATCTGATGTGGTGGCTAAATTCAGCCAACACGCAGAAAGGCCGATTTTTAGTATCACCTTAAAGCACTGTTACAATCACGACAGATGCTTCCAAAAGCGGTTTTGGGGGTTATATTGGGACTCAGATATTTCAAGGAAAGTGGAATTCAAATCAGAAAAAGTGGCATATAAATTGATTGGAAATGAAGGCTGTGTTTTTAACACTGAAACATTTTCTGAATCAAGTGATAGGCATGTGTGTATTGATCAGGAGCGACAATACCAGTGTCGTGCAATACATCAATCGCCAAGGGGGGGGGGACAAAATCACCAAACCTGTTCATTTGACATTGGAATTATGGCAGATGGCCATTCAGAATGGGATAGTTTTGAAATCCGCCCACATTATAGGCAAGAAAAATTTATTGGCGGATCAGTTGAGTCGAGTGAAAATTCGCCAAACAGAATGGTCTTTGAACAAATCAGTTGTCAGTCAGATTTTTCATTTATGGGGAAATCCATTGATTGATCTATTTGCCTCCTCCGAGAACAAACAGACAGAGATTTTCTGCCCATGGATTCCACACCAAAGTGGATCTGATAGTTGCACTAGGTTTCATAAACATGAAAAAATCAACTCTAATTCCCAGTCAAACAGTAACTTATTTAGGGGGTCTTTTTCTTCTGGACAAAGGTCTAGTACTTCCTACTCCAGAAAGAATTCAGAATCTACAGACTCTGATTCAGAAATTGTTCTCAGGGCAAACCAAAGCAATGGATTTTCTGAGAGTTCTAGGACTAATGGCTTCTTGTATAGATCTTATACCAAATGCACGTCTCTACCAATTTCTCGCAATTTGGATCAACATGTCCCGTGTACTCAACATCTGAAATCGCATCTGATGTGGTGGCTAAATTCAGCCAACACGCAGAAAGGCCGATTTTTAGTATCACCTTTAAGCACTGTTACAATCACGACAGATGCTTCCAAAAGCGGTTTTGGGGGTTATATTGGGACTCAGATATTTCAAGGAAAGTGGAATTCAAATCAGAAAAAGTGGCATATAAATTGATTGGAAATGAAGGCTGTGTTTTTAACTCTGAAACATTTTCTGAATCAAGTGAAAGGCAAGTGTGTATTGATCAGGAGCAACAATACCAGTGTCGTGCAATACATCAATCGCCAGGGGGGGACAAAATCACCAAACCTGTGCTATTTGACATGGGAATTATGGCAGATGGCCATTCAGAATGGGATAGTTTTGAAATCCGCCCACATTATAGGCAAGAAAAATTTATTGGCAGATCAGTTGAGTCGAGTGAAAATTCGCCAAACAGAATGGTCTTTGAACAAATCAGTTGTCAGTCAGATTTTTCATTTATGGGGAAATCCATTGATAGATCTATTTGCCTCCTCCGAGAACAAACAGACAGAGATTTTGTGCTCATGGATTCCACACCAAAGTGCATTAGCTCTGGATGCACTGACAATATCATGGGAGAACATGTTTGCTTATGCATTTCCCCCAATTTGTCTAGTACCGAAAGTGTTAAAATATATGAAGCAATTCCATTGTACAATAATTTTGATAGCCCCAAAATGGCCCAGGAGACATTGGTATCCTCAAATTTTAGAACTGCTAATAGCTCCTCCAATACAGTTGCCAATTTTGGAAAATCTGTTAAATCAACCGAAAACAAGGATCTATCATCCAAATCCTCAAATGTTAAATCTGACTGCATGGCTCCTCTCAACAGAAACTTTGAAACAGGGGGT
This sequence comes from Limnoperna fortunei, assembly GCA_944474755.1. Lineage (NCBI taxonomy): Eukaryota > Metazoa > Mollusca > Bivalvia > Mytilida > Modiolidae > Limnoperna > Limnoperna fortunei. Next base: position 3,292,146 of record OX104119.1, read on the forward strand.
TTTCTGAATCAGCTCGAAAATTACTCACTGCATCATGGAGAAAAGGCACTCAAAAAGATTATGTCAACAAATTTGATAAATACAATAGCTGGTGTGGTGAAAGGGAAATTGATCCATATACAGCAACTTTAGACCAAATTGCAGATTTTTTTACATTTTTATTTGAGTCTGATTTACAATACAGAACTATTTCTGGATCTCGTTCAATGCTTTCAGCAGTTTTACAGCCTTATCAGAATTGTCCCATTGGACAACACCCTTTCATTACAAGGTTAATAAAAGGTGTTTTTCAGTCTAGACCTCCAAAGGTAAAATTATTACCAGAATGGGATTTAGAGATAATTCTGGAAGCATTACATAAAGTTCCTTTTAAACCTTTAAATGATACAGATATTAAGTTTATAACATACAAAATGTTTTTCTTATTGCTATTACAACATTTCGTAGATGCAGTGACATTCAAAGTCTCGGAATTGATCAGGAATCAATGAAAGTCCAAGAGAAGGGAGTAACTTTTATCAGACATGGGCTATCAAAACAAGATCGTCAAAATCATTTTGGGGCAAAAATATTTGTTCCTTGTTTTCCTGAGAAAAAGTTACTAGGTCCTAAAAGAGCTTTAGGTATATATTTAGAAAAGACGAAAGTTTTCAGACAGAAATTAGGCTCTTTAGACAAAGGCAAATTATTTTTATCTTTGAATGAACCACACAAACCAGTAACAGCTCCAACGATATCGAATTGGATAGTTAAAACGGTTCAAAATGCATGTTCTGACAGCAATTTTAAAGTTAATGCTCATTCAACTAGAGCAATAGCACCAAGTTGGGCTTTATACAAGGGAGCTTCGACTAAAGTTATTATTGAAGCGGCAGACTGGGCAACATAGTCCACATTTGTTAAATTTTATTTGAGAGATTTAGATTCTCATAAATTCTTACAGTAAATGATTGTCTATTTATATGTCTTTTGCAGAATGAAGACTAGTATTGCATGCTGTTATTTATTTGGTAGAAGAATTTTAATTGTACAGAGTTAGTTGTTGTTAATTCTTAAACTGTATGTATGTATAAAGAGAACTCTGAACTCTATATAATAGAGTTTCTAGAAACTGTTTGTAATGAGATTGTAAATTTGGAGATGGATGTTTAAAGAAGAAATTTATCCAGCCTCCTTGGAATACTGCTTGTTAATCAGTAAGTATTATATATATATATATATATATATATATATATATATATATATATATATATATATATATATATATATATATATATATATATATATATATATATTAAATGTTAATGTGGTAAGTATAATGTACAAAATTAATATAAAATATAATTTTTTGAAATCTCAAGAAGAGATTTTATATTAATTTTATAGTACATTATACTTACCACAGGCCACCACCACCCCATAATAAATTTCTTCTATGTAAGAGATTTGAATAGCGTCAAAATTTTTAGACTGGCGTGAATTAATTACAGGTATATGGTTTACGTAATACAGGTAATATTGTCACATGATCATAGTGAGATGATAACATCACATGATGTTTAAATTTAGTTCATCTCACTAATATTGCGATTGAGACACTAATAACACGGACATATTCTATATATATATATATATATATATATATATATATATATATATATATATATATATATATATATATATATTAAATGTTAATGTGGTAAGTATAATGTACTATAAAATTAATATAAAATCTCTTCTTGAGATTTCAAAAAATTATATTTTCCTTGGTATTCTTATTTTTCCAAGTATCTTCATTTATTGTACATAAATAACTCCAGCACATTTGGAATGTGATAATTCTTGCTGTAAAATTTGTACAAATATTAATTCACATGTAGTGACGAAGTATCAAATGAATACACAACAAAGAGAAGACAAAAACGAAACTCACCGAGATATTCCAAGTAGATGAAAGTTAAAGTGACTAAATTATTCAAAACAAAACAAATAAACAATGAAAATCCATCAAAAGGACAACAAAAGTCCTTGATGTGAAAGAGGAGAAAACTGCAATCACCTCTAATGTATCAAAAATGGTGCTGTGCCCAAGATAAGGCACTAAAAGGTAATTTCAGCCTGATATCTTTGCACAACACAGAAGAAGGATAAATATGCAAAAATATAAGCCAAGGAAGACAATGACTAACATGCAAATTCCATGAAAAAACTACTTGCCCCAATTATACATGTATACAACTCAACCAAATCTTAAATATAATTGAAGACAATTTTTAAAGTTGTATTCACCAGTTTGTAAATGGTTTATATCAAGCGATTATACTGTGATGGTACAGTCAAATTCTTCTATAGTGGTTTCTGTTTCAGACGACAACAAAGGCTGGCAAGTGGCAAGTGGCTGCAGATAGTGTTTTTTCAGGAATGGCTAAATGTAATTTTGAAACGTTTTAAGTGGGAAGGGTTCGTAGATTTTAATTTTTTTGTAAATAACATAATTTGCTATCGAGTAACTGTATTTTGTAATTTTGAATGCTTTTATCAGAGAAATTGTGCTGATATCTATGAGTAACAATTTGATATACTTATAAAGAGTAAAGAGACAAAATTAGTTGGTGATTCATGACTAAACATAATCTACTCTCATTTAAACAGATATTCAGTATAGTAGTTTAAGTTCATACCATAATGTAGCTAAAAATAAAGGAGTTCACTGAAACTTCCAATAGAAACTAGAGGCTCCCAGGAGCCTGTAATCGCTCACCTGGAATCCAAATGACTTAAACTTTATTAAAATTTTTGAAATTAACAGTTTCAGTCTAGTTGTTATAGCTTGTAAGTTACTGTGCAAAAACTAAACATTTCTTCAAAAAAATTGTTAAATACAATAACTACTATAAGGTGCCATCGACAATTTCAGATAATTAAATGGTTTTTAGGCATTGTCCTTTAGGTTACTTTAGAAATTTACAGTTTTACTTTACTAATAGGTGTGTTATAGACTAATTTATAATTAAAAAAACTGTTCATTTGTCCAAATTCATAATGAAAGGGCAATAACTCCTATAAAGAGTCATCTTGCAATTTTGGACTAAGCAATCATTTGTAGGGCTTCTATTACTGATCATTTGTGCAATTTACACTTTTAATCTAGCTACTATAGTTTTCAAGTTACAGGATAAAAATGGAAAATTCTTAACAAAATTGTCATTTAAGGGCAATAACCCCTATAAGGAGTCATCTGACAATTTCAGACCAATTAAATGAATTGTAGGGCTTTTTTTGCTGATCATTTTTGCAATTTATTATTTCACTCTAGCTTTTATGGTTTTTAAGTTACAGGACAAAAACGGAAAATTTCATAAAAAAAATGCAATTTAAGGGCAATAACTCCTATAAGGAGTCATCTGACAATTTCAGACTTAATAGTAATTTGTAGGGCTTGTATTGCTGATCATTTTTCCTATTAACAGTTTCACTCTAGCTGTTACAGTTTTTAAGTTACAGGACAAAAACGGAAAATTTCATAAAAAATTGTCATTTATGGACAATAACTTATTTAAGGAGTTGTCTGACAATTTCAAACGAATCAAGCGAATTGTAGGGTCTTTATTGCTGATCATTTGTGCAATTTACAGTTTCAATCTAGCTGCTATAGTTTTCAAGCTACAGGACAAAAACGGAAAATTTCATAAAAAATTGCCATTTAAGTGCAATAACCCCTATAAGGAGTCATCTGACAATTTCAAACTATAGAGTGAATTGTAGGGCTTGTATTGTTGATCATTTTTGCTATTTACAGTTTTACTCTAGCTGTTATAGTTTTAAAGTTACAGGACAAAAACGGGAAATTTAATAAAAAATGACCATTTAAGGGCAATAACTCATAAAAGGAGTCATCTGACAATTTCAGTCCAATAAAGTGAATTGTAGGGCTTGCATTGCTGATTATTTTTGCCCTTTACAGTTTCACTCTACCTCGTATAGTTTTCAGGTTTTATTGTAAATACCAAAAATTTTGTCAAAAATGGTCAAAAAAGGGCAATAACTCCTACAAGACGCCAATACACAACTTCGCGCTAATAGCAACTATTGTAGACCTTAATGTGCTGATCAATTTGAAGTAACGGTTTTCTCTATAGCTATTATAGTTTTTTAGATAATGATCAAAAACCTGTGTTGACCCCATATTCTATTTTTAGTAACAGTGGCCATATTTGTCTGTTGATCAACATCCTGTGTACAAACTTGAAACTAGGAACCCTAAGGATGATTGTGGCCAAGTTTCAAAAAAATTGGCCCAGTGGTTTCAGAGAAGATTTTTGAAAAAATTTATGACGGACGACAGACGACGGACGACGGACACCAAGTGATAGCAAAAGCTCACATGGACCTTCGGTCCAGGTGAGCTAAAAAGCAATGAATCAACAGGTTTAAGACATTTTTGTTATATAGTATAAATATAGAAAAAATTGAAAGAAACAGACAGTCACAAAGAGAACAATGAAATGATTCACTGGCTACTAGTAAGTGACCTACATAAGGAACAGGAAGAGCCCTACAAGAGATGAATTCTCCAGTAAAACATTTTTATGGGAGGGATGAGGAACTAGAGAATGTTGGAATAGATGTCAAATCTGTAATGTCACAGTATTCTCGTAACTACTGATAAACTGGTAATAAAACTTTCTTAATTGCTTACAGTTGTACCTAAGATTAAATCGAGCCATAGTCACAGCTTCATGGGTAAAGAAGAGTAGTTTCAACACTTTTTTAAGACACATGCAGACTCTACTCATACATCTATGAAATATGTAGTAGTTTCCATATTACTTATATTCATAATATACATCAATATAAGTTTGATAAATTAAACCAATTATGTCAATTTTTAAAATTTGCAAAAGGAGTCGATGCAATTACTACAATTACTACAACTGGAATCGGATATTTTGTTAAAATATTATTTCAAAAGATGGACAAGTGACTAGCATATTTTTTAAATTCTAAAAATTGACCAAAAATTAATTGAAAAGATTGACATTATTAATTTTGAACCAAAAGCTTTTCATACATTTTCAGGTTTTTTTTAATATGGCAAAAACTGGCCGAACTCTGCATTGAAATTTCAAAATAGTAGCAAAGTATGTAAGTTAATGGAAGAAACATCTTCTTTCTGTTATTATTTTTAAATAAATCATTAATTTCTTGAGTGCTCAAAGAAGGCAAGGTTAATACTGAAATATGATTAGAAGATTGAACTAAACCATCTCAAATTAATGTTATTTTTACTTAGGAATAGTGTCAAGGACCAATCATTTTTTATTTTGTCCTAAAATCTTCACATATTATCTATAAAATTTATAGGTAATACAGAAAACGAAAGGCACTATACTTGAGTACTATACAGTTTCTTACTTTTGTCAAACTAGACACCTATTTTTAATTTTGAGCATCCCCTCCTTCCACCTCACATCCAAATAAATAAAATGGTTTGAAGTTTAAGACTTCAAATCTGAGCAATAGAAGCTCAATTAAATTACAGATGAAATACACATTAAATCATTATAAAAAATTTAAAGAAACCTTGGCAATTAAAAGTGCAAAGCTGTTTTGTTTATAAATAATATTTTAAATAATAAAATACTTGAAAAAAAACTTCTTGTGCAGCATTATAATGTAACTACTTTTTTATTTATTCTGTTAAATTTAACTTTTTTATAAATTAGAGGTGGAGTTATATATACACAGTGGTTTTAAGGGATATCATAGTATATTAGATGAATGGAGGGAAAAGTTATATAGTGTATATAGTGTGCCATTAAGTTTTCTTTCTTATTAGCATTGGTTTGTAAAGGTTTAAAATAACTATAAAAAAGTAACTAAACACTCTAGGGACCTAGATTCAATTCCTGGTTTCAGGGGATAACAAGAAGGGGGTCTCTGTGCTCAATGTGAATGTTTGTAACTGATACAATGCAGTTTAACTATAAAAAATCTGTATTAATTGGAACATTAAATCTTTTTTAAAGAAATCAGCAAACATGTACCAAAAATTAACAATGTAATGTAAGTTACTAGTATTTAAATTAACATCCATCTTAATGACCAATCAAATAATCACTGCAACTAACAGAAAATTTTTCTATAGTTTAAGATGAACTGTTTTAAATCTTATATATATTCTTTATGGATCACTGAATAACTGTACATACAAAATTAACTTAATCAATAGCTTTTTTTAACCCTATCAAGTAACTAAAAAAAATGCAAATAATAACATATTCCTGTCCAAAGAAATTGATTTGTGGTTTTTAAACTTTTGTTATAAGCTACATGGAATTTGCAGTACAAATCAGAGTTATATGTCTAACTAGGTACTATGCGGAATTTGTACTGTGAGGAGGTTCGATGGTAAAACCTTTTTAGGGTCAACAAAATTTGGATGAGCAAAACAAGATATGGAAACAAATAGATTAAATAAGCACATGGTTTTATTTGTGACTGAAATCACTTTCAAGTGTTTTCAGTCCAGCTTGTATGCATATAAACTAATGGCACACACTAATAAAGATAAAATAATTATTAATAAACCAGATCTGTACAGCTGACCTGAAGTTTTAGTTTGATATATTTGCTATTAAACTGCATAGGAACCACTTAATAATGCAGTGATCCACAGGTATAAAGTAATAATTTTTTGGAGAGACATTTAATACTAGTTTAATTTAATTCAGGAAAAAAAGAGTAATTTGGAATAAATCACCATGGATATGATAATGGAACATGTTTTTGTTTTGCACTGACCTTTGTTTCGTCAACAATATAACTTACTAGAACCCAATTACAAACTTGACTTATTTTTCAGATATTTACTTTTAATCAGTTGCTGTTTTCTAAAATTGTTTATGCAAATTAAATTTCTAATGCATTTCTACCTAAAATAGGAAACAGATCTCTTAGGGATCAGGTTTGGTAACTTCTGACGATATTATAAAAACATTCTACAGTATTATATAAAGATAATTTAATTTGTGTGGTTACTTTAATCAGTGGTTTCTCAGGAGATTTTTTTCTTAATTTCAGAAACTATCTTAAACTGTCTTTATGTGGAATACATCTCCAATTTCCAATTAGCACTAAAAATTGATTTTATTGACAACAGTGCACAGAACATTCCTGCAAGTGTACAATATGTTTTAAAGACGTTTTGCCAAATGGAAATCAGAATTAAATGGTCAAATTGTAGCATTCAGCTTGGGTCAACTCTTACACATGGTTTCAAATTTAGTATGAAAATATGACAAAATAGATACCAAGTGATGGCAATTACTCAAATGGCTCTCTGAGTCTGGTGAGCTACAAATGAAGCTATCAATACAAGTACATTACCTCAAATCCGAGACATTTAAACACAATAGTAATTCCCTGGAACATTTCTAAGAAATTTGTTAATTAAGGCACAGTACATATCTTTTGAAAAAAATTAATACAAAAATTAAATTTTCAAATGCCTGAAAGAAAACTCAAGATTAGAATACAAGAGAAACGGTATGTAGATATCTTATAAATAATACTACTCTATTCATAAATTCAGCATTTTATCTTTTAATGATTTATTATTAACAAAACTAATATTTTTTAGGTCTATCATTTACCTGTCTGGGAACTCAATTATGAAATGCATTTTTACTTCAAATATTTGAAAGGCAGCTTTATATTTTGTTTTTCCATAAATGGACTTCTAATAAATCAGGGGATGACTTTCTTGTGAAAACATGTCTAAAGTCATTGCTTATTGTACAAGACTTTCAAAAAGCACCAATTATGGCTGATTAAATATAAAAAAATGATGTTAAGTATAAAGTTTTTACTATTTTATGTGTGTGTGTGTGTATGTGTGTGTATGTAAGTGTAAATAATACATGTAAATCAATTTAAGGGTTTAAGTTGTAATTTTTGTATTTATTTTACATGAATATATCTATATGAGGTTACATATTAATTAAGTAATAGATGTCTCGAATACACATTTTATTTTCATTTCCTGTTATAATATAAAGCTTTTAAACCTTTTCTAATCATGAACAAGGAGCCTGTGATGCTCACCTGACATACCAAAATAAACTTTGTTTGTAGGAGAGCAATTTTTTTCAAAGCCAAAGTGATATCAGAGAAGAATTATAATCTTTTTTCCCATATGGCTCTAAAGTTTCAGCAACAAAAACTATAAATAATAAAGAAGTAACATGGCATGAATGGCTTAGTTTAATGTGCAACAAGCTGTTTGTACTGGTATGCATTTCCGGAAGGGTTATATGCTGAGTTTGTTCCACATTTCCACTGTAAGGCTATCTCATATTTAGTACTCCCAGCAAATTTAAATATGGCACCATAATTAGATATATTTATGCAATAGCATAATCCAATCTGCCAAGTTTGTCGGAGAATGATTTATTGAAATTTCAGCCAATTAGAACTTATTAATGTCACTGGCAACCATGTTGAATTTTCAATTGACACCAATGACAATATTGTGAGAAATATTTTCTTAAGTTCAATCTGTCAAGTGTATTTGTAAGAGAGTTTTTTTTTTAAGTTTTTGCCAAACAAAATGCATTAACAGGCTTATCAGCCTTGTTAAATTGGATTCAGAACCAAAACCTTTAAAAATAGAACAGAATTACCCTGGATTCCTATCTTTGTGATTTGGTTTAAATGTTTTAATACATACTTCCAATAGAGTATTATGTAAAGCTATGTTTCTAGTGGAGGCCATCTTGGATTTTCAACCAGCACCCCAAACTCAACATTAAAAGAGGACTTTCTGAGGTTCATTTGTACAATATCACAATTCAATAAGCCCAGTGGATTGTCCAAAAAGATTTTTAAAATTTAGGTCAATCAAAATGTGTTAACAGCCCAAGCGCTAAATTTTTGATCAGCACCAAAAAACTTCTTTTAAATTACCACCCACTGAAACTCCTGCCAAAATTGGTTTAAACTGGACAGATGGTTTTGGAGAAAAAAATTTGAAAAGTTTGTGGCCCCTCAATGATGATGACAATGAAGAGTATGCAAGTGATGACAATGGTTCATTCGACACAGTATGTCAGGTGAGCTAAAAATAAACAATAATAAATGCCTAAATGTTATTCATTTAAGATTTAAAATTCAAGATTGTAAAATGAAATTTTTTTGCTTCTTCCCCAAAAAAAAGACGACTGTAAATTCAAATGGCCAGGTTTGTTTCTGAGACACAGTCAACTAAACAAAGTAACTGAATAAATAATTATGAAGTAATTTAAAACAAAACGCATTCAAATATGAAATTAAATGGCACTAACAATCACACAGATCATACTTATTTATTTATTTAAAAAAGCCATGTATATGGCCTTGGATTTTTTCCACAACATACAGAAAAACAAAGGTTATACCTGTGGATAACTTCAGAAACTTTTTACTGGTCTGGTCCAAATGAGAAGAAACTCGTTGACAGAAGGAATGTTTTGGGTCGACTCCCTCTGTTTCTATCAAATATTGAAGGACCTCCTCCTGGCATTCTTTAAATCCCATAAAGAATTTTTCCTGACAACAGGCATTAGTACCGCCACCATCGGGAGGTAGCTCTCTCTCAATCATCCCTATAAATTAAAGTAAAATAATTACATTTTTCTTGCTTGACAAACTTTTTAAAATCTTTTGTGCTTTTCTCCAAGTTAAGTTAATCTTTATTGTAGTGAAGTTTATTCACTTAAACCATATACATAGTTACAGAGAAGATAATATACATATAAATGATAACAATATAAATAAAATAAAAAAAATTTGTTTCTTTAATTTATAACTCCCTAATTTACTGTAAGAGAATGCCTTTTTGTATTGTTTCAAATATTTTTTTTAGCAAAATGCGTACTAATGTGGAAATAATATTAAGGAAAAAATCTATCAACAACAAAAACCGTATTCATTCATATTAAATACAAAAAATAGAACAAAGTGTCCATGGGACACAGATGCCCCCGCATCCCAGACAGGAAGTAGTTGTCCAACAGGTCTGAAAGTCACTTAGGACGTACAACTTGTGATACTGAACCACCCTGATAAAATTTTTAAATTATTCATTGCGGTTTCTGAGAAAAGCTTGACGGAAATTCATAAGGAAGGATGGACATACATACATACATACAAATGAAGTCCCAAACAGGAAGTAGTTGTCCGACAGGTCAGAAAGTCGCTTAGGACGTACAACTAATAATACTTAACCACCCTGCCAAATTTTAAATTGTTCTCATGTACGGTTTCAGAGAAAAGCTTGACGGAAATTCGTACGGATGTTCGTACGTTAGGACGGAAGATCATTAGTAAATCTTAATGCCCCCTCAGTTCTCTGGGGCATAAAAAAATAAGCAAAACAGACTTTGGTCTCAAAATGCTTGTTGTCAACAATAAATCTTTCTTTTTATTTTAAAACCACAGCATATAAATATGTTAATCAAAATATCATACCCCTAAATGTGTCCAGATTCTGCAAGTTTCTGATAAGTTTGGAGGCCATTTCTATAATCTCTGTCTTCTCAATTCGACCCTGACCCTACAAACAAAATGTTATAACTATAATGATTTTATTCTGAACAAGAAAGCTGATTCCTGTTTAAAATTCTATCTTTTTATAAACATTTAATTACATATTACAATTAATAAATTGTTTTCTCTGTTCATGTCAATAGAAAAATTATTTTGATACAACAGATACTTCTGTCTTTGAGAATAATCTATGAAGCAGCCATTATCAAGGAAACTGCCATTATTCTATCAAAAGTATGTCACATTTCACATGAAATAAGTAAAACTGTGCATACTTTAACCATGTATTAAGTGTATAACCATGTACTAAAAAATATCAATATTTGAAATACAATTACATGTACAGTAAATATGTCACGTGACATAATGGAATGACTATGAACTGTTCTCAGCAAGTAATATAACAAATGGATGTGCACTATTTCAACTGCAATTGGGCACATTAGGAGTTAAGTAGAGCATGTGCTCCTTATATGTGTTTATATAAACTTTGAAATTCAAAACAAAATATCTGTTGTAACCAAAAACAAAAATGCCATGAATGTAACTGCTCCATGGGGAGATAACACCTACAACTCTAATAGGAGTAATGCCTACATATGAGAAGCAGCCAATGCATTACAAATAATTAAATTTACACAAATACATACCTGTTTTAAGTAACTTGGCGGGATGAGCCGACTTAGTTCTGCCAGACAATTATTCATCCGATCACGCCTCCTTTTTTCTATAATTCTGTGAGACATAGGGTCCTGAATAAAAAAATACTGTTATATAGCGAGAAGAACCTACATGTAACTATTTAATGGCATTTCATCAAACAAAGATCATACCCAAAATGTCATAACATCGTACAATGGTAAGCTAGTACCGGTACAGTAAATGTAGAGAAAGATTTGATCAAAATACCATAGGTCCACCTGGCGAGACTGCAATCAGGCCTAGGGCCCATATAGAAAGAATTCTAATTCTACTTCTTTCCACTTTAAACTACATGTTTGCAATATATGCTAGCTTTACCGAATGAAAACCAAGAGTTCAATATTGGCAAAATATCAACAAGCTCATTCAAGTAACAGTAACTTTATTGCATACATTAATATGCAATAAAATCTTATTCAAACAATGTGTTGTCGAATTATCAGTATATGCATATGGTAAGTCTGTAAATAAGTTTTTGAAAAAAGATATCCAATAAAACTAGTAATTTATTTTTGGACATTTTGATGTCTTATGGCACTGCTGGTTCCAATATATATAATACTAATATTTACCCTTAGCAGTTTGGTCTTCTTCATAGACCGTGTCTCGTACTCATCTGGCGTTATAGCAAAATTTAAAGGCCTGCAAAGACAAAAAACAATAAAAATAGGTACATCAATAGAAATAATGATTTTGTATCACACAACATACAGGACCAATTAACTTTTTTAACGGGGGTGTGGGAAGAGGGTCTCAGTGGCCAAGTGGTTAAGATAGTTACCACTGAGGTTGCAGGTAAGCGTCTCACTGTGTACTGGGTATACTCGACTCCAATCTTAATTGACAATGACAACATGCCCATTCACTTGTTTCTTTTGGGGGTAAATGTATACCCTCTGCCACTGTCTTTTGGAGGTACAGAGATTTTCTTGGGGTACAAAAGAATCCACGTAAATTTTATTAACATGGGTAAAAGTTATTACTGGATAAAGTTAACAAATAAGTCTTGTGCTTCATTTATGTCACCTATTGTTTTGTTGCAGAAATTTTCTTCTGTATGTTTATTCTAACAACTAAGATCACCATCGAAATGAATCACAATCCAAGAAATACAAGTTTAAGAAACTTTGAGCAATATTAATGCTCACTTTAATCTGTGCTTACCAATTTCAAGAAAAACTATATATCAGTCAGATGGTATCCATCTCTTTGGGCCCTGCTGACCTTAAGGTCAAGGTCAAAGGTCATCAACCATGATATGGGACATCTGTTATAGTTTTCAAGTTACAGGAAAAAAACAAAAAAATTCATAAACAATTGTCATGTAAGGCCAATAACTCCAATAAGGAGTCATCTGACAATTACAGATCAATAAAGTGAATTGTAGGGCTTTTATTGCTGATCATTTTTTATGTTTATAGTTTCACTGTAACTGTTATGGTTTTTAAGTTACAGGACAAAAACAGAAATTTTATTAAACAATGACCATTTCAAAACAATAACTGTATTGCTGATCTATTTTGCTATATACAATTTCACACTAGCTGTTATGGTTTTTAAGTACATGTAACAGGACAAAAACGGAAAATTTCATAAAAACAAGTGTGGACACAGAAAAACGTCTCGCCTGTATTCCGCATCAGTAACGAAAATAAATTTCGTCATAAGCATTACGTAAATAGCCCTAAATATCAGCAGCGGCCTGTATACGAAATATTGTCACCATACTATGCATAGTTACAGGGGAACAGCCGTAACCCAAAAACTTTAACGTAGTAGCTGGACCGTGAAATTGAAGTCAAGGTCTGGTGGAACCTACCAGACAGTCATGTACTACTCATCAGCAACCTATATACCAAATATTGTCATCCTACCATGTGTAGTTACAGACAAACTATCGTAAACCAAAAACTTTAACATAGTCGCTGGACCGTGAAATTGAGGTCAAGGTCAGATGACACCTACCAAACAGTCATGTACTAGTCTTCAGCAACCTATACACCAAATATTGTCATCCTACCATGCGTAGTTACAGAGGAACTGTCGTAACCCAAAAACTTTAACGTAGTTTCTCGACCGTGAAATTGAGGTCAAGGTCAGGTGACACCTACCAGACAGTCAAGTACTAGTCATCAGCAACCTGTATACCAACTATTGTCATACTACCATGCGCTGTTACAGAGAAACTATCGTAACCCAAAAACTTTAACGTAGTCGCTGGACGGTGAAATTGCGGTCAAGGTCAGGTGACACCTACCAGACAGTCATGTACTAGTCATCAGCAACCTATACACCAAATATTGTCATCCTACCATGCGTAGTTACAGAGGAACTGTCGTAACCCGAAAACTTTAACGTAGTCGCTGGACCGTGACATTGAGGTCAAGGTCAGGTGACAGGTGACTGACTGGCAACTACTCATCATAAGCTACCTCAGGACTAAATTTGATGGACCTAGGGCTTGGGCATACAAATATATGAAGCAAGATGTCAAGTGTTTACGCCGCCGCCGCCGCCGGATTCCCATACATATGTCTCGCCTCCAGCGACTTTCGTCGCAGGCGCGACAAAAATTGTCATTTAAGGGCAATAACTCTTAAATGGAGGCATCTGACAATTTCAGACCAATTAAGTGAATTATAGGGCTTATATTGCTGATCATTTTTGCAATTAATAGCTTTATTCTAGAAGTAGTGGATACAGATACAGGACAAACCAGAAAATTTCATTACAAAATTGCAATTTAAGGGCAATAACTCCTATAAGGAGTCTTCTGACGATTTCAGACCAATAAAGAGAATTGTAGGGCTTGTATTGCTGATCATTTTTGCTATGTAAAGTTTCTCCCTAGCTCTTATAGTTTTCAAGTTATATTGTAAATACCAAAACTTTTGTCAAAATCATCATTTAAGGACATTACTCCTACATGAAGACAATACACAACTTCACACTAATAGCAACTATTTTAGACCTTAATGTGCTGATCAATTTGAAGTTAGTTTTCCATATAGCTATTATAATTTTTGTGATAATGATAAAAAACTGTGTTGACACCCATGTTCTATTTTTAGTAACAGTGTCCATCTTTGTCTATTGATCAACACCCTGGGTACAAATTCGAAACTACTAGTAGGACCCTAAGAATGATTGTGGCCAAGTTTAAAAAAAAATTGGCCCAGTGGTTTCAGAAGATTTTTGAAAAAGTTTATGACGGTAACAGATGCCAAGTGATGACAAAAGCTCACATGGACTTCGATCCAGGTTAATATGGAAGGTAAAAGCTTCCTAAATTTAATGCACACAATGTAAAATAAAATATAATTAATTAAATTTATTTAATTATTTATTAAATGTATAATATTTATCGCAAGGGGATCGTATAAGAAGGGACTACTGTATTTACATTTTCTTTATAAAAAATTTAAGTACATAAATAATATATAAGTTTACACTCTATCATGGGGAAAGGTTGCTATTGTTATTGAAACCTTGCCAAACATTATCAATTGTTAATCCAAAATGCCATTGGAAGAAGACCCAAATGCTATTGGGTCAAATAATACAGACACTACACAGTACAAGTAAATTTACACAATTACAGAAGTGAAATAAACATATCCTTAGAGAGGAAAAATATTTGTCTTTCAGCAACTGGGATTGTTGCCTGTTGGCATGATTTTTTAGTGTCCCACATGTAAATCAAATTGTGTCAAATTGGTGACCATTATAGATTTCCAAGCTCTGCCCTCTACCAATTTAATCTATAAAATTGTTTCACAGAAGAGGATGTTTGTATGTACCGTATCTTCTATGATTGTGTGTCAAGTGTTCAATAATGATTTCAAGTAACATAACACACTCTCAGTTTTCTATGCAAGGTTCATTTATGTAGCATAAATTTTAATTTGATTATTTGATTCTTTTGAAAAAAGAAATCTGCCATTTCAACCAGTAGCTTCAAATAGAACCCACATCAGGAAATTCCACAAAAGGTGAAATTTCTATTAAATATTGAAATTAAATAAAATTGTCAAAGCCGATATTAGCGTAACCCTGCGATGACAAATATAAGATATGTTAATATGGCCATAAGGCATGTTTGCCTATATAACTAGACAAATAACTATAGTAAGTAATCTACATGTATAGCATCTGTAAAAAAAACTATGCAGTGTTTTGTTGGACAACATATTCTTTGATAATGTATCCCTGGTTCAAAATCTAACAAAGAATTTTTTTTCCTGTCTTGTAAATAAGAACTTTAAAACACAACAAAAACTGATAAAAATTTCCATGAATATTCTAATTTTGCTGCTTCATGATCACGAAATGAAAATTAGAACCTCCAAGTAAATGACTGCACCTCAGCAACAGTTTATGCAAATTTGTGACAACCATATGTGACGCACCAGCAGCTCTTTTGTCTTTGCTTATAAAATGTGTTAAACAAGAATAAACAGTAGCATATATAGCAACCAGTATGGCTTGTTTACATGTTCTATAATCATCGTTTACGTCATGTAACTATTTTCTATAATGGACTTCTTAAGAGGGAAATGCTTGTTGAGTAAAGAGCACAAACCACAAGCCACAGAGAAATGCCAATAATATTTTTAACAAAACCCAATATTAAGGTAAAGTAAAATTTTAAAGGGAGATAGTATAGTCTCCTACTTCTATATAAAGCCATTTCTATTAAAAAATAGTCATTTCAATGAAAAACATTTATTGAGATGTCTTGTGTACTAAATTAATATAATTATCACAAATATTTTATTGGATCAAGATATTCACTTTTTTAATTGTTGAAATTAAAATTAACATAAGTTGAGAAATTTGTAAAAAAAACCTATCAAAACCAGAAATCAATGAAATCTTTTCTGCATGTTCATGTTAAGGAAGCATGTTAATGAAGGGACATCAAATCTCAAAATCTAATAATGAAAATGATTAAACAATCATAAACATGGTAAGTTATTAGTCAACCTCTTATATAACTGGTCAACATGTAAGATTACTGAATTGAAAAGTTAGCTACTACAACAGTCTAATGGGTGGTATAGTTAAAGTTATTCCATACTGGTTCCAGTTCCACTGAATTTTGTGACTTTGTTTCATCCAATCAAAACAAAACCACACTCTTTCACTTCAAATATTAATTTAGAGTTAATTATAAGTGGTACCAGGCTATCCAAATAAATCCTAATAAACAAAAATCTACATCTAAAATTTTTTATTTACCGGATTTTGCAAAAATGTTTTGAAAACTAAGGTTTTAGTATTCCGATGGTGCAGATAGCCGCAGTTGGATTTGGAATAAATTGTTATTATATAGTGATAACCTCAACCTCGTTATTATTAAGCCTTCTAATGTGTTTTATCAGGGTATCTGATGATTGTGTGCAGTAGCTCAAAAAAGGAAGGGAGGCACCTGAAGTGACCCTCCTCCCACCCCTAACAATAATTCCTGGATCTGCACCTCTGTGCACAATATTAAAAACATAGTATCCATTTTTATACTAATTTTTAAAGATTTTTTAAAACCTTTAGTGTTGCAATTTCAATAACGATTTTGAATAAAGAAACAAATTAAGTAATCAAAAGTTATTAATCATAGTAAAAGTAAATCTGTTTTCTTGTTTGTTCTCTACTTTGTATTAATAATTTATTTGCATGTTACTACTAACCCCGGATTTGTTTTTTTTAATGACTAGTTTACAATTTCTTACACAATTTTTTTCAGTGTCTTACAACATAAAGGACACTGTTTACAGCTTATTAACAACCATTTAAGTAAAATATGTGTGAAATAGTTAGTTCCCTTTTATATGATCTCCTTGTTAGTGACCACACGCTTTATCAGGCCAAAATCCTCATGCATTAAGTCTTTCTAATGTAAAATTAACAACAATGATAATGCAAATGAAACAGGAACAGAAACAGACTTTGAATTATTACATAATTTTTTATTATTTAATTTATTACAGATAAACCAGTAAGATTTTTTTTTTCATTTTTATTTATACTGAATTATAAAATATAAACATTTAATTAGTTTGAATCATGATTATTTCACATTTCTAGCTATCTGCAAAACAACCGTAATAGCTGTATAAACTATTCCCTCAAGAAAGACTACCCCATTATAACTCAGATAGGTTGGACTTATATGAGGGGGGGGGGTTTATGTTTTTCAAAAAATGGGACACATGCAAAAAAAACAAGCACAATACAGACAGACAAAATCAGGCCTAATACAAAACTACATGTTGCAAATACAGAAACGTAACTTCCACAGTGTTCTACATTTATATTTATCTCAAAAGCAAACATACTTGTTGCAATTATGTACATTTTATGATAAGACAATTATTTTCACATCACCAGATGGCTTTTATGTTACCTAATAACATTATGGGTCAAATGATTTTAAAATGGTACTCACAAGGGCTGAAATTGCCGGAAAGAAACTAAATAGTTTAGGGTCTAATGGATGCCGTACATGTTGTATATTATACTAGTAGTTGTACTGGACACAGGCAAAATGGTTAATAATACATGTAGTTAATAAAAGTGTCATTAAATAGGGGTTTCCCATTAAACATGTACATGTACGTATTATGTATTATGTACTCAAGAAGCGGTATTGAGCCCTAAATGCTGCATTAATCCTGGGCATTACATTTGGACCAATGCAGATGTCCTTGACTCAATACAGCTTCCCTTCAATACAATCAAGTCCATTAAAAAACCCCTTTAAATTAGCACTCAATAATTGTACTCTTCTGTTTTGGTTTTATTTTTTTGGCGAGGATCACAAAATCAACTTAGGATTATATCGGCATTAGAAAAGAAATATACTTAAACAGATATATTTGGTAGAAACATCTATTACTCTCCAAGTAACACTTATAATTATTATTCTTGAACTGAAATCAATTGTATATTCGTGCATTATATATATTATCTATCCACAGTAAGAGAGTGGGACATTATGTAATAACATTATGTAATAGCTTAATACCTGTGTAAAAAGGAGCAAAAAGGGCGTTCAAAAAATGACTATTAATTTACCAGACTGTTGACCGGCGGAGGAACTGATTATAAGCATTTTAATTTCCAAATATTAAAAAAACACTTCAAAAATATTTCATTTATATAATTTGTAAGCTTTCACAATTATTGTATGTTTAACTCAACCCCTTACGCGGCCTCTATATTCCACCAGGTGTAAAGACATGTGCCTAGATGCTGCTTAAATCCAATTTAAATCTTAAATGCTTAATTATAAACAAGTCTGGTATAATTTTTCGATAAAATTTTTAACTGTTAGTTTTAATAAAATTTTTATTTTGTGTTGACCTAAATAATAATAAGGCACGTTTCAGTAACATGGCTTCGAAAAATCAAAATAAAATTTTACAAACTTTTCGGCTGTTTCGAGTTTTATTCTTTTTGCTGTGTGTTCCTCCATGGTATGTACTCCACAAAATGATGATAAATTTTAACTCCGTTTACTTTTAATGTAAGCTGCTGGAATTTCACTTGCCAATCCGGTTGCAAACCGTGAAACTTTGTAAAAAAAAAACTCCACAATACTTCTCACGTGTCAGAAAATGTATACATGTGACGTCGGACTATTTTGATCGCAGTCACGTTGCATTGCATCAAGGAAAAAATTCGTGTAAGAAAGCATGCAGCACAATACTTCTTTTAAACAAATGAAAATAATTAAATAAACATTTGAAAATATCTATAACGAACGAGGTGTATTTTTTGTCATTGTCTGTCCGGCCAAGCCTTACCCCCTTTTTTGTTTTGGTTCGTTTTTTTTCTTTTTTATTTTTGGCTTTGAATCTAGACTTAATATTTTTTATATTTATTACCTTTTTTTATAAATGCTTGTATATTACTCAAAAGCTAGTTTCAGTTTACGGCGGCGAAAATCCTTATTAGCTGTCAAATTAATGGGCCGAAAAATTCTGCCTAAAACAATATAAAATGCAATTTTTATTAGAAGTTCTAATGATTTTGAAATTATGCAATTCTCCAAAAGCTATGTTTCAACATGCATGCAAATGGTCGTGTTCATTGCTACCCCCCCTTTTTTTTTATATGTACACACACATGTATACATACTTATTGCATACAAAGTAATACGATTTTTTTTTAAATTTGATTACTGAAAAAAATGTATATAACTTTAAAAATAAACCTTACAAATGGGTTGAGAATTTAACCACTGACTAGTGTCCGTCTAGGTGTCTGTTAGTTGGCTTATTTGACGTTACATGGTCCTTGCGTAATTCGATATGCCCTAGATGTTCTTTAACAAACGTTGATATTTTGGGTAAGAATATAAGAAATATTAATTTTTCTTGACATCAAGAAGTTTGAGAAAATACGGGACTTCTTTTAAATCCACAATATTCACCTATAAACTCGCCCAATTCGTGGTTTGACCCACAATTCGGGTATTGTGAGTAAACTTCCTCGAGCTGTAAGCATCCTCCCAAGTCAGGGTTCGCTTCATCATTATGGAGCGAACGCAGAATCAGAACCCCTGACTTGGGAGAATGGCTGTAAGTTACAACAGGACGTATTCAGATATCAACTGATTCTAATATTTTGCAAAAATAGTTTTCATAAAAAAAAATCCATTGATTTTCTGTTATGATTTTGTCAACCATATCCATCCTATTTGCAACACGCTTTTCTGTATAAGAAGCATATATTGCTTTTATATTAATCTGAAATTATTTATTCATTTTTATATTGTGCTTCAGTTTTATTTACTTAGTGGCGATGCCGAAAATCCTAAAGAGTCGAAGAAAAATTGTGGGTGAAATAATACAGAATGCACTTTTAAGAGAAGTTCTAATTAATTAATTAATGATTTCAAACTTATTAACTTCTCCAAATGCTAAACGTTACATTAATGCAAAAGGTGCCCTATTGTGCCGTTATGCCCTATTGTGCAGAAGGTCGGTATAAGTATGCTACCCCTTTTCATTCAGTTGTGGGGAGGGGATAAACACACCACACACGCAAATTTTTTTCTCATAAAACTTCAGTAATTTTCTTTAAATTGATCACTGAAAGTCTTAATCTATTATGTCATGTACTATAACGACTAACGTCCTAAGTCCTTTTTTTCTTGATGAAACGTTATAACCGTACGTCAGACAAAAAGCACAAAACTAAAATCGGCAGCAAAATAAGACGTAATCCATTATTACCTTCAACAGACGACTAAGACTGGCATTTAATGCAACTATCATCAGCAAATTCATGTAACAATTAATTATATTAGTCGGTTTAAAACTCTATAAGTAGTGGACGTTGTACTTTTACCTTGTCTTTACTGGTCGTTCTCTGATATTATGTCTGTTTTTCCAATCAGAATGACGATTTGATGCGAATACACAGTTCTTCGAAAAGACGACCTCAGTCATAGAAATTTTCACTATATTTCTAAATAGAAGATTAATTATTTGATGTTTGCTTTACGTCCAGCGAGCAAAGCAATATTTCAGCTATATCAGGACGGGACAAGTTAACAACAACAAATCAACGGCAAAATTGGTGGGATGGGACATAGGGAACACAATTTTGACTGCTTCTAGAAAAGAATCACAGAATTGGGTAGGGCGGATAATCAGCGTTTTATAGCAGCTGCAATTAGCATACTCCCTTTTTGAAATCTACACAAGGGGTTTTTATCATGCAAGATGCGTGGCGCTCTCCATACACATTACACTCTATACGGTCCGCATCCAGGCTTTCTGTATTATGACCTGAAAACCCCTTGCAAAAAGGTGTCCACCATCAACCACCTGGGACGCGATGGGCTGCTGTATGTGTGGAGCAGTGAGAACCTTCCCAGTATGGTCGCAGCTAAATGAAAGAAGGTTACCAGCAAAGGCATGAGACTTTATGACAGAAAATTTTAATACTGAAAATATTCACACAAAGTTCATCTTTAAGGAATTCAGGACACTTTCACTGAAAATAAATTTGTAATTGAATTTTTTTGTTTAATTTGCGATATAGGTTTTTAGTTATCATAATTCAGAATAAAAATAAAAATAGGTGTTTCAGAGTTTAGTTTTTTTAGAGCACTGAAATTTCGAATTTTCTTATAGATTATGAATTTTTTATATTATGTCAAAGAATTGGTATGCATTTTAGTAAGGGACAGAAAAATGGGGTTCTCTGAGTTAAATATAATATACAGAGGTTAAGTGTTTAAGACACGGTCGTTAAAACAGATTTACCCAAAAGTCGAAAAGGCGGTGACTGTGGAAGGACCAGGAGTAGTCTGATTTTAGTTAAGTATAACGGGACACTTAAATGGATTATTTACGGCATGAGCAGATTTAGTCCAACGCTTTTAAGACTTCCACGTCAGCAAGCACCCATCAAAGTTTCAAAAAGTGGCAGAGGATTCTCGTTCTAGAACAGGTTTACTGTGTTTGAAACTGAAACGTTCTGTATTGTTTCAACTCAATCGCAAACTTTGAAATTGAAAGTTACGGTTTACCATTAAATGAGTGGAGGACGATTATTTGTTTTCACTTCTATATTGTTGTTGTCTACGACAGTAAGACCAGAATAAACAAAAAGAGAAAGTATTTAAAAAACAGTTACCCAATGGATCCTCGTGTAGGTGCGAAATGAAAGAAACGCACATTTAATAATATTTAAAGTCTTTTTCACAATAAGTTCTAGTTGTCTATATTGTGACAACTATGGGCCGAATTTTACTGCCGTTATTGTGATTTGTCGGATAAACCTCGCACAAAAAACCGCGAGAGTCTGATTAATAGTTCTCTGACGACTAAAGCTCGTATTTTGGCAGTGGTATAGCACTGATTTGCTTTGTAATTCAGGTACCCAGTACCAAGAACGAATTCAACTTATCCCACAAACAGAAACATGTTTTCTCATTGGTAATGTGTTCAGCTATTTGACATTCTAACCATTTGGAAACTGTTTTTATGAACCTTTTGTTTTAAAGAATCTCTATAGTATCTCTATTGGTATATAAACACACATATTTTCATCTCTGTAATGCTGTTTTGTTTGTAGTGTATATTTTAATTCATACAGAATATGGTCCTTAGTTAACTTTACCATTTTCCTTTTTTTACTTTGCAATATATTAACCTTAATTTAATGATCGTTGCAATCTTTCTTTTATTATTTTGGATAACAATCCTAACAGTTTTGTTTATATTATATGTAGATAAATAAATCGAACAAAAGTCCTGGAGAATAAAATCTACCTAGGTCGACTTGCTGCGAACTAGTTTGATAACTTACTTCGTTGTTATGATATATCTTTATATCTTTATGCAATTAACGCAACTCTTATAATAACACATTTAGTTTTATGACTTGTAGTCAACAATTACTGTTAGCTGGCCATCTAAGGTTGTGACTGTCGATGTGCATGCTTTGAGAATCCCATAATAAGCCGGCTTTATCAAGGCCAAGTTTTATGCATTACATGTATAACCATGGAATGATTTGTTTACATATAGAATTTAACTGGCAAGTGAATTATCTTGCTTTAAGATAGTCAAGAATATGCTAAGGTAATCCTAGTTTATGGATAATATGTAGCGTATCCGTGACTTATCATTACAATAATTGAAGCGTATGCCGACATTATACAATTAACGTCTTTGATATACCGTATAGCGGGTTATTTTAGCGGTTTTAAGGTCAAAATGTATTCCAAAAAATTTGGTGGTTTTAATTTTGGCGAGTGGGCAAAACCTTAAAAAAAAATTGGCGGTCTAGCAATCCCGGATAACATGTGTTTGTGTATTTTCCAATTTGAACGTAAGTAAACAAGGGGACTACATAGGAAGGGGAAGGAAACATGCTATATTTCATGTACAAAGACAGAAACTTAATTACTGATGTAAACTTATATACAGGATAGCATTTATCTGTTTTTCCTCGATAAATAATCTGAGGAGGAAGAAATTCTCCTAAAATAAAAACGATTTCATCCTTTTCAAGTGTTTAGTTTTCCGATGTTTTTAAACATATTTGTTTACAAATCTACCAATTTTCTATAAGTTATACTTGATAATTTTAATTTTGTATATACAGGTAAAATCACGTTGCATACCAATTTTGTAATTATGACAGATTAATTAATTGTGTGGTTTGATGTAGTGCCTATCCGCATGTTTATTGAACGGTTTAAATAACAGTTAATTGAGGTGTCAATTTGACAACTAGATCACAATCAGGCATTTGATCTTTAAACAAAGGTTAAACAGATGAATAGATTTGCTGATTAGTCAAAATAATTTAAGACAATTTGCGCAGATATTGACCAAATTAGCCGTAGGACATTAATGAATAGTTTTATTAAATATTTCTTTAATTAACACAATCTTAGGTAATACCAATATTTGACAAATGACCGTGTTAACTTATTGATTAAACTGACAATACCGTTCGTCTACAAAACATTTTACCGGAGTTTATAAAATCATGAATTTTAGCGGTTTTTATTTTGGCGATTTCAGTTTGACCGCTAAAATACGCCAAAATTTGCACCCCGCTAAAATAACCCGCTATATGGTAGGTCGCAATCAGGATTTATCAGCAAGAAAAAATGTAATATTCACAGATCCTCTAGGCGATATGAATATAAATTTTTGAGGGCTGAGACCGTACATCAAAGTCAGTAAATGTATTTTTTTTATTTCATACAAAAAATGCACATCTTCCTTCATCATATAAACAAGGGATGCTTACATTTTGTAATTGTTGTAATGCTGTTTACCATTAATACTGTCTTGATTATCCTGAAATTCCGGTTTTATCACATTTCAAATATTGAAAAAAGTATAAATAAATAATTTAATTTTTACATTTTAACAGTATATTTTATAATTACAGATGATTCAATGACCACTTAAATTGAAATTTAAAGTTATGTTGGAACCGTCATTAAACAGACTTGAACTGGTCAAAACCAGGTCAATATCGGATTCCGCTTGACTACTGTGCAGCGGAATGGTGCAAGCAGAAAAAAAGTCCATTTTAATGTAATTTTAGTACTGTTGCAATTATCGTGATCCAAAAGTTGTTTCAGACTAATCAAAAGCTCGAAAAATTCTATTCATGTAATAATACTCTTTACAAGCTCTTCAAAACTTCTAAAATGCACAATTTCCGAATTTCCACCATGACATTTGTCTTTAAAATAAGTGTAGATTTTGCGATCTCGTAACAAAAAAATCGAACGATGGCATTAACGCACATGTTTTGCCTTGCACATTACACGAGGCTTGTACCCTGACGATGATATCCTCATGAGCCAAAGCGGCCTTCTGATATATTTGAAGTGAAGCTTGCGTCAATGAAAAATATTGCACCAGGAGACCAGGTTAGAGGCTTTATGGACTTCAAAAGGCGACTTTCCGTCAAATTATTAAACAAGTCTTTTGCAGTGCTAGTAAAATGCGGATTCACATTCGGCTTCTGGATACGACTGCATAAAATTATGATATGAATGGTGTTGGTTTCAGAGACAGGTACTTATAAATTACCCATATCATGTCTAAAGAGCAATGGCCCGCTTTTGTAAAAAAAAACATGTTAACCAAGACATCGCTAATCTAGTAGCAACATTAATTAGTTATAAGAAAAAAGCTTAGAAGTTATATAACTCCTGTATATTACTGCCATAAAAGTAAATAGCACACCTCTAATAAAAACAGGTGGCCGAGAGGTCAAGGTAGTTCATCTACTATTGATCACGTGGTCTGTCAACACTGAGATTGTGGGTTCGATTCTCACTGCAGGCAGGATGTATTCGATTCAAATCTTAATTGACAAGGATTGCCAGTTTTCCTACCGCAGGTCGGGGGTTTTCTCCGGGTACTCCGGCTTCCTCCCCAATAAAAACTGGACGCCATGATATAGCTGAAAAAGTGCTGAAAGTGGCGTAAAATACCATCAAGCAAACAAACAAACTAACTAATAAAAACAGGTCAATCCTGTCAGGTAATTCTATAGTATAATATAATTTAGTAGTTATGAGTTTACAATATCAGTCATAAGCTCCCTGTGAACAGACATCGATAGCATCTTGTTGCGCAGTCTTGATGTGTTACATGTCTGTACAAGCTACAAAAGTGGGTTTGCGAAATCTGAATAGGAGTCAACATTTACCCTAATAATATATGTGAAAATTTGCTGGTATATGTATGTTTGTTTTATACTTATATTATGGGACGTACATTAACAAAGTCAATATTTCTAGTTTTTTAAAATACTTGCATGTCAGTAAAATAATTTTCAAATGTTGGTCTTTCGCAGCATCTGTTGTTTGTAGAATCAGCTCAATTAGTTGTCAATACAAGTAATGATGGTGACAAATAGAGTGCACAGGTATACGAAAACAGAGCATTGCTAACAAGTTATGAAGTTAACATTGCTTTTTTGTTTTGTTTGTTTTTGCTTTGTTTCGTTCTGTTTTGTGAGTTTTTTAAGCAGGTCCTATGGGTCCTTCAAAATTAGTTTTCGTAAAAAAATTGATTTTTGTCATCCACGCACATGCTATGCCACGAACATTTATTATTGACGACAATGCGCGGTATTATTGCTGTGTGATGACTTCAAGGATATTTCCTAATTCAAAGTAATAAACATTTTTCTACAAGCATTCGCGGACTTCAAAGGGCGTCATTCCACCAAATGAATACAAATTTAAATAACCATTTATGAACTCAAAATGCTACAATATTAAAGTTGTTTGCAAAGCCTATTAAGATTTGGACAAAAATTCGCCTTCTATATGTTTCCTGGATACGCCTGCATAAAACTATGATGGCGGGAAGTGGTAATTAGATACAAGTACTTATTAATTACTCATATCCTTTCTATAGACCAATGACAAAAGTTTTTAAAAACATGTAAATAATTAAAAAAAAACAAGTCATCTTTCTGTACGTATAGCAAGCATAGTTAGCCTAGAAACATTTAGATAATTCCTAAGTTAACAATGCTTACCTAATTGACAAGAATTAACAGTTGCTCTACTAAAGATCGGCGATTTTCTCCTAGTACTTCGTCTTCTTCTCCAATAAAAACAGGACGACACGATATAGCTAAAAAAGCTGCAAGTGACGTTAAACACCATTCAAACAAAGAAAAACATTTTTAAGTACAACTCTAATATAAACTGGTAATTAGCAGTCAATCCTGTTTCAACAAGTACGAGGTCATGACAGACACTTAATTTAATTCAGGAGTTATCAGCGTATAACAACATTAACGAAATATTGATGAACAATATTACAGAAAAAGAATAAGTATATTACTTTATTCATTCACTTATTGATTGATTGATTGATTGATTGATTGATTGATTGATTGATTGATTGATTGATTGATTGATTGATTGATTTATTTATTTATTTATTTGTGATAGAACTAAAAGTTTCACTAACGTACTGTGGGACTAACTTGATTTATACGTTCCTGCGTACTGTTAAACATTATTGGCTTTGTTACGAAATTACAGTGCTACCATAATGACATCGTCATACCAAGTCAGTGGTATTTTGTATTTTGATAGGTGTTCTCCCTAGCGATGGAAAGTTTTCACATCGCGAAGAACAAAGAATGCGTAAGGTGTGTATATTGATTTCCTGGTCAAACATTTATGAGATGCATGAGGGTTTTTCACACGTCTGGTAGAGGCGCAAATAACAAGTGAAAAACAATGATGTAGCTATTTTAATATGCACGTATACACAAAATTGTGCAAGTGTCTTTTTAACAATCTTATAACAGTGTTTAGTTGTAGGTTCGTAAATCTGATGTTCCACAGAAACCGCTTTTGCAAATTCTCAGAGCAGTCAAAACACTAGCAGATGAAAAGCCATTTTTAATGTATATATTTAAAGCATGTTTATTATTGGTTAACTATCGAATCGTTACTCTTCTAAATGTAGTTAAAATTTCATAATATTTTAATTTCTTTGAAAAGCATCAAAACATTTCTCTACATTTTATGTATTAGACCATAGGTTTCGCCTATTATTTCTTAATTGTCCACAATACAAGTAGTTAATGAGACTCGTTTCGTATCAAGAATCACCAAGAAAGTATTCTGAAATATGTATTGAAAAACATTAAAAAATATATTATAATTAAAGATTTTCTCGTGGACTGCATAAATTTAGTTTTGTGAGCTGATCTAGAATAGACTCATATGATCAACGTTCATAACAAGTATATTTTCTCAAATTTCAGATACAATAATGTTCTATGGTAGAGCCACTCTTATTATGTTCTATGGTAGAGCCGCTCTTATGTAACTGTTCTAATATAGAGGTGTTAAAATGTTCTACAGAAGAGCTATTTTGCATAGGAATCATTAAAGTGCAGTCAGTCAGCTCTACAGCAGTGCTCTAGACCACTTATGACGCTTTGTGAGATTTTATCATCGCACAACTGTACATGATGCGGAGTATCTATACGCACTCGCTACCAGGACGTTGCTGTTCATGAAAGCAAAATTAAGTGAAGGCTGTCGTTATTATCTTTAACTGTATAAGGTTGACACTATTTAACAGCAGAAACGTCTCCACAAAAGGTGCATTTTGTTTTTTAATATTGTGTAACGGTTAACTTAAATTTCTGTTGTTGTTCGCCCATTACACAACAATTCAAATTTTTAAATTTAACGGACGACTGGGGTTTTCTTAAACTTTATTAAAATTTGCTCCACAATAATAGTGAATATTTAGTGCACCATACAAAGATAGCGCATATAAACCCAACACATACCTTACATTTCAATTGATCAGTTAAGGACTAAATAAAACAAAACTAATAATAAAGAAAAAACAAAACATACAAGACAACCACGAGGCGTACTATTCTACTTTGGAACAGTCGCATAAAACATGTGGTAGAATCCAGTACACTTTCCATTCATTGTAACACAGACATGTATCTAAAAGTTTTACATACCCCAGAAACAATACTAGCACAACACAAAACCAACATATTTATTTTCAAAGTCTTACACAACACATACAAACAAGACGAACAAGCAATCAAATACAACTGTATTTAATGAAGAATCAACTCAAGCTAAGTTGCATCCTCACAAGTCAGGGTTTCTGTGCCCACATGTGTCCACGAATCTCCGACAAACTTAGCTAGGAAATTCCCAGGCTCATAGTCATTATTTTGATTAGCTACATCATACATTGATGTAGCCAATCAAAAGCTCGCGTTCATTCGCGGCTTGGTTAGAGATATCCCGATGTCGATTGTAAATAAACCAAACGGATGTGTTGCATAGACCATGTGAAAGTCAGTGTATTTTGTACAGTAGTGTTAATAGTTTGTTATTACCGCGTTACGTTTTCTTCCCACTCAATAATGAGTAAGAATGACTAATGCCAAACACTTGCTTCTTTCAAGCAATTTTATTGGTTGATATTTTGAAGGATTGACGTCATACGAAAATCTTCTAGCCCGGCATTTCCTAGCTATGTTTGTCAGGGTTTCGTGGACACTAGCTACAATAATGTAGCTCCTTCTTTTATAAAAAAGGAGCTACATTATTGTAGCTACGTGGACACATGTGGACACAAAACCCTGACTTGTGATGATGACTAAGTTGGCGGAACACCTGTTTCGTTTTTGTATTCATTTTCAGCGGAACTAATTCAAAACATTCAAAACATTCTGATTGACAAGAAAAACAAACGTGTTGCCAAAAATGTAAATATCATTTTAGATATGTACAGTCTAGTTGATTTTTTCCTAAATAATAAAAAATCTCTGGCGATTGCTAACAAATCATCTATCCTAGTGAAATTTGG
Source organism: Limnoperna fortunei (assembly GCA_944474755.1). NCBI lineage: Eukaryota > Metazoa > Mollusca > Bivalvia > Mytilida > Modiolidae > Limnoperna > Limnoperna fortunei. The sequence continues at coordinate 3,321,314 of OX104119.1, forward strand.
AGTTCAAAGACAATAGGTATAACACAATATGCTTCGTGCATTTATCATTGACGACAACAGACATCTACAAGTTTAGCTTTTCTAAAAAGCTAACCATCTCTTAGCTGCATTACAAATTTTATGGATTTATTAAAGTGTTTTGTAATTTATCTGTAGGGTAGGTAAACAATGTACAATGTACCTTGTAAGGACATTGTTTACGCTAAACTATTATCCAATGGTGCTTGAGAGATTTAAATGCCTGTCGTCACTTCACACGTGTTTTTAAAAAATAATTAAACAAAAGTTGACTCCATAAACAACAAATGTTCAAAATTAGCGGTAAAAATATGTTTTGTTAAATTTGCATCAATATCAGAACGAAAATAAAGATACAGAACATATATTATTTTTCCTAACCCAAACAGCTTTAAAAAGTAGGGAGATTTTGGTACAACGTTTACCTTTTAATTGTTAACTGACCAATGCATTGAATGAAATAGAAGTAAATATGTGGAACATAACATTACTAAACTAAAATATGATTAACGAAAATAAAGATATAGAACATATATTTTTTTCCAAAACAGCTTTATAAAGTAGGGAGATTTTGGTACAATGTTTACCTTATAATTGTTCACTGACCAATGCATTGAATGAAATAGAAGTTAATATGTGGAACGTAACATTACTACACTAAAATACTGATTACAACCCCGATTCAGCCTAAGAATATATCGAAATTTCAGTACACATACTAGTGCGATCCCGACGTAAACCAATGAAATAAGAAAAATATTTATAGATTCAGTTAACCACCCAATCAAGTAACAGAGAGTCATTTACTCCGAAGACTGATCGCTATTTGACTATGTATACCGTCTCCCATGGGAGACGGTAATAAATCTACCGTCTGTGACAAACTAAAAAACTATGATTTCCCGATTTCCCGATATTGCATTTTTCACTCCTAAGCAAGAATAGAAACCTTTAAATCAGCAACTAAAACTGGACAAGACCCTTACATATTTACATGAATTCGCACAATGGGTGTTGTTTGCGAGACAGGAAATGCTCTTCATTTAGCCGCACATATCTCTCTATTTTCAAGGCATTCATGCGCTTTGTTCTGCCTAAAATCCCCCTTTTTTACATTTTTAGCTGACGTGAGCTTTTGCTATCACTTGGCGTCCGTCGTCCGTCCTCTGTCGTCCGTCGTAAACTTTTTCAAAAATCTTCTCCTCTGAAACCACTAAGCCAATTTCTTTCAAACTTGGCCACAATCATTCTTAGGGTTCCTAGTTTCAAGTTTGTACCCAGGGTGTTGATCAACAGACAAATATGGCCGCTGTTACTAAAAATAGAACATGGGGGTCAACACAGGTTTTTGATCATCATCTAAAAAATTATAACAGCTATAGAGAAAACCGTCACTTCAAATTGATCAGCACATTAAGGTCTACAATAGTTGATATTAGTATGAAGTTGTGTATTGTCTTCTTTTAGGAGTTATTGCCCTTTATTGACGATTTTTGACACAATTGTTTGGTATTTACAATATAACCTGAAAACTATACGAGGTAGAGTGAAACTGTAAATGGCAAAAATTATCAGCAATAAAACCCCTACAATTCACTTGATTAGTCTGAAATTGTCAGATGACACCTTATATGAGTTATTGCCCTTAAATGGTAATTTTTTATGAAATTTTCCGTTTTTGTCCTGTAACTTTAAAACTATAACAGCTAGAGTAAAACTACAAATAGCAAAAATGATTAGCAATAAAAGCCCTACAATTCACTTGATAAGTCTGAAATTGTCAGATGACTCCTTATAGGAGTTATTGCCCATAAATTGCAATTTGTTTTTGAAATTTTCCATTTTTTCCTGTAACTTGAAAACTATAGCAGCTAGATTGAAACTGTAAATTGCACAAATGATCAGCAATAAAGGCCCTACAATTCACTTGATTGGTCTGAAATTGTCAGACAACTTCTTAAATAAGTTATTGCCCATAAATGACAATTTTTTTATGAAATTTTCCGTTTTGTCCTGTAACTTAAAGACTATAACAACTAGAGTGAAACTGTTAATAACAAAAATGATCAGCAATAAAAGCCCTACAAGTTACTATTAAGTCTGAAATTGTCAAATGACTCCTTATCTGAGTTATTGCCCTTAAATTGCATTGTTTTATGAATTTTTTTTCGTTTTTGTCCTGTAACTTAAAAACCATAACAGCTAGAGTGAAATAATAAATTGCAAAAATGATCAGCAATAAAAGCCCTACAATTCACTTAATTTGTTTGAAATTGTCAGATGACTCCTTATAGGGGTTATTGCCCTTAAATGACAATTTTGTTATGAAATTTTCCATTTTTGTCCTGTAACTTGAAAACTATAGCAGCTAGATTAAAACTGTAAATTGCACAAATGATCAGCAATAGAAGCCCTACAAATGATTGCTTAGTCCAAAATTACAAGATGACTCGTTATAGGAGTTATTGCCCTTTTATTATGAATTTGGACAAATGAACAGTTATTGAATTATAAATTAGTCTATAACACACCTATTAGTAGAGTAAAAGTGTAAATTTCTAAAGTAATCTAAAGAACAATGCCTAAAAACCATTTAATTTTTCAGAAATTGTCTGATAGCACCTTATAGGAGTTATTGTATTTAACATTAATTTCAAAAATGTTTATATAGTTGAAGTCATTTGGATTCCAGGTGGGCGATTACAGGCTCTTGGGAGCCTCTAGTTAGGTTTGCAATTTCCTAAGCGGGAAATACTTGTCGGATTGGCTCATACTGGTCAAACCCGGTTATTCGTGTTAGTTAACTTTTTTTTACACACGGATGATTATTATTTTATTCCCCTCCCTCCTTCCTAATATCTGAACATATTGCACAAGTTATATGCATCTATGTTTTACCTGTGATTCATAAAGGATGGTTATTTAGATATAGAGCGACAAAATAATAACTGATAATATTTGTTCAGAATTAGTTGTTTCCTGTAAGTGCTGTAACCCACTAGACTACTACTGCAGCACAGTTTCGAGGTGTGTTCTTGTTTTCGCAGTAGATGGTATAATCACGCTTTTGGCATCATTTTACCTAATTTCAATGTGATACTTTGACATCGCGAGACAGGTAAATATGCCTGTCAATTTGTTTTCAACGTGCCTAGATGAAAAGGCTGTATATAACACACAGGTTTCAGTTTCAAAGAAAGTGAAATTCCAGCTCACTGGCGTTTAGATCTGTAAACAGGGCAATGATCGGGTCAAATCTATATAGTAAAGGAAAGCTCGTTGCTGTTAAAATGTGACAATATTAGTTTATTGTTCTGTCTATCAGTAATTTGTTGAATTGTGAGTTTTGTGTTTTGTGCATCTCACCTATCAAAAAGTGCCAGAATTTGGATTTCAGAAACACAAGTTTCAAAGTAATAATATGAAAACAAAATTCTTTGAGAAATAAACGAATATTAACGGTATAGCGTAAAAATACGAATTTAACATATCCGATCTGCATGCAGTATACAAATGTCATTCTGGGTCTATAATCGATCCATATATCTCAGAAGTTTTTATAATAAACTGAAACAAGCCACGTTGCCTACAGGTCTTTTTCTCAGAACAGAACCCCTCGATTTTGATGGACGAGATGACCCATTTCACCGGGTACTCCGGCTTCCTCCCCCAATAAAAACTGGACGCCATGATATAGCTGAAAAATTGCTGAAAGTGGCGTTAAACACCATCAAACAAACAAACAAAACAACAACCAATTGAAGATGGGTCTTGATACCGTAATTGGATATCATGTAACACTTTGAGCCAACATGGTTCATACATATATGTAATCTTGTGTTACTACAAAATGTAAATGATTCGTGCTATAACGTTATTCCTGCATTTAATCAATATTGTTCATGCTTATATCAGCTGCCTGAATGATGCAAACCAAATATTTAGCTATACAGCATTGCATTTGTCGTCTTGTAAACTGCTTACTGTAATCTTCCTCGTAACAAACACCTCTGCAAAATATAGCAAATGTTCAATGGATATGTATTCTCGGTTAAAGAGGATTAAGATTTATTTGAATGTAGGTACTTTTTAGTGATGGGCCATAAGCATTTCACATATAGAATTCCGGTTATAATATTGATATTATGTTTTCTTACGGCTTGTCAGGAAATCCCTGATTGAATCATATTACTCAGTTGATAATTTACTTTTCTGTTACTGAAATTCAAGTACGAATTGGAATTCAAAGTTACAACAAACGTTGGACAGGTGAGATACATATGTGATATGGATTTTTTTAAAATTATGGTTGAAGACTGTGGCACCATTCAGGTCGTGTGTGGTCATAATGTGATCTTACTGCTTCTGCAGAGTTTTTGGTTGGATTTATGCAAATTTATTGACATCTATTAAGACCTGAATACGTATAGCCAGTTTATATGTTCACGTCACGGTACATGTATGTAGTTCGAATAAATGATATTTCGTTCCCTTTTGCCATTTAGGTATACAAGTGTATAGCCTTACACCTATATATGAAATATTGTTTCTATTTAATTTGATATTGCTATACATTTTCCCTTATCGAGTTGAGAATATCACAAAAATGTTTTTTTTTATTTCTTATATTCTATTTCATATATGGCAAGAAATTATTCCGGACAATTTAAAGGGGGCTTGTTTTGTCACCGAACAGTTATATAAAGAAAGTACTATTACATAATAGTTACATACTATCAATGAAAAACGAAAGGAAAATAGTTTTCTGACGTTTTAATTCAAAACCAACATACTGTAATCAAACATTTTGTTTTAGAAAATATAAATATTGACAATTTCGAAATCCCAAACTCTCGCTTACGAAATTTGAAAGTCGGTAAGATCTTTTACGGGACAGCAGGAAAGGCTGATTTATTAACAAATAAAACTGCGGGAATTATGGATTTTTACATAGCGGGAATACGGAATTTCTACTTAGCGAGATACGGGAATTCATTTTATTTTATCGGGAAATCGGTAAACTCTTGTCTCTCACAAACTTTCACTTTGGTAAGTCTTCGTGTAAGACTAAAATCAATAGCAGATCATGACAAACATAAAAAAAATGCATGCGGAAATCACACATACATGCTATAAAGTCACAATACGTTGCAATTTGCAGCATCATCCTTGTTCATCTACAAATCTGAGGTAAGTCGTCAGATTTTTGAACGAGAAAAAGGGATTGATCCATTATTTCACCGGGAAAACGGGATTTTATATTTATTTATGTGATGTATTTGTATATTTGATATAGGAAAGGGTAACGGAAAGAACATAAATATTTTTATAATACATCTGATGAAGGACAGCAACTTTGTTGTATATTTCAGAAATAGGATTTAGTCTTTTTTAAACATGATAATTTGGAATGCACCGCTACCAACTCCAATAAATATTGACCGTATATAATTATAGGTCCCCCAAATTTACGTATCCCACCGGATACGTAAAGTTAACAGTTTTAGTCCGGGTCGCTATAATTTCAGGTCCGCCTGTGTAAGAATGGGTCCGCCCAACAGGTATTCGTGTCTTGTTTTCATTTTTGAGGAAATTTAATAAATTATAAAAAACCGAAGTATATCCTACATAATTACTTATATTCGAAAATATGCTGTACGGAAAAAAATCGGCATATACTGTTTAGTAAATTGTCTAATGTGGCAACAAAACAAAAGTAAAAGGAAAGTATGTTACTTCATTAACATTTAGATAAATTAACACTTTTAAACCGAAAACGGAGTGTAGAAGAAATCAGAAAAAAGGTCTATGTACACAATAATGGTAAAACAAACTAACAGCGTTAATCTGTAGGGAGTCTGGATGACCCTTTCCTCACCGATGCCTCACTTGTACACCATTTACAAAATGGAAACTGCCCGAGGCATAAACTCTTGGTGTCGCCATAATTCGTATGTATGGAAACAGCAAACTAACGCGATCGCATCATTAGTCTTTGTAAATATGCTTGGAACCTTATATAGTGACAAGTCCCAAATCGTTGGCCTTGATAGTATATGCCTAAGAACAATGCCTGTATTATCTTATAGTTTTTATGAGTATCATATTCCCTAAAAACCCCCTATGTTGACTATTTTCGCAGTTAAAATGTTTATGTTTACATGTGTTCCTACATTAAATTAAATGACATTAAATGACTTAAAAATTATATAGAAACTAGGCTGACCCGTAAACTTTACAGTTACTCACTTTCATAAAGTTGTTTTGTTTTGGCTTCTCGTAAAATGCGTTGTATATTTTTGTCTCTACCAGGATTCATATTTTCTCCTAGACTTTAGGCTCGTGTTGTTCGGTAGGGTTTCTTGCTTGATTTCTTCTCAAATAAAGGCAGTATAGATACCGGCGAAAAATATTTATAGCAGTGACAAGGATTTTAAAATGTGTCATCTGTCTTAAAAATATATTTCCAAATTTAAGATTGATCGTACTACAACTCCCGCAGCAACAAAGGAAAACTAGAGTACAAATACATTTCTAAACCTGAAAAATGTTACGAATTTAACATGAAAGAATAAATTGTAATGTTAAAGTAAACCGGTAGTGTTTATATTAAAAGAAAAATACTCCTGGGCGTGAACAAAAATGGTATCTTTAATATTTCGTACATCCCGGACCTATAATTATTTCCGGACATATATCGAACGCTGAACCAAAATGTTAACAGCACTAGTACAGGCGGACCCGCAGTCGTGTCGTGTCTCCTGTTCGTAGTCGTGTCGTCTCTCCTAATCGTTGTCGTGTCGTGTCTCCTATTCGTAGTCATGTCGTGTCTCCGTGTAATCAGTCTGGAAATTTCGATTTTCGTGACAGGAGCCGATCGCCAAGTCCACAAATTTCGAGTGGTCAGATAGGTGGTGGTATTGAACCTCTTTTAACCGATCAAACTTCAAATTTAGACAACAAATTCTTTTAAATCCTTCTGATAAAATAAATAATTTACCACCAGTAAAACCAAAAGGGGGTGAGGTTTTTAAAATAAATTCTAAACATAAAGATGATTGGAAATGTGATCAATATACTTGGATAAATGACAGTAAATTTGTTTCAAAAAATTAAGGAGGTGAATGTAAATTAAGTAGGTGCTGTTTTAAGTTAAAATTGTCAGGTTTTGAAAGTAAAAAGGGATGAGAAAGACCCAGATTTTCCATTTTTTTAAAAAGGTTGCATATTGGATTGAAAGCAATCCAAATTTGGTTTTGGTTCATTATTTAGGAGATGAACAGGTATATCAACCAATGCCACATGGCAACAGTAGACATGATAAGAACAATGCCATCTGTTATTGACGAAATTAAAAAAAACAAGAAGGTGAGCCTCACAAATTTATAAAAAAAAACATTTGAACTAACATTGTGGATAGGTCTCACCAACCCTTGGAAAAATATTAATGTATGACAAAGTTATAGCAGTTTTGCATTCATGCCATACAAATACGATAAGTGAATTTAATGTATTCAGCATTAAATTCCTTTATCGAAGGAAGACTGACTAGTATAGTTGTTGGCTGTTGTTGCTTTCGCTCAAGTATTCCTTAAACACATGATTGGTGATTGGTTAAACCTGTCTTAAAATAGAAAAACCAAATCGAGGTTCGGTCTTTTTGAAAATCGTCTGCAAGGAGGTGACAGGAAAACATGTCGGTTTGGGAATCTAAATTTTTTAATCCTTATTAATCTTCCATTCAACAACACTTCTTTGGAAGAACAATTTGTTTAATGATCTTCCAAACCCAGAAATCTCGAAAAATGTTATTTGGTTTATGGATGGTTTAACAATTTCTTAAATTTTATCACATCTGGGATTCGAAGCATCCACGGGAAGCATCAAGGAGCTCTAAACAATAATAATAATAATGTTATGTTATGGACATATTAATACGAGTAAAGCATTTCTATTTAAATAAAAATAGGAATAAAGCCCTGCTTCCCTCCTATCACTGTCACAGCCGTTTGTTTTACAGTAAACCAATTGATAAAAGTGGTAAACTTCTTGAATACGTGTCAAGAATCTGGATTAAAAATACTAAATGGTAGAACAATTGGAGATTTATTAGGAAAATACACTTTTGTGTTACATATAATGGATGTAGTGTTGTGGATTATATTATTGTTTCTAGTGATATAATTTTGCTGATTTTGCTGTACATGATTTCACTTCTTTATGAAACCATTGTATGTTTTTTGTTCATTGTTAACAAATTTTCATGTAAAGAGCAGCTTTCAAAATTCATTGGAACCACCTTAAAACAAATAATAAAATAAAATAAATCTAGACACTGGTTCTCCGATTCATGTAAAGATCTCAGGAACACAGAAAAAAAAATAATGAAAAACTTGTTAATAAATTTCCCGGAAAAGATTAATATAGGAAAAATTCTATTCATTTAGATCAAAATACAGACATCTTTGCAAATTTGAAGAAAAATCATATAAAAACTAAATTTGTTCTGAATAAAGAAACAACTGTGCTAAGATACAAATGTATTTTGGCACATGATAAATAAACTTGAAAGGGAATCAGCTGGTCAAATTGAAGACACTGATATTCTAAAGGAAGAATTCATATTTTACAAAAAAAAACTAAATAAAGCTGACACTGCATATAGTAATAAACAACAAAATATCACTCGGGAATTTGAGACCCTAAAATCAGAAAAAAGGTAATAGATTTGACCCTAATAATTATAAGGGAATATCTATCAGCTCAAACTTAGGAAAAGTATTTAATAAGATTATATACAATCGACATTTGGAATTTATGAATAATCACTTTCTAATAAGTAAGAACCAAATAGGATTTAAAGAGAAGTGCAGGACTTCTGATCACATTTTTACTCTAAAAACTATCACAGATAACTATAAAATGAAAAATCAAAGTGTTTGCAGCCTTCACTGACCTAAGAAAAGCCTTTGACACAGTGTGTAGAATTGGTTTTTATTTATAAACTGCTAAAACATAACACTCCTAATGAAATATTTAAAATTATATACTCCACGTATACTGATACTATGAAAAATTAAATTTTCAAATGATCTAAGTGAGCCATTTATATCTGAAAGAGGTGTTAAACAAGGTGATGTTTGGAGTCCTCTTCTCTTTAACTCTTTTATAGATGATATAACAAAAAAACTGGAAACAACATATATTACCCAGTGGTCTTGGGTGGTATTAGAGTAAGCATTCTTCTTTATGCTGATGATATTGTACTAATATATCAGAGTAAGGAAGGGTTGCAAAACTGTCTCATTGCCATGCAGGAATACTGTTCAATATGGCATTTACATGTAAATACTGATAAATCCAAAGTAGTAGTATTTAATTTGAATGGTAAAACCTTTTTAAACCAATTAAAATATAATAATTTATATATCTAGAAACAGTATCTCAGTACTGTTATCTAGGCATTTTAATAAAATGTAATAGCAACTTTAATCTAGCTATTAACACATTGATGGAAAAAGCCAAAGAGCATATTTTGAAAATTAAAAAGGTAATTGGATTAAATAACCCTTGCAAATTATTAGAAAAACTCTTTGATACACTAATTTTACCCATTATCACATACTGCAGTTAAATATGGGGTATTTTCTCCAACTTTAAAGATACTGAACCATTTGAAAAATTACATCTTAATTTATAAAAGAAATTCTATGTGTACATTGCAAAGCTACTAATGATGCATGTCGAACTGAACTATGTCGACTTCCCTTAAAAAGTAAAATTCTTAACATCAAATATCTAGAATATATTATAGACTCAGACAATTCTTTAGTAAAAACTATTTTTGAAAATTCTGTTCACTCAACCAATTGGTTTATCAAACTGAAAACAGTATTAAATAATTTAGGTTTTTCCTTTCTAAATCATGATTTAAGCTCACTTAAACAATATTTAAATCAAATAAAAATTAGATTAAATGATCAAAATCTCCAAAATCAAAATACACTTATAGACACATCTTCAAAACTAGAATATTTTTCAAAATTTTTGTTTTTAAATAGGATGCAGACCTTGCTATTTAGATATCTTAAAGAAAGCTAAAGACAGGGCTGCTCTTTGTAAAATTCGTTTCAGTGCTCAATCTAATGATAGGAAAGTGAAGATACCAAAAACTAAATAGAAAAGATGGAAACTGTCTGGTTTGCAGTGCGGGAGAAATTGAAAATGAAGAACACTTTCTGTTGCATTGAAAACATTATAAGCTGATAAGAAGTACATTTCTTAAGAAAATCAAAAGTTTAATCCCAAATCTTTTAACAAATCCCTATTGTGCTTTTTGTTGAATAGCAAATCTGAATTTTGTCTAAAACTTACTGCTACATTTATTTTAGAATGCTTTGAATTAGGAGGGGGTTGTATCATGTAAAACGTAATTTTAATTGGTTATATCATCTCTATACTATATAATATAATATAATAATAAATACAATTAATGTAAAGAATTGTATTACATTTGTATAACACACTTTGTATTGATCCTTTAAATTGTTGTGCCTTAACATGTACTGTACCATGAGTTTTTGCTAGTAAATATTTGTATTCGTATTTGTATTTTGTCCACATTTTCTTTTAAAATATATATAATTGTTCTGTATTCACAGGAATGAATACACCTTAATTTTCTGCAACCATTTATGTTAATAAAGGCACCAATCATACCGGACCCACCTTAACTAAGACTGGTTACAAAATTTATTGAATTACCGGCATCAGTTTCATTTTACATTTCTTTTATGGTAACCGTTGTTTTTGCAACAATATGATATGGCCAGTTAAAATAAATGAATTACATGCATCCCCGGCAATTTTTATTATCAAAATAATTTAACATATTATTTCTTGGCACACGCCTGCTGGGCGTCCATAGTTCTGCGTTCTTGATCCAACACGCAGCGGGCACCGGCTACCTGTTTAATTCAGAGACCAATTTCACATTGGTATGGCAACACATTTCCCAATGGAAATAATTGTCAACTGAAAATATAAAATCTCTTGGAATGCAGAAATCCAATGTTTTTTTCTAAATTTATATTAGAATCCCTTCATGTAACTAAATTTTAACTGTTTACACATAATTTACACTTTATATCTTTATAAATGTTTGTTGCTTTTAATTCTAGTATATACATGCATATTAGCAAAACACTACAGATTCCGAATGCTATACCAGTATGGCAGGTCAAACATCTTGTAATATATTTTGCTAAATCGTTAATGAAATTGGTACTTCGCTTCCTTTTCTCGAATATTTTCAGGTATTGGGTCAGCTTGGAGCTTGTGAATTGAGGATCCTTGCAAGGAAACACAAGTTCTGCCTTGTTTGCTTATACATCATAAGGAATGCATTAACTCATTGGTTATATTGGAACCTTTATTAAATTGAAAGACACTCAAAAAATTTATTATGATAAATATTGGGCGGAAAGATCTTGGTAATGTATTAGTTAGAATGCAATTCTGGATGTTATTATTCTCTGGTCGCTAGAAATTTTTTAATAATTTGACAAATTGTGTTCGTGTTATTGACCAAAAAATGTTGCATAAACAAATATTTAGACAAATCTACATGCTGCAATTATTTAGTTTACTATGACATATACATACTAAAAATTCGTATTAAATTGGAAGACACTCCAAAAATTTATTATGATAAATATTGGGCGGAATGATCTTGGTAGTGTATTGGTTAGAATGCAATTCTGTATGTTATTATGCACTGGTCGCTGGAAATTTTTACATAAACAAATATTTAGACAAATCTACATGCTGCAATTATTTAGTTTACTATGACATATGCATACTAAAAATTCGTAATTGTATATCTGTTCTGCAAATATTTAGTTAAATTTATATACTAGAGCAAGTTTTCCCACCGTAGGTCGGGATGTTCTCCGGCTTTTTCCCCCAATAAAAAGCTGAACGCCATTATATAGTTGAAAAATTGCTGTAAGTGGCGTTCAACAACATACAAACCAACAACATAAGTATACTAGAAGTTCTGAATGTGTATATACATTCAAGCACAGACATTCATGTGCTATTTCAATTTGTTATTCACATTTATATTGATGTAGATATGCCATATATAAACTAGAAATATATTATATTGAATATAACAGCGCTATTTCAATTTGTTATTCATATATATAAATATGCCATATATATACTAGAAATAAATTATATTATATATTAGTTATATATCAGTTATATATTAGTTATAGATATATATTTAACAGTATTGGCACAGCTGTGCAGTTCAAACCCCCCCCCCCCCCCCCATTCTGTGGCGGTTGCCTGAAACGACACATGACGAGCATCTGTCATTTCAGTCAATTTGGCAGATTTTTCACTGCACTGGCCCTCCTTTTTATTAACTGTAAACTAGCAAATATCTAAATTCTGGAGTAACCTCTGTTTCCCAGGGTTGCTCATCCCCAATATATATCAGTTACTAATTCATTTATGGTCTGCCATCAAGTTGCGGCGACCAATATATAGACTTGAACTTTAATCTTATCTATTTATCTATTTATTTATGTATTTAAATATTTATTATTGTACTTGTATAATAAAGCTGTGGCCAAATACTGCCAATCTAGATCTTTGTTTTTATTCAGCATTCTCTGAGATAAGTGAATTTAATGTATTCAGCATTAAATTCCTTTATCGAAGGAAGACTGACTAGTATAGTTGTTGGCTGTTGTTGCTTTTGCTCAAGTATTCCTTAAACACATGATTGGTGATTGGTTAAACCTGTCTTAAAATAGAAAAACCAAATCGAGGTTCGGTCTTTTTGAAAATCGTCTGCAAGGAGGTGACAGGAAAAATGTCGGTTTGGCAATCTAAATTTTTTAAACACTCCCACCCACCTTCATTACATAACACGCACAACGTTAATACAATTTGTAATATATTTTGCTAATCATCTTGTTAATGAAATTGGTACTTCGCTTCCTTTTCTTGAATATTTTCAGGTATTGGGACAGCTTGGAGCTTGAGGATTGAGGAGCCTTGCAAGGAAAAAGCACAGTCTTGTTATCGCCGTGGAGTGTGAGAAGCGTGCAAATTGTGGTTTCGGACAATAAGGCAGATTTTTCACTGCACTGGCCCTCCTTTTTATTAACTGTCAACTAGCAAATATCTAAATTCTGGAGTAACCTCTGTTTCCCAGGGTTGCTAATTCATTTATGGTCTGCCATCAAGTTGCGGCGACCAATATATAGAATTGAACTTTAAACTTATCTTATATTTCAAATATATATATTTATTTATTTATTTATCTATTTATTTATCTATTTATTTATTTATTTATTTATTTATTTATTATTGTACTTGTATAATAAAGTTGTGGCCAAATACTGCCAAACTAGATCTTTGTTTTTATTCAGCATTCTCTGAGATAATATACATTATTCAATATGGCGACTTTGTCGCCCACTTCGCCCAGTGTTGTGAGCCCTGCTTATTCTGGTATTAATCCATGGGTTCGAGTGCTTTGGTTTTGTTGTTTTTATCGGGACTCTTTTTTTCTATTATGTCATGTATGCCATTTGTATTGTCAATTTATTGTCATAAATTTATACATACAATCGGTGAAGTTTTTACTTTGTGACAATTATATAATATTGTATACGCTGGTACATACTATTATCTCCTTCATTAATATACCACTTTTCACCTAATTTAACCAATTAACAGTCTAAAATTGTCTGTAGTGTATATCGTAGGTTGCTTAGCGTTGTTGAGTGTAAACCAAGTAACGTCAAAGTAGTTACCAAATCAGAGAGACTGTTACTGGATACCTATGGACAAGTTTTCCCAATATCAGACAGATTATTCAGACGATTCCATGCTTATCGAACGCTAGATAAGTGTACTTTAACATCGTCATACGGGAACATCAATGTTATCAAGCCAAGATTGTTAGGAAGAAGAAGGGTCAGAGAAAACGGAAGATAAACGAGAGGACAACTACCCATAAGAAAGCTAGGGCACTTGATTCGGGGTCAGATACGGAAGAGACTTTTTTTATAGACACTTTAACATAACAGTAATTAAGACGGTGTTTTCTGTTCGAGGCGGAACATATAAAAATGCGCGCAGTTTCTTCATAAAACTAAATAATTTATTTCGTGGACTACGACAGATATGCCCGAGCCTCGTGCAGGATATCTTAGTAGTTTTTAACGTTCTTCATAAAACTAAATAAAGTACTTCGCGGACTACAACAGATATGCCCGAGCCCCGTGCAGGATATCTTAGTAGTTTTAAAGTTTTTAATAATTTAAAAAATAACTCATAAAACATAATGCAGTTAATCACTGTCCAGAGAGTCGATTTAGGTTGTGAAGGAAAAAATGCTAAGGGTAAAATCTGTGATGTCTGGAAGCATAAAAGTTGTGCTAAATCGGAAATGATAGGCAAAACCTGGCCATGTCAAAAACATAAACCCAATGGCTAAGTATTTTAAGTATTCAAATAGAAAAGTTAACAGATATAACAATAATTTTGTGTGTAAAAAAATAAAAACTAAGATATTTATTAAAAAAAATTAAAAAATTAAATAATAAAAAAAAAATCACTCGACACGCAGTGCTGCCTCCCAGATGGTTCGAGTGGGGAAACGCCATATACATTATGGTACGCTAAAGGCACTGCACAAAATCCATTTCATATATAACGTTTATTATAACCCAGATGGTAATTTAATTATAATATACCAATCAATTTTACCGTGTAAACACTTTAATTTGGAGAAATCTGATAAGTTTGATGAATTTTTGCTCGACAAGGATCGCTTCCGGTCAACTTTTACAGACTTTGTCGTTGCTCAAAATTTAAAAGTTAAATAGCATTTTATAGCTAATGCCTAGGGGATCGCGAGGCTCTATTCAAAATTTGACCGGGTTATGAGGTCTTTGAGATATTATAGTTCAAAGTTGAAAATTCGAAATTTTGCTTTTGATACCATACTTGCTTCCGGCGGTGTCGGGTCGTTTCGCCCCGACTACCTGTTCGCCCCAAGTCGATTTGCTCGGGTCGTTTCGCACCTATAAAATGAGTCGTTTCGCCCTGGGTCTTTTCGCTTCTCTAAATAAAAACTATGCAGTATCTGTAAACAATAAAGTGTATTTTGTGTGTTGGACAGGAGCTGATGAACTTGAATTAACTATGTGCTGTATCAGTGTGCTTTTTATGCTTTGTATGCTTTGTTGTTGTTTTTGTAAAACTGACTTAATAAAATAAATATATATATATTTAAAATTACGTTTTTTCTGTACATCTATAATAATTTAGATCCATGATCTGTCAAAGATCGAAAGAGTAAAAACATGCACTTCAACAAAAAAAGTAAATTATTACAGAAACCATAATACAAGCACACGTAATAGACAATGATCTATCATTATATATCCCATACAAAGTACGGCGAAACGACCAAGAGGCAAAGGGGATTCGGGGCGAAACAACCCGGATTCGCTTCCGGCGATCTTTTCTATACTTTCATTTATTTCTTATAAACTATTCATCATTTTGAAGCTAAATGAATGACATGGGCCAATCACTAATAGCTTTTTGACCGGGGTGAAGCATTATGGAGAAATCTGAGTTCTAATGTTAAAATTCGATGTAGTGACACTATCAACAATTTCACTTCCGGTCAACTTGTAGGTACTTTATTAATTTGCAATAAACTATATATTTTAATAAAGATCTTTTAAATACCTTCCAGAGGCATTTTTAATTTTTATTCTATGTCAAGCCGTTAAAAAGCTATGAACAAAAATATATGTATTTATAATTCCGTCTTTTCCATTTAAACCATCCTGTTATTTCCGCCTTTACGATTGAAAGAAATCCGAAAATATATAAAAAACAAGTATTAGCTTTCCTAAAAAGCTAGCAATCTCTAAGATTTATTTTTCGTGGACACAAATACGTACTGTTTTTAATGTTATTATGTATTGTTATTATTAACATCACTTCATTATAAGTACACAATGTTTAGATAGCCAAATCAGGCAACCGCAAAATATAGGTCAGAGTCAGCATATGAAGCATGCAATATGCGAAGCATCTCTAGATGCATCATTCTACGCAGTAAGATAGTTGATGTGAACCTTGTCAGTAAGCAGGAAAAGATTAAATTGCTCTCCTTTTCTCACTTGTTTTTCCGTTTTTCTCCGTTTAAGTTTTATGATACACATTTTATGATAAACATACACAAATCAATGCGACTTTCCTTTTAAAACAATTAAATTCCCATTATCTTGCATAATTTTTTCTTTTTTTATCGTAACCGATTCGTGATCGCTCGGCTATTCTCGATTGGCAACGAACGGCGGTCGGCCTATTATTATTGCCACCGCAATGTTATGCAGGGTTTTCATCCCTAACTTAGCTCTGCTTATTTGTTGAATATTTTAAATTTGTTTGGACTAGCAGGAATGATATATGGGCTTGAGATAATGAAATTTGGGCAATATGAAATAGAACACAACTAGAAAAGATGCAGAGGAAAATCTGGAGGCCTTCCAAACAAAACCTCAAATACTGCAGTTTACCTATTCGTTGATGCAATTCCAATACAGATGTATATAGATCTTAATAATATACTGTCACTCCTTAAGAATATAATCAGATGCCCATCATCAGCAGAGTATAATATCTTAATTAGACAACATTGCTTCAACAGAAATAGCAACGAACTTTTTACAGAAAGGGCTGAACTAGTTTTAGAGAAATATGGAATGGAGACAATAAATGAACTAATGAAAAACCCTAGATAAAAAAAGGCGTGGAAAAAAGTAGTAAGGAAGGCACAAAAATTATACTGGTCTCAACAATGTGAGGAAGATATAGCTAAGAAGTCAACCCTTTAATACCTCCAATTACAGAAAAACCCGATGTCACAACCACATAATATTTGGGAAGGCGCAGAAAATATACATAGAAAAATAAGAGCGACAGAAGTCAAGATCTGTCGCGAACTGTATTCACGATATTACAAGAACTATTGTTATTATTTTTACTTGTGATTATTTTTTTAATTATGCCATATTATTATTGTTATATAATTTGTTTAGAACAAGGATGTTATGGATTATTCTAGGAATTAGTTGATTGTACTATTGTGTATCTGGAAGCTTCTGGAATTTACATGTTACTATTATTAGATAAGAAAGATTTAGATAATTATAGAAACTACTTGAAAAAGAACTTTCTACAATATTCTTTATAAAATAGTATATAAGACATGGTTGTAACATTTATAGGAGTTCAAGTTTAAGTTTAAGTACAAGTAATAGTTGTAAGATAAGACAGTGACAATAGCAGTTATCCAATAAGGTATTGTTAAAAGGGAAAGTAGCTGTACGTATTGTAAATAGAAGTTTGCAGTTAATTAAGAAATAGATTATTGCGAGCGGGCTTTATGGGAATTAGAACATGGTCAGACCTTATATTTGTCAATATTTTATACCGAGCGATAGCGAGGTATAAAATGAAGACAAATATAAGGTCTGACCATGTTCTAATTCTCATAAAGCCCGCTCGCAATAATCTATTTCGATTCTAATATGTCTAACAAATGTTTTAAAATTTCGAAGCGGTTCTAAGAGGACGCTTTCAGTGGTAATATTGTTGTTTTGAAACTAACACGATATATCCCAAAATAGTATGTTAAAGCAAATAAAATTGACATAAACATATTTTCTCGTCATTTTATTGAATGTACGTACCTTTTAAACAAAAATATTGAGAAATCTTAACAAAATTGCATCGTTCCAGTTTGAAATTTTCAGTTCAGCGTAATATGACGTCGGAATTCTAATTGTGACGTTATATTAATTCGAATGTAGAATTGTTAAAAATATAATGTATCGTGAGTAGTTTAAATCATATAAATCTCAGAATTCAGACTAAAAGTAATAAATTATTAACAATAACGATAATTATGGATAACACATAACAAACGGCATTTGTAAGTCAGTTTTTACATTTACACTAAACACGCAGTTTACGCATGTGCGAACTACACTTATTGGAATTTTGACACGGCTTTGTTTACATAGCTAAAGCAGGACGTCATATTAGAATAAAAGTTAGAGACCTGATTCCGTGTTAGTTTGGATTTCGCCACAAGATCAGCTTGTAACTCAAACATACCTGTTTAATACAACAAGAAAAAAGTATGGAGATAGTTATATCAAAACTATATGCTGCCTATGCGGAGATGAGCCAGATGATCAACATTTTATTCTCAAGTGTCCAAAGCTGGAAAACGTTTGGATAAGGCATCTCCGAAATATCAAAAGCTACCTAGATAACCTCAGAAACGATGTTTACCAAGTGTTTGTCACCCAAAACAACCTACTTCAACTCATACTGGACTGTACAAACCAACAGATGCCGTATATCAGTAAGCTGAAAAAACAAGGTTATATAGAGCTGGAGGAACTAACCAGGAGCATGTGCTATAACCTACATATGGAAAGAATGAGACAGTTAAAGAAGGGGGATGGGGCAGGATTCTATAAATATATAAACTATGTATAATCCGATGCTTTTAGTGTTTTTAATAGAAAAAATGCAATAGTGATAATACCCTTCTTGTATATATATCTATGAATTTTATGTTGACTCCACGCTTGACCAAGTGCATCTTATCGTTTTAAGCATCGTGTTTTAGCAGCTTTTATCGTTTTAGAAACCGCTATACTTGCCCTTTTTGATATCAGAAAGTAAAATTTTAGATTAACAATATTTGAACATTTTAGTGCATTTATGACTAGTGCCTTATATTTTACGTATAATGCTGCTTCTTGCCTTTTATTGCTTTTAGTGCTTTTACGATGAAGTAGTGATTTTAGTCTGAGTTTAAAAACTCTGCATTTAAATAAGTTATATGCGGATGCCTAACTGTATTATAACCCAAATATACACTGTACATAAATTTTCACCTGACTCCGTCAACTATTCGTATTCTCACTTTGACTATATGCAACATACACATGCAATGATGTGCACCACATATATCTATCCAGAGGATAGAGTGCGCTGACTTACGGCGGTAGTTACCTGAACCAATCGGCAGCTGTCTCCCGATTTAGCCTATTATGATTGCTACCGCTCGTAATTATGCCGGGTTTTCATCCCTAACTTAGGTCTGCTTATTTGTTTTCCAAACGGCAACTATCTCCCGATTTAGCAGCCAATCAAGACACAGCATTGTTTATCTGTTATCCTTGAGATACGACTGGTTTCCGCTGTTTAGCTTTTGATTATTTATCCAGTCTCGCATGCGAGACGGGAATGATCCCGTATTTGACTTTTTGCTGTACATTTTTACAGGGGGACAATCGTTGCGAGAAATAACATGGTGAACAAAGACGAGAGTATGGCGACAGATATTGTTATAAACCCTTCCGTACTGAAGAGATTGTAATGATATAATTTTTAGTAAAGATATAAGAGAAAAAGACTCTGCCCTGGATAAATAAAGAAATAAGAAAGCTAATACATAAAAGAGACCGCAATCTATAATAAGAAAAGATATGGGTTAAACCAGTTTTTTTCAATTTGTATTATTTAAAATTTCATCTTATGCTGTAAAGGGTTGCAAATATAGACGATTGTGAAAGGCAAGAACTAATCATCTTGATTATAATATCTCAACTTTGAGAAGAGTGCTGTAATAAAAAAAGCAAAGTTTTGGAAGGACAAATATATGTTTACCAATAAAAATACAAGCAGTAGCTGGGATCCAATACTAGTCATGTAGTTTTTGTTTTATCTCTTTTACTTTTAATCTCTAACCCAGCACTCACTAATATTTTAACATTTTTCTTGGCATCCAAGCTCACAATTCTCGAATTTATTTCTTCACAATCTTACTAACCCTTCCGACGTGCACCACATTCTGTCAGTAACACTCGAAAGAGGAGTAGATAGTATTCAGAAAAAGATAGATATATAGAGATAGCTGCAATATGGGAAAGTTGTAAAATGTTCTCTTTGCCACGATGTAATATTTTTAGCAAAGCCAATGCAAAGACCAATATTCTGGAAGAAAAAACAACGCTTACCAGTACTTATATGAAAATGGTAGTCACGGTTGTACTTACCTAGACTCATAGGTACAGGGTAATAGGTTTTGGTCACTTATATCTGCTACATGTCATCATCACTCTTGACAAATGCATGGATGCTGAAGAGTTGAACAAACGATTTATTTACTACTTTGAAGATACCATCCATATACCATAAAACTTATCCACAGGCCTGGGAAAGCATGTTTAATGCTTGATCTTATGTATCGTTTTTCACATTTTATGCTTCTTCGTGCTTTTACTATTGCATCCAATGTGCTTGTCTCATGTTTTGATTTTTATGTCTTGTTTTTAACTTTTTAGCCTTTATGCCTGTGCTTCCAAATGCGCTTGTCTGATGTTTGATTTTAATCTCTATCCTCTTATTGTTGAGCTTCCATATGTGCTTGTTTAATGTTTCATTTTTCAGTCATCTTGCTTTTTAGTTATTGTGCTTATTCTTAGAGTCGTATATTGTCAAATAATTTGTCTTGCATGCTTTCCTTTTTATTACGTTCGTGAATAAAGTTATTTGTGTGACAATATGTAATTATGTACTAGTAAAGCTCCGCAGAGCTTGTTTTTCTGTTACTTGACTTTAAATAAAGCTAACTTACTTACATATCTTTGGATATATTCTATTATATTTTTATGTTTTATATTTATTTCAAAGCGAGATAAATATTGAATCTGCAGGGTGAATGCACACCCAGTTGGTGGTTTTTGATCTTTTGGCACATCTCCATAATGTATGACTATGGCAGTCTTTTTGGTTCCTACATGTTATTCTATAGCGCTATAAGCTTTCTTTTTCCATGTATTGTACTGGAGTCTACCAAATGATACTCTTTGACTGGGTTGGTATTTATTGGAGCACCAGCAATGGGCTCTACTTGAATTGAATTCTCTTCTATGGGGTTGGGAATGAGGAAAGAGATTTCATCCACTATAGAGTTGTCAACTATTTGTTCTGCTTGATCCAATGCATTTTGCGTGGGCTCTTCTTGGGCAATCTGTAGTTCAGGTTCTGGTGCTTTTGGTTGTGTGCATTCATTACATCTCCGCTGCAGATCTAGATTGGCGTTTACAGCTCGTCTGTAGTTGGCTCTAGAAATGCCAGTGTCACAGGTCCTGTTCTGCCAGTGCTGTGTTGGAACACAGCCTTATGTCTAGGTCGCACCTTTTGTTTTACACTGTATACATGGAAACTCACTCATTCAGTGGTTTGAAATTGGATTGTGATTGTCCCATTACTTATTCCTTCTCTTAGCCTGGCATATATTTTTGCAATATTTCTCAAATTAATTTCACCTTTCAATTACCGATTTTTTTTTAAGTCGCAACAAGAGATGTATGATTAAAAGAAATTAGTTTTGTTAATTAACTTTGATGATTTTTCGAACAAAGCCAATTATTAAAACATAGGATCATTAATTAATTGTCATTAATTAGTTAATTATAAATAGTGAAACTAGTAAATGTTCATAACAAAACAAATAAAGTTATTAATTTGTACACAACTCATTTTTTTTTGTTTTATTGACAAACACATAAACAAAGTACCAAAAATTAAACAGGTCTGAAGTGACCAACACCTAGTATATGTCAGTACCAAAGTGACCAGGTACTGAAGTGACCTGATACCTATCTGTACTATTTAATGATGTGTGAGTGTTGTCTTTCAACAGTCATGAAATGTGGCACATGACAAAAAATGCAATTTTGCTTGTCAGGTAGTTGTTCATTCATATGACCGAATGTCTGGCTCAAAGTTTCTCATTAAAATTGCATTTATTGAATGTTTTAGGTTATTCATTCTTGCAGTACCAGTCTCACTAATTAGCGACAAGAACCATCAAAAAGTGACCAGAACATAAAATTTAGCCACACACACACGCACACCAAAATCTCCTGCTGTAGCCATACGCTTTCTTATGAATTCATTTGTAGATTTTAAAAAAATGTGTTAACCTAAATTGGTCATTCAAAGATACTTGCTAAAATGTTGTTTTGAAATGTGGCAATTACCTCAGGACTTACTAGTAGTTTAACATAAGATCCTATGGGGAAAAAAGTTTAAAAACACCTTTTGAAACCGGTGAAGTAATCTTAGCAAATCTTGCATTCCATGTCAATGAAAATTTGGGATATAATTGCATATTAGGTGAGTTAGAAGCCTATCGATTTTTGAGTAAATCCATCACTTGCCAAACAAATGTTTGAATATTTTATGACAGATGTTTCTTGACAATTATTCAAAAAGTTTCCATTTAATCTCAATGAAACTTTGGGGTAGAGTTTCACATTAAGTCAAGTTGATCAGAAGCCTATCGATTCCTTACAATAACTCAAAAAGTTTGCATTTGATTTGAATGAAACTTTAGAATATTATTACATATCAGGTTATTAACAAGCCTATTGATGATGGAGGAATTCCTTAAGAGGCCAAGTTACAGTAACCCGTTTACAAAGAAACGTTCAAATTTTTACAAAAAAAAATTTTTTTTTCTAGTTTTAATTGTCATGGAAATATGTATGTAAAGACAGTAAATTTATATTCAAGACAGAGTTGACTGATACTGTATCCCCAATAATTTATACAGTAATTCAGAGAAAGGCACACAATAAAGCCTACTTGAAAGAACAACTAAACATAATTAGGAAAAACCCATGACACTTTCATCATAGAATTATAGTTTTCGCGATTGTCCCTTCACTATCCTATCCTCAATTCAACTGGTTCATCTTTCCATAATTCTACTTTTTGTCTTGGAACTGTTTATGTATAAGGTTTTTATAATTTAAAAATGCTTAGTGCCCGTTAAATTTAAAAAGTACCAGCTGCAACACATTTACATAAGGAGAAGACAATATACAGGTATTTACATTACATAAATTAGTGAAGACAAACAAGTCAAGTCATATAGGGAAATTTAAATGTAATCTGATGTGAGAGCGAATTCCCTCCCTCTCTTTTCATTTTCATATACTACATGTATTTCTTTTTTTATAAAGGGAAAAAAAGTCCAGATGGTAAACGAAAATGAAAACTGAAATATTTACACCATATAGACGAATTCAGTCTCATCCAACATGTAATCATGATTTATACAGGGACAAAATCAATGTAACTGATAAATAACAATTAAATGGCCTAGTACTTGTAATTTAAAGAAGTGACTGATTACAGATGAAATTACCTTAGTCATTACTTTAAAAATGTTATCATCCCAGCTGATTACGAGTACTACAAATTATAATTACCGTACTACAAGTTTATGCATAGATAATTCTTTGTAATGGTAATAGACACCATAAATAAAAATGGTCTGTACATCCATAAATATAAAGTATTAACAAGAGATTCAGGCTGAATTAAAGAGAATAATTCTGTGAAAATTAAATTATCTTTATTTTTAAATTTTTATATGCTAATCAAAGACATATGATGTTATGGGAACACCCATGGTGGCTGGCGCCCACATAGGTTTCCCCTCTCTATCTCAAACAGTTGTTGTATGATCTTCATGAAACTAGGCAAAGTTTGATAATAAGTCAAAACACTTCAGCCACTGCAAGGTTATTGCCTTTACAAAAAATGACAAATTTGCCTTGCCCACTCTCTAAATCAAACAGTTGTTGTCCATTTTTCATGAAACTTGGAAAAAATGTTTATGGGCATAATACTAGTATCTCAGCCAAGTTCGATAACCAAGCAAATGTCTTCAGCCACTTTAGAGTTATGGCCCTTTATTTCTAAAAAAAAATACAAATTCACCTTATCTGCTATCTATCTCAAATAGTGGTTGTCTGATCTTCATGAAACTAAGGGAAAATGTTTAAGGGCATAATATCTCAACCAAGTTTGATAACCAGTCAGACAGCTTTTGGCACTTCATAGTTATGGCCCTTTATACATGTTATACATAAATAATATATAAATAATTTTAAGAAAAAGTGCCAAATTGGTCGCTGCTCTTAGTGAAATAGTTCTTCATTGATCGTCATAAATGTTTAAGGAATTGTTGGTGTCTAAGGTATTAAATTGGCTGGTTATCAAGTTGATTTAAATGCCCTGAAACTATTAATGTGGGTGGTTATCAAATCGATTATAGTGTATTAGTTGTACATGGTTCCTTTGATATAATTGACACCTCGTCAAATACCTCAAATTTATTTGGCATTTAATTGGCTGGTTATCAAATTCATTTGAGTTATAAGGATTCCTGCAACTAAATAAATGTACACACCTTCTGTTAAATTTTTCAAATATTTATAAAGATGTTTGACTGGCATTTTGTGGAACAAGTTGTTTTTAATTATTGTGATACAAATAAAGCAATCCTTTTTGTTGCTGTTTAAAATTACCAATTCACAGATCAGGCAGGGCATACATGTAGCGGCATGTAGAGACTTAAATTGCATTTGTTGAAAAACTGAAAAAAAAAACATTTGAATGTTAGCATACATGTCTGCTAGTAAATGCTGTCATATTTGATTGTCGGTTATTTTTCATCAATGTTTAGTAATTTGTTCTATCTTTCAATTACACTTGTGTTGTTAGGTTTGTAATTGCTGTATCTCCTCTTTTTTCAATTAAGATTGTACATGTAGTCGAGCATACCCAGCCCACAGTAAAATTGGAACATGTATCCTCAGTGTTGACAGCATGTGATAAATAGTAAATGACCAACCACAGTAACCTTTCTGTCACCTGACTGTCACTAAAGGCCTAATATCGGACTACAATGTCAACACACATTGGAGGCTTGGTTTGTGGGGATGGTTATTTTATTTACCTGTAATCAATTAGTTTGAAATCAGTTCATAGGTAAATGTCTTTCATGGTTTCATGTATGTCCTAAACATGACATGACTCCCAACCTTGTTTTCTCATCAGATTTTGCATATAGGATAAATGGCTCAATATCAGCTGGGTCATAGATTGTTACTACTTTTATTTTATATTGTCTTTGTATAAATGAGAATTGAATTTAGTTTCCTAGTATATATATTTTGCAACAGAAAGGAACCCACAAATGTGTTATTAATGCTTTAAAATTATGAAGAATATTAGTACAGTCATAAAAATTGTCATGATAGTCACAGTTTTTGGGGGGATAGTTTTATTTAAGGATTGTTTTCAATTGCTGGTTAGATTATTGGATATAGACGACTTTGGGTAGGTTTATATTTTAAATTCAATACGATGAAAAGAAATAACACAAACAATATTTTACAAGTAGTATATTAATATTTGCAATTCACAATTCTTTGTGTCGTCACTTGTTGTTAAATGTTTGCGGAAGAATCCATATATAGTCAACATCATCAATACTTATAATTATGACGTCAACAATCAGTCACATGCTGGTATAGCAAGTTTAGGTTATACAAAACGGACAATCTTGCTCAGCTGTTGAATATTAAAAGGAAATTAAAAAATATGATTACTAGATGTAGTGCCAGAATCAGTTTGAGTTAAGACAACTAGGTGAAATTGTACCATGGGTGAAATATAGTTCAAAGACTTTTTCTTTTAGAGTAGGAATAACGTTTGTGTCTTATACTAATAGTTTGGTGACATCTAACTATTACCCAGTGTCCATCTGGAATACATTTATGTAATCCTTGTCTGGCAGACATATGAACACTGATCATGACAGGAAAGTGAAATTTTTAGACTATTGGTTGTAATGTCTCATTCTTCATTTATGGAATAGATGTTCTGTTTACGTATAATTTTTTCTTGTTGTTGATGTTAATAATTATCTTATACAGTCTTCTCCGGGTTTTTTGGTTTTGTGACAAATCCAGAGCTTCATCTTTGACCTCAATGCCAAAGGTTAATATTTGTGTCAGATATTTGACAGTCTCCATGATGACTAAAAGTTGACCATTACAGAATATTTGTATCAGAAATAACTTTTGATTTGTTCTATATGTCACAACCACTTTCCCTTCTTTTTACTTGATTTTGGCTACCGACATAAACTATCAACTTTAAAACAGAGTGATTTGACAGATGCCAGCTGTTAGAGCTGTCATTTTCCTTTACCTTGCAAATAACATCAAGTGTGAAATTATAGATTTTTTTTACTTGTTTGTGTATGCTTAAGGAGATTTTTTTAAAGGTTTGACCTAAATGTACATGTACAAGTATAAAGCAAGGGCTATATACATGTACATGTATAACATTTCACATGTAGTTAGTGCATTATCACAAAAGGGTGTATTTTTTTGTTTTTATCTGTCTTTATCCTGACCAGTTTACCTTAATGTGAAATTTATTTATTGCTTTTTGGCCTGAATTTCAGAGTGAAAATCGGGGTTATAGTATTGCGAATGTTAGACGAGCGGGCTGGAAAAAATTTTCGTAACATTTACTCAACAACTACTAATCACATTCTCTTGAAATTTGGTATGCATCATTATGTTTCAACATATGTGTATGTGTAGGCATATGAATTTTGCATGTAAGGGGTCATCCATAATTGTCAAAATTTTTCACGAGTTTGCAAAGAGCACTATAGGGGGGGGAGGGGGTTTCAATTTCAACATTTTTTCGGTACGTTCTTTAACTTCCGGTAATGTGGATGTGCAGACTTGAAAAAAATGTTGACGTACTCTTTTGGAGGGAGGGAGGGGGTTTTCAAAAAGAGTGCTCTTTGCAAACTTGTGAAAAATGTTGACAATTATGGATGACCCCTAAGACTACAGCTACAAAAATGTTGCAAGCAAGACTGCAACATCAGAAGACAATATGCCATGCAGACCATCTTAAAGAGAGACATATGTATAATTCAGTTCACTACAGTCTACATACAAGGTGTTGTGTACATGTACATACTAGTACCAGTACGTGTATGAAAAACCATTTGTCAGAGTTTGTAAAAATAGCTGATGAATATTCTTTCATTATGTTTAAATGGTATAGTTTGTGCATATTTTTTATGCTTGCAATATATTTTCTATCATCAAATTGCTGTAATAAATTTGTATTTATTTGCAAAGTATTAGTGGAAGTGAACAATCTTTCGTTGAGGCTGTAGAGAATGCTGCAAGCATCAACACCAAGTTATGTATAGAGAGAAAGATGAGGCTTCCCTTCCTTGATTCACAGACTGGTGTGGCACAGAACCACACAAACTTGTGGCACCCTTATAAAGACAGACACGAAGGTTTGTATTATTTCATTTAATTTCTTCAATCTAAAATTGGAATGGATTCTTATTATGTTTAAGTAAAATTTTTACTCATGCAAATTCAATATTTTATTTACTTTCCCACCTTAACATCAAAGCAAACAATATAAATTTATCAGCATTTGTATCCATGAATATCACAGTGGTGCTAGACAGACATGTGAACTGTAAATTTTCAGTATTTAATCGTGTTGTTGCACATGGTATATACATGTGAACTTAAAAATTTAATATCATTACATTCAATACCGGTATTTTATTTACCTTACCACCCAGCATACAATGTGAACTCAGCGTTTGTATCCAAAAATATCACAGTGGTGCCAGACAGACATGTGAACTGTAAATTTTCAGTATGTTATCATGATTTGCACATGGTATACATGTGAATTTAAAAAAAAAATCCAATCTTACATGTGTCAGAAAGGGCAGAGTAAGATTTTTCAGAACTGTTTTAAACAGCAATATACATGGTTTACAGTGAAATATTTCTATCATTGTTTGATTGTCTGAATGGTATTGAATGCCACATGCATTATTATAATACATAATTTATTGTGGCATAAATACATACTGATTTTACCACGAGTTTGCTTTTTATGCCAAAACTGTGTTATATAGCTGAAAAATGTATGATTGTGGCTTAAACTCCCATGTTAACTTGATGGGTTATTAAAATCTAGTTTTCTATCAACATTTACATGTAGGATAAACAATCTCGCCATAGGCAGTGTGTTATCTCAACTCCAATCTTAATTGACAATGATTGCCTGTTTTCCAAGTTAAGGTCTGGGTTTTTTCGGCTACTCTGGCTTCCTTCCCCCATAAAACCTGGACGCAATGATATAGCTGAAAAATTGCTGAAAGTGGCATTAAACATCAAATAAATAACAAACATTTAAAAATCTTCTCTACAATAGCTTGGCAGAATCTGATTTAAATTCAGATGTAAGGTCACAACTTTGTATTCATTATGTCACTTCCTGTGTTTTTTGTACAATGTACCATCCACAAACATTCCATGTATTCTTTGTCAACTGTACCATTCACATCCACAAACATTCTCTGTGTTCTTTGTCAACTGTACCATCCACAAACATTCCCTGTGTTCTTTGTCAACTGTACCATCCACAAACATTCCATATGTTCTTTGTCAACTGTACCATCTACAAACATTCCCTGTTTTCTTTGTCAGCTATACCATCCACAAACATTCCCAGTGTTCTTTGTCAACTGTACCATCACAAACATTCCCAGTGTTCTTTGTCAACTGTACCATCCACAAACATTCCATGTGTTCTTTGTCAACTGTACCATCCACAAACATTCCCTATGTTCTTTGTCAACTGTACCATCCACAAACATTCCCTATGTTTTTTGTCAACTGTACCATCCACAAACATTCCCTGTGTTCTTTGTCAACTGTACCATCCACAAAAATTTCCAGTGTTCTTCGTCAACTGTACCATCCACAAACATTCCCTGTTTTCTTTGTCAGCTATACCATCAACAAACATTCCCTGTGTTCTTTGTCAACTGTACCATCCACAAACATTCCCAGTGTTCTTTGTTAACTGTACCATCCACAAACATTCCCTGTGTTCTTTGTCAACTGTACCATCCACAAACATTCACTGTGTTCTTTGTCAACTGTAGCATCCTCAAACATTCCCTTTGTTCTTGTTAACTGTACCATCCACAAACATTCCCTTTGTTCTTTGTCAACTGTTTATGTATAAGGTTTTTATAATTTAAAAATGCTTAGTTCCCGTTAAATTTAAAAAGTACCAGCTGCAACACATTTACATAAGGAGAAGACAATATACAGGTATTTACATTACATAAATTAGTGAAGACAAACAAGTCAAGTCATATAGGGAAATTTAAATGTAATCTGATGTGAGAGCGAATTCCCTCCCTCTCTTTTCATTTTCATATACTACATGTATTTCTTTTTTTATAAAGGGAAAAAAAGTCCAGATGGTAAACGAAAATGAAAACTGAAATATTTACACCATAGAGACGAATTCAGTCTCATCCAACATGTAAATATCATGATTTATACAGGGACAAAATCAATGTAACTGATAAATAACAATTAAATGGCCTAGTACTTGTAATTTAAAGAAGTGACTGATTACAGATGAAATTACCTTAGTCATTACTTTAAAAATGTTATCATCCCAGCTGATTACGAGTACTACAAATTATAATTACCAGTTTATGCATAGATAATTCTTTGTAATGGTAATAGACACCATAAATAAAAATGGTCTGTACATCCATAAATATAAAGTATTAACAAGAGATTCAGGCTGAATTAAAGAGAATAATTCTGTGAAAATTAAATTATCTTTATTTTTAAATTTTTATATGCTAATCAAAGACATATGATGTTATGGGAACACCCATGGTGGCTGGCGCCCACATAGGTTTCCACTCTCTATCTCAAACAGTTGTTGTATGATCTTCATGAAACTAGGCAAAGTTTGATAATAAGTCAAAACACTTCAGCCACTGCAAGGTTATTGCCTTTACAAAAAATGACAACTTTGCCTTGCCCACTCTCTAAATCAAACAGTTGTTGTCCATTTTTCATGAAACTTGGAAAAAATGTTTATGGGCATAATACTAGTATCTCAGCCAAGTTCGATAACCAAGCAAATGGCTTCAGCCACTTTAGAGTTATGGCCCTTTATTTCTAAAAAAAAATACAAATTCACCTTATCTGCTATCTATCTCAAATAGTGGTTGTCTGATCTTCATGAAACTAAGGGAAAATGTTTAAGGGCATAATATCTCAACCAAGTTTGATAACCAGTCAGACAGCTT
Source organism: Limnoperna fortunei (assembly GCA_944474755.1). Classification (NCBI taxonomy): domain Eukaryota; kingdom Metazoa; phylum Mollusca; class Bivalvia; order Mytilida; family Modiolidae; genus Limnoperna; species Limnoperna fortunei. Next base: position 3,351,519 of record OX104119.1, read on the forward strand.
TTGGTACTTCATAGTTATGGCCCTTTATACATGTTATACATAAATAATATATAAATAATTTTAAGAAAAAGTGCCAAATTGGTCGCTGCTCTTAGTGAAATAGTTCTTCATTGATCGTCATAAATGTTTAAGGAATTGTTGGTGTCTAAGGTATTAAATTGGCTGGTTATCAAGTTGATTTAAATGCCCTGAAACTATTAATGTGGGTGGTTATCAAATCGATTATAATGTATTAGTTGTACATGGTTCCTTTGATATAATTGACACCTCGTCAAATACCTCAAATTTATTTGGCATTAAATTGGCTGGTTATCAAATTCATTTGAGTTATACGGATTCCTGCAACTAAATAAATGTACACACCTTCTGTTAAATTTTTCAAATATTTATAAAGATGTTTGACTGGCATTTTGTGGAACAAGTTGTTTTTAATTATTGTGATACAAATAAAGCAATCCTTTTTGTTGCTGTTTAAAATTACCAATTCACAGATCAGGCAGGGCATACATGTAGCGGCATGTAGAGACTTAAATTGCATTTGTTGAAAAACTGAAAAAAAAAACATTTGAATGTTAGCATACATGTCTGCTAGTAAATGCTGTCATATTTGATTGTCGGTTATTTTTCATCAATGTTTAGTAATTTGTTCTATCTTTCAATTACACTTGTGTTGTTAGGTTTGTAATTGCTGTATCTCCTCTTTTTTCAATTAAGATTGTACATGTAGTCGAGCATACCCAGCCCACAGTAAAATTGGAACATGTATCCTCAGTGTTGACAGCATGTGATAAATAGTAAATGACCAACCACAGTAACCTTTCTGTCACCTGACTGTCACTAAAGGCCTAATATCGGACTACAATGTCAACACACATTGGAGGCTTGGTTTGTGGGGATGGTTATTTTATTTACCTGTAATCAATTAGTTTGAAATCAGTTCATAGGTAAATGTCTTTCATGGTTTCATGTATGTCCTAAACATGACATGACTCCCAACCTTGTTTTCTCATCAGATTTTGCATATAGGATAAATGGCTCAATATCAGCTGGGTCATAGATTGTTACTACTTTTATTTTATATTGTCTTTGTATAAATGAGAATTGAATTTAGTTTCCTAGTATATATATTTTGCAACAGAAAGGAACCCACAAATGTGTTATTAATGCTTTAAAATTATGAAGAATATTAGTACAGTCATAAAAATTGTCATGATAGTCACAGTTTTTGGGGGGATAGTTTTATTTAAGGATTGTTTTCAATTGCTGGTTAGATTATTGGATATAGACGACTTTGGGTCGGTTTATATTTTAAATGCAATACGATGAAAAGAAATAACACAAACAATATTTTACAAGTAGTATATTAATATTTGCAATTCACAATTCTTTGTGTCGTCACTTGTTGTTAAATGTTTGCGGAAGAATCCATATATAGTCGACATCACCAATACTTATAATTATGACGTCAACAATCAGTCACATGCTGGTATAGCAAGTTTAGGTTATACAAAATGGACAATCTTGCTCAGCGGTTGAATATTAAAAGGAAATTAACAAATATGATTACTAGATGTAGTGCCAGAATCAGTTTGAGTTAAGACAACTAGGTGAAATTGTACCATGGGTGAAATATAGTTCAAAGACTTTTTCTTTTAGAGTAGGAATAACGTTTGTGTCTTATACTAATAGTTTGGTGACATCTAACTATTACCCAGTGTCCATCTGGCATACATTTATGTAATCCTTGTCTGGCAGACATATGAACACTGATCATGACAGGAAAGTGAAATTTTTAGACTATCGGTTGTAATGTCTCATTCTTCATTTATGGAATAGATGTTCTGTTTAAGTATAATTTTTTCTTGTTGTTGATGTTAATAATTATCTTATACAGTCTTCTCCGGGTTTTTTTGTTTTGTGACAAATCCAGAGCTTCATCTTTGACTTCAATGCCAAAGGTAAATATTTGTGTCAGATATTTGACAGTCTCCATGATGACTAAAAGTTGACCATTACAGAATATTTGTATCAGAAATAACTTTTGATTTGTTCTATATGTCACAACCACTTTCCCTTCTTTTTACTTGATTTTGGCTACCGACATAAACTATCAACTTTAAAACAGAGTGATTTGACAGATGCCAGCTGTTAGAGCTGTCATTTTCCTTTACCTTGCAAATAACATCAAGTGTGAAATTATAGATTTTTTTTACTTGTTTGTGTATGCTTAAGGAGATTTTTTTAAAGGTTTGACCTAAATGTACATGTACAAGTATAAAGCAAGGGCTATATACATGTACATGTATAACATTTCACATGTAGTTAGTGCATTATCACAAAAGGGTGTATTTTTTTGTTTTTATCTGTCTTTATCCTGACCAGTTTACCTTAATGTGAAATTTATTTATTGCTTTTTGGCCTGAATTTCAGAGTGAAAATCGGGGTTATAGTATTGCGAATGTTAGACGAGCGGGCTGGAAAAAATTTTCGTAACATTTACTCAACAACTACTAATCACATTCTCTTGAAAGGACGAGGTACGTTAAGAGCCATTTTTGGCCCCCCAATTGGAAGAAAAATAAAACTAATAAAACATTATCGTTAACACTTGAATTTGTTCTAATACATGTGACGTTAAATAAAAAAAAGTATCAAAACCATATATTAAGCTGCCACGGAGTACATTTCGCCCTCAAATGGAGCAAGTGTTAACTGAAATAAGGGAAAATACTATTCAGCCACGAGTCTAAACTAAAAAAATTAACCCCTGCGCCAACGAGTACTAACATGAAAAATTAACCAGTTTGAAGACAGATTGACTGCTTTTAGAAAATTTATTGCTCTTTTTGATACTCTTTGGCGCAGGTACTTAATTTCTAAAAAACAAACATCATTTCAGAACATTCGAAAGCTCAAATAAGTAATATCTTGTTTTAACCCGGATAAAACGCGTTATAGTTTCCGTACTCAGTATTTTTTTCTTCGATCTTTACGCACTGGTTTTTGATCTTAGAATAATTTTTTTCTCAAAAAGTTAATGAATCCCTTAGAATTATAGTTTGATAGAATTTTTTTATACACATTTTGATATCTCGTACGAAAATTTCAATCGGGGATTTATTTTTCTGACTTGTGTCGTATTGCGCTCGATCAACTCGACAACTGACATCGGCTACTATAGAAGGAAAGCATCTACTCTACTGTACATGGACAACTGATATTGTTTCTTTACAGTCGAACATATTGTCAGCAGAAAAAGGTATGTTAAGCAATTAAGCTATTAAATAAACGAATATATAATATCCAGATCGTAGAAATGCATCTTACTGGAAGTATTGTAAAAAACGTATCCCCCAAATTATGTTTAGTGACGCAAAAACGATTGCATATATGCATTCTAAAGAATATATCGTTATTTTTCGCCAAACAGATTTTTATTACTTACTGATTAAAAATAAAAATGCATTTTTCAAGATGTACATTTAACAATATATGGTGTCGTCTGCGAGTCGACATATAATATATGTGAAACGCTCAATAAACAGTAAAGAACATATTTTTGAAATATTACGAATAATACTGCAAAGCATACAACAGGTCAAAAATATATAAATAACATAAATAATAAAATCCATAGTTAACACAAACCCGTATTTTTCATAAAAATTTTGACTTTTGGGCGACAGTGCAGTAGCTTTATATATGACTTATTTAACAAACAACGCAGCGACGCTACTGTAGCCGAGTGGAAAGATGGAGCGCTTATAGGCACGAGATATATGCACAATGGTTCGAATCTGCAAAATAACTTTATTTTTTTTGTTTTTGTTTTTGTTTACATTTTTCATTGCACCAATGTATAGAGAATATAATTATTAAAATAATTATGAATAAAAAATATTTTGCCGAACATTACACTATGAAAAACTGTTGGTAAGCATATATAGGTAGTAAATGTCTACGCCATCGAAATACAACAGACATTACCCAGAAGATGTAAACAATTAAAATAAGTAATTCTTTTCATTACAATTTTGGATCAAATAAAGTTTAATTACTTATTTCATCACATTTCCTTAAAACCGTAATGTAGCCGCGTGGTATGATACAGGGCATCTGAAGACATTTACAACGGTTCGAATCTACAAAAACAATATACATTCTGTTAATTGTTTTTGTTTTGTATTTTATAAATAAAAGAAAATATAACTATTAAACATAACTCACCCGATATGTTCCATCTACTACCCTATTTATTGTGAAATAATTTAATAGTTTATTGGGAAACACTTATTCATATGCTGAATCATTTTAAAATGCTGAATCATTTTAAATACATGCATATGGCACATTAATAAATCGACGTGTTCAAAGTTTTCACAAATCGAAGTATATTGTTGAATTATAGGCAATCAAATTAAAAATTAAATCTTTCACTTGCGGCCCCCTTTTTGTTATGTAACGCAGCGACCATATCAAAAAGGGAGGAGCAAGTGAAATATTTAATTTTAATTAGACTGAATTTTAGGCAACCCACCTTCATCTTTTATTGACGAAAAAATGAGTCGCTAATGAATTACCCATGCATGCCGCGTGTTAAGATGAAGCGATGGAATAAAAGTGATAATGGGGGTTAGATACCTCGACCACGCTTTTTATTTTTCGTTTGACACAGAATTTAAATTATTAAACAAAAAGTATACATTTTTAATGTACATACGCATAAACCTGCATATTGTACATTTGAATGCTAAGTTGATTAATCGAATTACTAAAACACACGACTACACAAACACACAAAACTACATCAAATCGATATTTGTATATATCAGTATTTTTACAAAATGCATTTTCTTCTTTTCTGGCTTTATTTCTTAAAAACAAAATGATTTTTACTTTCAGGTTAAATGAAACCATGCCGCGGTCATACAGCTGTATTTTATGTCAGAAAACCCACCTTAATTTGGCCAGGAGGAGGAAACTAACAAACCAAGAATTGAGGTCTTACGTTTCGAGTATCATAAAAAGGAATGTAGATAAACAAGAAACCATTTGTACCAAATGTGCACTACAGTTCCACAAAGAAAAAAAAGATAACGCTAGATCCCCAACAGTAAGAATTGATAATGCGACAGATGATGAGGCTGACATAGAGGTAACTGTTGGTCAAAATGACTCATTTATGAAGAGCCCGAAATCAATAGAGTTACCGATTTCTTCCGCAGCAAAATCTCATCGAAGATGCATCGTATGCAAAAAGGAAAACACAAAGCGCACTCGTTTAATCGTCATCCCGGAAGAAGCAAAAACTCAAGCATTCATTGATCAAAATGTTCTGATAGCATCAAATAGTCGAAGTTGCAAAGATCATTTAATTGGCAAATACTTCAAGCAGCATGCATTAAACGAACTTAAAGCAATTTCATCTACAACTCAGTTTAACAGAAAAGACTTGACCGACCTCTTAGAGCGCACGCGCAACATGATTAAATCTGCAGGAAAACTTAATTTCGATACACATATTTCTCTTTCCGATGACGATTATGTCAACTTGACAGGTTTAACTATGGAACAGTTTGATTCAGTTTGTTCAGTAATTACGAAAATCAGGGCATCTGAAGTAAGATCACCGAGAACATGTTTGGCTATCCTATTGGTAAAATTAAGAACAGGGCTTTCTAACAGTATATTAGGAACATTGTTTTCTCTAACAAAACACCAAATACAGAGATCGATACATACTGCAAGGATTGCCATGATGGACCAGTTTGTTTCTTCATATCTTGGGTTCCGGCACATTAGTCATGCTGCGTTTGTGGCCAATCATACTACACCAATCGCAAAGCAATTATTTGGTGGCAATGAGGAAAATGTTGCTGTCCTTGTCTTAGATGGCACTTACGTTTACATACAAAAAAGTTCCCATCATAGGTTCCAAAAGATGACTTACAACATGCATAAATCAAGATGCCTCGTAAAACCAATGATGGTGGTAGGATCAGATGGCTATATTTTAAGTGTTCTAGGACCTTATTATTCGGACAGTGCAAATAACGATGCTTCTATTACCAAGCATGCAATTAAAACAAACGCTGATGAAATTAAAGACTGGTTGCAAACAAAAGATGTATTGATTGTAGACAGGGGTTTTCGGGACGTTTTGGAATTTTTACGGAATCTTGGATTTCAGTGTGAAATGCCATGCTTTTTAGAAAAAGGTCAGAAACAACACAGTACAGAGGAGGCTAACTCGTCACGGTTAGTAACCAAGGTACGCTGGGTTGTTGAAAGTGCAAATGGACGTTTAAAACAATGGAAATTTCTTGACAGAGTAGTTTCTAATCATTATGTGCCCTACATTGGTGACTTTGTTCGCATTGTATGCTCTCTTATTAACTGTTTTAGAGTTCCACTTATAAGTGATTTTGCATATGATGAACTGGGACTTGTAATGCTAGAGAAAAGCAAGGAGAAGAATCATGTCCAACAGTATGTGGATGAAAATAACCTGATAAAACGGAAGGTGATATATAAGGAGGTAAACGGTTCAAATTCAGTAGACGATTTTCCAAGAATGACCCTGCAGTCACTAAGAGATTTAACATTAGGTGTTTATCAATTAAAACAGGCATCGATGTACACCGAAGAACACTTGTCCACAGAGGGCGAGTATGCTTTGTTTGTTTGCAAAGACAGGTTAGATTTGTTACGCGTCAAACTATCGTCACGTCATTCATCATCCAAAACCTATAACGTTTGGGTCGAATATACAGATGACAACGTAACAGGCTGGTACTGTACTTGTAAACTGGGCACTAGAATAGTTGGTTGTTGTGCTCATGTGGCAAGTGTGATTTGGTATTTATCGTATAGTAGGTGGAATGAACACACTGACAAATCGTACAAATGTAAAATGATGTCGTCTCTAGTAGACTCACGAGACGCTCCGGACACGGACACGGACGCAGAAAGTGATGCTTCTTCTGTGATTAATGAGGAGGAATAGTTATGTTGACAACAGTATTAAACATTGTGTGTATCTCTGAAACCACAATTGCTGTATCAACACAAATATTATACGTTATGTTCTCGTTTGTAATATTTTCAGCTTTATCATAGAATGTCTGTTAACTTTGGACAACTTATTTGAATTTTGACTGGATAAAAGTCTAAACAAGAAAATTCTCAATTTGCTGTATAATAAGTAGTTTTGAAGCTGCGATAGCTTTTTAATTATTTTGTGTTTTTAATGAAATGTAACGTTTCTATTTACCGGAATGTCAAGCTAAATGTAAACATTTTTGCTGCTCATTGTGTACCTCTTCCATGGTTTTAAATGGCAATTAGTTAAATTTTAAATCTTAAAACCCTAAACATTGAAACATCATTAGCAAAAAGTTAATTAATTTTTCGTGTATTCTGTGCTGAATAAAAAGACTATAAAAATGTTCATAATATATATAAATAGGTTTTATGACCGAATATTTTATATTTTGTGTACACCAAAGTTTTGTTTTATATTATTTTTTTTAAATTATTTGATTAAAATAAACATTATTATAAATGTAATGCCTTAATATTCATGCTAATCTTACAGCAGTATTTTTATCATTTAAAGAGGAAAGCTGGAATCACTTGTATTTGGAACTGATGTTCTTTTTTCCAACAAGATGCTATTTATGTTACTCTTTTTGCATGAATACAATAATATACAATTAATGACTTTGATATAGGTGGCTATCAGTATTTATCAGCCAGAGAAAATGCAATATTCACCGAGCCGCTAGGCGAGGTGAATATACATTTTTGAGGGCTGATAAATCCTGATGGCGACCTTATATCAAAGGCATTAATTGTTTTATTACATGAATAAAACCACCATCTCCCTTGATCAGAAAACAGACGATGCCTTTTCTACAGTAACACCTGCTTACATTTTGTAATTGTTGTAATGCTAGTAACCCATAATATTTTTTATTTAATACTGCATTTTGATATCAATTTGCTGATTATCCTGAAATTCTAGTTTCAAATATCGAGAAGAGTATAAATGAATCAATATATCGCAGAGCCGACGTTTCTCCCATTTGTTGTTGACACGCACGATATATGGGTATCAGACGTCAATGAATTGTGGACAATACAATTAATACGATCGATTTGATTGGACGAACTAATTTATTAAGACGGCTATTCTGATTGGCTAAAACATAAAAACCAGGTCGATATCGGATTCCGCTTGACTACTATGCAGCGGAATCGTGATGCGTACACACATTTTATGTAATTTTAGAACTGTTGCGATTTATCGTGACCCGAAAGTTGTTTTAGACCAATCAAAAACACGCAAAATTCCATTCATGTAATAATTTATATTTTTATTGTTATTGTTACACAAACAGTCAATTCTAATCAATATGGTTGAACGAAAATGTGTTATTTTGTTGAACTAGTATATTGCTATGAATTATGCAGTTAATAAAAAAATATTATTTTCCTGCAAAATAATTGTCTTTTATTTAAAACAATCAATATATGTCTGTAGAAACGCTGTAATAAACTTTGGTGAAGAGTAACATGCGGACTGATAGAAGAAATGGTAATGAAACCTTGCAATTCTCAAAATTGCTGATATTTTTTCAAATAATTTTTTTTTAACCAAAAACACTTTTCTGTATTTTACCAAACCCCAAAGGTGTCTGAAACTCCTATAAGGACACATTGTGTTACAATTTGGTGAATATCGTATGAGTAGAACAGAAGTCTCCGTCAGAAAACAGTACTAAATTGACATAAAACAGTGCACGCAAGTGCCCTCAGTGCACTGCGCATGCGCATAATATCAGCGATATAAGACCGTATTTTTAATGCCCTATCTCAAGGCTCAAGTTACTCCAAAAATGGATTAATTCTAAGAGGGGGCCAAAAATGACCCTTATCCTACCTTGTCCTTTGGTATGCATCATTATGTTTCAACATATGTGTATGTGTAGGCATATGAATTTTGCATGTAAGGGGTCATCCATAATTGTCAAAATTTTTCACGAGTTTGCAAAGAGCACTATAGGGGGGGGAGGGGGTTTCAATTTCAACATTTTTTCGGTACGTTCTTTAACTTCCGGTAATGTGGATGTGCAGACTTGAAAAAAATGTTGACGTACTCTTTTGGAGGGAGGGAGGGGGTTTTCAAAAAGAGTGCTCTTTGCAAACTTGTGAAAAATGTTGACAATTATGGATGACCCCTAAGACTACAGCTACAAAAATGTTGCAAGCAAGACTGCAACATCAGAAGACAATATGCCATGCAGACCATCTTAAAGAGAGACATATGTATAATTCAGTTCACTACAGTCTACATACAAGGTGTTGTGTACATGTACATACTAGTACGTGTATGAAAAACCATTTGTCAGAGTTTGTAAAAATAGCTGATGAATATTCTTTCATTATGTTTAAATGGTATAGTTTGTGCATATTTTTTATGCTTGCAATATATTTTCTATCATCAAATTGCTGTAATAAATTTGTATTTATTTGCAAAGTATTAGTGGAAGTGAACAATCTTTCGTTGAGGCTGTAGAGAATGCTGCAAGCATCAACACCAAGTTATGTATAGAGAGAAAGATGAGGCTTCCCTTCCTTGATTCACAGACTGGTGTGGCACAGAACCACACAAACTTGTGGCACCCTTATAAAGACAGACACGAAGGTTTGTATTATTTCATTTAATTTCTTCAATCTAAAATTGGAATGGATTCTTATTATGTTTAAGTAAAATTTTTACTCATGCAAATTCAATATTTTATTTACTTTCCCACCTTAACATCAAAGCAAACAATATAAATTTATCAGCATTTGTATCCATGAATATCACAGTGGTGCTAGACAGACATGTGAACTGTAAATTTTCAGTATTTAATCGTGTTGTTGCACATGGTATATACATGTGAACTTAAAAATTTAATATCATTACATTCAATACCGGTATTTTATTTACCTTACCACCCAGCATACAATGTGAACTCAGCGTTTGTATCCAAAAATATCACAGTGGTGCCAGACAGACATGTGAACTGTAAATTTTCAGTATGTTATCATGATTTGCACATGGTATACATGTGAATTTAAAAAAAAAATCCAATCTTACATGTGTCAGAAAGGGCAGAGTAAGATTTTTCAGAACTGTTTTAAACAGCAATATACATGGTTTACAGTGAAATATTTCTATCATTGTTTGATTGTCTGAATGGTATTGAATGCCACATGCATTATTATAATACATAATTTATTGTGGCATAAATACATACTGATTTTACCACGAGTTTGCTTTTTATGCCAAAACTGTGTTATATAGCTGAAAAATGTATGATTGTGGCTTAAACTCCCATGTTAACTTGATGGGTTATTAAAATCTAGTTTTGTATCAACATTTACATGTAGGATAAACAATCTCGCCATAGGCAGTGTGTTATCTCAACTCCAATCTTAATTGACAATGATTGCCTGTTTTCCAAGTTAAGGTCTGGGTTTTTTCGGCTACTCTGGCTTCCTTCCCCCATAAAACCTGGACGCAATGATATAGCTGAAAAATTGCTGAAAGTGGCATTAAACATCAAATAAATAACAAACATTTAAAAATCTTCTCTACAATAGCTTGGCAGAATCTGATTTAAATTCAGATGTAAGGTCACAACTTTGTATTCATTATGTCACTTCCTGTGTTTTTTGTACAATGTACCATCCACAAACATTCCATGTATTCTTTGTCAACTGTACCATTCACATCCACAAACATTCTCTGTGTTCTTTGTCAACTGTACCATCCACAAACATTCCCTGTGTTCTTTGTCAACTGTACCATCCACAAACATTCCATATGTTCTTTGTCAACTGTACCATCTACAAACATTCCCTGTTTTCTTTGTCAGCTATACCATCCACAAACATTCCCAGTGTTCTTTGTCAACTGTACCATCACAAACATTCCCAGTGTTCTTTGTCAACTGTACCATCCACAAACATTCCATGTGTTCTTTGTCAACTGTACCATCCACAAACATTCCCTATGTTCTTTGTCAACTGTACCATCCACAAACATTCCCTATGTTTTTTGTCAACTGTACCATCCACAAACATTCCCTGTGTTCTTTGTCAACTGTACCATCCACAAAAATTTCCAGTGTTCTTCGTCAACTGTACCATCCACAAACATTCCCTGTTTTCTTTGTCAGCTATACCATCAACAAACATTCCCTGTGTTCTTTGTCAACTGTACCATCCACAAACATTCCCAGTGTTCTTTGTTAACTGTACCATCCACAAACATTCCCTGTGTTCTTTGTCAACTGTACCATCCACAAACATTCACTGTGTTCTTTGTCAACTGTAGCATCCTCAAACATTCCCTTTGTTCTTGTTAACTGTACCATCCACAAACATTCCCTTTGTTCTTTGTCAACTGTTTATGTATAAGGTTTTTATAATTTAAAAATGCTTAGTTCCCGTTAAATTTAAAAAGTACCAGCTGCAACACATTTACATAAGGAGAAGACAATATACAGGTATTTACATTACATAAATTAGTGAAGACAAACAAGTCAAGTCATATAGGGAAATTTAAATGTAATCTGATGTGAGAGCGAATTCCCTCCCTCTCTTTTCATTTTCATATACTACATGTATTTCTTTTTTTATAAAGGGAAAAAAAGTCCAGATGGTAAACGAAAATGAAAACTGAAATATTTACACCATAGAGACGAATTCAGTCTCATCCAACATGTAAATATCATGATTTATACAGGGACAAAATCAATGTAACTGATAAATAACAATTAAATGGCCTAGTACTTGTAATTTAAAGAAGTGACTGATTACAGATGAAATTACCTTAGTCATTACTTTAAAAATGTTATCATCCCAGCTGATTACGAGTACTACAAATTATAATTACCAGTTTATGCATAGATAATTCTTTGTAATGGTAATAGACACCATAAATAAAAATGGTCTGTACATCCATAAATATAAAGTATTAACAAGAGATTCAGGCTGAATTAAAGAGAATAATTCAGTGAAAATTAAATTATCTTTATTTTTAAATTTTTATATGCTAATCAAAGACATATGATGTTATGGGAACACCCATGGTGGCTGGCGCCCACATAGGTTTCCACTCTCTATCTCAAACAGTTGTTGTATGATCTTCATGAAACTAGGCAAAGTTTGATAATAAGTCAAAACACTTCAGCCACTGCAAGGTTATTGCCTTTACAAAAAATGACAACTTTGCCTTGCCCACTCTCTAAATCAAACAGTTGTTGTCCATTTTTCATGAAACTTGGAAAAAATGTTTATGGGCATAATACTAGTATCTCAGCCAAGTTCGATAACCAAGCAAATGGCTTCAGCCACTTTAGAGTTATGGCCCTTTATTTCTAAAAAAAAATACAAATTCACCTTATCTGCTATCTATCTCAAATAGTGGTTGTCTGATCTTCATGAAACTAAGGGAAAATGTTTAAGGGCATAATATCTCAACCAAGTTTGATAACCAGTCAGACAGCTTTTGGTACTTCATAGTTATGGCCCTTTATACATGTTATACATAAATAATATATAAATAATTTTAAGAAAAAGTGCCAAATTGGTCGCTGCTCTTAGTGAAATAGTTCTTCATTGATCGTCATAAATGTTTAAGGAATTGTTGGTGTCTAAGGTATTAAATTGGCTGGTTATCAAGTTGATTTAAATGCCCTGAAACTATTAATGTGGGTGGTTATCAAATCGATTATAATGTATTAGTTGTACATGGTTCCTTTGATATAATTGACACCTCGTCAAATACCTCAAATTTATTTGGCATTAAATTGGCTGGTTATCAAATTCATTTGAGTTATACGGATTCCTGCAACTAAATAAATGTACACACCTTCTGTTAAATTTTTCAAATATTTATAAAGATGTTTGACTGGCATTTTGTGGAACAAGTTGTTTTTAATTATTGTGATACAAATAAAGCAATCCTTTTTGTTGCTGTTTAAAATTACCAATTCACAGATCAGGCAGGGCATACATGTAGCGGCATGTAGAGACTTAAATTGCATTTGTTGAAAAACTGAAAAAAAAAACATTTGAATGTTAGCATACATGTCTGCTAGTAAATGCTGTCATATTTGATTGTCGGTTATTTTTCATCAATGTTTAGTAATTTGTTCTATCTTTCAATTACACTTGTGTTGTTAGGTTTGTAATTGCTGTATCTCCTCTTTTTTCAATTAAGATTGTACATGTAGTCGAGCATACCCAGCCCACAGTAAAATTGGAACATGTATCCTCAGTGTTGACAGCATGTGATAAATAGTAAATGACCAACCACAGTAACCTTTCTGTCACCTGACTGTCACTAAAGGCCTAATATCGGACTACAATGTCAACACACATTGGAGGCTTGGTTTGTGGGGATGGTTATTTTATTTACCTGTAATCAATTAGTTTGAAATCAGTTCATAGGTAAATGTCTTTCATGGTTTCATGTATGTCCTAAACATGACATGACTCCCAACCTTGTTTTCTCATCAGATTTTGCATATAGGATAAATGGCTCAATATCAGCTGGGTCATAGATTGTTACTACTTTTATTTTATATTGTCTTTGTATAAATGAGAATTGAATTTAGTTTCCTAGTATATATATTTTGCAACAGAAAGGAACCCACAAATGTGTTATTAATGCTTTAAAATTATGAAGAATATTAGTACAGTCATAAAAATTGTCATGATAGTCACAGTTTTTGGGGGGATAGTTTTATTTAAGGATTGTTTTCAATTGCTGGTTAGATTATTGGATATAGACGACTTTGGGTCGGTTTATATTTTAAATTCAATACGATGAAAAGAAATAACACAAACAATATTTTACAAGTAGTATATTAATATTTGCAATTCACAATTCTTTGTGTCGTCACTTGTTGTTAAATGTTTGCGGAAGAATCCATATATAGTCGACATCACCAATACTTATAATTATGACGTCAACAATCAGTCACATGCTGGTATAGCAAGTTTAGGTTATACAAAATGGACAATCTTGCTCAGCGGTTGAATATTAAAAGGAAATTAACAAATATGATTACTAGATGTAGTGCCAGAATCAGTTTGAGTTAAGACAACTAGGTGAAATTGTACCATGGGTGAAATATAGTTCAAAGACTTTTTCTTTTAGAGTAGGAATAACGTTTGTGTCTTATACTAATAGTTTGGTGACATCTAACTATTACCCAGTGTCCATCTGGCATACATTTATGTAATCCTTGTCTGGCAGACATATGAACACTGATCATGACAGGAAAGTGAAATTTTTAGACTATCGGTTGTAATGTCTCATTCTTCATTTATGGAATAGATGTTCTGTTTAAGTATAATTTTTTCTTGTTGTTGATGTTAATAATTATCTTATACAGTCTTCTCCGGGTTTTTTTGTTTTGTGACAAATCCAGAGCTTCATCTTTGACTTCAATGCCAAAGGTAAATATTTGTGTCAGATATTTGACAGTCTCCATGATGACTAAAAGTTGACCATTACAGAATATTTGTATCAGAAATAACTTTTGATTTGTTCTATATGTCACAACCACTTTCCCTTCTTTTTACTTGATTTTGGCTACCGACATAAACTATCAACTTTAAAACAGAGTGATTTGACAGATGCCAGCTGTTAGAGCTGTCATTTTCCTTTACCTTGCAAATAACATCAAGTGTGAAATTATAGATTTTTTTTACTTGTTTGTGTATGCTTAAGGAGATTTTTTTAAAGGTTTGACCTAAATGTACATGTATAAGTATAAAGCAAGGGCTATATACATGTACATGTATAACATTTCACATGTAGTTAGTGCATTATCACAAAAGGGTGTATTTTTTTTGTTTTTATCTGTCTTTATCCTGACCAATTTACCTTAATGTGAAATTTATTTATTGCTTTTTGGCCTGAATTTCAGAGTGAAAATCGGGGTTATAGTATTGCGAATGTTAGACGAGCGGGCTGGAAAAAATTTTCGTAACATTTACTCAACAACTACTAATCACATTCTCTTGAAATTTGGTATGCATCATTATGTTTCAACATATGTGTATGTGTAGGCATATGAATTTTGCATGTAAGGGGTCATCCATAATTGTCAAAATTTTTCACGAGTTTGCAAAGAGCACTATAGGGGGGAGGGGGTTTCAATTTCAACATTTTTTCGGTACGTTCTTTAACTTCCGGTAATGTGGATGTGCAGACTTGAAAAAAATGTTGACGTACTCTTTTGGAGGGAGGGAGGGGGTTTTCAAAAAGAGTGCTCTTTGCAAACTTGTGAAAAATGTTGACAATTATGGATGACCCCTAAGACTACAGCTACACAAATGTTGCAAGCAAGACTGCAACATCAGAAGACAATATGCCATGCAGACCATCTTAAAGAGAGACATATGTATAATTCAGTTCACTACAGTCTACATACAAGGTGTTGTGTACATGTACATACTAGTACGTGTATGAAAAACCATTTGTCAGAGTTTGTAAAAATAGCTGATGAATATTCTTTCATTATGTTTAAATGGTATAGTTTGTGCATATTTTTTATGCTTGCAATATATTTTCTATCATCAAATTGCTGTAATAAATTTGTATTTATTTGCAAAGTATTAGTGGAAGTGAACAATCTTTCGTTGAGGCTGTAGAGAATGCTGCAAGCATCAACACCAAGTTATGTATAGAGAGAAAGATGAGGCTTCCCTTCCTTGATTCACAGACTGGTGTGGCACAGAACCACACAAACTTGTGGCACCCTTATAAAGACAGACACGAAGGTTTGTATTATTTCATTTAATTTCTTCCATCTAAAATTGGAATGGATTCTTATTATGTTTAAGTAAAATTTTTACTCATGCAAATTCAATATTTTATTTACTTTCCCACCTTAACATCAAAGAAAACAATATAAATTTATCAGCATTTGTATCCATGAATATCACAGTGGTGCTAGACAGACATGTGAACTGTAAATTGTCAGTATTTAATCGTGTTGTTGCACATGGTATATACATGTGAACTTAAAAATTTAATATCATTACATTCAATACCGGTATTTTATTTACCTTACCACCCAGCTTACAATGTGAACTCAGCGTTTGTATCCAAAAATATCACAGTGGTGCCAGACAGACATGTGAACTGTAAATTTTCAGTATGTTATCATGTTTTTGCACATGGTATACATGTGAATTAAAAAAAAAATCTAATCTTACATGTGTCAGAAAGGGCAGAGTAAGATTTTTCAGAACTGTTTTAAACAGCAATATACATGGTTTACAGTGAAATATTTCTATTATTGTTTGATTGTCTGAATGGAATTGAATGCCACATGCATTATTATAATACATAATTTATTGTGGCATAAATATTTACTAATTTTACCACGAGTTTGCTTTTTATGCCAAAACTGTGTTATATAGCTGAAAAATGTATGATTGTGGCTTAAACTCCCATGTTAACTTAATGGATTATTAAAATCTAGTTTTGTATCAACATTTACATGTAGGATAAACAATCTCGCAATGGGCAGTGTGTTATCTCAACTCCAATCTTAATTGACAATGATTGCCTGTTTTCCAAGTTAAGGTCTGGGTTTTTTCGGCTACTCTGGCTTCCATCCCCCATAAAACCTGGACGCAATGATATAGCTGAAAAATTGCTGAAAGTGGCATTAAACATCAAATAAATAACAAACATTTAAACATCTTATCTACAATAGCTTGGCAGAATCTGATTTAAATTCAGATGTAAGGTCACAACTTTGTATTCATTATGTCACTTCCTGTGTTTTTTTTTACAATGTACCATCCACAAACATTCCTTGATTCTTTGTCAACTGTACCATTCACATCCACAAACATTCTCTGTGTTCTATGTCAACTGTACCATCCACAATCATTCCCTGTGTTCTTTGTCAACTGTACCATCCACAAACATTCCCTGTGTTATTTGTCAACTGTACCATCCACAAACATTCCCTGTGTTCTTTATCAACTGTAGCATCCTCAAACATTCCCCTTGTTCTTGTTAACTGTACCATCCACAAACATTCCCTGTGTTCTTTGTCAACTGTACCATCCACAAACATTCCATATGTTCTTTGTCAACTGTACCATCCACAAACATTCCCTGTGTTCTTTGTAAACTGTACCATCCACAAACATTCCCTGTGTTCTTTGTCAACTGTACCATCCACAAACATTCCCTGTGTTCTTTGACAACTGTACCATCCACAATCATTCCCTGTGTTCTTTGTCAACTGTACCATCCACAAACATTCCCTGTGTTCTTTGTCAACTGTACCATCCACAAACATTCCCTGTGTTCTTTGACAACTGTACCATCCACAATCATTCCCTGTGTTCTTTGTCAACTGTACCATCCACAAACATTCCCTGTGTTCTTTGTCAACTGTACCATCCACAAACATTCCCTGTGTTCTTTGTCAACTGTACCATCCACAAACATTCCATTTGTGTTCTTTGTCAACTGTACCATCCACAAACATTCCCTGTGTTCTTTGTCAACTGTACCATCCACAAACATTCCCCGTGTTCTTTATCAACTGTAGCATCCTCAAACATTCCCCTTTTTCTTGTTAACTGTACCATCCACAAACATTCCCTGTGTTCTTTGTCAACTGTAGCATCCACAAACATTCCATATGTTCTTTGTCAACTGTACCATCCACAAAGATTCCATATGTTCTTTGTCAACTGTACCATCCACAAACATTCCCTGTGTTCTTTGTCAACTGTACCATCCACAAACATTCCCTGTGTTCTTTGTCAACTGTACCATCCACAAACTTTCCCTGTGTTCTTTGTCAACTGTACCATCCACAAACATTCCCTGTGTTCTTTGTCAACTGTACCGTCCACAAACATTCCCCGTGTTCTTTATCAACTGTAGCATCCTCAAACATTCCCCTTGTTCTTGTTAACTGTACCATCCACAAACATTCCCTGTGTTCTTTGTCAACTGTACCATCCACAAACATTCCATGTGTTATTTGTCAACTGTACCATCCACAAAGATTCCATATGTTCTTTGTCAACTGTACCATCCACAAACATTCCATATGTTCTTTGTCAACTGTACCATCCACAAACATTCCCTGTGTTCTTTGTCAACTTTACCATCCACAAAAATTCCCTGTGTTCTTTGTCAACTGTACCATCCACAAACATTCCCCGTGTTCTTTATCAACTGTAGCATCCTCAAACATTCCCCTTGTTCTTGTTAACTATACCATCCACAAACATTCCCTGTGTTCTTTGTCAACTGTACCATCCACAAACATTCCATATGTTCTTTGTCAACTGTACCATCCACAAAGATTCCATATGTTCTTTGTCAACTGTACCATCCACAAACATTCCCTGTGTTCTTTGTCAACTGTACCATCCACAAACATTCCCTGTGTTCTTTGTCAACTGTACCATCCACAAACATTCCCTGTGTTCTTTGTCAACTGTACCATCCACAAACATTCCCTGTGTTCTTTGTCAACTGTACCATCCACAAACATTCCATATGTTCTTTGTCAACTGTACCATCCACAAACATTCCCTGTGTTCTTTGTCAACTGTACCATCCACAAACATTCCCTGTGTTATTTGTCAACTGTACCATCCACAAACATTCCCTTTATGTTTCTTGTCTTTGTTCTTTGTCCAATGTAGTATTCACAACTCATTCTAATCCAAACTGTACATTTCATTGAAAATCTTAAGATATTCATCAGTTTGGAAAGAAGATGGAGAGGGGTGAATCAATGTTTACCTCAGTAAAGTTATTTCTAGTTATTATGTTGTGTCTTTTTTGTAAAATGTAGTTATATACAATTATGGCCTTTAGCGAAGGTAATATCCATAATCATTAAATCAAAAAAGGGTTATTGTTCAGAGGTCCATAGATTTAATTATTTTTTATTAATATCTGATTGAAGTCAATTAAAGCCAATAACTGTATTATATTACAGAACTAAACACAAAAAAGAACACCTGAATATTATGATGGTAACTGAGTAACTCTTAAATTTGGAACACTTTTGCATGTCAAACAAGTAACTATTTTTTTTCTGATTTCAAATTCATTGCAATATGACATGTCAAATAGATAACTAGTTATTTTGTCAACTTGCCAGACAGTTACTAGTATTGTGCCCAAATGTAGTTTTGAGCGAGAAAAAATGTTATTGCTCCTAACATCTAAATTATTTCAGTACTGGTTTCTTAGTAAGCTTAACTATAATTATGAGTGTTATTTCTGTAAATGACTTTTTATCAATTATTTAACCATAATACAATTCTGCCTGTCAAAAAAATAAGGGTAAAAATTTGAGAAATTTTTCAACCCCATCACATAAATTTTATTTGACTTATTAGAGGTCAGTAACTTACCTTTCTTGGTTTTCTTTGTATTTTCTGTTAAATGCTTTTTATCAATATGGTGAATTGTTGTGATGAGTTTGAATAAGTTTGCAAATCCCAGAATCACACCAATTTACACCCCCTGAAACGTAAAACGTTCCCGTACGAACGTTAAACGGACGAACCAAAAACGACATACGAACGGACGAAGAACGAACGAACGCTCTTATCGTCCAGACGAACCATTTCAAAATTAACCAATCAGAGACAAGCTATACGCTTCAATTGTTCGTATGTGGGAAAACGAATGGAGACGCCTATCGTGCTTTGTAAAAATAAAGAAACGTTCTGTCATTTTAAATAAAATCTTGAGAATCAAGCTGGTTTATAGTAAACAAATAAAAAATTGAAAAGGAATAAATAATAAAATAATTACTTTATTTTCATTAAATCATCATTTAAATGATTTGTGACAGCTCAAACAGGTAATACACACATATAAAACGTGATAACATAACATGCATACGAGAAAATTTGTGGGGTTGAGTATTTTTATTAAATATTCATGTTCGTAATTTGGGCTAAACATGGAAATGTTTTAATAATGGACCTATACATATTTTTTATCACAGTGTAAAAAGAAACGAGCTTAGTCTTATTCGTCCATTTTATTTTGATTACTAACAGTAATTATTACACATTCCCGAGGAAGCTTTTATAATTAATCTTTATTGCATATAATGAAATGTACTAACCAACTGTATATTTATTATGTGTTATATATTTGTTAAACCTTATAGTTTCATAAATTAAGGGGTAATTTATTACAAAAATTCTCTATTGGAAAATGTCAAGGTGGTTTTCAAATAACACATTTAAAATCACATTTGTAAATTCACTCGCGAGACCTTTGCAAGAATATTAAAAACCATATTTAACATAAAAAAAAACTATTGAGACCTTCGAGATACAATTAAAAACAAAATGAAATATATAAAACCACTCCTGATACATAAGAAATGCAATCAAAAACCATAATACAAATATAAAATAAATCCTGAGACCTTAGCTATGCAATTAAATACCATATAACACATACAATTTCACTACTGAGACCTTAGCAATACAATTAAAAACCATATTTCACATACAAAATCACTCCTGAGACCTTAGCAATACAATTAAAAACCATATTACACATATAAAATCAGTCCTGAGACCCTAGCAATACAATTTAAAACCATATTTCACGTACAAAATCACTCCTAAGACCCTAGAAATACAATTAAAAACTATATTTCTCATATAAAATCACCCCTGAGACCTTTGCGATACAATTAAAAACAATATTTCACCTATAAAAGCACTCCTGAGACCATTGCGATACAATTAAAAACCATATTACACATATAAAATCACCCCTGAGACCTTTGCAATACAATTAAAAACCATATTTCACATATAAAATCACTTCTGAGACCTTTGCGATACAATTTAAAACCATATTACACATATAAAATCACTCTTAAGACCTTTGCGATACAATTAAAAACTATATTACATATATAAAATCACTCCTAAGACCCTAGCAATACAATTAAAAACCATATTACACATGCAAAATCATGTTGTTTGTTCTTCGTGGCTATTGACCATCAGTTTGGTATACCAGTTCATGTTGTTTGTTCTTTGTGGCTATTGACCATCAGTTTGGTATACCAGTTCATGTTGTCTGTTCCATGTAGCTGTTGACCATCAATTTGCTAGACCAGTTCATGTTGTTTGTTCTTTGTGGCTATTGACCATCAGTTTTGTATACCAGTTCATGTTGTTAGTTCTATGTGGCTATTGACCATCAGGTTGGTATATCACTTCATGTTGTTTGTTCTTTGTGGCTATTGACCATCAGTTTGGTATACCAATACATGTTGTTTGTTCTTTGTGGCTATTGACCATCAGTTTGGTATACCAGTTCATGTTGTTAGTTCCATGTAGCTATTGACCATCAGGTTGGTATACCACTTCATGTTGATTGTTCTTTGTGGCTATTGACCATCAGTTTGGTATACCAATACATGTTGTTTGTTCTTTGTGGCTATTGACCATCAGTTTGGTATACCAGTTCATGTTGTTAGTTCTATGTGGCTATTGACCATCAGGTTGGTACACCAGTTCATGTTGTTTGTTCTTTGTGGCTATTGACCATCAGTTTGGTATACCAGTTCATATGTTTGTTTTATGTGGTTATTCACCATCAGTTTGGTATACCAGTTCATGTTGTCTGTTCCATGTAGGTGTTGACCATCAGGTTGGTATACCACTTCATGTTGTTTGATCTTTCTGGCTATTGACCATCAGGTTGGTGTACCAGTACATGTTGTTTGTTCTTTGTGGCTATTGACCATCAGTTTGGTATACCAGTTCATGTTGTCTGTTCCATGTAGCTGTTGACCATCAGTTTGGTATACCAATTCATGTTGTTTATTCTATGTGGCTTTTGACCATCAGGTTGGTATACCACTTCATGTTGTTTGTTCTTTGTGGCTATTGACCATCAGTTTGGTAGACCAGTTCATGTTGTTTGTTCTTTGTGGCTATTGACCATCAGTTTGGTAGACCAGTCCATGTTGTTTGTTATTTGTGGCTATTGACCATCAGGTTGGTATACCAGTCCATGTTGTTTGTTCTTTGTGGCTGTTGACCATCAGTTTGGTAAACCAGTCCATGTTGTTTGTTCTTTGTGGCTATTGACCATCACTTTGGTGTTCCAGTTAATGTTGTCTGTTTCTATGTGGTTATTGACCATCAATTTTGTATACCACTTCACGTTGTCTGTCCTATGTGGCTTTTGACCATCAGGTTGGTATACCACTTCATGTTGTTTGTTCTTTGTGGCTATTGTCCATCAGTTTGGTAGACCAGTTCATGTTGTTTGTTCTTTGTGGCTATTGAACATCAGTTTGGTATACCAGTTCATGTTGTTAGTTCTATGTGGTTATTGACCATCAGTTTGGTATACCAGTTCATGTAGTCTGTTATATGTGGCTGTTGACCATCAGTTTGGTAGACCAGTCCATGTTGTTTGTTCTATGTGGTTATTGACCATTTGGTAGACCAGTTCATGTTGTTACAGTACTTGCACCCGTAAACGCAACACTTTGACTGATTGATTACTGATTGCTGACGGATTTTGGAACGGTGACGGATCGCTGACTGATTGATGATGACGACATCCGTCCAAAATTATGAATCCGTCATTACCTTGGTAACCGTCAGCGATCAGTGCGATCAGTGCAATCAGTGCGATCCAGAATCCGTCATTTAATTATATGCATAAATCGGTTAGTTTATTGACGGATTCGTATAAATTAATAATTTAAAGATAAAACGGATTCTGCGTCATTTGTATATAATATATGCATTTATTATACCTTTTTTGTAATAAAATAAAAACCTGCGTTTAAAAGAATTGTTAATACAAAGTCTCGTTCTAAATGAATAAATAAACATATTTAAAGAAATTTTTTTCTTTATATTATATAATTAAGCACATTTCACTAAAGCAGGACATATCTGGGAACCGAGTCCTGTAAACCTTCAAAAAACTTCTATTTAAGGCATATCAGTAACGAAGAGGTAAATGGTTTTTTTTTCGTAATCCATTATTGATTCTCTTTTTTTATTCTCGCGACTCGTGATTTTTTGCAACTTGTTACATGTATATTTTTTGTCATATATTAAGCCGACCCGACTCACCCAATTAGTAACAGATTTATTTCACATTTAAGAAAGAACGTGGCCTCTTTTTGACATCATTATTAGTTACTTAAATGTATGCCTGCGTGTTTTTATTTTGTCTACAACATTTTAAATACAATTTTAAAACTGTTGTGTATAACAATTGTTCAACTGTTAAACAATCATTGTCAATCAAAACGCATTGTTTACTAAACAAAAGTTGTATTGTAAAATATACAGCACTTCTTGTCGCAAGTTTTATTGGACAGGCAATAAAATTTGTTTAAAAAAGTATACATACAATTACGCTGGATTGTTCCAATTTTTACATGGCGTCCATTTTTTATTGGGGGTGGGGTGGGAGAAAGCCGGAGTACAGGTAAAAAAACCGACAGTCTTTTGTCAATTAAAGTGGAATTGGGGGCGCTATCTGCAGTCGTTCGAAAATCCATAACCTGTTGACAGGCATGTGACAACTAGTAGATGACTAACCAATCAGCCACTTAGGCCCCAATAACGCCGGGGAGAATTGTCTGCGAATACTGAGGTTAAGCGTAAAAATGTGTTACAGATAGACACATGTTTCAGTACGAAATAGTAATTTTTTTAACAAAACGTTATAAATTGTTTAGGTCTTAACACTGTCATTACAGTGTCATATCGATGAAACAGAACCATTTCAAAACTTGCCTTTAAAAGAGTGTCATTCAATTTAAACAATAACTTATTGTATTGATTGATTGTTTGCTTTTCTTTCAGCGAGAGTATTTCAGCTCTATTCATGACGAGAATAAGTTAAATATAAATCAATTAGCTTTGTTTGCTTGTTTAAATATTGTTTAATCCACTTTCAGCATTTTTCAGCTATATCATGGCGTCCAGTTTTTATTTGAGAAGGAAACCGGAGTACCCGGATAAAACACCCGTCCTCCAGTAGGACAACTGGCTCCCTTTCAATTAAGTCGAGTGCACCCTGCCTGCAGTGAGATTCGAACACGAAACCTCAGTGTTGACAGACCACGTGATCAATAGTTGATGAACTAACATCACCACTCGGCTCCTTCAATCAATTAGAGAAAGATGTTCAAAAGGGCAATTTTGAAAAATATGGGGCATGGGTTGGGGAGTAAGATTTACTTTTTTTCGTACAAGGAGCGTGACACTCTCTAAACATGTCACTATGGTTCGCGGCAATTTTAATATGACATGAACCACCCCCACCCTCCCCCTCAAAAAAAAATATAAATAACGGGAGAACATCCCATGTCCGCCAGCTGAGGACGCGCTGGGCAGCTCTGTTAAACCTATCAACCAATTTCAAGTACTTCCTAATTTAAAGGAAACCATTTATACTTATATATCAATAATTGTGGAATGACTTTAAATGAAATCGTAAAATAAACAATTACGACGGCTAAAATGCGAAAGCAGAATTGATTTTCGTATCACGCTTACATGTTCGCATTTTTAACTCATAAGCTTCGATATACAAACGCTGTTAGTAGTTTAATCTTTATTTGAGATTTAATTCTGTGTAAAATCAGGTGACACAATGAGATGGTGAATAAAATATATAAATAGATGCTTTCGCTTTTGTCGTAAATCGAATTCAGTATTATACACCGGAATTCTTAGGAATTGTGGCACAGTAGTTTATTCTTTATTTGTTTGTTTGTTTGAATGGTGTTTTTATTGCGGGAGGAAGCCGGAGTACCCGGAGAAAACCCCCGACCTGCGGTAGGAAAATCCTTGTCAATTAAGATTGGAGTCGAATACACACTGCCTGCAGTGAGAATCGAACCCACAATCTCTGTGTTGACAGACCACGTGATCAATAGTAGACGAACTACCTTGATCACTCGGCCAACGAGGCCCCTTCTTCTTTATTTGAGATTTCATTCTCTGCAAATTCATGTGACACAGTGAGATATATAGTGAATAAAATATATAAATAGATGTTTTCGCTGTTGTCGTGAATCATATTCAATATTATACAGCGGAATTTTTAGGAACTGTGGCACATAAGTTTATTCTTTATTTAATTCTGTGTAAATTCATGTGACACTATGGGGTAGTTAATAACATATATAAATAGATGTTTTCGCTTTTGTCGTAAATCTTATTCAGTATTATACACCGGAATTCATAGGAACTGTGGCAAAGAAAAAAAAACTGATCAAACCACGACAAATGATCTTTTTAAGCGTTTACAATAAAAAAAAAACCACGACCTCGGAGGTTAAGGCAGCAGTAACCTATTATTGATCACCAAGTTGTATGTTTGATCCTTACAGCGAGATGGTGTGCTCGACACATTCCTATAAATTTGCAAAGAGCACCAGTTTTCCTGTCGAAACTTTGCTGTTTCGTTGGGTACTCCAGCTCTTCCCAATAAACACTTGACGTCATATTATATAAACTAATATAATTTTTTTAAAATAGTGTTAAACAAACTTCAAACATACATATAATGCTAACGCGAAAAGGCGAAGTGGAAAAATGTTACGATTTCGTGTTTCTCGCTTTTCCGCTTTAAAACTTTTCGAAGACAAATACGAGATGTACGCCTTGGCTTGCGAGGTCAAATATTTTTTGAATTTATTGTGTGTGTGGTTTTTTTCATTTCTTTTTTAATTATTTTTTAATAAAATGACATTATGTGATGTTTATATGCCGTCAAAGATGCATTAGTGATAGATTTTTTTAGGGAGGGGGGGGATTTCCATTTATCATTTATAACTTTAGACTAGACGTTTTCCGCTTTCAAAATACGGACGTGCGCGCCTTGGCACGCGAGATGCTTTTTTAAAGTCATTGTGTGTGTGCGTTTTTAAATTTACTTTGTTTTAATTATTTTGTTACACTATGTAATGTTTATATTTCGTCACAGATGCATTAGTAATAGATTGGGGGAAATTCCATTTTTTTATTAATAACTTTAGACCGGTTTTAGCCTTAATATTAGATAAAACGATCCATCAATGAGGACATAGCAGTTGACATTTTTATACTTCTAATATTTGCGAGTGAAACGAATTTTCACATTACGAAATATTAATTTTACTAACCGGAAGTTGAATGGACGGATTGGAGCGATCAGTCCAAATCAATCCGTCAGATCAGTCAAATCGTTCCAAATCCGTCAATTGACGGATGGACGGATTGGGAACGATCTGACGGATTGGGAACGATTTGACTGATCTGACTGATTGATAACTGATTGGTGACGGATTTTGGAACGCTGACGGATCGCTGACGGATTGATAAAAGTGTTGCGTCTTCAATCTCAAGTACTGTAGTTCTATGTGGTTATTGACCATCAGTTTGGTATACCAGTTCATGTAGTCTGTTATATGTGGCTGTTGACCATCAGTTTGGTAGACCAGTTCATGTTGTTTGTTCTTTGTGGCTATTGACCATCAGTTTGGTATATCAGTTCATGTTGTTAGTTCTATGTGGTTATTGACCATCAGTTTGGTATACCAGTTCATGTTGTTAGTTCTATGTGGTTATTGACCATCAGCTTGGTATACCAGTTCATGTTATTTGTTCTTTGTGGTTATTGACCATCAGTTTGGTATACCAGTTCATGTTGTTAGTTCGATGTGGCTATTGACCATCAGGTTGGTATACCACTTCATGTTGTTTGTTCTTTGTGGCTATTGACAATCAGTTTGGTATACAAATACATGTAGTTTGTTCTTTGTGGCGTTTGACCTTAGTTTGGTATACCAGTTCATGTTGTTAGTTCTATGTGTTATTGACCATCAGTTTGGTAAACCAATTCATGTTGTTAGTTCTATGTGGCTATTGACCATCAGGTTGGTATACCAGTTCATATTTTTGTTTTATGTGGTTATTGACCATCAGTTTGGTATACCAGTTCATGTTGTCTGTTCCATGTAGCTGTTGACCATCAGTTTGGTATACCAGTTCATGTTGTTAGTTCTATGTGGCTATTGACCATCAGTTTGGCATACCAGTTCATGTTGTTAGTTCTATGTGGTTACTGACCATCAGTTTGGTATACCAGTTCATGTAGTCTGTTATATGTGGCTGTTGACCATCAGTTTGGTAGACCAGTTCATGTTGTTTGTTCTTTGTGGCTATTGACCATCAGTTTGGTATACCAGTTCATGTTGTTAGTTCTATGTGGTTATTGACCATCAGTTTGGTATACCAGTTCATGTTGTTAGTTCTATGTGGTTATTGACCATCAGCTTGGTATACCAGTTCATGTTATTTGTTCTTTGTGGTTATTGACCATCAGTTTGGTATACCAGTTCATGTTGTTAGTTCGATATGGCTATTGACCATCAGGTTGCTATACCACTTCATTTTTTTTGTTCTTTGTGGCTATTGACCATCAGTTTGGTATACCAATACATGTTGTTTGTTCTTTGTGGCTATTGACCTTAGTTTGGTATACCAGTTCATGTTGTTATTTCTATGTGTTATTGACCATCAGTTTGGTATGCCAGTTCATGTTGTTTGTTATTTGTGGCTATTGACCATCAGTTTGGTATACCAGTTCATGTTGTCTGTTCCATGTAGGTGTTGACCATCAGGTTGATATACCACTTCATGTTGTTTGATCTTTGTGGCTATTGACCATCAGGTTGGTGTACCAGTACATGTTGTTTGTTCTTTGTGGCTATTGACAATCAGTTTGGTATACCAGTTCATGTTGTCTGTTCCATGTAGCTATTGACCATCAGGTTGGTATACCAGTCCATGTTGTTTGTTCTTTGTAGCTATTCACCATCAGTTTGGTAGACCAGTCCATGTTGTTTGTTCTTTGTGGTTATTGATAATGACTTTGGTAGACCAGTTCATGTTGTTTGTTCTTTGTTTCTATTGACCATCAGTTTGGTAGAACAGTTCATGTTGTTTGTTCTTTATGGCTATTAACCATCAGTTTGGTATACCAGTTCATGTTATTTGTTCTTTGTGGTTGTTGACCATCAGTTTGGTATACCAGTCCATGTTGTCTGTTCCATGTAGCTGTTGACCATCAGGTTGGTATACCACTTCATGTTGTTTGTTCTTTGTGGCTATTGACCATCAGTTTGGTAGACCAGTTCATGTTGTTAGTTCCATGTAGCTGTTGGCCATCTGGTTGGTATACCAGTCCATGTTGTCTGTTCTATGTGGCTGTTGACCATCAGTTTGGTATACCAGTTCATGTAGTCTGTTCCATGTGGCACTGTTGACAATCAGTTTGGTATACCACTTCATGTTGTTTGTTCTTTGTGGTTATTGACCATCAGTTTGGTATACCAGTTCATGTTGTCTCTTCTATGTAGCTGTTGACCATCAGGTTGGTATACAACTTCCTGTTGTTTGTTCTTTGTGGTTATTGACCATCAGTTTGGTATACCAGTTCATGTTGTTAGTTCGATATGGCTATTGACCATCAGGTTGGCATACCACTTCATTTTGTTTGTTCTTTGTGGCTATTGACCATCAGTTTGGTATACCAATACATGTTGTTTGTTCTTTGTGGCTATTGACCTTAGTTTGGTATACCAGTTCATGTTGTTAGTTCTATGTGTTATTGACCATCAGTTTGGTATACCAGTTCATGTTGTTAGTTCTATGTGGCTATTGACCATCAGGTTGGTATGCCAGTTCATGTTGTTTGTTATTTGTTGCTATTGACCATCAGTTTGGTAGAACAGTTCATGTTGTTTGTTCTTTGTGGCTATTAACCATCAGTTTGGTATACCAGTTCATGTGATTTGTTCTTTGTGGTTATTGACCATCAGTTTGGTATACCAGTCCATGTTGTCTGTTCCATGTAGCTGTTGACCATCAAGTTGGTATACCACTTCATGTTGTTTGTTCTTTGTGGCTGTTGACTATCAGTTTAGTATACCAGTTCATTGTTATTTGTTCTTTGTGGTTATTGACCATCAGTTTGGTATACCAGTCCATGTTGTCTGTTCCATGTAGCTGTTGACCATCAGGTTGGTATACCACTTCATGTTGTTTGTTCTTTGTGGCTATTGACCATCAGTTTGGTAGACCAGTTTACGTTGTTAGTTCCATGTAGCATGTTGACCATCTGGTTGGTATACCAGTCCATGTTGTCTGTTCTAAGTGGCTGTTGACCATCAGTTTGGTATACCAGTTCATGTAGTCTGTTCCATGTGGCACTGTTGACAATCAGTTTGGTATACCACTTCATGTTGTTTGTTCTTTGTGGTTATTGATCATCAGTTTGGTATACCAGTTCATGTTGTCTGTTCTATGTAGCTGTTGACCATCAGGTTGGTATACAACTTCCTGTTGTTTGTTCTTTGTGGTTATTGACCATCAGTTTGGTATACCATGTTGTCTGTTCCATGTAGCTCTTGACCAACAGGTTGGTATATCATTTCATGTTGTTTGTTATTTGTGGCTATTGACCATCAGTTTGGTATACCAGTTCATATGTTTGTTTTATGTAGTTATTGACCATCAGTTTGGTATACCAGTTCATGTTGTCTGTTCCATGGAGGTGTTGACCATCAGGTTGATATACCACTTCATGTTGTTTGATCTTTGTGGCTATTGACCATCAGGTTGGTGTACCAGTACATGTTGTTTGTTCTTTGTGGCTATTGACCATCAGTTTGGTATACCAGTTCATGTTGTCGGTTCCATGTAGCTATTGAACATCAGGTTGGTATACCAGTCCATGTTGTTTGCACTTTGTGGCTATTCACCATCAGTTTGGTAGACCAGTCCATGTTGTTTGTTCTTTGTGGTTATTGATAATCACTTTGGTAGACCAGTTCATATTGTTTGTTCTTTGTGGCTATTGACCATCAGTTTGGTAGAACACTTCATGTTGTTTGTTCTTTGTGGCTATTAACCATCAGTTTGGTATACCAGTTCATGTTATTTGTTCTTTGTGGTTATTGACCATCAGTTTGGTATACCAGTCCATGTTGTCTGTTCCATGTAGCTGTTTACAATCAGGTTGGTATACCACTTCATGTTGTTTGTTCTTTGTGGCTATTGACCAACAGTTTGGTATACCAGTTCATGTTGTTTGTTCTATCTGGCTGTTGGCCATCAGTTTGGTATACCACTTCATGTTGTTAGTTCCATGTAGCTGTTGACCATCAGGTTGGTATACCAGTCCATGTTGTCTGTTCTATGTGGCTGTTGACCATCAGTTTGGTATACCACTTCATGTTGTTTGTTCTTTGTGGCTATTGACCAACAGTTTGGTATACCAGTTCATGTTGTTTGTTCTATGTGGCTGTTGGCCATCAGTTTGGTATACCACTTCATGTTGTTTGTTCTTTGTGGCTATTGACCATCAGTTTGGTATACCAGTTCATGTTGTCTGTTTTATGTGGCTGTTGACTATCAGTTTGGTATACCACTTCATGTTGTTTTTTCTTTGTGGTTATTGACCATCCGTTTGGTATACCAGTTCATGTTGTCTGTTCTATGTAGCTGTTGACCATCAGGTTGGTATACAACTTCCTGTTGTTTGTTCTTTGTGTTATTGACCATCAGTTTGGTATATCACTTCATGTTGCTTGTTCTTTGTGGCTATTGACCATCAGTTTGGTGTATCAGTTCATGTGTTTGTTTTATGTGGTTATTGACCATCAGTTTGGTATACCAGTTCATGTTGTCTGTTCCATGTAGCTCTTGACCAACAGGTTGGTATATCACTTCATGTTGTTTGTTCTTTGAGGCTATTGACCATCAAGTTGGTATACCAACTCATGTTGTTTGTTCTTTGTGGCCATTGACCATCACTTTGGTATATCAGTTCATGTTGTCTGTTTCTATGTGGTTATTGACCATCAGTTTGGTATACCACTTCATGTTGTTTGTTCTTTGTGGATATTGACCATCATGTTCGTATCACTTCATGTTGCTTGTTCTTTGTGGCTATTGACCATCAGGTTGGTATACCAGTTCATGTTGTTTGTTCTATGTGGCTATTGACCATCATGTTCGTATATCACTTCATGTTGCTTGTTCTTTGTGGCTATTGACCATCAGGTTGGTATACCAGTTCATGTTGTTTGTTCTATGTGGTTATTGACCATCAGTTTGGTATACCAGTTCATGTTGTTAGTTCTATGTGGCTATTGACAATCAGGTTTGTATACCAGTTCATGTTGTTTGTTCTATGTGGTTATTGACCATCAGTTTGGTTTACCAGTTCATTTAGTCTGTTCTATGTGGCTATTGACCATCAGTTTGGTATACCAGTTCAGGTTGTGTTTTCTATGTGGCTATTGACCATCAGTTAGGTATACCAGTTCATTTAGTCTGTTCTATGTGGCTATTGACCATCAGGTTTGTATACCAGTTCAGGTTCTTAGTTTTATGTGGCTATTGACCATCAGGTTGGTGTACCAGAACATGTAGTTTGTTCTATGTGGCTATTGACCATCAGTTTGGTATACCAATACATGTAGTTTGTTCTATGTGGTTATTGTCGATCAGTTTGGTATGCCACTTCATCTTGTTTGTTCTTTGTGGCTAATGACCATCAGTTTGGTAAACCAGTTCATGTTGTCTGTTCTTTGTGGCTATTGACCATCTCTTTGGTATACCACTTCATGTTGTTTGTTCTTTGTGGCTATTGACCATCTGTTTGGTATACCAGTTCATGTTGTCTGTTCTTTGTGGCTATTGACCATCAGGTTGGTGTACCAGAACATGTAGTTTGTTCTATGTGGCTATTGACCATCAGTTTGGTATACCAATACATGTAGTTTGTTCTATGTGGTTATTGTCGATCAGTTTGGAATACCATTTCATGTAGTCTTTTCCATGTGGCACTGTTGACCATCAGGTTGGTATACCACTTCATGTTGTTTGTTCTTTGTGGCTATTGACCATCAGTTTGGTATACCAGTTCATGTTGTTTGTTCTTTGTGGCTATTGACCATCAGTTTGGTATACCAGTTCATGTTGTTTGTTCTTTGTGGCTATTGACCATCAGGTAGGTATACCAGTACATGTTGTTTGTTCTATGTGGTTATTAACCATCAGTTTGGTATACCAGTTCATATTGTCTGTTTTATGTGCCTGTTGACCATCAGTTTGGTATACCACTTCATGTTGTTTGTACTTTGTGGTTATTGACCATCAGTTTGGTATACCAGTTCATCTTGTCTGTTCCATTTAGCTGTTGACCAACAGGTTGGTATATTACTTCATGTTGTTTGTTCTTTGTGGCTATTGGCCATCAGGTTGGTGTACCAGAACATGTAGTTTGTTCTATGTGGCTATTGACCATCAGTTTGGTATACCAATACATGTAGTTTGTTCTATGTGGTTATTGTCGATCAGTTTGGTATACCATTTCATGTAGTCTTTTCCATGTGGCACTGTTGACCATCAGGTTGGTATACCACTTCATGTTGTTTGTTCTTTGTGGCTATTGACCATCAGTTTGGTATACCAGTTCATGTTGTTTGTTCTTTGTGGCTATTGACCATCAGTTTGGTATACCACTTCATGTTGTTTGTTCTTTGTGGATATTGACCATCATGTTCGTATCACTTCATGTTGCTTGTTCTTTGTGGCTATTGACCATCAGGTTGGTATACCAGTTCATGTTGTTTGTTCTATGTGGCTATTGACCATCATGTTCGTATATCACTTCATGTTGCTTGTTCTTTGTGGCTATTGACGATCAGGTTGGTATACCAGTTCATGTTGTTTGTTCTATGTGGTTATTGACCATCAGTTTGGTATACCAGTTCATGTTGTTAGTTCTATGTGGCTATTGACCATCAGGTTTGTATACCAGTTCATGTTGTTTGTTCTATGTGGTTATTGACCATCAGTTTGGTATACCAGTTCATTTAGTCTGTTCTATGTGGCTATTGACCATCAGTTTGGTATACCAGTTCAGGTTGTGTTTTCTATGTGGCTATTGACCATCAGTTTGGTATACCAGTTCATTTAGTCTGTTCTATGTGGCTATTGACCATCAGGTTTGTATACCAGTTCAGGTTCTTAGTTTTATGTGGCTATTGACCATCAGGTTGGTGTACCAGAACATGTAGTTTGTTCTATGTGGCTATTGACCATCAGTTTGGTATACCAATACATGTAGTTTGTTCTATGTGGTTATTGTCGATCAGTTTGGTATGCCACTTCATGTTGTTTGTTCTTTGTGGCTAATGACCATCAGTTTGGTATACCAGTTCATGTTGTCTGTTCTTTGTGGCTATTGACCATCTGTTTGGTATACCACTTCATGTTGTTTGTTCTTTGTGGCTATTGACCATCAGTTTGGTATACCAATACATGTAGTTTGTTCTATGTGGTTATTGTCGATCAGTTTGGAATACCATTTCATGTAGTCTTTTCCATGTGGCACTGTTGACCATCAGGTTGGTATACCACTTTATGTTGTTTGTTCTTTGTGGCTATTGACCATCAGTTTGGTATACCAGTTCATGTTGTTTGTTCTTTGTGGCTATTGACCATCAGTTTGGTATACCAGTTCATGTTGTTTGTTCTTTGTGGCTATTGACCATCAGGTAGGTATACCAGTACATGTTGTTTGTTCTATGTGGTTATTAACCATCAGTTTGGTATACCAGTTCATATTGTCTGTTTTATGTGCCTGTTGACCATCAGTTTGGTATACCACTTCATGTTGTTTGTACTTTGTGGTTATTGACCATCAGTTTGGTATACCAGTTCATCTTGTCTGTTCCATTTAGCTGTTGACCAACAGGTTGGTATATTACTTCATGTTGTTTGTTCTTTGTGGCTATTGGCCATCAGGTTGGTGTACCACAACATGTAGTTTGTTCTATGTGGCTATTGACCATCAGTTTGGTATACCAATACATGTAGTTTGTTCTATGTGGTTATTGTCGATCAGTTTGGTATACCATTTCATGTAGTCTTTTCCATGTGGCACTGTTGACCATCAGGTTGGTATACCACTTCATGTTGTTTGTTCTTTGTGGCTATTGACCATCAGTTTGGTATACCAGTTCATGTTGTTTGTTCTTTGTGGCTATTGACCATCAGTTTGGTATACCACTTCATGTTGTTTGTTCTTTGTGGATATTGACCATCATGTTCGTATCACTTCATGTTGCTTGTTCTTTGTGGCTATTGACCATCAGGTTGGTATACCAGTTCATGTTGTTTGTTCTATGTGGCTATTGACCATCATGTTCGTATATCACTTCATGTTGCTTGTTCTTTGTGGCTATTGACCATCAGGTTGGTATACCAGTTCATGTTGTTTGTTCTATGTGGTTATTGACCATCAGTTTGGTATACCAGTTCATGTTGTTAGTTCTATGTGGCTATTGACCATCAGGTTTGTATACCAGTTCATGTTGTTTGTTCTATGTGGTTATTGACCATCAGTTTGGTATACCAGTTCATTTAGTCTGTTCTATGTGGCTATTGACCATCAGTTTGGTATACCAGTTCAGGTTGTGTTTTCTATGTGGCTATTGACCATCAGTTTGGTATACCAGTTCATTTAGTCTGTTCTATGTGGCTATTGACCATCAGGTTTGTATACCAGTTCAGGTTCTTAGTTTTATGTGGCTATTGACCATCAGGTTGGTGTACCAGAACATGTAGTTTGTTCTATGTGGCTATTGACCATCAGTTTGGTATACCAATACATGTAGTTTGTTCTATGTGGTTATTGTCGATCAGTTTGGTATGCCACTTCATGTTGTTTGTTCTTTGTGGCTAATGACCATCAGTTTGGTATACCAGTTCATGTTGTCTGTTCTTTGTGGCTATTGACCATCTGTTTTGTATACCACTTCATGTTGTTTGTTCTTTGTGGCTATTGACCATCTGTTTGGTATACCAGTTCATGTTGTCTGTTCTTTGTGGCTATTGACCATCAGGTTGGTGTACCAGAACATGTAGTTTGTTCTATGTGGCTATTGACCATCAGTTTGGTATACCAATACATGTAGTTTGTTCTTTGTGGCTATTGAGCATCAGTTTGGTATACCAGTTCATGTTGTTTGTTCTTTGTGGCTATTGACCATCAGTTTGGTATACCAGTTCATGTTGTTTGTTCTTTGTGGCTATTGACCATCAGGTTGGTATACCAGTACATGTTGTTTGTTCTATGTGGTTATTAACCATCAGTTTGGTATACCAGTTCATATTGTCTGTTTTATGTGGCTGTTGACCATCAGTTTGGTATACCAGTTCATGTTGTCTGTTCCATTTAGCTTTTGACCAACAGGTTGGTATATCACTTCATGTTGTTTGTTCTTTGCGGCTATTGACCATCAGTTTGGTATGCCAATTCATGTTATTTGTTCTATGTGGCTATTGACCATCAGTTTGGTATACCAGTTCATGTTGTCTGTTCCATGTAGCTGTTGACCATCAGGTTGGTATACCACTTCCTGTTGTTTGTTCTTTGTGGTTATTGACCATCAGTTTGGTATACCAGTTCATGTTGTTTGTTCTTTGTGGCTATTGACCATCAGTTTGGTATACCAGTTCATGTTGTTTGTTCTTTGTGGCTATTGACCATCAGTTTGGTATACCAGTT
Source organism: Limnoperna fortunei (assembly GCA_944474755.1). Classification (NCBI taxonomy): domain Eukaryota; kingdom Metazoa; phylum Mollusca; class Bivalvia; order Mytilida; family Modiolidae; genus Limnoperna; species Limnoperna fortunei. The sequence continues at coordinate 3,387,241 of OX104119.1, forward strand.
CATGTTGTTTGTTCTTTGTGGCTATTGACCATCAGGTTGCTATACCAGTACATGTTGTTTGTTCTATGTGGTTATTAACCATCAGTTTGGTATACCAGTTCATATTGTCTGTTTTATGTGGCTGTTGACCATCAATTTGATATACCACTTCATGTTGTTTGTACTTTGTGGTTATTGACCATCAGTTTGGTATACCAGTTCATGTTGTCTGTTCCATTTAGCTGTTGAGCAACAGGTTGGTATATCACTTCATGTTGTTTGTTCTTTGTGGCTATTGACCATCAGGTTGGTGTACCAGAACATGTAGTTTGTTCTATGTGGCTATTGACCATCAGTTTGGTATACCAATACATGTAGTTTGTTCTATGTGGTTATTGTCGATCAGTTTGGTATACCATTTCATGTAGTCTTTTCCATGTGGCACTGTTGACAATCAGGTTGGTATACCACTTCATGTTGTTTGTTCTTTGTGGCTATTGACCATCAGTTTGGTATACCAGTTCATGTTGTTTGTTCTTTGTGGCTATTGACCATCAGTTTGGTATACCAGTTCATGTTGTTTGTTCTTTGTGGCTATTGACCATCAGGTTGGTATACCAGTACATGTTGTTTGTTCTATGTGGTTATTAACCATCAGTTTGGTATACCAGTTCATGTTGTCTGTTCCATTTAGCTGTTGACCAACAGGTTGGTATATCACTTCATGTTGTTTGTTCTTTGCGGCTATTGACCATCAGTTTGGTATGCCAATTCATGTTATTTGTTCTATGTGGCTATTGACCATCAGTTTGGTATACCAGTTCATGTTGTCTGTTCCATGTAGCTGTTGACCATCAGGTTGGTATACCACTTCCTGTTGTTTGTTCTTTGTGGTTATAGACCATCAGTTTGGTATACCAGTTCATGTTGTCTGTTCCATTTAGCTGTTGACCAACAGGTTGGTATATCACTTCATGTTGTTTGTTCTTTGCGGCTATTGACCATCAGTTTGGTATACCAGTTCATGTTATTTGTTCTATGTGGCTATTGACCATCAGGTTGGTATACCAGTTCATGTTGTTTGTTCTTTGTGGCTATTGACCATCACTTTGGTATACCAGTTCATGTTGTCTGTTTCTATGTGCTTATTTACCATCAGTTTGGTATACAAGTTCATGTTGTTTGCTCTATGTGGCTATTTACCATCACTTTGGTATACTAGTTCCTGTTGTCTGTTTCTATGTGGTTATTGACCATCAGTTTGGTATACCAGTTCATATTGTTAGTTCTTTGTGGCTAATGACCATCAGGTTGGTATACCAGTACATGTAGTCTGTTCTATGTGGTTATTGACCATCAGGTTGGTATACCACTTCATGTTGTTTGTTCTTTGTGGCTATTGACCATCAGGTTGGTATACCAGTACATGTTGTTTGTTCTATGTGGCTATTGACAATTAGTTTGGTTTACCAGTTCATGTTGTCTGTTCTATGTGGCTGTTGACCATCAGTTTGGTATACCACTTCATGTTGTTTGTTCTTTGTGGCAATTGACCATCAGGTTGGTATACCAGTTAATTTTGTCTGTTCCATGTAGCTGTTGACCATCAGGTTGGTATACCACTTCATGTTGTTTGTTCTTCGTGGCTATTGACCATCAGTTTGGTATACCAGTTCATGTTGTTTGTTCTTTGTGGCTATTGACCATCAGTTTGGTATACCAGTTCATGTTGTTTGTTCTTTGTGGCTATTGACCATCAGGTTGGTATACCAGTACATGTTGTTTGTTCTATGTGGTTATTAACCATCAGTTTGGTATACCAGTTCATGTTATCTGTTCCATTTAGCTGTTGACCAACAGGTTGGTATATCACTTCATGTTGTTTGTTCTTTGCGGCTATTGACCATCAGTTTGGTATACCAGTTCATGTTGTTTGTTCTATGTGGCTGTTGGCCATCAGTTTGGTATACCACTTCGTGTTGTTAGTTCCATGTAGCTGTTGACCACCAGGTTGGTATACCAGTCCATGTTGTCTGTTCTAAGTGGCTGTTGACCATCAGTTTGGTGTACCACTTCATGTTGTTTGTTCTTTGTGGCTATTGACCAACAGTTTGTTATACCAGTTCATGTTGTTTGTTCTATGTGGCTGTTGGCCATCAGTTTGGTATACCACTTCATGTTGTTTGTTTTTTGTGGCTATTGACCATCAGTTTGGTATACCAGTTCATGTTGTCTGTTTTATGTGGCTGTTGACTATCAGTTTGGTATACCACTTCATGTTGTTTGTTCTTTGTGGTAATTGACCATCAGTTTGGTATACCAGTTCATGTTGTCTGTTCTATGTAGCTGTTGACCATCACGTTGGTATACAACTTCCTGTTGTTTGTTCTTTGTGTTATTGACCATCAGTTTGGTATACCAGTTCATGTTGTTTGTTCTTTGTGGCTATTGACCATCAGTTTGGTATACCAGTTCATGTTGTCTGTTCCATTTAGCTGTTGACCAACAGGTTGGTATATCACTTCATGTTGTTTGTTCTTTGTGGCTATTGACCATCAGGTTGGTGTACCAGAACATGTAGTTTGTTCTATGTGGCTATTGACCATCAGTTTGGTATACCAATACATGTAGTTTGTTCTATGTGGTTATTGTCGATCAGTTTGGTATACCATTTCATGTAGTCTTTTCCATGTGGCACTGTTGACCATCAGGTTGGTATACCACTTCATGTTGTTTGTTCTTTGTGGCTATTGACCATCAGTTTGGTATACCAGTTAATGTTGTTTGTTCTTTGTGGCTATTGACCATCAGTTTGGTATACCAGTTCATGTTGTTTGTTCTTTGTGGCTATTGACCATCAGGTTGGTATACCAGTACATGTTGTTTGTTCTATGTGGTTATTAACCATCAGTTTGGTATACCAGTTCATGTTGTCTGTTCCATTTAGCTGTTGACCAACAGGTTGGTATATCACTTCATGTTGTTTGTTCTTTGCGGCTATTGACCATCAGTTTGGTATGCCAATTCATGTTATTTGTTCTATGTGGCTATTGACCATCAGTTTGGTATACCAGTTCATGTTGTCTGTTCCATGTAGCTGTTGACCATCAGGTTGGTATACCACTTCCTGTTGTTTGTTCTTTGTGGTTATTGACCATCAGTTTGGTATACCAGTTCATGTTGTCTGTTCCATTTAGCTGCTGACCAACAGGTTGGTATATCACTTCATGTTGTTTGTCCTTTGCGGCTATTGACCATCAGTTTGGTATACCAGTTCATGTTATTTGTTCTATGTGGCTATTGACCATCAGGTTGGTATACCAGTTCATGTTGTTTGTTCTTTGTGGCTATTGACCATCACTTTGGTATACCAGTTAATGTTGTCTGTTTCTATGTGCTTATTTACCATCAGTTTGGTATACAAGTTCATGTTGTTTGTTCTATGTGGCTATTGACCATCACTTTGGTATACTAGTTCCTGTTGTCTGTTTCTATGTGGTTATTGACCATCAGTTTGGTATACCAGTTCATATTGTTAGTTCTTTGTGGCTAATGACCATCAGGTTGGTATACCAGTACATGTAGTCTGTTCTATGTGGTTATTGACCATCAGGTTGGTATACCAGTACATGTTGTTTGTTCTATCTGGCTATTGACAATTAGTTTGGTTTACCAGTTCATGTTGTCTGTTCTATTTGGCTGTTGACCATCAGTTTGGTATACCACTTCATGTTGTTTGTTCTTTGTGGCTATTGACCATCAGGTTGGTATACCAGTTAATTTTGTCTGTTCCATGTAGCTGTTGACCATCAGGTTGGTATACCACTTCATGTTGTTTGTTCTTCGTGGCTATTGACCATCAGTTTGGTATACCAGTTCATGTTGTTTGTTCTTTGCGGCTATTGACCATCAGTTTGGTATACCAGTTCATGTTGTTTGTTCTATGTGGCTGTTGGCCATCAGTTTGGTATACCAGTTCGTGTTGTTAGTTCAATGTAGCTGTTGACCACCAGGTTGGTATACCAGTCCATGTTGTCTGTTCTAAGTGGCTGTTGACCATCAGTTTGGTATACCACTTCATGTTGTTTGTTCTTTGTGGCTATTGACCAACAGTTTGGTATACCAGTTCATGTTGTTTGTTCTATGTGGCTGTTGGCCATCAGTTTGGTATACCACTTCATGTTGTTTGTTTTTTGTGGATATTGACCATCAGTTTGGTATACCACTTCATGTTGTTTGTTCTTTGTGGTAATTGACCATCAGTTTGGTATACCAGTTCATGTTGTCTGTTCTATGTAGCTCTTGACCATCAGGTTGGTATACAACTTCCTGTTGTTTGTTCTTTGTGTTATTGACCATCAGTTTGGTATACCAGTTCATGTTGTTTGTTCTTTGCGGCTATTGACCATCAGTTTGGTATGCCAATTCATGTTATTTGTTCTATGTGGCTATTGACCATCAGTTTGGTATACCAGTTCATGTTGTCTGTTCCATGTAGCTGTTGACCATCAGGTTGGTATACCACTGCCTGTTGTTTGTTCTTTGTGGTTATTGACCATCAGTTTGGTATACCAGTTCATGTTGTCTGTTCCATTTAGCTGCTGACCAACAGGTTGGTATATCACTTCATGTTGTTTGTTCTTTGCGGCTATTGACCATCAGTTTGGTATACCAGTTCATGTTATTTGTTCTATGTGGCTATTGACCATCAGGTTGGTATACCAGTTCATGTTGTTTGTTCTTTGTGGCTATTGACCATCACTTTGGTATACCAGTTAATGTTGTCTGTTTCTATGTGCTTATTTACCATCAGTTTGGTATACAAGTTCATGTTGTTTGTTCTATGTGGCTATTGACCATCACTTTGGTATACTAGTTCCTGTTGTCTGTTTCTATGTGGTTATTGACCATCAGTTTGGTATACCAGTTCATATTGTTAGTTCTTTGTGGCTAATGACCATCAGGTTGGTATACCAGTGCATGTAGTCTGTTCTATGTGGTTATTGACCATCAGGTTGGTATACCAGTACATGTTGTTTGTTCTATGTGGCTATTGACAATTAGTTTGGTTTACCAGTTCATGTTGTCTGTTCTATTTGGCTGTTGACCATCAGTTTGGTATACAACTTCATGTTGTTTGTTCTTTGTGGCTATTGACCATCAGGTTGGTATACCAGTTAATTTTGTCTGTTCCATGTAGCTGTTGACCATCAGGTTGGTATACCACTTCATGTTGTTTGTTCTTCGTGGCTATTGACCATCAGTTTGGTATACCAGTTCATGTTGTTTGTTCTTTGCGGCTATTGACCATCAGTTTGGTATACCAGTTCATGTTGTTTGTTCTATGTGGCTGTTGGCCATCAGTTTAGTATACCACTTCGTGTTGTTAGTTCCATGTAGCTGTTGACCACCAGGTTGGTATACCAGTCCATGTTGTCTGTTCTAAGTGGCTGTTGACCATCAGTTTGGCATACCACTTCATGTTGTTTGTTCTTTGTGGCTATTGACCAACAATTTGGTATACCAGTTCATGTTGTTTGTTCTATGTGGCTGTTGGCCATCAGTTTGGTATACCACTGCATGTTGTTTGTTTTTTGTGGCTATTGACCATCAGTTTGGTATACCAGTTCATGTTGTCTGTTTTATGTGGCTGTTGACCATCAGTTTGGTATACCACTTCATGTTGTTTGTTCTTTGTGGTAATTGACCATCAGTTTGGTATACCAGTTCATGTTGTCTGTTCTATGTAGCTGTTGACCATCAGGTTGGTATACAACTTCCTGTTGTTTCTTCTTTGTGTTATTGACCATCAGTTTGGTATACCAGTTCATGTTGTTTGTTCTTTGTGGCTATTGACCATCAGTTTGGTGTATCAGTTCATGTGTTTGTTTTATGTGGTTATTGACCATCAGTTTGGTATACCAGTTCATGTTGTCTGTTCCATGTAGCTCTTGACCAACAGGTTGGTATATCACTTCATGTTGTTTGTTCTTTGAGGCTATTGACCATCAAGTTGGTATACCAACTCATGTTGTTTGTTCTTTGTGGCTATTTACCATCACTTTGGTATACCAGTTCATGTTGTCTGTTTCTATGTGGTTATTGACCATCAGTTTGGTATACCACTTCATGTTGTTTGTTCTTTGTGTCTATTGACCATCATGTTCGTATCACTTCATTTTGCTTGTTCTTTGTGGCTATTGACCATCAGGTTGGTATACCAGTTCATGTTGTTTGTTCTATGTGGCTCTTGACCATCATGTTCGTATATCACTTCATGTTGCTTGTTCTGTGTGGCTATTGACCATCAGGTTGGTATACCTGTTCATGTTGTTTGTTCTATGTGGTTATTGACCATCAGTTTGGTATACCAGTTCATGTTGTTAGTTCTATGTGGCTATTGACCATCAGGTTTGTATACCAGTTCATGTTGTTTGTTCTATGTGGTTATTGACCATCAGTTTGGTATACCATTTCATGTTGTTTGTTCTATGTGGTTATTGACCATCAGTTTGGTATACCAGTTCAGGTTGTGTTTTCTATGTGGCTATTGATTATCAGTTTGGTATACCAGTTCATTTAGTCTGTTCTATGTGGCTATTGACCATTAGTTTGGTATACCAGTTCAGGTTGTGTGTTCTTTGTGGCTATTGACCATTAGTTTGGTATACCAGTTCATTTAGTCTGTTCTATGTGGCTATTGACCATTAGTTTGGTATACCAGTTCAGGTTGTGTGTTCTATGTGGCTATTGACCATTAGTTTGGTATACCAGTGCAGGTTGTGTGTTCTATGTGGCTATTGACCATTAGGTTGGTGTACCAGAACATGTAGTTTGTTCTATGTGGCTATTGACCATCAGTTTGGTATACCAATACATGTAGTTTGTTCTATGTGGTTATTGTTGATCAGTTTGGTATGCCACTTCATGTTGTTTGTTCTTTGTGGCTAATGACCATCAGTTTGGTATACCAGTTCATGTTGTCTGTTCTTTGTGGCTATTTACCATCTGTTTGGTATACCACTTCATGTTGTTTGTTCTTTGTGGCTATTGACCATCTGTTTGGTATACCAGTTCATGTTGTCTGTTCTTTGTGGCTATTGACCATCAGTTTGGTATACCAATACATGTAGTTTGTTCTATGTGGTTATTGTCGATAAGTTTGGTATACCATTTCATGTAGTCTTTTCCATGTGGCACTGTTGACCATCAGGTTGGTATACCACTTCATGTTGTTTGTTCTTTGTGGCTATTGACCATCAGTTTGGTATACCAGTTCATGTTGTTTGTTCTTTGTGGCTATTGACCATCAGTTTGGTATAAAAGTTCATGTTGTTTGTTCTTTGTGGCTATTGACCATCAGGTTGGTATACCAGTTCATGTTGTTTGTTCTATGTGGCTCTTGACCATCATGTTCGTATATCACTTCATGTTGCTTGTTCTTTGTGGCTATTGACCATCAGGTTGGTATACCAGTTCATGTTGTTTGTTCTATGTGGTTATTGACCATCAGTTTGGTATACCAGTTCATGTTGTTAGTTCTATGTGGCTATTGACCATCAGATTTGTATACCAGTTCATGTTGTTTGTTCTATGTGGTTATTGACCATCAGTTTGGTATACCATTTCATGTTGTTTGTTCTATGTGGTTATTGACCATCACTTTGGTGTACCAGTTCAGGTTGTGTTTTCTATGTGGCTATTGATTATCAGTTTGGTATACCAGTTCATTTAGTCTGTTCTATATGGCTATTGACCATTAGTTTCGTATACCAGTTCAGGTTGTGTGTTCTATGTGGCTATTGACCATTAGTTTGGTATACCAGTTCATTTAGTCTGTTCTATGTGGCCAATGACCATTAGTTTGGTATACCAGTTCAGGTTGTGTGTTCTATGTGGCTATTGACCATTAGTTTGGTATACCAGTGCAGGTTGTGTGTTCTATGTGGCTATTGACCATTAGGTTGGTGTACCAGAACATGTAGTTTGTTCTATGTGGCTATTGACCATCAGTTTGGTATACCAATACATGTAGTTTGTTCTATGTGGTTATTGTCGATCAGTTTGGTATGCCACTTCATGTTATTTGTTCTTTGTGGCTAATGACCATCAGTTTGGTATACCAGTTCATGTTGTCTGTTCTTTGTGGCTATTTACCATCTGTTTGGTATACCACTTCATGTTGTTTGTTCTTTGTGGTTATTGACCATCTGTTTGGTATACCAGTTCATGTTGTCTGTTCTTTGTGGCTATTGACCATCAGGTTGGTGCACCAGAACATGTAGTTTGTTCTATGTGGCTATTGACCATCAGTTTGGTATACCAAGACATGTAGTTTGTTCTATGTGGTTATTGTCGATAAGTTTGGTATACCATTTCATGTAGTCTTTTCCATGTGGCACTGTTGACCATCAGGTTGGTATACCACTTCATGTTGTTTGTTCTTTGTGGCTATTGACCATCAGTTTGGTATACCAGTTCATGTTGTTTGTTCTTTGTGGCTATTGACCATCAGTTTGGTATAAAAGTTCATGTTGTTTGTTCTTTGTGGCTATTGACCATCAGGTTGGTATACCATTTCATGTTGTTTGTTCTATGTGGTTATTGACCATCAGTTTGGTATACCAGTTCAGGTTGTGTTTTCTATGTGGCTATTGATTATCAGTTTGGTATACCAGTTCATTTAGTCTGTTCTATGTGGCTATTGACCATTAGTTTGGTATACCAGTTCAGGTTGTGTGTTCTATGTGGCTATTGTCCATTAGTTTGGTATACCAGTTCATTTAGTCTGTTCTATGTGGCTATTGACCATTAGTTTGGTATACCAGTTCAGGTTGTGTGTTCTATGTGGCTATTGACCATTAGTTTGGTATACCAGTGCAGGTTGTGTGTTCTATGTGGCTATTGACCATTAGGTTGGTGTACCAGAACATGTAGTTTGTTCTATGTGGCTATTGACCATCAGTTTGGTATACCAATACATGTAGTTTGTTCTATGTGGTTATTGTCGATCAGTTTGGTATGCCACTTCATGTTTTTTGTTCTTTGTGGCTAATGACCATCAGTTTGGTATACCAGTTCATGTTGTCTGTTCTTTGTGGCTATTTACCATCTGTTTGGTATACCAGTGCAGGTTGTGTGTTCTATGTGGCTATTGACCATTAGGTTGGTGTACCAGAACATGTAGTTTGTTCTATGTGGCTATTGACCATCAGTTTGGTATACCAATACATGTAGTTTGTTCTATGTGGTTATTGTCGATCAGTTTGGTATGCCACTTCATGTTGTTTGTTCTTTGTGGCTAATGACCATCAGTTTGGTATACCATTTCATGTAGTCTTTTCCATGTGGCACTGTTGACCATCAGGTTGGTATACCACTTCATGTTGTTTGTTCTTTGTGGCTATTGACCATCAGTTCGGTATACCAGTTCATGTTGTTTGTTCTTTGTGGCTATTGACCATCAGTTTGGTATAAAAGTTCATGTTGTTTGTTCTTTGTGGCTATTGACCATCAGGTTGGTATACCAGTTCATGTTGTTTGTTCTATGTGGCTCTTGACCATCATGTTCGTATATCACTTCATGTTGCTTGTTCTTTGTGGATATTGACCATCAGGTTGGTATACCAGTTCATGTTGTTTGTTCTATGTGGTTATTGACCATCAGTTTGGTATACCAGTTCATGTTGTTAGTTCTATGTGGCTATTGACCATCAGGTTTGTATACCAGTTCATGTTGTTTGTTCTATGTGGTTATTGACCATCAGTTTGGTATACCATTTCATGTTGTTTGTTCTATGTGGTTATTGACCATCACTTTGGTATACCAGTTCAGGTTGTGTTTTCTATGTGGCTATTGATTATCAGTTTGGTATACCAGTTCATTTAGTCTGTTCTATGTGGCTATTGACCATTAGTTTGGTATACCAGTTCAGGTTGTGTGTTCTATGTGGCTATTGACCATTAGTTTGGTATACCAGTTCATTTAGTCTGTTCTATGTGGCTATTGACCATTAGTTTAGTATACCAGTTCAGGTTGTGTGTTCTATGTGGCTATTGACCATTAGTTTGGTATACCAGTGCAGGTTGTGTGTTCTATGTGGCTATTGACCATTAGGTTGGTGTACCAGAACATGTAGTTTGTTCTATGTGGCTATTGACCATCAGTTTGGTATACCAATACATGTAGTTTGTTCTATGTGGTTATTGTCGATCAGTTTGGTATGCCACTTCATGTTGTTTGTTCTTTGTGGCTAATGACCATCAGTTTGGTATACCAGTTCATGTTGTCTGTTCTTTGTGGCTATTTACCATCTGTTTGGTATACCACTTCATGTTGTTTGTTCTTTGTGGCTATTGACCATCTGTTTGGTAAACCAGTTCATGTTGTCTGTTCTTTGTGGCTATTGACCATCAGGTTGGTGTACCAGAACATGTAGTTTGTTCTATGTGGCTATTCACCATCAGTTTGGTATACCAATACATGTAGTTTGTTCTATGTGGTTATTGTCGATAAGTTTGGTATACCATTTCATGTAGTCTTTTCCATGTGGCACTGTTGACCATCAGGTTGGTATACCACTTCATGTTGTTTGTTCTTTGTGGCTATTGACCATCAGTTTGGTATACCAGTTCATGTTTGTTCTTTGTGGCTATTGACCATCAGTTTGGTATAAAAGTTCATGTTGTTTGTTCTTTGTGGCTATTGACCATCAGGTTGGTATACCAGTTCATGTTGTTTGTTCTATGTGGCTCTTGACCATCATGTTCGTATATCACTTCATGTTGCTTGTTCTTTGTGGCTATTGACCATCAGGTTGGTATACCAGTTCATGTTGTTTGTTCTATGTGGTTATTGACCATCAGTTTGGTATACCAGTTCATGTTGTTAGTTCTATGTGGCTATTGACCATCAGGTTTGTATACCAGTTCATGTTGTTTGTTCTATGTGGTTATTGACCATCAGTTTGGTATACCATTTCATGTTGTTTGTTCTATGTGGTTATTGACCATCAGTTTGGTATACCAGTTCAGGTTGTGTTTTCTATGTGGCTATTGATTATCAGTTTGGTATACCAGTTCATTTAGTCTGTTCTATGTGGCTATTGACCATTAGTTTGGTATACCAGTTCAGGTTGTGTGTTCTATGTGGCTATTGACCATTAGTTTGGTATACCAGTTCATTTAGTCTGTTCTATGTGGCTATTGACCATTAGTTTGGTATACCAGTTCAGGTTGTGTGTTCTATGTGGCTATTGACCATTAGTTTGGTATACCAGTGCAGGTTGTGTGTTCTATGTGGCTATTGACCATTAGGTTGGTGTACCAGAATATGTAGTTTGTTCTATGTGGCTATTGACCATCAGTTTGGTATACCAATACATGTAGTTTGTTCTATGTGGTTATTGTCGATCAGTTTGGTATGCCACTTCATGTTGTTTGTTCTTTGTGGCTAATGACCATCAGTTTTGTATACCAGTTCATGTTGTCTGTTCTTTGTGGCTATTTACCATCTGTTTGGTATACCACTTCATGTTGTTTGTTCTTTGTGGCTATTGACCATCAGGTTGGTGTACCAGAACATGTAGTTTGTTCTATGTGGCTATTGACCATCAGTTTGGTATACCAATACATGTAGTTTGTTCTATGTGGTTATTGTCGATAAGTTTGGTATACCATTTCATGTAGTCTTTTCCATGTGGCACTGTTGACCATCAGGTTGGTATACCACTTCATGTTGTTTGTTCTTTGTGGCTATTGACCATCAGTTTGGTATACCAGTTCATGTTGTTTGTTCTTTGTGGCTATTGACCATCAGTTTGGTAAAAAAGTTCATGTTGTTTGTTCTTTGTGGCTATTGACCATCAGGTTGGTATACCAGTACAGGTTGTTTGTTTTATGTGGTTATTAACCATCAGTTTGGTATACCAGTTCATGTTGTCTGTTTTATGTGGCTGTTGACCATCAGTTTGGTATACCACTTCATGTTGTTTGTACTTTGTGGTTATTGACCATCAGTTTGGTATACCAGTTCATGTTGTCTGTTCCATTTAGCTGTTGACCAACAGGTTGGTATATCACTTCATGTTGCTTGTTCTTTGTGGCTATTGACCATCAGGTTGGTATACCAGTTCATGTTGTTTGTTCTTTGTGGTTATTGACCATCAGTTTGGTATACCAGTTCATGTTGTTAGTTCTATGTGGCTATTGACCATCAGGTTTGTATACCAGTTCATGTTGTTTGTTCTATGTGGTTATTGACCATCAGTTTGGTATACCATTTCATGTTGTTTGTTCTATGTGGTTATTGACCATCAGTTTGGTATACCAGTTCAGGTTGTGTTTTCTATGTGGCTATTGATTATCAGTTTGGTATACCAGTTCATTTAGTCTGTTCTATGTGGCTATTGACCATTAGTTTGGTATACCAGTTCAGGTTGTGTGTTCTATGTGGCTATTGACCATTAGTTTGGTATACCAGTTCATTTAGTCTGTTCTATGTGGCTATTGACCATTAGTTTGGTATACCAGTTCAGGTTGTGTGTTCTATGTGGCTATTGACCATTAGTTTGGTATACCAGTGCAGGTTGTGTGTTCTATGTGGCTATTGACCATTAGGTTTGTGTACCAGAACATGTAGTTTGTTCTATGTGGCTATTGACCATCAGTTTGGTATACCAATGCATGTAGTTTGTTCTATGTGGTTATTGTCGATCAGTTTGGTATGCCACTTCATGTTGTTTGTTCTTTGTGGCTAATGACCATCAGTTTTGTATACCAGTTCATGTTGTCTGTTCTTTGTGGCTATTTACCATCTGTTTGGTATACCACTTCATGTTGTTTGTTCTTTGTGGCTATTGACCATCTGTTTGGTATACCAGTTCATGTTATTTGTTCTATGTTGCTATTGACCATCAGGTTGGTATACCAGTTCATGTTGTTTGTTCTTTGTGGCTATTGACCATCACTTTGGTATACCAGTTCATGTTGTCTGTTTCTATGAGCTTATTTACCATCAGTTTGGTATACAAGTTCATGTTGTTTGTTCTATGTGGCTATTGACCATCACTTTGGTATACTAGTTCATGTTGTCTGTTTCTATGTGGTTATTGACCATCAGTTTGGTATACCAGTTCATATTGTTAGTTCTTTGTGGCTAATGACCATCAGTTAGGTATACCAATACATGTAGTTTGTTCTATGTGGTTATTGTCGATCAGTTTGGTATGCCACTTCATGTTGTTTGTTCTTTGTGGCTAATGACCATCAGTTTTGTATACCAGTTCATGTTGTCTGTTCTTTGTGGCTATTTACCATCTGTTTGGTATACCACTTCATGTTGTTTGTTCTTTGTGGCTATTGACCATCTGTTTGGTATACCAGTTCATGTTGTCTGTTCTTTGTGGCTATTGACCATCAGGTTGGTGTACCAGAACATGTAGTTTGTTCTATGTGGCTATTGACCATCAGTTTGGTATACCAATACATGTAGTTTGTTCTATGTGGTTATTGTCGATAAGTTTGGTATACCATTTCATGTAGTCTTTTCCATGTGGCACTGTTGACCATCAGGTTGGTATACCACTTCATGTTGTTTGTTCTTTGTGGCTATTGACCATCAGTTTGGTATACCAGTTCATGTTGTTTGTTCTTTGTGGCTATTGACCATCAGTTTGGTATAAAAGTTCATGTTGTTTGTTCTTTGTGGCTATTGACCATCAGGTTGGTATACCAGTACATGTTGTTTGTTTTATGTGGTTATTAACCATCAGTTTGGTATACCAGTTCATGTTGTCTGTTTTATGTGGCTGGTGACCATCAGTTTGGTATACCACTTAATGTTGTTTGTACTTTGTGGTTATTGACCATCAGTTTGGTATACCAGTTCATGTTGTCTGTTCCATTTAGCTGTTGACCAACAGGTTGGTATATCACTTCATGTTGTTTGTTCTTTGTGGCTATTGACCATCAGGTTGGTGTACCAGAACATGTAGTTTGTTCTATGTGGCTATTGACCATCAGTTTGGTATACCAATACATGTAGTTTGTTCGATGTGGTTATTGTCGATCAGTTTGGTATACCATTTCATGTGGTCTTTTCCATGTGGCACTGTTGACCATCAGGTTGGTATACCACTTCATGTTGTTTGTTCTTTGTGGCTATTGACCATCAGTTTGGTATACCAGTTCATGTTGTTTGTTCTTTGTGGCTATTGACCATCAGTTTGGTATACCAGTTCATGTTGTTTGTTCTTTGTGGCTATTGACCATCAGGTTGGTATGCCAGTACATGTTGTTTGTTCTATGTGCTTATTAACCATCAGTTTGGTATACCAGTTCATGTTGTCTGTTCCATTTAGCTGTTGACCAACAGGTTGGTATATCACTTCATGTTGTTTGTTCTTTGCGGCTATTGACCATCAGTTTGGTATACCAGTTCATGTTATTTGTTCTATGTGGCTATTGACCATCAGTTTGGTATACCAGTTCATGTTGTCTGTTCCATGTAGCTGTTGACCATCAGGTTGGTATACCACTTCCTGTTGTTTGTTCTTTGTGGTTATTGACCATCAGTTTGGTATATCAGTTCATGTTGTCTGTTCCATTTAGCTGTTGACCAACAGGTTGGTATATCACTTCATGTTGTTTGTTCTTTGCGGCTATTGACCATCAGTTTGGTATACCAGTTCATGTTATTTGTTCTATGTTGCTATTGACCATCAGGTTGGTATACCAGTTCATGTTGTTTGTTCTTTGTGGCTATTGACCATCACTTTGGTATACCAGTTCATGTTGTCTGTTTCTATGAGCTTATTTACCATCAGTTTGGTATACAAGTTCATGTTGTTTGTTCTATGTGGCTATTGACCATCACTTTGGTATACTAGTTCATGTTGTCTGTTTCTATGTGGTTATTGACCATCAGTTTGGTATACCAGTTCATATTGTTAGTTCTTTGTGGCTAATGACCATCAGGTTGGTATACCAGTACATGTAGTCTGTTCTATGTGGTTATTGACCATCAGGTTGGTATACCACTTCATGTTGTTTGTTCTTTGTGGCTAATGACCATCAGGTTGGTATACCAGTACATGTTGTTTGTTCTATGTGGCTATTGACAATCAGTTTGGTATACCAGTTCATGTTGTCTGTTCTATGTGGCTGTTGACCATCAGTTTGGTATACCACTTCATGTTGTTTGTTCTTTGTGGCTATTGACCATCAGGTTGGTATACCAGTTAATCTTGTCTGTTCCATGTAGCTGTTGACCATCAGGTTTGTATACCACTTCATGCTGTTTGTTCTTTGTGGCTATTGACCATCAGTTTGGTATACCAGTTCATGTTGTTTGTTCTTTGTGGCTATTGACCATCAGTTTGGTATACCAGTTCATGTTGTTTGTTCTTTGTGGCTATTGACCATCAGGTTGGTATACCAGTGCATGTTGTTTGTTCTATGTGGTTATTAACCATCAGTTTGGTATACCAGTTCATGTTGTCTGTTCCATTTAGCTGTTGACCAACAGGTTGGTATATCACTTCATGTTGTTTGTTCTTTGCGGCTATTGACCATCAGTTTGGTATACCAGTTCATGTTATTTGTTCTATGTGGCTATTGACCATCAGTTTGGCATACCAGTTCATGTTGTCTGTTCCATGTAGCTGTTGACCATCAGGTTGGTATACCACTTCCTGTTGTTTGTTCTTTGTGGTTATTGACCATCAGTTTGGTATACCAGTTCATGTTGTCTGTTTCTATGTGGTTATTGACCATCAGTTTGGTATACCAGTTCATGTTGTCTGTTCTATGTGGCTGTTGACCATCAGGTTGGTATATCACTTCATGTAGTTTGTGCTATGTGGCTATTGACCATCAGTTTGGTATACCGCTTCATGTTGTTAGTTCTATGTATCTGTTGACCATCAGGTTGGTATACCACTTCATGTTGTTTGTTCTTTGTGGTTATTGACCATCAGTTTGGTATACCAGTTCATGTAGTCTGTTCCATGTGGCACTGTTGACCATCAGGTTGGTATACCACTTAATGTTGTTTGTTCTTTGTGGTTATTGACCATCAGTTTGGTATACCAGTTCATGAAGTCTGTTCCATGTGGCACTGTTGACCATCAGGTTGGTATACCACTTCATGTTGTTTGTTCTTTGTGGCTATTGACCATCAGTTTGGTATACCAGTTCATGTTGTTAGCTCTATGTGGTTATTGACCATCAGTTTGGTATACCAGTTCATGTTGTTAGTTCTATGTGGTTATTGACCATCAGTTTGGTATACCAGTTCATGTTGTTAGTTCTATGTGGCTATTGACCATCAGGTTGGTATACCAGTTCATGTTGTTTGTTCTATGTGGTTATTGACCATCACTTTGGTATACCAGTTCATGTTGTTTGTTCTATGTGGTTATTGACCATCAGGTTAGTGTACCAGTTCATGTTGTTAGTTCTTTTTGGTTATTGACCATCAGTTTGGTATACCACTTCATGTTGTTAGTTCTTTGTGGCTATTGACCATCAATTTGGTATACCAGTTCATGTTGTTAATTCTTTGTGGCTATTGACCATCAGTTTGGTATACCACTTCATGTTGTTTGTTCTATGTGGTTATTGACCATCAGTTTGCTATACCAGTTCATGTTGTTTGTTCATTGTGGCTATTGACCATCAGTTTGGTATACCAGTTCATGTTGTTAATTCTTTGTGGCTATTGACCATCAGTTTGGTATACCAGTTCATGTTGTTAGTTCTATGTGGTTATTGACCATCAGTTTGGTATACCAGTTCATGTTGTCTCTTTCTATGTGGTTATTGACCATCAGTTTGGTATACCAGTTCATGTTGTCTGTTCTATGTGGCTGTTGACCATCAGTTTGGTATACCAGTTCATGTTGTTTGTTCTATGTGGCTATTGGCCATCAGTTTGGTATACCAGTTCATGTTGTTTGTTCTTTGTGGCTATTGACCATCAGTTTGGTATACCAGTTCATGTGTTTTGTTCCATGTAGCTGTTGACCATCAGGTTGGTATACCAGTTCATGTTGTTAGTTCTAAGTGGTTATTGACCATCAGTTTGGTATACCAGTTCATGTTGTTCGTTCTATATGGTTATTGACCATTAGGTTGGTAAACCAGTTCATGTTGTTTGTTCTTTGTGGCTATTGACCATCAGTTTGGTATAACAGTTCATGTTGTTTGTTCTATGTGGTTATTGACCATTTGGTAGACCAGTTCATGTTGTTAGTTATTTGTGGCTATTGACCATCAGTTTGGTATACCAGTTAATGTTGTTAGTTCTATGTGGTTATTGACCATCAGTTTGGTATACCAGTTCATGTTGTCTGTTTCTATGTGGTTATTGACCATCAGTTTGGTATACCAGTTCATGTTGTCTGTTCTATGTGGCTGTTGACCATCAGGTTGGTATATCACTTCATGTAGTTAGTTCTATGTGGCTATTGACCATCAGGTTGGTATACCACTTCATTGTGTTTGTTCTTTGTGGCTATTGACCATCAGGTTGGTATACCACTTCATGTGTTTTGTTCCATGTAGCTGTTGACCATCAGGTTGGTATACCACTTCATGTTGTTTGTTCTTTGTGGTTATTGACCATCTGGTTGGAATACCAGTTCATGTTGTTTGTTCTTTGTGGCTATTGACCATCAGTTTGGTATACCAATTCATGTTGTTTGTTCTATGTGGTTATTGACCATCAGTTTTGTATAGCAGTTCATGTTGTTTGTTCTTTGTGGTTATTGACCATCAGTTTGGTTGACCAGTTCATGTTGTTAGTTCTTTGTGGCTATTGACCATCAGTTTGGTATACCATTTCATGTTGTTAGTTCTATGTGGTTATTGACCATCAGTTTGGTATACCAGTTCATGTTGTCTGTTCCATGTAGCTGTTGACCATCAGGTTGGTATACCACTTCATGTTGTTTGTTCTTTGTGGTTATTGACCACCAGTTTGGTATACCAGTTCATGTTGTCTGTTCCATTTAGCTGTTGACCAACAGGTTGGTATATCACTTCATGTTGTTTGTTCTTTGCGGCTATTGAACATCAGTTTGGTATACCAGTTCATGTTATTTGTTCTATGTGGCTATTGACAATCAGGTTGGTATACCAGTTCATGTTGTTTGTTCTTTGTGGCTATTGACCATCACTTTGGTATACCAGTTCATGTTGTCTGTTTCTATGTGCTTATTTACCATCAGTTTGGTATACAAGTTCATGTTGTTTGTTCTATGTGGCTATTGACCATCACTTTGGTATACTAGTTCATGTTGTCTGTTTATATGTGGTTATTGACCATCAGTTTGGTATACCAGTTCATATTGTTAGTTCTTTGTGGCTAATGACCATCAGGTTGGTATACCAGTACATGTAGTCTGTTCTATGTGGTTATTGACCATCAGGTTGGTATACCACTTCATGTTGTTTGTTATTTGTGGCTATTGACCATCAGGTTGGTATACCAGTACATGTTGTTTGTTCTATGTGGCTATTGACAATCAGTTTGGTTTAAAAGTTCATGTTGTCTGTTCTATGTGGCTGTTGACCATCAGTTTGGTATACCAATACATGTAGTTTGTTCTATGTGGTTATTGTCGATAAGTTTGGTATACCATTTCATGTAGTCTTTTCCATGTGGCACTGTTGACCATCAGGTTGGTATACCACTTCATGTTGTTTGTTCTTTGTGGCTATTGACCATCAGTTTGGTATACCAGTTCATGTTGTTTGTTCTTTGTGGCTATTGACCATCAGTTTGGTATAAAAGTTCATGTTGTTTGTTCTTTGTGGCTATTGACCATCAGGTTGGTATACCAGTACATGTTGTTTGTTTTATGTGGTTATTAACCATCAGTTTGGTATACCAGTTCATGTTGTCTGTTTTATGTGGCTGTTGACCATCAGTTTGGTATACCACTTCATGTTGTTTGTACTTTGTGGTTATTGACCATCAGTTTGGTATACCAGTTCATGTTGTCTGTTCCATTTAGCTGTTGACCAACAGGTTGGTATATCACTTCATGTTGCTTGTTCTTTGTGGCTATTGACCATCAGGTTGGTATACCAGTTCATGTTGTTTGTTCTTTGTGGTTATTGACCATCAGTTTGGTATACCAGTTCATGTTGTTAGTTCTATGTGGCTATTGACCATCAGGTTTGTATACCAGTTCATGTTGTTTGTTCTATGTGGTTATTGACCATCAGTTTGGTATACCATTTCATGTTGTTTGTTCTATGTGGTTATTGACCATCAGTTTGGTATACCAGTTCAGGTTGTGTTTTCTATGTGGCTATTGATTATCAGTTTGGTATACCAGTTCATTTAGTCTGTTCTATGTGGCTATTGACCATTAGTTTGGTATACCAGTTCAGGTTGTGTGTTCTATGTGGCTATTGACCATTAGTTTGGTATACCAGTTCATTTAGTCTGTTCTATGTGGCTATTGACCATTAGTTTGGTATACCAGTTCAGGTTGTGTGTTCTATGTGGCTATTGACCATTAGTTTGGTATACCAGTGCAGGTTGTGTGTTCTATGTGGCTATTGACCATTAGGTTGGTGTACCAGAACATGTAGTTTGTTCTATGTGGCTATTGACCATCAGTTTGGTATACCAATACATGTAGTTTGTTCTATGTGGTTATTGTCGATCAGTTTGGTATGCCACTTCATGTTGTTTGTTCTTTGTGGCTAATGACCATCAGTTTTGTATACCAGTTCATGTTGTCTGTTCTTTGTGGCTATTTACCATCTGTTTGGTATACCACTTCATGTTGTTTGTTCTTTGTGGCTATTGACCATCTGTTTGGTATACCAGTTCATGTTGTCTGTTCTTTGTGGCTATTGACCATCAGGTTGGTGTACCAGAACATGTAGTTTGTTCTCTGTGGCTATTGACCATCAGTTTGGTATACCAATACATGTAGTTTGTTCTATATGGTTATTGTCGATAAGTTTGGTATACCATTTCATGTAGTCTTTTCCATGTGGCACTGTTGACCATCAGGTTGGTATACCACTTCATGTTGTTTGTTCTTTGTGGCTATTGACCATCAGTTTGGTATACCAGTTCATGTTGTTTGTTCTTTGTGGCTATTGACCATCAGTTTGGTATAAAAGTTCATGTTGTTTGTTCTTTGTGGCTATTGACCATCAGTTTGGTATACCAATACATGTAGTTTGTTCTATGTGGTTATTGTCGATAAGTTTGGTATACCATTTCATGTAGTCTTTTCCATGTGGCACTGTTGACCATCAGGTTGGTATACCACTTCATGTTGTTTGTTCTTTGTGGCTATTGACCATCAGTTTGGTATACCAGTTCATGTTGTTTGTTCTTTGTGGCTATTGACCATCAGTTTGGTATAAAAGTTCATGTTGTTTGTTCTTTGTGGCTATTGACCATCAGTTTGGTATACCAGTTCATGTTGTCTGTTTTATGTGGCTGTTAACCATCAGTTTGGTATACCACTTAATGTTGTTTGTACTTTGTGGTTATTGACCATCAGTTTGGTATACCAGTTCATGTTGTCTGTTCCATTTAGCTGTTGACCAACAGGTTGGTATATCACTTCATGTTGTTTGTTCTTTGTGGCTATTGACCATCAGGTTGGTGTACCAGAACATGTAGTTTGTTCTATGTGGCTATTGACCATCAGTTTGGTATACCAATACATGTAGTTTGTTCGATGTGGTTATTGTCGATCAGTTTGGTATACCATTTCATGTGGTCTTTTCCATGTGGCACTGTTGACCATCAGGTTGGTATACCACTTCATGTTGTTTGTTCTTTGTGGCTATTGACCATCAGTTTGGTATACCAGTTCATGTTGTTTGTTCTTTGTGGCTTTTGACCATCAGTTTGGTATACCAGTTCATGTTGTTTGTTCTTTGTGGCTATTGACCATCAGGTTGGTATACCAGTACATGTTGTTTGTTCTATGTGCTTATTAACCATCAGTTTGGTATACCAGTTCATGTTGTCTGTTCCATTTAGCTGTTGACCAACAGGTTGGTATATCACTTCATGTTGTTTGTTCTTTGCGGCTATTGACCATCAGTTTGGTATACCAGTTCATGTTATTTGTTCTATGTGGCTATTGACCATCAGTTTGGTATACCAGTTCATGTTGTCTGTTCCATGTAGCTGTTGACCATCAGGTTGGTATACCACTTCCTGTTGTTTGTTCTTTGTGGTTATTGACCATCAGTTTGGTATACCAGTTCATGTTGTCTGTTCCATTTAGCTGTTGACCAACAGGTTGGTATATCACTTCATGTTGTTTGTTCTTTGCGGCTATTGACCATCAGTTTGGTATACCAGTTCATGTTATTTGTTCTATGTTGCTATTGACCATCAGGTTGGTATACCAGTTCATGTTGTTTGTTCTTTGTGGCTATTGACCATCACTTTGGTATACCAGTTCATGTTGTCTGTTTCTATGAGCTTATTTACCATCAGTTTGGTATACAAGTTCATGTTGTTTGTTCTATGTGGCTATTGACCATCACTTTGGTATACTAGTTCATGTTGTCTGTTTCTATGTGGTTATTGACCATCAGTTTGGTATACCAGTTCATATTGTTAGTTCTTTGTGGCTAATGACCATCAGGTTGGTATACCAGTACATGTAGTCTGTTCTATGTGGTTATTGACCATCAGGTTGGTATACCACTTCATGTTGTTTGTTCTTTGTGGCTATTGACCATCAGGTTGGTATACCAGTACATGTTGTTTGTTCTATGTGGCTATTGACAATCAGTTTGGTATACCAGTTCATGTTGTCTGTTCTATGTGGCTGTTGACCATCAGTTTGGTATACCACTTCATGTTGTTTGTTCTTTGTGGCTATTGACCATCAGGTTGGTATACCAGTTAATTTTGTATGTTCCATGTAGCTGTTGACCATCAGGTTTGTATACCACTTCATGCTGTTTGTTCTTTGTGGCTATTGACCATCAGTTTGGTATACCAGTTCATGTTGTTTGTTCTTTGTGGCTATTGACCATCAGTTTGGTATACCAGTTCATGTTGTTTGTTCTTTGTGGCTATTGACCATCAGTTTGGCATACCAGTTCATGTTGTCTGTTCCATTTAGCTGTTGACCAACAGGTTGGTATATCACTTCATGTTGTTTGTTCTTTGCGGCTATTGACCATCAGTTTGGTATACCAGTTCATGTTATTTGTTCTATGTGGCTATTGACCATCAGTTTGGCATACCAGTTCATGTTGTCTGTTCCATGTAGCTGTTGACCATCAGGTTGGTATACCACTTCCTGTTGTTTGTTCTTTGTGGTTATTGACCATCAGTTTGGTATACCAGTTCATGTTGTCTGTTTCTATGTGGTTATTGACCATCAGTTTGGTATACCAGTTCATGTTGTCTGTTCTATGTGGCTGTTGACCATCAGGTTGGTATATCACTTCATGTAGTTTGTGCTATGTGGCTATTGACCATCAGTTTGGTATACCGCTTCATGTTGTTAGTTCTATGTATCTGTTGACCATCAGGTTGGTATACCACTTCATGTTGTTTGTTCTTTGTGGTTATTGACCATCAGTTTGGTATACCAGTTCATGTAGTCTGTTCCATGTGGCACTGTTGACCATCAGGTTGGTATACCACTTCATGTTGTTTGTTCTTTGTGGTTATTGACCATCAGTTTGGTATACCAGTTCATGAAGTCTGTTCCATGTGGCACTGTTGACCATCAGGTTGGTATACCACTTCATGTTGTTTGTTCTTTGTGGCTATTGACCATCAGTTTGGTATACCAGTTCATGTTGTTAGCTCTATGTGGTTAATGACCATCAGTTTGGTATACCAGTTCATGTTGTTAGTTCTATGTGGTTATTGACCATCAGTTTGGTATACCAGTTCATGTTGTTAGTTCTATGTGGCTATTGACCATCAGGTTGGTATACCAGTTCATGTTGTTTGTTCTATGTGGTTATTGACCATCACTTTGGTATACCAGTTCATGTTGTTTGTTCTATGTGGTTATTGACCATCAGGTTAGTGTACCAGTTCATGTTGTTAGTTCTTTTTGGTTATTGACCATCAGTTTGGTATACCACTTCATGTTGTTAGTTCTTTGTGGCTATTGACCATCAGTTTGGTATACCAGTTCATGTTGTTAATTCTTTGTGGCTATTGACCATCAGGTTGGTATACCACTTCATGTTGTTTGTTCTATGTGGTTATTGACCATCAGTTTGCTATACCAGTTCATGTTGTTTGTTCATTGTGGCTATTGACCATCAGTTTGGTATACCAGTTCATGTTGTTAATTCTTTGTGGCTATTGACCATCAGTTTGGCATACCAGTTCATGTTGTTAGTTCTATGTGGTTATTGACCATCAGTTTGGTATACCAGTTCATGTTGTCTCTTTCTATGTGGTTATTGACCATCAGTTTGGTATACCAGTTCATGTTGTCTGTTCTATGTGGCTGTTGACCATCAGTTTGGTATACCAGTTCATGTTGTTTGTTCTATGTGGCTATTGGCCATCAGTTTGGTATACCAGTTCATGTTGTTTGTTCTTTGTGGCTATTGACCATCATGTGGGGTATACCAGTTCATGTGTTTTGTTCCATGTAGCTGTTGACCATCAGGTTGGTATACCAGTTCATGTTGTTAGTTCTAAGTGGTTATTGACCATCAGTTTGGTATACCAGTTCATGTTGTTAGTTCTATATGGTTATTGACCATTAGGTTGGTAAACCAGTTCATGTTGTTTGTTCTTTGTGGCTAATGAACATCAGTTTGGTATAACAGTTCATGTTGTTTGTTCTATGTGGTTATTGACCATTTGGTAGACCAGTTCATGTTGTTAGTTATTTGTGGCTATTGACCATCAGTTTGGTATACCAGTTCATGTTGTTAGTTCTATGTGGTTATTGACCATCAGTTTGGTATACCAGTTCATGTTGTCTGTTTCTATGTGGTTATTGACCATCAGTTTGGTATACCAGTTCATGTTGTCTGTTCTATGTGGCTGTTGACCATCAGGTTGGTATATCACTTCATGTAGTTAGTTCTATGTGGCTATTGACCATCAGGTTGGTATACCACTTCATTGTGTTTGTTCTTTGTGGCTATTGACCATCAGGTTGATATACCACTTCATGTGTTTTGTTCCATGTAGCTGTTGACCATCAGGTTGGTATACCACTTCATGTTGTTTGTTCTTTGTGGTTATTGACCATCTGGTTGGAACACCAGTTCATGTTGTTTGTTCTTTGTGGCTATTGACCATCAGTTTGGTATACCAGTTCATGTTGTTTGTTCTATGTGGTTATTGACCATCAGTTTTGTATAGCAGTTCATGTTGTTTGTTCTTTGTGGTTATTGACCATCAGTTTGGTTGACCAGTTCATGTTGTTAGTTCTTTGTGGCTATTGACCATCAGTTTGGTATACCATTTCATGTTGTTAGTTCTATGTGGTTATTGACCATCAGTTTGGTATACCAGTTCATGTTGTCTGTTCCATGTGGCTGTTGACCATCAGTTTGGTATACCACTTCATGTAGTTTGTTCTATGTTGCTTTTGACAATCAGTTTGGTATACCAGTTCATGTTGTCTGTTCCATGTAGCTGTTGACCATCAGGTTGGTATACCACTTCATGTTGTTTGTTCTTTGTGGTTATTGACCACCAGTTTGGTATACCAGTTCATGTTGTCTGTTCCATTTAGCTGTTGACCAACAGGTTGGTATATCACTTCATGTTGTTTGTTTTTTGCGGCTATTGAACATCAGTTTGGTATACCAGTTCATGTTATTTGTTCTATGTGGCTATTGACAATCAGGTTGGTATACCAGTTCATGTTGTTTGTTCTTTGTGGCTATTGACCATCACTTTGGTATACCAGTTCATGTTGTCTGTTTCTATGTGCTTATTTACCATCAGTTTGGTATACAAGTTCATGTTGTTTGTTCTATGTGGCTATTGACCATCACTTTGGTATACTAGTTCATGTTGTCTGTTTATATGTGGTTATTGACCATCAGTTTGGTATACCAGTTCATATTGTTAGTTCTTTGTGGCTAATGACAATCAGGTTGGTATACCAGTACATGTAGTCTGTTCTATGTGGTTATTGACCATCAGGTTGGTATACCACTTCATGTTGTTTGTTATTTGTGGCGATTGACCATCAGGTTGGTATACCAGTACATGTTGTTTGTTCTATGTGGCTATTGACAATCAGTTTAGTTTACCAGTTCATGTTGTCTGTTCTATGTGGCTGTTGACCATCAGTTTGGTATACCACTTCATGTTGTTTGTTCTTTGTGGCTATTGACCATCAGGTTGGTATACCAGTTAATTTTGTCTGTTCCATGTACCTGTTGACCATCAGGTTGGTATACCACTTAATGTTGTTTGTTCTTTGTGGCTATTGACCATCAGTTTGGTATACCAGTTCATGTTGTTTGTTCTTTGTGGCTATTGACCATCAGTTTGGTATACCAGTTCATGTTGTTTGTTCTTTGTGGCTATTGACCATCAGGTTGGTATACCAGTACATGTTGTTTTTTCTATGTGGTTATTAACCATCAGTTTGGTATACCAGTTCAGGTTGTCTGTTCCATTTAGCTGTTGACCAACTGGTTGGTATATCACTTCATGTTGTTTGTTCTTTGCGGCTATTGACCATCGGTTTGGTATACCAGTTCATGTTATTTGTTCTATGTGGCTATTGACCATCAGTTTGGTATACAGTTCATGTTGTCTGTTCCATGTAGCTGTTGACCATCAGGTTGGTATACCACTTCCTGTTGTTTGTTCTTTGTGTTTATTGACCATCAGTTTGGTATACCAGTTCATGTTGTCTGTTTCTATGTGGTTATTGACCATCAGTTTGGTATACCAGTTCATGTTGTCTGTTCTATGTGGCTGTTGACCATCAGGTTGGTACATCACTTCATGTAGTTAGTTCTATGTGGTTATTGACCATCAGTTTGGTATACCGCTTCATGTTGTTAGTTCTATGTAGCTGTTGACCATCAGGTTGGTATACCACTTCATGTTGTTTGTTCTTTGTGGTTATTGACCATCAGTTTGGTATACCAGTTCATGTAGTCTGTTCCATGTGGCACTGTTGACCATCAGGATGGTATACCACTTCATGTTGTTTGTTCTTTGTGGTTATTGACCATCAGTTTGGTATACCAGTTCATGTAGTCTGTTCCATGAGGCACTGTTGTCCATCAGGTTGGTATACCACTTCATGTTGTTTGTTCTTTCTGGCTATTGACCATCAGTTTGGTATACCAGTTCATGTTGTTAGCTCTATGTGGTTATTGACCATCAGTTTGGTATACCAGTTCATGTTGTTAATTCTATGTGGTTATTGACCATCAGTTTGGTATACCAGTTCATGTTGTTTGTTCTATGTGGTTATTGACCATCACTTTGGTATACCAGTTCATGTTGTTTGTTCTATGTGGTTATTGACCATCAGGTTAGTGTACCAGTTCATGTTGTTAGTTCTTTTTGGTTATTGACCATCAGTTTGGTATACCAGTTCATGTTGTTAGTTCTTTGTGGCTATTGACCATAAGGTTGGTATACCACTTCATGTTGTTTGTTCTATGTGGTTGTTGACTATCAGTTTGCTATACCAGTTCATGTTGTTTGTTCTTCGTGGCTATTGACGATCAGTTTGGTATACCAGTTCATGTTGTTAATTCTTTGTGGCTATTGACCATCAGTTTGGTATACCAGTTCATGTTGTTAGTTCTATGTGGTTATTGACCATCAGTTTGGTATACCAGTTCATGTTGTCTCTTTCTATGTGGTTATTGACCCTCAGTTTGGAATACCAGTTCATGTTGTCTGTTCTATGTGGCTGTTGACCATCAGTTTGGTATACCAGTTCATGTTGTTTGTTCTATGTGGTTATTGACCATCAGTTTGGTATACCAGTTCATGTTGTTTGTTCTTTGTGGCTATTGACCATCAGTTTGGTATACCAGTTCATGTGTTTTGTTCCATGTAGCTGTTGACCATCAGGTTGGTATACCAGTTCATGTTGTTAGTTCTAAGTGGTTATTGACCATCAGTTTGGTATACCAGTTCATGTTGTTAGTTCTATATGGTTATTGACCATTAGGTTGGTAAACCAGTTCATGTTGTTTGTTCTTTGTGGCTATTGACCATCAGTTTGGTATACCAGTTCATGTTGTTTGTTCTATGTGGTTATTGACCATTTGGTAGACCAGTTCATGTTGTTAGTTATTTGTGGCTATTGACCATCAGTTTGGTATACCAGTTCATGTTGTTAGTTCTATGTGGTTAATGACCATCAGTTTGGTATACCAGTTCATGTTGTCTGTTTCTATGTGGTTATTGACCATCAGTTTGGTATACCAGTTCATGTTGTTTGTTCTATGTGGCTGTTGACCATCACGTTGGTATATCACTTCATGTAGTTAGTTCTATGTGGCTATTGACCATCAGGTTGGTATACCACTTCATGTTGTTTGTTCTTTGTGGCTATTGACCATCAGGTTGGTATACCACTTCATGTGTTTTGTTCCATGTAGCTGTTGACCATCAGGTTGGTATACCACTTCATGTTGTTTGTTCTTTGTGGTTATTGACCATCTGGTTGGAATACCAGTTCATGTTGTTTGTTCTTTGTGGCTATTGACCATCAGTTTGGTATACAAGTTCATGTTGTTTGTTCTATGTGGTTATTGACCATCAGTTTTGTATAGCAGTTCATGTTGTTTGTTCTTTGTGGTTATTGACCATCAGTTTGGTTGACCAGTTCATGTTGTTAGTTCTTTGTGGCTATTGACCATCAGTTTGGTATACCAGTTCATGTTGTTAGTTCTATGTGGTTATTGACCATCAGTTTGGTATACCAGTTCATGTTGTCTGTTCTATGTGGCTGTTGACCATCAGGTTGGTATATCACTTCATGTAGTTTGTTCTATGTGGCTTTTGACCATCAGTTTGGTATACCAGTTCATGATGTCTGTTCCATGTAGCTGTTGACCATCAGGTTGGTATACCACTTCATGTTGTTTGTTCTTTGTGGTTATTGACCATCAGTTTGGTATACCGGTTCATGTTGTCTGTTCCATTTAGCTGTTGACCAACAGGTTGGTATATCACTTCATGTTGTTTGTTCTTTGCGGCTATTGAACATCAGTTCGGTTTACCAGTTCATGTTATTTGTTCTATGTGGCTATTGACCATCAGGTTGGTATACCAGTTCATGTTGTTAGTTCTATATGGTTATTGACCATTAGGTTGGTAAACCAGTTCATGTTGTTTGTTCTTTGTGGCTATTGACCATCACTTTGGTATACCAGTTCATGTTGTCTGTTTCTATGTGCTTATTTACCATCAGTTTGGTATACCAGTTCATGTTGTTTGTTCTATGTATCTATTGACCATCACTTTGGTATACTAGTTCATGTTGTCTGTTTCTATGTGGTTATTGACCATCAGTTTGGTATACCAGTTCATATTGTTAGTTCTTTGTGGCTAATGACCATCAGGATGGTATACCAGTAGATGTAGTCTGTTCTATGTGGTTATTGACCATCAGGTTGGTATACCACTTCATGTTGTTTGTTCTTTGTGGCTATTGACCATCAGGTTGGTATACCAGTACATGTAGTTTGTTCTATGTGGCTATTGACAATCAGTTTGGTTTACCAGTTCATGTTGTCTGTTCTATGTGGCTGTTGACCATCAGTTTGGTATACCACTTCATGTTCTTTGTTCTTTGTGGCTATTGACCATCAGGTTGGTATACCAGTTAATTTTGTCTGTTCCATGTAGCTGTTGACCATCAGGTTGGTATACCAGTTCATGTTGTCTGTTTTTTGTGGCTGTTTACCATTAGTTTTGTATAGCAGTTCATGTTGTCTGTTTTATGTGGTTATTGACCATCAGTTTGGTATACCAGTTCATGTAGTCTGTTTCATGTTGCACTGTTGACAAACAGGTTGGTACACCACTTCATGTTGTTTGTTCTTTGTGGCTATTGACCATCAGTTTGGTATACCAGTTCATGTGTATTGTTCCATGTAGCTGTTGACCATCAGGTTGGTATACCAGTTCATGTTGTTAGTTCTAAGTTGTTATTGACCTTCAGGTTGGTATACCAGTTCATGTTGTTTGTTCTTTGTGGCTATTGACCATCAGTTTGGTTTACCACTTCATGTTGTTTTTTCTATGTGGTTATTGACCATCAGTTTGGTATACCAGTTCATGTTGTTAGTTCTTTGTGGCTATTGACCATCAGTTTGGTATACCAGTTCATGTTGTTTGTTCTTTGTGGCTATTGACCATCAGTTTGGTATACCAGTTCATGCTGTTAGTTCTATGTGGTTATTGACCATCAGTTTGGTATACCAGTTCATGTTGTCTGTTTCTATGTGGTTATTGACCATCAGTTTTGTATACCAGTTCATGTTGTCTGTTCTATGTGGCTGTTGACCATCAGGTTGGTATATCACTTCATGTAGTTTGTTCTATGTGGCTTTTGACCATCAGTTTGGTATACCAGTACATGTAGTCTGTTCTATGTGGTTATTGACCATCAGGTTGGTATACCACTTCATGTTGTTTGTTCTATGTGGCTGTTGACCATCAGGTTGGTATACCAGTTCATGTTGTTTGTTCTATGAGGTTATTGACCATCAGTTTGGTATACCAGTTCAAGTTGTCTGTTCTTTGTGGCTATTGACCATCAGGTTGGTATACCAGTACATGTAGTTTGTTGTATGTGGCTATTGACCATCAGTTTGGTATACCAGTTCATGTTGTCTGTTCTATGTGGCTGTTGACCATCAGGTTGGTATACCAGTTCATGTTGTCTGTTCTTTGTGGTTATTGACCGTCAGTTTTGTATACTAGTTCATGTAGTCTGTTCTATGTGGCACTGTTGACCATCAGGTTGGTATACCAGTTCATGTTGTTAGTTCTTTGTGGCTATTGACCATCAGTTTTGTATACCAGTTCATGTTGTCTCTTTCTATGTGGTTATTGACCATCAGTTTAGTATACCAGTTCATGTGTTTTGTTCCATGTGGCTGTTGACCATCAGGTTGGTATACCGTTTCATGTTGTTTGTTCTTTGTGGTTATTGACCATCAGTTTGGTATACCAGTTCATGTTGTCTCTTTCTATGTGGTTATTGACCATCAGTTTGGTATACCAGTTCATGTAGTCTGTTCCATGTGGCACTGTTGACCATCAGGTTGGTATACCACTTCATGTTGTTTGTTCTTTGTGGCTATTGACCATCAGGTTGGTATACCTGTTCATGTTGTTAGTTCTTTGTGGCCAATGACCATCAGGTTGGTATACCAGTACATGTAGTCTGTTCTATGTGGCTATTGACCATCAGTTTGGTATACCACTTCATGTTGTTTGTTCTATGTGGTTATTGACCATCAGTTTTGTATATCACTTCATGTTGTTAGTTCTATGTGGTTATTGACCATCAGTTTGGTATACCACTTCATGTTGTTGGTTCTATGTAGCTGTTGACCATCAGGTTGGTATACCACTTCATGTTGTTTGTTCTTTGTGATTATTGACCATCAGTTTGGTATACCAGTTCATGTTGTCTCTTTCTATGTGGTTATTGACCATCAGTTTGGTATACCAGTTCATGTAGTCTGTTCCATGTGTCACTGTTGACCATCAGGTTGGTATACCACTTCATGTTGTTTGTTCTTTGTGGTTATTGACCATCAGTTTGGTATACCAGTTCATGTAGTCTGTTCCATGTGGCACTGTTGACCATCAGGTTGGTATACCACTTCATGTTGTTTGTTCTTTGTGGCTATTGACCATCAGTTTGGTATACCAGTTTATGTTGTTAGCTCTATGTGGCTATTGACCATCAGTTTGGTATACCAGTTCATGTTGTTAGTTCTATGTGGTTATTGACCATCAGTTTGGTATACCAGTTCATGTTGTTAGTTCTATGTGGCTATTGACCATCAGGTTGGTATACCAGTTCATGTTGTTTGTTCTATGTGGTTATTGACCATCAGGTTAGTGTACCAGTTCATGTTGTTAGTTCTTTTTGGTTATTGACCATCAGTTTGGTATACCAGTTCATGTTGTTAGTTCTTTGTGGCTATTGACCATAAGGTTGGTATACCACTTCATGTTGTTTGTTCTATGTGGTTGTTGACTATCAGTTTGCTATACCAGTTCATGTTGTTTGTTCTTCGTGGCTATTGACGATCAGTTTGGTATACCAGTTCATGTTGTTAATTCTTTGTGGCTATTGACCATCAGTTTGGTATACCAGTTCATGTTGTTAGTTCTATGTGGTTATTGACCATCAGTTTGGTATACCAGTTCATGTTGTCTCTTTCTATGTGGTTATTGACCCTCAGTTTGGAATACCAGTTCATGTTGTCTGTTCTATGTGGCTGTTGACCATCAGTTTGGTATACCAGTTCATGTTGTTTGTTCTATGTGGTTATTGACCATCAGTTTGGTATACCAGTTCATGTTGTTTGTTCTTTGTGGCTATTGACCATCAGTTTGGTATACCAGTTCATGTGTTTTGTTCCATGTAGCTGTTGACCATCAGGTTGGTATACCAGTTCATGTTGTTAGTTCTAAGTGGTTATTGACCATCAGTTTGGTATACCAGTTCATGTTGTTAGTTCTATATGGTTATTGACCATTAGGTTGGTAAACCAGTTCATGTTGTTTGTTCTTTGTGGCTATTGACCATCAGTTTGGTATACCAGTTCATGTTGTTTGTTCTATGTGGTTATTGACCATTTGGTAGACCAGTTCATGTTGTTAGTTATTTGTGGCTATTGACCATCAGTTTGGTATACCAGTTCATGTTGTTAGTTCTATGTGGTTAATGACCATCAGTTTGGTATACCAGTTCATGTTGTCTGTTTCTATGTGGTTATTGACCATCAGTTTGGTATACCAGTTCATGTTGTTTGTTCTATGTGGCTGTTGACCATCACGTTGGTATATCACTTCATGTAGTTAGTTCTATGTGGCTATTGACCATCAGGTTGGTATACCACTTCATGTTGTTTGTTCTTTGTGGCTATTGACCATCAGGTTGGTATACCACTTCATGTGTTTTGTTCCATGTAGCTGTTGACCATCAGGTTGGTATACCACTTCATGTTGTTTGTTCTTTGTGGTTATTGACCATCTGGTTGGAATACCAGTTCATGTTGTTTGTTCTTTGTGGCTATTGACCATCAGTTTGGTATACAAGTTCATGTTGTTTGTTCTATGTGGTTATTGACCATCAGTTTTGTATAGCAGTTCATGTTGTTTGTTCTTTGTGGTTATTGACCATCAGTTTGGTTGACCAGTTCATGTTGTTAGTTCTTTGTGGCTATTGACCATCAGTTTGGTATACCAGTTCATGTTGTTAGTTCTATGTGGTTATTGACCATCAGTTTGGTATACCAGTTCATGTTGTCTGTTCTATGTGGCTGTTGACCATCAGGTTGGTATATCACTTCATGTAGTTTGTTCTATGTGGCTTTTGACCATCAGTTTGGTATACCAGTTCATGATGTCTGTTCCATGTAGCTGTTGACCATCAGGTTGGTATACCACTTCATGTTGTTTGTTCTTTGTGGTTATTGACCATCAGTTTGGTATACCGGTTCATGTTGTCTGGTCCATTTAGCTGTTGACCAACAGGTTGGTATATCACTTCATGTTGTTTGTTCTTTGCGGCTATTGAACATCAGTTTGGTTTACCAGTTCATGTTATTTGTTCTATGTGGCTATTGACCATCAGGTTGGTATACCAGTTCGTGTTGTTAGTTCTATATGGTTATTGACCATTAGGTTGGTAAACCAGTTCATGTTGTTTGTTCTTTGTGGCTATTGACCATCACTTTGGTATACCAGTTCATGTTGTCTGTTTCTATGTGCTTATTTACCATCAGTTTGGTATACCAGTTCATGTTGTTTGTTCTATGTATCTATTGACCATCACTTTGGTATACTAGTTCATGTTGTCTGTTTCTATGTGGTTATTGACCATCAGTTTGGTATACCAGTTCATATTGTTAGTTCTTTGTGGCTAATGACCATCAGGTTGGTATACCAGTACATGTAGTCTGTTCTATGTGGTTATTGACCATCAGGTTGGTATACCACTTCATGTTGTTTGTTCTTTGTGGCTATTGACCATCAGGTTGGTATACCAGTACATGTAGTTTGTTCTATGTGGCTATTGACAATCAGTTTGGTTTACCAGTTCATGTTGTCTGTTCTATGTGGCTGTTGACCATCAGTTTGGTATACCACTTCATGTTCTTTGTTCTTTGTGGCTATTGACCATCAGGTTGGTATACCAGTTAATTTTGTCTGTTCCATGTAGCTGTTGACCATCAGGT
Source organism: Limnoperna fortunei (assembly GCA_944474755.1). Taxonomy (NCBI): domain Eukaryota; kingdom Metazoa; phylum Mollusca; class Bivalvia; order Mytilida; family Modiolidae; genus Limnoperna; species Limnoperna fortunei. Next base: position 3,420,637 of record OX104119.1, read on the forward strand.
TGGTATACCAGTTCATGTTGTCTGTTTTTTGTGGCTGTTTACCATTAGTTTTGTATACCAGTTCATGTTGTCTGTTTTATGTGGTTATTGACCATCAGTTTGGTATACCAGTTCATGTAGTCTGTTTCATGTTGCACTGTTGACAAACAGGTTGGTACACCACTTCATGTTGTTTGTTCTTTGTGGCTATTGACCATCAGTTTGGTATACCAGTTCATGTGTATTGTTCCATGTAGCTGTTGACCATCAGGTTGGTATACCAGTTCATGTTGTTAGTTCTAAGTTATTATTGACCTTCAGGTTGGTATACCAGTTCATGTTGTTTGTTCTTTGTGGCTATTGACCATCAGTTTGGTTTACCACTTCATGTTGTTTTTTCTATGTGGCTATTGACCATCAGTTTGGTATACCAGTTCATGTTGTTTGTTCTTTGTGGCTATTGACCATCAGTTTGGTATACCAGTTCATGCTGTTAGTTCTATGTGGTTATTGACCATCAGTTTGGTATACCAGTTCATGTTGTCTGTTTCTATGTGGTTATTGACCATCAGTTTGGTATACCAGTTCATGTTGTCTGTTCTATGTGGCTGTTGACCATCAGGTTGGTATATCACTTCATGTAGTTTGTTCTATGTGGCTTTTGACCATCAGTTTGGTATACCAGTACATGTAGTCTGTTCTATGTGGTTATTGACCATCAGGTTGGTATACCACTTCATGTTGTTTGTTCTATGTGGCTGTTGACCATCAGGTTGGTATACCAGTTCATGTTGTTTGTTCTATGAGGTTATTGACCATCAGTTTGGTATACCAGTTCAAGTTGTCTGTTCTTTGTGGCTATTGACCATCAGGTTGGTATACCAGTACATGTAGTTTGTTGTATGTGGCTATTGACCATCAGTTTGGTATACCAGTTCATGTTGTCTGTTCTATGTGGCTGTTGACCATCAGGTTGGTATACCAGTTCATGTTGTCTGTTCTTTGTGGTTATTGACCGTCAGTTTTGTATACTAGTTCATGTAGTCTGTTCTATGTGGCACTGTTGACCATCAGGTTGGTATACCAGTTCATGTTGTTAGTTCTTTGTGGCTATTGACCATCAGTTTTGTATACCAGTTCATGTTGTCTCTTTCTATGTGGTATTGACCATCAGTTTAGTATACCAGTTCATGTGTTTTGTTCCATGTGGCTGTTGACCATCAGGTTGGTATACCGTTTCATGTTGTTTGTTCTTTGTGGTTATTGACCATCAGTTTGGTATACCAGTTCATGTTGTCTCTTTCTATGTGCTTATTGACCATCAGTTTGGTATACCAGTTCATGTAGTCTGTTCCATGTGGCACTGTTGACCATCAGGTTGGTATACCACTTCATGTTGTTTGTTCTTTGTGGCTATTGACCATCAGGTTGGTATACCTGTTCATGTTGTTAGTTCTTTGTGGCCAATGACCATCAGGTTGGTATACCAGTACATGTAGTCTGTTCTATGTGGCTATTGACCATCAGTTTGGTATATCACTTCATGTGGTTAGTTCTATGTGGTTATTGACCATCAGTTTGGTATACCACTTCATGTTGTTGGTTCTATGTAGCTGTTGACCATCAGGTTGGTATACCACTTCATGTTGTTTGTTCTTTGTGATTATTGACCATCAGTTTGGTATACCAGTTCATGTTGTCTCTTTCTATGTGGTTATTGACCATCAGTTTGGTATACCAGTTCATGTAGTCTGTTCCATGTGGCACTGTTGACCATCAGGTTGGTATACCACTTCATGTTGTTTGTTCTTTGTGGTTATTGACCATCAGTTTGGTATACCAGTTCATGTAGTCTGTTCCATGTGGCACTGTTGACCATCAGGTTGGTATACCACTTCATGTTGTTTGTTCTTTGTGGCTATTGACCATCAGTTTGGTATACCAGTTTATGTTGTTAGCTCTATGTGGCTATTGACCATCAGTTTGGTATACCAGTTCATGTTGTTAGTTCTATGTGGTTATTGACCATCAGTTTGGTATACCAGTTCATGTTGTTAGTTCTATGTGGCTATTGACCATCAGGTTGGTATACCAGTTCATGTTGTTTGTTCTATGTGGTTATTGACCATCACTATGGTATACCAGTTCATGTTGTTTGTTCTATGTGGTTATTGACCATCAGGTTAGTGTACCAGTTCATGTTGTTAGTTCTTTTTGGTTATTGACCATCAGTTTGGTATACCAGTTCATGTTGTTAGTTCTATGTGGCTATTGACTATCAGTTTGGTGTACCAGTTCATGTTGTTAGTTCTTTTTGGTTATTGACCATCAGTTTGGTATACCAGTTCAAGTTGTTAGTTCTATGTGGTTATTGACCATCAGTTTGGTTGACCAGTTCATGTTGTTAGTTCTTTGTGGCTATTGACCATCAGTTTGGTATACCAGTTCATGTTGTTATTTCTATGTGGTTATTGACCATCAGTTTGGTATACCAGTTGATGTTGTCTGTTTCTATGTGGTTATTGACCATCAGTTTGGTATACCAGTTCATGTTGTCTGTTCTATGTGGCTGTTGACCATCAGTTTGGTATACCAGTTCATGTTGTTTGTTCTATGTGGCTATTGACCATCAGTTTGGTATACCATTTCATGTTGTTTGTTCTTTGTGGCTATTGACCATCAGTTTGGTATACCAGTTCATGTTGTCTGTTCCATATGGCTGTTGACCAACAGGTTGGTATATCACTTCATGTTGTTTGTTCTATGTGGCTATTGACCATCAGTTTAGTATACCAGTTCATGTATTTGTTTTATGTGGTTATTGACCATCAGTTGGTATACCACTTCATGTTGTCTGTTCCATGTAGGTGTTGACCATCAGGTTAGTATACCACTTCATGTTGTTTGATCTTTGTGGCTATTGACCATCAGGTCGGTGTACCAGTACATGTTGTTTGTTCTTTGTGGCTATTGACCATCAGTTTGGTATACCAGTTCATGTTGTCTGTTCCATGTAGGTGTTGACCATCAGTTTAGTATACCACTTCATGTTGTTTGTACTTTGTGGCTATTTACCATCAGTTTGGTAGACCAGTTCATGTTGTTAGTTCTTTGTGGCTATTGACCATCAATTTGTTATACCAGTACATGTTGTTAGTTCTATGTGGTTATTGACCATCAGGTTGGTATACCACTTCATGTTGTTTGTTCTATGTGGCTATTGACCATCAGGTTGGTATACCACTTCATGTTGACTGTTCTATGTAGCTGTTGACCATCAGGTTGGTATACCACTTCATGTTGTTTGTTATTTGTGGCTATTGACCATCAGTTTGGTAGACCAGTTCATGTTATTTGTTCTTTGTGGTTATTGACCATCAGTTTGGTATAGCAGTTCATGTTGTTTGTTCTATGTGGCTATCGACCATCAGGTTGATATGCCACTTCATGTTGTTTGTTCTATGTGGCTATTGACCATCAGTTTGCTTTACAAGTTCATGTTGTCTGTTTCTATGAGGTGATTGACCATCAGTTTGGTGTACCAGTTCATGTTGTCTGTGCTATGTGGCTGTTGACCATCAGGTTGGTATACCACTTCATGTTGTTTGTTCTTTGTGGCTATTGACCATCAGTTTGGTATACCAGTGTTCATATTATTTGTTCTTTGTGGTTATTGACCATCAGTTTGGTATACCAGTTCATGTTGTCTGTTCTATGTGGCTGTTGACCATCAGGTTGGTATATCACTTAATGTTGTTTATTCTTTGTGGCTATTTACTATCAGTTTGGTATACCAGTTCATGTTGTCTGTTCCATGTAGCTGTTGACCATCAGGTTGGTATACCAGTACATGTTGTTTGTTCTATGTGGTTATTGACCATCAGTTTGGTATACCATTTCATGTTGTCTGTTCCATGTAGCTGTTGACCATCAGGTTGGTATACCACGGCATTTTGTTTGTTCTTTGTGGCTATTTACTATCAGTTTGGTATACCAGTTCATGTTGTCTGTTCCATGTAGCTGTTGACCATCAGGTTGGTATACCAGTTCATGTTGTTTGTTCTATGAGGCTATTGACCATCAGTTTGGTATACCAGTTCATGGTGTTATTTCTTTGTGGCTATTGACCATCATTTTGGTATACCAGTACATGTTGTTTGTTCTATGTGGTTATTGACCATCAGTTTGGTATACCAGTTCATGTTGTCTGTTCCATGTAGCTGCTGACCATCAGGTTGGTATTCCACTTCATGTTGTTTGTTCTTTGTGGCTATTGACCTTAGTTTGGTGTACCAGTTCATGTTTTTAGTTCTATGTGGCTATTGACCATCAGGTTGGTATACCAGTTCATGTTGTTTGTTCTTTGAGGCTATTGACCATCACTTTGGTATACCAGTTCATGTTGTATGTTCTATGTGGCTATTGACCATCAGGTTGGTGTACCAATACATGTTGTTTGTTCTTTCTGGCTATTGTCCATCAGTTTGGTATACCAGTTCATGTTGCCTGTTCCATGTGGCGCTGTTGACCATCATGTTGGTATACAACTTCAAGTTGTTTGTTGTTTGTGGCTATTGACCATCAGTTTGGTATACCAGTTCATGTTGTTAGTTCTATGTGGTTATTGACCATCTGTTTGGTATACCAGTTCATGTTGTTAGTTCTATGTGGCTATTGACCATCAGGTTGGTATACCAGTTCATGTTGTTAGTTCTTTGTGGCCAATGACCATCAGGTTGGTATACCAGTACATGTAGTCTGTTCTATGTGGCTATTGACCATCAGTTTGGTATACCACTTCATGTTGTTTGTTCTATGTGGTTATTGACCATCAGTTTTGTATAGCAGTTCATGTTGTTAGTTCTATGTGGTTATTGACCATCAGTTTGGTATACCAGTTCATGTTGTTAGTTCTATGTGGTTATTGACCATCAGTTTGGTATACCAGTTCATGTTGTTTGTTCTATGTGGCTATTGACCATCAGGTTGGTATACCAGTTCATGTTGTTTGTTCTTTGAGGCTATTGACCATCACTTTGGTATACCAGTTCATGTTGTATGTTCTATGTGGCTATTGACCATCAGGTTGGTGTACCAATACATGTTGTTTGTTCTTTGTGGCTATTGTCCATCAGTTTGGTATACCAGTTCATGTTGCCTGTTCCATGTGGCGCTGTTGACCATCATGTTGGTATACAACTTCAAGTTGTTTGTTGTTTGTGGCTATTGACCATCAGTTTGGTATACCAGTTCATGTTGTTAGTTCTACGTGGTTATTGACCATCTGTTTGGTATACCAGTTCATGTTGTTAGTTCTATGTGGCTATTGACCATCAGGTTGGTATACCAGTTCATGTTGTTAGTTCTTTGTGGCCAATGACCATCAGGTTGGTATACCAGTACATGTAGTCTGTTCTATGTGGCTATTGACCATCAGTTTGGTATACCACTTCATGTTGTTTGTTCTATGTGGTTATTGACCATCAGTTTTGTATAGCAGTTCATGTTGTTAGTTCTATGTGGTTATTGACCATCAGTTTGGTATACCAGTTCATGTTGTTAGTTCTATGTGGTTATTGACCATCAGTTTGGTATACCAGTTCATGTTGTCTGTTTCTATGTGGTTATTGACCATCAGTTTGGTATACCAGTTCATGTTGTCTGTTCTATGTGGCTGTTGACCATCAGGTTGGTATATCACTTCATGTAGTTTGTTCTATGTGACTTTTGACCATCAGTTTGGTATACCACTTCATGTTGTTGGTTCTATGTAGCTGTTGACCATCAGGTTGGTATACCACTTCTGTTGTTTGTTCTTTGTGGTTATTGACCATCAGTTTGGTATACCAGTTCATGTAGTCTGTTCCATGTGGCACTGTTGACCATCAGGTTGGTATACCACTTCATGTTGTTTGTTCTTTGTGGTTATTGACCATCAGTTTTGTATACCAGTTCATGTAGTCTGTTCCATGTGGCACTGTTGACCATCAGGTTGGTATACCACTTCATGTTGTTTGTTCTTTGTGGCTATTGACCATCAGTTTGGTATACCAGTTCATGTTGTTAGCTCTATGTGGCTATTGACCATCAGTTTGGTATACCAGTTCATGTTGTTAGTTCTATGTGGTTATTGACCATCAGTTTGGTATACCAGTTCATGTTGTTAGTTCTATGTGGCTATTGACCATCAGGTTGGTATACCAGTTCATGTTGTTTGTTCTATGTGGTTATTGACCATCACTATGGTATACCAGTTCATGTTGTTTGTTCTATGTGGTTATTGACCATCAGGTTAGTGTACCAGTTCATGTTGTTAGTTCTTTTTGGTTATTGACCATCAGTTTGGTATACCAGTTCATGTTGTTAGTTCTATGTGGCTATTGACCATCAGTTTGGTATACCAGTTCATGTTGTTAGTTCTTTTTGGTTATTGACCATCAGTTTGGTATACCAGTTCATGTTGTTAGTTCTATGTGGTTATTGACCATCAGTTTGGTTGACCAGTTCATGTTGTTAGTTCTTTGTGGCTATTGACCATCAGTTTGGTATACCAGTTCATGTTGTTAGTTCTATGTGGTTATTGACCATCAGTTTGGTATACCAGTTGATGTTGTCTGTTTCTATGTGGTTATTGACCATCAGTTTGGTATACCAGTTCATGTTGTCTGTTCTATGTGGCTGTTGACCATCAGTTTGGTATACCAGTTCATGTTGTTTGTTCTATGTGGCTATTGACCATCAGTTTGGTATACCAGTTCATGTTGTTTGTTCTTTGTAGCTATTGATAATCAGTTTGGTATTCCAGTTCATGTTGTCTGTTCCATGTGGCTGTTGACCAACAGGTTGGTATATCACTTCATGTTGTTTGTTCTATGTGGCTATTGACCATCAGTTTGGTATACCAGTTCATGTATTTGTTTTATGTGGTTATTGACCATCAGTTGGTATACCACTTCATGTTGTCTGTTCCATGTAGGTGTTGACCATCAGGTTAGTATACCACTTCATGTTGTTTGATCTTTGTGGCTATTGACCATCAGGTCGGTGTACCAGTACATGTTGTTTGTTCTTTGTGGCTATTGACCATCAGTTTGGTATACCAGTTCATGTTGTCTGTTCCATGTAGGTGTTGACCATCAGTTTAGTATACCACTTCATGTTGTTTGTTCTTTGTGGCTATTTACCATCAGTTTGGTAGACCAGTTCATGTTTTTAGTTCTTTGTGGCTATTGACCATCAATTTGTTATACCAGTACATGTTGTTAGTTCTATGTGGTTATTGACCATCAGGTTGGTATACCACTTCATGTTGTTTGTTCTATGTGGCTATTGACCATCAGGTTGGTATACCACTTCATGTTGACTGTTCTATGTGGCTGTTGACCATCAGGTTGGTATACCACTTCATGTTGTTTGTTCTTTGTGGCTATTGACCATCAGTTTGGTAGACCAGTTCATGTTATTTGTTCTTTGTGGTTATTGACCATCAGTTTGGTATAGCAGTTCATGTTGTTTGTTCTATGTGGCTATCGACCATCAGGTTGATATGCCACTTCATGTTGTTTGTTCTATGTGGCTATTGACCATCAGTTTGCTTTACCAGTTCATGTTGTCTGTTTCTATGTGGTGATTGACCATCAGTTTGGTGTACCAGTTCATGTTGTCTGTGCTATGTGGCTGTTGACCATCAGGTTGGTATACCACTTCATGTTGTTTGTTCTTTGTGGCTATTGACCATCAGTTTGGTATACCAGTGTTCATATTATTTGTTCTTTGTGGTTATTGATCGTCAGTTTGGTATACCAGTTCATGTTGTCTGTTCTATGTGGCTGTTGACCATCAGGTTGGTATATCACTTAATGTTGTTTATTCTATGTGGTTATTGACCATCAGTTTGGTATACCAGTTCATGTTGTTAGTTCTATGTGGCTATTGACCATCAGGTTGGTACACCAGTTCATGTTGTTTGTTCTATGTGGTTATTGACCATCACTATAGATACCAGTTCATGTTGTTTGTTCTATGTGGTTATTGACCATCAGGTTAGTGTCCCAGTTCATGTTGTTAGTTCTTTTTGGTTATTGACCATCAGTTTGGTATACCAGTTCATGTTGTTAGTTCTATGTGGCTATTGACCATCAGTTTGGTATACCAGTTCATGTTGTTAATTCTTTTTGGTTATTGACCATCAGTTTGGTATACCAGTTCATGTTGTTAGTTCTATGTGGTTATTGACCATCAGTTTGGTTGACCAGTTCATGTTGTTAGTTCTTTGTGGCTACTGACCATCAGTTTGGTATACCAGTTCATGTTGTTAGTTCTATGTGGTTATTGACCATCAGTTTGGTATACCAGTTGATGTTGTCTGTTTCTATGTGGTTATTGACCATCAGTTTGGTATACCAGTTCATGTTGTCTGTTCTATGTGGCTGTTGACCATCAGTTTGGTATACCAGTTCATGTTGTTTGTTCTATGTGGCTATTGACCATCAGTTTGGTATACCAGTTCATGTTGTTTGTTCTTTGTGGCTATTGACCATCAGTTTGGTATACCAGTTCATGTTGTCTGTTCCATGTGGCTGTTGACCAACAGGTTGGTATATCACTTCATGTTGTTAGTACTATGTGGCTATTGACCATCAGTTTGGTATACCAGTTCATGTATTTGTCTTATGTGGTTATTGACCATCATTTGGTATACCACTTCATGTTGTCTGTTCCATGTAGGTGTTGACCATCAGGTTAGTATACCACTTCATGTTGTTTGATCTTTGTGGCTATTGACCATCAGGTCGGTGTACCAGTACATGTTGTTTGTTCTTTGTGGCTATTGACCATCAGTTTGGTATACCAGTTCATGTTGTCTGTTCCATGTAGGTGTTGACCATCAGTTTAGTATACCACTTCATGTTGTTTGTTCTTTGTGGCTATTTACCATCAGTTTGGTAGACCAGTTCATGTTGTTAGTTCTTTGTGGCTATTGACCATCAATTTGTTATACCAGTACATGTTGTTAGTTCTATGTGGTTATTGACCATCAGGTTGGTATACCACTTCATGTTGTTTGTTCTATGTGGCTATTGACCATCAGGTTGGTATACCACTTCATGTTGACTGTTCTATGTGGCTGTTGACCATCAGGTTGGTATACCACTTCATGTTGTTTGTTCTATGTGGCTATTGACCATCAGTTTGGTAGACCAGTTCATGTTATTTGTTCTTTGTGGTTATTGACCATCAGTTTGGTATAGCAGTTCATGTTGTTTGTTCTATGTGGCTATCGACCATCAGGTTGATATGCCACTTCATGTTGTTTGTTCTATGTGGCTATTGACCATCAGTTTGCTTTACCAGTTCATGTTGTCTGTTTCTATGTGGTGATTGACCATCAGTTTGGTATACCAGTTCATGTTGTCTGTTCTATGTGGCTGTTGACCATCAGGTTGGTATATCACTTAATGTTGTTTATTCTTTGTGGCTATTTACTATCAGTTTGGTATACCAGTTCATGTTGTCTGTTCCATGTAGCTGTTGACCATCAGGTTGGTATACCAGTTCATGTTGTTTGTTTTTTGTGGCTATTGACCACCAGTTTGGTATACCAGTTCATGTTGTTAGTTCTTTGTGGCTATTGACCATCATTTTGGTATACCAGTACATGTTGTTTGTTCTATGTGGTTATTGACCATCAGTTTGGTATACCATTTCATGTTGTCTGTTCCATGTAGCTGTTGACCATCAGGTTGGTATACCACTGCATTTTGTTTGTTCTTTGCGGCTATTTACTATCAGTTTGGTATACCAGTTCATGTTGTCTGTTCCATGTAGCTGTTGACCATCAGGTTGGTATACCAGTTCATGTTGTTTGTTCTATGAGGCTATTGACCATCAGTTTGGTATACCAGTTCATGGTGTTAGTTCTTTGTGGCTATTGACCATCATTTTGGTATACCAGTACATGTTGTTTGTTCTATGTGGTTATTGACCATCAGTTTGGTATACCAGTTCATGTTGTCTGTTCCATGTAGCTGCTGACCATCAGGTTGGTATTCCACTTCATGTTGTTTGTTCTTTGTGGCTATTGACCTTAGTTTGGTGTACCAGTTCATGTTTTTAGTTCTATGTGGTTATTGACCATCAGTTTGGTCTACCAGTTCATGTTGTCTGTTCCATGTAGCTGTTGACCATCAGGTTGGTATACCAGTTCATGTTGTTTGTTCTATGTGGCTATTGACCATCAGGTTGGTATACCAGTTCATGTTGTTTGTTCTTTGAGGCTATTGACCATCACTTTGGTATACCAGTTCATGTTGTATGTTCTATGTGGCTATTGACCATCAGTTTGGTATACCAGTTCATGTTGCCTGTTCCATGTGGCGCTGTTGACCATCATGTTGGTATACAACTTCAAGTTGTTTGTTGTTTGTGGCTATTGACCATCAGTTTGGTATACCAGTTCATGTTGTTACTTCTATGTGGTTATTGACCATCTGTTTGGTACACCAGTTCATGTTGTTAGTTCTATGTGGCTATTGACCATCAGGTTGGTATACCAGTTGATGTTGTTTATACTATGTGGTTATTGGCCATCAGTTGGGTATACCAGTTCATGTTGTTTGTTCTATGTGGTTATTGACCATCGGTTTGGTATACCAGTTCTGGTTGTGTGTTCTATGTGGCTATTGATTATCAGTTTGGTATACCAGTTCAGGTTGTGTGTTCTATGTGGCTATTGATTATCAGTTTGGTATACCAGTTCAGGTTGTGTGTTCTATGTGGCTATTTACTATCAGTTTGGTATACCAGTTCATGTTGTTTTGCATCAACAAAACTCAAATTTGAAATGGGCAATATATTACTAACAGACTGCTCAGAATATTGTGTCCATGTAATCGGTGTTCACAGAAGGTAGAGCCATGTGGGTCAGATCATGTCTGTGGTGTGTATCTAGCACAAAGATCAAGGAGGTTTCACGGCACTTTGGTGTACTTAGGAGGCAGGTCTAGGTGTGGTCAGATCATGTTATCATTGATGTGAATCTTGCACATACATCAAGATGTTTTTATGTCATTTTAGTGTACATGGGAGGCATCGCTAGGTGCGATCAGATCATATCATCAATGGTGTTTACCTAGCACATAGATATAGGAGTTTTCATGTCATTATGGTGTATTTAGGAGGAAGTGCTAGTTGTAGTCATCCATGTGATAAGTATCTAGGTCATAAATCAAGAACTGGTCAGAACAGTTGATGAGGCATGTATGAACTGGAGGTAGACCAAGAAATTTCCTGTGGCAGACCAAATAATCGAGGAGTGAACCATTTTAAGGATTAGTGTTGATCATTTTTCTTTTGAATATATGAGAATCAAGATCACCAATATAACTTGTCCAGAAATGAGGAGTGATTCCATTAATAAGAAACCTAGTTTTATTAATTAAGGATTAACTACAAAAAATATTTTCTCCATCGAGGTATAAAAAGATTTCCCTTTTGCACATTGTATTACATGTGCACAACTGAAATTTTGTTATTCCTTGATAGAGAAAATATTTTTTGTAGTTAATACTATAAATAAATTCAAACAAGAGAATAAACTCAACAATTTTATTTTTGTAACTAGACATTTTTTAAAAAAAGATATCAACACAAAAACTGTTACTTTCCCATGGAGTAATATATGATGTCAAATGGTGTTAGTCTCCATGACAATCAGATTTGTTTTTCATCCTCTGATAGAAAAGATTTTCCAGCCAATCAAAAGTCAGTATTCTCGCAAAATTTATTTATTCAGATTTAGATATAAGAAGATGACTATTACACAATTTACAGAAATGTAGATTCCAATTGTAATGGGAATAGATGAGGGCTGGTGATGTTAATAAGAACCTTAGCTTCGATTGTCCAACTTGTTTTAGATTCATAAGTTGAATAGAAGAGCCGTTTCTACAAATTTGTCTGACGCATTTTGTCAAATCTAATGAGCAAATAATGAATGAAATGAACATTGAATACTGTTGTTACTGAACATCGTAAAAGAAATACAATATATTTAATACTCAGTAGTTTGGTTGTTTCAATTATAATTTGCTTTCAAATTCTTTTTTGGTGAAAGTTAAGAAAATGGAATGGGGCAGGGCCTGCATAGCTTGCACATATATACATCAGCAATATTCAATATAATGGATTGCTTTTAAAGGGCATCCTCACAAGTCAGGGTTTCTTTGTCCACACGTGTCCACGAAACCCTGACAAACTTAGCTAGGAAATTCCCAGGCTAGAAGTCACTATTTTGATTGGCTACATCATACCTTAATGTAGCCAATCAACAGCTCGCTTTCATTCACGACTTGGTTAGGGGATATCCCGATGTTGATTGTAAATAAAACAAACGGATGTGTTGCAAAGACCATGTGAAAATCCTTTGTACTTTGTACATTAGTGTTAATAGTTTTTTATTACCGCGTTATTTATTAGTTGCACTACATTTTCTTCCAACTCGTTGGTCAGTCTGTGTCTAAATTTATGACAAGAAACACCGTCATTTGTATCGTTGCATAATCTTCTAGACTTGTATATTATTGTTTTTTGTTTATGCTGTATCGTCATGTTTGTCAAAAAAAAATAATAATATACAAGTATAAAAGATTATGCAACGATACAAATGACGGTGTTTCTTGTCAAAAATTTAGACAAAGACTGACCAACGAATGGCCTTAGTCATTGAATGTCAATATAAATACAGTGTTGGGCTTAATTTGTAGACGTATATATAAATATTTGATATTAACCCTGTATTCTGATGTTTTCGGAAATCGCTGGATAGATATATTATATGGTTGTCACAATACTTAGACGTTTGTGTATATATATATATATATATATATATATATATATATATATATATATATATACGTCTACAAATTAAGCCCAACACTGTTTGAATTAGATTTTTAACACTGTCAAATTTTTGCTTTCCCTCAACGGGATTCGAACTCACACCGTTGTGACACTGTGGCACCAATTCGCCTGCACTATGTCCAGCGGTCTATACCCCTCGGCCAAATCCGCTATATACAAATATAGCTTCATTAACCGGGGTGAATCATAGACATAGACATAGTACATGTGTACTAGCGTGTGACGATGGACTTTTCGTAACCAATACTTATTAATCTGACAGTAATCTAATTCAGCATTTTTGTATATATTATATAGGATGACAAAGTTACTCGTCATACAGTCACAGTAAGTAAATTATATACAAACGTCTAAGTATTGTGACAACCATATAATATATCTATCCAGCGGATTTCTGAAACATCAGAAATACAGGGTTAATATCAAATATTTATATATACGTCTACAAATTAAGCCCAACACTGTTTGAATTAGATTTTTAACACTGTCAAATTTTTGCTTTCCCTCAGCGGGATTCGAACTCACACCGTTGTGACACTGTGGCACCAATTCGCCTGCACTATGTCCAGCGGTCTAGACCCCTCGGCCAAATCCGCTATATAAAAATATAGCTTCATTAACCGGGGTGAATCATAGACATAGACATAGTACATGTGTACTAGCGTGTGACGATGGAATTTTCGTAACCAATACGTATTAATCTGACAGTAATCTAATTCAGCATTTTTGTATATATTATATAGGATGACAAAGTTACTCGTCATACAGTCACAGTAAGTAAATTATATACAAACGTCTAAGTATTGTGACAACCATATAATATATATATCCAGCGGATTTCTGAAACATCAGAAATACAGGGTTAATATCAAATATTTATATATACGTCTACAAATTAAGCCCAACACTGTTTGAATAAGATTTTTAACACTGTCAAATTTTTGCTTTCCCTCAGCGGGATTCGAACTCACACCGTTGTGACACTGTGGCACCAATTCGACTGCACTATGTCCAGCGGTCTAGACCCCTCGGCCAAATCCGCTATATAAAAATATAGCTTCATTAACCGGGGTGAATCATAGACATAGACATAGTACATGTGTACTAGCGTGTGACGATGGAATTTTCGTAACCAATACGTATTAATCTGACAGTAATCTAATTCAGCATTTTTGTATATATTATATAGGATGACAAAGTTACTCGTCATACAGTCACAGTAAGTAAATTATATATACAAACGTCTAAGTATTGTGACAACCATATAATATATCTATCCAGCGGATTTCTGAAACATCAGAAATACAGGGTTAATATCAAATATTTATATATACGTCTACAAATTAAGCCCAACACTGTTTGAATTAGATTTTTAACACTGTCAAATTTTTGCTTTCCCTCAGAGGGATTCGAACTCACACCGTTGTGACACTGTGGCACCAATTCGCCTGCACTATGTCCAGCGGTCTAGACCCCTCGGCCAAATCCGCTATATAAAAATATAGCTTTATTAACCGGGGTGAATCATAGACATAGACATAGTACATGTGTACTAGCGTGTGACGATGGAATTTTCGTAACCAATACGTATTAATCTGACAGTAATCTAATTCAGCATTTTTGTATATATTATATAGGATGTCAAAGTTACTCGTCATACAGTCACAGTAAGTAAATTATATACAAACGTCTAAGTATTGTGACAACCATATAGTATATCTATCCAGCGGATTTCTGAAACATCAGAAATACAGGGTTAATATCAAATATTTATATATACGTCTACAAATTAAGCCCAACACTGTTTGAATTAGATTTTTAACACTGTCAAATTTTTGCTTTCCCTCAGCGGGATTCGAACTCACACCGTTGTGACACTGTGGCACCAATTCGCCTGCACTATGTCCAGCGGTCTAGACCCCTCGGCCAAATCCGCTATATAAAAATATAGCTTCATTAACCGGGGTGAATCATAGACATAGACATAGTACATGTGTACTAGCGTGTGACGATGGAATTTTCGTAACCAATACGTATTAATCTGACAGTAATCTAATTCAGCATTTTTGTATATATTATATAGGATGACAAAGTTACTCGTCATACAGTCACAGTAAGTAAATTATATACAAACGTCTAAGTATTGTGACAACCATATAATATATCTATCCAGCGGATTTCTGAAACATCAGAAATACAGGGTTAATATCAAATATTTATATATACGTCTACAAATTAAGCCCAACACTGTTTGAATTAGATTTTTAACACTGTCAAATTTTTGCTTTCCCTCAGCGGGATTCGAACTCACACCGTTGTGACACTGTGGCACCAATTCGCCTGCACTATGTCCAGCGGTCTAGACCCCTCGGCCAAATCCGCTATATAAAAATATAGCTTCATTAACCGGGGTGAATCATAGACATAGACATAGTACATGTGTACTAGCGTGTGACGATGGAATTTTCGTAACCAATACGTATTAATCTGACAGTAATCTAATTCAGCATTTTTGTATATATTATATAGGATGACAAAGTTACTCGTCATACAGTCACAGTAAGTAAATTATATACAAACGTCTAAGTATTGTGACAACCATATAATATATCTATCCAGCGGATTTCTGAAACATCAGAAATACAGGGTTAATATCAAATATTTATATATACGTCTACAAATTAAGCCCAACACTGTTTGAATTAGATTTTTAACACTGTCAAATTTTTGCTTTCCCTCAGCGGGATTCGAACTCACACCGTTGTGACACTGTGGCACCAATTCGCCTGCACTATGTCCAGCGGTCTAGACCCCTCGGCCAAATCCGCTATATAAAAATATAGCTTCATTAACCGGGGTGAATCATAGACATAGACATAGTACATGTGTACTAGCGTGTGACGATGGAATTTTCGTAACCAATACGTATTAATCTGACAGTAATCTAATTCAGCATTTTTGTATATATTATATAGGATGACAAAGTTACTCGTCATACAGTCACAGTAAGTAAATTATATACAAACGTCTAAGTATTGTGACAACCATATAATATATCTATCCAGCGGATTTCTGAAACATCAGAAATACAGGGTTAATATCAAATATTTATATATACGTCTACAAATTAAGCCCAACACTGTTTGAATTAGATTTTTAACACTGTCAAATTTTTGCTTTCCCTCAGCGGGATTCGAACTCACACCGTTGTGACACTGTGGCACCAATTCGCCTGCACTATGTCCAGCGGTCTAGACCCTTCGGCCAAATCCGCTATATAAAAATATAGCTTCATTAACCGGGGTGAATCATAGACATAGACATAGTACATGTGTACTAGCGTGTGACGATGGAATTTTCGTAACCAATACGTATTAATCTGACAGTAATCTAATTCAGCATTTTTGTATATATTATATAGGATGACAAAGTTACTCGTCATACAGTCACAGTAAGTAAATTATATACAAACGTCTAAGTATTTTGACAACCATATAATATATCTATCCAGCGGATTTCTGAAACATCAGAAATACAGGGTTAATATCAAATATTTATATATACGTCTACAAATTAAGCCCAACACTGTTTGAATTAGATTTTTAACACTGTCAAATTTTTGCTTTCCCTCAGCGGGATTCGAACTCACACCGTTGTGACACTGTGGCACCAATTCGCCTGCACTATGTCCAGCGGTCTAGACCCCTCGGCCAAATCCGCTATATAAAAATATAGCTTCATTAACCGGGGTGAATCATAGGCATAGACATAGTACATGTGTACTAGCGTGTGACGATGGAATTTTCGTAACCAATACGTATTAATCTGACAGTAATCTAATTCAGCATTTTTGTATATATTATATAGGATGACAAAGTTACTCGTCATACAGTCACAGTAAGTAAATTATATACAAACGTCTAAGTATTGTGACAACCATATAATATATCTATCCAGCGGATTTCTGAAACATCAGAAATACAGGGTTAATATCAAATATTTATATATACGTCTACAAATTAAGCCCAACACTGTTTGAATTAGATTTTTAACACTGTCAAATTTTTGCTTTCCCTCAGCGGGATTCGAACTCACACCGTTGTGACACTGTGGCACCAATTCGCCTGCACTATGTCCAGCGGTCTAGACCCCTCGGCCAAATCCGCTATATAAAAATATAGCTTCATTAATCGGGGTGAATCATAGACATAGACATAGTACATGTGTACTAGCGTGTGACGATGGAATTTTTGTAACCAATACGTATTAATCTGACAGTAATCTAATTCAGCATTTTTGTATATATTATATAGGATGACAAAGTTACTCGTCATACAGTCACAGTAAGTAAATTATATACAAACGTCTAAGTATTGTGACAACCATATAATATATCTATCCAGCGGATTTCTGAAACATCAGAAATACAGGGTTAATATCAAATATTTATATATACGTCTACAAATTAAGCCCAACACTGTTTGAATTAGATTTTTAACACTGTCAAATTTTTGCTTTCCCTCAGCGGGATTCGAACTCACACCGTTGTGACACTGTGGCACCAATTCGCCTGCACTATGTCCAGCGGTCTAGACCCCTCGGCCAAATCCGCTATATAAAAATATAGCTTCATTAACCGGGGTGAATCATAGACATAGACATAGTACATGTGTACTAGCGTGTGACGATGGAATTTTCGTAACCAATACGTATTAATCTGACAGTAATCTAATTCAGCATTTTTGTATATATTATATAGGATGACAAAGTTACTCGTCATACAGTCACAGTAAGTAAATTATATACAAACGTCTAAGTATTGTGACAACCATATAATATATATATCCAGCGGATTTCTGAAACATCAGAAATACAAGGTTAATATCAAATATTTATATATACGTCTACAAATTAAGCCCAACACTGTTTGAATAAGATTTTTAACACTGTCAAATTTTTGCTTTCCCTCAGCGGGATTCGAACTCACACCGTTGTGACACTGTGGCACCAATTCGACTGCACTATGTCCAGCGGTCTAGACCCCTCGGCCAAATCCGCTATATAAAAATATAGCTTCATTAACCGGGGTGAATCATAGACATAGACATAGTACATGTGTACTAGCGTGTGACGATGGAATTTTCGTAACCAATACGTATTAATCTGACAGTAATCTAATTCAGCATTTTTGTATATATTATATAGGATGACAAAGTTACTCGTCATACAGTCACAGTAAGTAAATTATATATACAAACGTCTAAGTATTGTGACAACCATATAATATATCTATCCAGCGGATTTCTGAAACATCAGAAATACAGGGTTAATATCAAATATTTATATATACGTCTACAAATTAAGCCCAACACTGTTTGAATTAGATTTTTAACACTGTCAAATTTTTGCTTTCCCTCAGAGGGATTCGAACTCACACCGTTGTGACACTGTGGCACCAATTCGCCTGCACTATGTCCAGCGGTCTAGACCCCTCGGCCAAATCCGCTATATAAAAATATAGCTTCATTAACCGGGGTGAATCATAGACATAGACATAGTACATGTGTACTAGCGTGTGACGATGGAATTTTCGTAACCAATACGTATTAATCTGACAGTAATCTAATTCAGCATTTTTGTATATATTATATAGGATGTCAAAGTTACTCGTCATACAGTCACAGTAAGTAAATTATATACAAACGTCTAAGTATTGTGACAACCATATAGTATATCTATCCAGCGGATTTCTGAAACATCAGAAATACAGGGTTAATATCAAATATTTATATATACGTCTACAAATTAAGCCCAACACTGTTTGAATTAGATTTTTAACACTGTCAAATTTTTGCTTTCCCTCAGCGGGATTCGAACTCACACCGTTGTGACACTGTGGCACCAATTCGCCTGCACTATGTCCAGCGGTCTAGACCCCTCGGCCAAATCCGCTATATAAAAATATAGCTTCATTAACCGGGGTGAATCATAGACATAGACATAGTACATGTGTACTAGCGTGTGACGATGGAATTTTCGTAACCAATACGTATTAATCTGACAGTAATCTAATTCAGCATTTTTGTATATATTATATAGGATGACAAAGTTACTCGTCATACAGTCACAGTAAGTAAATTATATACAAACGTCTAAGTATTGTGACAACCATATAATATATCTATCCAGCGGATTTCTGAAACATCAGAAATACAGGGTTAATATCAAATATTTATATATACGTCTACAAATTAAGCCCAACACTGTTTGAATTAGATTTTTAACACTGTCAAATTTTTGCTTTCCCTCAGCGGGATTCGAACTCACACCGTTGTGACACTGTGGCACCAATTCGCCTGCACTATGTCCAGCGGTCTAGACCCCTCGGCCAAATCAGCTATATAAAAATATAGCTTCATTAACCGGGGTGAATCATAGACATAGACATAGTACATGTGTACTAGCGTGTGACGATGGAATTTTCGTAACCAATACGTATTAATCTGACAGTAATCTAATTCAGCATTTTTGTATATATTATATAGGATGACAAAGTTACTCGTCATACAGTCACAGTAAGTAAATTATATACAAACGTCTAAGTATTGTGACAACCATATAATATATCTATCCAGCGGATTTCTGAAACATCAGAAATACAGGGTTAATATCAAATATTTATATATACGTCTACAAATTAAGCCCAACACTGTTTGAATTAGATTTTTAACACTGTCAAATTTTTGCTTTCCCTCAGCGGGATTCGAACTCACACCGTTGTGACACTGTGGCACCAATTCGCCTGCACTATGTCCAGCGGTCTAGACCCCTCGGCCAAATCCGCTATATAAAAATATAGCTTCATTAACCGGGGTGAATCATAGACATAGACATAGTACATGTGTACTAGCGTGTGACGATGGAATTTTCGTAACCAATACGTATTAATCTGACAGTAATCTAATTCAGCATTTTTGTATATATTATATAGGATGTCAAAGTTACTCGTCATACAGTCACAGTAAGTAAATTATATACAAACGTCTAAGTATTGTGACAACCATATAGTATATCTATCCAGCGGATTTCTGAAACATCAGAAATACAGGGTTAATATCAAATATTTATATATACGTCTACAAATTAAGCCCAACACTGTTTGAATTAGATTTTTAACACTGTCAAATTTTTGCTTTCCCTCAGCGGGATTCGAACTCACACCGTTGTGACACTGTGGCACCAATTCGCCTGCACTATGTCCAGCGGTCTAGACCCCTCGGCCAAATCCGCTATATAAAAATATAGCTTCATTAACCGGGGTGAATCATAGACATAGACATAGTACATGTGTACTAGCGTGTGACGATGGAATTTTCGTAACCAATACGTATTAATCTGACAGTAATCTAATTCAGCATTTTTGTATATATTATATAGGATGACAAAGTTACTCGTCATACAGTCACAGTAAGTAAATTATATACAAACGTCTAAGTATTTTGACAACCATATAATATATCTATCCAGCGGATTTCTGAAACATCAGAAATACAGGGTTAATATCAAATATTTATATATACGTCTACAAATTAAGCCCAACACTGTTTGAATTAGATTTTTAACACTGTCAAATTTTTGCTTTCCCTCAGCGGGATTCGAACTCACACCGTTGTGACACTGTGGCACCAATTCGCCTGCACTATGTCCAGCGGTCTAGACCCCTCGGCCAAATCCGCTATATAAAAATATAGCTTCATTAACCGGGGTGAATCATAGGCATAGACATAGTACATGTGTACTAGCGTGTGACGATGGAATTTTCGTAACCAATACGTATTAATCTGACAGTAATCTAATTCAGCATTTTTGTATATATTATATAGGATGACAAAGTTACTCGTCATACAGTCACAGTAAGTAAATTATATACAAACGTCTAAGTATTGTGACAACCATATAATATATCTATCCAGCGGATTTCTGAAACATCAGAAATACAGGGTTAATATCAAATATTTATATATACGTCTACAAATTAAGCCCAACACTGTTTGAATTAGATTTTTAACACTGTCAAATTTTTGCTTTCCCTCAGCGGGATTCGAACTCACACCGTTGTGACACTGTGGCACCAATTCGCCTGCACTATGTCCAGCGGTCTAGACCCCTCGGCCAAATCCGCTATATAAAAATATTGCTTCATTAACCGGGGTGAATCATAGACATAGACATAGTACATGTGTACTAGCGTGTGACGATGGAATTTTCGTAACCAATACGTATTAATCTGACAGTAATCTAATTCAGCATTTTTGTATATATTATATAGGATGACAAAGTTACTCGTCATACAGTCACAGTAAGTAAATTATATACAAACGTCTAAGTATTGTGACAACCATATAATATATCTATCCAGCGGATTTCTGAAACATCAGAAATACAGGGTTAATATCAAATATTTATATATACGTCTACAAATTAAGCCCAACACTGTTTGAATTAGATTTTTAACACTGTCAAATTTTTGCTTTCCCTCAGCGGGATTCGAACTCACACCGTTGTGACACTGTGGCACCAATTCGCCTGCACTATGTCCAGCGGTCTAGACCCCTCGGCCAAATCCGCTATATAAAAATATAGCTTCATTAACCGGGGTGAATCATAGACATAGACATAGTACATGTGTACTAGCGTGTGACGATGGAATTTTCGTAACCAATACGTATTAATCTGACAGTAATCTAATTCAGCATTTTTGTATATATTATATAGGATGACATATATATATAAACTTTTTACCTGTTATTGACATTCGTTGTAAAAACACTGACGAAGCCTGTTGGTCAGGCGAAATATTTGTGCAATTTTTTAAAGTGTAAAACTTTGTTTTCGCTTTAATTATGTATCTAGATGTTGTTGTACATATTTTTAAACGAATATATTATTATTTTAGTCTGTACAGCATCGTTATCTACCGTAACGATCCAACATCCCGTACGAACAATTGTTGACTATTTCTTTAAACGATTTATATATATATATAGATTGTGATACCAATTTGCCATATATCAGATTATATATTTGTACATTATTTTTTTTATTTACAGAAAAACTGTATAAAAGAACTTTCAGGACAATTTTCCTAGTGTAAATTTAATTAATTAATGATGAAGCAAATTATATTGTGATAAACATTTGCTTACATTGACACTTTATTTTCAAACGTTTCAATTTACAATACAAACAAATAGGATTGATTAAGGAATGTAAATTCATACTTAATTTGTGACATTCAAATATGGCAATGAAGAGATATACTAGTTGTCAGTGGTAGACTAGGTTGGACATTAGTTGTTAGTGGTAGACTATGTCTTGTTTTGAACATGATGATTAACATGTAGTATCATAGGCTTAGAACAAAAAATTAAAATTTTTTTCCATTTTTGTTTTATTATATACATGTCTATATTAATACAACATTTGTTCAAGAGTTGATTAACTTAATATTTACAGTTTAGTACCAAAGACCCTCAAAACCCCACTTCTAGTAGGTACCAAAAGGCACTCCCTACCCCACCTCCAGCAGTAACCAAAAGCCTTCCCTATCCCAACTCTAGTTAGGTAACAAGGCATTCCCTACCCCACTTCAAGTAGGCACCAAAAGCCCTTCCTATCTCACCTCCATTAGGTACCAAAGGCCCTCCCTATCCCACCTCCAGTTAGGTACCAAAAGCCCTCCCTATCCCACCTCCATTAGGTACCAAAGGCCCTCCCTATCCCACCTCCAGCAGGTACCAAAAGCCCGTCCTATCCCACCTCCAGTTAGGTACCAAAAACCCTCCCTATCCCACCTCCAGTTAGATACCAAAAACCCTCCCTATCCCACCTCCAGTTAGATACCAAAGACCCTCCCTATCCCACCTCCAGAGGATACCAAAGACCCTCCCTATTCCACCTCCAGTTAGATACAAAAGACCCTCCCTATCCCACCTCCAGTCGGTACAAAACGCCCTCCCTATTCCACCTCTAGTTAGATACCAAAGACCCTCCCTATCCCACCTCCAGTCGGTACAAAACGCCCTCCCTATTCCACCTCTAGTTAGATACCAAAAACCCTCCCTATCCCACCTCCAGTTAGATACCAAAGGCCCTCCCTATCCCACCTCCAGTTAGATACCAAAGACCCTCCCTATCCCACCTCCAGTTAGATACCAAAGACCCTCCCTATTCCACCTCCAGTTAGATACCAAAGACCCTCCCTATCCCACCTCCAGTCGGTACAAAACGCCCTCCCTATTCCACCTCTAGTTAGATACCAAAGACCCTCCCTATCCCACCTCCAGAGGGTACTAAAAGCCATCCTTATTCTACTTCCAGTTACACATTCATGCTATTGTTTCAAGTTTGATTTGAGAATTAGTGACTTTTCATGATCATTTGAAAAGTGGGACTGGTCTATTTATTGAAATATTTTTGTACTGATTTGTAAATTAACCTTGTTATAAATAAAAAAAAATTTAAGTCAAGTTTGATTTGAGAGTTACTTTGTTACAATCTTGATCCATCCTTTTTACTATTCAACAGGTCTGTGTGAGACTGTTTTATGGTAGTCAAACACCATATAAAGCCCACATTAGTAAGTAAGATGTATCCTGTATTTAATTGTGCATAAGTGGGACATCTTTGACCTGTGGACGAAATTGATACCTATGTTTTGAAGCCCAGATGTCTTATTTTATTAGGGGGCCTTAGTGACCAAGTGGTTGAGGTAGTTCGTCTACTATTGATCACATGGTCTGTCAACACTGATGTTCTGGGTTCAAGTCTCACTGCAGGGAGGTTGCGCTTGGGAATCTTTATTGACATGATTGCTAGTTTTCCTATCAAAGTTCTTGTTTTGTCCGTGTACTCTTGTCTTTTTCCCCCAATAAAAACTGGACGCCATGTGAAGTGTGTAATGCCCGACATAAGACAAGGCCTGGACTCTCATATCATTATAATCATTTTCATAATGGTGTCACGGATGACCAAGAATTAGCCCAGTCACCCAAACCACAGAGATCCTCTCGCAATGGTAAGTCATCAAGTTTAATACACGGAATGGTTAGTCCTCTGATTTCATACAAGCAAATGTAAGTCATCAGGTTTCATTCAAGTTTTATTTTCCATTTGCTGAGCTGTAAAGTCTAAAAAGCAGGAAATATTACCTTATACTGGTTTGTCATTTTTCTCCAATAGTTAGTGACAGTAGTGTTTGTCATATTTTTTAGAGATAGATTAGGGAGCTGGCTTAATTGGTATGTTGGAAAACACTTGTGTGACTAGATATAACTAAAAATTTCTGTGATTGAATAATAATTCATATGGCGCAAGCTTTTTTACTTTAAAATATCAATGCAATCTTAAATTTACAAGTTTTCCTGACGCATGTCGGGGGTTTTCTCCTGGTACTGTGGTTTCCTCCGCCAATAAAAACTGGACGCCATGAAATAGCTGAAAAATTGCTGTAAGTGGCGTTAAACATCAAACAAGTGCTTGAATATCATAAAGTATCTCAAAAACAAGAGAAGAAAAAAGTTGACCTCAAATCTTGAAGAGCATATACAATATTTTTAATGAACTCTACCCTTTATTAAGCAATACAATTATCTTTATGTGTTAAAAAAAAAAATTACTACAGCTTCCTCCCCCAACACAGGCATAATGCCATGATATAGCTGAAAAATTCTGATGTTAAAACAATTCAGACAAACAAAAGACACTAATATAACCCAACTCTGATCTGTTATACTAGTATATATATTGTTGATGAACTTTTAGAAGATAAGCTCGGCTGTTTTTATTAATAATTTACAATAACAAATTGACCTTTTAAAGCTTAAAATAGGGAAATTTTTCAATAAGAATGAAGACGTCTGTCTGATAACCTTTATATATCTATGTCAAAGACTGTAAATTTGAAATTGTCAAAAGGGTCCATGTTTATTATTCACTGTTTTTTGCAAATGTGTTTTTTTTTAATTTTGATAAGAAATTTTTTGACACATAATGATTTTTGATAGTATGTTAACAAATATGTCATATATACTACCTCAATGGATAAGAAAAACAAAGCAGAGGGCCTTTTCTTCTTGTAAGGTTTATAGACAAATCAACAAAAATCTTTTATATAATAACAACAAAAGTACAACTCTTCAGAATTTCTCAAATATCAAACTTTGAAGCAAAATTTTCAATGGTAATGGAAAAATTTTCTAAGGTTACTATGTATTACTGGTAAAAAATTTCCTACAGATAAGTAGTGACTAATACTGTACTTAATTAAAAGGAAAACATTAGTTAGTGTTCAATTCTTTGCTCTGACTTGAAAATTAGTAGTTAACTGAACCCGGAGTTTTCATGGGTTGTTCATGCTATTGGTAGTTAACGGAACCAGCAGTTTTAATGGGTTGTTCATGCTATTGGTAGTTAAGGACATATCCTACTATTCGATCTTGATATGATATTTTCTTAATATTTTGTCTTAACTTTCCTTACGACAAAATCTTTAAATAAAGCTAACAAAAATTAGTGGTCACCGACCGTATTAAAAAGTTATGACGTCATCTGTATCATCTGTTTTAAGTACTAGGATTATGTGTTATTTTAGTTATATTTTTCCCATAGTTTACTGTTAGAATCAACTTAAATTGTTTTGAAGGCTTCATTGCATGTAGAAAACAACTATACCATAATCTATTTAAAAATACGTAAGTTTCGAGCAAAAATGTGGAATTAATACGTTCCTGCCATTTTTGTTATGCACTCGGAATACACAAAATCGCAGATCGCAAAACACTGACCTGTGATAATAAAACTATATTTTCACATAAGATAGATGATAGTGAATAAATAAAAAAATATGGTCACCGAATCAGGGGAAAAAATATTTGAGAAAAATAAGTATTGGCCAGAACTGGTTGGAAGGAAAGGGCGCTCTTTTCTTCGTATAAACTGCAATATCTTATCTAGATTTGTAGCGCAGAATACAATCATGAAAGTAAAATAGTTCTTTTTTGTGTATGTTTGCTATTGCAAATAGACTAATTTTGTTTTTTCCAGAATTCTAAAAGGCTGTATTGGTTTTTTACTCATAAAAAACATTTAAGTTGATCCATAAAGAGTATGGTAATTGAAATGGAAATTTCGCGGAAAGCTGACGACGACGACGTCATATACGAATTACGAAAAAATTACGTTTAAAATCAAAATGCGCAGAAACAATAGTAGGATATGTCTTTAAATGAACCAGCAGTTTTAATGGGTTGTTCATGGAATTGGTGGTTAACTCAACCAGCAGTTTTAAGGGGTTTTTCATGCTATTGGTAGTTAACTGAACCCGGAGTTTTCATGGGTTGTTTATGTTATTGGTAGTTAACTCAACCAGCAGTTTTAATGGGTTGTTCATGCTATTAGTAGTTAAATGAACCAGCAGTTTTAATGGGTTGTTCATGCAATTAGTAGTTAAATGAACCAGCAGTTTTAATGGGTTGTTCATGCTATTGGTAGTTAAATGAACCAGCAGTTTTAATGGGTTGTTCATGCTATTGGTAGTTAACTGAACCAGCAGTTTTAAGGGGTTTTTCATGCTATTGGTAGTTAACTGAACCAGGAGTTTTCATAGGTTGTTCATGCTATTGGAAGTTAACTGAACCAGCAGTTTTAATGGGTTTTTCATGCTATTTGTAGTTAAATGAACCAGCAGTTTTAATGGGTGTTCATGTTATTGGTAGTTTACTGAACCAGCAGTTTTAATGGGTTGTTCATGGAATTAGTAGTTTTCTGAACCAGCAGTTTTAAGGGGTTGTTCATGATATTATAAGCTAACTGAACTAGCAGTTTTAATGGGTTGTTCATGCTATTGGTGCTAACTGAACCAGTAGTTTTAATGGGTTATTCATGCTATTTACAACCAACATTTCTCATACATGTAGAATGCATTATAGATTTATACATGTTATATACTCAGCTCTCTACATTCACTCAGAGCTGAGTATATAACATGTATGTGGATGGAGAAAGCTGAGTATGTAAAAGTATAAATCTGTAACTTCTTAAAAAACAATGAATTCTACATGTATGACTATGGTTGTAAACCCATTAAAACTGCTGGTTCAGTTGACTACAAATTTAAATTGCCAACATAGTTCTTTTTTGTATTCCCTATTTGCAAATGTTGTTTTTATAAAATTTTGATAAGGAAGTTTTTCCACACCTAAATGATTTTTTGATAGTATGTAAACAAATATGTCATATATACTACCTCAATGGATAAGAAAAACAAAGCAGAGGGCCTTTTCTTGTTAGGTTTAAAGACCAATCAACAAAAATCTTTTATATAATAACAACAAAAGTACAACTCTTTCCAATTTCTCAAATATCAAACTTTGAAGTAAACTCTTCAATTGTAATGGATTTTTTTTAAGATTACTATGTATAACTGGTAAAAAAATTTACTACAGATAAGTAGTTTATTTAAAAGGAAAACGTTAGTTAGTGTGTGTGTGTGTGGTGGGGGGGGGTGGTAGTTCTTTGCTCTGACTTGAAGATTGGCAGTTTTAATGTGTTGTTCATGCTATTGGTAGTTAACTGAACCAGCAGTTTTAATGGGATATTTGGGATATTCATGATATTTGCAACCAACATTTCTCATACATGTTGAATGCATTCTGTTTTTTTTAAAAGAAGTTGTAGATATGTATGTCATATATTCAGCTCTCTCCATCCACATCCACACCAAAAATTTAAAGGTGATAAAGTGATAAAGTGCCTTTTCTACATTTCTCTTTGATGGCCAAGTGGTTGAGGTAGTTCGTCTACTATTGAGCACATGGTCTGTCAACACTGCGGGCAGGGTGTACTCTACCCCAATTTTAATTGATAAGGATTGCCAGTTTTCCTGCCGCAGGTCGGGGTTTTCTCCAGGTGCTTCGGCTTCCTCCCCTAATAAAAACAGGACGCCATGAAATAGCTGAAAGTGATGTTAAACATCAAGCAAACAAAAAAATACATTGCTCTTTGTTTATTTAAAATTGTTTAAAAATATAACAATGGTATCAGAAATTTACAATACAAATAATTCCTTTTATTTCTAGCATCCAAGAATACAAGCATGGATGACAAGATATCTGCCAACAATTATTGTGACTTCTGTCTTGGGGATTCTATTGAAAACAAGAAAACAGAAATGCCAGAGGAATTGGTTTCTTGCAGTGATTGTGGACGTTCAGGTTAGATGTAGTCCCTAATTATTTATCTTTCTGCATGTTAATGGTAATTACTGAATTGGGCTACTGCATGGTTGAATATACTATAAGATTATGGGCCATTTACATGCCCAGCCTTCATGCTATAAAAATAACATTACTTATTTGATTCTACAGATTTTCCTAATTGCTTCAAAAATAAAAGTAGTCTAAAATTTTGATTGGGTAAAATAGTAAATAAGAAATATTTCCAGTCCCGGTGATGATTGAAGGTTCTATGGTTCTCAGGTTGACTTCGTGATCTTTTTTGTAAACAATACAATCGTGTAATGATTGTTCTACTAGCAAGTCCACATTCCCTCCATCATCTCAGAACCCCTTATTTGGGATGATAATACATGTACAGTAAATATGTTTTGTTCCCTTTTTGAAGTTGCAACCCAGGGAAGATCATATCGAGGCCTCTATGTCTGAATTGTCTAAGTACATGTACTTAGTCATTTGGTATTGATCAGCAGTGTGTCAACATTGAGGTTATGAGCTTGAGCCTAATTTTGGCCAGGGCGTGCTTTGCTCCAACTTTAAATGGTGGTTGCCTTACATCAGGGAGCAATATTTAAGCTATATTCGTGATGAGAACAAGCTAAAGTTAACAAAGAATGAGAAAATGAAAAAGGACATTGTGCCTAATGTTTTATAACATAATACAAAAGGAACTGTAACACGAAAGAAACATGGCATTTTTCAAAACACGCTTTCAAAAAATATCTGAAATTGTTCACAACATAACTGAATTGTGAAATTCTGATGTTAATTGTTTTTGTAACATTTTCTAACACGCTTTCAAAAAATCTCTGAAATTGTTCACAACATAACTGAATTGTGAAATTCTGATGTTAATTGTTTTTGTAACATTTTCTGAGAAATGACCTTATGGATACAATCTTGGTGTAGGACATTGTTATTATATGTCAGCAAAGGAAATTGTGCATGCAAATACATGTATGTATCTGTAGTTGTCACTGATGTGTTAATTAACAAAACACTGAACACTGATGAAACTGTCAAAAGAGCAAAAGAGACAATCCACAAATCAAAGTCTGAGAATCCAGCAAACTCCAGAACTAACAACCAACATAAAGCAACTACAGAAATGGTCCTGACCCTGTACATGCATTTCAAAAGAAACGGTGGGTTAAACTAGGTTTTATGGCATGCCAACCCTCCCCCCCAACCCCCTGCTCCCATTACTGTAGAATGTGAGTTGATTAGTTGATTAAAATAGATGGGTATCATATACCACTAGTCACATATAGGTGTATCAAACAATCATCATAGCACATTCACTGTACACTGAATTCAAAATTGGGAAAACTATCTTCAACCATATTTAAAACGAGATATTTTTCGACAAGGAAGTTGTATCTATAGTAGAACTGATTAAAGGCATGGGAAAATAGTTTTTTTTTCTTGTAACCTTGGTTTATTAGTTTATTCCGAAGAAATGGGTGACGTTTGCAAAAATCTATATACTGCTGCAAGCTCTTGCATTAAATTCACTACTTCTTTCACATGTTATTGCATGAATTCTCACTCATTGACTCATTGACTATTGAAAACCATTTTGGGTTACTTTCAGCAATTTTTTCAGCGATATCCTGGCATCCAGTTCTTATTGTTGAAGGAAGCCAGAGAAAAAAACCCTAACTTTTCCTAGGAAAACAGGCAATCCTTATCAAATATAATTGGAGTAGAGCATACCCTCAGTGAGATTTGAAAATGCAACAAAAATGTAAAAATATATACTATATACCATGACAGGAAAATCTTTCAGTACCCAAGTGAAGCTTCTATGAGTAAATGTCGGGTAAAAATCTTGTATGTTAAAAAAAAAACGAGCTGCACTATCACATAATTAAGAAAAATTGAAGTAATACATGAGTTGCTGAAAGTGACAAAAATTGGTTTTCAGTAGTGTGTGAGAATGCAAGCAATAACATGTGAAAGCAGTAGTGAAACTTGACGTCAATAAGCTAATGTCAGTGAGCTAGTTATCAGATCAACTAATGATACATACATGTATTTCCATGCACAGTTTTCTTTGCTGACATATAATAACAATGTGCCACACCAAGATTGTATCCCTGATGTGTTATATGTCATTTCTCAGTAAAATATTACAAAAACAATTGACAGCAGAATTCAGTTATGTTATGAACAATTTCAGAGATTTTTAGAATGCCTGTTTGAAGAATGCCATGTTTCTTTGATGTTACAGTTCCTTTTGTATTCTGTTATAAAACATAATTCATAATGTAGCAATGATAAAATTCAGAATTATCTATCTCTACCAAACTATCTACTGGTCACAGTTTACTTCTCACCATTAAAATGACAGAAACAATTCTCACCTTTTTGGTGACTTAGCCATTATATTTCCATTAAAATTGAATGCAAAGACGGCATTTTATAGATTTTACCATCTTGCATCCAAAACAAGTTACGGTCATCACTTCTAAAATGACAATTTTTCACAAAAACTTTCTGGTGGCGAGAACTACTCCATGACCAATGCATTTTCCTATTTCATATCCTCATTCTTGATTGGTTAAAATGGTTAATAAGAAAATTTACAGTCCCGCTGAGTTATTGAAGGCTCCTTGAAGTTTAGGTTTACTCTGTGATCTTTTTTGTAAACAACATACATATTTGTGTAATCGTTCGGTTCTGAGTCCATGTATCCTCCTTAATATCAGAACCCCTAACTTAGGAGGATGTATAATAAATATGTTTTATTCTCATTTTGAAGTTGTAAACCACGGAAGAGTACTCAATGTCTGAATTGTTAAGGTACATGTCCTTTGTCATTTGGTATTGATCAGTGGTTTGACAACATTGAGGTCATGAGTTTGAGCATAATTTTGGCCAGGAAAATAAGAATGAGAAAATTGTGTACAAGCCTCAGTGTGGTTAGAGTTCCATATGACACCACACTCCAAAAATGATTCTTTGGTTTATGTTGATTAACATTAACAAAATGAAATTGTACTACTTCATTTGATACTTGTAATCATTATTTAATTATGAAAGTGATATAAAAATATATAGATATTTATTATATTCAGCATTGTACATTGTGCCATATGGAACTTCAACACCCCCCCCCCTCACTGGGTGCCATATAGAACTTCTTCAAACACCTCTCTCATTTTCAATTTTTCTGATATAAATAAACAACTTTTGTAGGGGATATTATATTGAGGGAAACTCTATTGTGTTCTCCATTTCTTGAGTTAATGAAATCTTAAACTTGCAAAAATAACAACTGCTCTGGTTAGAAAAATGATACATTTCTTCATCATTCATCATTTGAAACTGTAAAAAAATCCACAAGTGTGTAAGTAGAGAAATTCACTATCTATAAACTTCTTATTGCACTACTGCAAATGTACGACAAAATTCACAACATAATTGATCCAAAATTGCACCAAATCAATGCTTTTCTCTACAATTTAAGGATTACTGCATTACTATTGGGTAATATTATCCCTCATGGAACATATACTAAACTTGCAAGCACATGCAGTATAAAATTCTACTAGTACTTCGGATTTATAATTCCCTAACATTCATGCAGTAGCCCTATATTATTACATGGACAGCACACAATTTAAATCATTATAAAAATCATAGATTTTTCTTTATTGCTAGGTAAGAGAAGTATTTTTCTTAAAACTATTTAGTATATTTATATAATTTTATATATATGGCATAGCTATGCAGAGTACTTGCAAATCATTTTCACTTTAAAACAATACCAAAAAGGGGAGGAAAGAACAAGATGGCAAAAAATTTTCTTAACACATTAATTTATTGTATTCTGATAGCCTCTAATTAATAGATAAGTCCACTATCCACTATTGTTAATCTCTTTTTTAAATCTATTCTACTCCTATTAATAATATGCCATAATTTTATATCTTCACTTTGCAACCTGTCAAATACCAAACTAATACTAGTCTACAATTTAGTGACTTATTGTCTGTAATACTAATACTACAGTAATACTTCAGTTCAGTGTGACCTAGTGTGTGTTATACTACAGTTCAGGGATCTATTGACTGTAATACTACAGTTCAGGGATCTATTGACTGTAATACTACAGTTCAGGAATCTATTGACTGTAATACTACAGTTCAGGGATCTATTGACTGTAATACTACATATCAGTGACCTGCAGTCTTTTAACAAAAAGTCATAAGTGTAAAATCTGTCGTAAGTGCTGATGTCACAATGCATTTCACTTTGATCTCCAACACTTACAATAGATTTTACTCTTACGACTTTTTGAGAAATCGACCCCTGTTGTCTGCAATACCACAGTAATAACTGCAGTTCAGGGACCAATTGTTTGTAATACTAATACCACTTTAATACTACATATCAGTGACCTGTTGTCTGCAATAAACAGTAATACTGTAGTTCAGGGACCTATTGTCTGTAATACTAATACCACAATAACAATTAGAGTCAAAACGCCCCATTGTCAAAACGCCCCCAACCAAAACGCCCCTATTTTCCAAAACGCCCCCACCAAAATGCCCCCATTTTCCAAAACGCCTCCACCAAAACGCCCCAAATTAAAAAGGAAAAACACTAAGTTAAATTGAATAATTTTATTGAGGATAAGAATATAAACTGACAAAGAATGTACAGTTCAAATTATTGTGTGCAAGCATTACAAAAATGTGTTAATAGTCAGTAGGAGAATATACATGTATAGCATATAATACAAAATATATACATTTATGATTGTAAGAACATATTTCAGCGTGTGTTCGAGTCCGAACAGAGCGTTCACATATAGTACATGAATACTTTGATTTAACCTATCAAAAAATGTTTTTTCAGATATTCCCAACCTCCCAAGCTTTAATAACATTTCTATTGTTTTAAGATTCTACTATGTTATTGTCTTATTTGTATTCCAGTATGGCTTGAGTAAAACACAATCTGTTATGCATATATTATTATATAGATGCATACCGTTGTGTTAATAATCATCAAAGCAATGACCTACCTGATTAAGTAACCTTTTGTTTTGTTGATGAGCAATCAGTGTTCTTCGTAAAGAAACAGAACAGTAATACAAACAATGCCTCTTTGAGGTTACAAGCTTGAATGCTATTGATTCATCTGTGAATCTGATATTTACTATTATAATGTATATTCACAAATTTATATATATCGAATTTGTCTTCTTTAAACAAAAGCGGAAAACGGGGGCGTTTTGACAATGGGACGTTTTGACCTGCACCCCCACAATAATACTACATATTAATGACCTGTTGTCTGTAGTAAAACAGTAATACCACAGTACCTATTGTGTGTAATAAAGCATTAATACGTACCATAGTTATACTACAGTTCAGGGACCTATTGTCTGTAATAAAACATTATTATCATGTTGCTTATTGTAAATAACTTATATTTTTTATATTATTATTATACTTCAATTTCATTTACAATGTGGGGCCTCGGTGGCCGAGTAGTCAAGGTAGTTCGTCTACTATTGATCACGTGGTCTGTCAACACTGAGATTGCGGGTTCGATTCTCGCTGCAGTCAGGTTGTACTCGACTCCAATCTTCATTGACAACGATTCCAGTTATCCTACCACAGGCTGGGGGTTTTCTCCGGGTACTCCAGCTTCCTCCCCCAATAAAAACTGGACGCCATGATATAGCTGAAAAATTGCTCAAAGTGGCGTTAAACACCATTAAACAAACAAACATTTACAATGTTAATCTTCCTTAGGCCACTGTGACATATAAGTACTGTCAAAAAAAATCTACTGTCTGAAAAAGCAGTTATTGAATAAAGTTGTGGTAAATAAAATAAATGTTACATGTCTGACATGGTGACAGTAAAATTGTAAGACATGTAATATTTATATACTGTATGATAAAATTACTAAATGTGCAAAAATTTGATATTTTACCAGATTGACAAAGAAGGCTGATATAAAAATGTTATTAACTGCTTCCGAAAGTTATTACACGCTTTTCTGTAGTGTTATCGCATGCCTTTCCGTAAATGATCGGAATTTACAGGAATTGTTTACAAATATGACGTCTAACTATATTAAAGCAGACGACATGCATGATAAAATGCATTGGACAATTTTACTTTGGATTATTACAAGTCAATGAAAACTTACAAACAGAAAGAAAACACCAGTTAGTGATCGGAAAAAAGTATCTAAATGACTTGAAACTAATTCGGAGCACAGGAATAGCCGTACCAGAACTCGATAAAATTTTGATATATCCAAGTCTATTTCATTTTCCTCCGCTGAAGCATATGATAAAAAGACCATTACATGACATTTTTGATATATATTATGCATTATTAGCCCTCTGTTGATATTGGCCCTCGAGCCTGCGGCTAATAATACATATGATATCAAAAATGACATGTAATAATCTGTTAATACCACAGTTATACTACATATCAGTGACCTGTTGTCTGTAATACTACATGTAATACTACAGTTATACTACAGTTCAGGGACCTTTATCTGTAATACTAATACCACCTCAGTCGTTATATTCCTCAATACGTTTTAGATATTGAACCTGTTTTGACCTCATAGTCTTTTACCCTGTCTTCAATTTACTATTACCTATATATGACTTTTTAGCTCACCTGGACCTTCGACCGAAGGTCCATGTGAGCTTTTGCTATCACTTGGCGTCCGTCGTCTGTCGTCCGTCGTAAATTTTTCAAAAATCTTCCCCTCTGAAACCACTGGGCCATTTTTTTTCAAACTTGGCCACAATCATCCTTAGGGTTTCTAGTTTCAAGTTTGTACCCAGGGTGTTGATCAACAGACAAATATGGCCGTTGTTACTAAAAATAGAACATGGGGGGTGAACACAGGTTTTTGATCATTATCTAAAATATTATAATAGCTATAGAGAAAACCGTTACTTCAAATTGATCAGCACATTAAGGTCTACAATAGTTGCTATTAGTGTGAAGTTGTGGGCTTCTTGTAGGAGTTATTGCCCTTTATTGACGATTTTTGACAAAATTTTGGTATTTACAATATAACCTGAAAACTATATGAGGTAGAGTGAAACTGTAAATGGCAAAAATGATCAGCAATAAAAGCCCTACAATTCACTTGATTGGTTTGAAATTGTCAGATGACTCCTTATATGAGTTAATGCCCTTAAATGGTAATTTTTTATGAAATTTTCCGTTTTTATCCTGTTATTTTAAAACTATAACAACTAGAGTAAAACTGTAAATAGCTAAAATGATTAACAATACAAGCCCTACAATTCACTGTATTAGTCTGAAATTGTCAGATGACTCCTTATAGGAGTTATTGCCCTTAAATTGCATTTTTTTATGAAACTTTCCGTTTTTGTCCGGTAACTTAAAAACCATAACAGCTAGAGTGAAACAATAAATTGCAAAAATGATCAGCAATAGAAGCCCTACAAATGATTGCTTAGTCCAAAATTGCAAGATGACTCTTTATAGGAGTTATTGCCCTTTCATTATGAATTTGGACAATTGAACAGTTTTTGAATTATAAATTAGACTATAACACACCTTTTAGTAGAGTAAAACTGTAAATTTCTATAGTACCCTAAAGGACAATACCTAAAAACAATTTAATTTTCAGAAATTGTCTGATGGCACCTTATAGGAGTTATTGTATTTAACAAAATTTTTGAAGAAATGTTTAGTTTTTGCACAGTAACTTAAAAGCTATAATAACTAGACTGAAACCGATAATTTAAAAATTTTTAATATAGTTGTCATTTGGATTCCAGGTGAGCGATTACAGGCTCCTGGGAGCCTCTAGTTTAATGGTGTCTTCAGATCATAGTTGGAAGCCGGCAACATGTACTTGTTATTAACTTCTTATTAATTTATAACTGATAGTCATTACATTACTTACAATTACCACCATAATTTTTAAATATGTGACATAAGTATCACAATGAAGTGAGAACTTTTTTATTATTGACATTTTTTGTACCAGACTTGCATCTAGTAAATGTTTAGACAGACAAAAGTTTGATAGTCTACAAGCAGCCACCTGCAAATATCACTAACAAAGAAATTTACTACAAAATATTCAAGATGGTTATAGTTATCTATAAACTTCTTGGATTCTTATTGATAGTCGGGCAATACATACATGTTTATACATTTATACACAGCAGTAATACAGATATTGTGTTCTGTGCATAAGACAAGGACTTATAATAAAAAAGAAAACATTTGTGAGCTATTGTTCTCACTGGGCATCTGTGATTGTTGTTGTCAGCAGCAAACTTTTCACATTTCAATTTTAATCTTAATTCAAGTAGATTGACAAATGAAGACGTCATTTCATTTTAAGGAAAATGTATGGGCTGATTTTATGGCACCAAATGGCAAACTGCTAAGTTGTGACTGTTATGCTTATAACAAATAAATTTTGCCAGAATACTAACTTTGATTGGCTGTTTGGCATTTTGACGTCATATATTACTCCACGGGAAACTAACAGTTTTTGTGTGGATGTCTTTTTTTAAAAAATGGTTGAGTTTATTCTATTGTTTGAATTTATTTAAAAAGTATTAACTCCAAAAAATATTTTCTCGAGGGATAACAAAATTTCCGTTGTGCACATTTAATATAATCCGCTATGCGGATTATACAATGTGCAAAATGGAAATTTTGTTATCCCTCAATGGAGAATATTTTTTGTAGTTAATCCTTAAATAATTTCTTGTTATGCTTATTACATTTATATACTTTCTTTCTTAAACAGGACACCCAACATGTTTACAGTTTACACAGAACATGATCATTTCCGTCAAGAAGTATCAATGGCAATGCATAGAGTGCAAATCGTGTGGCTTGTGTGGAACTTCAGATAATAATGTAAGACACCTTAAGCTTTAGAATCAACGTTGATTTTTGTTTCTTTGAATGATGTTTAATGCCACTTTCACAAGTTTTCAGCTGTTTCGTGGCATCCAGTTTTTATTGGGGAGTAGTACCAGTACCTAGAGAGAAGCCTCGAACTTTGGTAGGAAAACTGGCAATCCTTGTCAATTAAGATTGGAGTCGAGTACACCCTGCCCACAGTGAGACTCAAACCCGCAACCTCAGTGTTGACAGACCATGTGATCATCATTAGATGAACTATCATTGCTTAATTGTTCTGCTCTATGAGGGCTACAAAAATGACTTTAGGGTCAAGATTGTCTGATGAACCGTGTAGGAATTATTCTCCTTGAGCATTTTTTTAATCAATTTTATTTGATTTTAAAAAATCTTCTCCCTTTTAACCAATTAAATGACTGCTTTGAAACATTGCACACATCATCTTTAGACGTCCTCTACCAAAATTTTGCAAATCATGACACCTGACTACCTACATAGCTATGTTGGCTTAAAATAGAAAAATTGAAAGGGGGGGGGGGGGTAGCAGTCGAGAGAGTTTTCGACTGATAGTTAAAAAAAGTATTACAGGTACAGCAAATTTGAAGTGAATCTGCCTTATCCCTCTAAGCATCAAAAGCTCCTCCTTATCTGAGTTATTTCCCTTAAAAGGTCAAAATTAATGATTTTTGCAGAAGTGTTGGGCAATTCCTTATAGCAACGAAAAGCTGGATAAAAACGGGTTGTTGGGTTTCAGGTTCAGGTGAGCGATACAGGCTCCTGGGAGCCTCTAGTTAAAGTTTGTTTTTATGTCAATTGAAAAATCAAAATGACCGCCACCGCAGGACTTTCCGGTAGTTTAACATAGGACTCTATTGAACAAAGTTTAAAAAGGCTTATTCTCTGAAACTGGTGAACCAATGGAAACAAAACTTGCTAGCAATACTGTTTTGATGATCCTCTTTGAAGTTTATGTTTTTTGTACTAAAAGGAAAATCAAAATGGCCATTACAGCATTACATACATGTATATTAACATTGGACTCTATAGAAAAATTTTAAAGTGCTTCTTCTCTTTAACTGATTAACCAAAAAAACAATAGAAACAAAACTTTCTGGTAATATTGTTTGGATGGTCTTCTTTAATGTTTAGGTTTTTTTTATTGCGAATTGGAAATTCAAGATTTCCACCACCGCAGGAATTAGTTTAACATAGGACCTATGGGCATATTGTAAAAATCTTCTCTAAAACCAGTTAACCAATGGAAAAACAACTTACTAGCAATATTGTTCAGATGGTCCTCTTTAAAGTTTTTAAAAATTACAGGACTTAGTTTAACGTCAGGGAAATGACATCTACACTGACTATAAAATCAAGTGAGCGATACAGGCTCTCAAGAGCCTTGTGTTGCTATGGTCGCTGCGTTGGAGTAAACAAAGTCAGTTATGTGTCAATCAGTTTCAGTAAAACATATCTACACAATACGATATGTATATGTTCATGTGTCAATATTTGTATGCCCCTACGACAACATGTCAGTGGCATTAAGTTTTACTCATGTCCGTCCGTCTGTACGTCCGAACGAATTTCCGTCAAGCTTTTCTCAGAAACTGTACATGAGACCAATTTGAAATTTGGCAGGGTGGTTCAGTATCACAAGTTGTACGTCCTAAGCAACTTTCAGACCTGTTGGACAACTACTTCCTGTTTAGACTTCATTTGTACGTAAATACATCCGTCCGTATGTACAAATTTCCATCAAGCTTTTCTCAGAAACCGTACATGAGAACAATTTGAAATTTGGCAGGGTGGTTCAGTATCACAAGTTGTATGTCCTAAGCAACTTTCAGACCTGTCGGACAACCACTTCCTGTTTGGGGCTTCATTTAACGGGGGCATCTGTGTCCCATGGACACATTCTTTGATTTTTTACTTAACAGCATTGCATGATCTTATATTTTACTTTGATTTTCTTGTAAACTACAGTGTTTTTCATTTATTTTGATTGGGAAAGTAGTATATAGACAAGAATTATGTTTAATATGTACATGATTTGTAATTATTTGAATTATTTTTCAGGACCAGTTGCTGTTCTCTGACGATTGTGACAGAGGGTACCATATGTACTGTCTGAACCCTCCACTAAATGCACCCCCTGAAGGTACGTTTGATTGAGGGTACCACATGTTTCATTTAATTTATTGAAGGTTAATTGGTGTATTTGCCTTGATAGTAGTTAACTGTAATTCGGTCGGATTTGATAATGCATAGTTTAGTTGATTAACACAAGTTACATAAGCACATCTGTTACCTGACCATGACCTTGCTGTTTTCTGATAAACTTTGCACTTTTCTGTGTACATTTCTCAAATGCACACAAAATATAATTTAATATTAAATTATATGTGTTATTGAATTGAACCGGCCTTACAAGCAGGTGTTAAAATCAGAATTGAGACAACATCTGGCCAATCTTTGTGTTTAAGTGTTAATTTTTTTATTTACTTGAACTATTTTCAGGAAATTGGAGCTGCCATTTGTGTATTGAAGAGTTCCACTGTGGTAAGAAGCCAGAAGGAATGCAGTGATACACTGATATATGACCACACTATATGTATATACATGTATGTCGACCTGATGTAATGTAGTGATAGCATACTGTAGATTCATTCCTCATAACTTGCTTTTGTATATTAAACAAGAAAATGGTTGTAGTTTCTTAATGTTT
Organism: Limnoperna fortunei; assembly: GCA_944474755.1. Lineage (NCBI taxonomy): Eukaryota > Metazoa > Mollusca > Bivalvia > Mytilida > Modiolidae > Limnoperna > Limnoperna fortunei. The sequence goes on from OX104119.1 coordinate 3,460,467, forward strand.
TCTTTCTACATGGATTTTTCTGTTTCTGATACTTCCTTTTATATGTGGTCTATTCCAAGAAAAGCAAACACTGTGATGTTCAGTAGGAGATGGAACCAGGGGACTATCTAAGAACACCATATGCCCTTGTTCATGTACATTGTACAGTGTACCCTCGGTATATCGCCCCCCGTTAAACCGCCAACCTCGAATATCGCTAGGATTTTCTATGGTCCCGTTTTTTAACCATTTAAATTCCCCCGTTGTAATGCCACCCTCGCATATCACCATCCGCCACCATTTTTTATTTGCATAAGTCCTTTATTCAATAAAATTTCCCCCGTTTCTACTGCCAAACACATACATTACTCATAATTATTTTGAATTATTGGTGTGTAAACATGGTCACGCTTTCTAAGCTTAATCTCTAATTAGAAAATCAATAAATCAATTAACATAACTGTTGTGTAAACAGCGGATTAGTGGTCATTTGATGAACTAATTTAAAGATACCGGTAATCGTGCTAATTGAATACGGTAACAACCATTCCGTAGTAAGAATCCAGTGATTTACATTTACGACTTAACCAAGATGCAACACACCTTTTACGGTGTTCTCAGTGCTTTTCATGTAGTAAACATAATTGAACAGAGACCGGAATGTCAATAAACCCATAACGCACAGCTGGTTATTAAAAACGGCAATTATCATCATGTATCAATAATGATCAATCTTAATCACGAAACGGATAAAAACATGTCTGCAACTTCGTTTGGACATCAAAGTGCCGGGAGTGATTCACTCCCGCTCTGCTAAATTACGAGTAATGGAACTAACACTATGAACCAAACTAAGGACTGACATTACCATACACAGTTCAAATTTGATTGATAGAAACTGATAGTTACTGTAAATGTACTGTTCACGATCTGTAAATCACTGTATACTATGCATACAGTTCTCGTCAGTCATTTACAACTTTTATCTTTTACTGATCGCTTCTGTCCTGAACTGAAACAGTTCATGACAGTTAAGTACAGTACTTTTGTAGGACTGAAAAGAACTGTTCGTCACTGCATCAGATCGTGTCAGTACTTTTAAATTTTTACCTGGATTTAGAATGACTGACATTCACTGTACCAGTCCTTGACAGTGATTATCAATATTTACCTGTATTTAGAATGACTGATAATCACTGTAGCAGTCCTTGTCAGCCATTATCAGTTCTTACCTTGATTTAGAATGACTGATGTTCACTGTAGCAGTCATTGTCAGTCATTATCTGTTCTCACTTTGATTTAGTATGACTGATGTTCACTGAAGCAGTCCTTGACAGTCATCATCAGTTCTTACCTTGATTTAGTATGAGTGATGTTCACTGTAGCAGTCCTTGACAGATATCATACTTTCTCTTCTATACCATTATATATATATTGTCATTTGTAAACAACGACCAACAGTGAAGACTTGATTAAATGATAGTTTTAATGAGAAAAAATAGGAAATGTGTAAAATTAACCCCACAAGTCCATTTGTTTCCTAGTGCCAAAAATATTTTCGTTTAAAATCATTGTTCTTCCTAATATTAACTCTTCTTTCTTCTCATTTCACATTTGAATTTACATACAGCGAAACAAATTTATTGAACATGTTTCGACCAATGTTTGTAATAAACAGGGTGTGATAAATTACCGGCATAAGCAGCTACATAACGTTACACCTGTACATATTTTTAATAAATTCCACAGAGCTGCCCAGTGCATCCACCAGGTGGACAAGGGACGCCTTATCGTTAGGGGTTGTCAGGTCATAATACGGAAAACCCTGACCACGGACCACAGTGAGTAACATGTTTGGAGAGTGCCACGCTCCTTGCATGATCTAGACTTTTTTGTATATGTCAAAAAGAGTAGGCTCGTTGTAGCCACTACAAAATCCAAAATTTTCCGGCCGCCGTACCTACACCCCCTACTTTTGCAGTGGCTTTGAAAATATTTGTTCTATCGGTCCATTTTTCCGTAATTGTTTGTTAACCTGTTCTCGTTATGAATAAAGCTGAAATTATACTCGCTGGATGTTAAACAAATATCCAATCAATCAATCAATCAAGTATCATATCCTCTGGACCAACTTTATTGTTTGACATGCGCCTTTTTGAATACCGAAATATATTTATTCCACAATACATTTTACTTTGTAAATTTCCTAGATTTGTGTAAGACTTTTGTTTTAAAATAAAGGAGGTTTTAGTTGGGAGTTGTCTCTTTAAATAATTACAAAAGTTATAATTTCTGGAAGCATATTTTGTATACTCCTTATTTACAAATATATTTAAGACAAACTAAACAAATTTTGTAGTTTAATTCTTATAAAATGTTTTAGGTGTGGGGTGGGTCATTATAGTATCGAGGTTTTATTTAAAAGATTTAGTGACCAATTATACTTCCGACATGTTGATGCAAGTGAACACAGATAATTAAGTTCCAGCTGTGGCAGGATGTTATTTACATCTACATGTATATTGCATTTCATCTCCAGTAGTGTTATGTAACACCTGTGTTTATCAGTTTTTGTCTTTTCTGTACTTAACTTTACAAATTCAGTCACAAACGAGAACTTACTTAATTGAATGGTTTGTTTGTTTTGTCGGTTTTTTATATTTTTTTATTATTATTACACTAAAATGGATTGAAATTGTAGAGTCACTTCATAGTTTTTGTTTAACAAAATCATCTTTGTTTTTCATTGTCTATATGCATCAGTATGGTAAATAAGTGTGCATCGCCTAGGGAATATACCGAATAAACCGGCTTTTCTCTTGTGTGTGTGTGTGTGGGTGTGTTTGTAAAAGGGGGGGGGGGAGGTTGCAATACAAAGGTTTAAACAACGTAACACTGTAGTCACTACAAACGCTTCTTAAATAAAATATTTTTTTTCTTTTTGTTTATATGCATCAGAAGGAAAAAAATGTGTGCATCGCCACGGGAATATGCCGATTGTAAACAATAACACGTTTTGTCAGTTAGGGAACAGGAAATTGTGCGCAATCATCCTGAACAAGGATTCAGATTTACTAATTTTATAATAACAATAATATTGATTTGAAGTTATGAAAGTTTCTGGTAACATAAGAACGTTCGATCATCTCCGTTTTTGTAAATATCCGACAATTGTATTTACAGACAACGACAGGAGAATCGTCTACCCTGGTTAAGTAGAGTACAAACTTAAATTAGAATCGAGTGCACCATTTCTTTTCATAATGCAAAGTCAAGTACAAAGCAATGCCTCCGCATTTATAAGAAAAAATTTAGTTAGAAAAACATTTCCGCAACTCATCCACTCTTGAAAAGTAACAATGATATATATGGATTCAAATGAGACGAAACTTGAAAACATGTAAAGAGTTCAGTAATTCGAATAAAAAAAACGCAAGTCATCTTTCCAAACAACAAAAATTTAACGCGTTGTTAATACACGTAACACATTATTTACACTAAAGTTTACCATGAGTTAAGATATTTTATTATTTGGAAAAAAAAACGTTTTCTTGTTTGAAGCTATACGCCAATGTTAGCATTTTTTCGTCCAATTTTTAATGGCAGAAGAACCTATAGAACTAGTGATAGCTCATACCCACAACTTTTCGGCTATTTAAGTCGTAATATAGCTATTAGGTCCAGTAACTTGTTTTAACATTAAAGAGAAAGTTTTTGCATGTATTTGTATAATTTCTTCACTGTCCTCTTGTTATTTTATTGAAACAGACCTTCGTTGTGTTTTGTATTTCTATGATATATTTTTATAAATTTTTATATAAATTAAAAAGAAATTAAATACGCAGGAGACCTTTGTATCTTTATGCACTAGAAAGTGATTTTTATTACGTATAAAATTGGTTTCCGATTTTAAATATCTGACAGGTGTTTGAAAATGTGTCGTGTACATGTAGCTTCCTGGGGTGCAGAGGTAATAACTAGAGATGTTGATTGTTAATTTGTTTATTGCAATAACCACACAACGATGATAAGGTGTTACTTTGAAGTGATTTTATGTAAGTTTTATAACAAATTTATATCTTGATAATTACTTTTAATTCAGAGTAACGTTGTAGGATCATATTAGATTGAAGAAACGGTGCTGGGGATACATGTATTTCATGAGATTAATAGTAAAACTTCATTTGTTGGAGAAGATAATTTAAAAAACGTTAGATGTTCACAAAGAAAAATATCTTTCGTATATATTTCATCATTTTGATAAAATGACAGGGCATTCTAGTTAATATACTGGATAAAAGTTATAATTTCAAATAAATTAGGATGCAAACGGTCATATTTAAAATACTAAAAAAATATACCAAGTTATGGTTAATTACCAATAAACATAGATTAACAAATAAAAATGTCTCCCTTTTTAGAAATATCCCATCGGCTAAAACTCGTACATTACATAGGTATAAACTTATTTTGTAGCTGTTAATGTTTTTTGTATCTGTATCTTCTGCTATAAATATTTTATCCATAATTTCTATATAACAAAAGGCGCATGTATATCTGTTTAGTGTTCAGGGGCGTGCGTGGCTGAATGATTAAGGTAGTGCGTCTACTATTGATCACGTGGTCTGTCCATACTGAGGTTGCGGGTTTCATTCTGCGGACTGGGTGCGTTCGACTCCAATCTTAATTGACAAGATTGCCAGTTTTCCTACCGAAGTTCGGGAGTTTTTTCCGGGTGCTCTGGCTCCTTCCACAAATATAAAAACTTGACACCATGATATAGCTGAAATATTACTGAAAGTGGGGCTATATCATTCAAACAAACAAAAACAAACTATTCAGTGTTCTATTTTATTATCTATCGCAATTCAGCCTATATATATATACTGCCCATATATGAACATGTTCCCAATGACTAGGTCAATAAAAAAAGCTCATGAAAGAGATTTACTTTGCTTGTAATCGCACTAACATTGAACAAACTTCTTTTTATTTTCCCGATGAACTCATATTGACTTGAAGGGGCCTCGGTGGCCGAGTGGTTAAGGTAGGTCCTCTACTATTGGTAACGTGATCTGTCAATACTGAGATTTCCGATTCGAATCTCACTGCGGGAATATGCTCTTGACTCCAGTCTTAATTGACAGGGATTGCCAGTTTTCCTACCGAAGCTCCGGGGTTTTCTACGGCTTCCTCAACCCCCCTCCACCCCACAATAAAAACTGGACGCAATGATATAGCTGAAAAATTGCCGAAAGTGGCGTTAAACACCATTCAAACAAACATATCGACTTGAAACAATGTTGTGACTTTAGAAAAAAACCTTTAATGCAATATTATAGTGTTAATGTTTATATGAAAAGCTGACATACTTGGATGGATTTTGCATCACCTTTTAAAAAACATATTTTGCAATGCTAAAATAAAAAAAGCTCAAATATCAGTTATTCTAAATCAAGGTAAGAGCTGATGATAACTGTCAAGGACTGCTTCAGTGAACATCAGTCGTACTAAATCAAGGTAAGAACTGATAATGACTGACAATGACTGCTACAGTGAACATCAGTCATTCTAAATCAAGGTAAGAACTGATAATGGCGGACAAAGACTGCTACAGTGATTATCAGTCATTCTAAATACAGGTAAATATTGATAATCACTGTCAAGGACTGGTACAGTGAATGTCAGTCATTCTAAATCCAGGTAAAAATTTAAAAGTACTGACACGATCTGATGCAGTGACTAACAGTTCTTTTCAGTCCTACAAAAGTACTGTACTTAACTGTCATGAACTGTTTCAGTTCAGGACAGAAGCGATCAGTAAAAGATAAAAATTGTAAATGACTGACGTGAACTGTATGAATTGTATACAGTGATTTACAGATCGTGAACAGTACATTTACAGTAACTATCAGTTTCTATCAATCTAATTTGAACTGTGTATGGTAATGTCAGTCCTTATTTTGGTTCATAGTGTAAATTCGTACCTTCGCCAAAAGAAGCGAGGGTACGTACGATTATTCCTTCTATAGGCCGCCAGGAAGCTTTTCGAAAAATGCAAAATTACTCCACACGTGACATATTTAATGTAGACCAAACTGGGCTTTATACATATTCAACTTTACTGATACAAAAGTCTGAAATAGTCCTCCCTCTTTACACCGCCACCCTCTTATAATGCCAAAAAAATGCCAAGTCCAAAAGGTGGCATTATAACGAGGGAGCACTGTACATTATATTGTCTGTCAAATAATTACTAGTACACACACATTTCACTTTTTATTGTTAGAAAACTTACACATCAGTTGAATCAATTTTGAGATGAATGTTCTGTGATTGGTTCCCTTTTACATTTCTATCCAGGGCAAGGATTTGGAAGCAATAATACATGAAGGAGGAGGTATTAGTGCTGGGAACCTCCAACTTGACACCTCTTTTGCGATTAAAGAAAGACAAAAATCAGGAAGGAATTGGGAGATTTCTTTGTAAATTTCAGTATTAATTATGACTAAGAGAGAAGGGATTAACAGATTTCCAACCCTCAGTCCACTTCCCTTCTGTGGAAAATAAAAAGAAACAACAATCCTTTTTATTATCATCAATATATAATTCTCTCCAGCAGCCAACACCCTGTAGCTGGTCATAACATGTTGATTATTTGTGATAATTGAAAATACATTACAAAGAATGTATCGTCATCAGGCAGCGTAGTAGACATACTTTTGGAAAATATAAAAGCTGGTATCCTTTGTGTTGCAGTATAAGGAAAACGATTATTTTCAACGGTAACCAGTTCGTTACTTCCAAGAATCATCGGACTTTATCTTCAACACTAATGACAGTTTTGTATAAACGTAGAACGATACGCTTCCTAACTTTGATTACATTTTATTTGATTAAGACAACACTTTAAAAAAATAAACAGTCAACCAGCGATGATAAAATTGATAAGTTTATTCCAAAATGAGCAAGACGAGAACGATTGTTTTTGAAGTAGCGCAACCATGTGATCAAACTCTACGAATTGCAAAATTTTGCAAACGTCTGTTCCAAAATCTTTCAGAAATCGGCTTTAGAACGACCTTGATTTACTGATGATGATATAGTTGACAAAAATATGTTATCCTATTTGCATTCAGATATCTATTAAAGTTTCAACCGTAAGTTGTAGTTATCTTCAGCTGTTCAATACCTCTACCCTCTACACTGCAGACATTGTCTAGTTTTCTTAAGGAAACTAAACAGATAAAAATAAATAAGTTTTCATCTTATCTTTGCTGTGTTTCCAGAGAAGTCACACTAAATAATCTGTTAAATTCTGGTTAGATGCACATGTATGATACTCTCAAATTCTTTTTTCATTAACAATTATTGAAATCAATTGTATTAGGATATTGACATGAAACAAAACATTTTTTCATACACCAGATATGCATGTATTATTTCAGAGGTATAAATAATTCATGCAGAAATTATATTACAATCTCTCTAAATGTAATTTTAGGCTGTGGTATATATTGTGTACTCTTGTTTGCAACATTGTTCGAAACACATTTTTATCAGCAAAACTGAATAATAAATATGACCCTTTAAAATTGTATTTGACTCCCTAAACTTAGCTGCAGAGGGTCATCATGTCCCCCAGATTTGAAAAGTTTCAAAAACACTGACTCATCATCAGTTTTCTAGGTAAATGGTAAAGAATGTGTTTATTACATACATTATAAGTTAATAAAAGACTAAACATGATATTTATGTGTTTATCACACTTGATATTTAATTCACACCGAGACCTTAGCAAGATCTCTCTATACAACCGGTTAACCAATGGAAACAAAACTTTCTAGTAATATTGTTTGGATGGTCCTAGTTAAAGTTTATTGAAAATTACAGGACTTACTTTAACATCAGGGAAATGCCATCTTCATTGCCTATAAAATCAGGTGAGCGATACAGGCTCTTAAGAGCCTCTGATTACATTTCAATCTTCTTCTCTGAATCGACTTGGTCAATTGTAACAAAACTTGGTCAGAATGTTTATTAGATGGATCTTTACAAAGATTTTCATTTCTATTTTGATTGGAAGGCCAATATGGCCTGCACTGAAGGACTAAGGACTACATAAGCCCTTAGGGGCAAACAGTTTTTAAAAAGGCTTTTCCCTGAAACCAGTTAAACAATAAAAAAAACATACTACCAATATTTTGTTTGGATTGTCCTCCATAAAGTTTATGTTTTTATTGTTTGTTTGTTTGTTTGGATGCTGTTTTAACGCCACTTTCAGCAATTTTTCAGCTATATTGTGGCATCCAGTTTTTATTGGGGGAGGAAGCCGGAGTACCCGGAGAGAACCCCCGACCTGCGGTAGGAAAACCGGCAATTTCTTGTCAATTAAGATTGGAGTCGAGTGCACCCTGCCTGCAGTGAGAATCGAACCCGCAATCTCAGTGTTGACAGACCACGTGATCATTAGTAGACAAACTACTTTAACCACTCGGCCACCGAGGCCCCTTTATGTTTTTATACCAATCAGATATTCAAAATGGCCACTACTGCAGGACTTAAAAATTATAAAACAGCCTCTTATATGACACTGATTAAAATATGAAAAGAACACTTTCTACCAATATTCTTAAGACTGTTCACAAGTATTCATTGGATGGTTTTCTATAATCTATAAAGTTTATGCATTATGCCAATTGGAAATTATAAATGGCCGACACCATAGAACTTAGTTTCACATAGGACCTTATGGGAAACATTTTTAAAAAGATTTTCCTCTGAAACCAGTTAATCAATAAAAACAAAAGTTATAAAGAAATATTTTATTGGAGTAAAAATGGTCACCATTTCCATTAAAGACTAAGTTTAACAGAGGACTCTGAAGGAATAATTTTCAAATGCAATCTTTTCTGAAACTGCAAAGCTGATTCAAGCATTATGGTTTTCTTAAAAGTTGATGATTGATTTTTTAATCGGAAATATTTGATGGCTGCAATGGTAGGAATTAATTTAACATAGAAACCTATCGGTAAATGTTTAAAAATCTTCCTATCTGAAACCTAAGCTAATGCGGTTACTTCTTGAATAAAGTTGAAAAGTTTTTGAATTGGGCACTTTACACTTTTTAACATAAAACAAACGGTAACAAAATATAGATCCCAGATAAAAATAGTCTAGAGCTAATTTTTCATTTTCGTGTGTATAAAGTTTGTTTTTAAACCTGCTTTTGATAGAATAAAAAAATTCTTCATTTAATGTGCTTTCAGCAGTGTGTTGACAGATTGATAATTTATTTACGGTATTTTTTTACGCATAAGGGCTAAAAATGGTCTGATGTTGGCTATAGTCGTAGGAACATTGGACAGATGTTCATTTCTGCAAGATACGGGCTAGGTTTTGGGTAACCAAAGGCTTTTGTGCTGACAAGAAACATTAATGGGATTGAGTTTTTTGTTGGGAAGGTTGCGTAGCAAACTTTCCCCTTGCTAACGCTCTAATACATAGAAACTACTGCGACCGGCGTGTAATATAACCTTACGCTCGTAAAATAAATGTCACATTGGAGGAATCTATCAATTACATGAATCGGTGCACCGCACTTATCTTGAACAACTTAACTATACATATCCTTTCGTATTATGTCTTATTTACTATGTAACTGATAACTAATATTACGATTTCAACTAATATTCCATTTCATCCGCGAGAGAAAGACTCGTTACACTTTTTGGTTTTGGAAATCAACGCGATAGCTGTTCACTGAACCGACAAATGTAGTACTGACAGTAGCACCAGTGTATAATATTTGACGACGTACGTTATTATTAAGTGATTTAAAGATTATTTTGTGCGATTGTGTGGTCGTCGTTTCAGACGGTTTTGCATTCTATTTTTTACGTGTTTAATTAAAAAAAAATCAACACAAAAGTGGGTGCTTTATCGATGTACAGATTTGCACAACGGCGCCATCTATAACAATTTTTAAGGTTGGTAGAATGTCATTGAGAAGTTTCGTAAATAAAATGCAAGTAGTTATTAAATATCACGATTTCTTTTAATAAAAATATATTGAAAAAAAAATGTACCTGTTCGTGACACAAGAATAGTAAATGGATTATTCGACATCGGTGATCGAAAATGCTATTGTTATCTATGTAAACATTGCACTCACCATGTCGCCACATTATTCCATGATTGTAAAAGTTGACACAATTTGTTTCCTGTCCTTTTGATTTATTTTATAATTGGTATTTCATGCTGAACCATTAATTTTTCTCGTTACACGAGCAAACAAACGTATCAATTTTCCGTGTATGTTTACCTCACGAAATTGCGGTCGTTTCAGACGATGTTGCATTTTTATGCTTTAAGTATCTAAATAAACGAAAGTCAAAACGATATATTTTTCTTCATTTTATATGTTCATTAAAACAATGGAAGATGTTCACTAGTCAGTGTGTTTTGGCAGAAGATTTTGTAGTGACAAGTAAAACTGCTTAGCGCGTATTGTCGAGCTTATGTTCCTTTAGTACCATACTGGGAGGGTTCCCAGTGCTCGACCCACAGAGCAGCCCAGCGCATCCCCAGGTGGCGAATACGGGAGACCCTCTCTTTGGGGGGTGTCAGGTCATAATACGGAAAGCCTGATCGCGAACCGTAGTGGGTAACGTGTTTGGAGAGTGCCACGCTCCGTGCACGATAAAGACTCCTTTTGTAGATTTCGGAAAAGAGTAGGGTCATTGTAGCCGCTACAAAAGGCTAAATTCACCGCACAAAACTCCGTACTTTTCCAGTGGCAGTCAAAATTTTATTTCCTCTTACCCATCCCACCCCCATTTTCCGTTGATTTATTGTTTATTAACTTGTTCCCGTCCTGAATATAGCTGAAATACTGCTCGCTGGACGTAAAGCAGACATCCAATCAATCAATCATTCGAAAGCACATGTAAATCGATTTGTACAGATGCCTGTGTTTTAATGGTGTTTAATGCCACTTTCAGCAATTTTTCAACTATATTTGGGCGCCCTGTTTTTATTGGAGGAGGAAGCCAGATTGTAGGATGCTTTTAATAATTGTCAATCAAGATGGAAGTTGAGCACACCCTGGCAGCAGTAAGATTTAAAAAAGTGCTGACAGCCATTCGATCAATAGTAGATGAACACTACCTTAACCACTCGGCAGCCATTAAGTATTACAGAAATAAATAATTTTAGAATTGAATCTTTTAGAAGCTTATACCATCACTTACATTTACAGGGAGACATTTACATATATGTACATGTATTTGATGCAAGTTATATGCCAACCATATAACGGGTGTGATTTTTATGTCTGAAATGGGCAAACAACAATTTTGTATTATTTATTAATATATTTATAAAAGTTATGATAGAAACATCTTCAATTGTATCGTTGAATGGATTTTGACGGACTCTTTGTCACATAGTGCCATTGTACACCTGCTATTGTATATTTTGATTGGAATGATATTTCCCATAGCAAACATGGACTTGCCATGCTTTGATGTAGGGGATACCTATTTCTAATCCACAACTACTTGTACCACTGAGTGGGATTTTATGAAACTTTTGCAGAATCCTTCGTGATATGGTGGAAATGTGCACCTGATATTTTACAGTTTGAGCAAAACGATATTTCGAGTTTCCAACAGCAAAGCCCTGGATATTGCCATTCAAGGCATAGGGGAGCTGGGGTTATCGATTATGAGTATTGCAAAGGTTTTTCTAGTCTTTTTAATTTATATCTAATATGTTTCTAAATTTACCTGATTTATTTTACATTGTTTGTTTTATTGCCTGTCAAACATGAGGCAGGAATCTCATTTCATACCTGCAAAGCAACCTTTCCTTCGGTGCAGTCTGCACTTTGATTCTCAAAGACATAGTGAATATTATCACGGGTTGCCGACCTATCTCTAGAAGGTTAATCACTATTCGTCTTGGTGTAACTCCTTTCAACGTTTCCTAAGTGCAGGTCTGCACCAACAGACCAAAGTGTCTAGGAGGTAAAGAACTTTTTTGGCCAACATCAAGAAGTCCTATAAGATATCTAATGAAAACATCTTTGTGGTAAAAGGAGATTGGGATGCTAAGGTGGAGAGAATGCTTGTAAGAACTGGAAAAACATTTATGGATGCTATTGCAATGCAGCAGCACATGACCGAATTCTAGTTTTATGTTAATAAACACTTTTTGCACACACGAAAAACCAAGGATATGGACATGGCACAGCCCGACATTACAACCAAAACTGACTACACCATGGTCAAAAGGCTCTTCCAGTCCAGTGTTAACATAGCCGAAGCGAGATGTTTTCTTGGAGCAGAAATTAAAAATGATAACTGCTCTGAGATGACCTTTCGTCTCCACATAAAGAATGTCAGTAAGAATCTGCTATAACACTCTGCATCATTGCTGAAATTCTAGATCAGTGTAACAGTTAAAGATGGAGTACACAGGTACCGAGAATTTAAAAAAAAAGAAGAAACACGGATCGAGGAGCAATGTTGAGACATAGAGGACTAGCTCAAGAAAAACGACAGCAACATTGCGTATTCACTGGTGAAACACCCGACCTGTACAAAACGACCGTTGGAACTAGGCAATGCTGTCTGTTCTCACATACGCTCTTCAATATACTAGTATTCCCTGAAAAAATATCTTGACTGACGCTCGGGAAACACACGAAGGAAGTGTCAGAGTCATGGGCACAAAAATTTACCAGCTTGCGATTTACTGGCTACATAGATGGCCTTACAGGATAGTAGCTTAGTTGGTGAAGTGCGTTTTAGATGTTACTGCATCCGTAGTGCAACTAAATGCAGAAAAATATAGCTTATGACCAGCAACACCAATGACATAAAACCGACAATAATCAATGGCCAGAAAATGGGAACTGTACATAACTAAAAATAACGTGGAACCATTATTACGGATGATGGATCAAAATACGAAACCCATCTAGGATAGCGCAAAAAAAATTAACAACAGATGTTCTGGCAAGATTAAAGACGATCAGGAGTGACCGAAATAGCAGCTCAAAGATCAGAGTGATGGGCACCTCGTTTGACCCGGTGGTCAGAAAATGAAACAGCCCACAGAAATGAGATGTTTCCGAACGCTTCTTGGCGTTTCATACCGAGATCAAATCACAAACGAGGAAGGAAAAACAGAATCGGGAAAGCCGCTGGACCCTATGAAAACCTACTAACCACAGTAAAGAAACAAAATTAAAATGGTTTGGACATGTCGCACGATCATCTAGGCTTTCAGAGGCATTCAGACAAGTTATTTTTCAAGCAGGAAGAATTGGCAGACACAAAACGATGCAAGTATGACATATCATACTGAACAGGTTTAAACCTGTGCTACAGTGACTGGGGACATCGGGTTGGAAGAAGCTGGTTGCCAACTCATCAGTGGTGCACAGACGGACACCAGACTAAGTGCCAGATAGATGTTATGACAAAATAAGTCATATTCTTCTATACATGTACCTTAAGTTTATAAGGTACACAAAGAAACAGCTTGTCAATAAAACAATTTCTCATTTTTGTTATATATCCTATACTTAGAAATAGGTATCTTACAATTAAGAAATGTATCGTAATCAGAAATCTTATCTTGTGAAAGATAAGATATTCTTAAAGTATATGGATATCTTGTTTGGTGAATTAGTATAAATGTGACCCACATTATGGTGTTTTATAAATTAACATTTTATGGTTGAGGTTTGGTTCCTTAATTGGGTAAAAGTTACGTCTGCGAAATGGTACAAATCTTGCCTAATTTATAGGACAAAACAGCAAGCACTACTTTACCCAAGGAGAAGGTTAATTGGTGTATTTGCATTGATGGTAGTTAACTGTAATTCGGTCAGATTTGATAATACATCTATTAATTTACCGCTAATATTCTTAATCCTGATTGTTTTCCTTTTCATAGTTTAGTTTGATTAGCACAAGTTACATAAGCACATCTATTACCTGACCTTGACCTTGCTATTTTCTGAACAGTATCTGCAGAGCTTTTAATAAACATTGGATTTTAATACTATATAACATGTATAACATACAGGATGAATATAAACTTTGCTCTTTTCTATGTACAATTTTTCTCATATGCACACAAAATATAATTTAATATTAAATTATATGTGTTATTGAATTGAACTGGCCTTACAAGCAGGTGTTAAAATCAGAATTGAGACAACATCTGGCCAATCATTTTGTTTAAGTGTTAATTTTTTTATTTACTTGAACTATTTTCAGGAAATTGGAGCTGCCATTTGTGTATTGAAGAGTTCCACTGTGGTAAGAAGCCAGAAGGAATGCAGTAATACACTGATATATGACCACACTATATGTATATACATGTATGTCGACCTGATGTAATGTAGTGATATCATACTGTAGATTCATTCCTCAACTTGCTTTTGTATATTAAACAAGAAAATGGTTGTAGTCTACGTAGATTTTTCTGTTTCTGATACTTCCTTTTATCTGTGGTCTATTCCAAGAAAAGCAAACCCTGTTCTGTTCAGTATGAGATGGAACCAGGGGACTATCTAAGAACACCATAAGCGTCTGTTCATGTACATTGTACATTATATTGTCTGTCAAACAATTACTAGTACACACACATTTCACTTTTTATTGTTAGAAAACTTACACATCAGTTGAATCAATTTTGAGATGAATGTTCTGTGATTGGTTCCCTTTTACATTTCTATCCAGGGCAAGGATTTGGAAGCAATAGTACATGAAGGAGGAGGTATTAGTGCTGGGAACCTCCAACTTGACACCTCTTTTGCGATTAAAGAAAGACAAAAATCAGGAAGGAATTGGGAGATTTCTTTGTACATTTCAGTATAAATTATGACTAAGAGAGAAGGGATTAACAGATTTCCAACCCTCAGTCCACTTCCTACTGTGGAAAATAAACAACAATCCTTTTTATTATCATCAATATATAATTCTCTCCAGCAGCCAACACCCTGTAGCTGGTCATAACATGTTGATTATTTGTGATAATTGAAAATACATTACAAAGAATGTATCGTCAATCTTCAATTTGCTAGGTAACTGGTAAAGAATGTGTTTAATACATACATTATAAGTTAATAAAAGACTAAACATGATATTTATGTGTTTATCACATTTGATATTTAATTCACACCGAGACCTTAGCAGATGTACCGGTACTGAAAAGTACCCTATGGGCAAATAAAAAAGATCTCTTCAAGATCTCTCTATACAACCGGTTAACCAATGGAAACAAAACTTTCTAGTAATATTGTTTGGATAGTCCTAGTTAAAGTTTATTGAAAATTACAGGACTTACTTTAACATCAGGGAAATGCCATCTTCATTGCCTATAAAATCAGGTGAGCGATACAGGCTCTTAAGAGCCTCTGATTACATTTCAATCTTCTTCTCCGAATCGACTTGGTCAATTGTAACAAAACTTGGTCAGAATGTTTATTAGATGGATCTTTACAAAGATTTTCATTTCTATTTTGATTGGAAGGCCAATATGGCCTGCACTGAAGGACTAAGGACTACATAAGCCCTTAGGGGCAAACAGTTTTTAAAAAGGCTTTTCCCTGAAACCAGTTAAACAATAAAAAAAAACATACTACCAATATTTTGTTTGGATTGTCCTCCATAAAGTTTATGTTTTTATACCAATCAGATATTCAAAATGGCCACTACTGCAGGACTTAAAAATTTTAAAACAGCCTCTTCTATGACACTGATTAAAAAATGAAAAGAACACTTTCTACCAATATTCTTAAGACTGTTCACAAGTATTCATTGGATGGTTTTCTATAATCTATAAAGTTTATGCATTATGGCAATTGGAAATTATAAATGGCCGACACCATAGAACTTAGTTTCACATAGGACCTTATGAGAAACATTTTTAAAAAGATTTTTCTCTGAAACCAGTTAATCAATAGAAACAAAAGTTATAAAGAAATATTTTATTGGAGTAAAAATGGTCACCATTTCCATTAAAGACTAAGTTTAAGCAAAGCCGATTCAAGCATTATGGTTTTCTTAAAAGTTGATGCTTGATTTTTTTATCGGAAATATTTGATGGCTGCAATGGTAGGAATTAATTTAACATAGAAACCTATCGGTAAATGTTTAAAAATCTTCCTATCTGAAACCTAAGCTAATGCGGTTACTTCTTGAATAAAGTTGAAAAGTTTTTGAATTGGGCACTTTACACTTTTTAACATATAAACAAACGGTAACAAAATATAGATCCCAGATAAAAATAGTCTAGAGCTAATTTTTCATTTTCGTGTGTATAAAGTTTGTTTTTAAACCTGCTTTTGATAGAATAAAAAAAATTCTTCATTTAATGTGCTTTCAGCAGTGTGTTGACAGATTGATAATTTATTTACGGTATTTTTTTACGCATAAGGGCTAAAAATGGTCTGATGTTGGCTATAGTCGTAGGAACATTGGACAGATGTTCATTTCTGCAAGATACGGGCTAGATTTTGGGTAACCAAAGGCTTTTGTGCTGACAAGGAACATTAATGGGATTGAGTTTTTTGTTGGGGAGGTTGCGTAGCAAACTTTCCCCTTGCTAACGCTCTAATACATAGAAACTACTGCGACCGGCGTGTAATATAACCTTACGCTCGTAAAATAAATGTCACATTGGAGGAATCTATCAATTACATGAATCGGTGCACCGCACTTATCTTGAACAACTTAACTATACATATCCTTTCGTATTATGTCTTATTTACTATGTAACTGATAACTAATATTACGATTTCAACTAATATTCCATTTTATTCGCGAGAGAAAGACTCGTTACACTTTTTGGTTTTGGAAATCAACGCGATAGATGTTCGCTGAACCGACAAATGTAGTACTGACAGTAGCACCAGTGTATAATATTTGACGACGTACGTTATTATGAAGTGATTTAAAGATTATTTTGTGCGATTGTGTGGTCGTCGTTTCAGACGGTTTTGCATTCTATTTTTTACGTGTTTAATTAAATAAAAATCAACACAAAAGTGGGTGCTTTATCGATGTACAGATTTGCACAACGGCGCCATCTATAACAATTTTTAAGGTTGGTAGAATGTCATTGAGAAGTTTCGTAAATAAAATACAAGTAGTTATTAAATATCACAATTTCTATTAATAAAAATATATTGAAAAAAAATGTACCTGTTCGTGACACAAGAATAGTAAATGGATTATTCGACATCGGTGATCGAAAATGCTATTGTTATCTATGTAAACATTGCACTCACCATGTCGCCACATTATTCCATGATTGTAAAAGTTGACACAATTTGTTTCCTGTCCTTTTGATTTATTTTATAATTAGGAGATAACTGTATTGTATTTGAAGATTTGCCGGCATCAATTGGTGATTTGATGGTCGGAAATTGAGTTTACTGGCGACGCGTGAGCGGAGCCAGTAAACGGATATTTTCGACCATCAAATCACCAATTGATGCCGGCAAATCTTCAAATACATTACGGTTATCTCCATTCTAATGCAACGCCATAAAAACACTAGAATAAATGATTAAAATAGGAATTTTGTTATTTACCGGAAATAACGTCTGCGCTTGCGTTAAATTTTGACGGCATCAATCGTGGAATTGATGCCATGAAAATTTGAACGTTGTCCAATCAGAATTGACGTTACATCAGAACTGCATTAGAATTGGTAATTCATGCTGAACCATTAATTTTTCTCGTTACACGAGCAAACAATCGTATCAATTTTCCGTGTATGTTTACCTCACGAAATTGCGGTCGTTTCAGACGATGTTGCATTTTTATGCTTTAAGTATCTAAATAAACGAAAGTCAAAACGATATATTTTCTTCATTTTATATGTTCATTAAAACAATGGAAGATGTTCACTAGTCAGTGTGTTTTGGCAGAAGATTTTGTAGTGACAAGTAAAACTGCTTAGCGCGTATTGTCGAGCTTATGTTCCTTTAGTACCATACTGGGAGGGTTCCCAGTGCTCGACCCACAGAGCAGCCCAGCGCATCCCCAGGTGGCGGATACGGGAGACCCTCTCTTTGGGGGATGTCAGGTCATAATACGGAAAGCCTGATCGCGAACCGTAGTGGGTAACGTGTTTGGAGAGTGCCACGCTCCGTGCACGATAAAGACTCCTTTTGTTGATTTCGGAAAAGAGTAGGGTCATTGTAGCCGCTACAAAAGGCTAAATTCTCCGCACAAAACTCCGTACTTTTCCAGTGGCAGTCAAAATTGTATTTCCTCTTACCCATCCCACCCCCATTTTCCGTTGATTTATTGTTTGTTAACTTGTTCCCGTCCTGAATATAGCTGAAATACTGTTCGCTGGACGTAAAGCAGACATCCAATCAATCAATCATTCGAAAGCACATGTAAATCGATTTGTACAGATGCCTGTGTTTTAATGGTGTTTAATGCCACTTTCAGCAATTTTTCAACTATATTTGGGCGCCCTGTTTTTATTGGAGGAGGAAGCCAGATTGTAGGATGCTTTTAATAATTGTCAATCAAGATGGAAGTTGAGCACACCCTGGCAGCAGTAAGACTTACAAAAGTGCTGACAGCCATTCGATCAATAGTAGATGAATACTACCGTAACCACTCTGCAGCCATTAAGTATTACAGAAATAAATAATTTTAGAATTGAATCTTTTAGAAGCTTATGCCATCACTTACATTGATAGGGAGACATTTACATATATGTACATGTATTTGATGCAAGTTATATGCCAACCATTTAACGGGTGTGATTTTTATGTCTGAAATGGGCAAACAACAATTTTGTATTATTTATTAATATATTTATAAAAGTTATGATAGAAACATCTTCAATTGTATCGTTGAATGGATTTTGATGGACTCTTTGTCACATAGTTCCATTGTACACCTGCTATTGTATATTTTGATTGGAATGATATTTCCTATAGCAAACATGAACTTGCCATGCTTTGATGTAGGGGATACCTATTTCTTATCCACAACTACTTGCACCAATGAGTGGGATTTTATGAAACTTTTGCAGAATCCTTCGTGATATGGTGGAAATGTGCACCTGATATTTTACAGTTTGAGCAAAACGATATTTCGAGTTTCCAACAGCAAAGCCCTGGATATTGCCATTCAAGGCATAGGGGAGCTGGGGTTATCGATTATGAGTATTGCAAAGGTTTTTCTAGTCTTTTTAATTTATATCTAATATGTTTCTAAATTTACCTGATTTATTTTACATTGTTTGTTTTATTGCCTGTCAAACATGAGGCAGGAATCTCATTTCATACCTGCAAAGCAACCTTTCCTTCGGTGCAGTCTGCACTTTGATTCTCAAAGACATAACGACCGTTGGAACTAGGCAATGCTGTCTGTTCTCACATACGCTCTTCAATATACTAGTATTCCCTGACAAAATATCTTGACTGACGCTCGGGAAACACACGAAGGAAGTGTCAGAGTCATGGGCACAAAAATTTACCAGCTTGCGATTTACTGGCTACATAGATGGCCTTGCAGGATAGTAGCTTAGTTGGTGAAGTGCGTTTTAGATGTTACTGCATCCGGAGTGCAACTAAATGCAGAAAAATATAGCTTATGACCAGCAACACCAATGACATAAAACCGACAATAATCAACGGCCAGAAAATGGGAACTGTACATAACTAAAAATAACGTGGAACCATTATTACGGATGATGGATCAAAATACGAAACCCATCTAGGATAGCGCAAAAAATTTAACAACAGATGTTCTGGCAAGATTAAAGACGATCAGGAGTGACCGAAATTGCAGCTCAAAGATCAGAGTGATGGGCACCTCGTTTGACCCGGTGGTCAGAAAATGAAACAGTCCACAGAAATGAGATGTTTCCGAACGCTTCTTGGCGTTTCATATCGAGATCAAATCACAAACGAGGAAGGAAAAACAGAATCGGGGAAAGCCGCTGGACCCTATGAAAACCTACTAACCACAGTAAAGAAACAAAATTAAAATGGTTTGGACATGTCGCACGATCATCTGGGCTTTCAGAGGCATTCAGAAGGGTTATTTTTCAAGCAGGAAGAATTGGTAGACAGAAAACGATGCAAGTATGACATATCATACTGGACAGGTTTAAACCTGTGCTACACTGACTGGGGACATCGGGTTGGAAGAAGCTGGTTGCCAACTCATCTGTGGTGCACAGACGGACACCAGACTAAGTGCCAGATAGATGTTATGACAAAATATGCCATATTCTTCTGTACCCATACCTTAAGTTCATAAGGTACACAAAGAAACAGCTTGTCAATAAAACAATTTCTCATTTTTTTTATATCCTATACTTAGAGATAGGTATCTTACAATTAAGAAATGTATCGTAATCAGAAATCTTATCTTGTGAAAGATAAGATATTCTTAAAGTATTTGGATATATTGTTTGGTGAATTAGTATAAATGTGACCCACATTATGGTGTTTTATAAATTAACATTTTATGGTTGAGGTTTGGTTCCTTAATTGGGTAAAAGTTACGTCTGCGAAATGGTACAAATCTTGCCTAATTTATAGGACAAAACAGCAAGCACTACTTTACCCAAGGAGAAGGTTAATTGGTGTATTTGCATTGATGGTAGTTAACTGTAATTCGGTCAGATTTGATAGTACATCTATTAATTTAACGCTAATATTCTTAATCCTCATTGTTTTCCTTTTCATAGTTTAGTTTGATTAGCACAAGTTACATAAGCACATCTGTTACCTGACCTTGACCTTGCTGTTTTCTGAACAGTATCTGCAGAGCTTTTAATAAACATTGGATTTTAATACTATATAACATGTATAACATACAGGATGAATATAAACTTTGCTCTTTTCTATGTACAATTTTTCTCATATGCACACAAAATATAATTTAATATTAAATTATATGTGTTATTGAATTGAACTGGCCTTACAAGCAGGTGTTAAAATCAGAATTGAGACAACATCTGGCCAATCATTTTGTTTAAGTGTTAATTTTTTTATTTACTTGAACTATTTTCAGGAAATTGCAGCTGCCATTTGTGTATTGAAGAGTTCCACTGTGGTAAGAAGCCAGAAGGAATGCAGTAATACACTGATATATGACCACACTATATGTATATACATGTATGTCGACCTGATGTAATGTAGTGATAGCATACTGTAGATTCAATCCTCAACGTGCTTTTGTATATTACACAAGAAAATGGTTTTAGTTTCTTAATGTTTTCTTTCTACGTAGATTTTTCTGTTTCTGATACTTCCTTTTATCTGTGGTCTATTCCAAGAAAAGCAAACCCTGTTCTGTTCAGTATGAGATGGAACCAGGGGACTATCTAAGAACACCATAAGCGTCTGTTCATGTACATTGTACATTATATTGTATGTCAAACAATTACTAGTACACACACATTTCACTTTTTATTGTTAGAAAACTTACACATCAGTTGAATCAATTTTGAGATGAATGTTCTGTGATTGGTTCCCTTTTACATTTCTATCCAGGGCAAGGATTTGGAAGCAATAATACATGAAGGAGGAGGTATTAGTGCTGGGAACCTCCAACTTGACACCTCTTTTGCGATTAAAGAAAGACAAAAATCAGGAAGGAATTTGGAGATTTCTTTGTACATTTCAGTATAAATTATGACTAAGAGAGAATGGATTAACAGATTTCCAACCCTCAGTCCACTTCCTACTGTGGAAAATAAACAACAATCCTTTTTATTATCATCAATATATAATTCTCTCCAGCAGCCAACACCCTGTAGCTGGTCATAACATGTTGATTATTTGTGATAATTGAAAATACATTACAAAGAATGTATCGTCAATCATCAATTTGCTAGGTAACTGGTAAAGAATGTGTTTATTACATACATTATAAGTTAATAAAAGACTAAACATGATATTTATGTGTTTATCACACTTGATATTTAATTCACACCGAGACCTTAGCAGATGTACCGGTACTGAAAAGTACCCTATGGGCAAATAAAAAAGATCTCTTCAAGATCTCTCTATACAACCGGTAAACCAATGGAAACAAAACTTTCTAGTAATATTGTTTGGATGGTCCTAGTTAAAGTTTATTGAAAATTACAGGACTTACTTTAACATCAGGGAAATGCCATCTTCATTGCCTATAAAATCAGGTGAGCGATACAGGCTCTTAAGAGCCTCTGATTACATTTCAATCTTCTTCTCTGAATCGACTTGGTCAATTGTAACAAAACTTGGTCAGAATGTTTATTAGATGGATCTTTACAAAGATTTTCATTTCTATTTTGATTGGAAGGCCAATATGGCCTGCACTGAAGGACTAAGGACTACATAAGCCCTTAGGGGCAAACAGTTTTTAAAAAGGCTTTTCCCTGAAACCAGTTAAACAATAAAAAAAACATACTACCAATATTTTGTTTGGATTGTCCTCCATAAAGTTTATGTTTTTATTATTTGTTTGTTTGTTTGGATGTTGTTTTAACGTCACTTTCAGCAATTTTTCAGCTATATCGTGGCATCCAGTTTTTATTGGGGGAGGAAGCCGGAGTACCCGGAGAGAACCCCGACCTGCGGTAGGAAAACCGGCAATTTCTTGTCAATTAAGATTGGAGTCGAGTGCACCCTGCCTGCAGTGAGAATCGAACCCGCAATCTCAGTGTTGACAGACCACGTGATCATTAGTAGACAAACTACTTTAACCACTCGGCCACCGAGGCCCCTTTATGTTTTTATACCAATCAGATATTCAAAATGGCCACTACTGCAGGACTTAAAAATTTTAAAACAGCCTCTTCTATGACACTGATTAAAAAATGAAAAGAACACTTTCTACCAATATTCTTAAGACTGTTCACAAGTATTCATTGGATGGTTTTCTATAATCTATAAAGTTTATGCATTATGCCAATTGGAAATTATAAATGGCCGACACCATAGAACTTAGTTTCACATAGGACCTTATGAGAAACATTTTTTAAAAGATTTTCCTCTGAAACCAGTTAATCAATAGAAACAAAAGTTATAAAGAAATATTTTATTGGAGTAAAAATGGTCACCATTTCCATTAAAGACTAAGTTTAACAGAGGACTCTGCAGGAATAATTTTCAAATGCAATCTTTTCTGAAACTGCAAAGCTGATTCAAGCATTATGGTTTTCTTAAAAGTTGATGCTTGATTTTTTGATCGGAAATATTTGATGGCTGCAATGGTAGGAATTAATTTAACATAGAAACCTATCGGTAAATGTTTAAAAATCTTCCTATCTGAAACCTAAGCTAATGCGGTTACTTCTTGAATAAAGTTGAAAAGATTTTGAATTGGGCACTTTACACTTTTTAACATAAAAACAAACGGTAACAAAATATAGATCCCAGATAAAAATAGTCTAGAGCTAATTTTTCATTTTCGTGTGTATAAAGTTTGTTTTTAAACCTGCTTTTGATAGAATAAAAAAATTCTTCATTTAATGTGCTTTCAGCAGTGTGTTGACAGATTGATAATTTATTTACGGTATTTTTTTACGCATAAGGGCTAAAAATAGTCTGATGTTGGCTATAGTCGTAGGAACATTGGACAGATGTTCATTTCTGCAAGATACGGGCTAGGTTTTGGGTAACCAAAGGCTTTTGTGCTGACAAGAAACATTAATGGGATTGAGTTTTTGTTGGGAAGGTTGCGTAGCAAACTTTCCCCTTCCTAACGCTCTAATACATAGAAACTACTGCGACCGGCGTGTAATATAACCTTACGCTCGTAAAATAAATGTCACATTGGAGGAATCTATCAATTACATGAATCGGTGCACCGCACTTATCTTGAACAACTTAACTATACATATCCTTTTGTATTATGTGTTATTTACTATGTAACTGATAACTAATATTGCGATTTCAACTAATATTCCATTTCATCCGCGAGAGAAAGACTCGTTACACTTTTTGGTTTTGGAAATCAACGCGATAGCTGTTCACTGAACCGACAAATGTAGTACTGACAGTAGCACCAGTGTATAATATTTGACGACGTACGTTATTATGAAGTGATTTAAAGATTATTTTGTGCGATTGTGTGATCGTCGTTTCAGACGGTTTTGCATTCTATTTTTTACGTGTTTAATTAAATAAAAATCAACACAAAAGTGGGTGCTTTATCGATGTACAGATTTGCACAAAGGCGCCATCTATAATAATTTTTAAGGTTGGTAGAATGTCATTGAGGAGTTTCGTAAATAAAATACAAGTAGTTATTAAATATCACAATTTCCATTAATAAAAATATATTGAAAAAAAATGTACCTGTTCGTGACACAAGAATAGTAAATGGATTATTCGACATCGGTGATCGAAAATGCTATTGTTATCTATGTAAACATTGCACTCACCATGTCGCCACATTATTCCATGATTGTAAAAGTTGACACAATTTGTTTCCTGTCCTTTTGATTTATTTTATAATTGGTAATTCATGCTGAACCATTAATTTTTCTCGTTACACGAGCAAACAAACGTATCAATTTTCCGTGTATGTTTACCTCACGAAATTGCGGTCGTTTCAGACGATGTTGCATTTTTATGCTTTAAGTATCTAAATAAACGAAAGTCAAAACGATACATTTTCTTCATTTTATATGTTCATTAAAACAATGGAAGATGTTCACTAGTCAGTGTGTTTTGGCAGAAGATTTTGTAGTGACAAGTAAAACTGCTTAGCGCGTATTGTCGAGCTTATGTTCCTTTAGTACCATACTGGGAGGGTTCCCAGTGCTCGACCCACAGAGCAGCCCAGCGCATCCCCAGGTGGCGGATACGGGAGACCCTCTCTTTGGGGGGTGTCAGGTCATAATACGGAAAGCCTGATCGCGAACCGTAGTGGGTAACGTGTTTGGAGAGTGCCACGCTCCGTGCACGATAAAGACTCCTTTTGTAGATTTCGGAAAAGAGTAGGGTCATTGTAGCCGCTACAAAAGGCTAAATTCACCGCACAAAACTCCGTACTTTTCCAGTGGCAGTCAAAATTGTATTTCCTATTTCCCATCCCACCCCCATTTTCCGTTGAATTTTTGTTTGTTAACTTGTTCCCGTCCTGAATATAGCTGAAATACTGCTCGCTGGACGTAAAGCAGACATCCAATCAATCAATCATTCGAAAGCACATGTAAATCGATTTGTACAGATGCCTGTGTTTTAATGGTGTTTAATGCCACTTTCAGCAATTTTTCAACTATATTTGGTCGCCCTGTTTTTATTGGAGGTGGAAGCCAGATTGTAGGATGCTTTTAATAATTGTCAATCAAGATGGAAGTTGAGCACACCCTGGCAGCAGTAAGATTTAAAAAGGTGCTGACAGCCATTCGATCAATAGTAGATGAATACTACCTTAACCACACTGCAGCCATTAAGTATTACAGAAATAAATAATTTTAGAATTGAATCTTTTAGAAGCTTATGCCATCACTTACATTTATAGGGAGACATTTACATATATGTACATGTATTTGATGCAAGTTATATGCCAACCATATAACGGGTGTGATTTTTATGTCTGAAATGGGCAAACAACAATTTTGTATTATTTATTTATATATTTATAAAAGTTATGATAGAAACATCTTCAATTGTATCGTTGAATGGATTTTGATGGACTCTTTGTCACATGGTGCCATTGTACACCTGATATTGTATATTTTGATTGGAATGATATTTCCCATAGCAAACATGGACTTGCCATGCTTTGATGTAGGGGATACCTATTTCTTATCCACAACTACTTGCACCACTGAGTGGGATTTTATGAAACTTTTGCAGAATCCTTCGTGATATGGTGGAAATGTGCACCTGATATTTTACAGTTTGAGCAAAACGATATTTCGAGTTTCCAACAGCAAAGCCCTGGATATTGCCATTCAAGGCATAGGGGAGCTGGGCTTATCAATTATGAGTATTGCAAAGGTTTTTCTAGTCTTTTTAATTTATATCTAATATGTTTCTAAATTTACCTGATTTATTTTACATTGTTTGTTTTATTGCCTGTCAAACATGAGGCAGGAATCTCATCTCATACCTGCAAAGCAACCCTTCCTTGGGTGCAGTCTGCACTTTGATTCTCAAAGACATCGTGAATATTATCACGGGTTGCCGACCTATCTCTTGAAGGTTAATCACTATTCGTCTTGGTGTAACTCCTTTCAACGTTACCTAAGTGCAGGTCTGCACCAACAGACCAAAGTGTCTAGGAGGTAAAGAACTTTTTTGGCCAACATCAAGAAGTCCTATAAGATATCTAATGAAAACATCGTTGTGGTAAATGGAGATTGGGATGCTAAGGTGGAGAGAATGCTTGTAAGAACTGGAAAAACATTTATGGATGCTATTGCAATGCAGCAGCACATGACCGAATTCTAGTTTTATGTTAATAAACACTTTTTGCACACACGAAAAACCAAGGATATGGACATGGCACAGCCCGACATTACAACCGAAACTGACTACACCGTGGTCAAAAGGCTCAGAAATTAAAAATGATAACTGCTCTGAGATGACCTTTCGTCTCCACATAAAGAAGGTCAGTAAGAATCTGCTATAACACTCTGCATCATTGCTGAAATTCTAGATCAGTGTAACAGTTAAAGATGGAGTACACCGGTACAGAGCTGTCAACCGAGAATTCAAAAAAAAGAAGAAACACGGATCGAGGAGCAATGTTGAGACATAGAGGACTAGCTCGAGAAAAAGGACAGCAACATTGCGTATTCACTGGTAAAACACCCGACCTGTACAAAACGACTAGGCAATGCTGTCTGTTCTCACATACGCTCTTCAATATACTAGTATTCCCTGAAAAAATATCTTGACTGACGCTCGGGAAACACACGAAGGGAGTGTCAGCGTCATGGGCACAAAAATTTACCAGCTTGCGATTTACTGGCTACATAGATGGCCTTGCAGGATAGAAGCTTAGTTGGTGAAGTGCGTTTTAGATGTTACTGCATACGGAGTACAACTAAATGCAGAAAAATATAGCTTATGACCAGCAACACCAATGACATAAAACCGACAATAATCAATGGCCAGAAAATGGAAACTGTACATAACTAAAAATAACGTGGAACCATTATTACGGATGATGGATCAAAATACGAAACCCATCTAGGATAGCGCAAAAAATTTAACAACAGATGTTCTGGCAAGATTAAAGACGATCAGGAGTGACCGAAATAGCAGCTCAAAGATCAGAGTGATGGGCACCTCGTTTGACCCGGTGGTCAGAAAATGATACAGTCTACAGAAATGAGATGTTTCCGAACGCTTCTTGGCGTTTCATACCGAGATCAAATCACAAACGAGGAAGGAAAAACAGAATCGGGAAAGCCGCTGGACCCTATGAAAACCTACTAACCACAGTAAAGAAACAAAATTAAAATGGTTTGGACATGTCGCACGATCATCTGGGCTTTCCGAGGCATTCAGACAAGTTATTGTTCAAGCAGGAAGAATTGGCAGACAGAAAACGATGCAAGTATGACATAGCATACTGGACAGGTTTAAACCTGTGCTACACTGACTGCGGACATCGGGTTGGAAGAAGCTGGTTGCCAACTCATCAGTGGTGCACAGACGGACACAAAATATGCCATATCTTCTCTACCCATACCTTAAGTTTATAAGGTACACACAGAAACAGCTTGTCAATAAAACAATATCTCATTTTTTATATAGCCTTTACTTAGAGATAGGCATCTTACAATTAAGAAATGTATGTGTTATCAGAAATCCTATCTTGTGAAAGATAAGATATTCTTAAAGTATATGGATATCTTGTTTGGTGAATTAGTATAAATGTGACCCACATTATGGTGTTTTATTAATTAACATTTAATGGTTGAGGGTTGGTTCCTTAATTGGGTAAAAGTTAGGTCTGCGAAAAGGTACAAATCTTGCCTAATTTATAGGATAAAACAGCAAGCACTACTTTACCCAACGAGGATTTAATCTTAAATAAGGTGGATATTTGATTTATCTTTCTGTTTTTTTTTCATCGGCTCTATTTTAAGAAGTACGAGAATGCAATGTAAGGTGTGAGGTGTCCAGTGATAAGTCTCTGCTAGGATTAGTATAACTGATTTATAGTTTCCTGCATGGTCCGTGTTATAGTTCCAATACTGTATATATGACGTGTGATTTGAACATTAGTCACATCCCTAATATATTTAGGGATGTGTGCTCACGATCTTATTTTGTAAGTAAAGTAAAGGTAGTTTGAACTGTTGGGTATGAATTAAAGAAATAAAACTACCCAGAGTTTAAAAATTTAATCAATAAATGATCATAAATACGACATTGTAGACTTAAAAGAAACAAAACAGATCGCATCGGCAAACCTGATATTGTTATATACATTTTTGAGACAAAAAAGTATTAATGTTTCTTAAACTAGAAAATCAGGATGAATAGCTTTTTTTAAGAAAAAGTTTGAGAAATTATTAATGGACTTTAAAAAGAATAACTCTGCATTTGTCCGTTGGTTAAAGCTTTCATCAAATTAAAGTAGTACCCATAATTTACTAAAATTGTTTCAAAAGATGCGTTCGACGAAATAAGTAACCACATCACAAATTTTTCATGCTCGTTCAAATATATTGCTCTAACAGGCGACTTAAATAGCAGAACTGGGACATTTTTATATCCCCGCTAAGGGGTATAAAACGATGGGGTGTACGTCCATTACACCTAATCTTATCCGCATTTCCTTGTACACTAATGAATGAAATTAGAAGAAACTTACACGGAATCTATGTCACATAGTCCTATTTTGCTCCTGAATCGCAATGATATATAGGGTTTCCCATAGCAAAACATTGTCTTTAACGTAAGGGGTTCCCATCTCTTATCCGCAACTCCTTTTACACTACTGAATGGAATTTTACAAAACTTACACAGAATCTTTGTAACACAATCTCATTGTGCAACTGATATTTAACGTTTTGGTCGGAATGATATTGGAGTTTCACATAGCAAAACATGGCGACTTTGTCATTCTCATGAGGATAACCATTTCTTATCCGTAACTCTATATACTCCACGGAATGGAATTTGATGAAACAGAATCTTTGTCACTCAGTCCAATTGTGCCGCTGATTTTTCATAACTCAAATCATTGCATTGACTTGGGGAGTTTTTTACGTCCTACACCGACAACTTAATGCCGGACGGATCATTGCATTGTATCACACATGGGGTCATAACTAATTTTAGGTATGGTTTACTGAACTATTGCGCGAAAATATAGTTCGATGTTTACATTTACCGAAGTAAGTAATTTCTATCTGTAATATTGTCTTGATTATTTTCAGGTGATAAACAGTATGTTTTGTATTGCGAAATGTAAAAATTTTGTTCTTTGCATTTCAAAAGCATACAATTATGTCCATATATTCTTACGCGATCAAGCTGACTAGGTAAACGATCATATTATCATAAATGTATGCACATTCAATCTGCTTTCAACTGAATTGTTAATTATATAATTAAAGCATAATAATAATAATGATCTTCTTGCTACTCTTTTTAATGGTGTATTAAACAATTTTCGTAATGTAAACAGTTAATATTCAATGGCTGCCTGTGCTGCTGCAGCTTATCATCATGATGAATAACAGTAAACAAGATTTCCACATGTACAACTTTGATCATCTTTGCAAAATAAAAATAACATATAAATCAACATATTAAGGGACCGACCATTTAACTTGCAAGGGGGGGGGGGGGGGCCTTTGTTTTTTCCTAAAAAATATTTTGATATTGATTTTTTTTATGAAAAAAAAAATATTTTGGAAGCAGAGGGTAAGAAAAAAATATTCTGAAGAAGGATTTCTGCTATATAAAATAACGCTAATAATGAAAAAAAAAATATTCTGTCACGACGCCTTCAAAAATTTTCTGACCAAAACAAAAACCAAGGCCCCCATTCAAGTTAAATGGTCTGTCCCTGAGAATTTCGAATATTTTTTAAACAAGCGATAACCAGTCCTTTATCCGAATTGGGATTGCAGATTTAACAAACGGTACAAATGTAAATAATTTGGGACAAAGATGACACTCCTACTTGATGAGAGAAGTATTACGAATCTGTAATTCCTGTCGAAAATTAAAATGATGAAAACGTTTCTACTTTAGCATTTTCTTATTATTGGTTTATGCACTTTTTAATTTTCCAGTTATTTTGTTGTTGTCGCATCAAATAGAAATAAATTATTTAATTTTTCTTTTATATACAGGTCTCAAGTGCAATTTCCTGCATCTTTCTTTTACTTTCAATAATTCAAATGTCCAAAAATGTTAACTGGTTTATTTACTATGCAGGCCTACTATTTTTATACAACCGAAAAAAATTGCAGGCGTATAATGGAATGATGCTTTCGTCTGCGTCGTTGTCTGTTAACTCAAGTGTTCCCAAACTTTTGTTCTAGTTATCCAATTGCTTTGAACTTTACAGTGATGTTTCTTACAATAAAAGGATGGATGGGATTGATTTTTCGGCCCCCCCCCCATTTTTCGTTTAGAAATTAGGGACCCAAAAGGGGCCAAAATGCCACTATTTTGTTTGTTCCCCCAATAACTTTTGTTCTAGTCATCCAAATGAAACTTTACAATGATTTTCCATACCATTAATAGATAGATGGATGGGATTGGGTCCCCCTTTTCCAGTCTAAAAAATAAGGGGCCCTAAAGGGACCAAAAATGGTACTTTTTATTCGTTTCCATAATAACTTTGGTTCTGGTTTACAGATTGCTTTGAAATTTTGCAATAAGTTTTCTTATCATAAAAGGATGAATGAGATTTAGTTTGGGGTTCCTCCTTTTTCCTTTTAGGAATTAGGGGCCCAAAAGGGGCAAAAATGAGTTGGGTTTTCATAAATGTCTTAACATATATGCCAAATATCAATATTAATATAAACATATATTTTACAAAATAACACTAAAAATACATCTAACACAACTTGTTCTGTAATATATTTCACTTTTTACGTCTTGTATTATTTTACTCGTGTCCTTAACATCTATGCATTATTATTTAAAGAACCAAATGTTTAGAACTCTGATGTCTCGGATGACCATTCTCTTATATCAAAGAAGAAAAAGCAACTCATGGCAAAGACAAATCACAAAAAATTTGATTGTATTAAATGATCCTGAATTGGTTAATAAATCAAAATATTAAGGGACCGACCATTTAACTTGCAAGGGGGGCCTTGGTTTTTTCCTAAAAAAATATTTTGAAAATGATTTTTTTATGAAAAAAATATTTTGGAAGCAGAGGGTAAGAAAAAAATATTCTGAAGAAGGATTTCTGCTATATAAAGTAATGCCAATAATGAAAAAAAAATATTCTGTCACGACGCCTTCAAAACTTTTCTGACCAAAACAAAAACCGGCCCCCTTCAAGTTAAATGGTCTGTCCCTAAGAATTTCGAATATTTTTTAAACAAGCGATAACCAGTCCTTTATCCAAATTGGGATTGCAGATTTAACAAACGGTACAAATGTAAATAATTTGGGACAAAGATGGCACACCTACTTGATGAGAGAAGTATTACGAATCTGTAATTCCTGTCGAAAATTAAAATGATGAAAACGTTTCTACTTTAGCATTTTCTTTTTATTGGTTTTATGCACTTTTTAATTTTCCAGTTATTTTGTTGTTGTCGCATCAAATAGAAATAAATTATTTAATTGTTTTTAAATACAGGTCTCAAGTGCAATTTCCTGCATCTTTCTTTTACTTTCAATAATTCAAATGTCCAAAAATGTGAACTGGTTTATTTACTATGCATGCCTACTATTTTTATACAACCGAAAAAAAATTGCAGGCGTATAATGATATGATGCTTTCGTCTGCGTCGTTGTCTGTTATCTTAAGTGTTCCCAAACTTTTGTTCTAGATATCCAATTGCTTTGAACTTTACAGTGATGTTTCTTACAATAAAAAGATGGATGGGATTGATTTTTAGGGTCACCCCCCATTTATCGTTTAAAAATTAGGGACCCAAAAGGGGCCAAAAATGCCACTATTTTGTTTGTTCCCACAATAACTTTTGTTCTAGTCAATGAAAATTTACAATGATTTTCCATACCATTAATAGATAGATGGATGGGATTGGGTCCCCCTTTTCTAGTTTAAAAATTAGGGGCCCAAAAGGGGCCAAAATGGTACTTTTTTATTTGTTTCCACAATAACTTCGGTTCGGGTTTACAGATTGCTTTGAAATTTTACAATAATTTTTCTTATCATAAAAGGATGAATGAGATTTAGTTTGGGGCTCCTCCTTTTTCCTTTTAGGAATTAGGGGCCCAAAAGGGGCAAAAATGTGTTGGGTTTTAATAAATGTTTTAACAGATATGCCAAATATCAATATTAATATAAACATATATTTTACAAAATAACACTAAAAATACATCTAACAAATTTTTCTGTAATATATTTTACTTTTTATGTCTTAAATTGTATTACTTAACTCGTTTCCTTAATATATATGCATTATTATTTAAAGAACCAAATGTTTAGAACTCTGATGTCTCGGATGATCATTCTCTTATATCAAAGAAGAAAAAGCAACTCATGGCAAAGACAAATCATAAAAAAAATTGATTGTATTAAATGATCCTGACTTAATTGGGTAAAGCATATTATAGAATATCATAAGTACATTATATCTTCACATGCTGTAAAGAACAATTAATCTCTCATATTACAATACAAAATGGGTCCTGTTTTAATCCTCTAATTACTTTAATTGAGTTTCCCCGATATGGTTACAACCATATCTTTTCTTGTTTACATTTTCATCGGCGGAATGATATTTGGGGTTTTTTATAAAAGAACATGGATTTTGTCATTAATGTGAGGGGGTACCCATCTCTTATCCGCAACTCCACATACACCTGACTGAATGGAATTTGATTAAACGTTCACAGATTCTTTGTCACATGGTGTCATTATGCACTTGATATTTCATATTTTGATCGATTAATATTTGGGATGTTTTGAAAATTGGGAAGCGGGGGTATTAATTAGTGAGTATTGCTCACTGTTTGTCTAGTTTTTATTCCAGGCGATAATAAAACCACAAATAATTTTGTCATTATGCACTTGATATTTCATATTTTGATCGATTAATATTTGGGATGTTTTGAAAATTGGGAAGCGGGGGTATTAATTAGTGAGTATTGCTCACTGTTTGTCTAGTTTTTATTCCAGGCGATAATAAAACCACAAATAATTTTGGTTTTGTAAATGTTGGGTCTTTTACTTTTTAGCTCACCTGACCCAAAGGGTCAGTGTGAGCTATTCTCATCACTTTGCGTCCGTCGTCGTCGTCGTCGTCTTCGTCGTCGTCGGCCGCAAACTTTTCACATTTCAATCTTCTTCTCCAAAACCCCATGGCCAATTAGAACCAAACTTGGCAGGAATGTTTATTGGGCGGTTCTTTACAAAGTTTGAGTTTTTGGTGCTGATCAAATATTAAACATGGCTGCAAGAGCCATTAATGCGTTCTGATTGGCTGAATTTCAAAAATCTTCTTCTCATAAACTGTTTGGCAGATTGACTTGTAATTTTTCAGAAATGTACCTTAGATGGTCCTCTACAAAGTTTGAGTTATTTGTGCCGATCCAAAATCCAAGATGGCCGCCATCGCAAGACATAATTTAACATAGGACCGTATGGGAAAAACATACAAACAACTTCTTCTCTGTAACTGTTCCGCACAATGAAGCCAAACTATGAAGAATATTTTGGGTTTTTCGAGCCAATTGCAAATTCAACATGGCTTCCAGGGCCATTAAAACGTTCTGATTGGTTGAAATTAAAAAATCTTCTTTTTACAAACCGCTTAGCAGATTGATTTGAAATATTGCACAAATGTACCTTAGATGGTCCTCTACAAAATTGGAGTTTTTTGTGGCGATCCTAATTCCAAGATGGCCGCCACGGTGAAACACAGATTAACATAGGTCTCTATGGGAAACCATACAAACAGCTTTTTCTCTGAAACTTAGTTCCACACAATTTAACCAAATAATGCAGCAGTGAATCTTTGATAGTAATCTTATTATTTTAAGTATGTTTCGATCCGATAGGAAATTCAACATTGCTGCCAGAGCTGCAAATGCGTTCTGACTGGCTGACCAGATTTTAGGATATGTGATATTGTATGGTCCTCTACCAATTTTGAGTTTTTTGTTTCGATCCAAAATACAAGACTGCTGCCACCATGGAACATCACTGAACATACTAACCTATGAAAAAACATAAAAACTGCTTCTTCTCTGAAACTCTACTACTGCTGATTGTAAATTCAACATGGCAACATTCATAGAAACAGCATCTTCACATAAACTCTTTAGCATTTAATATCAAAATTTGCAAGAAAGGTATTGTCTTAAAAAGTTTTTTTGTAAGTCAGGTGAGCGATACAGGCTCTTAAGAGCCTCTAGTTTATTAGATGCCAAGATACCTTTGGTAAAAAATAATAATGACAAACACAAAAACAAATTTGGAAATTAACTTATAGATATGTGTAGTAAGCATCATTTGTACATTATGAACGGTCGCATAAGTCATGATAGACGTTTTGGTCTATTTGCTTGTAAACACACTAATGTTGTGAATATAATGGGTTAATTTGGTACGTTATTGCGATCCGTGTGTTTTTTGGGTGTTTGAGTGTAGTTGGCCGGAAGCGGAGGTGCATTGCAACAAGTAGTTGTTGAACTACTGGATTCAGAGTACCTAACAGTGTATAGATAAGTTGAACATAAACAGTTCTGTAGTTTTAGTATTGTGTTATAATCTTTATTAAATATTTACAAAGTTTACGGTGTTATATGGACTATTTCATATGTACAGCAATAGAACTTAGTAGATTTTCATGTTATGCACACTCACCTTTGAGGGTTGTATAAAGACACGATTAAGCAGAACAATGAAAATATACCAACTAACAATTTGGAAAGAATAAGGTACTCCGAAAAATTTTAAGGTTGTAGAAGAATTTTTTTTTAAAGATATTATAAGCGATGTTCACAATAAGCTAATTACAAAAGAAAATGTAAATACCTTGACAATTATTGTTCGAGTCAGCAAAAGATACTTTCGGGTCAAAGGTAATAAACGCAGCTTTAAAAAACCGCTACAATGCGGATGATTCATAAACCTTTGCAAGTAAACACGTTAAATATATCAAAGGATCAGAAGTCGGCTTAAACAAAATAATGCCGAAAAAAATAAAACGTATAACTTCAAGACGCAGAAAAGTGGTATAAAAAGATTAGGGATTCCAAAGTAGAACCATAAAATATAAGTTAAGGAGAGTACTGGAAAATTTTAAATCAGACGAAGACAAATTCTTAGCCTTACATTTATGTTGGTTCGCTGTTTCATTTCTTCAAAGGTTTAAACGATGACCCGAGCCGTGACAGTATAACTATTGATATGTAACGGGAGTCTTATTTTTCTATGGTATAGGCTGTTAGTAATCCCGTAGTGACTGTCAACCACAATGTAATTGTACAATTTTACAACAATTTTATAGGTGGAATTAATGTAATAAAACAGGTATATTAAAGGTATTTCTCTTAAGTCTTTTACAGAACCTGGATGAATATTCGTACATTTATAGTACGTACAGTCACAACGGGATTACTAACTGCCTATACCATAGACAAATAATACTCCCGTTACATTGGCGGCTCGTCCGGAATTTTTGAAGAAATATGAAGGACAAATGTTAATTTATTTCAATAAATTCATACCTTTTACATAATTTTGGGAAAATGTCAGCAATTATTAGTGGAATAAAGAGAATGATTTCTCCGAGTTTCGTAACAGAGATCACAAGTCAAAATGATCAAAATAAAGATCTCACAAACAAATACTGACCTTTTGAAATGTCTGGGTCCGCTGTTCAAAATATCCAGAAGGAAAATGACACAAAATACGACATGGAAAACACACAAATAGGTCGTCTTATACTATTTACAAGTGACAAGTCTGAGAAAACGTTAGGAAACGAGGACATATTTACCGGAAAATTATACGAAATGCCAACCACCCTTGGAAAAATTTGTTTGCTAGCATTTTTTTCATTATCTATATTTTACCGTTTTATTACGATAATTCAGTAGAAAAAATTTAGATGCGATAACCTGGCCATGTTTTATAATATGCCTCTGTTGTTAAGTTGTTACAAATTGTTCTTGACTTTTGCTACGGGAATTTTACATAATAAGTCAGCCATTTTTGTTTCTACATGGACCTTACGATGTTTACAAATGTTCGTCTGCTTTTGTGACGTTCAATGGTATTCGGACAAACCGCGAGACTTTTCCCGCCCTAACTGCAGACGACATCAACGAAGGATTTCGAGTAGACAACAATCGATTGTTCCTAAAGTACACTTCCGTTCTAATTGAGGTCAAATTTTAGTATGGAAAATCGCCCCTTCAAAATTTAAAAACTGCCATATTTCAAACAGCTGAATATCTCGAGGAAATTATTATTGATTTCTTGAACTACAAAAGGAGCATAAGCTGAACCATACGCAGTAAGCAGTTTTCATTTGTAGCGCAAATAACAATCCACACCCTCGTCAACACTTACTATAGAGTTACGTAACAAATAAAGATATTGAGCTTGAGAGGGTAAGCTCAAAGCAAATTTTAGCGAGCTGTCGCCAGACGCGCTTTTGCATTATGAAACTAAAAACCGTATTCACCCAAAGATTTTGCCCTCCAGAAAGGGAAACGGCTAATCGCTGCGAGTTCAGAAACCGAAAAAGTAATAGAGACCGCTGCAGATTACGGATACGCGCTGATAAGATTGGGTAATTGTGCTTTCCCTTCTATCCCCATTTCCATGCGGCTTTATTGTGCGAAAGTCTAATTGTAGAGCAGTATATTCTCTGGATTGTGAAACGCCGAGTTAAAGCGACACGTGTAGTTCGCACATCCACCAACGCTGGATCGCGCTATTTCTCTAGCTGTTAAATTCAAGGCATTTAAAGGCGCACAAAATGTATCTCGAAAACAAAAGACGGTGACGAGAGGCCGGTTATGGCACTAAACAACAAGATGCCCGTTGTACGAGTTAGGATCAAAAGAAAATTTCCGATATTGAGGAGTCAATAAGGGGTGTTAAGCAATCCCTGAAACAGGTCATGGAGAAAATAGACAAACCGTTCAATCGCAACTATACGCGTAACAGTCAAAAATCCTTCAGACAAAGAAAAATAGATAGCGTGCTTTCACTGTCAACAGGAAGGTCACTTTATGCGCGATTGCCGGGATATTCAAAAAAGCAAGACAAAGGATGATACCCGTCAAAATGGACAAACTCAGTCCAAAAGCGAGCAAGAACGTGTAAATTTATAATTGATGGGGCTGCACTAAAGACGCCAGTACAGCCCAAAATAATTGCAATAAATTTCTTGATATAATTAAAAGGCCACCTAGCATGAGGCGAGCAGCCATTACTCAGAACTGTTGGTTTACCAAGGTTTTATTTGAATTTTTTGTAGTAGTATGCTTGTAGATACGGGTTCCGCTGTCACTTTAATTTCAAAAGCTGTCTTTGAGAAATTAGGACAATCAAACAGCATTTTAAAGAATTTAAATTAAATAATCATTTGTTTAAACATTCTGCTGTTGTGGCAGACATCGGAAACATGGAAGGAATACAGTACTTGAGATTGAAGACGCAACACTTTTATCAATCCGTCAGCGATCCGTCAGCGTTCCAAAATCCGTCACCAATCAGTTATCAATCAGTCAGATCAGTCAAATCGTTCCCAATCCGTCAGATCGTTCCCAATCCGCCCATCCGTCAATTGACGGATATGGAACGATTTGACTGATCTGACGGATTGATTTGGACTGATCGCTCCAATCCGTCCATTCAACTTCCGGTTAGTAAAATTAATATTTCGAAATGTGAAAATTCGTTTCACTCGCAAATATTAGAAGTATAAAAATGTCAACTGTTATGTCCTCATTGATGGATCGTTTTATCTAATATTAAGGCTTAAACTGGTCTAAAGTTATTAATAAAAAAAATGGAAATTCCCCCAATCTATTACTAATGCAACTGTGACGAAATATAAACATTACATAGTGTAATAAAATAATTAAAACAAAGTAAATTTAAAAACGCACACACAATGACTTTAAAAAGGCATCTCGCGTTCCAAGGCGCACGTCCGTATTTTGAAAGCGCGTCTAGTCTAAATGTATAAATGATAAATGGAAATCCCCCCCCCCCCGAAAAGAAGTGTCATTTTATTACAAAATAATTCAAATAAGAAATGAAAAAAAACCACACATACAATAAATTCAAAAAATATTTGACCTCGCATGCCAAGGCGTACATCTCGTATTTGTCTTCGAAAAGTTTTAAAGCGAAAAAAGCGAGAAACACGAAAAACGTGAAGGCGAAATCGTAACATTTTTCCACTTCGCCTTTTCGCGTTAGCATTATATGTATGTTTGAAGTTTGTTTAACACTATTTTTTAAAAATTATATTAGTTTATATAATATGACGTCGAGTGTTTATTGGGAAGAGCTGGAATACCCAACGAAACAGCAAAGTTTCGACAGGAAAACTAGTGCTTTTTGCAAATTTATAGGGATGTGTCGAGCACACCATCTCGCTGTAAGGATCAAACATACAACTTGGTGATCAATATTAGGTTACTGCTACCTTAACCTCCGAGGTCGTGGTTTTTTTTATTGTAAACGCTTAAAAAGATCATTTGTCGTGGTTTGATCAGTTTTTTTTCTTTGCCACAGTTCCTATAAATTCCGGTGTATAATACTGAATAAGATTTACGACAAAAGCGAAAACATCTATTTATATATTTTATTAACTAGCCCATAGTGTCACATGAATTTACACAGAATTAAATAAAGAATAAACTTATGTGCCACTGTTCCTAAAAATTCCGCTGTATAATACTGAATAAGATTCACGACAAAAGCGAAAACATCTATTTATATATTTTATTCACTATATATCTCACTGTGTCACATGAATTTACAGAGAATTAAATCTCAAATAAAGAATAAGGGGCCTCGTTGGCCGAGTGATCAAGGTAGTTATTCTACTATTGATCACGTGGTCTGTCAGCACAGAGATTGTGTGTTTGATTCTCACTGCAGGCAGGGTGTATTCGACTCCAATCTTAATTGACAAGGATTTTCCTACCGCAGGTCCGGGGTTTTCTCCGGTAATCCGGCTTCCTCCCCCAATAAAAACACCATTCAAACAAACAAACAAATAAAGAATAAACTACTGTGCCACAATTCCTAAGAATTCCGGTGTATAATACTGAATACGATTTACGACAAAAGCGAAAACATCTATTTATATATTTTATTCACTATCTCATTACGTCACATGAATTTACACAGAATTAAATCTCAAATAAAGATTAAACTACTAACAGCACTTATGAGTTAAAAATGCGAATATGTAAGGGTGATACGAAAATCAATCATGCTTTCGCATTTTAGCCGTCGCAATTGTTTATTTTACGATTTCTTTTAAAGTCATTCCACAATTAATGATATATAAGTATAAATGGTTTCCTTTAAATAAGGAAGTACTTGAAATTGGTTGATAGGTTTAACAGAGCTGCCCAGCGCATCCTCAGCTGGCGGACATGGGATGTTCTCTCGTTATATATATATATATATATATATATATATATTTTGTTTGGGGGGGGGGGGTGGTTCAGGTCATATTAAAATTGCCGCGAACCATAGTTAGTGACATGTTTAGAGAGGGTCACGCTCCTTGTACGAAAAAAAGTAAATCTTACTCCCCAACCCATGCCCCATATTTTTCAAAATTGCCCTTTTGTCCATCTTTATCTAATTGATTGAAGGAGCCGAGTGGTGATGTTAGTTCATCAACTATTGATCACGTGGTCTGTCAACACTGAGGTTTCGTGTTCGAATCTCACTGCAGGCAGGGTGCACTCGACTTAATTGAAAGGGAGCCAGTTTTCCTACTGGAGGACGGGTGTTTTATCCGGGTACTCCGGTTTCCTTCTCAAATAAAAACTGGACGCCATGATATAGCTGAAAAATTGCTGAAAGTGGATTAAACAATATTTAAACAAGCAAACAAATCTAATTGATTTATATTTAACTTATTCTCGTCATGAATAGAGATGAAATACTCTCGCTGAAAGAAAAGCAAACAATCAATCAATACAATAAGTTATTGTTTAAATTGAATGACACTCTTTTAAAGGCAAGTTTTGAAATGGTTCTGTTTCATCGATATGACACTGTAATGACAATGTTAAGACCTAAACAATTTATAACGTTTTATTAAAAAAATTACTATTTCGTACTGAACATGTGTCTATCTGTAACACATTTTTACGCTTAACCTCAGTATTCGCAGACAATTCTCCCCGGCGTTATTGGGGCCTAGGTGGCTGATTGGTTAGTCATCTACTAGTTGTCACATGCCTGTCAACAGGTCGCGGATTTTCGAACGACTGCAGATAGGGTGCCCCCGACTCCACTTTAATTGACAAAAGACTGTCGGGTTTTTACCTGTACTCCGGCTTTCTCCCACCCCACCCCCAATAAAAAATGGACGACATGAAACAAATGGAACAATCCAGCGTAATTGTATGTATACTTTTTTAAACAAATTTTATTGCCTGTCCAATAAAACTTGCGACAAGCATTGCAGTATATTTTATAATACAACTTTTGTTTAGTAAACAATGCGTTTTGATTGACAATGATTGTTTAACAGTTGAACAATTGTTATACACAACAGTTTTATAATTGTATTTAAAATGTTGTAGACAAAATAAAAACACGCAGGCATACATTTAAGTAACTAATAATGATGTCAAAAAGAGGCCACGTTCTTTCCTAAATGTGAAATAAATCTGTTACTAATTGTACTAATTGGGGGAGTCGGGTCGGCTTAATATATGACAAAAAATATACATGTAACAGGTCGCAAAAATCACGAGTCGCGGGAATAAAAAAAGAGAATCAATAATGGATTACGAAAAAAACATTTACCTCGATCTTCGTTACTGATGTGCCTTAAATAGAAGTTTTTTGACAGTTTACAGGACTCGGTTCCCACATATGTCCTGCTTTAAAGAAATGTGCTTAATTATATAATATAAAGAAAAAATTTTTTCTTTAAATATGTTTATTTATTCATTTAGAACGAGACATTGTATTTACAATTCTTTTAAACGCATGTTTTTATTTTATTATAAAAAAGGTATAATAAATGCATATATTATATACAAATGACGCAGAATCCGTTTTATCTTTAAATTATTAATTTATACGAATCCGTCAATAAACTAACCGATTTATGCATATAATTAAATGACGGATTCTGGATCGCACTGATTGGACTGATCGTACTGATCGCTGACGGTTACCAAGGTAATGACGGATTCATAATTTTGGACGGATGTCGTCATCATCAATCAGTCAGCGATCCGTCAGCGTTCCAAAATCCGTCAGCAATCAGTTATCAATCAGTCAAAGTGTTGCGTTTACGGGTGCAAGTACTGTATTAGGGCTAGATTTTCTAGCCAAGTATGACGTAAAAATTGATGCTAAAAGGGGTATATTACATTTTCCCGGTTTATTTCCATCTTTCAGCCGAGTCTGAAATAGGTGCAACTTGCGCTAGAATACAATTGTCTGAAACGGTGCGCTTACCACGGTCTTAAACATTTGTTCGCGATAAACTTGAAGGGAAAAGCTGTATTTCAAGTGGTATTTTAGAACGGATTTCGTGGAGATAAAAATGTTATTATTCCAAAGTCAGTAGTAAATGTTTCAGAATCCGAGATAGTGTTCTCAGTTATGAATCCGACAACCGATACCGTTATTTTGAAGAGGAACCCGGCTGTTGCATTATTGCAACCATTAAAAGAAATCACGGAAGGTGATTTTGTTCAGCCAATATCGCCGGAAAACTCATACATACATAAACCAGAACATCTGCGTTCATTAGTTGAAAATGTCTCCGAAAATAGTACACCTATACAAAAATCTGAAGTCGGTAATGTAATCAGCCGATTCTGTCCAGACGATAAGCTTGGACAAACTGTTATGGTATAACACAGTATAAATACGGACAATGTAAAGCCAATTAAGATACAACCCAGACGATTGCCGATAAATCAGCGCGACATTGCGTGCAAGGAAAGCGACAAAATGTTGCGATATGGCATTATAGAGCCAAGCAACTCTCCATGGAGTGCCCCTATCGTTTTGTCAAGAAACGCGACGATACCGCACGTTTTTGCGTCGACTACCGTCGTCTAAATACCGTAAGCCTTAAGGACAGCTATCCTTTACCTAGGATAGACGATTCGTTCGATTCACTGGCCGGTACCAAGTACTTCTGTACTTTAGACCTCGCTCAAGGATGTTATCAGGTAAAAATGCGCGATGAAGATAAATTGGCCAGTGCCAGAGTCAGTGTCAGATGCACGTAGTTTCCTAGGAATCGCTTCCTATTACAGGAAATTCATAAAAGACTTTTCATCATTGGCTTTTCAACTCATACAACTTACTCGAAAGGACAAACGGTTCGAATGCAAAAGGCATTAATATCCGCACCAATACTTGCCTATCCTACTCGAACTGATAGATTTGTACTGGATACCGATGCGAGTAATTTCGGATTAGGGGCGCGGTCCTTTCTCAAATATAAAATGGAGAAGAAAAAGTAGCAAAACCTTATCAAGGTCACAACGGGGATATTGTACTACATACCGAGAACTTCTGGTTGCCGTTACCTTCGTTAAACAGTTTCGCTATTATCTTTATGGTAGACACTTTCTACTGGGAACCGACCATTCGTCCCTGATCTGGCTAAAAAAAAATTAAGAACCAGAGGGTATGGTAGCCAGATGGCTATCTATTTTGCAAACAAACGATTTTACGGTCGAACATTGGTGAGGAAATTTACCTGGAAACGCTGACGCGTTATCTCGCAAACCTAGGCGTCGATGAAAGCATGCCAACTGTCATCAGTGTAAGGAAGAACTAGACTGTATCGTAACCATTAATGCTGTCACCAAGCAAGTTTTTAGTAACAAAAGAAGAGACAAAAAAACTTTTGATGCAAAACATCACTTCGCCGCCGATTTATTCGAAATTCTGCATGCGTTTGTCAAAAAGATTTTTAAAAAGAAGGCATTTGAACCTTTTCCCCATAAGGTTCTATGTAAAGCTAAGTCGTGCAGTTGTGCCTTGTGGCTAGTTTGAATTGTCGATTTCTAAATTTGCGCACATGTAATCTATTGTCATATATTAAATCATAAATAAAATTGAATTAAAACTAATATTCACGTGGTTCAATTAAAGTATTGACAAAACATTTATTTATTGAATCTTACAAATTTCGGCATACTCCGGAATTGTATACACAAAAGAGCCTTTTATTCTGGTTTCCGATTTTTCAAAGCTACGCTAGTCGTTAGAGCTATCACCGAAAGACATAGTACCAGGATAAAAATGGTCTCCCTATATTATGAACGTCCGTAAATAGAATACCAACAAAATGTATTATTACATGAAACTTTGATATTACCCAAGCATTTTTGTTGTTGAACCTTTTATATCATCTTGATTTTTTACTCAAGTTAAATGATAGACATTCTTGTAGCAAAATTCTGTTCATTTATGGTAACTAAGTGTACTTCGAAATGTTTTCTCCTTTATCCATCGTTAGCAACGAAAGTGAATACAAATATATCCTCGGCGGCGATAATAACGGTTCTGTAGAAGTCAATTCAGTGGCCAGCGACGAGGCTGATAAACAAACCGACATTTATCCAGGGACGGAACCAATTTGGCTGGCACAATGGAACACCGAGGAATTACGCGACGCTCAAAGACAAGACGC
Organism: Limnoperna fortunei; assembly: GCA_944474755.1. Taxonomy (NCBI): domain Eukaryota; kingdom Metazoa; phylum Mollusca; class Bivalvia; order Mytilida; family Modiolidae; genus Limnoperna; species Limnoperna fortunei. The sequence goes on from OX104119.1 coordinate 3,504,471, forward strand.
CACAACTGGAGCGGGTATTGAATTGATCAAAACGCATAAAGAGAAGCGTGAAATAAAATATCCTGACCAAGAATTTACTTCTTGTATGCGTCAGTGGGATTTGCTTAAGATCAATAATGATCGTCTTTACAGTGTCTTTAAAAATGATGAAAACATTTTGCACGTTTGTCACACCTAGGGTTATGCGGTACGAAATAATGCACCAATTGCACAATACACGAACGTCCGGCCACTTAGGTCGCGAGAAAACATAACATAGGCTAAAATAAATGGTTTTTTGGCCTGGCATGACCGACAGTGTTGCTAGATGGTGTTAGTCATGCATGTCTTGCCAGAGAAGGAAACCTGGTACAGGTCTAGGCAAGTCACCTATGCAGCATCAAACTGTATATGGACCAATGGAATGTCTTGCTATAGACATATTAGGACCATTGCCAACAACAGATAATGGTAATCGCTTCATAATGGTTATTGGAGATTATTTCTCCAAGTGGACAGAGGCGTACGCCTTGTAACACAGCGCAGTCCGTGGCTGACAAGGTAGTTATTGAGTTCATTTGTTGGTTTGTAGTTACCGCCCGAATCCGCACTGATCAGGGACCCGAATTCGAGTCCTCTTTATTCGCGAAGATTTGCCATCTTTTAGAGATAACCACACCTTATCATCCACAGTCGGACGATTGTCATGAAGCTGGCTATGTTTATTAATGACAATAAGGATGATTGGGATGGCTATCTCCCATTTGTATGCATGACATACAGGGAATCCGTCCATGAAAGCACTAAGTGTACACCCAACCTCTTAATGTTAGGGAGGGAGATTTCACTACCTATTGACGTCATGACGGGTTGTAACCCTGCCGCGCCGAGAAATTACTGTCCGATAAGGTATTTCGAGTGGATGAGAGAGATAGGCAATGCAGAATGCGTTTAATGTTGCTCATAAAAACCTTCAAACTAATTTCCGCCGACAAAAGCAGTATTATGACTGCAAGCTTAAAACCCAAAATTTTGAGTTAGTATCTTTAGTACTAAGATGGTACCCTCCAGAATCGAACCATAAATTAGGACTAGGCTGGATGCGAACTTATAGAGTTGTGCGTAAACTCTGTGACATGACATTACCTATGAAATTGAACGATGTTCAGACAAGAAACGGAAAATCGTGCATGTTATCTGCCCTTTTACTAAAAAGCTTGTTCCTGCTACTCCTCCTAAACCAAAAAAGATAGCAATACCAAATCTTTACCAAAATGTGTCCTATATCCTTGCGCAACTTTGGGACAGATTGATTGAAGGGTTCTGACGATATCTTATAGGATTTATCTCCCGTTTAATAAAATTAGTAAGAGATATTCAAACAAATCTCAACAACTAAAAGAGATACAGGCCTGGGGTCTTCACTTTAGACCATCATGACCTTTGACCTTGAAAATGGACACAAGGTCAAAGGTCAAGGTCACGTTCTAAATTTTGACATTTGCTTGTGTCCGCTACTCCTTTGAAACGGTAAAAGATTGATAAACACTTATTGAGAGTAAAATGTTCGTCTTATTAAGACGCAACTTTGTAACATTTGAAAGGAAGTAATTTGACTTCATTTTATAGGAGTTATGTCCCATTGTATATGTAACTTATTGGTTTTTTACATGTTACTCATTAACTATTAACGATAAAGGGAAAATAAAGAGTGCAAAATGTTGGTCTTTTAACGGAGCAACTTTGTTACATTTGCAGGAAAGGATTTGACTTCATTTGATAGGAGTTATCTCCCATTATATATGTAACTTATTGGTTTTTTACACGTTACTCATTACCTATTAATGGCACAGGGAAACGAAAGAGTGCAAAATGTTGGTCTGATAAAGGAGCAACTTTGTTACATTTGCAGGGAAAGGATTTGACTTCATTTTATAGGAGTTATCTCCCATTATACATGTAACTTATTAGTTTTTCACACGTTACTCATTAACTATTAATGATAAAGGGAAACTAAAGAGTGCAAAATGTTGATCTCTGAATGGAGCAACTTTGTTACATTTATAGGGAAAGGATTTGACTTCATTTTATAGGAGTTATCTCCCATTATATATGTAACTTATTGGTTTTTTACATTATACTCATTAACTATTAATGATAAAGGGAAACTAAATAGTGCAAAATGTTGGCCTTTTAAAGGAACAACTTTGTTACATTTACAAAGAAAGGATTGACTTCATTTTATAGGAGTTATCTCCCATTATATATGTAACTTATTGGTTTTTCACATGTTACTCATTAACTATTAACGATAAAGGGAAACTAAAGAGTGCAAAATGTTGGTCTTTTAAAGGAGCAACTTTTTTACATTTGCAGGAAAAGGATTTGACTTCATTTTATAGGAGTTATCTTCCATTATATATGTAACTTATTGGTTTTTTACATCATACTCATTAACTATTAATGATAAAGGGAAACTAAAGAGTGCAAAATGTTGGCCTTTTAAAGGAACAACTTTGTTACATTTACAAAGAAAGGATTGACTTCATTTTATAGGAGTTATCTCCCATTATATATGTAACTTATTGGTTTTTCACATGTTACTCATTAACTATAAACGATAAAGAGAAAGTAAAGAGTGCAAAATGTTGGTCTTTTAAAGGAGCAACTTTGTTACATTTGCAGGAAAGGATTTGACTTCATTTTATAGGAGTTATCTCCCATTATATATGTAACTTATTGGTTTTTTACACATTACTCATTACCTATTAATGGTACAGGGAAACTAAAGAGTGCAAAATGTTGGTCTTTTAAAGGAGCAACTTTTTGCATTTGCAGGAAAAGAATTTGACTTCATTTTATAGGAGTTATCTTCCATTATATATGTAACTTATTGGGTTTTACATTATACTCATTAACTATTAATGATAAAGGGAAACTAAAGAGTGCAAAATGTTGGCCTTTTAAAGGAACAACTTTGTTACATTTACAAAGAAAGGATTGACTTCATTTTATAGGAGTTATCTCCCATTATATATGCAACTTATTGGTTTTTCACATGTTACTCATTAACTATTAACGATTAAGGGAAACTAAAGAGTGCAAAATGTTGGTCTTTTAAAGGAGCAACTTTTTTACATTTGCAGGAAAAGGATTTGACTTCATTTTATAGGAGTTATCTTCCATTATATATGTAACCTATTGGTTTTTTACACGTTACTCATTAACTATTAATGGTACAGGGAAACTAAAGAGTACAAAATGTTGGTCTTTTAAAGGAGCAACTTTTTTACATGCAGTAAACGGATATGTGACTTCATTTTATAGGAGTTATCTCCCATTATATATGCAACTGATTGGTTTTTTCACATGGTACTCATTAACTATTAATGATAGAGGGAAACTAAAGAGTGTAAAATGTTGATCTCTTAAAGGAGCAACTTTGTTACATTTACAAGGAATGGATTTGACTTCATTTTATAGGAGTTATCTCCCATTATATATGTAACTTATTGGTTTTTTACATGTTACTCATTAACTATTAATGATAAAATGAAAATAAAGAGTGCATAGACCCTCATGCCCTTTGACCTTGAAAACTTGCATGGGTCAAGGTCGCGTACTAGTTTTTGACCTTTGCTATTTTCAAAGATATTGAAATGATTTTCTTCATAACATGTTCTATTAATAATTACGAGTAAATTAAGACATGATGTGAAAAGTTGTATCACAATTTTATAAGAGTTTTCTTTCTTCGGTTGTCACTCTGTAGCAAATAATACTAAGTAATTTCTTTTTAAAATATCTATAGCAAAATTATAACATTTCGGAAAAAGTTTATTATTTTGAATGTCATCACGTAACACAAAATTAAAATTAATATGGAAAGACCCTCAAATGTTCAACCGAACAGTTGATCTTTATCAATTTGTTTGTTATATTATGTAAATTGCACATTGTGTATTGAAGTTACTCTTTTGGGGACTAATGTGCACTCGCTGGTGCACATTAGGTCTTAAGAGAGGGAGAGTGTAGTAGTTGACGTTTTTAGTTCATGTGTATTTCCTTAAATGATTAATTAATTGCGTGAAATTTTTGGTCCTCCGGAATATATTTTGTTACACACATATCGGAACATTTGCGGTGTCCCGAGCCCGTCGGGTCACTCATGGGGTATAAATACATAGGTTCCCGTTTCCCGAGGGGGCCCGAATGAAAAAGTCATATCTGACTTTACCAATTACAGACCGGTAACTGTACTGAGTTGTTTTGGCAAGTTGTTTCCATTATTAATAAATAATAGATTGACTGTTGTTTCTGTCAGTTATTAAGTACTTCAAGAAAATCAAACTGGTTTATTACAAAACTATTCCACTACTGATAATATTTTTGTAAAAAAAAAATTTTTTGTAAATTTATCGACTTCAAAAAAGTCTTCAATACAGTTTTGAGACAAAGGTTGTAGTATAAACTGCTAGTGAATAATATAAAAGATAAAATATACAATATTGGGCAAATCTTTATAAAAATGTGAAATCTAGAATTTGTTACTATAGTTGCTTCTCTGAATATTTCGGTTGCCAAAATGGGAGTAAGCAAGCGAACATTTATCACCTTTCTTATTTGCTATCTACTTACATAACTTCGAGGCGTTTCTTCCGAAAAAACCTTATTGGATTGCCTACCATAACAAACGATTTAGAGAGTGAACTTGATGTAAATATGCAGGCGACACTGCCAAATGCGTCAGTATTCCGGTACCCTGACAATGATATCATCTTTAGCCTAAGCGGCCTTCGGATATAACGTCAGGTCTGGGTGCCGTTTCATAAATCGATCGTTAGCTGAACGTGCACGTTATCCGATTTAAATTGCATGGGATAACGAGCACGTTAATTAGCGATCGCTTTATGAAACGGCACCCAGAAGCATTGGATTTCAACGGTGACTTCGGGTATTGTCTAGACAAACCATTTTTTAATATAGATAAGTTAAAATATATCGAACGTATTATGACGTCATTCTCTTTATGACGTTCATTGTTTAAATTTCTCAGCTGAGTTTACATTAAGACTTTATACTTAAGTTAAAATGTAATTCATATTTAAATTTGATAAATAAATAAAAGATATTCCCAGCTTTAAAATAAGACTGACATGTGCATGTGATATTAAATGGCGTCATATTATCAACCAATGAAAATGCTTATATCGGAGGTCCAGACCCACTCTCCGGCACAGAGAACATAACTGGTTCCCAGATATAACCTTTGCCACACTATTCTGGTACCCTGACGATGATATCCGCATTAGCCTAATTTGAAGTGAAACTTGTGTCAATGAAAAATATTGCACCAGGCGACCAGGTTATTGCCACACGTCATCCTCCATTTACTGCGGAACTACATTTGGCGTCGTCTCGTGACGTTTGTCAACAAAGAACGATGTTTGTAAAAAAAAGATCTTATTTGTTTCTGTACAGTCTTTTTATACACTCTTGATACAGTTTTATTTTGAAATTACTGCGTTTGTACGCGAAATTAATCATCCATGAGAGATATCTCTCACAATGTCAATCAATGGTATAGCAGAGGTGATTGTGGTTGACGTAGGATACCCAGAATCTTTTGCGTGGAGATTGGTCCAGACCTGGTGTTATATTTGAAAGTAAAGATTGCGTAAATGAAAAATATTGCACCTGGAGACCAGGTTAAGTGCGTCAGCATGTGTCGTAATGGGGGTACCCTCACGTTAGGATGTTGTCATGTTATCACACGGTAAGTCTTAGCGCGTATAAAAGTAGGGGTTACAAACCCCATGCTCATTGCACGATAAAGACCCCTTCTGAAGATTTTGAAAAAGACAAGGCGCAAAAAGCTAAATTACTCCATGTTTCAGTGGCAGCTGTTGTGACACTATGGCAACCATTCGCCTGCATTAATGCTGCAGTGTCACAACGGTGCGAGTTCGAATCCCGCTGAGGGTAAACAAAAGATTGACAGTACATGTATTAAGACCCAGTCTCTGAGAAAACCATGCAATTTCCTTAAAATGAGTCCACAAGGTAGGTTAACCAATTTTAATGAAACTTTGCAGGCTGAACAGGGTTTATGTGAGAAATCTATTCTAGGTTGGAAAAAAAATTTGGGTGTTGTTTTTATTGTAAAACAGTGCCACCTATAAAATACATAAAAATGGCGTTGGCATCATTAAAAAACAAGCGCTTTTCGGTGATTTATTTTGAAAAAGTTAAAAGGAGTTTCAAACAATTTTTTATGGAATTAAACGGTCTTATGATGCTTCTTTTAAAAACAAAAACACAATTTTTTGCCACTTTTTGCTTTCTAATACAAAATCTAAGTCTAAATGATCAAGAATTGGACAAAAAAGAAAAACTGGATTTTTATGCATAATCAAATGAAATTATCTTTTGAAGTAGTGCTTTTATTTACAACAAATGGCTGTCATATTTTCCCCCATGATCCTTTCTACCTACTGTATGATTTTTTTGCTGGGCAAATATTGCATGTTGCCATGGCAACCATTCTAAAATACGATGAATTCCACAATAATTTTGACTTTCTTCATAGGAATTCTCTTTTTTTTTCTATTGATTAATCTCTATAAGCATAATTAAGGTTCAATATATATTAATGAATTGATAATCAACAAAACAAATCATATTTATTTATTTTTTAGCATAAAATGAATAAATTACAGGTTATTTTCATCATATTTTAATAAAAAAAATTCTCTCATTTATGTGTTTTCCAAAGATTCCAAAAAATATAAGATTTGATGCATGTTGCAATAAGGTAGTTATGTGAAAGTACAACTCTTCTTTATATATTCACTGCTGTAACAGCTGAAGAAATAGTAATAGTAGCATTATTTGCTTTACACATATATATAAATAATAAACTGCAATCAAAATCAGTGGTTTAGCATCACCTAGAATTACCTCCCATTTTTTAAATTTCCATTTATTGTAATCATGAAACGATGAGTGGGCCTGAAAACCAAGGGAATTATTGTTTTTTGTATCAGTTTGATCAGCATAAATGTGGACTGTCATCATATAATAGATCCGCAAGCTTATTCACAGCACTAAGCGAATGTAAGAAAGACACGGAACCGCACTTGCGTTCCTTGCATTCATCTGAGCAGCCGGTATGTTCACTGACGGAGGGCAATTTAATACTCGCTCGTTTGGGATTATTTATTGAAAGTGACTTGATTTCAAAATTTGTAATATGTCAAAATCACAGGAGATCAATATGGAATTTATTGGAGAAGAACATCACAAAAGTGTAAGCACCCTCAAGATGGAAACAGCCGGTGTAAGGCAGATAGGGGCATATCCTACAGCAGAGCCATAGAGATCTATATTGTTTGGAAGGAACTTGTGTTTGTTGGAGATGGTAAGCATGATATTTTTTGCATTATTAGTTCGGGTCAGGTTAGCTATTGTTGTCACTTGTTGTCGTTGTTGACGTCAGCATCATTAAACTGTTTACATTTTAATCTTCTCTTAACCACTTGGCCAATGAAAAGCAAACTTGGTCAGAATGTTTATCGAACAGATCTTTACAAAGTTTGTGTTATTTTTAATTTTGATTGGAAAACTTATATGGCTGCCACATCCTGATTTATTTTAACATACATATATAGGACCTTATCTTATGGGGAAAAGTTTAAAAGGCTTCTTCTCTGAAACCGTACTGGTTAACCAATCAAAACAAAACTTACTTCCAATATTGTTTGGATGGTGGTCCATTAAGTTTATGTTTTTATACCAGTTGGAAATTCAAAATGGCCACCAATGCATGACATAGTTTAACATGACTGCAGCTGCAGAACAGTCATCCTCACAAGTCAGGGTTTCTGTGTCCACCTGTGGACCCTATGGGAAAAATTTTTAATCAATGCACATAAAATAAAAGTCTGTGTGGTTCCTTATCTGAAAATTGTGGCGTACTACAATAGTTGCTTTGTTGTGAAATGTCCTTATTTTTCACTCATCAACATAACTAAATATTTCTTCATATATGTATAGAAAATGTATTGTGATGTCACAATGACTTACATGTAATGCAATGAGATGCAAGAAGGTGTTTCTAAACCATTGTACTGTACATGTAGATTAAACAAAAATAATTTGGAAAATAAAAATGTAACGCATACTTTCATGTACACACTTTGTGCTAGTATTATTAATTATGATTTTTTGTCTATTCTTCATTATCAGTTATTTTTTGTGTGCATTAAAAATATACTATAAGAAGTTTTGTTCATGCCCAACTAACCCACTTTATCAAGTAAAACAATTTATTCTGTATATTTACATATATATGCTCTTTATATTTTCAGGAATTTGTAGAGGATGTAGAGAGAAACATGCGAAGCAGACTTGTTTAAGTTATACTGGTAATTTAAGTAACAGTGATGTTGCATGCAGAGACGATGACAGTGGCTGTACTGAGGTTTTATCTGAAGGTATTAATTAGAAAAATTGTGCTGTAAAAATAACATTTTTTGTTCTTTTTACACAAAGTCAATCCTCCAGGAAATAGGTACACATATGCATATTTGGCAAATTGCTTCATAAGGGCAAAATACCTCATTCTGCATGAAATAATATAGTGGCATGATTGATCATCCAGAAAAAAACTGCGTCAAAACCAAAGTGGTTCTCACTGGGTACTCCGGCTGCCTTCCTAATAAAAACTGGACGCTATGATATTGCTGAAAAATTTCTGAAAATGGCGTTAAGCACCATTCAAACAAAAGAAACAAAAAATGCTTTTTGCACTGAAATACTGAAATGAGAACTTACTACTAGTAGTACTAGTACAAGGTTATTGTTTAGTTCTGTACATAATATAACTACTAGTTTGTTTTTAGCCGTATTTATTAAATCTCAAAATATTATTATTATAATATTGTTACCCATTAAGGTAAATATATTAATAAAGGATATAGGCCACATATCAGACATGCCTCCTAGTTTCTTTTCCTGAATAAATCTTAATGATACATCTTTAATTTTTACAGATACATGTATTCCTATGAAGAGAAGCAAGATGGAGACGTGTGAAAAAATAATGAAATGTAAGTATTTGTGTTTTTTTTTATTGTTATTGATAAAGTAGAACAGAATTAGAGAAATAATAACTGTAGATTGTAAATTGCTAAAATAATTTTTGTCTCACCTCCAATGACTATTGCTGGAGGCGAGACATAAATATGAGAATCCGGCCTCAGCATTGTCAACACTTGGACATTTTGTTTTATATCTTTGTATATAAGCTAAATCATAGTACTAGTACATGTTTGGTGTCACTTGACCGTTACCTCAATTTCACGGTCCAGCAAACAGGGATTTTATTTTCATTACTCTAAGTATAACAGTTAACAAAAAAGACAATTTTTAAGAAAACAGAGTACAGCTAATGGTTGAATACCTCATTCTGCATGAAATAATATAGTGGCATGATTGATCATCCAGAAAAAAACTGCGTCAAAACCAAAGTGGTTCTCACTGGGTACTCCGGCTGCCTTCCTAATAAAAACTGGACGCTATGATATTGCTGAAAAATTTCTGAAAATGGCGTTAAGCACCATTCAAACAAAAGAAACAAAAAATGCTTTTTGCACTGAAATACTGAAATGAGAACTTACTACTAGTAGTACTAGTACAAGGTTATTGTTTAGTTCTGTACATAATATAACTACTAGTATGTTTTTAGCCGTATTTATTAAATCTCAAAATATTATTATTATAATATTGTTACCCATTAAGGTAAATATATTAATAAAGGATATAGGCCACATATCAGACATGCCTCCTAGTTTATTTTCCTGAATAAATCTTAATGATACATCTTTAATTTTTACAGATACATGTATTCCTATGAAGAGAAGCAAGATGGAGACGTGTGAAAAAATAATGAAATGTAAGTATTTGTGTTTTTTTTTTTATTGTTATTGATAAAATAGAACAGAATTAGAGAAATAATAACTGTAGATTGTAACTTGCTAAAATAATTTTTGTCTCACCTCCAATGACTATTGCTGGAGGCGAGACATAAATATGAGAATCCGGCCTCAGCATTGTCAACACTTGGACATTTTGTTTTATATCTTTGTATATAAGCTAAATCATAGTACTAGTACATGTTTGGTGTCACTTGACCGTTACCTCAATTTCACGGTCCAGCAAACAGGGATTTTATTTTCATTACTCTAAGTATAACAGTTAACAAAAAAGACAATTTTTAAGAAAACAGAGTACAGCTAATGGTTGAAAAACAGTTACCACTTACGTTGCTTTATTTAAAAAAAAGTTAATACATCTGTAAAAATACCCAAACACACATTTACAGAGAAGATCGTGCCTCCCTCCACCCCTTTCAAAACACAAGGGAAATGTGTGATCAAGTCAACGGGTTTTGGCATATTAAACAGTGACAAATAAAACTGCTTAGCGTGTATGGTAGAGGTATGTTCCTTAGGCGTGAATGAGGCAGGAATCTTATTTAATACTTGCACAAGCAACCTTTCCCTCAGTGCGGTCTGCACTTTGCTTTTCCTTACTGATGTGGAATGTAGGAGAGACATTTTTCTGTGTCCACACTTGTTTAAAAACTTAAACTGGCATGTGAAAATGTTCATGAGACAGCTTTAGTGTCCATCCGTCATTGTTGTTCATAAACAATTTAAAAACATCTCTGAAACCGCTAAGTGATTAAATTTGAACTTGGTCACAATCTCTTTATTCAGTTGGCCCAGAAACAACAAACATGACCTCTGTTGCTAACAATAGAAACTTTACAAACTCTGTTAGATAGAAAAACATGATTGCTTACAAAAACTATTAACATTTTTCAACTATCTTTACAGGTTTTCAAACAACAGACAGTCAAGTATTTGGATCAGATTTCACACAAACAGATGAATCCCAAGTGTCATCTCAGGGATCAGATTGGTTAGCTATGCAAATGTCTTCAAAGGATAGATTTAACAAGGCCATGGACATCTTAGATACTGATAAAGTCTTCCAGCCACTTCGTTCTCAAGTGTCAACATATTGGACTCTGCTTAAAAAAAGCTCAAAATCTTATTACATTTCTAAGGCATAAAAACCTTCAAACTAATTTCCGCCGACAAAAGCAGTATTATGACTGCAAGCTTAAAACCCAAAATTTTGAGTTAGTATCTTTAGTACTAAGATGGTACCCTCCAGAATCGAACCATAAATTAGGACTAGGCTGGATGCTAACTTATAGAGTTGTGCGTAAACTCTGTGACATGACATTACCTATGAAATTGAACGATGTTCAGACAAGAAACGGAAAATCGTGCATGTTATCTCCCCTTTTACTAAAAAGCTTGTTCCTGCTACTCCTCCTAAACCAAAAAAGATAGCAATACCAAATCTTTACCAAAATGTGTCCTATATCCTTGCGCAACTTTGGGACAGATTGATTGAAGGGTTCTGACGATATCTTATAGGAGTTATCTCCCGTTTAATAAAAGTAGTAAGTGATATTCAAACAAATCTCAACAACTAAAAGAGATACAGGCCTGGGGTCTTCACTTTAGACCATCATGACCTTTGACCTTGAAAATGGACACAAGGTCAAAGGTCAAGGTCACGTTCTAAATTTTGACATTTGCTTGTGTCCGCTACTCCTTTGAAACGGTAAAAGATTGATAAACACTTATTGAGAGTAAAATGTTCGTCTTATTAAGACGCAACTTTGTCACATTTGAAGGGAAGTAATTTGACTTCATTTTATAGGAGTTATGTCCCATTGTATATGTAACTTATTGGTTTTTTACATGTTACTCATTAACTATTAACGATAAAGGGAAACTAAAGAGTGCAAAATGTTGATCTCTGAATGGAGCAACTTTGTTACATTTATAGGGAAAGGATTTGACTTCATTTGATAGGAGTTATCTCCCATTATATATGTAACTTATTGGTTTTTTACATTATACTCATTACCTATTAATGGTACAGGGAAACTAAAGAGTGCAAAATGTTGGTCTGATAAAGGAGCAACTTTGTTACATTTACAAAGAAAGGATTGACTTCATTTTATAGGAGTTATCTCCTATTATATATGTAACTTATTGGTTTTTCACATGTTACTCATTAACTATTAACGATAAAGAGAAAGTAAAGAGTGCAAAATGTTGGTCTTTTAAAGGAGCAACTTTGTTACATTTGCAGGAAAGGATTTGACTTCATTTTATAGGAGTTATCTCCCATTATATATGTAAATTATTGGTTTTTTACACATTACTCATTACCTATTAATGGTACAGGGAAACTAAAGAGTGCAAAATGTTGGTCTTTTAAAGGAGCAACTTTTTACATTGCAGGAAAAGAATTTGACTTCATTTTATAGGAGTTATCTTCCATTATATATGTAACTTATTGGGTTTTTACATTATACTCATTAACTATTAATGATAAAGGGAAACTAAAGAGTGCAAAATGTTGGCCTTTTAAAGGAACAACTTTGTTACATTTACAAAGAAAGGATTGACTTCATTTTATAGGAGTTATCTCCCATTATATATGTAACTTATTGGTTTTTCACATGTTACTCATTAACTGTTAACGATTAAAGGAAACTAAAGAGTGCAAAATGTTGGTCTTTTAAAGGAGCAACTGTTTTACATTTGCAGGAAAAGGATTTGACTTCATTTTATAGGAGTTATCTTCCATTATATATGTAACCTATTGGTTTTTTACACGTTACTCATTAACTATTAATGGTACAGGGAAACTAAAGAGTGCAAAATGTTGGTCTTTTAAAGGAGCAACTGTTTTACATTTGCAGGAAAAGGATTTGACTTCATTTTATAGGAGTTATCTTCCATTATATATGCAACTGATTGGTTTTTCACATGGTACTCATTAACTATTAATGATAGAGGGAAACTAAAGAGTGTAAAATGTTGATCTCTTAAAGGAGCAACTTTGTTACATTTACAAGGAATGGATTTGACTTCATTTTATAGGAGTTATATCCCATTATATATGTCACTTATTGGTTTTTTACATGTTACTCATTAACTATTAATGATAAAATGAAAATAAAGAGTGCATAGACCCTCATGCCCTTTGACCTTGAAAACTTGTATGGGTCAAGGTCGCGTACTAGTTTTTGACGTTTGCTATTTTCAAAGATATTGAAATGATTTTCTTCATAACATGTTCTATTAATAATTACGAGTAAATTAAGACATAATGTGAAAAGTTGTATCACAATTTTATAAGAGTTTTCTTTCGTCGATTGTCACTCTGTAGCAAATAATACTAAGTAATTTCTTTTTTAAATATCTATAGCAAAATTGTAACATTTCGGAAAAAGTTTATTATTTTGAATGTCATCACGTAACACAAAATTAAAATTAATATGGAAAGACCCTCAAATGTTCAACCGAACAGTTGATCTTTATCAATTTGTTTGTTATATTATGTAAATTGCACAGTGTGTATTGAAGTTACTCTTTTGAGGACTAATGTGCACTCGCTGGTGCACATTAGGTCTTAAGAGAGGGAGAGTGTAGTAGTTGACGTTTTTAGTTCATGTGTATTTCCTTAAATGATTAATTAATTGCGTGAAATTTTTGGTCCTCCGGAATATATTTTGTTACACACATATCGGAACATTTGCGGTGTCCCGAGCCCGTCGGGTCACTCATGGGGTATAAATACATAGGTTCCCGTTTCCCGAGGGGGCCCGAATGAAAAAGTCATATCTGACTTTACCAATTACAGACCGGTAACTGTACTGAGTTGTTTTGGCAAGTTGTTTACATTATTAATAAATAATAGATTGACTGTTGTTTCTGACAGTTATTAAGTACTTCAAGAAAATCAAATGGTTTATTACAAAACTATTCCACTACTGATAATATTTTTGTAAAAAAAATTTTTTTTGTAAATTTATCGACTTCAAAAGAGTCTTCAATACAGTTTTGAGACAAAGGTTGTAGTATAAACTGCTAGTGAATAATATAAAAGGATAAAAGATAAAATATACAATATTGGGCAAATATTTATAAAAATGTGAAATCTAGAATTTGTTACTATAGTTGCTTCTCTGAATATTTCGGTTGCCAAAATGGGGGTAAGCAAGCGAACATTTATCACCTTTCTTATTTGCTATCTACTTACATAACTTCGAGGCGTTTCTTCCGAAAAAACCTTATTGGATTGCCTACCATAACAAACGATTTAGAGAGTGAACTTGATGTAAATATGCAGGCGACACTGCCAAATGCGTCAGTATTCCGGTACCCTGACGATGATATCATCTTTAGCCTAAGCGGCCTTCGGATATAACGTCAGGTCTGGGTGCCGTTTCATAAAGCGATCGTTAGCTGAACGTGCACGTTATCCGATTTAAATTGCATGGGATAACGAGCACGTTAATTAGCGATCGCTTTATGAAACGGCACCCAGAAGCATTGGATTTCAACGGTGACAGCGTTGAAATTTGACTTCGGGTATTGTCTAGACAAACCATTTTTTAATATAGATAAGTTAAAATATACCGAACGTATTATGACGTCATTCTCTTTATGACGTTCATTGTTTAAATTTCTCAGCTGAGTTTACATTAGGACTTTATACTTAAGTTAAAATGTAATTCATATTTAAATTTGATAAATAAATAAAAGATATTCCCAGCTTTAAAATAAGACTGACATGTGCATGTGATATTAAATGGCGTCATATTATCAACCAATGAAAATGCTTATATCGGAGGTCCAGACCCACTCTCCGGCACAGAGAACATAACTGGTTCCCAGATATAACCTTTGCCACACTATTCTGGTACCCTGACGACGATATCCGCATTAGCCTAATTTGAAGTGAAACTTGTGTCAATGAAAAATATTGCACCAGGCGACCAGGTTATTGCCACACGTCATCCTCCATTTACTGCGGAACTACATTTGGCGTCGTCTCGTGACGTTTGTCAACAAAGAACGATGTTTGTAAAAAAAAAGATCTTATTTGTTTCTGTACAGTCTTTTTATACACTTTTGATACAGTTTTATTTTGAAATTACTGCGTTTGTACGCGAAATTAATCATCCATGAGAGATATCTCTCACAATGTCAATCAATGGTATAGCAGAGGTGATTGTGGTTGACGTAGGATACCCAGAATCCTTTGCGTGGAGATTGGTCCAGACATGGTGTTATATTTGAAAGTAAAGATTGCGTAAATGAAAAATATTGCACCTGGAGACCAGGTTAAGTGCGTCAGCATGTGACGTAATGGGGGTACCCTCACGTTAGGATGTTGTCATGTTATCACACGGTAAGTCTTAGCGCGTATAAAAGTAGGGGTTACAAACCCCATGCTCATTGCACGATAAAGACCCCTTCTGAAGATTTTGAAAAAGACAAGGCGCAAAAAGCTAAATTACTCCATGTTTCAGTGGCAGCTGTTGTGACACTATGGCAACCATTCGCCTGCATTAATGCTGCAGTGTCACAACGGTGCGAGTTCGAATCCCGCTGAGGGTAAACAAAAAATTGACAGTACATGTATTAAGACCCAGTCTCTGAGAAAACCATGCAATTTCCTTAAAATGAGTCCACAAGGTAGGTTAACCAATTTTAATGAAACTTTGCAGGCTGAACAGGGTTTATGTGAGAAATCTATCCTAGGTTGGAAAAAAAATTTGGGTGTTGTTTTTATTGTAAAACAGCGCCACCTATAAAATACATAAAAATGGCGTTGGAATCATGAAAAAACAAGCGCTTTTCGGTGATTTATTTTGAAAAAGTTAAAGGAGTTTCAAACAATTTTTTATGGAATTAAACGGTCTTATGATGCTTCTTTTAAAAACAAAAACACATTTTTTTGCCACTTTTTGCTTTCTAATACAAAATCTAAGTCTAAATGATCAAGAATTGGACAAAAGAGAAAAACTGGATTTTTATGCATAATCAAATGAAATTATCTTTTGAAGTAGTGCTTTTATTTACAACAAATGACTGTCATATTTTCCCCCATGATCCTTTCTACCTACTGTATGATTTTTTTGCTGGGCAAATATTGCATGTTGCCATGGCAACCATTCTAAAATACGATGAATTCCACAATAATTTTGACTTTCTTCATAGGAATTCTCTTTTTTTTCTATTGATTAATCTCTATAAGCATAATTAAGGTTCAATATATATTAATGAATTGATAATCAACAAAACAAATCATATTTATTTATATTTTAGCATAAAATGAATAAATTACAGGTTATTTTCATCATATTTTAATAAAAAAAATTCTCTCATTTATGTCTTTTCCAAAGATTCCAAAAAATATAAGATTTGATGCATGTTGCAATAAGGTAGTTATGTGAAAGTACAACTCTTCTTTATATATTCACTGCTGTAACAGCTGAAGAAATAGTAATAGTAGCATTATTTGCTTTACACATATATATAAATAATAAACTGCAATCAAAATCATTGTTTTAGCATCACCTAGAATTACCTCCCATTTTTTAAATTTCCATTTATTGTAATCATGAAACGATGAGTGGGCCTGAAAACCAAGGGAATTATTGTTTTTTGTATCAGTATGATCAGCATAAATGTGGACTGTCATCATATAATAGATCCGCAAGCTTATTTACAGCACTAAGCGAATGTAAGAAAGACACGGAACCGCACTTGCGTTCCTTGCATTCATCTGAGCAGCCGGTATGTTCACTGACGGAGGGCAATTTAATACTCGCTCGTTTGGGATTATTTATTGACAGTGACTTGATTTCAAAATTTGTAATATGTCAAAATCACAGGAGATCAATATGGAATTTATTGGAGAAGAACATCACAAAAGTGTAAGCACCCTCAAGATGGAAACAGCCGGTGTAAGGCAGAAAGGGGCATATCCTACAGCAGAGCCATAGAGATCTATATTGTTTGGTAGGAACTTGTGTTTGTTGGAGATGGTAAGCATGATATTTTTTGCATTATTAGTTCGGGTCAGGTTAGCTATTGTTGTCACTTGTTGTCGTTGTTGACGTCAGCATCATTAAACTGTTTACATTTTAATCTTCTCTTAACCACTTGGCCAATGAAAAGCAAACTTGGTCAGAATGTTTATCGAACAGATCTTTACAAAGTTTGTGTTATTTTTAATTTTGATTGGAAAACTTATATGGCTGCCACATCCTGATTTATTTTAACATACATATATAGGACCTTATCTTATGGGGAAAAGTTTAAAAGGCTTCTTCTCTGAAACCGTACTGGTTAACCAATCAAAACAAAACTTACTTCCAATATTGTTTGGATGGTGGTCCATTAAGTTTATATTTTTATACCAGTTGGAAATTCAAAATGGCCACCAATGCATGACATAGTTTAACATGACTGCAGCTGCAGAACAGTCATCCTCACAAGTCAGGGTTTCTGTGTCCACCTGTGGACCCTATGGGAAAAATTTTTAATCAATGCACATAAAATAAAAGTCTGTGTGGTTCCTTATCTGAAAATTGTGGCGTACTACAATAGTTGCTTTGTTGTGAAATGTCCTTATTTTTCACTCATCAACATAACTAAATATTTCTTCATATATGTATAGAAAATGTATTGTGATGTCACAATGACTTACATGTAATGCAATGAGATGCAAGAAGGTGTTTCTAAACCATTGTACTGTACATGTAGATTAAACAAAAATAATTTGGAAAATAAAAATGTAACGCATACTTTCATGTACACACTTTGTGCTAGTATTATTAATCATGATTTTTAGTCTATTCTTCATTATAAGTTATTTTTTGTGTGCATTAAAAAATATACTATAAGAAGTTTTGTTCATGCCCAACTAACCCACTTTATCAAGTAAAACAATTTATTCTGTATATTTACATATATATGCTCTTTATATTTTCAGGAATTTGTAGAGGGTGTAGAGAGAAACATGCGAAGCAGACTTGTTTTAGTTATACTGGTAATTCAAGTAACAGTGATGTTGCATGCAGAGACAATGACAGTGGCTGTACTGAGGTTTTATCTGAAGGTATTAATTAGAAAAATTGTGCTGTAAAAATAACATTTTTTTGTTCTTTTTACACAAAGTCAATCCTCCAGGAAATAGGTACACATATGCATATTTGGCAAATTGCTTCATAAGGGCAAAATACCTCATTCTGCATGAAATAATATAGTGGCATGATTGATCATCCAGAAAAAAACTGCGTCAAAACCAAAGTGGTTCTCACTGGGTACTCCGGCTGCCTTCCTAATAAAAACTGGACGCTATGATATTGCTGAAAAATTTCTGAAAATGGCGTTAAGCACCATTCAAACAAAAGAAACAAAAAATGCTTTTTGCACTGAAATACTGAAATGAGAACTTACTACTAGTAGTACTAGTACAAGGCTATTGTTTAGTTCTGTACATAATATAACTACTAGTATGTTTTTAGCCGTATTTATTAAATCTCAAAATATTATTATTATAATATTGTTACCCATTAAGGTAAATATATTAATAAAGGATATAGGCCACATATGAGACATGCCTCCTAGTTTATTTTCCTGAATAAATCTTAATGATACATCTTTAATTTTTACAGATACATGTATTCCTATGAAGAGAAGCAAGATGGAGACGTGTGAAAAAATAATGAAATGTAAGTATTTGTGTTTTTTTTTTTATTGTTATTGATAAAGTAGAACAGAATTAGAGAAATAATAACTGTAGATTGTAAATTGCTAAAATAATTTTTGTCTCACCTCCAATGACTATTGCTGGAGGCGAGACATAAATATGAGAATCCGGCCTCAGCATTGTCAACACTTGGACATTTTGTTTTATATCTTTGTATATAAGCTAAATCATAGTACTAGTACATGTTGGGTGTCACTTGACCGTTACCTCAATTTCACGGTCCAGCAAACAGGGATTTTATTTTCATTACTCTAAGTATAACAGTTAACAAAAAAAGACAATTTTTAAGAAAACAGAGTACAGCTAATGGTTGAAAAACAGTTACCACTTACGTTGCTTTATTTAACAAAAAGTTAATACATGTGTAAAAATACCCAAACACACATTTACAGAGAAGATCGTGCCTCCCCCCTTTCAAAACACAAGGGAAATGTGTGATCAAGTCAACGGGTTTTGGCATATTTTTTTGAGTGACAAATAAAACTGCTTAGCGTGTATGATAGAGCTATGTTCCTTAGGCGTGAATGAGGCAGGAATCTTATTTAATACTTGCACAAGCAACCTTTCCCTCAGTGCGGTCTGCACTTTGCTTTTCGTTACTGATGTGGAATGTAGGAGAGACATTTTTCTGTGTCCACACTTGTTTAAAAACTTAAACTGGCATGTGAAAATGTTCATGAGACAGCTTTAGTGTCCATCCGTCATTGTTGTTCATAAACAATTTAAAAACATCTCTGAAACCGCTAAGTGATTAAATTTGAACTTGGTCACAATCTCTTTATTCAGTTGGCCCAGTAACAACAAACATGACCTCTGTTGCTAACAATAGAAACTTTACAAACTCTGTTAGATAGAAAAACATGATTGCTTACAAAAACTATTAACATTTTTCAACTATCTTTACAGGTTTTCAAACAACAGACAGTCAAGTATTTGGATCAGATTTCACACAAACAGATGAATCCCAAGTGTCATCTCAGGGATCCATGGTTAGCCATGCAAATGTCCTCAAAGGATAGATTTAACAAGGCCATGGACATCTTAGATACTGATAAAGTCTTCCAGCCACTTCGTTCTCAAGTGTCAACATATTGGACTCTGCTTAAAAAAAGCTCAAAATCTTATTACATTTCTAAGGCATCTGAAGCCCTTCAGTACATTTTGTCTTCTATAGCACCAGGACAAGAAGATCTCATAATGCAGGAGTTATTCAAAACAGTTCAGCCTAGTTCACTTGAGAATGTTGATCATGTCCTGACCAGTACAATTATTGAGGCTTTCAATTCTTGTGATCATTCATCCACCCAAATTCAAATTTTATCCATAATTGTCAACAAGTTTACAAAACAGGAGTTAAAAACCATGATACCTGGTCTCAGTAATGCAAAAATAGGCTCGGCTAGACAGCATGCTGCTTTAGTAGGTCCTGGCAAAGAAATTAGTAAAAAGACAATATTAAGAGAAAGGCTGTCCCATCCTAAATTATCTCACTTTATTGAATTTATTTCAAGTCCAGCCTTCTGCCAGATTGTTGGCTATGGATCCAAGCTTTTAAAAATGTCAAGCGGAGTGGAAATTAAGATACCAAAGGTCATTCAAACAGTTTTATCTACAAGAATCATAGAACTTTATACTAACTATTGTGAAGTTAATCAGTTCAATCACCTAAGCAGGGCCACACTTTATAGAGTTATGAAAATCTGTGCATCTTCTAAAAAAACAAGTCTTCGCGGATTAGATAACACAATTGCTGATGGAATGAAATCAATTGAAATGTTAGAAAAGGTTATCCGAAAATGCTGACATCAGAAGCTATGAAGGAAATATATTCCAACATACAAAGTGTCAATGTTCACCTAAAGTTTGAAGTAAAGGGACATATAAATAAGAACTCAAATGTAGGATTACATTGCTCTACTTATGCTCTTGGTGACAAATCTGTCAAGAACTTTCAACAGAAATGTGAGCATGAACACACTGGTTATTGTGGTATCTGCTCTCTAGTGTCAGTAATAGTAGAAAAAGTTCAAGAGATATTTAACAATGTTAAAGATCGTATTCCAGATGAAATAAGGGAAGAAAATGAGCATGAAATTTCAATTGCTGATAAACTCTTGTCAGATTGGCACGCTCATTCTCTTAGAACTGTACACCAGGAGTTAGCAAAACAATTGGTTTTACAACATCTACAACCAAATGAGACTCTCATTATTATGGACTGGGCGATGAAATTCATCCCTTACTTGCACAGAGAAAAACAAACAGAATTCTTTGGTAGAAAGGGTATTTCATGGCATTTTTCATGTGTTGTCACCAAAACCAATGATGAGCTATTATTAGACTGCTATATTCACATTCTAGAAGCTGGAATTCAGGACTGGTATGTTGTTTCTTGCATAATTACCCACACATTGGACACACTGAAACTGAAGAAACCTGAATTAACAAGAGCATTCCTTAAAAGTGACAATGCGGGCTGTTACCACAATGCCAACTTAATAGCATTCATACAGAGTAGAAACAAGAATCTATCTTCTGGTATAGCTATATCACAATACAATTTCAGTGAACCCCAAGCAGGTAAAGACCTCTGTGACAGTAAAACATCTCACAGCAAAGTACACATGTAAAGATATGCCGATGAAGGTAATGACATATTAACAGCAGAGGACATGAAAACTGCCTTGGACAGCTACAACGGACTAAGAGGAACATATTCATCTGTTGTTGTTGTTGGATACAAACAGGAGACAAAGAATTTAATGGTCAAACTCCCAGGCATCAGCTTGTTGAATAACTTTGAATTCAAGGAAGATTGTATTGTTGCTAGGAGAGCTTATGAAATAGGTGAAGGAGAAGTTGTTAAGAATTCAGATCTTAGACTACACCAATTTACAAAGCTTGAACACTTTCAGGTACGTCTATTGTACATGTAGTGCATTTTATACTTACACAGCGAGGAGCGTGGATTTGACATTTTCGTGATGGTAGTCAGTAGTGGCCAAATTCTATGTAGATATTTTGATTTTTTTTAAGCCTTAGATCAAAGATTTAGTTTTGTATTTTTAATATATTAATAGCAATTAGTGTATTTTTTGACAGTTTTGAAACAATTGCAGCTGTCTTGGGGTGTAATTTCAGTTTAATTATGTCAATTTTTGGGCCTGTTATAGCTCAACAGGTAATTATTGTTGCACGTGCGCTGCAATTAGAGCACTGTAGAATGTATACTTGGGGATCTTAATTACTGACGTTTCCGTATTGTAAAAACATCAGTTAAACATTACAAGTATTTTTCAAACTATTTTCCAACAAGTAAAATTTACCAAACTGAATTGCAGGATAAAAACAATACATTGCCAGAAAATGTACTTGCTGTGAAAAAGAGATTCACATTTCTTTGATATTTTTCAGCAATGCCAGCAAATTCACTACTTGATTTTCTTTTTTCAGATTGTCAAACCATTTGATAATGTACCAGTCAAAACTGGAACTGTACATATGAAAGAAATAAGAGAAGCACCAGATAATGAAACAGAGACAATTCGTAGTGTTCCATCATCAGTAGTTGAACCTCAAAATAATGTATCCGAGGAAGATTATTCACAGGTATATTATTGTTTGATCTTATTACCAATCTGTGATCTATACATTTCTTTATGTTTGGTTGTAGTAAGATTTTCTATTAAAATTAGACATATATTTATCTGGGATTCTTTAGGTTTTCAATGGCCTGAAAAAACATGTTCTTTAATGTGTAATTTTAATTCGAACTGGACGGTATGGAAAACATAGTTTTTGTCATTAGTGAATATATGGTTCTCATTTGTTGATAGGTTTAAAATAATAATGTCATAAACAGAAATAATAATGTCATAAACAAAACTTCCATTTACATTCAAGTTATGTCAGTAGGGAGAACTTGTTTTTGATTTAGCAAATTTACTTTTTTAAATTAGAGAAATAGAATCTTACCTAAGATCTCTTGGATAATCAGATTTCTCCAAACTCGATAACCTATCAATGTAACATCCTATATGTAAAGCACCATGCATGCATTTAATGACAGTTACACTGAAATTTTTAAACAGAAACTTTTATCAAAGATATATCTCTGTTTTCATTTAATTGATTGATCTGAGCTTAGGTCCAAAGGTTTAGTATGTCAGGATGCACTGTTCCATTTCAAATATTTTAAGATAATTACATGTATTCCATGTTTAATGGGCCCACACAAAAGGCCATCAGTGTTTCTAATTTTCATTTATTTCATAGATAAAAAAAATATCTAGATAAAAAAAAATAAATCATGATTTTCTTACATTTATTGATTAAGTTTTATATAAAGTATGAAAAAAGATTTGAATTTTACTTTCTTAAGAATTACCTTTTTGTTTTCTTTTAGGAAACCAACCCAGTAGTAGGTTATTCATGCATAGAACCTGGGTGCATTAAGGAGTTCTTAACACCTAGAGGACTTGAGTATCACCTTGTTAAAGGCAATCATCATTTCTCAAAATTACCTTCAACGGATGTTGTAAAAGAAATGTGGATTGAGAAATGTCACATTCTTACATCTCAAATTCCTCAATTCAATAATGATCAATATGAAACACAATATGAAGAAATGAATGTTGAATGCTGGGCCTTAAAGAAGTCAAAAAAGGTTGTTCGATTTTCTAAAGCTGTGAAGGAATTTCTTTTCGAAATATATTGTGAGTGTGAACATACAGGAAAAAGACCATCCTATGAGGAATTAAGTGACAAGCTGAAAAAGCTACGAAAGGCAGATGGAACTAGAAAGTTCATGCCAAGTGAATGGCTATCGTGCAGCCAAATACGCAGTCTCTTTGACACGTTCACTAAAAAGGCCGGAAACATGGAATCATCTGCCCAGTCCTACAAATCAAGTATCACAGAGTTTGATGTTTCAGATGATTCGGATTTGTTGAACATCATAGAATTATGGATTGTATAGCAAGGAATGTACAGATCACAGAATTGTCTAGAGAGATCATGGATATCATATACATTATGCCAGTCAAATGTCCATTTTTAAATGAATCCATATGTGAACACACTCTTGATTTTCATGAATTCTTAGGTTCATATAAGCTTTTGTCATCATTGTGTGTCCATCATCATTAACATAGTTTGTTAGGAACTATTTTGTGAATTAAATTCTAATTTGGTAGGAATCACATCCTTACAAGTCAGGGTTTGTCCACTAAACCCTGACAAACTTACTATTAGCTAGGAAATTTCGGGCTAGAAGTCACTATTTTGATTGGCTACATCATATCTGAATGTAGCCAATCAAAAGCTCGCTTCCATTAACAACTTGGTTAAGGGGTATCCCGATGTCGATTGTAAATAAACCAAATGGATGTGTTGCATAGACCATGTGTATTTTGTACAGTAGTGTTAATAGTTTTTTTATTAACACGTTATTTATTACTTGCTTTAAGTTTTCTAAGCACTCAAAAATGAGTAAGAATGACTACAGCCTGCTTGCTTCTTTCAAGCAATTTCATTTTTTGATATTTGAAGGTTTGGCGTCATACAAACATCTTCTAATGCATGAATTTCCTAGCTAAGTTTGTCAGGGTTTTGTGGACACATGTTGACACAGAAACCCTGACTTGTGAGGATGTAGGAATCATTATCTAAGAGTTTCCAATCATGTTTGTGTTTTATAGTGTATTAGAAAAAAAACAAGCCAGCTAGCTTAGGTTTTTGTAAATATATGTATATCTTTAAAATCTCTACATTTTTTTGAAAATCTGGCAGTGTACATATGTTTAAAAGGGGTTTTTACAGTACTTGTCCTTAAAGTTAATGACCATAGCAGATGAAAGAAATGGATAACATGTTTACCAATTTATGGCCTACAACAATTGGCTTTTATTGTATCTAGATGAAAAAAACAATCATTAAAAAGCAGTCATATCTGTATTAGAACTCAGAAAACCTCAAAAGTTATCTCCCTTTAAAAATGTAAAAAAAAGTTAAAATTTATCAATTGTTATGATTATTATTATAACTCTGATCTCCATAATGTGTTTATTTGTTTATATGCCTCATTATAGTGGAAAAAAATCAGTATTTTCATAGCTGCAATTTATTTGAAAGAACCGTGACATATTATAGTAATAGTTTATGCAATATCCTGAACAGAATATTGGACTTATTTAGTGTGAAAAGGTTTGTTTTATAGATTAAAATGACTTAGTCTGAAGTTAAATTAACTCTGACTATAAAAGAATGGTGTAAAATAATGAAATGTTTTGTCAAATAAATTATAGCTTAGCACTAAGATCAATATTTCATTGAAAAAAAAATGAAAAAAGAGGCAACTTTGCAGTATGCTCACATATACCTGACATCATTTGCCCAGCAATTTGATGCCATCAATTAATAACACTATTAGGGTACTATAAGAGAGAACAAG
Source organism: Limnoperna fortunei (assembly GCA_944474755.1). Lineage (NCBI taxonomy): Eukaryota > Metazoa > Mollusca > Bivalvia > Mytilida > Modiolidae > Limnoperna > Limnoperna fortunei. The sequence continues at coordinate 3,529,627 of OX104119.1, forward strand.
TGAAATAAGAAAATATTCACTGAAGCGCATCCTACAGGGATTTTGAAAGAGTGCACATTTTGGTTTTTTCAAGATGTGGGTTTTAGAGGATTATCGCCCTTTATTTCCTCATTTTGTCCGAAAACATAATTGTGTTTTTTTCATTGAAAGATAAAACACAATTGTATGTTATTCAAGACATAATATGTTTTCTTTGTAATAAGTTGTCTCAATTGAAAATTTTAGCTGTCGAAAATGTGATATTTTCATGAAAAAAAGTGTAAAAAGCAAGAAAAATGGTTCCCGATACTTAACAGGCCATTGCAAAAAAAAACGGTTTGGATACCAGAGGAAATATTTTGCCAAAAAACATCTTTTGTAGAGCCCATTCATCACACAAAAATTTATCAAAATTGGTTGACCCCCCCCCCCCTGTGGACAGTTTTGCATGGTTTTCTCAGAGACTGGGTTTTAAAAAATGTTGGGCTTAATTTTTTTGGACGTATATAAATATTTAGTGCTAAGCGTGTATTTCTGACGATGCTTCGAGTATTTCGGATGCTTCAGAAATCCGATGGATAAATATAAATGGTTGTCAAAATACTTAGACGTTTGTATATTAATGCAGGTAAAAAAAACAAAATGTGTTGGATTTCTGTATATGTATACTATACATCAAAACGTATTTTTTTCGAGTTTCAGTTGTAAAGATATTTATCGAAAATTGTTAGAAAAAATAACAATAATAGCAATAATAATATTTCTATGCTCAAACTAGAATAGTCTCAACATTCAACACATCACATATAACTTAATATAGATTTTTTTTTCATAAAATATGTGTACCTATAGAACGGTACTATATAAACAAGTTAAAATAAACACATTAATATAATAATTAATAAAGTATGTTTCCATATATATATATATATATATATATATATATATATATATATATATATATATATATAATTTTTACATCACGTTTTTTTTCTTCCGCCTCACGTGCCAGTTATTTTAAACGATTACGTGTCGAGCTTTTGCCCCTTCAAACTCACTTTTATAATATTGTATATCGCGACAGATGCAAAATATCTAAGGAACTAATACACATGACAATCTTCAGTGGGGTGTATTGAATTATTCATATAATAATTTATTACATTCTGTGGTCAACACAATTCGTCCTTTGTTCGTTCCTGGTTATATACTCTTGGCCATAAGTTAAGGACCACCAGAATTTAGCGGAGGGAATTTTTAAAACCAATATTTTTTATCAATATATAACCATCCATTGATCATTTCAGGTTTCGTTTAAAATAGTCGACTATTTCAAAGAGGTTTATGATTTTACTATTTAAAATGTATAAAAAGGACCAACAAGGTGTCGTTTGTAAAAATATGCTATAAAACTGCAAAATCATAACTCAAAAAAGTTTCAGTTTGAACCGCTGGTAATATTACATACAAAGAGTTGGCAGGTTAAGGATTATTAAGACGTAAGAAGAAATCAGTTTAAACCATTTATTCACAAGAAAAGAGTCATTATCGTGTGTATCCACCACGCTTTCGGTGCAATTCTTGAACTCGTCTCCTCATGCTCTGGACAAGTCTCTGAAAACTACGTTGAGGAAATTGCCGCCACTCCTAAATTAAAGTATCACGCAATTCTTGAATGTTCTGACGTGGAGGGTGCAATTTCCTCAACGTAGTCTTCAGAGACTTATCCAAAGCATGAGGAGACGAGTTCACGTTCCGGTCGAGATAGTCCCAAACATGCTCTTCATATCTGGAGACATGGTAGGCCATGGTAATTTGCGAGATAATCTTTGACGTCTATCTAGATGAATTTCAAAAGCATCTAGATGAAAAACCATCTAGATGAAAATACAAAGTATTTAGATGATAAGGTATTATATCTAGATGCCTTTAACGCGCATCTAGATGCTTTACAATACCATCTAGATGCTTTTGAAATTCATCTATATGGAAAACGATCTAGATGAAACCATCTCAATTATGACATGAATTGCCACTGATACAAACCTACATGCTTATATATGCTTGGTAATATCTCTCCTTTTAGCATGTTAAGAATTTATTAACAACTTTTTAAAATTTTATGTTGTAGGTTATTTGTTCTTGCTTCAATTACAAATCTAAGAATTAATCACTTATTATCTACATGTTAAAACAATAAACAATCATTCCAAAATACATGTACTTGTAGTTGTACAGTAAGTCAATATCAAGTAGTATTTGCAATAATTATTCCTACTATATGTATATTTATTACATGAATAGAATTTTGTGTGGTTTTGATTGGTCAAAAACAACTTTCGGGTCACGATAAATCGCAACAGTACTAAAATTACATAAAATGTTTGTACGCTGCACGATTCCGCTGCATAGTAGTCAAGCGGAATCCGATATCGAACTGGTTTTTATGTTTTAGCTAATAAATTCAGTCGTCCAATCAAATCGATTGTATTAATTGTACACAATTCAATGACGTCAGCTATACATACATCGTGCGTGTCAACAACAAATGGGAGAAACGTCGGTTCTGCGATATATTCATTCAATTATACTCTTCTCAATATGTGAAACTGGAATTTCAAGATTATCAGCAAATTGATATCAAAATGCAGTATTAAATAAAACATATTAAGGGTAACTAGCATTACAACAATTACAAAATGTAAGCAGGAATGGTGGTTTTATTCATGTAATAAAACAATTAATGACTTTGATATACGGTCCTATATCAAAGTCATTAATTGTATAATATTAGTTATACATTTACAAAGCATTTTACACATTATTAAATCTTCAAATTTACAAGTTATTGAATTGTAAGGTATTCAATACTGTTTTATAAATGTTTTAAACTGTAGATTTTTGTATAAATTTGGTACATGGTACAAACTTACACATACTTGGGCACATGCATATGGTGACACATTATTTGCACATGGTGCACTTGGTACATGGTACAAACTTGCACCTGTTTCGGTACATGGTATGAAACTTGCATATAAGCCGGCACATGGTGCAAGGTACAAACGTACACATATTTGGGCATTTGTTGGTCTTCTTGAGAGATGTGGCACACTAAACGCCATCGTGAAGTCTGTGATCTTCCAATAAGACAACGGAAGTCTAAATATGCAAGACAAGCCGTAACTGTTAATATTATAATAGTCTTAAGGTCAAAATAATGACAAAGATAGTGATGCAGTTCCAAAAATGGCATCTTCATATATCTGTACAGGCACAACTTCCGTCAATAGGACTTTTGTTCTGATGCTACCTAATGCAATGTCAACTTTACGGCAAATTGATTATGAAAAACTTAGTGAAATAATCACAAACACAGTACCAATGTTTATGTCATTTTTATCAAACCCAGAGGCACATTAGACAATATAAAGTCAACCTACACATGTTCAAATAACAACATCAAGTCATTAGTTAACAATATTTTAGGTTCAGAGCCATCAGCTAGGTTTGAAAATCAATATACAGGTGGACAAAGGCCAACAACAGTTTAACTACAGGTATCCCCCTTGAGTCACATGTCCGACTGAAAAATTAAAGACAACATTTGGAATAATGTTTTCATTAATGTTGGGTCTCTTTTTTCCCCAAGAATATGAATATTGAAACTTGGTCAGTCACGTTCTCACCAAAGGAAGGGGCTGTTAACATGAAACAAAATAATGCAAAGCAAAAACACATTAACTCCCTCACAGACTGGTTCGAGGCATTCAATATATTTCTGGCAATTTTTTTCCACAAAATTTCCTAACAAGCCCCCTTTATGCTGAAATACATTAGTACTATTGAAGAAATACATTGCTTAAAAGGACTAGATGCTTTCTTATTTTATGATGTATCTTTTCCTAAGTTAAGGAAAGAACATCAACAGCCATGGCAAGTTGTCATTGATATATTTATAAGAAAGCTAGGTATATCAGGTTTCCTCAGGTACAACACAATAAAAGCAGTTTCAGTATAATCATTTCAAATGACAGAACTAGTACTTTCTGTATCAAGGATATGGTACATGCCATATATACAACAAGTATCAAAGCTGTACAAGGGAAAACTGTTCGTTTCCCCTCCAATTTAGAGGCTGTTTTTTTAAATAAATTCGATTTTAAAGACACATATAGAATAAGTGTCAATCCATCAGACCATTATCTACTTGGTTTTACTTGGAATAAGTATTTTTACTATAATCGATGTTTACCCATGAGTGCAAACTGCTGTTGAACAATTTTTTGAAAAATTCTCATGTGCTTAACAGTGGATCATGACAACTAAATACCGGGCAGCAGGCATGTCTCATATAAATGATGACTCTTATTTATGGGTCCTGGTGGTTCAAATAAATGTTTAGAAGACCTTTCATAGTTCTTAAACTTATGCGAGTCCTTAGGCGTTTAATGTTTTTCCCTCAACTTCATTGACCATTTATGGTTTTGATGTTAATTCAATTAGGAACTGTTTAAACAAAATTTCAAGCGCAAGAAGATTACAATTTACACTTAAAGAACTTCAGTCATTAATTGGGTTATTGAATTTTACTTGTATAGTTGTCTTTCCGGGTAGGGCCTTCTTAAGGCGTCTGATTGACCTTCCAGTTAAGGTAAATAACATTAAATTAACATCCAGGACAAGAGCTGACATGGCAGCTTGGAAATGTTTTATTGACAGTTTTAATGGTAAATCTGTATTCATGTCCGAAAAATGGCTGTCATCAGATCATTTGCAACTTTTTACTGATGCGGCTGGAAGTCTAGGCTATGCAGCAATGTTTGGGGACGATTGGTTTGCTAATGCTTGGCTGTATTAGTTATTTCCTCATAGTATTGCAACAAAGGAATTATTTCCTGTAGCGATTAAAATTGAAATTTGGAGGAATAGTATGAGTAACTCTTAAATCCTTTTCTTCTCTGACAATCAGGTGGCTGTTCAGGTCATCAATAAACAATCTTGTAAAGTCAAGGTTATTATGCATTTAGAAAGACGTCTTGCGGTTGCTTGTTTATATTGCAGCATACGGTTTAAAGCAAAACATGTTAAAGGCGCAATAAACATTGTACCTGAACAACTTTCTCCATATCAACTTCAGAAAGGCAAACTAACAGCAAGTCCAGACACGCATGCCCAGTCACTTTTTCTGACCATCTAGATTATCAAGTCAAAGATTTGTTACATATGGCTTTATCAAAGTCTACCATATCAGCATACAGGCATAACTGGGGGTTGTTACCACAGTTTTTGTAATGACAGAAGGATATTGTTGACATTGCCAGTATGTCCAACTGTTTTTTACATTTTATTGGAGACTTATTTACAAAGTATTCTTCACCGTCTACAAAAAATTCACACATTTCTGCAATTAGTTATATTCACAAAATATTTCATTTACCCGACTTGTCTAACTCGTTTTAGTACGAACAATTTTTAATGGATGCAATAAAGCTCAGAGGTCAGCTGACTCTCGTTTACCAATTACAAAAGAAATATTAGAACAACTTTATTGCGTGTTGACAAATTTATACGCGGTCACTATGAAGGTCTAATGTCAAATGCTGTTTTTCTTTTGGCTTTCACAGCCCCTTTAACGCCTAGGCGAAATATTGCCAAAAACTTTACATGCAGGTAAATGTGCCTCTGTGGTCCAATTCTCAGATGTAAATTTTTCCAATATTGATGACTGAGGTCAGCCTAAAATAATAACAATTGTTCTTCGCTCATTTAAGAATATAAGAAACAATCAACTAGTGCCTATATCAACACAATTAGCACAACGGGGTTGTTCAGAAACCAATATCCGGAAACTTGGCCGGTGGATTTCTAATGCATTCCAAAAATACATTCATATAACATCCTAACTGTCCCTTTTGTGATTGAATATACAGAGGTCAGGATATGCCTGCTCTCTAAAGAGTGTCACAATTTGCAGTTGTGGTATTTTTATTGAAGGTCAAGATATACTTGCTTCAAGAGGGCAGGATTTGCCTGCTTCATATTCCATTTTTTTTTTCAAATACACTTTTTGATTTTATAGAGTATATTTTAATGTTACATGTATGTGTCATGTATATTCATGTTTCTGTGAATTTTATGTTTTACCTATGCTGATGGCTCATATTTGCTACACCGTCCTGAATATAGCTGAAATACTGCCCGCTGGACGTTACGCAGACATCCAATCAATCAATCAATCAATCAATCAATCAATCATATTTGCTACATTTTATGCTGCAGATACTATTTTTAATAACTAAATTTCAATTGCTCATACATATGACTAAATGTTACATATTACTTGAAATGTTTGCTCCCCATGCATATATATAATGAAGGTCAGCAGTTTTAGTATGCACATATTTCCGTTATTGTAAGCAGTGCTTGCAACTATTCATGTTTTTGTCTAAATATATCTTTGTGTACTTGGAATGTAATCATTTGGTTGCTTCAGATTATAGAGCTTTGACATTTCGGCAACTCGGTTGCCAGTGTTCATTAAGGTTCTAATTGTGTTTGGTCCAAGTTGTTCATGTAGGGTTGATATTCCTGTTTACAGATACAGGATACATATAATTGTAATATCTAGATGTTTTATGCAACTATTTTTGCAATTTACTTAGTAACCTTTATTTCACTGATCCACCAACTCCAGGTATGGCGGATGACATGTGTTCCTGGCTGTGGCTCATTTTACAGGCCATCCCTTTTTTGTTTATGGAGCTTTATTATTAGTAGATCATTTGAAATTAATGTTTTCATAACATTATGTAATACCATTTGTTTAATGTATATATTTTATATGTTTACTTGTTTTAATTTGCGTCATTAATAAAATGACATTCAATACATTTAATTGGAACTTTTGTCTCTGCTCCTTTTCAAAGGTGTGTCGAAATCGATGCAACAAATTTATGAGTGTAAAATCCGAACACACTAAAATTCGCAATTTTTAAATTTTTAACGGCGAATTGAAGATGTTCGAATTCAGTTTACAAAATGTTCGATTACAATAAGTTTCAGGATACCAGTATTAACAGTTAGTTACTATGCATCACAAACATATACATTCAGTGACTGTTTATCACAAAAATATACGATCATTGACTGTTCATAACAAAAATATACGGTCAATGCATTTCAGCCGCTTTAATGGGACGGTTGCAGAATAAACAAATTTATACAAGTGCAAACATGTAATACACTCTTTGTAACAAGAAAAAATATGGTTGTAACCATATCGGGGAAACTCAATTAAAGTAATTGGAGGATCAAAACAGGAAGCCATTTTGTATTGTAATATCTGATAAAAAAATGTCCTATAATAAACAATAGAAATTGTGTAATTAATACTATAACCAACAATAACAGTAAAGAATAAAAAGCTTCGCCGAGCGCAGCATGATACGACCGCAACATGTTGAACCCTGTACGTTTGAGGCCCAATATGGAAAGTCAATTGCTTTGGACATATGCAGCCCATAGTGAACTTAAGAAATTTTTTGACACATGCATTCCTTGGTGGACTATCGACCCATATTTTCATAAGGAATCCATTATATTTTTTTTCAAAAGTAGACAATAAATAAAATGCATGTTTATGTATTATTTGATTTTTTTAAATCCACTCTTTGGCCCCTCATTTCTAACCGGAATAGGCAGAAAAAAGGGGCTAAAAATACTCTTTATTATTTATCCATTATGTGACAAGAATTAATTTTAAAAATTCAAAATCGGACAAGAAATGCAAAAGTTACATTTTTGCCCCCTTTGGCCCCTAATTTCTACAGGGGTGGTCTGGAAAAATTCATTCTTCAGTTGGTACCACTATTTGACAAAAATTAACTTCCAAAATTTTTTTCAAAATCGGACTAGAAATAAAAAAGTTTCATGTTTGCCCCTTTTGGGCCCCTAATTCCTAAACGGAAAAAAAGGAGGAACCCACAAAAACAATCTCTTTCATCCTTTTATGATAAGAACAATTATTGTAAAATTTCAAAGCAATCTGTAAACCAGAACCAAAGTTATTGTGGAAACAAAAAAAAGTAGCATTTTTGCCCTTTTTGGGCCCCTAATTTTTAAACTAGAAAAGGGGGGACAACAAAAATCAATCCCATCCATCTATCAATGGTAAGGAACAACATTGTAAAAGTTTCAAAGCAATTGGCTAACTAGAACAAAAGTTATTGTGAGAACACTTAAGTTAACAGACAACGACGCAGACGACAGCATCATACCATTACACGTCCGCAATTTTTTTGCGGTCGTACAAAAATAGTAGGCATGCATGGTAAATAAACCAGTTCACATTTTTGAACATTTGAATTATTTAAAGTAAAAGAAAGATACTGGAAAATGCAATTGAGACCTGTATTTAAAAAATTTAATTACCCGGTAAATAATTTGTTTCTATATGATGCGACAACAACAAAATAACTGGAAAATTAAAAAGTGCATCAAACCAAAAATAAGACAATGCTAAAGTAGAAACGTTTTCATCATTTAAATTTTCGACAGGAATTACAGATTCATAATACTACCCTCATCAAGTCGGTGTGCAATCTTTGTCCCAAATTATTAACATTCATGACATTTGTACCGTTTGTTAAATCTGCAATCCCAATTGAGATAAAGGACTGGTTATCGTTTGTTTTAAAAATATTCGAAATTCTTAATACATTGATTAATGTGTTATTTTTATTTTGCAAAGATGTACATGTGAAAATCTTGTTTATTGTTATTCATCATGATGATCAGCTGCAGCAGCACAGGCAGCCATGGAATATTAACTGTTTACATTACGAAAATTGTTTAACACACCATTAAAACAGTAGCAAGAAATTTATTATTGTTGGACATATTTACAATGCGTTAATTATATAATTAAATTCCGATGAGAGCAGATTTAATGTGCATTTATGATAATAGTACGAAATAGTACGAAATATTTATTTGTTCAACACATTTACAATAAATGGTTATGACACATAACAGGAACCTATAAATCAACGAAAGTATGCTTATTTTGCATGTCCTCAATTATGACCTATCTGTTTACAATCTTAAAACATTATTCTTTGAGAGTATGAAAGAAAAATGAATACTGCTTTCATAATACAGAAGTAGATTGGTTGTATTCAAGGGGACCGTTTAAAAATCTGCGTCGACTTTCCAAAAACATGCAAAGATTTCATGCTACCTAATCCGAAAATATACGGGGAATCACAACAAAAAACTATATGCTGCAACACAACACAAAAAACCTAATTGGTTGGTCTATACCTTTTAAATGTGTAATATTGCATTACGATAATATATGGGCATAAAATATAAAGTTTGCCAAAATGACATACCAAAATGGCGACCGGTAAAAGTGGCTCACGATTTTCGCTGGTTTTAACATTTTTTAATTGATAAAACATGGTCATGGTAATACAATTAGGTAAATAAGACACACAAAAGTCTAAAAAATTACGACATACTTACCGTCACAGAAAATTTGCAACAAATTTAACTAAATTGTTGGCATCGTAATACATTCGTATATGTCGCTTCTGCGTTCTCGCTTAATCTCGTTCGGTCTCGTCTCGACAAAGAAATCGTACTTCCTTAGCTGAAGACTTAGCGAGTGTCCAATCCCGTTAGTTATACTAGTCCCAGCACATAATCACGTGCACATAATGTAATGAATACAACAATATGATCGTTCACCTAGCCAGCTTGATCGCGTAAGAATATATGAACAGAATTATATTTTAATTCAAATGCAAAGAACAAAAGTATTACATTTCGAAATACAAAACATACTGTTTTTCACCTGAAAAATAATCAAAACAATATTACATATAGAAATTACTTACTTCGGTAAATGTAAACATCGAACTATATTTTCGCGCAATACTTCAGTAAACCGTACCCGAAATTAGTTATAACCCCATGTGTGATACAATGCAATGATTTGAGTTATGATAACACGACCACGAGTAATTATTTCATGTAATCATTTAAAATTATGAATCCCCACTTAAAGTATAATTATCTAGAACTACACACCCTTGTCGGAAATGATGTTCCCAATGTTTTAAGGTATCCGACTCATAATTAAAGTCACCGTTTAATTTGTATTTTTCGACCAAGAAATACAGCTTTATTAAATCAAGTTATTGATAATTAATGATACAAGTTAAATATATTGTTTTACTCTTAGTCAATGTTAACATTTGTGAGCAAAAAAGTTAGTTACTCAAATAGTATTTCCTACGTTTGCCGAACATTACCTATGTCTGTTCCTTAGAAAAACAACGCACATCCGGGACACTGAATATGTCACGTGGAAAATTGTGGTCCAAAAACTTTCTTTCTCTTTTCTCTGTTTGTCTGTCCACCTTGGATTTTATTGAAAATTTCAGTTATAGCAGTGCCGTGCGGACGTAGATGCCTATTAACGGGTAAGTTTGGTTTGCATCTTGTGTCGCATCTGTGCCCATTCATTCGCTTGATGAACCTTTGCACAGACTCGCCAACATGACCGGGGTAGACCCATAGGTTCGGCCAACGGCCATCCTAAAGAGAAAATATCAGAGTTTAAAGACTTCCACTTAAGAACTCACGTGGAAACTTTACCATCGTACATAAAAGACACAACCGACTACCTGTGTAAAATGGAATCCATGAATCCACTTCCACCGGACACAATCCTTGTCTCCATGGATGTAACATCATTGTACACGTGTGTATACCACACGACGACGGCATAACAGCATGCAAGGAGGTGTGGGAACAACGCGACATCAAAGATCCTCCCACTAAGTGCCTAGTTCAATTACTAGAACTTTATTGAAACATAACAACTTTATGTTTAATGGCGAACGCTATTTACAAATTAACGGAACAGCCATGGGTACTAAAATGGTACCATCCTATGCTAACATCTTTATGGAAAAACTCGAGAGACAACTCTTAAACTCTTCTCTCTACCATCCACTCTCATGGTTTAGGTTCATTGATGATGTTGACAAGAAATGGATTGAAATCGAGGAAAACATTCAACAGTTCTTTTACCACGCTAACAGTATACATCCATCTATCAACTTCACACATGAAATGTCAAAATCAAAAATTTCATTCTTAGATACCACTACCACCGTAACAGATGGAATTATGTCAACCGATCTGTACTGTAAGCCCACAGATAAACATCAATACCTTTCACCAAACAGCTGCCATAATAAACATTGCAGCAAAAGTATTCCTTTCAGCCAAGATTTTAGAGTTAAACGCATCTGTTTTACGGAGGCTAAAACTAAGAAGCATTTTGGAGAGCTTCGATGCCATCTAAAGCATAGAGGATACAACATATCAATAGTTTTTAAAAATGCCAGCAACATCAGTAGGGACCAATTTCTGCAGTAGAGAGAAAAGAAAACTATCAATAAAGTCCCGTTTGTCCTAACATACCACCCAGCTTTTCAAGACATTGCACGTACTATCCGCGATTGTTGGACAACAATTGAAAAACATCATCTACTTTCAAAAATATTTCCAGAACCTCCTGTAATGGCATTTAGAAAACCCAAAAAGGTTAAAAGATCAGTTAGTCAGAGCAGAAATGTCGATACGTAGCCGCCAATCGGGGCAATGTTGCATCTGTGGTGACGGTCGTTGTATGACATGTGATCACATACAACACACCAATACTTCACCAGCACTTCAAATAGCAAACAATTTGACATCCGTGTCAATTTGAATTGCAAAAGTGAGAACATCATATACCTGTTACAGTGTGGTATATTTAATCTCCAAGTATGTTGATGAGTCTGTGCAAAGGTTCAGCAAATGAATGAACGGGCACAGAAGCGACAAAAGATGCAAACCAAACTTACCCCTTTATAGGCATCTACGTACGCACGGCACGGCTATAACTGAAATTTTCAATAAACTTATGGTGACCCTAATAGACCATAACCCAAGGTGGACAGACAGAGAAAAGAGAAAGATAGTTTTTGGATTAAAACTTTGGGAACATCATTTCCGAAGGGAATAGATGAAAAATTATAGGACCGTAGACCAGATACATCCATGGTCTCCAAATATTAAGATAGAATTACGGGTCGTTTTTTGTATTGTAAAATTGCTTGCTATGTAAATATATTGATTGTAACCTTATTAATAGTGTTCCTTACTTATTCACCTGTACATACGTGTCATAGCACTAACAAAACATTTTCTTTCGTTAATAATTAGAAATTGTATACATCATATACGTATTTCAAATTGCAACAGTGCATGTCATCTTCTAATCCTAGTGTACAAACACTACTTCACTTGTATGATCATACTGTTAAATCCATCTTAACATATAGATGTGAAATATGGGGTATGTTTTCGTCAACCTCTTCAGGTAGTAAAAATGATGAACAATATTTATTTGAGAAAATTTATGAAAATGGTATATCTGAAAAATCACATTTAAAATTTACGAAATGTATATTGGGTGTAAATAAACGCTCCAGCAATTTTGCAGTCGTGTCTGAACTTGGAAGATATCTTATGTATTTTTCTATTATCTTATCAATGTTAAAAATATTATTTAAGAAATAATTCACGAGGCTGTGGTTTATCATTGTTTTACCACGGGGTGATCATTTATGTCGTATTATTTTATAAAAACGACATAAATGGTCATCCCGTGGTAAAACAATGATAAATCACAGCCTCCGCGAATTATTTCTATTCTAATAAGACAATTAGAGTACATTTATAATATTCTCGTACCTATAGAAAACATCATTTCCGCCATAAACTGGCTGTTCCGTCAATGTAACAAACAATATATTGCAACGGATAATTATAGCGCGAGTCGCTATTTATAAGATTTATACGTCATATGCAATAGCTTTCAGGTGGGAGTTACAGTTTTGTAATTGGAACAGCCATTTAAGACACGCCCTTCTCAGCGCGTGTTGCTCATAGATAATTCATTTTTCTACCACAGTTGTGGTCTCAAAGCCTTTAAAGCACGTCATATTAGAATATAGATTAAACCATATGGAAGATGGGCTATTATCATAACCCGAAATTTACGCGTAATAATTTCGTATAGAGGGTTATTACTGTCGTTGGGTTCAGTTTAACCTTTTGTAAATATAATTGTACGTAAAAATATATTCTTGCTGAATTGCGGAAATTTAATTTCTGAACAGAACAAGTTAATGTTAGTTATTAATTTATCTATATATTTATCAACTTATTCCAAATATAACTTTGTATAATAATATTATCAAGTATTCATCTACATTGAAGTTATGAAAAAGTAGTGCACGAAGAAGCATCAGATCATTTATCGCCATTTTTAGAATTAACTTTTGCATTGTTTATTGTTAAATTTTTTAAATTACCTGTTCAAAATGTAGTACAGTATAATGTTTTTATGTACAGTGAACAACTGACTATAAAGCATGGCACTTTTTGTTTTGTTCTGTGATTAGACGTAAATAAGTGATGGTTTCGTCACGTGTGATTTTCCCGTACTTTTTGTGTTATTGTTGATAGTCATTCAGCTGATTCTTCTTTCCATTAGTTTATGGAAATTCAAGTGTTTCATTGTTAATATGTATTATTGCAGCAGATTTTTACCAAACAAGTACTATCTTTAAAAAGATAACTGACGCAGTATAAATATAAATAGATATAAATTGAGTTATCGCCATTATTGTCATACAAATTCCCCGTTTCAATAAACCAGAAATGTTTGATGGAATTTTGTTTTGGGAAGTACTGATGGACAATTATTACTACGTGAAAGAAATAATGAACCTATAAATTAAATGTGAAACGAGTTTGAAATTATTTTATTACACGTGTGCCCAACCACCAAGCCCCTCATACGTGTTTTGATATTTCAACAGATTATTTTATTTACGTGTTTTCGATATTAACAGATTAACCGAGCAAACAGTTAACCTAAAATTTATAATTTACATACAACTACATGTACTTTGTTGTACATGTACATGTATTCCAGAACGTTTATTGCTATTATGTATTGCAACCAACTGCCTAAGATATAGATATAAAGTTTTCTGCGAGCACCAAAGCAGGCATACAATAATGTAAAACAAATTGAATATTAGACATTTTATAATAAAATGTTTATAGTTTAAAATTTACTGAATAAGCAAAGTATACTTTAGGAAAGACTTCCATTTGAACCCCCACTAAAATGCATTATTTCGAGCGTAAATAACAGAATTTGCCACTGGGTGGCAGCCACTGGTGAACCCCACAGTGGACACAGTCATGCATTGCCAATTGGGCAAGTGCGAGCCGTGTGAACTCCATGCATCTTGTGATAGTCTAATGCATTGCGTTTTTATGGCGTCTTACCATACTTTCCAATTAGAACCACATCTTTCTATCTATGTGTGTACTATGACGGACGCCCAAGAACAATAATAATACATTTGATTTAATATCAACGTTTATATAAAATGATTGTTTATTCGTATTTATTAAAGAAATTAATTAAAATTTCTTCTATTTTTCCTTTTTACACTCCATAAAAGCCCGCAAAAATCAAGCCTGTTAATATGTAAGCGATAAATTAGTCCTGGTAAAATTAGTCCAGACGGACCAATATTACTAGGAAAATATATCCGTTGTATACTAATTTTCCTAGTTACAAAAGTCCATGTCTAGTAAATCAAGTCCTGGGATCAATTTTCCTAGTAAATCTAGTCCTGGTATCAATTTTCCTAGTAAATCTAGTCCTGGCATCAATTTTCCTAATAAAATACTCATAATGCAGACTATTTTTTATATTTAGGAATAAAAGTCTGGTACTGAAAATACTAAGAATAATAAACTACATATAGAAGAATTTATCAATTATTTTATTAAAGTATTTCTGTTCACTGTAAACACTTCTTACACTTCTTATATACTATATATATAGTCATGATAGTTGGTACATGAAAAACATTAGCTAACAGACCTACATTTTGTTATAAAACGAATTCTATTCACTGTAAACACTTCTCTCTTTTTTAAGTAACATTGCAAAATATTAATTCACAAACATAATTTTTTTATGAACACTTTTTATCCCTTAAAAGTAACATATTTAAGGATTAACTACAAAATATTTTCTCCATCGAGGGATAACAAAAATTTCCGTTTTGCACATTGTATATCCGAATTAAATGTGCACAACGGAAATTTTGGTATCCCTCGATAGAGAAAATATTTTTTGTAGTTAATACTTATAAATAAATTCAAACAATAGAATAAACTCAACAATTTTATTTTTGTAATTGGACATTTTTTGAAAAGAGAGGATGACGTTGTGCAACGTCCGAGTTGTCAGATAAAAATGCAGAAGAAGATTGACCCATTTTTGTACCAAAGCTGGTTCAAGCAGTTTCGATACGCCTTCCATAGCAGATGCTACAGCTAGTTCTTCAGAATTAAGTTCGGCGGTAGAAGAGACGCCAACATTTACCGACCCTTCCTCTTTTACCTTTCAGTACCAGCGCCCTACCTTGATATTGGGAGTTTGTGTACAGAAACTTTACAAAAAGACCATGTAAAGAAAGATTTTCTGACAAAAAATTGGGAACACGCAGCAAAATTCAAATTTCCATTGAGGTAAACTTTACCATTTTCGGTGTTTTATCAAACACGACATGGATGCATTTGAATGAGGATTCATTCTTTTGAAATTCCTGTACCACTATGCAACAAATGTTATAATCAAGAGTACTAAAATTGTGTCTTCCTGTGTGTTCAGAAAGTTTCGTTTTGACGAATCAGACAAGTTATAACGGTCACGATTTATCGTAATTTTAGCCCTTCAAAATGCTGTCTTTCTGGAGCTTTGCTCTGCACCCACTGGGGGCCTTCAGCGCCACATCTTGCTTGGGGTAGCTACGCGCCTGCTGTATATGTGGTATCAATGTTATACTTTTTTTAAATAATTTTAAAATTTTTACTATTGCCGTGGGCTGATGAAACCCTATACACACACACTCTATAACTTAACACACTATGTGTAGTGGGGGTATATGGCATGATCTTAAAAGCTAATAAAAAAATTTAAGTATTGCATCATTGCTTAAGAAAAATGTAACAGAAAATGGTTTTGGACGGCTGAAAATTGTTTAAGTCGCCAAACAGGACACACACCACAGAACAGCTATACAACGAGAGACAAAAGACATTACAAGCACTATCAACATCAGTAGTAAAAAAATGGGTAAATGCTGAACGGGCAGAAACAACTACAAGGCAACTTTTTCTTCTTGTTTGTTTTGTTTGTTTGATGGTGTTTAACGCCACTTTCAGCAAATTTTCAGCTATATCATGGCGTCCAGTTTTTCTACTTAAAACCGATACTAATACCAATGGTCGCGTTGCTTGTTTTCAGTATACTCAAGAGAATCTTTTACATTTTACTGCAGCAAACGTCATCTACTGAAGATGTAGATGTATGCTTGCCATTTTAATGACACTTCTACAGAACCATAAACCATCAGATTTTTTGCACTTTGGTATATAAGTCTGTATACTATATTTATGTTTTATGGTTTTTCGATTACTATGTGTGGTACAGTTTTTATGCTTTTTTGTGTGCCGATGTAAAGGCATATGGTTCCGTTTTCTTTTCTTTCAATTCCAACACATTTGACATTTAACCGGTGGTTTAACCAAGACAACATGTTTTACAGTATACACAAACATCCTCCCATTGTTTTATACACGTAGTCTGGCCATTCTATCATGCACTTTTTTATGTTTATCTGTAAAATTGAAAATGTAGTAACAAGAATAAAGCACATTAATATTTTTTTTAAAATTAATATTGCTTTTAAAAATTATTAAGTTGATGTAGTTTTTCTCTGGTACTAATTTCTAATGCATACCTTTGTAACAGTTGAGCGGCCTGACAAAGGTGGGGTGGGGGCAACGTATTTGCAATGTAAATTTCATGAAGCTGTAAAAATCACAAATTTAAAGTTGCTGACGTGTCTATTAATACTTTGCGTGAATGTTCCTTTTTCTTTAATGTTAAGCTAACTGGAGACAAAAATAAGAAATGTCAGCACAGTAACGTCATAAATCGTATATAGAACACAAAATAAGGATCACACATCTTATTTTCGTAATGATCATAGCAGGATAATTGCAGTGTTTGTTAGTAGAAGTACACGACACCATTACCCCAACCAGACGGAAAATGTTTCAACATTTACCCCAAGATCTAAACAAGACAACAAACTTAAATAAAACATTAATATTTTTTTTATTTTTACAAGCCGAACATGTACGACATATGTGAAAGATAAAAATGGTAAAGTGTGCTGTGCTAACTAGCCAAATCTTAAATAAAACATAGTTAAATTAAGCAATGATGTACCTGATTATCCATTCTCCCAAGCCAGGGGTTCTGAGTCCGCGTTCGCTTCGCTCCATCATCACGATGATGGAGCGAACGCGGACCCAGAACCCCTGACTTAGGAGGATGAAGAAAACATACCGACAAGTTACAATTTCTATTGATTTAATTTTACTGTAATTAAAATTGTTTCAAAAGATTTGCAATTAAATGTATTTCAAGCGTCAAACTAGCATTTATGTGCACAAACATTGTTAAGAATTTAAAATTATTTTTTTTTTAAAAACCAATTAGAAGAAGAGTCTTATTTTGCAAAACAATTGATGAGATTATTAACTTCTGTGATGTTGATGACCTTTATTAGAACGTAACTGATTTTTTTCTTTTGTATTATTATATATATAACTTGCTTCGTTAAAATAGCTTAACATCAAAACTTTTAAATCGTTAAAGCTATTTTATTATTGAGAAATTTCTTTCCCTACTAATTTCTACGACATTTTTCACTGAATCAGACATCAGTTTTTTTAAAGTACATTCCTGTATTCCTGTTTGAAAATTCTAATTTTCGTATAAAAATCATAATCTGAATTTGCATTTTAGCGGCTTATTATGCGAGTCTAATTGGTCTTTCATTTTTACCTTTCATCACAGTTCAGTGTCAGGTAATAAATAACCAATTAGCAAATAAACAAGGCATATCTAATATACAATTACATCACAGAAATAGCTCTGCCCCCCCCCCCCCCATACTTTAAAACCACCACTACCACACACTAATCGTTCACGGGAGTTTGGAATTTCGAAACCGTCAATAAACAAAACCCAGGGAAATTAAATTTAATGTTCCAGACTGACTAATTTTCTACGTAAAGGTTCCATTTTCTACCTTATAAATTATGAAATAATCCAGAAATAAGATCAAGGCTTTCTGGATGAGTGGTCACAAGCGCGTTAAACAAAATCTAAAATGCACTTTTATTATCAAATTATCTAAGTAACTAATAAAAGAAACAGAAAAAATATACATTTTATCACGTTAAAATAAGAATGCATAAACAAATTACGAAGCTTATAATATAAATCATGAAATAATCCAAGAAATACAATTGAAGCTATGAAATACATTACGTAATATTACATAACAAAATTAACAAAATTTTAAAATGCCTTTTTCGTATCAAATTGAATAACTAATTAATAAAAGAAACGTAAGTATATACATTTTATTATGTCAAGAATAGAATGCATTAATAAAAATACTATTCTTACCATATAGATAGTAAAATAATCCAAA
Organism: Limnoperna fortunei; assembly: GCA_944474755.1. NCBI lineage: Eukaryota > Metazoa > Mollusca > Bivalvia > Mytilida > Modiolidae > Limnoperna > Limnoperna fortunei. The sequence continues at coordinate 3,548,337 of OX104119.1, forward strand.
AATAAAAATTGAACCGATCTATTTATCCTCCCGAGATAGATACTGGTAAAGCGAGCATTAATATGACATTTGGTACATCTTTACTTCTTCTTGTTAGATCGGGACAACCCAATGTATTTTAAAGCTTGCAGGTTTTAACAAATACGAAAAACTGTAAATGAAATATTTTCTTTAATATTAAATTAGCCATTTTAACACTTACAACATGAACTATATTGTAGATTATGGTTTTTCACCTAACTACTAAATCGTACCCGAAAACAATTATATATCATTAAGAGATAATAAGAAGAGATTCAACATATGAAAATACTTCAAATAACCACGTGATAGCACCGATATCTACGAAAATGTGTAAGTAAATGACTATTCTTAAAAGTTACAGAGAAGATACGGCTTAAGGGGTCATTATCCTATTCATGTAAGGAATTTCCGGTGCATGTCAAAAGATGGCAGGATGAAAAAATAGTCCCAATTTTCTCTTTTGTTTCTGCTTTTGCTTATAACTGCTATTGCTTAAGAGTTGGATATTTTGAAAAGTATGGCATTACTGTAGAACAAGAATATATTTTTTCCAGTCAATGTCTTTACAGTGGAAGCACTTCCTAAAGTGTGTAATGTGGTACAATGTGACCACAACACTGAAATGAAAGTAGAAAAACCATTCTTAAACTTTAAGGTAATTTTCCCGAAAAAAGTCCGTGGACAGGTATACTTTTCTCTCCATTTTTATGTTATTTAGCATTAAAGGTGTAATGCCCCATATATGAAATTTTAAGTGAAAGAAAGATTTTTTTAATAAAAAAATTTTGATGTCTCGCCCGTTCGGTTACTTTTGCTCAAGCTATCCAAAAGGATAATGACCTCTGTAAGAGCTAAATTTACAAATTGGTCAAATACACAAATCCCACTTGTCAGGTACTTTTTATGAAAGGGTACCAGAACTCATTATAGGAAAACATCTTTTCTGCAAAATATATCTTCAGGTTTTATAGTTATAGTCTGTTTCATTATCTGAAGTAAAATTTGACTTTTTGGCCTATGGTATCATAAAAAGTGATTATTTTTGCAAAAAGCACACTGTTAACAATTCTATAAGGTAAGGTAGAACCCAAGATGACATGAAATAAAAATGTATTATTGGTATTAAATAATACCTTTCAGACAAAAAATTGATTAAATAAAGGTAAACCATGATCCTATTTCATGTACCAGCACTTATTGCTAGACAGAAACATGTATCATACCTTGAAGATTGTAACTAAAGATTAAATGTATTCATTTTGTTTCTAAAAAGAAGGTTATACAGCAGTATTTTAATCAATATGTAGTGTTTATTCATTCCTCTGGCCTCTAGGTAATTATTTGGCATGGGTAGGCATCATTTGCAATGTGCCGTTTTAATGTAAATCTGTGAATCTAGTATGCTTTTGGGTACTTTGAACCAATCAGTCTAGTCAGTTGCTATGTTTTCTACTTTTTCAGTGACTTGGCATGCAAAAAGGACTGAAAAGATGCCAATGAGTCTTTTTGTATAAAAATTATATGTCAGTTTTCTTAAAACTAGTCATAACTCTACTTTGTGCATAATTTTATTAAAGTTTAAGCTACAAAAAAGATACCTCTGCTTCTCAACCTGAATTCTATTGTGGTGTATTTCTACTTAATAAGTTCATTTATACACTCATTACAGCTAAGAAAAGCTTTTTTAGTGAGTTTTTTTTCTTTTGTGAGGAAAAATGTTAATTTTTATATCATACCGTCATAGCAACAGAATCGACTGTTTTCAATTCCCCTATATTCAAATGAGCTCTCACTTGATAAAAAGTTGCTTTTATCAGATGTTTTTCTGCTTATTTGGTAACTATTACACCTGTACTGTCATAAAAAGGTGATATTTTGACTGTTGTGCCAAAATTGTTGAACAGAAGAAAAAAATTATACCCTTACTGTCCTTATCAGTTAAAAATTGCTAAAACAAGGATTCACCACATCTTTGGAAACTGTCATAATTTTTATTTGAGTAGCAATATATTCAAACTGCATGCTTATTTTATTTACAGAATCATTAAAAAACATAAAAAAATTTTTGGTGGAAATCCGGAACTTTTGGCTTTGCTTAAAGGGGTATAATTATGTCTGAAAACCACATATTTGTTTAACATTGTGTCTGGTCGTACGCGAATGAAGTTTTCGATGAAAACGGCGATAGCACAGAACCGGTGTGATCTTTTACCCAAACTTACCCAAAACTACCCAAACATACCCAAACTTACCCAAACTATACCCAAACACACATTAATATAACATTTTGTGCATTTCTATTATGTTTAAACATTTTATTTACTAATTTTTTATGGCAAATGTTATAAAAATGAAGTTAACATGACAATTTTCGCTGTTAAAGTCGATCTTAAGAAGCCCCTTATGATCGTGAAAAATGTATACCCAAACACTCATTATAAAAATTTGTTTGTTTAATTAAATTTTTATACAGAGAAAAATCTATTAAAAATATATCTCTGAATATAAAGCTTTGCCCGCATGAATAAAAAAATAGATTTTACATACTCAATCCACTTAAAATGACTCCACTTCTATGTAATCCATACATAAGTTTGAACATAATACTACTCAGTTTATTTTCATTTTTCATAATTCGCGAATAGAAAGATAACATTCTTTGTTTTATATCTATTTCTAGTGGGAATCTTCCTAATTCATCATAAACCGTGCAATTAGGAGTACTTCTTTTAATATTGAGGATCTCTTGCAAAATTTTAAATGAACGTTTTCAATAATATTAGTATTTTCAAACCCCCAAATTTCAGAACCATACAATAAAATTGGAGCAATCATAAAGTCAAAAAGTTTCATTTGAATATCTATATGAATATTCATATTTCTAATTCTTGAATAGATACCAAACATTGCTTTCTCTGCTTGTTCTACAAGTTTTTTCTTTGCTTCTATAAAAGACCCATTATATTTTAACATTAATCCCAAGTAGTTATAACAGTCGACAACTTCAAGTGATGCATCGTTTAGTTTGAATAATTGAGGTATTCTCTGCATTTTTCTCTTGCAAAATATCATGACTTTAGTTTTGCTTGTGTTAACCGACAGTTTCCATGTGTTGCAATACTCTGCAAATATATCTAGGGATCTCTGCATGTCGTCAATTGATTCTGCAATTAAAACAGTATCATCCGCTTACAAAATTGCAAAGATCTCTAGGTATATTCGAAGGATATCCTGGCATTTTGTAGATAGAAAGTCAAGAGAACATCTGCATTTTTGAAGTATTCTTCTAGGTCGTTCAAGAAAATAGAAAAGAGAAATTCTCTCCCTGATGAACTCCTACCAGACAGGGGAAAAAGTCGGATCTCTCATTTCTATATTGAACGCACGATTTAATATTATTATACATATTATAAATAACATTAAAACATTTTCCTCTTATTTTACTACGTTGTAACTTTGTCCACAGTCCAGATCTCCATACAGTATCAAACGCCTTTCTAAAATCAATAAATGAACAGAAAAGCCTTTTTCCACATGATAAGTATAAGGATACTAAAGCATGTAAAACAAAAATATTGTCTGCTGTTGAATGACCCTTCCTGAATCCAGCTTGATGTTTTGAAATTAAACTTAACTCCTTAGAAAAATCAGTCAATCTTACATTCAGAATAGAGGTAAAAAGACAACTAATGAGTTTAATAGCTCTGTAGTTGTCAGGGTCCTGATTATTGCCCTTATTTTTGTAAACTGGTTTTATTTTACCGATTACACATTTTTCTGGTACAATTCTAGTGTCTAGTATAATATTAAATAGCTTGCACAGGGTTGGGATACGTTCCGGTGGAATATTTTTCAAATATTCGTTCAGAATTTTATCCACTCCCGGTGCCTTATTATTTTTAAGATTTTAATCGCACGCTTGACCTCGTCTTCACTGATTGGACCATTTAGGATTATCCCAATTTGGTCATTTTCGACCAAGAGGAGGTCAAAATTCTCATCATCTAAATTAATATCAACAGATGCATCATCTGAATTATCGGCATTTAGATTTCTAAAATATTTGAACAAAGTTTCAAGTGGAATATCAGGGTTATCTTTTTAAGTATGACTAAATCGATTTAATATTTTCCAAACAAAAAATGTTATCAGTACCATTTAACTTTCGCATTTCTTCTGCACATTTTGTTTGGTACTGTTCAAAACTAAAATTCATTTGCACTTTGTATTCTCGTGACGCCTTTTTCAAGGAGTCTTTAACATCATTAGCTTTGTTTACACTATATTCTTTTTTGACTTTATGAAATGCATTTCGTTTCTGTTTACAACTTTCATCAAACCATGGTTTATAATTCATTTGTTTTTTACTATCTATTGGGTAGGGCTTAGCAACTCCCATTACATCTGAAGCAGAAAATGTAAAAGCATTTTGTATTTCATTTACAATATCGTTCACACTGTCACCCGTGACATTGCCGGAGCGTAATAGATCATCCAATAGACTCAGCATCAACGTTAATCCAGAACTAGTTTTAATATTGCGTAATTTTATAATGTAATAAATCGGAACTTTCTTTTAGTGCAGTTGTGTTGTTTTTGATCCTCGTTTGAGTGAAAACATTACACAGGTGACCGGTAATTAACGATACTAAAATCGGAACGTGCCGATAAAAATGCAAATATCTCTAAAACTACAAAATAAAAAAAACCAAAATTTTGTAAAACTATATTTATGAACTTACTAGTAGTTTGCGTATTTCTACGGACCCAAATAAATTTACTGTTATAGATTGTACGGTTATCTTGTAAGTAAACTTCAACCCCTTTTGTTCTACAGACAAACACTAAATTTTAAAGGAGTTTATTTTTAATTGTCTACATTGACTCTAAAATCATACCATAGAAAGGCAAAGTGCCAAAGAGCAAATAACGGACACACTTTAGCGAATGAAACTGAATCGAGTGCGCCGTTTCGTACTATCGTACAAAGTTGACAAGTATTCGAGAAAAATCATTCGATATATGTCCAGTGAGCAGTTGTAAGTATAGTATATAGTATATACAAATATAACTGTGTTTGGCAGTTTCGGTGTCTCTGTAAAAAGAAAACGGAAATTTTAGGCAACACACTTTTAAAGTTTATGGTTTCTAAAATAAATATACAAATCGTATCCTTTGCAAAAGCTTTCTCCAAATGTTGTACGATTTTATTTGCAAACTTGCGTGCTAATATAAGTTAACGATTTTATCGTTCGTACATCGTGCATTTATCGTAAGACGTTCGTGCAACGTTCGTACATCGTTAGTATATGGTTAAACGTAAATTGTTTTTCTATCGTAGAACATATATCATTAAATAATACGTAAAATCGGCCCTAATTTATTAATATAGGGATGATTAATATTTAATCACTGTACTTATATAAAATGGTTAATAGCTTTTTATCGTTCAAACCGCAGGGCCATACGGAAAGTTGTATTACCCGATACTATCTCTCCTCCTGTCTTCTGGACCAGTAAGCTATTTCGTGACTCCTTCCAGCATGTGTTAAATTGGCTAGTCATACGGACTGTTCATACAGGCTAGCGATACGACTTTTACTTTATTTAAATAAAATTGTTACGAACTGGCGTCTGGCTTTTTATCGATTATCGGTCCGTCGTAATGGCCCTGGACCCTACGGGTCTCGGGACCTATACATCCAACCTAGAATCAATACCAAGGCCAATACATATTCAGTCAGTTAGTAACACTGAAGCATGGCTCTCCATGCATAGTAGGGTTTTTTGTTTATTCTATCGAGAAGTGTATAAGGTTTTTACATCATAAAATGAAATAAACCATTTTATATATTTGAATAAAGGAATTTGAAAAATCAGACTTCTTTTATTTTTTACTGGTTCGAGTACACCAAGAACATTGTCCCTGCGCATATGTACACGAGTAATAAATACACTTCAGAGACATATACACGACCTGTATTGTATTTGGTTATTGTATTTTTTAACTTTGTCCCTGTTTTAAGAAAACATTATTGTACAAGTGTATCAAAGGCAATATTTATTATGGCTTAAATGCGGTTTTCATTTTCACCAGATGTGTAAGTAAACAATTGATAAATTCAGTTTAATAATTATAAATAAGACCAGAAAAAATGCTAACATTTTCAGCAGTCTTCATTTTTAGAAACAGATTTTTTTTACATACATTTATCTTTAACATTTCTATTTATATAACATTTGTTGTCGTAATTGTGCGAACGTACAATTTCCAAATAGAGATATTTTTTGTTTAATTCCGAACATTTTCATAAAACAAGTGAAATAAAAAATATTAATCCACCGTAGTTAATAAATTAACAATAATAATTACCAGGCGTTGTGACAGTCGTATTTTGTCTGGTACAACGGAGAAAATGTCTGTGACAGACATTTTTTGACTGATACAACGGTAATGCCGTTGAAGCAGACGATTTTCGACATAGTCAACGGAAAAAATGACTGCGACAGACATTTTTTGACTGATACAACGGATACCCCGTTGTAACAGACAAAAAATGACTGCGCCAATGGAAAAAATGTCTGTGACGGACAAAATATGTCCGTGACAGGCATAAAATGACTGTCACATTAAAAATTATTGTCTGACACAACGTTTGCAGTCTTTGACAGACATTTTTGCAGTCATTTGCAGTCAATCTCAGTCAGTGACAGACTGCAACTGGTATTGACAGTCATTTTTTTAGTCAGTAGTGAGTGTAGTGATCTGTCCAGTCTAGGGATCGGTCCAGCATAGGTATCTGTCGAGTGTAGGGATTAGTCCAGTGTAGGGATCGGTCCTGTATGAGATCAGTTCAGTATGAGGATCGGTCCAGTGTAGGGATCGGTCCTATATAGGGATCAGTTCAGTATGAGGATCGGTCCAGTGTAGTGATCGGTCCTATATAGGGATCAGTTCAGTATGAGGCTCGCTCCAGTGTAGAGATCGGTCCAGTGTATGGATCGGTCCTGTATAGGGATCAGTTCAGTATGAGGATCGGTCCAGTGTAGGGATCGGTCCAGCATAGTTATCGGTACAGTGATCGATCGGTCCAATGTATGGATCGGTCCTGTATAGGGATCATTTCAGTATGAGGATCGGTCTAGTGCAGGGATTGGTCCAGCATTGGTGTCGGTTTAGTGTAGGGATCGGTCCAGTAGGGATCGGTCCTGTATAGAGATCAGTTCAGTATGAGGATCGACCCAGTGTAGCGATCGGTCCAGCATAGTAATCGGTCATGTATAGGGATCAGTTAAGTATGAGGATCTGTCCTTAACAAGGATCGGGCCGGTATATAGATCGGTTAAGCATATCAATTGGTTCGGTATAAGGATCTGTCCATAAATGGATCGGTCCAGTGTAGGGATCGGTCCAGTGTAGGGATCGGTCCAGTCTATGGATCGGTCCATCATAGGTATCCGTCCAGTGTAGGGATCTGTCCAGTATAAGGATCAGTTCAGTATGAGGATCGATCCAGCGTAGGGATAGGTCCAGCATAGGGATCAGTAGAGTATAACGATCGGTCCTGTAAAGGGATCGGACCGGTGCAGGGATCGGTCCAGTGTAGGATCGGTCCAGTGTAGAGATCGCTCCAGTGTAGGGATCGGTCCAGCATAGGTATCTGTCCAGTGTAGGGATCGGTCCAGTGTAGGGATCGGTCCTGTATAGCGAGCAGTTCAGTATGAGGATAGGTCCAATTTAAGGATCGGTCCAGTCTAGGGATCGGTCCAGCATAAGTATCTGTCGAGTGTATGGATCGGTCGAGTGTATGGATCGGTCCTGTACAGGGATCAGTTCAGTACGAGGATCGGTCCAGTGTAGGGATCGGTCCAGCATAGGTATCGGTCCAGTGTAGGGATCGGTCCAGTGTATGGATCGGTCCTGTATAGGGATCAGTTCAGTATGAGGATCGGTCCAGTGTAGGGATCGGTCCAGCATAGGTATCGGTCCAGTGAAGGGATCGGTCCAGTGTATGGATCGGTCCTGTATAGGGAACAGTTCAGTATGAGGCTCTGTCCAGAGTTGGGATCGGTCCAGTGAATGGATCGTTCCTATATAGGAATCAGTTCAGTATGAGGATCGGTTCAGTGTATGGATCGGTCCAGCATAGGGATCGGTCCAGTGTAGGGATCGGTCCTGTATATGGATCAGTTCAGTATGAGGCTCGGTCCAGATTAGGGATCGGTCCAGTGAATGGATCGTTCCTATATAGGGATCAGTTCAGTATGAGGATCGGTTCAGTGTAGGGATCGGTCCAGCAAAGGTATCGGTACAGTGATCAATCGGTCCAGTGTAGGGATCAGTTCAGTATGAGCATCGGTCTAGTGTATGGATCGGTCCAGCATAGGGATCGGTCCAGTGTAGGGATCGGTTCTGTATATGGATCAGTTCAGTATGAGGCTCGGTCCAGAGTAGGGATCGGTCTAGTGAATGGATCGTTCCTATATAGGGATCAGTTCAGTATGAGGATCGGTTCAGTGTAGGGATCGGTCCAGCAAAGGTATCGGTACAGTGATCGATCGGTCCTGTATAGGGATCAGTTCAGTATGAGCATCGGTCCAGTGTATCGGTCCAGCATAGGTATCGGTAGATCGATCGATCGGTCCAGTGTAATGATCGGTCCTGTACATGGATCAGTTCAGTATGAGGATCGGTATAGTGCAGGGATCGGTCCAGCATAGGTGTCGGTCCAGTGTAGGGAGCGGTTTAGTGTAGGGATCGGTCCAGTGTAGGGATCGGTCCTGTATAGACATCAGTTTAGTATGAGGATCGAACCAGTGTAGGGATCGGTCCAGCATAGTAATCGGTCAAGTGTCGGAATTGGTCCTGTACAGCGATCAGTTCAGTATGAGGATCGGTCCATTGTAGGGATCGGTCCAGTCTATGGATCGGTCCAGTGTAGGGATCAGTCCTGTATAGGGATCAGTTCAGTATGAGGATCGATCCAGTGTAGGGATCGGTCAAGCAAAGTGATCAGTACAGTATAACGATCGGTCCTGTAAAGGGATCGGACCGGTGCATGGATCGGTCCAGTGTAGGATCGGTCCAGTGTAGAGATCGCTCCAGTGTAGGGATCGGTCCAGCATAGGTATCTGTCCAGTGTAGGGATCGGTCCAATGTAGGGATCGGTCCAGCATAGGTATCTGTCGAGTGTATGGATCAGTCCAGTGTAGGGCGCATTTTTCCATATCAACTCTCAGACGCGATAAATCGTCGATTCGATGATAGCTATATTTTGCTCTTGCTATTAAATGGTAGTTACTTAACAGATTCTTCTCGTATAGCTATCGCTGTATTATGAACAATATATCCAGGTTGACATAAGTACTGGTGATTTTTGCAGGACAGGTCCAGTGTAGGGATCGGTCCAGCATAGGTACAGTATCGGTACATGGTAATAACTCATGACTGAGAAAAATAGTAAAATTTATGATATTCAGTAAAAACATCATCAAGTCCTTCCTTAATATATGGCATGTCAAGACAAGATGAAGCTCATCCTCCATGCCGGAATTGCGTAGTATATCCTAGAATCAACAAGCACGTCTGTGTCGTTATCGTTCTCTTCAATCTCTATTACGTTTTCGTCATGAATATAGCTAAATATTGTTCCCTAGACATCAATAAATGTTTGTATTGTTTATCTGTATATATAAATATGCCGACTTTAAATACAACTTTACTTTGCTTTGAGTTAATTAAGTAAACAGCCGAGAGAGATACTTTCTACAGATACTCTTCTACTGTCAATGTTTTGGGAAACTATGATATACCATTATTAACTCTTCAAGATTTCTAGTACTGTATTGGTTTTATATTTTACAATATTATTTTCAAGCTAACAACAACACTGAAAAAAATACTTTCTCTGGATCGCCTCATACCCATCAGGCACACAACGTTGATTCCACGTAGAAAAACTGTCAGTTCTCAACGTTGAATAAACGTGGAATAATGGTATTGATATGTAAATTGAAATGACGTGGATTTATGACGTTGAATCCACGTGGAAATATGACGTTGAATTCACGTGGAAATATGACGTTGAATCCACGTGGAAATATGACGTTGAATCATCGTGGAAACAGGACTAGGAATTCACGTGGAAAGATCCACGTTCAATCAATGTTATTTTAAGTTTTGCATAAAGTGCCGAGTCTTTCTTAATAATGTAAAATTATCCACTCATGTTTCTTCTATATTGATGAGTAATTTGTTAAACAACAAGCACATCTAACTATCAAACACTGCACCAATTAGGAAAAACTAGTCTCCATTAATAGGACTTTTCTGAATTCGAGGCAGACAGTAGAACTCATATGCTACTAAATAGCAATTGATTGTGCCATAGTGCAGCAGGAGAGAAATCGATGTAAAAGGGCCTCACGAATTAGCATCAAGTTCATAAAGGAAACAATGGTTATCTGAATTTTAATTCAAAAAAAAAATCTGAAATTCCAGATTGCATCAAGAACAACACAAAACACATGTAGAAAAATACTGAAGCACACTTACATGTGCAGTATAACTAAAATGTAATACATAACACAACTACCAAATGCTATTCAAACATACACAGAATTTTCAGTCAGAAATATTTTATTTGGCATGATATTATCACAAAATGAAATACAAAGGTAATACTCAATATTACAAAGGATTAATTTTCACAAATTTTATTGGCTGAAACATGCTATTGTAACGAAAGATATGAGGTGTTACTATTTTTAATCATATACCAGTGTTACTATTTTAAAATAATATCGTACTTAATATAGCTATTGACACATGTTTGTTGTCAGTGGGATAATAGCCACTCAAATAAAGCGAGAATGTCCATAGGACACTGATGCCCCTCTAAAATCTATGTAACGGCAAACAGGAAGTAGCTATCCAAGCCATCTGAAAATCCCTTAGGGCATACAGTATATCATGGTAAGTCACCCCAAGAAAAGTGGGAAGAAAATTTGTACGAACATGAGTAAAACTCATGCCCCATGACTCGTCGTCACTAGTGCATAAAAAAATATTATAACAAGGTATTTCAGATGGGATTGGCATATGTAATATAACAATTAAGGACTTTTTAAATCGGTCAATATGCTGTATATGGACCTTGTACACTGATATTTACCTCCAACTTCGTCATTGGTCAATATCAGTGTTCAAGGTCCATGTAAAGCACATTGACCTCTTCAAAATTCCATAACTGAATAATATCCATCTGGAGTCCTAATGCATGAAGAATTATGGGGTTATGAAAAATTTATACTGAACTGTTACAATAAACAATATACATGTACAAACATAAAATGAATGTGATAGTTTTAACAAACAATTAACAAAACAAATATTTGGAAATTAATTAACAAGAAGGTTCAAGAGGGCCTGTACCGCTAACCTGTAATATTTGTCATTTAAGGAGAAATATCTCCTACAAATGTCAAAAGAACAAAAATTATTACTAAAAATCACTGCTATTATGGTTCTCAAGTTATAGGCCAAAAACGTAAACAAAACAAAGAGAGAATGTGTCCATAGGACACAGATGCCCCCACGAAAATCTAAGTATCGCAAACAGGAAGTAGATATCCAAGCCATCTGAAAAACCTTAACGTACAGACATACTTAAGTACACACATGAGTAAAACTTAATGCCCACGACGTGTCGTCGCGGGGGCATAAAAATCGTTATTTCATTAGAGAAAACTGGTACAACAACTACCAAATGAAGACTTTTGTACAGCTCTTTAGAGTTCTCATACCAATAGTTTTTGCGCTTGGCTAAGTGGTTTCAGAAGAGAAGATGTTTTTTAAAGTTAACAAATGCAGCGGTAAACGACGAACGCAAGGAGACGACATAAGCTTACATGGACCTTTGTTCACAGTGAGCTAAAAACAAGAGGCCCCCAGGGGAATTTTCATGATTTAAGGAGCATTAGCTCCTACAAGGAGTCAGTGGACAACTTCGACCCAATGAAGACTTTAGTAGAGCTTAATGAGCTGAACATTTCAGCAATAGAAAGTTTATCTTTTATCGTTCTCAAGTTATAGTAAAAAAACACAAAAAATCACTATTTTTAACCTTCCAAGAGAGATAACTCCTACAAGGAGTCGTCGGACAACTTCGGCCAAAATTAGACTTTTATAGAGCTTTTGATTCTGAACATGGAAGGTCTCTTCAGATTTTACTATCTATTATAGTTTTTGAGTTATGATGCTCTAATGGTGGCCGTACCCCCTCTGGTCTATTTTTAGCTACAGCGGCCATGTTTTTCGACGGATCAAAAACCTTTTGCACAATTAACTAAGAAACATTCATACCAAATTTGATATCATTCTGCTTTGTGGTTTTGGAGAAGAAGATGTTTGAATAACTGCTAACGACGACAGACGCAAAGTGATGACAAAGCTCACATGGATCTTTGGTCCAGGTGAGCTAAAAAGAGTAACAAAGTTATTTTACACATTCTAATTGTTTTTTCAGTCCTCCACTCCTCTTTGGGGCATACTTAAGGAATTTGGAACATTCATCAATGATAATTGTTTCTGAAGTTGTGTGCGATACTAGAACTGCATCTGAAAATAAACAAAATATGTATTTTATTTAAATTATATTAGTAAGTTTGTATCAATGAACTACTATTTTTATGATGGTCATCACAAAAAAACATTGAAGACAATTTGATAAAGTTTAACTTTAAAAGTTTTAAAAATAGTCAATATTTTTCTTGATCATATAATAGAAAAGAAAGTCCATTTTCTTCGCTTTTTTTAAAAGAAATACTGTGAGCCAACTCAAAAAAGAATACCTAAAGCTGCCCGTTTGGTTAAAAGTCCAGGTGACTCCTTTATATCCTAACTTTGTGAGGGGTAAAATATCCTTTATATCCCCATCAATAAACATAAAAGGAAACTGATGAAGGAATTACATTGTTCCTAACTCACCTCTTATAACCCTGAAAAGGTTAGTTTCTTTGAATGCGGTCTTGTCATGTTTGCCAGTCATGTTCAAACATGACACGAGTCTGTTACTCATGAACCTATAAGGTAAAACAAATTATGGAATTGAAAAAGATGACAAGATTATGCCAATAAATTGTAAGCTTAACCCCGAAAAATTTCAAGATATTACAACTGGAAAAAACTCAATAAAATATTGTATTTAACATTATTGGTATACCATTTTTAGCTCACCTGAGTGGGAAATTTTTTTAAAATTAGAAACCAAATATTCACCTGCCTCAAAAACAATCACTCATTTATAGTTAACTTGTCACGGTTAATTCTAAATTGTTTCTTATAATTATATATGTATAAACTTAAATTCAGATCTGAGAGCTTTGTGATTTCCATTTTATATCGTACAGATGTCTTTTCGTAGTCACTAAGTGTCTAATACTGAGAACCGAAATGTTTAGAATTCACTGGACGTACATGTATTCATGTACATGCATTTGGTAGGCTTTACACCCGAATTGTGGGGGGGGGGGGGGGGGGTAAAATTAAAATAAGCCAGTGATTTTTTTCTTATATTTTATTTTTTTGTTAGAATGGATGCAAATTTAATGCATTTTCAAAATGGTTTCGCCAATAATAATCTTGAGATCATTTAATTACCCCTTTCGGCTGAACAACAACCCACATGGTACCTAACATACCCCCATTTTCATGCATTCCTGTTAACAATCTGACTTTTAAAACATAATACTCCCTAAATATGCTTTTCAGAGATTAAAAAAAATTAATGGTTAAGTGTGCACAAATACGTGTATTCAGCGTCGTAAAGCATGTTTTTCCGACAAGTTTACGAAATAAAGCTTAAATTGCTCATGTGCCGGCTTTAAACTAGCCTAAATCAAGCATTACATTTAAATACGAATAACTTTGACGACTGATAACTTACCTTGAATAGTTTACTACAAAAACACTCTAAATATTTGTTGTACTATATACTGTTACACCGCAATAACACACGTGGCCTAGCTTTTTCAAATAATTGACCGGACGTTAGGAATGCGCATGCTCAGATTTATGGCGGTGTCCGAAAAAAAAAATCGCGCGAAAATTTAAAAACTACAAAATTAATTAAATTATTTGAAAAATTATATATACGCAATATGCAGGTGCAGGTCATACGTCCGATAAAAAAATTGTTGAAAAAAACCTTTATTTTTTGCATAAAATTTACCTTTTTACCATTACATTTAGTGGAGAATTTTGCATTTTAAGGGAATTTTCATTAGATATTAGATCCGCTTCTGATGTGAATATACTGCTATTTATATCAAGGTCTTAGGGAATATGAAAGGCCAAAGAGACAACACCCCACCAGAAAGACAAATCCACGATAGCAATAATTATGGGTCTCAAATAAGTGAAACGCAAGAAATTACCCTCATCACAGGGGCAGATCGATCTAGGGTCTGATGATAATGGAACAAATAAAAATTTAGGGTAACTTGTTCAGAAAGCGTAATTTAATGAATAAAATGCCTTTCCTTGGATCCACGCCTGCATTATTTAATTAAATTAATTATAATTTTTATAGTAAATTTACATATTTGAACGACTTTATCCCCACACATATAGCTATTAAGAAACAGTACACAAAATGGACAAACTCGATCAACTGAAAAAAGTTGAATCATCGACGTTGATTAAACGTAGAAAATAGGTTGACACTTCTACGTTGAAATTATCCACTAAGAAACAACGTAGAAAATAGGTTGAAGAATCAACGTTGCAAACAACAACGTAGATTCAACGTGGTAAGTACGTCGATTTATCAACGTTGAAATCATCAACGTGGGAACAACGTGGAAATCACGTTGATCAACGGTGTCACGAAAAATCAACAGAATTTCCACGTTGATTCCACGTGGAGTGCCTGCTGGGTAAATGTTCTGTCCGATGTGCCATAAACGAATTCTTTGTGGAAAACTGTATTCTAATTTACATCCAATCAAAACTTTTGACTTCCTAAGTTGTCATGGTAGTTTAGAAAATTCTCAACACTTTTACTCAAAAAGAGCCTCACTCTGGGCAGGGTGCGTTCGACACCAATCTCAATTGACAAGGATCAGTGCCGGTTTTCCTACCGAAGGTCGGGGGTTTTCTCCGGGTACTCTGGCTTCACCCCCCCCCCCCCCCAATAAAAACTGAACGCCATGATATAGCTGAAAAATTGCTGATAGTGGCGTTAAACAACCTTTAAACAAAAAAAAAAAAACAAGAAAAAAAAACTTACAAAGATGATGAGGTCGGGATTCACTGCATAGTTTTAGGAAATTATCTGTGTTGTTATAGATTTACTTCCCTTGCACGTTTAATCAGGTGACCAAAATCCGCAAGGTTGGAAAATTTGGGTCCGGAAAATTTTTGAAAACGAAAGTAGTGGGTTTTATTTCGTTGTTATTTGTCATATCACGGACGACACTGTATGAGTCTACAGATAATGATACATAAAGGTAGGTAGATTCTTATTGTAGTTACGATCACATGATTTGTAGCAACAGACTGAACAGTTTGTAATTGTAAACAAGACCTTCATAGACTGTCATTGTCAATGCCACACCTTTTCAGGCTGTTGCATACCGCAAAAGGGTCCCACTATTTACGGACAAGAACCGAGTTGAAGGTAGAATTGACGACTTTCCAATTTAAAAAACGCCACCTAGTGTCCACTTCCGCTACTAAAAACTGTGGCTACAGCCGCAGTTTGTCCTGTTGAAACCTTTTGAAATGGACAATTGTCTCTGATAAATTTTCACGCTTCAGTTGAATGACATATGTCAATATCTGAGGGAGGAAGGTTATTTAAACCGCCTGCTGTGTAAACGTGATCGTTAATTAATTAACCAATGTTCTATACCCTATTTACCTGATGCTAATTGGAGGTAGAACCCCAGCCGTTTTATGGCTTGAATAAACAATCTTACCAGTGACATCCGTGTTGTATTCAAACTCACCTGTTGCCTATGGCTATAGATTCATCTACTAATAAGGTTAATTAGATGAAAAATTTAATTGGCATAGACAAACAATATAAAAACAATCCAAAATCTTTATTTCAATATCATAGTCTTTTAGTAATGATAGCCGTAGTTTTTTTAACAGGAAGTAAAAGTAGAGATAAATCATGTAAGACTGGAAATGGGTCATTCCATATGCGCGCCACCTACCGGTAACATGTTCGGTAACTCTAGTTTACATGTAAGACTGTAGTTGGTATACAAGCCATAACATAAATCTGTCACACTATACCTTCAATAAACAATTAATTGGGACCTACCTAGGTGAAAACCCCATTAAATAAAAAGGGATATTAAAATATGTATCAGATATACAGACCTTGCAAACTTTTGTCAAATAAAAGTGTGTATTTAAAAACTCTTAATTTATAAGTATACACAAAAGTGTTGACATATGAACTATGGTTAATAAGGCCAAAATAAATTGATAGTGTGTTTCCTATTCCACTCTTGAAAAGGGTAGGTTGGGTAGGTAGGGAAAAAAAATTATTTTAAAACATTTTATTTTGTTTTCAATACTTCATGCATGTACTGCTTTTCATCAAATCGTCCGCGGAAGAGGTATAATGATTAACTTTAAACATGTTAAAAACGCTCTGAGTAATCGAGAAGCGATGTCATGAAACTCTTAGGTTCCTGTATGTGGTCCCATTTTGTAATTCAAATTGCAATAATACTCAGGGCTCACCACACTGGGCGAAGTGGGCGACAAAGTCGCCCTACTAGGACCTGAAGTCGCCCTAAGGCGCCTCAAAAGCGAAGTCGAAGTCGCCCTGTCATTTCCCTCAAGTCGCCCGATGGTTCACATAAGATACTTGTAAATCTGGTCCAAATACTTCACCCAGGCTACCAATTTATCAGTAAATGTGTAATTCCAATAAAAAACGGCAAACAATATGCGTATTTAACATATTTTCAAACGATTTACGTCTTTCAAATGTATTACGCGCCATTTGTTTATTTACCCGATGTGACTAATTACCGGAAGTGAACAACGAAGAAAAGTAATGTACAACGGCCCATTATAATGAAAAATCGTTATTTTTTTGATAAACCCTTTTAATTGGTTTCAAACTTCAGTTCTTTCAAAGAGTATTGTACTTTAACAATATTATGATACAAGAACTCATGAATGAAGTTTATGTCTACACATATACAAATATTTTTGTTGATCTATTTTTATTTGTGAATACCTTGTATGGCTACAAGTACTCAAGTAGATAGAAAAATAGTCCCTATATCTGGTGTTTTTTTCATTGATTAATGATAAAGGTTATGTGCTGTTTGATATTGCATACCATGAATAATAATGAAAAAGAAAGAAAAAAAACTGAATCTAAGTGTGTTATGGTTTTAGAACACAAGAGAAATAATCCTGGAAATTGATGTAAATAATGAAAAATGTATGTAACTACTGCGAAATTAATTATTTGTACGGTCCCGCTGACTTCTCCCTAGTGTCTCCTGAAATCTCCCTATCAGGGCCTGACTTCTCCCTGTTTGGCTGCCAGGGAGAAGTCACTTCTCCCAATTTTTTTAGAGTGTGGTGACCCCTGAATACTACATGTGTAAATGGCTGTCGGCACGCCATGCTTTAAATTGAATCACTTTCATTTTCTGTTAGTTACAAACATTTTTAAGACGCAGTTAAAAAAATTAAAATCGTACACGGAAATGACCTGAAAAAAATAGGGATTTTTGAAAGTTGATTAAACATGTTAAATGTTATAGGGTCGATGTCCAAACTGGACAACATGCTGGAGGTAGGGTTGGGAAACCAGAAACACACAATTAATTTATTTTGGCCTTACACACAGTCATGTACATGTAACCGTATAGCTCGCATCAGTGATTCTCGCTATTAGGCTATTATTTACCGACAAGAAAGGTAAATACAATTTGTTGAAATTATGATAAAAATTATTTATGTATAACTTGAGCCATGCTTATTATTTTTGTATACAGCCTGTTTCCAGACCTCACGACGTGGAAGTGGTTCTACTTAGAGGTCCAATAAATTTTATTTTATTTCAAATTACTAACAAATTATTTCAAGAGTAATTCATATTGATATTGATAAAATCTATTAGCTGCGAAAACGTAGCTCGATGGTCACTCTTCTATTATTTTCTTTTGCGACCATAGAGCAATCTAATTAAAATTATATCTTCACTTAGCTCCCCCCTTTTTCATGTTTTTGCTATTGTTGTCATGAAGATCTAACAACATTCCATTAGAGGTAATCTCAGATTGAACTTCTGTATTGACCAATCAACTCTCTTCACCAACCTTTAATGTTGGGGAGTCCTCTGTCATTATTCGGAATCTCTCTGGCATTATCAGTGATTATTGTATCTTTTTCATAACTAAACCCCAAGATAAGATAAGACTTATGTTTACATGGTTTAATTGGTTAATTTTTTGGGAATGCCCAAATTTTTCATTGGACAATATTTATATCAAAAGTTCAATTTGAAATGACCTGTAATGGGATGTTGTAAGATCTTCAGAGCGACACTATCGCAAAGGGGGAGTTAGTGAAAGATTTAATTTTAACTAGATTGGACCATACTACGATTCAACTCCCTTTGAAAACTGTAGAAATAGTGCATCAATCTAGGTTTGCTCTTATTTGTTGATCTCCCAATAAAATCACTAAGTACTATATTGATCAACGTATATAAATCAAAAGCGGACATATTTTTCTTAAACATTCCTTTGGTGTTTACCTTTAGAACCTCATTATTAAGGAATTGACAACAACACTTCGTAGGATGCAATATTCTGTATTTATTCTTTTCGACTAGTTTCGGCAGATGCCTGCCGTATTCAGGACAATTATTACATAAAATTAATAGGCTTATATGCTTTTTCAGGTTCGCAAAAGTGATGTAACAATGTACAATCGTAGTTGTGACATTGTATAATTATAGGTTACAAAGTTAAAAATAGAAAGTAAACATTACAACATTAAAACGAAAGTGCACATATTGTCATATAAAATATATTATTTTTATAAAGAGGATTTATTAAATATATTGTAAATAGTGTTTATTTTAAATTCCCTAGCTGTTATAATTTTCTTTTGAGGGTTCGTCTAGGCAGACAGTGGTGTTGGATTCGTTTTTAGTTATAGTAGGTAATGGGGTTATGTCCATTATATATCCGTACAAGTTGGTAATATAAGGGCCTTCTTGAGTTGATTCTTCTGATATTGAGATGTATAAGTCTTCGTCCAGTATTGTTTTCTTTATACATGTTATAGGTTTTGTATATTCATATGGAGATTTAGAACCTCAGTTAATGACCACAATAACCTAAAAATATGTCTTGGTTTGTCCCCTTTTCACCATCTTGAATTCAAAGGAGATGGAGAAGCGACCATCAGAGCTACGGGGTTGAATCATGGCTCAATGGTTGCAAAAAAATAAAATTAAATTAAATTAAAAAAAAAGAGCAACCATCAGATCTAGAGCTGTAAGTTTTGGCAGCTAACAATCTTGGAAATAGCCTGGCATTGTAATAAACAAAATCTTATACAGTAGTCCCCCTCTTATAAGACCACCCCATCTGAGTCATGAAAGTGGTCTTATAATGGGGGTGGTCTTTCTTGAGGGGATACAATTTATACAGGTGTATAGACCTTGGTTGGTTGTTTAGCAGCAAAAGCTGTGAAGTGATCAAGAATCACTCAAAATAAGTATTTGTATTTTATTATTCAGTATAAATAAAAATAAAAAGAATTCATTTTTATCTAGATGATATTGATAATATAACAATTCCAAGTCTTATTAACAGTGAATGTTTCTGTTCCTGTTTCATCTGCATTATCGTTGTTTTTATCACTTTTATTTTCTGTCCACGTTCCACTTCGTAGTTTATTAAGGTTCCGTCTTATTTGGAAAAATCCAGTTTTTTCTCTGTTTCCAGTTTCCCACTTGACCCATGTTTTTGACATCGTTTGTAGTAAATTTTGATTTATGATTATGTTGGTACATTGTACTATTATATCCTTGTTGAATATTTCAGTCTTCTTGTAATAAACTCAATTTCTGTAATGCCGAAATTAAACTGATCTACAATATCCCACTTGTTTTCCCCTTTAATCCAGTTTAAAAACCTTTCTTTTACACGATTTCGATATTTTGTTTACCGGTTGTTGAACTGTTTCCAAACTGGTTTACGATAATAAAACCAAATCTCGTTCTATTGAGACTTCCAAAATAAACATCCGGTCAGTGAAAATGGTCGTTCGTGAAGGGATTTTACGTTGTTGTATCAAAAAACCGTGGTCGCTGGTCGCGTTTGAGGGGTGGTCGTTCGCGAAAGGTAATTTTACGTTAGAAACACTTAATGCATCAGGGTTTTGGCCGGATAAAGCGGGTGGTTGCTGGCGAAGGGATCGTATAAGAGGGGGACTACTTTACTTCTCACAACAACATAAACAATCTTCAAAGGTTATATTTTCGTTTTCAATTGCAGGCAATAAATGATTTTCTTGGTATGGTGTGACTTTTTATGTTGCTTTGCAATATTAATTAGCTGTAAAATAGCTGGCATATTGATAAAATGAAAACATAAACAATCCAAGTTATATACTAGTACATGTATCAGTACCTTGGAAGAATGGGATTGAAGTAGCATGACATAGTTATTTGTGATTTACATGTTTAAATAGCATTAGTTTTAGTAAAAGCTTGAATACTAATAAAATTTGTGTTAAATGCTTTATGTAATTATAATTAAGCTTGTATTGCCATTTGGTTATGCTTATGACTTAAATTGATGCTAACTTCTCTATTTCAAGTTTTTATTATTGAATAATATTTACATTGATTTTACAGGTAAAATACAATGATGATGATGTTGATGATGATGATGATGAATACCTGTTTACAATAGAATTTGCTTGTAACTACAAAGAAGGAACTGTATATTTTCTTGGTATGCATAACCTAAACAATTATGACATATATTGCAATCATTTTATGATACTGCCTGGTAATTGTTTTGTACAAATACATTTATGTCGATGAATTAATTTGAAATGTGTATGCAGGGTACATGTACATAGTACATCTGAAATATACAGGTATTCTTTGCAATGAACATTAATTTCATTCATTTATTTATTTATTTATATATATTTATTTATTTTACAGATAAATTAAACATTTCAAGCAAAGAATTTTTAACTTATCATGCTTATGAAAAACATACTGTAGATAGTAAGTGTAGTAAGTAAAATTAGAGTTATCTCCCATAGTACACAAACATACAGATTTTAACTTTAAATAGTTGAAAATAGAAAAACGATATTTTTTATTGGATCATAGACTATCCAATGAAATATGTAGATAGATAATTAAATGGTAAGGACATATAAATCAGTAACAACAATTTCCATTGGATTATCTTTAAGGTCACAATGTCTATTGAACAGCCTACATTGTGATGTTTTATGTTGGCGGGTATTTTGTGCCATTGATTTGGAGATATTTGTAAGTGTTACAATTTTAGTTTACTTATTTTAGTTTGTGTGTTGTATTGTGTTTTTAAATAACACTTATACAATATTGGTCTATAATATGGCATTTATTTGTACACTGGACCTATCGCTGTGTATAGTGTTACTACTGTGGAGATTTTTGTTCACACAATATTTTCATTGCAATAGGACGTTGTATTAATGTTCACATCACATTTAATACTTGGCGTTACTTCCGAACACCCTCTGACAGTGCCTCTAAATTCCAGTTGTAATGTGCTGTCTTTCTGTGTAATGGTGATGTCACATGAATGTCATATGATTGTCAGTTTTTAAATAGAGCCATTTAGAGATTGAAAAATTGTATGACATTTTTGTTGTTATTTTTAAATATAACATTTATTTTTTATTGATGTCAAATTTATTTTTAGGTCGACCTTGAAAATTAATTTTGTGCTCTTCATTCACTTTTTGACCATATGAACTTCCGGACAAAAAACATTTTTTTGTGTCCACACTTGTTTATATTTGAATTTGATTACTGGACACCGGATATAATGTCAAAAGGGTTTGTATCAGAATTACGTCAGTTACCATTAATACTCGCACAAATTTTAAACAACAATTTGAACAAAAATTTGACTGGATTCATTGCTTGTGACCCAACTGTATAATCAACCCGAAGTGTGTATACCGTATTGAGAATATTCAGTAGGAGCCCAGACGATCCAAGATCATAATCAAAAACCATGACTGGTTACAAAATATATTGAACTAAGGCAGCAGTTGTGGTTTCACAAGTCAAACTGGGAAAACTGTCTCAACCTTGCATTAAAAAGTTAAGATTTTTAAAGTAACATACGAATTAATATAAGAGTTATCATCAAAATGGACAATTAACACCTATTTAATTACTTTATTAGCATTGATATTAAATTACAGGTGATTAAAGAACATTTATTAGAAATGTTTCTCTTCCTTTGTTGTTATATAATAAGCTGTCTTTTGTATTCAAACAATGATGCGAGTTACCGATGTTAAAAATTATAGCATATCAGCAGCCACGGATAGCATCTCGGCGATTTCAATAGCCTCTCAGTGCCGAGATACTAAAACGGCCTGGGGAGAACACTGCGGTTATACTGACTTTCATTGATTCTAATTATTGTTCATCCGATTCGACTATATAAGATGTGGAATGAACAAGGTTTCTTTGTGATAATTGTCAGTTCAACTGTGTTTTATTTCGTAATTGATTATATAATTTTCTTTATTATAATAAATTAATTTATTTTATGAGATAGAAAATTCTGTACACAATGAGTGAAACTTTGGAACCTTTTGTAAACAAAACAAGGGGAATAATGAGCCCTTTTTAAGTCAATTGGGTACACAATGAGAAAAACTTTTCTTGGGAGGGGGAGGAATAATGAGCCGTTTTGAAGTCAGTTGTATTAATGTCCACATATGCATTACTTGTCACTGTAGAATGGGAAATTCAGCATGTTTCCAGTAATGATTGTGGTTCAATCATACTCCAGAAGACAAATTCAACCAAGTAATAAAGAATAGCAAGACAATTGCAGTAGTTTATAAAATTCATTACAACCGGAAACTTATAACAATTAGCATGAAGCAAAATGCATAAGGTGTGAATTGACCCAATACTAAATATACACTTCTGACATGTATGGGTGAGGTTAATAATCCCACGGTGGGGGCCATTATGGGTGTGTCATCCACTAGACTTACATGTAAACTTTCCAGCCCAGGGGTGGTCACGGTGGGACGTTTTTTTCCATGATGAAACAGGGCATTGTCAGTGTTGCACTTGATAATTTTTATTGCACCAACATTCTGATTCCAAACGATGAAATGATGCATCAAGAAAAACATAAAACAATTTAAACATTGAACCATTAACTTGTCTTTTAATGCTGTAAACTTTCAAACACGTTTCAGGTATAACAGTAGTAAATGTGTACCAGTAACAGGTTACCAGATTGTGTAACCTACATTAAGTATCGTATTGAATACTACGTTGTGTTCTGATTTGGTAAATAGTGGTCAGATGTGTACAATTTTTTGAGTTTTAAAAAGTGATAAAAATTTTTCCCAGATCTTGCGATATAAAATTTTAGTAATTTTTTTAACAATGTAGTATTTTTACATTCACTGCATAATTATACTCATGGTTGTGATAGCTTAGGAGTATTAACAGTTATAACACTCATGATTGTGATAGCTTAGGAGTAAAAACAATTATACATGTAATACTCGTGATTGTGATAGCTAAGGAGTATTAACAGTTATAATACTCATGATTGTGATAACTTATGAGTATTAGCAATTATAATACTCATGATTGTGATAGCTTAGGAGTAATAACAATTTTAATACTAATGATTGTGATAGCTTAGGAGTATTAACAATTTTAATCCTCATGATTGTGATAGCTTAGGAGTATTAACAGTTATAATATTCATGATTGTGATAGCTTAGGAGTATTAACAATTTTAATACTCATGATTGTGATAGCTTAGGAGTATTAACAATTTTAATACTCATGATTGTGATAGCTTAGGAGTATTAACAGTTTTAATCCTCATGATTGTGATAGCTTAGGAGTATTAACAGTTATAATATTCATGATTGTGATAGCTTAGGAGTATTAACAATTTTAATACTCATGATTGTGATAGCTTAGGAGTATTAACAGTTTTAATCCTCATGATTGTGATAGCTTAGGAGTATTAACAGTTATAATATTCATGATTGTGATAGCTTAGGAGTATTAACAATTTTAATACTCATGATTGTGATAGCTTAGGAGTATTAACAGTTATAATACTCATGATTGTGATAGCTTAGGAGTATTAACAAGTATAATACTCATGATTGTAATTAATTATCACTAAGGAGTATAAACAGTTATGATACTCGTGATTGTGATTGCTTAGGACGTATTAACAGTTATAATACTCATGATTGTGATAACTTAGGAGTATTATCAATTATAATTATCATGATTTTGATTGCTTAGGCGTATTAACAGTTACTGTTTTATTCATTTTTTTTTCATTTCAGACCGTTTGAAACATGACAACAGAGGAACAAGAAAACTTCTACCGCCATTCAACGGTAATTGTAGATGAAACTAAAGATTCATTCCTACATCTACTGGATTTCCATCTGACAAATCAAGGCATTACACTCCAGAGGTTCATTGAGATAAATGGACATGACATCTATCACCTGTGTTTCAATCGTTATCCATGTTGTCAGTGTCCACCTGGCACTCATGCAGAAATTCGAGGCAGTCGAGTCCTACATCCACCACAAATGGAGATATTTTTTGACAAAACTGGCCACAAGTTATCAGTACATAATTCTAGAAGTATATCAGCTCCACATTGTTGTTGTCCTGTCAATCCTAACCTCCAGCTACAGGACCTTGACTTTACCCTGGCTAGACTTCTTTTGGTTAACTTTACAACACTTGTGCCACAAGGATCTCCTGAAAGGATTGCTCTTGATGACTTAGTTAGTTCCAGAAACCACTCATTTGCTCATGCTAAAGAAGGAAAAATTTCCAATAGTGAATACCAGAAGTCCATGGCGGAAATAGAGAAATCATTATTAGTTCTAGCAAAGATATATGGGAAGGAAACAGAAACTAAACAGAGACTGAGTGACATCGCTAAACAACCCTTAAATTCTGCTTTATGTCTACAGTTACAAAGCACACTTCTCCAGCAACAGAATACCCTCCTACAATATCAGAATACACTTCTCCAACAATGTCAGATAGATGAGGTAAGATACAGTATCATCAAGAACCCAGTTTTATAAAACTCATCAAATTGAGAATTTTGTCGAATCTGCAATGTTGTCCTAATTGTCAATATTTGAGTTAGGGATAAATTGAAGAATTCTAAAATTTGAGATGTTTTATGAAACTGGGGCCACAGATTACAAAAATTATAAATATAGCTCATCATTTAAAGTTTGTATATGCAGGTGTAGAAATAGGAAAAGTAACTACAGTCAAACCTGTCTTAGCGACCCCCTCCATATAACGACTTCCTGTGTTATGCGACCGTATATATTCCTCCCGAGCATTTTCCCATTCATTTTACCTGTATATAAAGACTCCCTGTCTTACGCGACTAACGACTGTGTTTTCGTTCGTTTTGACCAAGAATTTGAAGAAAACCTGTCTAAAACGACTCTCGGGACTGTTAAAATCATTAAGCAATAAATAAACCCTGTCTAACGAAAAGAAGATTCGTAGACCATTGGCATTGTTGTCAATTATCAAGGTTCATTGAAGCGGAAAACTAAAGTATCAAGCGATCAAAAACTGTTTTATTATCTTAGAAGCGAAGTTCAGATTCCCTGTAAAATTTGAATAGTCGTCAATGTCCACATTCGATTTTGTTGCCATTCGGGTTGGAAATGATGATGTTTCTCATAACGGCGTGTTTATTGTATAATCGCGCCAATTTGTTTTACAAAGGGAAATAATCAATACAAAACCGGTGTACACTGGTTCTAAACCGACTTGCACTTTCTACATAGAGCTTATTGTGAAAATACAAGGAAACCAGTAAAACCGGTACAAAGAAAAATACAACAACTAAATTGGGAATAAAGTTGACGTGCGTTAATTCAATCGATATCAAAATGCTCATCATTGTATATTTTGTACTTGCATTATTTACATAAAATAAATGTCATATTTTATTGTTTACTTAATAAAATAAACAATGCAGGTCTTCAATTAACTCTTTCACATGCTGACAACATGACTTTGTTGATTGGTCTGCAAACATCATGAACTGTCTATAAAGACCCCTTGTCTTATGTGACCTTTTTTACGATTTCCCTTCAAAGGTCGCTTAAGACAGGTTTGACTGTATGGGAGTCAAAAGAACTCCCTAATAAACCAGTGAAGGAGTCCTTACAAAATGCAGGGAGTCCCATTTCCATTCTGAAAAACACTATTTTTTTGTCTGAATTTTTGCAGTTTTGGTCTCACACTGATCATTCATGAAGTTCTTGTATACATCATACTATACCTAACAGTTTGTTATGAACATGCCATGTTTATCTGAGCAAAATTTCTAAAGATAGATAGAATAACATTACACTAAACCCAGGAACTCTTTTGTTCAGCACACTTCCACTTGGACAAAGTTGTGCTGATCAAAATTGCTTCATGGGACACCCATCTACAGAACTTATCATGATGTTAATAATTATTCTTTATCTTTATTCTTTCAAGTGCAGCTCGTATATTTATCAAAGAAAATTGTTGAAATACAAAATACTTCGAAAGTTTTAACTGAAGTTTTAAACAAATTGAAAGTGTTTGTTTATAAAAAAAAATTAAGATTTTTTATTTATATGGGCCGTTGTACTTTACTTTTCTTCCTTGTTCACATCCGGTAATTAGTCACATCCGGTAAATGGAGCATACTCCAGTTGAAAGACTTAAATCCTGTGAAAAAATGGTAAATACGCATATTGTTTTCCGTTTTTATTGGAATTACACATTTACTGATAAATTGGAAGTCTGTGTGAATTATATTTGGACCAGATCATATGCAAATATCTACTGTGAACCATCAGGTGACTTTAGGGAAATAACAGCCAACTTCGAGGTGCGGTAGACGTAGGCAACTTTGTCGCCCACTTCGCCCAATGTGGTGAGCCCTGCTAAATTTTTACGGAGCCAGACGGGCTCTTACAGTAAACACCCAAGGAGTCCTTCCAAGTTTTAGGGAGTCACAGGCTGCCGGGCTACCGCTTATTTCGAGACCTGTATATGTACATTTATGGACATGTACAGTCCAAGATTTTATTGAAAACAATAATATTACATTTTAAAGTAATATTACTAAAAATGTAATATTACAAGAAGATGTAATTTAGTTTGATATTACATTAAACTGTAATTTAGTATATTACTTATTTGTGTAATATAAAATATATATTACAGTAATAAGTAATATTATGGAAAACTGTTTATATTATTATTTCTGGTAATATAGTTGAAGTAAGCATTTTCTGCCTCAAAATCACCATGTTATCAACTAGGGGTATCAAATTACATTAGTATAAATACTGGTTGGATGTGAAGATTCAGTACAGCTATCAAAGATAATGGAGAGTCAAGCAAGTACAGAAGAATCAGTAGAAATAGATGCTTTTAGAAGGTATGCCTTTACATTTTCTTAATTATTTATTAATAATTGAATTTTTTGGCAGATATGAACAATTTTCCTAGGTACTTGAATCATTTAACTAAATCATGCAATTTGTTTTAAATGGTTGGGCCTCCTATTAAAAAAGTGAGCTGTGTTCTGAAAATTATACCCATTCAAAAAACTTTTGAAATTAATGAGGAGATAACTCATGAGGGACTAAAATGTTCTTATTTCCTTCATTTTAAGCAACCATATGATTGCAGTATATTGTGTAGTGTAAATATATGATTTTTGCTAAAAGTATTTGCACAAATTTACATTTGTGTGAACTAAACATGCTAAATTGCTAGAACCAAAGTTTTTGGGAGCTATATTAGTTGTTGCAAATGCAAATTCTTGTCCTTTAATTATTTACATAAAAAAAAACAAAAAAATATCTATTTTATATTTCTTGGATTATTCATGATATTATTGCCATTAATTTAAAAAATGTATAGCATGTTTTCATTATTTCATAGTTGACATTTTAAGTGTTGCATTAAGAATTTGTAATAAAACTTTTTAAAGATTACACATCCTCCCAAGTCAGGGGTTCAGAGTCCACGTTCGCTCCATCATGATGGAGCGAATGCGGACTGGAGCGAACGTGGACTCTGAACCCCTGACTTGGGAGGATGAAGATAACAGTGTTAACACATCAAAGTCTAAAAGAAATTAAATGGTACAAATTAAAATTGTGCTGTTTTTAAAAGAAATTTAATATTATTATTATTGTATTTTGTACACTACAATTGAAACAATTGAGTTGAAACTAGTTAATCAATTATTATTTATTTAAAATTTTGAATTACTGATTTTCAAGAAAAATTAAACATTTTGTATTTAAGTGTTAAACTAAGAGATATATTAACCCCAAGTAATATTTGTGTACATAATTTGGTAATCAGGAAGCATTAACAAAATACTTCAATCATGTGAAATTTAGTTTTAAAAAGTTTTACAATTGAACAAAAAATGAATTGACTTTGCTGCCTCAACTTAAATTAATATGAGTAAATATTAATATATAAAATATTATCTCATTAATTTACGGATTGGTAATTGATTTCATGTTCTTTTCATCCTTAACAGTTCAATCATTAAGAGTAATCCTATGAAAGTACTAAGTATATCTCATATTTTACACCATGTACATGTTTCATATCTGATGACTAGCTAGTCATGAGTAACATATATATATATATATATATATTATATAATATATTTGTTTAAATGTATTTTGTTTTGTATTGTATTTGCTCAACCCGCATGAGTGTAATTTTGCAATTAAAGTGTTATTCTTATACTTAGATAGTTTCTTATTCTAGTGTAGACAAAAATATATCTGGTATGTCATGTTATGCATGTCATAAATTGTTATAATGTTGATAGAGGTTTGAATTATATATACTCGTAATTCATTGGAAATTATGTTATACAATAGAAGATATGAATTGCTTTTTACTTTGAAAATAGAATTAAGTATACTAATGATAAAATGTTATTTGTTTATGCCCCATCTACAAAAGGGGGGCATATAGTGTTTGTGTCTGTCCGTTCGTCCGTCTGTCCCAAATGTTACGAGATAGGGCATTATGTCTTTTGGACATATTCTTGTTTTTGAAAACTATTAAATGAAAAACTAAATGTTAATTGCACAAAAGTTACAGGAAAAAACAGTTAAAAGGTCACAATCTGTACATTCAAAAATTTGCTAATCAAATACATATAAATAAATTTTAGAAAATTATAAGTTGCTTTTGTGTTGAAAGAAAATATAGGTCCCTCATACATGTCATGTACTTAAAAAATTTAAAGAATATGACTTGATTTAACAACTATAAAATCCTTAAGGAACTAATGACCGGAATGCAACAAATGAAGTTTGTAGACTTTGAGGTTGCACGGACTCCACATGCATTTTGATTTACAGAAGTATATATTAATACACTGAAATCCATTTGTTAATTTCAACTGTTTTCAATGAAAAGATGTATTTTTTAAAAATTTTGCTTGAAATATGATTTCTCAATCTTGATAGCTAAATAGTTAAATGGCCAAGGCTCCAGATTAAAATTTTGTCATTTAACAATCATATAATCCACTGGAAACAATGTAAGAAGTTAATATATGAACACAACTGCAAATAACTAAAAACTGAAAAAGTATGGGAAGCCTTAAACTTAGCTCTAATTTAGTTACAAAAACACACAAAAGAATTTGGTGTTTTGAAGTCCCTGGCTGGACATAAATCTGTCACTATGGGTTACACTGCCGTCACCTCCGTGATAACTGTAGCAACTAACCACCAAAGGAAATGTCAAAACAGTTAATTAATGTATATAGTCAGGCACTGTATAAACTATTTAAAAGTTCACTTTAGGTCATCAGCACTGATTCCAACTGGTAATTTATAAAGTCAAAAGATGAAATTGTATCAAATAATATAAACATGTAAAGGAAAATAAGAGTAGTCAGAATAATGTCAAAACACTCTATAAATAAAAAGGGGGCAAAAAAAATTCCTCTTTTTTATAGCCATCACAAACAATCTTTCAAGGCCCCAAATTTGTTATAATAAAATAATTGCATATTTTCCCCCTTTTAAATCCTTGTTTTTTAAATGAAAAAAGGGGATACCCCCTTAATTCAATCACATTTTCATGGCGAGAAAAAATATTATTTAAAAATTTCATAGCACATGTGGTACTTAGTAAACCAGAACAAATTTATAATGTTTGAGTGAATAAAATGTGGCATTTTTGTGCCTTTTGGGTCCCTAATTTTACCAAAAAATGGGATCCCAAGATCAACCTCATTCATATTGTAATGGTAAAATTTCAAAACTATTGAATAGTAAACTAGAACTAAAGTTCTTGATGGAACACTAAAGTTGATGAACCCTTGCTGTTCGACTGCATAATACAATATTACATCAGCAATTTTTTTTGCATGGGTTAGAAATAGGGGTTTTACAGTCCAGATAAAAAAAAAACTGCAAACCAATAAAGCTTTGGCATTATTTTGGATGGTAAATAACTTCTTTTACATGCATACAACACTTTACAAACTTGAATTAAATAAATGCATTTTAAAATTTACCATACTCATTTTCATATTTGAGAACATTTATTAATTTACCATTTGGTTGAAAATAAATAACTTGATCATTTTAGTAGGAAAGCTTAATGTTCAGTTTTGGGGTTTGATAAATTTACATAGATTTCAACATGTCTTATACTATCCACTTGTGTACAAAAGGACAATTTGCTATTAGATAGATTCACCTTCATTATCAACATTGCCTATACTATCAGCTTGTGTACAAAGGGACTTCTAAAGTCTGCATAGGCTGTGACCATATTCCAGTCACCTATAACATCTCAAACCTTCCCAGTAAAAGATAATAAAATTTAATTGGTTCTGACAGCAGAGTTTAAATTTAACATGTTGTTAGAGTGCTGTGTCATATTACAAAAAACTCAAGATAAACTTTCAATGTTTATACTGTGGTAAAGTAAAAGTGATCATAAGTGAATTTTTATTCGTTTGCACAATGTGCAAGTTATAGTTGTATGGGATCATCAAGTTAGAGTTTCAGCTGAACTTTGATTTCAAGTTCAATTTGGAGTTCGAGTTGAATTCGAGTGACACTTCGATTTGATAATCTGAGTTAACTTCTAGTAAGAGTAGGAGTTTGAAGTTAAATTCAATTATTTGTATATTTAGAGTCACTATGTTAACAGACACACCTTTTAAAAAGTATTATTAACGGGGATTCGTAGTTACATCTAAATTTACATGTGTATCATAATATCCCTAGAAGATGAGCAAGGCTTCCTTTTGGGATGTTAAATCAACAAACAAATACGAGACACATTATTTAATCAAATGTAAACAGGTACAAAACAGCTAAATTTTAAACTCATGTATGTGACTTTTTAAGCACTCAATGGAACTGCAATGATAAGCTCCACATGTATGCAACATGTAATAATTGTACTTTGCAATATTGTGAACTGTATCCAGGGAGGGGTTAACTAATTTCTTCTTTAAGTCTAATTATTTTTGGATAAGTCTAACAATGAATGCACCCCAAAAGTACCTCAATTGTTTCTATTCCCCAAAAATAATGAACAAGTTAATTTGAAGTTTAACTTGAACTCGAACTCTAACTCGAAGTCATCCTCAAAGTTTAGTTTGGATGGTCAACTCAAAGGGTAACTTGAATTCCAACCCAAACTCGAAATTTAACTCTGTATCCAACTAGAACTTGTAGTTCAACTAAAACTTTAACTTGAACTCAAACTCCATGATCCGCTACACCCGGTGAGGTATGTGCTGATGGCAGGAAAAAGGGTACCTATTTTGTGTGTGATCAACTTCACCTACAGCTTTCAACCCAGATCCCTGAACCTTCACAGAAAGATAGCACTCATATTGAAGTTGTGTACCCGCATTATGGAATTGTTTGAGGAATTTTCACAATTTTTCCAGACTTGGGAACAGTCATTTTTCAGCAAATTGATAGAAGATGGTACCTATTTTGCATAATCAACTCCTTCTACAGGTTTCAACCCAGATCCCTGTATTATAAAAAAACCTGAATTTCACAGAAAGATTGTACACATATTAAAGCTGTGTAACTTTATTATGGAATTGTTTGATGAATTTTTTCTTTTTTTTTCAGATGTGGAACTAACTCATTTGTTTGGCAAATTTTTGTTAGATCATAGTAGTTTTTGTGTAACCCTCCTACATTTTTGACACATATCCCAAAATTTCTTACAACAAATTGTAAACCATTCCCCATTTATTAAGTTACTTGCTTTGCAACCCAACCATTACAGATTTTTAGAAGTTGAAATAGACATTGAAGATATACTACATTATACATGTATATTGTCAAAACGGAAATATGTTGATATTAATTTATACCGAAAAAAAGCGATTGTGGAAAGCCTATTGATATGTACAGGATGCATTGTTTTGCTCTCATTTGAAATTGCAACATTTGCCAATCTTGTTCAAAACCATGAAAGAATAAAGCCATTGTAATTGTTTATTGTTGTTTTCCTATTATCATCACTTATGAAGAGTCAGTTTCTTCATTTTTTTTCCTTGACACTTTCTACATAATGGGACTTCCTAAAGTCATAATACACAGAATTAAATGTTTATTAAAATGAATTTTACAACATCTATAAAGAATCTGAAATTCTAGCTGCCTTGTCATCAGGAAGGTTAAGGCAGAATGGTTGCTATCAGTAATACTTAGTTTTATTGCAATTTTATTACCAATCTTTCAAAGTTAATTAGTTTTATTTGTTTTGTTTTCTGGCCTCATTTTAAGACACTGCAGACTTTACAAGTATAGGAAATGTTGATAATGAAGGTGTATCTCTCTAATAGCAAATTCAAAGGGACTTGTGGCAAGTCTACGATTGGCCCAAGGTTAAAATAAGAGGCATACAATTCAACTCCACTCCTGAAATAGTCTGAGAAAGATCCCCTTCTTAAACAAAGAACAGAAACCATTAAAATGACAAATACAAACAAAAGCTTTGTCAAAGATTCCTGGCTTAGAACAGGCACATATTAAATGTGGGGGGGGGTTAATCATTTATTGGATTTTCAAAGTACATAGTTTAAAAATTAGAATTGGTTTGGTCATATTAAACTAAAAGCAGGTGCTCATAAAACATCATCACATGCTTTACATCTTGCATAGCTGGATTTATAGCTTACAAGCTATATGTCTCCCTTGTTTAATTAATGATTATAGATCAGTAAATATCAATTAAATTTATAGTCTTGACTGGTCAGTTCTTCACTGTAGATCTTTCTCATGACCATCTGGGAATTATATGGAACATCAGGAGTTAGAAATCAATTCATCACCTCTAATTTTCATTGCTCTAACCAGAGTAACTGTAAAGTTCATTAAGGTTTGATAAACATTGTTAGACATTAAAATGTGTGGTGAGGAGGACAAGGGCAAAGTGGAAGAGTTCAATAGTTATGTGATCGATTGATTGATAATGATATGAATTAAATAATCCAATATATACCAAAACTATATTTATTTAAATTTATCTCTTGTATCATATTGGACTTGTAAAAATTCTGATAGTT
The DNA here is from genome assembly GCA_944474755.1 of Limnoperna fortunei. Classification (NCBI taxonomy): domain Eukaryota; kingdom Metazoa; phylum Mollusca; class Bivalvia; order Mytilida; family Modiolidae; genus Limnoperna; species Limnoperna fortunei. The sequence continues at coordinate 3,582,309 of OX104119.1, forward strand.
TACAGTTGAAATCATAATTTTCATGTCATTAACCAGTAGAACAAGCTATTAGTATTAAGGGATATCAATAAAGGGAATTTACTTTGTAAAATATTTAAAAAATCAAATTTTAATCTAGAGTATAAAGGACATCTTAATAAAAAAGGATTCTTCTATATTTCCTGTATTACAATATAAACAAATTCTGTTATTCTTGCTAATTTTTCTAATTTTCCAGAAATAATGTTTGGTCTTTGTTCATGTCTGCCAAGCTCAATACACAGTCTATGGTTGCTTAAAATCTAGTAATAATTTTTCTTTTATCAATTTTTTTTAATATTTAATATTCAGAAGAATTTTTTTCTTGAATCGAAAATAAGTATATCATTATTATATTATTATTTCTTATATTGTTCCAACTATTCAAAAAAATTTCCCTCAAACATTTTATATTAATGATGATTTAAATTTTCCTTTACTCATTCCTCTATTTATATATGAAATTATAATATTAAAACAATTACTACATGTACTAGTATGATTTGTAGGATTAAAACAAAGCCAAAATATTTCCAACCTTATTTAACAGAACTGAATAAAACTGAATTTTCCCATAAAACTGGACCTCCCAAAATATATATCGGTTTGAGAACTTGGAGGTGAGATGCTTACACAGCTGTAATAGTAAATTTATCAAATGATGCGTTAAATACACTGTCTCCGCTGATTCTAACCAAGTAGCTATAGATAAGCGACTTTTAAATTGACCTAGAATTTGCAGACCATATTACTCCTGTTACTACAAACTGAATGAACTGTAAAAATAACTCTGCATGTGGAATTATAAAATTAAAACAATACAAACTTTACCAAAATCAAATACTAGTACTTTAAAACTGTTTTGCCTCCTGAACAATGTGTTTATAGTTCTGGTTAAAGAGATAGCTTTTGGTCACAATCATATTTTAATCACTGAGAATGTTTTATTTGATGAAGAATGGTATCACCATGAAACTTTATACACATAACCATCAGGGTATATGAGCAAAAAACCCACCATTTAATTGTAGTCTCGGTTAAATAATTGAAAAAATGGTATGTTTAACTTAGACAACAGAAATTTAATTTCATTCAGATTTTATCGATCTAGACAAAAATGTCCCCTTTTACAAAAAAATTTTGAGTTATAAGCTAATTTGATTGCCAATCATTTGAAAATAAATATTTTGCTTACAACCCCATTTATACAATGATCCTCCACTCATTAATTAAATAGTGGCATTGTTTCCCCTAATTGCTAAAGGAAAAAAGGGGGACACCCAAAATCAATCCCATCCGTCCATTCATGGTTAGGAACATATTGGATAACTATAACTAAAGTTATTGTGGGAACACTAAAGTTAACAGACAATGACAGACGACGATGACGATGACTGCATCATACCATAATACATCTACAATTTTTGTGCGGTCATATAAAAAGGATTTCATAGAAGATTCATTAGGTTTTCATAAAAGATGTTACCTATTGGGATCTATATTTTTACCACTTTATATTGAGATTGAGGTTTAGTATCAAATTGTCTTAAGATTTCGAGGTATGATAGACCATTAAATTTAATAAAGAGGGGGTTTTAAAATGAAATATCTCTTTTTAGAATCGTTAGTGTTTTGTCTCTTTAAAAAAAAACTTCATTGATCTTGAATATGTTATTGAAACAAAAATGCAAAACACGTAAAATAAAGTTAGGAGTCAACTTGACCATTAAAAATTTCTTTAAAAATACTGCTAACGGATAAATGGACCATACTTAAAGGACTGGAAAGGCTTTGAAACCATAATTGAAAGTAGATAAAAATAATTAAAAAGTATGATTTTAAAATAACATGTATATGTACTTTTGCAGTTAATAATGTAAAGAATTCTGATGTCCAACTCACCTATTTATTTTTATTTACATTTCTGTTGTGTCAGGTTAAAATTACATAATTTTTCTTCTACAAAAGCTTTATCCTAGTTAGCTTTAAAGCAAAAAAAGAAGCAAATTCATTTCGCATATATATATAAATTTACTAAAGGATTGATATAATTCAAAACATGTTATCATTTGATAATAGATATATCACCAGTTAAAAATATTAAACCCGCAAAAGCTCTTTTGACACAACATAAATGTTTTACTAATTTTTTCTTTAAAAAATGCAATTAAAAATGGGGTATCATTGTTCCTGCTGTGGTGCACTTTAAAGGAGAAATCAAGTCAAAGTTTATCAATAAGAACAAATTAATACTACATCCACACAATTATTCACTCAAAACAACTTCAGTGTGAATGGGATACAAGTTATGATGAATCGTTACATGTTTGATTAAAAACATTTGAAAAAGACAATACATGTATGTGAACTGAAAACAACTGTCCAGATTTTTTATTTTACTTTTTAATATATGTACATGTATATATGTACAGTCTTACATCTAAACCCAAAAATTCCCATCAAAATGATGTTGGGGCTTAACAGTATCATTTGGTCACATGAGCTGTATGACCAATTAAACTGTCAGTCCAATTATAATTTTTGATGGTGATAAATACCAGATGACTCTCAAACAGTAGTTTCAAATTGTCAAACATTTAAAACTTGAAGATGTTTATGGAATTCACTTGTTTGTATTGTTTGTAAATGATAGCTTATAATTAGACAATGTCCAATTTTCATTGTTTTAATTTTTTTAAGGAAAATCATCTTTAAAAAATCCATTATTTTTTTTATTAAATTATTTTGTTAGAAATTAATACAACAAAGAACAGAATATAATTTCAGGATTTCTTACAACAGAATACAATAAGAGGGGGTTCTGTCCACGAGTAGCTGTAATATCTTGCACATTTAACAGTAACATTAGATAATCTCGTACCTTTTTAAAATCTGGTATTTATCACCAGCAAAAATTATAATTGGACTGACAGTTTAATTGGTCATACAGCTCGTGTAACCAAATGATACTGATAAGCCCCAACATCATTTTGATGTGGATTTTTGGGCTTAGATGCAGGACTGTGTATAGAAACAATAGCTTTTATAAGGTCGGCTACAAAAGTACAAGGTTCTTAAGAAGTTTGATGGTTTGTAACAGAAAACTGTAATATAAGGTTCTTAAGAAGTTTGATGGTTTGTAACAGAAAACTGTAATATAAGGTTCTTAAGAAGTTTGATGGTTTGTTACAGAAAACTGTAATAAAAGGTTCTTTAGAAGTTTGATGGTTTGTTACAGAAAACTGTAATATAGGGTTCTTAAGAAGTTTGATGGTTTGTTACAGAAAACTGTAATATAAGGTTCTTTAGAAGTTTAATGGTTTGTTACAGAAAACTTGTAATATAAGGTTCTTAAGTAGCTTGAAATTTTGTGACAGAAAACTGTAATATAAGATTCTTCAGTAGATTGATGTTTTATGACAGAACACTGTAATATAAGGTTCTTTAGAAGTTTGATGGTTTGTTACAGAAAATTGTAATATAAGGTTCTTTAGAAGTTTGATGATTTGTTACAGAAAACTGTAATATAAGGTTCTTTAGAAGTTTGATGGTTTGTTACAGAAAATTGTAATATAAGGTTCTTCAGTAGATTGATGTTTTATGACAGAAAACTGTAATATATGGATTGATGTTTTGTTACAGAAAACTGTAATATAAGGTTCTTAAATAGATGTTTTGTTACAGAAACCTGTAATATAAGATTCTTAAGTAGATTGATGTTTTGTTACAGAAAACTGTAATATAAGGTTCTTTAGAAGTTTGATGTTTTTGGACAGAAAACTGTAATATAAGGTTCTTTAGAAGTTTGATGTTTTTGGACAGAAAACTGTAATATAAGGTTCTTTAGTAGTTTGATGTTTTTGGACAGAAAACTGTAATATAAGGTTCTTTAGTAGTTTGATGTTTTTGGACAGAAAACTGTAATATGAGTTCTTTAGAAGTTTGATGTTTTTGGACAGAAAACTGTAATATAAGGTTCTTTAGTAGTTTGATGTTTTTGGACAGAAAACTGTAATATAAGGTTCTTTAGAAGTTTGATGTTTTTGGACAGAAAACTGTAATATAAGGTTCTTTAGAAGTTTGATGTTTTTGGACAGAAAACTGTAATATAAGGTTCTTTAGTAGTTTTATGTTTTTGGACAGAAAACTGTAATATAAGGTTCTTTAGAAGTTTGATGTTTTTGGACAGAAAACTGTAATATAAGGTTCTTTAGTAGTTTTATGTTTTTGGACAGAAAACTGTAATATAAGGTTCTTTAGAAGTTTGATGTTTTTGGACAGAAAACTGTAATATAAGGTTCTTTAGTAGTTTGATGTTTTTGGACAGAAAACTGTAATATAAGGTTCTTTAGAAGTTTGATGTTTTTGGACAGAAAACTGTAATATAAGGTTCTTTAGTAGTTTGATGTTTTTGGACAGAAAACTGTAATATAAGGTTCTTTAGAAGTTTGATGTTTTTGGACAGAAAACTGTAATATAAGGTTCTTTAGTAGTTTGATGTTTTTGGACAGAAAACTGTAATATAAGGTTCTTTAGAAGTTTGATGTTTTTGGACAGAAAACTGTAATATAAGGTTCTTTAGTAGTTTTATGTTTTTGGACAGAAAACTGTAATATAAGGTTCTTTAGTAGTTTTATGTTTTTGGACAGAAAACTGTAATATAAGGTTCTTTAGAAGTTTTATGTTTTTGGACAGAAAACTGTAATATAAGGTTCTTTAGTAGTTTTATGTTTTTGGACAGAAAACTGTAATATAAGGTTCTTTAGAAGTTTGATGTTTTTGGACAGAAAACTGTAATATAAGGTTCTTTAGAAGTTTGATGTTTTTGGACAGAAAACTGTAATATAAGGTTCTTTAGTAGTTTTATATTTTGTGACAAAAAGTGTAATATAAGGTTTAGTAGTTTGATATTTGATGTTTTGTTACACAAAACTGTAATATAAGTTCGTTTGATTTTTAAAACTTAATTTTTGTTACAGAGACCATAATACAAAGTTCTTTAAATGTTGAATGTTTTGTTCAGATATAAAATTATGCAATTGTTCAAGTCTTCAGTTTTGTGGCAGAAAACTGTTATTAAGGTTGTCTGATTGATTACATATAAGCCATAAGGATTGTTATCTAAAACTTGTAATATTATAACCCTTTTCTTCATAAGTTAACTTGATTGTTGCATAAGTCGAGTCTTAACTAGAGCTCAAACTCAATGATTACCTACACCCGTTAGGTTTGGTCTCATAAATATACTTGAGATAGTAGTATAAAACATTTAAGACATTGTCTGGATATAAAGTAATCCCAAATTTAGACATAAATACAATGACATATTTACTAAGTTGTCAAAATATACAGTGGTCTCAAAAATACAAATGAGAAAATAGTATAATTTATGTACAATAAAAATATTATAAATTTGTCCAATTTCTTTACCTAATTGTTTTTCTTTTGTAGGGTTTGTTTGGTATTTTGTGTATTTAGATCAGTGCTCATTAATCTATAGTTGTAAAACGACTCTAAAATTCTCAGTATATCTGTCAAAACTGGTCACAGTTCCTACAGAGCTTGTCACTTATTTTTATCACTGACAGTTTAAAGCAGCAGTTATTTTATTGAACATAATTCTACCATGCCCAATTAAAAATTTTGCATTAATTAGCTCGTGAAAGAAATCCAATAGATTTAAACATGATTTTTACATTTTTATCAATAACTATTTTCTTTTGTAGATATATTTGCATTTGTAATGTTTTGATCATCACATTAAAAAAATTAGCTGCACATTTAAATCTGTAAAAGTGTACCAATATATCAATGCTTTATTATGCACTTTACAGTTTTCATTTCAAATGTATAAATATATTTTGCATTACAATTAAAATTATGTCCAATTGTTTGTTTTTGTTTTATTATAAAACATGTATTGTTTTGTAGATATAACTTATTATTTTTTTTAAGATTTAAGAAAGGGAGATAATAAAGATTTAAAAATTTTATATTACATTTTTCTGTAATATAAAAAGTACTAATGTAAGGGGAATAACCCTTGTTTTCTTAAACGAAAAACAATAATATTACTAAATAATGTAATATTATTGTTTTCAATAAAATCTTGGACTGATGTATATGTAGTATATGATTATACACTGTACATGAATTTTAAAATGTTGTAAAATGTGCTTCCTTTTATTTTACAAAAAAGAAAAAAAAAACCGGCACTGCTTACTCGTCTGGAGCACCAGAGTGCACCAATGGTTTTTATTGGGTTTGGGTTACTCTCTTTCTGTGTTTTATGTGTTTGGTTTTTGTGTTGTACTATATCCGCATTTGTAACTGTCCCTTGGCACTTGTTGTTCTTTAAGTTTTCTTTGCTATTTTCATATTGTCTTCTTGACAGAGACAAAATTTTAACAATCAATTCAACCTCACCAGGCGGGTTGTTGGCCACCACTGTACAAGTAGTCCTTCAGTTGATATTGAGTTTAATCAAAGTAAATCATTTTCACTTTTTATATTTTCAGACAATAAAACAACTACTTGGAGAAAAGAAACTGCCAGGTATACACAAGTATAAACTATTAAACTGTTCATTGTATTGCTAATTAACTCCCTTGACAAGGTAAAACTACACTAGTTAGAATGTTAGTCATCATTTGCATGTTTATCTATTGCATATTTACATAATGAAAGTTAGTTGTTGCACCTGTGAAGTTATGCTTCACTTAATTGATATCATAGTCCAAGTCAGGTTCTTGTGAATAAACTTTTTAATCTCTGCCTCCCAGATTTCTTTTTAACTAAAAACTTGCCTTGTATGTGGACATTATATTTACATTAGTTTATAAGTACATGTAGATAGTAGTCCATGAATACATGATGTGTATCTAACATTTTTTAGTCTTCCAAAAGAAACACACACAAAAGTAGAAAAGAAAACAAACAACCATAATATAACAAAACACTGAATTTCAATTTATCTTGTATGTTTTTAATAAATAAAAATTGTAACAAAAAAAACTGACAACCATGATGACATTAACAGATATGTTTGTATGGATCTGTTTTAACAAAATCATTTGGATCTATCCAGATTGTTTGACCACAGATCTAAGTGATGTCACTGTTACTGAAGGTTGTGACGCTCACTTTGAGATCAGGACAAAGGAATATGGACTGTGCTCACTATGGTTGCAAGATGGACGGGAAATTGCAAGATCTGATAAGTTTATAGCAGGAACGTCTGGTAAAATTCACAGTCTGGACATTAGAAACACTACACTATCTGATAAAGGAATATACACTGTCAGAATACAGGACATTGAAAGACATGCAAATCTATATGTAGAAGGTGAACAATTTTTTAAGTTTGAATTTACATGTGTTAATATTTCAATATTTAATGGACTTCTCATGTTGAGGATCAGTATTCAGTTGACTTTGTGGTTCATCTTTACTAACAAAAGATTAAGTAGTAAAAAAGACAAAATAAAAATAAAAACTAAATCCACTTTTTGGTAGAGTCGACAAAAAAATGAAAATAAAATTGAAAATCGGTCAGCATATTTTTATTTTTCGGAAACTTATTTTTGAGAAAATTTATTGCTATGATCCACAAATATTATTGACATAAGTTCAGTCAGAATAAACATCCATTGTTATAATATTCATTTTATATCATATATCAAAGAATAAATCTAAATGATTTTTTTTTTCAGTTAAAATATATCATGATCTATCGTTTGTCACTGAATTTCATCTTGCACCTTAGTTTTTGACATGACCTGGCCAAGTTTTTACCTAGTTACAGGCTAGGGACAAACATTCCGAAAGTTTTCTCAAAAGTATATGAAGTGATCTCTTAAATGTTCTCAAGTTTTATCAAGATTATACCAGGTGACCTACTACCTGACTTGACTGGGCCTATATTCTAATATTCTTGGCAAATTTAATCAGATTGTTCAAAACTTTGTGCAAAATGTCAGCATGAACTATTATTATGCATACACCACACCAAGTTTATGAGTTGCCATTAACCAGTTAAAATTATTTAAGGCCGAGTCCGACCAAAGACTTAAAAGTTGTGGCTTCCCTGCTAACGCTCAGGGCTAGGGGACAGCATTACGCCTGTCTCGTCGGTGTCAGTATAATGGACCGGCCAGGTTCAGTCCCTGGGCACTCATAAGTGCCCCTGTGCTCTAAGATAGAAATGTCGCTGCACAGTATCGACAAAATGCCGCCTATGCCTAAATTATTTAATATTTGCTTAAATTAAAACATGAACAATATTAATGTGAATTATGTTGGACATGTTTTCATTTAAACATACTTTCTGGTTTGGGGCCTTTTCGGTACCCAATCATCAAAACACAAGTGTAAGTTTGCATGAACTGCGTCAACGGCTTGTCATATTTATGTGACCGGCCATTTTCCTTATTTAAGTCAATAGATGTTGTGTGATTTGAACATGCTAAAATTAGAAAAATAAAACGAGTACAACAAATATAATAAATTAATTAAAAGTCATTTTTACCCAAATGATTTGACGACTTGGAATGGAAGTTGTTGTGCTATGGTTGTCTTATCCTCCAGTTCAATGTTAACAATTTTGTAGTTTTCGCCATGATTTTCTCTGACAACCTCTGCTACAGTGTTCGACAATAATATTTTACAAATTGATGCCGATTCCTTGTTGTGGTTTTTTATTGTCGATAAATAGGTGGACTTTTCATTGTTAATTTCGTCCAATTCCATAGCCATGCTGTCAATGGTACACTATGGATGGTACAGATGAATTAATTGGTTGAAAGGGTGAATATTATCCAATCAGATTTGCCGACAGATGTCAACTTGACTGCTACTTGTTTTACCTTTTTATTTGGAAGATAAACTAGAATATCTCGTAAACCAGTCGAAAATAGTTCTCTGACAGATCGTGAGTAATTTTATTTTGCAAGGGAGGGAATTCATCAAGTCAACGGAGAGAATAAAAATAAAAGAAAATTTTGCTTCTTTTATTTTTATTTCATTTCGCCAGAAGTTAGGGTCGGCGCTCCCGTAAAAAATAAAATATATTAATGTTGGCCTAATCTACTTTTTGGAATTCGAAAAAAACAAAAGAAAAAACAAACAACACAATATTGCAGGATATTATTTTCTGGCCCATTAAAAGCTTATTTTTAATTGACTTCAATGTTTGATTTTTATGTTTCATTACATGAGGAAGGTTTGCATGCTGCCACAAAACCAGGTGTGACTCACCATATCTATGTATAACAAGTCAGGACCATTGCTATTTTCATACTCCTGTATGCAAAGAAGTTGATCACCAAACCATATCTGTATTTTTCAAGTTTGTTCAATAAATCTTGTAAATATTCTTATTTTCAATAGGATAATGAAAAAAATTATTTGGTAAGTTTTTAGTTCAGGATAAAAAAAATATATGTCCCCAAACCATCCAGATTTCTTGTTATTTTATATTTGTTTTTCAATAGTCAGGGCGATGGTCGGGGGTTTTCTCCAGGTACTCCGGCTTCCTCCCCCAATAAAAACTGGACGCCATGATATAGCTGAATAATTGCTGAAACACCATCAAACAAACAAAAAACAATAGTAAGGGTTTCCCTACAATTCCCCTACAACCCCACCTGACTAGGATGTGACAATTATTTTCAAATTTAAAAAAAACCACAATAATATTGATTAATCCATATAAATAGGGCAAATTATATTGAATCCATCTAATGTAGTATGAAAAATGTGTTACATATACAAAATTAAGAATATCAAGTGACACTATTTCATAAATATTTTAAGCTCACCTGACCCAAAGGTCAGTGTGAGCTATTTTCATCCCTTTGCTTCCGTCGTTTTCGTCGTCGTCGTCAGCTGTAAACTTTTCACATTTCAGTCTTCTTCTCCAAAACCACTTGGCCAATTAGAACCAAACTTGACAGGAATGTTTATTGGGTGGTTCTTTACAAAGTTTGAGTTTTGGTGATGATCACATATATTAAACATGGCTGCAAGAGCCATTAATGTGTTCTGATTGGCTGAATTTCAAAAATCTTCTCATAAACCGCTTGTCATCATATTAATTTGAAATATGGCAGAAATGTACCTTAGATGGTCATCTACAAAGTTTTTTGTGCCAATCCAAAATCCAAGATGGCCACCATCGCCGGACATAGTTTAACATAGTACCCTCAGTTAAAAACATACAAACAACTTCTGTTCAGAAACTGTTCCACACATTGAAGCTAAATTATGAAGAAATGAAGGTTTGATAGTTATCTTAATATTTTAAGTTTTTGGAGCCAATTTTGCAAATTAAACATGGCTTCCAGGGCCACTAATGCATTCTGATTGGCTGAATTTCAGAATTCTTCTCATAAAACGTTTGGCAGATTTATTTGAAATATTGCATTAATGTATCTAAGACAGTCAGGGAGATCATCAAAAACAGTTATAATTTGTATAACTGATTTTGGTTATCTGAATTTTAGAAAGATAACCATTTTCAGTTACTTTTGTTAAATTGATCATTTTCAAACCTACAAATTTTCATAGTTAGAGAATTTCCCCCCACGAGGCAATTTTTTCCTGCATTAATTTAACTATAAACTGTGTAGTTCAGCTATGAGTTTGAAATTGCAAGGTTATCTTATTGGTACGCAAGCCTCTCAAAGATGATGCCCATGGGAAATTAAAATGTCATTGATTATCACAGCACCAGTGCTTAAGATTTCAAATAAATATACCTTGTCAAGCCATTGATAATCTATCAATTAAGATCAAAATGGTCAATTTATGATAAGAGTTAAATGAAATTTTACACTATTGTAAAATTGGTTATTTTTAGCAAGAAAATAGAAAAATAACTGAAACTGGTTACATTTATTAAAAAAAATTAAGGGAAGTAACTCAAATCTGAACAGAAAAGTACAAATAAGTAACCTAGAATGGTTATAAAAATTATAACTGTTTTTAATGATCTCCCTGACTGTAAGATGGTCCTCTACAAAGTTTGTGTTTTTTGTGCCGATCCAAATTCCAAGATGGCCACCATTGCAGGACATAGGACCGTATGGGAAAAACATACAACAACTTCTTCTCAGAAACTGTTTCACACAATGAAGCCAAATTATGAAGAAATGATGGTTGGATATTAATCTTATTATTTTGAGTTTTTTCGAGCCAATTGCAAATTGAACATGGCTTCCAGGGCCACTAATGGGTTCTGATTGGCTGAAATTTCAAAAATCTTCAGCATCATCATGTAAACTCTTGAGCATTTTATATCAAAATTTGTAAGACAAGTAATGTCTCTAACACAAATTTTTGTGAGTCAAGTGAGCGATACAGGCTCTAAGAGCCTCTATTTTTATAAAGTAAAGAAAATTGTATTGTTTGACTGGGGGCAGAGTTCATCACATCTTTTAAGTTTTGTATATCCTTCTCAAGATTTGAGGTCAGCTTTTTAGCTCACCTGACCCAAAGGGTCATGTGAGCTATTGTTATCACTTTGCGTCCGTCAACGTCTGCGTCGTCGGCGGCGTCTGTAAACTTTTTACATTTTAATCTTCTTCTCTGAAACCACTTGGCCAATTAAAACCAAACTTGGCCATAATGTTCATTGGATGGACCTTTACAAAGTTTGTGTTTTTTATTTTGATTGGTAAACCAATATGGCCGCCACCTCAAGACTTAGTTTAACATAGGACCCTATGGGAAAAAAGTTTAAAAGGGCTTCTTCTCTGAAACCGTTTACCCAATCAAAACTTATTTTACTAGCAATATTGTTTGGATGGTCCTCTATAAAGTTTGTGTTTTTGATGGGAATTGGAAATTCAAAATGGCTGCCACCGAAGGACTTAGTTTAACATAGAACCCTATGGGAAAAAGTTTTAAAAGGCTTCTTCTCTGAAATCGGTTAATCAATGGAAACAAAAACTTACTAGCAATATTGTTTGGATGGTCCTCTATAAAGTTTGTGTTTTTTATGGCAATTGGAAATTCAAAATGGCTGCCACCGCAGGACTTACGGTAATTTAACATTGGACTCTATGGGAAAAAGTTTTTGAAGGCTTCTTCTCTGAAACTGGTTAATCAATGGAAACAAAAACTTACTAGCAATATTGTTTGGATGGTCCTCTATAAAGTTTATGTTTTTTATGGCAATTGGAAATTCAAAATGGCCGCCACCGCCGCAGGACTTAGTTTAACATAGGACCATATGGGCAAATAAAAAAAATCTTCTCTATACAACTGGTTAACCAATGAAACAAAGCTTTCTAGTAATATTGTTTGGATGGTCCTATTATATATAAAGTTTATTGAAAATTACAGGACTTACTTTAACATCAGGGAAATGCCATCTTCATTACCTATAAAATCAGGTGAGCGATACAGGCTCTTAAGAGCCTCTGGTTTTTAGCTCACCTGACCCAAAGGGTCATGTGAGCTATTGTTATCACTTTGCGTCCGTCGGCGTCGTCGTCGGCGGCGGCGGCGGCGGCGGCGTCTGTTAGCTTTTTACATTTTAATCTTCTTCTCTGAAACCACTTGGCCAATTGAAACCAAACTTGCCCATAATGTTCATTGGATGGACCTTTACAAAGTTTGTGTTTTTTATTTTGATTGGTAAACCAATATGGCCGCCACCTCAAGACTTAGTTTAACATAGGACCCTATGGGAAAAAAGTTTAAAAGGGCTTCTTCTCTGAAACCGTTTAACCAATCAAAACAAAACTTACTAGCAATATTGTTTGGATGGTCCTCTATAAAGTTTGTGTTTTTGATGGGAATTGGAAATTCAAAATGGCCGCCACCGCAGGACTTAGTTTAACATAGAACTCTATGGGAAAAAGTTTTAAAAGGCTTCTTCTCTGAAACCGGTTAATCAATGGAAACAAAAACTTACTAGCAATATTGTTTAGATGGTCCTCTATAAAGTTTATGTTTTTTATGGCAATTGGAAATTCAAAATGGCTGCCACAGCAGGACTTAATTTAACATAGGACCCTATGGGAAAAAGTTTGAAAGGCTTCTTTTCTGAAACCGGTCAACCAATGGAAACAAAACTTACTAGCAATATTGTTTGAATGGTCCTCTATAAAGTTAATGTTTTTTTATCCCAATCGGAAATTCAAAATGGCCGCCACCGCAGGACTTGGTTTAACATTCAACCCTACGAGAACAAAGTTTAAAAGGGCTTCTTCTCTGAAACCGTTTAACCAATCAAAACAAAACTTACTAGCAATATTGTTTGGATGGTCCTCTATAAAGTTTATGTTTTTTATGGCAATTGGAAATTCAAAATGGCCGCTACCGCAGGACTTAGTTTAACATAGGACCCTATGGGAAAAAGTTTTAAAAGGCTTCTTCTCTGAAACCGGTTAATCAATGGAAACAAAAACTTACTAGCAATATTGTTTGGATGGTCCTCTATAAAGTTTGTGTTTTTTATGGCAATTGGAAATTCAAAATGGCCGCTACCGCAGGACTTAGTTTAACATAGGACCCTATGGGAAAAAGTTTTTAAAGGCTTCTTCTCTGAAACCGGTTAATCAATTGAAACAAAATCTTACTAGCAATATTGTTTGGATGGTCCTTTATAAAGTTTATGTTTTTTATGGCAATTGGAAATTCAAAATGGCCACCACCGCCGCAGGACTTAGTTTAACATTGGACCCTATGGGCAAATAAAAAAAATCTTCTCTATACAACCGGTTAACCAATGAAACAAAGCTTTCTAGTAATATTGTTTGGATGGTCCTAATTAAAGTTTATTGAAAATTACAGGACTAACTTTAACATCAGGGAAATGCCATCTTCATTTCCTATAAAATCAGGTGAGCGATACAGGCTCTTAAGAGCCTCTGGTTTTAATTGGACTTGCTTTTTATATAATTTTTTGCTTAAACATGAATAAGTTTTGGAAGTATAACATTTCTGGAACATACAAATGAAAAAAATCTTGACAATAAAGATACAAACACATTTCTTAAATGAACTTCTATTACTCGCATTCATAAGCCATACTTGTGTTGTTTACCATTATGCATTGCAAATGTTAATATCTTTTTAGCTCACCAAAGGGTCAGGTGAGCTATTGTTATCACTTTGCGTCCGTCGTCGTTGTCGTCGGCGTCTGTAAATTTTTTACATTTTAATCTTCTTCTCTGAAACCACTTGGCCAATTGAAACCAAACTTGGCCATAATGTTCATTGGATGGACCTTTACAAAGTTTGTGTTTTTTACTTTGATTGGTAAACCAATATGGCCGCCACCTCAAAACTTAGTTTAACATAGGACCCTATGGGAAAAAAGTTTAAAAGGGCTTCTTCTCTGAAACCGTTTAACCAATCACAACAAAACTTACTAGCAATATTGTTTGGATGGTCCTCTATAAAGTTTGTGTTTTTGATGGGAATTGGAAATTCAAAATGGCCGCCACCGCAGGACATAGTTTAACATAGAACCCTATGGCAGTCTTCACGAAATGCGTCGGTCCGACGGACAAAACCTATATAATAACGCTTGGACCGGTAAAAAATCGTATTTCGTCGGTCCGAAAGTCCGACATTGTTATTATCGAAGTTCAAGTTGTCCTGATGGTTCATTCACAGAAAATACTTATATATCTGGTTGTACTGATTCACACAGACTTCCAACTTTTGAGTAAATATGTAAAACCAATAAAAATTGCAAAGATCCTGTGTATTTAACTCATTTTTGAAACATTTTAGTTGGGCAAATAAATTAAGCTCCATTTGTTTATTTCCGGGATACGTCTAATTACCAACAGCGAAAATGAGGAAAAAAGTAGACTACAACGGCCTTTAATGAAAAATCGTAACTGTTTGATAAACAAACACTTTAAAATGGGGTTGAAACTCAAAAGTTCATTTAAAACATATTTTATGTTAATCATTGGCTTTGATAATATATAAAATATATACTAGTAAGCTGAAATTGAAGAATAAAGATAACTAGTTATCAATGACCACATGATGATTTCTGTAGATGGGTGTCCCATTGAGCAGTTGCTTTCAGCTTTGTGAAGTATTGCTGTGTATAATAAATGTTATTTTATTTATATTCTTTAGACACATTTGTCCAGATATACACAGCTTGTTTATAACAGTTATGAATAGTATGATGTTTACAATAACTTTTATGTATGATATACATGTATGTCTGTATCTACATGCATATAAGGTAGCTAGTTAAATGTAAACAATGGCAACATCAGACAAATTTGGTCCGGCAAAAGCTGCTTCGGTCCAGCATTTCTGGGGAAGTTGGTGGACCGAATGTCCACCATTCTTTGGAAAGATTTGGTGAAGACTGCTATGGGAAAAAGTTTTTAAAGGCTTCTTCTCTGAAACCGGTTAATCAATGGAAACAAAAACTTAGTAGCAATATTGTTTAGATGGTCCTCTATAAAGTTTGTGTTTTTTATGGCAATTGGAAATTCAAAATGGCTGCCACCGCAGGACTTAATTTAACATAGGACCCTATGGGAAAAAGTTTGAAAGGCTTCTTTTCTGAAACCGTTTAACCAATGGAAACAAAACTTACTAGCAATATTGTTTGGATGGTCCTCTATAAAGTTAATGTTTTTTTATCCCAATCGGAAATTCAAAATGGCCACCACCGCAGGACTTGGATTAAAGTGCCATACCAGTCTAAAATATATTTTTTTTGTTTTAAAGGAAAAACATAGAATATACTGTTTAAAAAAAATGCAAAAAGTCCGATAAAAATATATTCTATAATAAGAGAGTAGTAAACGGTCAAACATAAGATTTGCACCTGTTGACGGATATTCCCGAACACGTGCTGGTCACTTCCGGTATTTTATCTAAACCATGTGTGACGTCACAGCTTGAACTGTTAAATGCCATGGCACCATTTACAATATCGAAACACCAGACAGACTATTGTATAACTTTTGTTTTTTAATTTTTTTTTCGAATATAAACAGTACACGGGGTATTGGACAATGGCGATCGAAAGAATTTTAATGACACAAATGTTTCTTAGAAAACAAACGGGACATTGCCATTTTATTTGTTTAAATTTCTTACTAAACATTTACCTATTTTAATATTAAATGCTAAAATAAGGGATTAAGTCGTTCTTTTTCGATAATGCGGATGCGGGGGGGGTCTCCTTACCCGTTTGAACCATACCACTCCAACTCCGACGATTTTGATGAAGATGAAAATATCGAAACAGCAGACAGACTACTGAATAACTTTTGTTATTTATTTCTATATCGAATATAAACAGTCCACGGGGTATTAGATAGGGGATCTTTTAAGAGAAATAATAGAATATGTTTGAACAGTATTTTATTTAATGACAAATGTTTCGGCAGAAACAAACGTGGCCATTGCCATTTTATTATTTTAAATGTCTTACTATACACTTTACCTATTTTAATATGGAAAAAAAAACGTGGATTGAGTCTTTTGGGGGAAAAGAGGGGGGGGGGGTCATTAAAACTAACATACTTATTATACAAATTTTACATATTGTTTTTTTTTTCCTCTTAACTGTCTCTGAAATGGAAGCTTTCAAGTGTGAAATGAAACGAACATTGAGCCGAAAATTACTGTTGGACCGTTACAATGTTCTATTTTTACTCTATGAAATCTGTCCTTATTCACAGAGTTTTGTGTCCTTTGGAAAGGAATGCATGGAAACTCCATCTGAATTTGTGTTACCATAGTTTGCTGCAACACATCTCACCCAACTTCATCTGCTAGTACCACCGCGATCTCATCGTGGCATCTTAAAGTTAAAAAATGAATTAAATATTTAACCACATGCGTTTGTTGTTTGTTTACCGGAGATCATCTTGTGACGTAGACTTTCGATCATTGGCGGAAATTACCGATCGATAGATAACTGATCTGTTTGAAGTACACCTGTCAGTATATCTCTGTAAATACGAAAAATTTTTAAAAACGGTTTTTAGAAATGTGTTTCTAAATTTGATTTTCTATATGAATAAATATTTTTTAAAATTACTATTTTTACATTGGTATGGCACTTTAACATTCAACCCTATGAGAAAAAAGTTTAAAAGGGCTTCTTCTCTGAAACCGTTTTACCAATCAAAACAAAACTTACTAGCAATATTGTTTGGATGGTCCTCTATAAAGTTTATGTTTTTTTATGGCAATTGGAAATTCTAAATGGCCGCTACCGCAGGACTTAGTTTAACATATGACCCTATGGGAAATTTTTTTAAAGGCTTCTTCTCTGAAACCGGTTAATCAATGGAAACAAAAACTTACTAGCAATATTGTTTGGATGGTCCTCTATAAAGTTTATGTTTTTTATGGCAGTTGGAAATTCAAAATGGCCGCTACCACAGAACTTGGTTTAACATAGGACCCTATGGGAAAAAGTTTTTAAAGGCTTCTTCTCTGAAACCGGTTAATCAATGGAAACAAAAACTTACTAGCAATATTGTTTGGATGGTCCTTTATAAAGTTTATGTTTTTTATGGCAATTGGAAATTCAAAATGGCCACCACCGCCGCAGGACTTAGTTTAACATAGGACCCTATGGGCAAATAAAAAAAATCTTCTTTATACAACCGGTTAACCAATGAAACAAAGCTTTCTAGTAATATTGTTTGGATGGTCCTAATTAAAGTTTATTGAAAATTACAGGACTTACTTTAACATCAGGGAAATGCCATCTTCATTGCCTATAAAATCAGGTGAGCGATACAGGCTCTTAAGAGCCTCTGGTGTTTGTTACACTTCTGACCTTAAGAATCTCAAAAATACTTGATCATTACACCTAAGTTATACATTTAGAGGCTCATTAATATCTGCAGACAAGTAACATGAGTAATATTCAGACATTGTATCCAATATACAGGCTTTATTATATAAATTACATCTCTAAGTAACTGGGAATTAAATTTCCAATAACATCTTTCTCTCTTGGCAAGGCTGGAAGAAAATGTAAAAGTAATTTCTACATGATCAGTTTTATACCCTAGAATTTTTTTGTTCATGAGTGAAAAAAGATCCTCAGATATTAGAAAAAAGTTCTGATGACTTTGTTTTATTGGGAAACATTGATGCCATGTATATTTTCTGTCATCTGGCAAACAGGTCCTCAACGCATGGGTCTAGTAGTTCAAAAGTTTCTTTCATTCAATTTTTCTTCTAGAATTTTGGTTCCTAGCACGTATAATGTTATATGTATCTATGCTATTATCTTGAACAACATTCCAATCACTACATAATAAGTAGCGTGTATTAGAAAAAACAGCAATATGCTACTTTACAGTCAAACTTCGATGGCTCAAACTAAATCAGGAGTTCGGGAAACTGGGGTCTTGTGATTTGCGTAAATGGGTCATGATCAAACTGGAATCGATATCGGTTTCAATTAATTTCATGTAACGTTGGATTAATAAAACTGTGTTTCTTCATTGTATTGGATAAATCTTGATTATTACGTACATATTGTTAAAATGAAATTGTTTACTTTAATGTTTCTGGTTTAATTTTGTATTAATAAAAAGATTGTATTACGTAATTGTGTCATTGACCACAATTTGGATTGTGTATTAATTAAAACCTTTCCCAAAAATACTTTGTCAATTGAAACCAATTTTGGAAGAAATGATTATTAGGTTTTCTTTTCACATTATTGCGTTCTGATTGGCTGAATTTAAAAAGCCTTCTTACAAACTGCTTGGAAGATTGAGTAGAAATATTGCAGATGCTCCTCTTTAAAGTTTGAGTTTTTTGTGACAATCCAAAATCCACCGCAGAACACACATTACATAGGACTCTATGAAAAATCATACAGTTTTTTCTGTGAAATAGTTTACACAATTACTTTTGTTGCAGTTATCTTACTGTGAGTTCTGTTCACAATTCAACGTGGCTGCCAAGGCCAATAATGTATTTTGATTGGCTGAATTTAAAAAGCCTTCTTACAAACTGCTTGGCAGAAATATTGCAGATGCTCCTCTTTAAAGTTTGAGTTTTTTGTGACAATCCAAGTTCCACTGCAGAACACACATTACATAGGACTCTATGAAAAATCATACAGTTTTATCTTTGAAACTGTTTTACACAATTACTTTTGCAGAGTTCTCTGATTGTGAGTTTTTCAAATCAGTTTAAAATTCAACGTGGCTGCCAGGGCCATTAATGTATTTTGATTGGCTAAAATTTAAAAATTCTTATATAACTGTTTTGTAGATTGATTTGTAATATGTTAGAAAGCTCTCTACAAAGTTTGAGTCGTTGTACTGATTGAATCCAAGATGACCATCACTGTGGAACACACCTTAACATAGGCCCATGTTAAAAATGAAAAAAATATTCTCTAAATAAACTTCCACACAAGCCAAACATTTTTAGAGTACCATTATAGGTACACTTCTGCAATGTTTTCAATACATCTGACAAGAGTTTTACTGGAAAAAGATTTTTTTTTAAATTCTGCCAATCAGAACACATTATCAACCCTGGCAGCCATGCCAATTTACAGTTGGCTTGAAAAACTCAAAATAATAAGATAACTGTCCAAGCTTCATTTTTTCATAATTTGACGTGGTTATAAAGTTTTCCTTGTTTTATAAAGACTAAGCTAAGTAGTTGTAACAAAACACAGAGTTCAGCAGTGTAGATTTGATAGTTTCTCTGTACCAAGCAGACAGAGCTCAGTAATCGGATACAGGGTTCAATAATCAGCTAGACGGTTGATTGCTGAGGTTCACATAAGACTTTATGACGTGCATGTCTAAACTGATTCCTGAAATGAGCAAATTTTGGCATGAATAGTTATGAAGTTGAATATTCCTTATATGTATTTATACATGTATCTGTCAGGGCTAAACTGAATTAAAGATAGAACTACTACAAAAATACTGAGTTCCAACCCTAGGGATCAATTACAGTTTCTTCTGAGCCTCCTTTATCATTGACATGGCCTGTAAAGCATGGTTGACAGATATTGATAATTATGTTTGATATCTAACTTTTTGTACAGAATACTTTACGAAGGACCATGTTTTTGTAGGGGTACTTATTCAACTTTCATGTAAATGTTTATATATATTCAATGTTGTCGCCTGAATATCGCTTTCATTTCTTCATATATTTTCATGAAACGTTGAAAAATTGTCATTTTACATGTTGTAAGTGCTTGCATGGGACTGATTTTCAGGGAATTTCAATGTTGTCACCTGGATAGGTCTTTCATTTCTTCATGGATTATCATGACACTTCAATATACCAATTTAAATACAAAATATCACCTTGATGTTATGGGAACACATGGGATATTGTTAGCTTTCTCACTAAGGTTCTTTAATTCAAAATCTACAAAAAATATTAGTAATTTGTTGTATAAAAAAAGTACACTTTTGTTGTTTGCATGTATTTTTACAGAATATTTTACAAAGAATATGAGAAGCACCTATGAGAACATCGAGGGAGACATGGTTGAACTGTCATGTGCTGTCCTGGAGGACAATGTTACAGCTTACTGGGAGAAAGATGGTGTTAGTGTTCAACATGGGGACAGATACAAGATAACAGATGAAGGGAAAAACCATAAGCTGGGCATACAACATATAAATCTGCAGGATGCTGGAGATTACTGTGTCAAAATATGTGACAGAATGAGGTCAACATCTCTCAATGTAAAAGGTTTGTTAAATGTAAACATATGTACATGTAGTTTAGAAAAGTGCAATTTTTTGCCAGTAGGAACCCATGCTGTTAAAGTGAAGACATCTTTAACCCTTGTGGTGCTATATGTAATATAACGATATTCCAGATGCTGTGGCTGAGCATTGTTTTGGTTATCTGCTTAAAAATGGTATAGATTGTTGTAATCAATATTGCAACTTGAATTTTATTGTAATATGGTGGTGTCATATATCATCGGAAAGCTGAGCACCTGTACTTTATAATGCCCATGTAATTTTGTATATATGAACAATTTTCACCTGTATTTTTACCTGTCAAAGTTAATTAAGGTAAGAAAACAAAATTTATGAGTGTTTTGTGTCTTTTCATTTATAATCACTGATGTTCCCTGTGGTAATGTGTAAGTCATGAAATGATATAAATGCAAAAATTTACCAATTAAGGTCATAGAAATTCAAGGTACAGATAGGTAAATGAAAAGGTCATTTTAAATTAAGGTAAGAAAAGAAATAAAAATAATTATTTATGTGTGTTTTGTGTCCTATTTGTTTATGTTTATAATCATAGAAGTTCTCTGTGGTAGTGTGTAAGTCATGAAATGATAGACATTCAAAGATTGATAAATTAAGCTCATATTAATCAAGGTAAGGCCAGGTAACTGAAATGAAAAGGTAAATTGAAAAAAAATATTATATTTTATTTAATTTTTTTCTGAAGTAAAATAAAATAATTTCATCACAAAAACAACACCTCAACCGTTGTCCAGTACTCTGATGTATCAAGTCGAGTAATAATTCCCATAGCTATTGTTATCGCGATAAAAAGTTTCATCTCATCAGGTGTTGTTTCCTTCCATTTTTTACATCGTGAATTTCAGACGTAAATTGACAGCATCGTTAGCAAGATATTCTGCTGCATATCTATTAGTTTCGGTAGCCATAACTAAGAACATTTCATCATCAACGAACAGAGAAAAATAATCATAACAAGTTGGAGCATTCAGAATGTTTACGTTTTCATTTAGACCGGCTGCACCTGTAAAGTCAAGGTTTTCTGGGTCACGATCCCCAGGTAGCCAATTTTCCATCAAGAAATCGTCGTTGGCGTTATTATTATTGTCATCATCGTCTGACAGATCGAAACCCTCAAAATGCCCTTCACTATCAGAATCGTGTAATAGTTCCCGAAAAAAAGTCATCGTGTTGAGGCAAAAATGTCGCCATTTTTCTTTTGATATGCAAATTTTGAAACACAGGTATTGTCGTTTAAACTACGCGAGATAAGCGATGAACCAATCAAATTAACCGTGAGATATTACCATAACAACAAAATAACTTTTCATAAGCCTACAACCGATTGGTTTAGAGATAAATATCTTTAGAAAGGGGAAATCCCAATCCCGATTTAGTCCGGGCGCAGCCACAGCGACTCGACTGTCAATCCCGGACTGGTCCGGGACCCGCACGATAAGGGTTAAGAGTGAACACTGTAGAAAAATTTGAGAGCATTTCCTGTCACAAACAGTATTTGGTCATTTTTCTACATCTGCACCTTATGAAAAATGAAAAGATTTGAATAGACATGAATAAAACGAAATATTTCCACCACTTTGTAAAATATGCATTTAATTATTATTCATTTTTAAACATAAATGGATAAGCTTTCAAATAAAAAATACTTCCAACACTGCACCAGCCAATCAGAAGCTTCACACTTTTTCATTCTTGGGTGTGAGGGGGATTGCTGCTAATTTAATATAAAACACTGTTGATATAAATGATATTGCCCAAATTAATATTTACATTACATATTTCATCGATATTCTAGATTTCAGTTGGTTAAAACTGTTACAGATGATGTAGAATCATACATTGCATTTCTCAAGGAAACCTGTAGCCATGAATAGCATTCGCTACATTGATGTCAACTGTATACGAACAACCCGGAGTAAATTAAATTAGAAAAAATGAAGACCCCTGCATTTTTTTAATGAAATAACATGTAACTATAAGAATTGAATGCATTCTTTTGAAGTTTCATTGACATATGAAAGTGTTGACCAAAGTTCATTTTCATCATGAATCGCTACTGTTCTATATTGAAAATGTGCTTCTGTCACTGCTTTCATACGCCAAGGAAACTTGGAAAGAATGCATTCATTTCTTTAATAATATTATGGTTTGTACATTCATTGCTCTTATTTGTCCCTAGAATATTTCACTAAACCATTGGGTACTATGACATGTATGGAGGGTGAAACTGCCCAGTTTGAATGTGAAGTACTTGATGATAAAACAGCCGTGTGGTTCAAAGATGGCTCTGAATTGAGCACATCAGACAGATATAAAGTAGAGACACATGAAAGACTTCACAGACTTGTTGTTATCAATACAAGACTTGCTGATATGGGAGAATACTCTGTGAAGATAAAAAACTGTGTTCGACATTCTCAGCTCATTGTACAAGGTAAGACATTAAGATTTCAGGTTGCTCATCTGTACTAGTTGTGTAATCCAATTAAAATACCTGAAACAGAATGTTGTTACGGTACATTTATGTTTCAGGCATTTTGATTGGATGTCAGATATTAAACTGGATAGTCTATTGGATATTGCAATATGAAATTTGTTTGAATACAGAAGAAATAGGTACTTTCATATGCTCTTACGAAAATATGTGGGATCTTTCACTTGTGATAGAAGTTTGATAATATCTTTTCGATCATTTCTGGAGCACTAAACTCGTGAAAAGATGACAATTTTTTTACCACTTATAAAAGATCACCTGGTCTTGTCCAAATATGTATCTTGTATAAACATTTATTTTAATCTTCATCAACCTTTACTGTGGTAAAACTTTCTGTTTATCAAAATTATGTAATAAGTTGGTGTGTGATATGCACTAGCTATATTATTTTTGTTTTTGTAACCACTTTTTATCAGAGAAAAGCAAATTTTTACTTTTAAATATTACATTTTAAAAGCGTGGTTATCTGTATATGGATAACGGTGACTTGATGTTAGTAAAATTTAGCTAATTTTCATACCTTAATAACCATTCCGTAGTAAGGATCCAGTAGTTTATACGAGATTCAATGCAACACACAATTTTAGGGGTTCAAGTAATACATAACGTACAGCGGGTTATTAAATACGGCAATAATTAACTTCAGGTATCAATAATTATCTATCTAAAATGCCAAGTTGATAACAAAATGTTGGCACTGTCGAAAGATATCAAGAATGACCATGACTGATTTTATATCCAACTACTTTTGGACATCAAAGTTCCAACAGTGATTCACTCCCGCTCTGCTACATTACGAGTAATTGGACTAAATTTGTACCTTCCCCAGAAAAGCAGTTTGGGCAGGCTTATTCATTCTAGCCTTTCATATCAATCAAAATTTGCCTGCTGTCTGTCGTCATCATCTTATATCTTTAAATTTTCATCTTGTTCTCCAAACGCACTAAACCAAATTCAGTCAAACTTGTCACGAAGTATCTTTGGATAAATGAGATTCAAGTTTATTTAAATCAAGAGCCCCACCCCTTTCTAAGGGGTTTTAATAAGAAAAGAAAGGGGAGATAATTTTAAAATTTTTTAAATATGGTGTTAATATTAAACAATCTTCCTCTAAGGTACTATTGTGATGATTTCTCTCAAACTGGTCACAAAGTATTATTTGGTGAAGAAAGTTCTATTTTGTTAAACTAAAGGGCCATGCCTTTTTCAAAAAGGAAGATTAAAAAAATTTTAAAGGCCCAACAAACATATTTCTTAATAGATCATATTTAATTTTATTAAATCATTTCAAATTAATACCTTTTGTTAAACAGAATTCTTACAATATTGCTTTGTGTAACAATAAGGCCTAAAAATTGGGTAAGTGTTGTTGGCCTCTTGTTTGCTTGTCCTCCTTAGAAAAAGTTAAGGATTATTTTTTATATTTTCTTGTATAATGCTGCAGTGTCCTTCCAAAAGTCAGGAGTCAGATGTATACATGTAATACCTGTATTGTGTTAAAATAGAAACAAGTAATGAACATTTGATCTGTTGATAACTACTTGTTTATTATTTACAATAGAAATGCCGACTGCTATCAAACATTTAAGTAATGAAGATAAAGAATTGTACATAAATATCATCAAAACGGGAACTGAGATACGCAACTACATTCGAATTGTTATACTTGGAGAAAATGGGGTTGGCAAAACCTGTTTGCTGAGACGCCTTTTAAAACAGAGTATCACAGGAGTCCAAAGTACAGACGGGATTGACATGCATCGATGTAAAATTAAAATTAAGGATGGTCAATGGGTCTTTGATGAAGGTAATCATGTTAAAAGAATTTGAAGGGGCCTCTATTTAAGGTAGTTTTTCGACTATTGATCATGTACGTTGTCTGTCAACACTGAAGTCACGGGTTCAAGTCTCACTGTGGGCAGGTTGCACAGTATGCCTGCTTCCTCATCAATAAAAACTGGACACCATGATATAGCTGAAAAAATTGCTGAAAGTGTGTTAAACACATACAAACAAACGAACAATAAAAGAATTTGCAAAATCAATATGAAAGACAAGTTATTTTCTCAAAACATTACTCGTGACCAGTTATTCTGCCAAATGTGGCGGATTTTATCACAGATATGTTGTTTGATACAGCTGAAAAACTGCTGAAAGTGGAATAAAACCTAAAAACAGAACAACAAACAAGATAATAAATATAGGTTCTGGTTTGTTCTGATGTCTCTTTGAAAATATTAAACTTCAGATTGAATAAAGAATATATCCATGTAATAAATTATTATGCAACACATGTGAATTAGTTACTTGGGGATCTTTATTTAGCTCAAATTGGATGAGTATATTGTAGGGTACTTGTTTGATGTATAGAGCAAGAAGCATGGTTTTTAAATTTTCTTTCATGCCTCTCGACAATTAAGTAAATCATGCTAGGTCTCGTTTGTAGTAAATTCTTGTGCTAGATGACCATTGTGTCATATTCGAGGTCTAAAAATGTTGTTTCTGTGGTTTCTTTAATTTCCAGTTCTGATGGATAAGCCACTCAAGCAAATTGGCGGTTGTTAATTGAAAGGACATCATTAATATATTTAAATATGAAATTAAAGATCTAGCTTTACATGTATTATTTTAAAACTAATATAAAAATATTTCTTATCAAGTGTATATCTATATAATCTATTCGGTTGAGCAATTCTAACAGTTGTGTACGTAGCTCTTAAAATCACTAGTTAAGGTACACAAAAATCATATATATATTGTCATTAAAGTATCCTTATTTAGCTGGTTTATTTGCTGTAATTGGAGTGTAAGTTCAACCATAATTGACAGTACAGCTGTAGGTCCAAATATAAATAAACTGTAATTACTAGGACGGTTTTCCTTGTTTGAAAACTGTCAAAAATACAACTACTTTTCCTATAAGTATATTTAAAATACAAAAATTCTTTTCGTTAACGTTCGACTTGCGCAACATTGGGAAATGTGTGACTTAGCTCTGTGTTGGACAGCAGAGGATTCTCATATTTTTTATGCGTTATTCTAGATCCTACGATCGGTATTCCTTTTTTCTAGACCAATCACTGTTGTTGACTGTTAAACTAATCAAAAAAGAGTTGTTGTCACCATGACTTAATTGATCATTATGGGAAATCAGCGTCGCAAATACGATCTAACATTTTTGCTGAGTCATAGATAATGTTTCCTATTCACGTGGTCTGTCAACACTGAGATTGCTGGTTCGATTCTCACTGCAGGCAGGTGTACTCGACTCCAATCTTAATTGACAAGGATTGCCAGTTTTCCTACCACAGGTCGGGGCTTTTCTCCGGGTCCTCCGCCTTCCTCCCCCAATAAAAACTGGACACCATGATATAAATGAAAAATTGCTGAAAGTGGCGTTAAACACCATCAAACAAACAAACAAAAACTATTCCTGGATTTGACTTCCCTAGACATCACAATTAGTAACTCGACGGGTGTCTAATTAGATGCAGGCACTGCTTGCTCATCCCGAGCACCTGGGTGCATCCATGGTTTTTATTGGGTTCAGGTTACTCTCTCTCTGTTTTTTGTGTTTTTG
This sequence comes from Limnoperna fortunei, assembly GCA_944474755.1. Taxonomy (NCBI): domain Eukaryota; kingdom Metazoa; phylum Mollusca; class Bivalvia; order Mytilida; family Modiolidae; genus Limnoperna; species Limnoperna fortunei. The sequence goes on from OX104119.1 coordinate 3,609,139, forward strand.
GTTTTTGTGTTGCGTTTGCCTATATCCGGATTTGTAATTGCCCCTTGACATTTGGCTCTTGTTGTTCTTTGTCATTTATGAAATGAACACTTGTAACAACAACAACGATGTTGACCAAAAAAATTGAAAACCTGCAGGCAAATACTTCCGTCATCATATGATTAAAATTACATCACAAAAGTATGCCAATTTAACATTTACTAGTCAGATATAGGGTACCGTTAGTCCAATTACTCGGCCAATAAGGAAAACTAATACAAGTACTATAATACAGCATTTTTTTATATATAATTTATACATCATTTGAACATTTCTGTATACAACTTATAAGATGAATATGTCAATTATGACAGTTTTACCTAATGGTTTTTGGTATATAAAAAATAAATGTGTTGTATGCATTCACAAAATGCCAAGCATTGGTAGTTCTACCACGGAAATGGTTCACTTGGGTTAAGATTGAATTATTACCTTTAGGCAGATATGTTCTTTATGATACACTGTAGTGTAGAATTTGCATATATTTGCCTAGTATTCTTGTACTGAATTTTTGGTCATTGGGTATTTTACAGTATCAGATAAAAAGAAAGCATTGTTGGCTAGGATAAAAACAGCTAGTCAACCAATCACTGTAGAAGATGAGACTTTACAACAGAAAGACGACAGTTTAAAAGCAAGTGGTTTACAAGATGATGGTGGCAGTCAGAATATTAACAGAGAAGCTGTCGGTACCAGTCTTAATATATCAGTAAGAAAAAGGAAGACTAGACAGGATAAGCTAGAAGATGGATCAGTTAAAAGAAGAAAAAGGAAGGACCAGTCATTTACAACAATTCATAATGCGTCGCAAGATGTGGAAGTAGATAGTCAATCCCCACTAAAACACAACAACACAATAACTAAATTACTGACTGATAAAGTTATACAAGGTCTGGATGATTTCCTGGATGGCATAGAAAAAGTGGATGTTCCAGCTGACAAGTTTGTGGAATGTGGAATTTTGGATTTTGCTGGAGAGAAGGAATACTATGCCACTCACCCAGTATTCCTCAATCCAAATGCATTACATATTCTAGTTACAAATATCATGAAAGATGTCAAACCAATCACCACTGAAGTTGGCTTTGATAAAATTGGAGGTTTGAAGCTTTTTTAATTAGATTAAATATTGCTTGATATAATTAATTTGGCCTGTGTAGCTCACCTTACTAAAGTTGTGATTTAGCTATTGCCATCACTTTGATATTATCTATCATATTCTATCCATCCACGCATTTTATTCTAATCTAAAACCACTGTGCCATTTGGTATCAGATTTGATAATAGGTAGTCTTTGGGTTGTCTTCTTTCAGAATATTTACTGGCATCCCCACTATGCTACCATTAAAGATGCCAAAAAACCTTTTTTAGCAAGACTGGAGCTGGTTGAAAAGGAGTCATTTAACATGTTCTGTGCTTTTTAGTGCACTTGTGAAATCTAGCTTAACATAGGACCTTATATGATAAGTATAGAAACTTCTTTTCCCAGAAAATTTCATACTTGAGCATTTAAAATCAAATTTACATGAAAATGCATGTCTTCTAAAATGGTTTTTTTGGAATCTCAGGTGAGCATTGCAAGCTCTTTAGAGCGTCTTGTTTAATGAATTAGTCTTTTTTCATTTGACAAAATTAAGTCTAACTATTAACCGAGATCGATCAAATTTGAGACAACTGCCCCGTCAGTCTGAAACATGAAGTGTAATTTTGGCAAGTTAAACAATCATGGTCACAATAGTTTTTGGATGGTCGTCTGGAAAGTGTATGATTTTGGATGGTCCTCTGGAAAGTGTATGACTTTGGATGGTCCTCTACAATACATGTCTTCTGTTCTGATATAGCCTCTAGTACAACAAGTTATATAAACCTTTGTGAATGTTTACAAGGCCTCTTCTCTAAAATAATTGTAAGAGTTGAAACCAAACTTATCAGCAATATTCATTTAATGGTCCTCAACAAAGTTTATATTTTGTTTATGCGAAACAAAAATTGGCACCACTGGACGTCTAACAGTGGAAATACCCTCTTTATGGGCTGAATAAATCTAGAGAGGTATACAAGCTCTGCATGATTTTAAGATTTTTTACTTTTCCTTTTTAGCTCATGTGACCCGAAGGGTCATGTGAGCTATTGCCATCACTTGGCGTCCGTCGTCGTCGGCGTCGTTAACTTTTCTTCAAAAATCTTCTCCTCCAAAACCACTGAAGGGATTGCTTTGAAACTTTGCATACATCATCAGTAAAATCCCCTCTACCAAGTTTGCTGAAATCATGGCCTCAGACCAACCAACATGGCCGACATGGCTAAAAATAGAACAGAGGGGTCAAAATACAGTTTTTTGCTTATAGTTCAAAAAGTATAACAGATACAGGAAAACCGAACAGACCTTCCTTCTTCAGCATCTAAAGCTCTACAAAACACTCCATTGGGTGAAAGTTGTATGATGACTCCTTGTAGGAGTTATTGCCCTTTAATTGTCAAAATTGATGATTTTTGCCATTTTTGCCTCAAAATCTTGAAAATTATTAGAATTAGAGAAAAAGTTAGCATTGCTTAATTGTCCTGCTCTATAAGGGTTACAAAAATGACGAAAGTGTCAAGATTGTCTGATTAACCGTTTAAGAGTTATTCCCCTTGAACTGTTTATTTTAATCAGTTTTAATTGATTTTTTAAAATCTTCTCCTCTGAAACAACTGAAAGTACTGCTTTGAAACTTTGTACACATCATCTGTCAAATGTCCTCAACCAAGTTTGCACCAACCATGTCTGCAGATTAACCAACATGGCCACCATGGCTTAAAATAGGATGGGGGGGGCGGGCGGGCGGTAAAATACAGTTTTTGGCTTATATTTAAAAAAGTGTAACAGATACAGGAAAACCGAAGAGACATGCCTTCATCTGCATCAAAAGCTCTACGAAACACTCTATTGGGTTGAAGTTGTATGATGACTCCTTATAGGAGTTATTGCCCTTTAATTGTCGAAATTGATTATTTTTGATGTTTTTGCCTCAAAATCTTGAAAATTATTAGAACTAGAGAAAAAGTTAGCATTGCTTAATTGTTCTGCTCTATGAGGGCTACAAAAATTACTTTAGGGTCAAGATTGTCTGATAAACCGTTTAAAAATTATTCTCCTTGAACATTTTTTTAATCAATTTTACTTGATTTTAAAAAATCTTCTCCTCTTAAACCAATGAAAGTACTGCTTTGAAACATTGCACACATCATCTTTTGGATGTCCTGTACCAAAATTGTGCAAATCATGACACCTGACTACCTACATAGCTACGTTGGATTAAATAGAAAAAATGAAAAAGGGGGGGGGGGGGGGGTCGAGAGAGTTTTTGACTGATAGTTAAAAAAGTATAACAGGTACAGCAAATTTGAAGTGAACCTCCCTTCTCCCTCTAACCATCAAAAGATCCTCCAAATAGGAGTTATTTCCCTTAAAAGGTCAAAATTAATGATTTTTGCAGAAGTGTTGGGCAATTCCTTATAGCAAAGAAAGCTGGATAAAAAAAGGGTTGCTTGGTTTCAGGTTCAGGTGAGCGATACAGGCTCCTGGGAGCCTCTAGTTTTTTTTCCTTACTTCCATGTACAGATACCACACACAATTTTGATATGATTTCTTGACTAGATTGTGTTAGTTGAATTGGCTGATATTCAAGATTGCCACCTTAACCCTATCATTGGTCAAATAATAAAGTCTTCCTAAAATAAACCATTGGGACAAATAAACAATTTGCCGAGTTCATCCTGAGATAGTCACCTGTTGGGATCATTTATTACCCAGTCTGTGATCCTTAGCATATGCTGGGTACTGATTATTGCTCCATCCCCTGATTACTGGCTATTGTTCCATTTCCAGGGTACTCACTGGTTATTGTTCCGTTTCCAGGGTTCTCGCTGGCTATTGTTCCATTTCCAGGGTACTCACTGGTTATTGTTCCGTTTCCAGGGTTCTCGCTGGCTATTGTTCCATTTCCAGGGTACTCACTGGCTTCTGCTCCATCCCCTGGGTACTGGCTATTGTTCCATTTCCAGGGTACTCACTGGTTATTGTTCCGTTTCCAGGGTTCTCGCTGGCTATTGTTCCATTTCCAGGGTACTCACTGGCTTCTGCTCCATCCCCTGGGTACTGGCTATTGTTCCATTTCCAGGGTACTCACTGGCTATTGTTCCATTTCCAGCGTACTCACTGGCTATTGTTCCATTCCCAGGGTACTCACTGGCTATTGTTCCATTCCCAGGGTACTCACTGGTTTTTGCTCCATCCCCTGGGTACTGGCGATTGTTCTATTTCCAGGGTACTCACTGGCTATTGTTCCATTTCCAGGGTACTCACTGGCTATTGTTCCATTCCCAGGGTACTCACTTGCTTGTGCTTCATTCCCCTGGGTACTGGCTATTGTTCCTTTCCCAGGGTACTCACTGGCTCTTGTTACATTTCCAGGGTACTCACTGGCTATTGTTCCATTCCCAGGGTACTCACTGGTTATTGTTCCATTTCCAGGGTACTCACTTGCTTATGCTCCATTCCCTGATTACTGGTTATTGTTCCTTTCCCAGGGTACTCACTGGTTATTGTTCCATTTCCAGGGTACTCACTGGCTATTGTTCCATTTCCAGGGTACTCACTGGCTTTTGTTCCATTCCCATGGTACTCACTTGCTTGTGCTTCATTCCCCTGGGTACTGGCTATTGTTCCTTTCCCAGGGTACTCACTGGCTCTTGTTACATTTCCAGGGTACTCGTTGGCTATTGTTCCATTCTAACGGTACTCACTGGCTAGTCACATGTTGGGATCATTTATTACCCCGTCTGTGATCCTTAGCATATGCTGGGTACTGATTATTGCTCCATTCCCTGATTACTGGCTATTGCTCCATTCCCAGGGTACTCACTGGTTATTGTTCCATTTCCAGGGTACTCACTGGCTATTGTTCCATTTCCAGCGTACTCGCTGGCTATTGTTCCATTCCCAGGGTACTCACTGGCTTTTGCTCCATCCCCTGGGTAATGGCGATTGTTCCATTCCCAGGGTACTCACTGGCTTCTGCTCCATCCCCTGGGTACTGGCTATTGTTCCATTTCCAGCGTACTCGCTGGCAATTGTTCCATTCCCAGGGTACTTACTGGTTTTTGCTCCATCCCCTGGGTACTGGCTATTGTTCCATTTCCAGCGTACTCACTGGCTTTTGCTCCATCTCCTGGGTAATGGCGATTGTTCCATTCCCAGGGTACTCACTGGCTTCTGCTCCATCCCCTGGGTACTGGCTATTGTTCCTTTCCCAGGGTACTCACTGGCTATTGTTACATTTCCAGGATACTCATTGGCTATATATTGTTCCATTCTTAGGGTACTCACTTACTTTTGCTCCATCCCCTGGGTACTGGCTATTGTTCCATTCCCAGGGTACTCGCTGGCTTTTGCTCCATCCCTGGGTACTGGTGATTGTTCCATTCCCAGGGTACTCACTGGCTTTTGCTCAATCCCCTGGGTACTGGCTATTGTTCCATTCCCAGGGTACTCACTGGTTTTTGTTCCATTCCCTTTCCTAATTTATTTAAAGTTTGGTCTTGTCTTGTATTGATCGCTTGACATAAATCAACTATTCAGTCAATCTGGTCAGTATGCTGCTAACTTGTTTTTGTTTCAGATTAGATGAACTTGTGGATAGTCTTGCCAGATTACCAGTAGTCGTTTGTGAGGGAAATTATGTTGTTGTGTCAAAAATGTGGCTGTTGGTTGCGTTTGATGTGTGGTTGTTTGCAACAAATAATCTTATGTTAGAAACAATTAATGTATCTGCATTTTGGCCAGCGAGTGGTCACTGGCAAGGGGAAAGTTCAAGAGGGGGACTTCTGTACCAATTTTTTTTTATTCACACAATCGTACTAAAAGAACCAAATCTTATGATTAATAATAACTTGAGTACCTCTTCTGGAAATTATCAACAGGACAATATTGAGCAAACATAATCATTCTAGGAATTATATTGGCACATTAGTATTACAGCCTGACTGTAGGCACATTAGTATTACAGTCTGACTGTAGGTACATTAGTATTACAGCATGACTGTAGGCACATTAGTATTACAGCCTGACTGTAGGCACATTAGTATTACAGCCTGACTGTAGGCACATTAGTATTACAGCCTGACTGTAGGCACATAAGTATTACAGCCTGACTGTAGACACATTAGTATTACAGCCTGACTGTAGGCACATAAGTATTACAGCCTGACTGTAGGCACATTAGTATTACAGCCTGACTGTAGGCACATTAGTATTACAGCCTGACTGTAGACACATTAGTATTACAGCCTGACTGTAGGCACATAAGTATTACAGCCTGACTGTAGGCACCTAAGTATTGCAGCCTGACTGTAGGCACATCAGTATTGCAGCCTGAATGTAGGCACATAAGTATTGCAGCCTGACTGTAGGCACATTAGTATTACAGTCTGACTGTAGGCACATTAGTATTACAGCCTGACTGTAGGCACATTAGTATTACAGTCTGACTGTAGGCACATTAGTATTACAGCCTGAATGTAGGCACATTAGTATTACAGCCTGACTGTAGGCGCATTAGTATTACAGCCTGACTGTAGGCACATTAGTATTACAGCCCGACTGTAGGCACATCAGTATTACAGCCTGACTGTAGGCACATTAGTATTACAGCCTGACTGTAGGCACCTAAGTATTACAGCCTGACTGTAGGCACATTAGTATTACAGCCTGACTGTAGGCACATTAGTATTACAGCCCGACTGTTGGCACCTAAGTATTACAGCCTGACTGTAGGTACATTAGTATTACAGCCTGACTGTTGGCACATTAGTATTACAGCCTGACTGTAGGTACATTAGTATTACAGCCTGACTGTAGGCACACAAGTATTAATGCCTGACTGTAGACACATAAGTATTACAGCCTGACTGTAGACACATTAGTATTACAGCCTGACTGTAGGCACATTAGTATTACATCCTGACTGTTGGCACATTAGTATTACAGCCTGACTGTAGGCACATAAGTATTACAGCCTGACTGTAGACACATTAGTATTACAGCCTGACTGTAGGCACATTAGTATTACAGCCTGACTGTAGGCACATAAGTATTACAGCCTGACTGTAGGCACATTAGTATAACAGCCTGACTGTAGGCACATACGTATTACAGCCTGACTGTAGGCACATAAGTATTACAGCCTGACTGTAGGCACATTAGTATTACAGCCTGACTGTAGGCACATTAGTATTACAGCCTGACTCTAGGCACATAAGTATTACAGCCTGACTCTAGGCACATAAGTATTACAGCCTGACTGTAGGCACATAAGTATTACAGACTGACTGTAGGTACACAAGTATTAATGCCTGACTGTAGACACATAAGTATTACAGCCTGACTGTAGACACATTAGTATTACAGCCTGACTGTAGGCACATCAGTATTACAACCTGACTGTAGGCACATTAGTATTACAGCCTGACTGTAGGCACATTAGTATTACAGCCTGACTGTAGGCACATTAGTATTACAGCCTGACTGTAGGCACATTAGTATTACAGCCTGACTGTAGGCACATTAGTATTACAGCCCGACTGTAGGCACATTAGTAAAACAGCCTGACTGTAGACACATTAGTATTACATCCTGACTAGGCACATAAGTATTACAGCCTGACTGTAGGCACATTAGTAAAACAGCCTGACTGTAGGCACATCAGTATTACAGCCTGACTGTAGGCACATCAGTATTACAGCCTGACTGTAGGCACATTAGTATTACAGCCTGACTGTAGGCACATTAGTATTACAGTCTGACTTTAGGCACATTAGTATTACATCCTGACTGTAGGCACATTAGTATTACAGTCTGACTGTAGGCACATTAGTATTACATCCTGACTGTAGGCACATTAGTATTACAGTCTGACTGTAGGCACATTAGTATTACAGCCTGACTGTAGGCACATTAGTATTACAGTCTGACTGTAGGCACATTAGTATTACAGCCTGAATGTAGGCACATTAGTATTACAGCCTGACTGTAGGCGCATTAGTATTACAGCCTGACTGTAGGCACATTAGTATTACAGCCCGACTGTAGGCACATAAGTGTTACAGCCTGACTGTAGGCACATTAGTATTACATCCTGACTGTAGGCACATTAGTATTACAGCCTGACTGTAGGCACATAAGTATTACAGCCTGACTGTAGGCACATTAGTATTACAGCCTGACTGTAGGCACATTAGTATTACAGCCTGACAGTAGGCACATTAGTATTACAGCCTGACTGTAGGCACATAAGTATTACAGCCTGACTGTAGGCACATTAGTATTACAGCCTGACTGTAGGCACATAAGTATTACAGCCTGACTGTAGGCACCTAAGTATTACAGCCTGACTGTAGGCACCTAAGTATTGCAGCCTGACTGTAGGCACATCAGTATTGCAGCCTGAATGTAGGCACATAAGTATTACAGCCTGACTGTAGGCACATTAGTATTACAGCCTGACTGTAGGCACATTAGTATTACAGCCCGACTGTAGGCACATAAGTGTTACAGCCTGACTGTAGGCACATTAGTATTACATCCTGACTGTAGGCACATTAGTATTACAGCCTGACTGTAGGCACATAAGTATTACAGCCTGACTGTAGGCACATTAGTATTACAGCCTGACTGTAGGCACATTAGTATTACAGCCTGACAGTAGGCACATTAGTATTACAGCCTGACTGTAGGCACATAAGTATTACAGCCTGACTGTAGGCACATTAGTATCACAGCCTGACTGTAGGCACATAAGTATTACAGCCTGACTGTAGGCACCTAAGTATTACAGCCTGACTGTAGGCACCTAAGTATTGCAGCCTGACTGTAGGCACATCAGTATTGCAGCCTGAATGTAGGCACATAAGTATTACAGCCTGACTGTAGGCACATTAGTATTACAGCCTGACTGTAGGCACATTAGTATTACAGCCCGACTGTAGGCACATTAGTATAACAGCCTGACTGTAGGCACATAAGTATTACAGCCTGACTGTAGGCACATTAGTATAACTGCCTGACTGTAGGCACATAAGTATAACAGCCCGACTGTAGGCACATTAGTATAACAGCCTGACTGTAGGCACATAAGTATTACAGCCTGACTGTAGGCACATTAGTATAACAGCCTGACTGTAGGCACATAAGTATTACAGCCTGACTGTAAGCACATTAGTATTACAGCCTGACTGTAGGCACATTAGTATTACAGCCCGACTGTAGGCACATTAGTAAAACAGCCTGACTGTGGGCACATTAGTATTACAGCCTGACTGTAGGCACATTAGTATTACAGCCTGACTGTAGGCACATTAGTATTACAGCCTGACTGTAGGCACATAAGTATTACAGCCTGTCTGTAGGCACATTAGTATTACAGCCTGACTGTAGGCACATTAGTATTACAGCCTGACTGTAGGCACATAAGTATTACAGCCTGACTGTAGGCACATAAGTATTACAGCCTGACTGTAGGCACATTAGTATTACAGTCTGACTGTAGGCACATTATTATTACAGCCTGACTGTAGGCACATTAGTATTACAGCCTGACTGTAGGCACATCAGTTTTACAGCCTGACTGTAGGCACATTAGTATTACAGCCTGACTGTAGGCACATTAGTATTACAGCCTGACTGTAGGCACATCAGTATTACAGCCTGACTGTAGGCACATTAGTATTACAGCCTGACTGTAGGCACATTAGTATTACAGCCTGACTGTAGGCACATTAGTATTACAGCCTGACTGTAGACACATTAGTATTACAGCCTGACTGTAGGTACATTAGTATTACAGCATGACTGTTGGCACATTAGTATTACAGCATGACTGTTGGCACATTAGTATTACAGCATGACTGTAGGCACATTAGTATTACAGCCTGACTGTAGACACATTAGTATTACAGCCTGACTGTAGGCACATTAGTATTACAGCCTGACTGTAGGTACATTAGTATTACAGCATGACTGTTGGTACATTAGTATTACAGCATGACTGTAGGCACATTAGTATTACAGCCTGACTGTAGGCACATTAGTATTACAGCCTGACTGTAGGCACATTAGTATTACAGCATGACTGTTGGCACATTAGTATTACAGCATGACTGTTGGCACATTAGTATTACAGCCTGACTGTAGACACATTAGTATTACAGCCTGACTGTAGGCACATTAGTATTACAGCCTGACTGTAGGCACATTAGTATTACAGCCTGACTGTAGGTACATTAGTATTACAGCCTGACTGTAGGCACATTAGTATTACAGCCTGACTGTAGGCACATTAGTATTACAGCCTGACTGTAGGCACATTAGTATTACAGCCTGACTGTATGCACATTAGTATTACAGCCTGACTGTAGGCACATTAGTATTACAGCCTGACTGTAGGCACATTAGTATTACAGCCTGACTGTAGGCACATTAGTATTACAGCCTGACTGTAGGCACATTAGTATTACATCCTGACTGTTGGCACATTAGTATTACAGCCTGACTGTAGGCACATAAGTATTACAGCCTGACTGTAGGCACATTAGTATTACAACCTGACTGTAGGTACATTAGTATTACAGCCTGACTGTTGGCACATTAGTATTACAGCCTGACTGTAGGTACATTAGTATTACAGCCTGACTGTAGGCACATAAGTATTACAGCCTGACTGTAGGCACATAAGTATTACAGCCTGACTGTATGCACATTAGTATTACAGCCTGACTGTAGGCACATTAGTATTACAGCCTGACTGTAGGCACATTAGTATTACAGCATGACTGTAGGCACATCAGTATTACAGCCTGACTGTAGGTACATTAGTATTACAGCCTGACTGTAGACACATTAGTATTACAGCCTGACTGTAGGCACATTAGTATTACAGCCTGACTGTAGGCACATTAGTATTACAGCCTGACTGTAGGTACATTAGTATTACAGCCTGACTGTAGGCACATTAGTATTACAGCCTGACTGTAGACACATTAGTATTACAACCTGACTGTAGGTACATTAGTATTACAGCCTGACTGTTGGCACATTAGTATTACAGCCTGACTGTAGGTACATTAGTATTACAGCATGACTGTAGGCACATTAGTATTACAGCCTGACTGTAGGCACATATTATTATTACAGCCTGACAGTAGGCACATCAGTATTACAGCCTGACTGTAGGCACATTAGTATTACAACCTGACTGTAGGTACATTAGTATTACAGCCTGACTGTTGGCACATTAGTATTACAGCCTGACTGTAGGTACATTAGTATTACAGCCTGACTGTAGGCACACAAGTATTAATGCCTGACTGTAGACACATAAGTATTACAGCCTGACTGTAGACACATTAGTATTACAGCCTGACTGTAGGCACATTAGTATTACATCCTGACTGTTGGCACATTAGTATTACAGCCTGACTGTAGGCACATAAGTATTACAGCCTGACTGTAGACACATTAGTATTACAGCCTGACTGTAGGCACATTAGTATTACAGCCTGACTGTAGGCACATAAGTATTACAGCCTGACTGTAGGCACATTAGTATAACAGCCTGACTGTAGGCACATACGTATTACAGCCTGACTGTAGGCACATAAGTATTACAGCCTGACTGTAGGCACATTAGTATTACAGCCTGACTGTAGGCACATTAGTATTACAGCCTGACTCTAGGCACATAAGTATTACAGCCTGACTCTAGGCACATAAGTATTACAGCCTGACTGTAGGCACATAAGTATTACAGACTGACTGTAGGTACACAAGTATTAATGCCTGACTGTAGACACATAAGTATTACAGCCTGACTGTAGACACATTAGTATTACAGCCTGACTGTAGGCACATCAGTATTACAACCTGACTGTAGGCACATTAGTATTACAGCCTGACTGTAGGCACATTAGTATTACAGCCTGACTGTAGGCACATTAGTATTACAGCCTGACTGTAGGCACATTAGTATTACAGCCTGACTGTAGGCACATTAGTATTACAGCCAGACTGTAGGCACATTAGTAAAACAGCCTGACTGTAGACACATTAGTATTACATCCTGACTAGGCACATAAGTATTACAGCCTGACTGTAGGCACATTAGTAAAACAGCCTGACTGTAGGCACATCAGTATTACAGCCTGACTGTAGGCACATCAGTATTACAGCCTGACTGTAGGCACATTAGTATTACAGCCTGACTGTAGGCACATTAGTATTACAGTCTGACTGTAGGCACATTAGTATTACATCCTGACTGTAGGCACATTAGTATTACAGTCTGACTGTAGGCACATTAGTATTACATCCTGACTGTAGGCACATTAGTATTACAGTCTGACTGTAGGCACATTAGTATTACAGCCTGACTGTAGGCACATTAGTATTACAGTCTGACTGTAGGCACATTAGTATTACAGCCTGAATGTAGGCACATTAGTATTACAGCCTGACTGTAGGCGCATTAGTATTACAGCCTGACTGTAGGCACATTAGTATTACAGCCCGACTGTAGGCACATAAGTGTTACAGCCTGACTGTAGGCACATTAGTATTACATCCTGACTGTAGGCACATTAGTATTACAGCCTGACTGTAGGCACATAAGTATTACAGCCTGACTGTAGGCACATTAGTATTACAGCCTGACTGTAGGCACATTAGTATTACAGCCTGACAGTAGGCACATTAGTATTACAGCCTGACTGTAGGCACATAAGTATTACAGCCTGACTGTAGGCACATTAGTATTACAGCCTGACTGTAGGCACATAAGTATTACAGCCTGACTGTAGGCACCTAAGTATTACAGCCTGACTGTAGGCACCTAAGTATTGCAGCCTGACTGTAGGCACATCAGTATTGCAGCCTGAATGTAGGCACATAAGTATTACAGCCTGACTGTAGGCACATTAGTATTACAGCCTGACTGTAGGCACATTAGTATTACAGCCCGACTGTAGGCACATAAGTGTTACAGCCTGACTGTAGGCACATTAGTATTACATCCTGACTGTAGGCACATTAGTATTACAGCCTGACTGTAGGCACATAAGTATTACAGCCTGACTGTAGGCACATTAGTATTACAGCCTGACTGTAGGCACCTAAGTATTACAGCCTGACTGTAGGCACATTAGTATTACAGCCTGACTGTAGGCACATAAGTATTACAGCCTGACTGTAGGCACATTAGTATCACAGCCTGACTGTAGGCACATAAGTATTACAGCCTGACTGTAGGCACCTAAGTATTACAGCCTGACTGTAGGCACCTAAGTATTGCAGCCTGACTGTAGGCACATCAGTATTGCAGCCTGAATGTAGGCACATAAGTATTACAGCCTGACTGTAGGCACATTAGTATTACAGCCTGACTGTAGGCACATTAGTATTACAGCCCGACTGTAGGCACATTAGTATAACAGCCTGACTGTAGGCACATAAGTATTACAGCCTGACTGTAGGCACATTAGTATAACTGCCTGACTGTAGGCACATAAGTATAACAGCCCGACTGTAGGCACATTAGTATAACAGCCTGACTGTAGGCACATAAGTATTACAGCCTGACTGTAGGCACATTAGTATAACAGCCTGACTGTAGGCACATAAGTATTACAGCCTGACTGTAAGCACATTAGTATTACAGCCTGACTGTAGGCACATTAGTATTACAGCCCGACTGTAGGCACATTAGTAAAACAGCCTGACTGTGGGCACATTAGTATTACAGCCTGACTGTAGGCACATTAGTATTACAGCCTGACTGTAGGCACATTAGTATTACAGCCTGACTGTAGGCACATAAGTATTACAGCCTGTCTGTAGGCACATTAGTATTACAGCCTGACTGTAGGCACATTAGTATTACAGCCTGACTGTAGGCACATAAGTATTACAGCCTGACTGTAGGCACATAAGTATTACAGCCTGACTGTAGGCACATTAGTATTACAGTCTGACTGTAGGCACATTATTATTACAGCCTGACTGTAGGCACATTAGTATTACAGCCTGACTGTAGGCACATCAGTTTTACAGCCTGACTGTAGGCACATTAGTATTACAGCCTGACTGTAGGCACATTAGTATTACAGCCTGACTGTAGGCACATCAGTATTACAGCCTGACTGTAGGCACATTAGTATTACAGCCTGACTGTAGGCACATTAGTATTACAGCCTGACTGTAGGCACATCAGTATTACAGCCTGACTGTAGGCACATCAGTATTACAGCCTGACTGTAGGCACATTAGTATTACAGCCTGACTGTAGGCACATTATTATTAAAGCCTGACTGTAGGCACTTTAGTATTACAGCCTGACTTTAGGCACATTAGTATTACAGCCTGACTGTAGGCACATTATTATTACAGCCTGACTGTAGGCACTTTAGTATTACAGCCTGACTGTAGGCACATTATTATTACAGCCTGACTGTAGGCCCTTTAAATAGTTGACTATCTCATTGTTTCCTCATATGGCAACCTATTTTTGTAGAGTATATAGATTTCTGGCTTGACACTATTCACTCATGTGGGGTTATTGAAGAAATAAAAGAGGAGACAAAGACAGAATTTCTATACCCTCCAGCTGTCATTGTTTATACAAGACTTGATGAGTGTGGTGGACATGTAAGTGTTTTGTAAAAATATGCTATTTAACTGCATGTAAAGGCAATCATAATTTAAAATATATTTTAGGAAATTTATGTTTATGTTGAACAAATATAATTATATTCAACCAATTTTACATGGAAATTTAAAGGTATGTGAAAATTTTAATGTCCAAATTTGTATCAATCACTATACATGTATTAAATTTTGGTGCACTTAAGGTATCCGACCCATAATTGACCACGTGATCATATTTGGTGTCCCGGATGTCCATTGTTTGTCAATGGAGCAGACCTCGGTAATGTTCGGCAAACATCGGAACTACTATTTGAACAACTAATTTTTAGCTCACCTGACCCAAAGGGTCATGTGAGCTATTGCCATCACTTGGCGTCCGTCGTCGTCCGTCGTCTTCGTCGTTAACTTTTCTTCAAAAATCTTCTCCTCCAAAACCACTGAAGGGATTGCTTTGAAACTTTGCATACATCATCAGTAAAATGCCCTCTACCAAGTTTGCCCAAATCATGGCCTCAGACCAACCAACATGGCCGCCATGGCTAAAAATAGAACAGAGGGGTCAAAATACAGTTTTTTGCTTATAGTTCAAAAAGTATAACAGATACAGGAAAACCGAACAGACCTTCCTTCTTCAGCATCTAAAGCTCTACAAAACACTCCATTGGGTCAAAGTTGTATGATGACTCCTTGTAGGAGTTATTGCACTTTAATTGTCAAAATTGATGATTTTTGCCATTTTTGCCTCAAAATCTTGAAAATTATTAGAACTAGAGAAAAAGTTAGCATTGCTTAATTGTTTTGCTTTATGAGGGCTACAAAAATGACTTAAGGGTCAAGATTGTCTGATTAACCATTTAAGAGTTATTCCCCTTGAACTGTTTTTTTTAATCGGTTTTAATTGATTTTTTAAAATCTTCTCCTCTGAAACAACTGAAAGTACTGCTTTGAAACTTTGTACACATCATCTGTCAAATGTCCTCAACCAAGTTTGCACCTACCATGGCTGCAGATTAACCAACATGGCCACCATGGCTAAAAATAGGATTG